>CM077664.1:107181984-108431984 GCA_039707655.1 Elymus sibiricus | reverse complement strand
AGGAAAGAGACGATGCAACTGCAGGAATGAAGTTTACCACCGTCAAATTGGTCCTGGAATGTATCAACAAATGACTGAGCAGGTATTTTCCTAATTTACATGCTATGTTATTCTGCCGCTGATGTGATTTAACATACTGAAAACTAGACTGTTCCATGAATTTCTTCTGTGATCAAATTAAGTTTTCTTTATCATTTCATTATTGTCTATTCCCAGTGATAGCTTGTTTTTTTTTTGTCATCTTCAGGTCTGCGACCAGTGTCCAAATGTGAAGTATGTACGAGAAGGTGACTTTTTAACTGTTGATATTGAGAAGGGTATGCAAGATGGACAGGTATGAAGCAGTTGCCATATTTTATGTCCAGTACTTAACCTTGGGTCAATTGAAAGTATATCTGCTGTCACTTAGTTGCATATGGTTATTCAAGACTTAGAACGTGAATTCTTTAGGCAAACTTGCTGGTTTATTTCTTGCGAGATACAAATCATTGGCTTACAACAATGTATTACTTGGGCATGTTTAGGCTATAGAGTTAGCTAAGAAGAAACGTCCAGATAAGATACCACTACAATGTGTATTATTGATTAATCCTCATGAATAGCAACTTCAAGTGTCATCATCAGAATATTATTTTAGTCTATTTGAAATGTGGTGCCTGAACCATTTGTTTGAATCGAATATGGGTGCATTTGCCACTTTTGATGTGAACTGTGATTACATCTGATTGCCCACACATGGTTGCTATGATAATGGTAATAAGTTACCACATGGTCAAGAGACGATTAGATATAATTTCTTAAGTTGATAAGTTGTTTATCATGATGCAATGTATCCATTGTGATATGCTCCACTTTACTGCTTAGATGTTTGACTTGGCAGTGTCATTTGATATTTTAGGAGGTTTCATTTTTCGAGGAAGGAGAGCCTAAGATTGATGGAGAACCTGGAGACTTGAAGGTTTGTTTTTTCTCCTTTCCTTGGTTGGTTGCAATTAGCCTGAGAAATAATTGTGACTAATTTCATCCTGAAAAAACGATTTCATGAGCAGTTCAGGATTCGGACAGCACCACATGACCGCTTCAGAAGAGAAGGCAACGACCTGCATGCAACAGTTACAATCTCCCTGGTACTGCCTGTCTGCCCTCTCTATTGTGCCTATTACAATTAACATTAACACTAGTTAGTGTGGAGAAAATTAGTGCAGCCTGTACCTTGGTTGAAAAGTATCTTAATTGGTACTTATGTAACAACCAAAGAAGTTATATCAAAATTGGATTAGGTTGATGCTATCACATCTCTGTAAATTGGGCACTCGTTACTCCAGTTATAACCTCGCTACATTCTGCATCAAACAGTGAACTCTCCAAAGGAGTATTGCACATTTCCATTTCAAAGTGATCACTTCAACATTTAGGTTCCATTTGGGACATAGGGTTTCTGCTGAAAATTCACAGTAAACTCTAGATCAACTTGAGGCAAATGTCATATTTCCTTCCTGTGTTCAGTATGGACCTTGCTGTTATTTAGTTACTTCTACGCTTGTGTATTTGTCATCCTCTGAATCCAACTTTCCTTAATCCACCAAATTTCTCTTCTTTCCACTATGGTGTACTGGAGTCTGTTCTACATATCTGATGATTTGATTGCCTTTTGTGCTACAGCTCCAAGCTCTGGTTGGATTCGAGAAGAACCTCAAGCATCTTGACAACCATCTGGTCCAAATCGGCTCCCAGGTAACTCACCAAACCCTGAACAGAACATCATTTTTTTGCATCTGTAGGCTACTAAGCTCATCTGCATCTAATCTACTCTGCTCCATCACAAATTGGTAGGGTGTCACTAAGCCCAAGGAGGTAAGGAAATTCAAAGGAGAGGGCATGCCATTGCACCAAAGCAACAAGAAAGGCGATCTGTATGTGACGTTCGAGGTGTTGTTCCCGAAAACCCTGACGGACGACCAGAAGGCCAAGCTGAAGGAGGTTCTTGCATAAGAACTGTCCATTTTTTCACTTTGTGCTGCAGCTAGTTGTTTGAGGTGTACCTCAAGGAAATTTTCCAAGTAGCTTGCATGGGAAGAAGCACCAATGGTGTTGCCTTTCTGGTGGGTGTATGTGATTTTCCGTTGGTAATATTAGCAGCTCATTTTTTTAGCTCCTTTTCCGTTTCGATGCTCTTTGACAGATCTGTAGTATTAGAAAGTAAAAATGAACTTGTACCAGAATATTTGTACTCGTGGAATACAATGTCTATAGAATTGTAGCTTATACTCACCAACTTATTTGCTGATTTTACAACTCAGTTGGTGGCCTTTAATGTGTACTGATTGGTGCAGTAAATGATGTGCTTATCTTTAAGAGCCGCACTGAACGATGGCTGTGCGGGGTCTCTGGTCATTGCAAGACGAAAATCCTGCAAGCTACATTGCTGCGGCATTTTCTGCTGTCTTTGAAGGAAAAGTTGCAGAAGCATTGCAATATTTCATAATCGTCCACAAATGCCCATTCATTGAACAAAGTGTTGAAACAAAAAAAGTAGTAATAATAAAGTAGCATACACAACAACGCAAAAAAAAAAAAAAAAAACCACATTTGCAACATAAAAACAACCCCTTTGCAGCACAATGCCCATGTGTATGCAACAAGCAACATATGCAGACAGAGTGTCGAAAGCGGCTACACAACATTAAGGAACCCAAATTTGCTAACCTCTCACGAAAACATTGGTGGCGTCCCCTCGTCCCACCATCTTCCTGAACTCTTGGCGCCTGAACTCACATTTTGAGCTCCAACTCGAGTCCATGGCGGAACTCCATTCAGGGAGAGATCTAGGAAGAGAGCTTCATGAATGGGAAGGCATTTTGGTCGTGGTAGGGGCGCCTGAAGAGGAAGGGGTGGGTGGGGGGGGGGGGGGGGGGGGGGGCTCCAACGCACATACGCATTTCGTTTGTTTTTGTCCGTTTGGTCCGCGTGGGCAGAAATGTTGGCCCAACGCGCGGACGCAAACCCATTTTATGTCAGTGTGCACGCAAATCCGGCCAAAGCCGGGGCCGCGCGGCCTCTTGGTGTCCGCCCCCGCCCCACTCATCAGCCACCCAACCGCCCCAAATGGTCATTTTTAATGCGCGCATGTGGGGGGGCCCGGACACCTCGCCCATTCTTCTTCCCCCTCCGCCCCCTAGACGCCTGACACTAAGCCCTAGCCGCCGCCCACCATGCCGTTTTGGAAGCGGACGCACGGCAAGCACGACCACGAGGTTGGCTCATCATCGGCGCACCGCCGTGTGACGACCTTCACATTGACGCCGCGGGGTGCTGCGACGCCGGCGCGCGACCGCCTGTACATACCTGTCCACCGGTGTCGGCACTACTGGAAGCTTGGCGTCCCCGTGCCTGATAACCCACAATTATAGGGGATCGCAACAGTTTTCGCGGGTAGTATTTCACCCAGATTTATTGATTCGACACAAGGGGAGTCAAAGAATATTTGCGAGTATTAGCAGTTGAGTTGTCAATTCAACCACACCTGGAGAACTAAATATCTGCAGCAAAGTGTTTAGTAGCACAGTAGTATCATAGTTTCAATAGCAATAGTAACAGTAGCAACAGTAACAGAGACAGTAACAGTAGCAGTTTTGTAGTGATTGTAACAGCAGCAGCAACGAAAGTAACTTAGCAAAGATCAATATACGAAAAGCGTAGGCATTGGATCAGTGATGGATAATTATGTTGGATGATATTCATCATGTAACAGTCACAACCTAGGGCGATACACAATAGCTCCAATTCATCAATGTAATGTAGGCATGTATTCCGTATATAGTCATACGTGCTTATAGTAAGAACTTGCACGACATCTTTTGTCCTACCCTCCCGTGGCAGCGGGGTCCATAAGGAAATCTAAGGGATATTAAGGCCTCCTTTTAATAGAGAACCGGAACAAAGCATTAACACATAGTGAATACATGAACTCCTCAAACTACGGCAATCACCGGAAAGAATCCCAATTATTGTCACCTTGGGGTATGCGGATCATAACACGTAATAGGTGCATATAACTTGCAAGATAGGATCAAGAACTCAAATATATTCATGAAAACATAAAGGTTCAGATCTGAAATCATGGCACTCGGACCCTAGTGACAAGCATTAAGCATAGCAAAGTCATAGAAACATCAATCTCAGAACATAGTGGATACTAGGGATCAAAGCCCTAACAAATTGACTCAATTACATGGTAAATCTCATCCAACCCATCACCGTCCAGCAAGCCTACGAAGAAATTACTCACACACGGCGGTGAGCATCATGAAATTGGTGATGGAGGATGGTTGATGATGACGACGACGTCGAATCCCCCTCTCCGGAGCCCCGAACGGACTCCAGATCAGTCCTCTCGATGAAGAACAGGAGGTGGCGGCGGCTCCGTATTGTAAAACGCGATGATTCTTTCTCTCTGATTTTTCTCTCCACAAATAGGTACTTATAGCATTGGAATTAGGGTAAACGGAGTTGGCAGGGCCCACAAGCCTGCCAGGCGCGCCCTGGGGGGTGGGCGCGCCCCCAGGCTTGTGGCGCCTGGTGGCCCCCCTCTGGTGGATCTTTGTGCCAGTATTTTTATATATTCTGAAATAATTCTCCGTAAATTTTCAGGTCCATCTGAGAACTTTTATTTCTGCACAAAAACAACACCATGGCAATTCTGCTGAAAACAGCGTCAGTCCGGGTTAGTTCCATTCAAATCATGCAAATTACAGTCCAAAACTAGAGAAAAAGTGTTTGGAAAAGTAGATACGTTTGGGACGTATCAACTTCCCCAAGCTTAACTCATTGCTTGTCCTCAAGCAATTCAGTTGACAAACTGAAAGTGATAAAGAAAACTTTTACAAACTCTTTTGTTCTTGTTGTCTGTATATATTTAACTAGCATCCAAGTTTTCAGCAAAGACTATGAACTAACCACACTGATGATAACACTTAGGTCTCACATTTACTCATGGCAATAACATAACCAACTAGCAAGCAATAATAAGATATCTCGAATGCCTACACTTTGTCAAAACAATCATGATATAATATGATAACATGGTATCTCGCTAGCCCTTTCCGAGACTGCAAAACCTAAATGCAGAGCACCTTTGAGATTCAAGCAACGACTAAACATTGTAATTCAGGGTAGAGGATATCCAGTCATGGTCACACCCAACATTAACTATACACAATGCATAAAAATGACAATAGTGCTCTCCAACTGGTGCTTAAATGAGAGGTGATGACTCAACAATAAAAATAAAATAACATAAAAGTAAATGGATAGGCCCTTCGCAGAGGGAAGCATGGATTTGCAGCGGTGCCAGAGCTCGAAGCTTAAATTAGAGATGAAAATAATTTTGGGAGGTATGCTTTTCCTGTCAACGTCACGACCGAGAGTTTTCAATATCTTCCATGCTAAACGCATTATAAGCGGTTCCCAAGCGGAAAGGTAAAGTTTACTCCCCCTCCACCGTACCAACACAAGCCATGGCTAGCCGAATTCACGGGTGCCCTCCATACCAACAACTTTTCGGGGGAATTTGTTTGCATTATATGATTTCGATTTGAGCATAGGACTGGGCATCCCGATTACCAGCCTCTCTCGTGCATTGACAAGTGAATAAACACTCATCTGAGAGTAACCCGCTTAGCATGGAAGATACTGACCGCCCCCTATCGCTCCATGAGCGGTACGGGCACACAAAGCAGATGTTCGTTTGAATATTTAGAGGTGGCACTTGCAAATTTATTTGGAACGGCAGAGTAATACCGCATATAGGTAGATATAGTGGACTCATCTGGAACAACTTTGGTTTAAGGATTTGGATGCACAAGCAGTATTCCCGCTTAGTACAGGCGAAGGCTAGCAAATAGATTGAGAAGCGACCAGCTAGAGAGCGAAAACGGTCATAGACATGCATTGCCAATAATTAACATTGAATACGAGCATGAGTAGGATATCAACACCCTGAACATAAATATCATGGAGACTATGTTGGTTTTGATTCAACTACATGTATGAACATGTGCCAAGTCAAGCCACTCGAATTACTCAGAGGAGGATACCATGCTAACATACTACATCACAACCATTTTAATGCATGTTGACACTCAAGATAAACCATTATCCACTCCTAGCTATTTAAGCATGGCATGAGCAACTATAATCTCTAATTGTCATCACAAAATGTTTACTCATAATAATGCTGAATCATGAATACTGAGCTAAACATATTTACAAAGACAAAAACAAGAAGAGTTCATACCAGCTTTTCTTCACCGCAATCACTTCATCAAATATCGTCATTATTGCCTTTCACTTGCACGACCGAATGATATGATAATAATAAGAATGGTGCAAGTGTGCCGTGGACTAAGCTGAAATCTGCAAACATTTATTCAAAGGAGAAGACAAAGTAATAGTGGCTCGTTGTTAGATCAACAATAAAGCATACGGGAGCCACTCAACATTTTCATCGTGGTCTTTCTCCTTATGAAGACTCAACAAAAAGAAAAGAAATTCAGAGAAACACATTGAAATATTTTTGGAGTTTTTGGTTTTTTCTGAGGAAGGCAAATTAACGAAGGAAAAACGAAAAACGAGAAAAACTATTTACATGGGAAAGCTCCCAACAAGCAAAAGAAGAAACGAGAAATATTTTTGGGTTTTCTTTTACTACTATGAATTAACTAAACAAGAAAGAAACTACAACTATTTTTTTTGGATTTTCGAAAGTTTTTCAAACACACAAGAAGAAAGCGAAAATAAAACTAGCATGGATATACAATGAAAGAGGATGAACACCGACAACTGGAATGAGTGTGTGAACATGAATGTAATGTCGGTGAGAAATATGTACTCCCCCAAGCTTAGGCTTTTGGCCTAAGTTGGTCTACGGCCATGGGTCGAAATCAACACCTCCTGGATAGTATTGAGGCTGCTGAGGATCCCACTGGTAAACGGCCTCCTGAGGCTCCCATTGATAGATGGGCTCCAGGTACGGCTCTGGCTCAGGTGCTGGCTGTGGTGCTTGGGGCTGGTCTAAGCCCCAATAAGCATAAATGTCCTCCAGCATGATGATGTATCTACCCCTGTGAATATCAAACAAAGTAGGTGCAGGCAAAATAATAACCTCTCCAGTGCCCAGACTAAACACCAGGTTATATCTAAAACGAACAGGGCCCTCATCTATGAAATCATGCCCAACCATGCTATTATAATCAAGATGCATAGTGGGTAAAAGCCTCTCTTCCCTCTCGTCGTGCCTAATAGGAATCTCAAAATGTTTAGCGAGACGGGAAGCATAAATACCACCATAAATAGCGCCCCTCGAACGGTTGGTGTGCAACCGCCGGGCAACCATAGCACCCAAACTGAAGGTCCTATCAGCATAAAGAGCGTGGCGCAAAATAGCAAGGTCAGGCGAACTGAGCGTGCCAATCTCCCATCGACCAGTCAAACACCTCCCAGCAAATAATGAATAATAGCGCAAAACGGGGAAATGTAAACTAGCAACCCTAGCCTCAGAAACTCCCCTCGACTCCCCCATGGTAACCTCAGAGATGAACTCCGAGACATCCCTGGGGTGTGGCTCTAATGGGCTGCCCTTGTTGGGAAGTTTGCATACCTCGCAAAAATCCTCAAGTGTCATCTCTTGGGGAACATCATATAAATTAAATGACACTGTGGGTGTATCTCTCCTAGCATGAAAATGAAAGCTTTGCACGAAAGTATTAGTGAGGAGAAGATACTGGTCACACTTATCTTCGAGGAACGGGATAATGCCAACATTGTTCGCCAAATGATAGAAATCGTCGAAAATCCCCGCATCCCTCAAGAACGTGTTGCATGGCCATTCGCACGGCCGCACCTCGGCCGCACGAGGAAGATGATACTTGGGCTTAGGAGCCTCCTTGGGGTTCCTGCTCGAAGAACCCCTCAACCTCCACTTGAGCATTTTCTTTTTCTGAAAATTTCTGAAATTTTTAGTGACTCAAAAAAATAAAAGTGAACAAAACTCAACAAAATTGATAGCAACTACTCCTACAAGTATCTAGAGGCTATATCATGCATCAAAACTACTTTGGACCATACAAATTCAACATGCAAGCTCATAAACATGGTCACCACAACAGCAAAAATTTGCAAAGTATAAAGCACTAGAACAAAAACTAATTGGAGCATTGGAGGAGTCACATACCAAGGAGTAATTCCTCAAAACAGTTTTGGAAATGGAGTTCCGAGCAAGGAGATCGAAAATCATAGCAAAATGAGCAAGAACACAGGCTTGGGATCAAGTTTGATTTTTTCTGGAGGAAGAAGAAGGAGATGGGTGGCTGGCATAAGTGAGTGGGTCCCTGTTGGACCCACAAGCCTGCTGGGCGCGCCCTGTGGGCTTGTGGCTCATAGGTGCACCCCCCCTGGGGTGTGTTCAGTGCCAAAAATTCTTAAATATTCTGGAAAAAATCATACTAAATTTTCAAGGCATTCTGAGAACTTTTATTTTTGGGCCATTTTTTCTTGCACGGAAAATTCAGAAAACAGGATAATCATGGCATTTTATTTTATTCAACTAAAAATAACAGAGAGCAAAAGGTGGGTACAGAAAGTTGTGCTTACTTAATTCATCGACCACATGCACCTCAAAAAGAATCCATTAATAAGGTTGATCAAGTCTTATTAACAAACTATTTCCGAATGGCATGAAACCGAAGAATCTTTGTATAACACTAAGTTACCTCAACGGGGATGTGCATCTCCCCAACAATAAGAATTTAATATTTCTTTTTAACAGTAGGGAGAGGAAATTTGAAGCCTCCAATAGTGATTGTCGAAACTTTTTCAATACAATTGATACCATTCACCGAACTTTGTTTCTTCAGAAAATAAATCGTATGCTCATTACCATTGACATGAAAAGTAATCTTGCTTTTGTTGCAATCAATAACAGCCCCTGCAGTATTCAAAAAGGCTCTTCCAAGGATAATCGACATGTTGTCGTCCTCGGGCATATCAAGTATAACAAAGTCTGTCAAGATAGTAACATTTGCAACAACAACGAGAACATCCTCGCAAATTCCAATAGGTATAGTGTTGGGGAACGTTGCATGGAAAACAAAAAAATTCTACGCACACGCAAGATCTATCCATGGAGATGCATAGCTACGAGAGGGGGAGTGTGTCTACGTACCCTCGTAGACCGTAAGCGGAAGCGTTAGAACAACGCGGTTGATGTCGTCGAACAACTTCACGATCCAACCGACCGAGCACCGAACGTACGACACCTCCGCGTTCAGCACATGTTCAGCTCGGTGACGTCCTCGACTTCTTGATCCAGCAAGACGGCGAGGTAGTGGATGAGTTCCGGCAGCACGACGGCATGGTGACGGTGATGGTGATGCTATCTCCGCAGGGCTTCTCCCAAGCACTGCGAAAATATGACCGAGGGACGGAACTGTGGAGGGGGGCGCCGCACACGGCTAAGACAATGTTGTGTTCTCCTTTGGGGCGCCCCCTCTCCTCTATTTATATATGTGTAGGGGCTTGGAGTAGAAGGAATAGTGCCATGTGAACAGTAACCATGAATAGTACACACGTGGACTTGGACTCCAAAGTCCAATCCTATTCCTACTAGGACTCTCCCTTTTTCCTTCCCTAGCTGCGTGGGCTTTTGAGGATTTGGTGCGCCTGGCCCAATAAGGCCAGGGCGCCTCCCCTTAGACCATGCCAGCCCTTGGGACGTGGTGGACCCACTTGCGGACTTCCGGACTCCTCCGGAATCCTCCGGAACCTTCTGGAAGCTTCCCGGTATAATACCGAAAAAACTGCACCTTTTTCCGAAACCCAAAATATGACTTCCCATATATAAATATTTACCTCTCGACCATTCCTAGACTCCTCGTGACATCCAGGATCTCATCCGGGACTCCCAACAACATTCGGTTACCAATTCACATAACTCATATAATACTATATCGTCAACGAACGTTAAGCGTGCGGACCCTACGGGTTCGGGAATGATGTAGACATGACTGAGACGCCTCTCCGGTCAATAACCAATAGCGGAACCTGGATGCTCATATTGGTTCCTACATATTCCACGAAGATCTTATCGGTCGAACCTCAATGACAACATACGTAATTCCCTTTGTCCGTCCGTATGTTACTTGCCCGAGATTCGATCGTCGGTATCTCCATACCTAGTTCAATCTCGTTACCGGCAAGTCTCTTTACTCGTTCCGTAATACATCATCCCGTAACTAACTCCTTTGTCACTTTGCTTGCAAGCTTCTTATGATGTGCATTACCGAGAGGGCCCAGAGATACCTCTCCGAAACACGGAGTGACAAATCCCAGTCTCGATCCATGCCAACTCAACGGACACCTTCGAAGATACCTGTAGAGCATCTTTATGATCACCCAGTTACGTTGTGACGTTTGATAGCACACAAGGTATTCCTCCGGTATCCGGGAGTTGCATGATCTCATGGTCTGAGGAACATGTATTTGACATTCAAGAAAGCAGTAGCAATAAACAGAACGATCATATGCTAAGCTAACGGATGGGTCTTGTCCATCACATCATTCTCCTAATGATGTGATCCCGTTATCAAATGACAACTCATGTCTATGGTTAGGAAACCTTAACCATCTTTGATCAACGAGCTACTCTAGTAGAGGCTCACTAGGGACACAGTATTTGTTTATGTATTCACACATGTATTTAAGTTTCCGGTCAATACAATTCTAGCATGAATAATAAATCTTTATCATGAACAAGGAAATATAAAATAATAACAACTTTATTATTGCCTCTAGGGCATATTTCCATTAGTCTCCCACTTGCACTAGAGTCAATAATCTAGATTACATAGTAATGAATCTAACACCCATGGAGTCTTGGTCCTGATCATGTTTTGCTCGTGGAAGAGGCTTAGTCAACGGGTCTGCCACATTCAGATCCGTGTGTACTTTGCAAATTTCTATGTCTCCATCCTTGACATATTCATGAATGGAGTTGAAGCGTCTCTTGATGTGTGTGGTCTTCTTGTGAAACCTGGGCTCCTTGGCTATGGCAATTGCTCCAGTGTTGTCACAAAAGATTGTCATTGGACCCGATGCACTAGGTATTACACCTAGATCGGATATGAACTCCTTCATCCAGACTCCTTCATGTGCTGCTTCCGAAGCAGCTATGTATTCCGCTTCACACGTAGATCCCGCCACGACGCACTGCTTGGAACTGCACCAACTGACAGCTCCACCATTTAATATAAATACGTATCCGGTTTGTGACTTAGAGTCATCCGGATCAGTGTCGAAGCTTGCATCGACGTAACCCTTTACGACGAGCTCTTCGTCACCTCCATAAACGAGAAACATGTCCTTGGTCCTTTTCAGGTACTTCAGGATATTCTTGACCGCTGTCCAGTGATCCAGTCCTGGATTACTCTGGTACCTCCCTGCCAAACTTATGGCAAGGCACACATCAGGTCTAGTACACAGCATGGCATACATAATAGAACCTATGGCTGAGGCATAGGGAATGACTTTCATTTTCTCTATATCTTCTGCCGTGGTCGGGCATTGAGTCTGACTCAACTTCACACCTTGCAAGACAGGCAAGAACCCTTTCTTTGACTGATCCATTTTGAACTTCTTCAAAACTTTGTCAAGGTATGTGCTTTGTGAAAGTCCTATCAAGTGTCTTGATCTATCCCTATAGATCTTGATGCCCAATATATAAGCAGCTTCACCGAGGTCTTTCATTGAAAAATTCTTATTCAAGTATCCCTTTATGCCATCCAGAAATTCTATATCATTTCCAATCAAAAATATGTCATCCACATATAATATTAGAAATGCTACAGAGCTCCCACTCACTTTCTTGTAAATACAGGCTTCACCGTAAGTCTGTACAAAACCATATGCTTTGATCACCTCATCAAAGCGTATATTCCAACTCCGAGATGCTTGCACCAGTCCATAGATGGATGGCTGGAGCTTGCACACTTTGTTAGCACCCTTAGGATCGACAAAACCTTCTGGTTGCATCATATACAACTCTTCTTTGAGAAAACCATTAAGGAATGCAGTTTTGACATCCATTTGCCAGATTTCATAATCATAAAATGCGGCAATTGCTAACATGATTCGGACAGACTTAAGCATCGCTACGGGTGAGAAAGTCTCATCGTAGTCAACCCCTTGAACTTGTCGAAAACCTTTCGCGACAAGTCGAGCTTTGTAGACAGTGATATTACCATCAGCATCCGTCTTCCTCTTAAAAATCCATTTATTCTCAATGGCTTGCCGATCATCGGGCAAGTCCACCAAAGTCCACACTTTGTTCTCATACATGGATCCTATCTCAGATTTCATGGCCTCAAGCCATTTGTCGGAATCCGGGCTTATCATAGCTTCTTCATAGTTCGTAGGTTCGCCGTTGTCTAACAACATAACTTCCAGAACAGGATTACCGTACCACTCTGGTGCGGAACGTACTCTGGTCGACCTATGAAGTTCAGTAGTAACTTGATCTGAAGTTTCATGATCTTTATCATTATCTTCCTCTCTTATTGGTGTAGGCATCACGGGAACGGTTTTCTCTGATGAGCTACTTTCCAATTCGAGAGAAGGTACAATTACCTCATCAAGTTCTACTTTCCTCCCGCTCACTTCTTTTGAGAGAAACTCCTTCTCTAGAAAGGACCCATTCTTGGCAACAAAGACCTTGCCTTCGGATCTGTGGTAGAAGGTGTACCCAATTGTTTCTTTAGGGTATCCTATGAAGACGCACTTCTCCGCTTTGGGTTCGAGCTTATCAGGTTGAAGCTTTTTCACCTAAGCATCGCATCCCCAAACTTTAAGAAACGACAGCTTAGGTTTCTTGCCAAACCATAGTTCATATGGTGTCGTCTCAACGGATTTAGACGGTGCCCTATTTAACGTGAATGCAGTTGTCTCTAATGCATAACCGCAAAACGATAGTGGCAAATCGGTAAGAGACATCATAGAACGCACCATATCCAATAAAGTACGGTTACGATGTTCGGACACACCATTACGCTGTGGTGTTCCAGGTGGCGTGAGTTGTGAAACAATTCCACATTTTCTTAAATGAAGGCCAAACTCGTAACTCAAATATTCGCCTCCGCGATCAGATCATAGAAACTTTATTTTCTTGTTACGATGATTCTCTACTTCACTCTGAAATTCTTTGAACTTTTCAAATGTTTCAGACTTGTGTTTCATCAAGTAGATATACCCATATCTACTCAAATCATCTGTGAAGGTTAGAAAATAACGATACCCGCCGCGTGCTTCAACATTCATCGGACCGCATACATCGGTATGTATTATTTCCAACAAATCAGTAGCTCGCTCCATTGTTTCGGAGAACGGAGTTTTAGTCATCTTGCCCATGAGGCATGGTTCGCAAGTATCAAATGATTCATAATCAAGAGATTCCAAAAGTCCATCCGCATGGAGTTTCTTCATGCGCTTTACACCAATATGACCTAAACGGCAGTGCCACAAGTATGTTGCACTATCATTATCAACTTTGCATCTTTTGGCATCAATATTATGAATATGTGTATCACTACGATCGAGATTCAACAAGAATAGACCATTCACAAAAGGTGCGTGACCATAAAAGATGTTACTCATATAAATAGAACAACCATTATTCTCTGACTTAAATGAATAACCGTCTCGCAATAAACAAGATCCAGATATAATGTTCATGCTCAACGCTGGCACCAAATAACAATTATTGAGGTCTAAAACTAATCCCGAAGGTAGATGTAGAGGTAGCGTGCCGACGGCGATCACATCAACCTTGGAACCATTCCCGATGCGCATCGTCACCTCGTCCTTAGCCAATCTTCGCTTATTTTGTAGCTCCTGTTTCGAGTTACAAATATGAGCAACCGAACCAGTATCAAATACCCAGGCGCTACTGCGAGCATTAGTGAGGAACACATCAATAACATGTATATCAAATATACCTTTGCTCACTTTGCCATCCTTCTTATCCGCCAAATACTTGGGGCAGTTCCGCTTCCAGTGACCAGTCCCTTTGCAGTAGAAGCACTCTGTTTCAGGCCTGGTCCAGCTTTGGGTTTCTTCGTAGGAGCGGCAACTTGCTTGCCGTTCTTCTTGAAGTTCCCCTTCTTTCCCTTGCCCTTTTTCTTGAAACTAGTGGTTTTGTTAACCATCAACACTTGATGCTCCTTCTTGATTTCTACCTCCGCTGATTTCAGCATCGCGAAGAGCTCGGAAATTGTCTTCTCCATCCCTTGCATATTATAGTTCATCACGAAGCCTTTATAGCTTGGTGGCAGTGACTGAAGAACTCTGTCAATAACACTCTCAACCGGAAGATCAATTCCCAGCTGAGTCAAGTGGTTGTGGTACCCAGACATTCTGAGTATGTGTTCACTGATAGAACTGTTCTCCTCCATCTTACAGCTAAAGAACTTGTTGGAGACTTCATATCTCTCAACCCGGGCATTAGCTTGAAATATCAATTTCAGCTCTTGGAACATCTCATATGCTCCGTGGCGTTCAAAACGCTTTTGCAGTCCCGGTTCTAAGCCGTAGAGTCTGGCACACTGAACTATCGAGTAGTCATCAGATCGATCCTGCCAGGCGTTGACAACGTCTGCAGAAGCTCCTGCAGCAGGTCCATCACCTAGCGGTGCATCAAGGACATAATTCTTCTGTGCAGCAATGAGGATAATCCTCAAGTTACGGACCCAGTCCGTGTAGTTGCTACCATCATCTTTCAACTTAGCTTTCTCTAGGAACGCATTAAAATTCAACGGAACAGTAGCACGGGCCATTTATCTACAACATAGATATGCAAAGAAACTATCAAGACTAAGTTCATGATAAATTAAGTTCAATTAATCAAATTACTAATGAACTCCCACTTAAATTAACATCCCTCAAGTTAACTAAGTGTTACATGATCCAAATCAACTAGCCCATGTCCGATCATCACGTGAGATGGGATAGTCATCAATGGTGAACATCTCCATGTTGACCATATCTACTATATGACTCATGTTCGACCTTTCGGTCTCCAGTGTTCCGAGACCATGTCTGTACATGCTAGGCTCGTCAAGTTTAACCCAAGTATTCTGCTTGTGTAAAACTGGCTTACACCCGTTGTATGTGAATGTAGAATCTATCACACCCGATCATCACGAGGTGCTTCGAAACGACGAACTTTAGCAACGGTGCATACTCGGGGAGAACACTTTTATCTTGAAATTTAGTGAAGGGATCATCTTATAATGCTACAGCCGTTCTAAGCAAAATAAGATGCATAAAGGATAAACATCACATGCAATCAAAATATGTGACATGATATGGCCATCATCTTGTGCTTTTGATCTCCATCTCCAAAGCATCGTCATGATCTCCATCATCACTGGCTCGACACCTTGATCTCCATCGTTGCGTCGTGGTCGTCTCGCCAACTATTGCTTCTACAACTATTGCTAACGCATAGCGATAAAGTAAAGCAATTACATGGCGCTTGCATTCCATACAATAAAGAGACAACCATAAGGCTCCTGCCGGTTGCCGATAAATTACAAAACATGATCATCTCATACAATAACGTATATCACATCATGTCTTGACCATATCACATCACAGCATACCCTGCAAAAACAAGTTAGACGTCCTCCACTTTGTTGTTGCAAGTTTTACGTGGCCACAACGGTGATTTATCAAGTTTGCTGTTTTAACCTTCAACAAGGACTGGCCGCAGTCAAATCCGATTCAACTAAAGTAGGAGAAACAGACACCCGCCAGCCACCTTTATGCAAAACAAGTTGCATGTCTGTCGGTGGAACCGGTCTCATGTACGTGGACATGTAAGGTTGGTCCAGGCCGCTTCATCTTACAATACCGCCGAATCAAAATAAGACGTTGGTGGTAAGCAGTATGACGATCACCGCCCACAACTCTTTGTGTTCTACTCGTGCATATCATCTACGCATAGACCTGGCTCATGATGCCACTGTTGGTATCGTTGCATGGAAAACAAAAAAAATTCTACGCACACGCAAGATCTATCCATGGAGATGCATAGCTACGAGAGGGGGAGTGTGTCTACGTACCCTCGTAGACCGTAAGCGAAAGCGTTAGAACAACGCGGTTGATGTCGTCGAACAACTTCACGATCCAACCGACCGAGCACCGAACGTACGGCACCTTCGCGTTCAGCACACGTTCAGCTCGGTGACGTCCTCGACTTCTTGATCCAGCAAGACGGCGAGGTAGTGGATGAGTTCCGACAGCACGATGGCGTGGTGACGGTGATGGTGATGCTATCTCCGCAGGGCTTCGCCCAAGCACTGCGAAAATATGACCGAGGGACGGAACTGTGGAGGGGGGCGCCGCACACGGCTAAGACAATGTTGTGTTCTCCTTTGGGGCGCCCCCTCTCCTCTATTTATATATGTGTAGGGGCTTGGAGCAGAAGGAATAGTGCCACGTGAACAGTAACCGTGAATAGTACACACGTGGACTTGGACTCCAAAGTCCAATCCTATTCCTACTAGGACTCTCCTTTTTTCCTTCCCTAGCTACGTGGGCTTTTGAGGACTTGGTGCGCCTAGCCCAATAAGGCCAGGGCGCCTCCCCTTAGCCCATGCCAGCCCTTGGGACGTGGTGGACCCACTTGCGGACTTCCGGACTCCTCCGGAATCCTCCGGAACCTTCTGGAAGCTTCCCGGTATAATACCGAAAAAACTGCACCTTTTTCCGAAACCCAAAATATGACTTACCATATATAAATCTTTACCTCTCGACCATTCCGAGACTCCTTGTGACGTCCGGGATCTCATCCGGGACTCCGAACAACATTCAGTTACCAATTCACATAACTCATATAATACTATATCGTCAACGAACGTTAAGCGTGCGGACCCTACGGGTTCGGAAATGATGTAGACATGACTGAGACGCCTCTCCGGTAAATAACCAATAGCGGAACATGGATGCTCATATTGGTTCCTACATATTCCGCGAAGATCTTATCGGTCGAATCGCAATGACAACATACGTAATTCCCTTTGTCCGTCGATATGTTACTTGCCCGAGATTCGATCGTCGGTCTCTCCATACCTAGTTCAATCTCGTTACTGGCAAGTCTCTTTACTCGTTCCGTAATACATCATCCCGTAACTAACTCCTTTGTCACTTTGCTTGCAAGCTTCTTATGATGTGCATTACCGAGAGGGCCCAGAGATACCTCTACGAAACACGGAGTGACAAATCCCAGTCTCGATCCATGCCAACTCAACGGACACCTTCGGAGATACCTGTAGAGCATCTTTATGATCACCCAGTTACGTTGTGACGTTTGATAGCACACAAGGTATTCCTTCAGTATCCGGGAGTTGCATGATCTCATGGTCTGAGGAACATGTATTTGACATTCAAGAAAGCAGTAGCAATAAACAGAACGATCATATGCTAAGCTAACGGATGGGTCTTGTCCATCACATCATTCTCCTAATGATGTGATCCCGTTATCAAATGACAACTCATGTCTATGGTTAGGAAACCTTAACCATCTTTGATCAACGAGCTAGTCTAGTAGAGGCTCACTAGGGACACGGTATTTGTTTATGTATTCACACATGTATTTAAGTTTCCGGTTAATACAATTCTAGCATGAATAATAAACCTTTATCATGAACAAGGAAATATAAAATAATAACAACTTTATTATTGCCTCTAGGGCATATTTCCATCATATAGCAGTGGATTTATCAGCCATTTGCAAAGATATTTTAGTAGGTGTAAGCTTATTCAAATCAAGTCTTCTATATAAAGAGAAAGGCATAACACTAACACCGGCTCCCAAATCACATAAAGCAGTTTTGACATAACTTCTTTTAATGGAGCATGGTATAGTAGGTATTCCTAGATCTCCTAACTTCTTAGGTATTCCACCCTTAAAAGAATAATTAGGAAGCATGCTGGAAATTTCAGCTTCAGGTATTTTTCTTTTATTCGTGACAATATCTTTCATGTATTTAGCATTGGGAGACATTTTCAACATATCAATCAAGCGAGTACGCAAAAAGATAGGTCGAAGCTTTCCAACAAAGCGCTCAAAATCTTCATCGTCCTTACTTTTAGATGGTTTAGTAGGGAAATGCATAGGTTTTTGAACCCATGGTTCTCTCTCCTTTCCATGTTTTCTAGCAACAAAGTCTCTTTTATCATATCTTTTATTCTTAGGAGGTGGGTTATCAAGATCAACAGCAGGTTCTATTTCTACATCATTATCTGGTTGAGCATCAACATGAACATCATCATTATCATTATCATTGTCATTAGGTGGATGTTCATTACCAGATTGTGTCTCAGCATCAGAAATAGAAACATCATTATGATTCTCAGGAGGTTTTTCTATCTCAGGTTCACTAGAAGCAGGCAAAGTTTTATCATTTTTCTTTTTCTTCTTAGATGGACTAGGTGCATCAATATTATTTCTTTGAGAATCTTGTTCAATTCTTTTAGGATGACCTTCAGGATAAAGAGGATCCTGAGTCATGCTACCTCCTCTAGTGACAACTGTAACAGCATGATCATTCCTTTTATTATTCATCTCATCAAGCAAATCATTTTGTGACTTACCAATTTGTTCTAACTGCGTCTGGACCATAGAAGCATGTTTACTCAAGCATTTAACATCATTAGCAGTTCTAAACATCAAATCACTCAAGCGTTCAATCATGATGGCATTCCGTTTTAGTTGATTGCTAACATACATATTAAAGTGCTCCTGTTTAATGATGTAATTATCAAATTCATACAGGCATTGACTAGCAGATTTATTATACGGAATATCACCTTCATCAAATCTAGTGAGAGAATTTACCTCCACTACCTGTGTCGGGATGTCGAGCCCATGTATTTCTTCAATAGGTGGTAAATTCTTAACATCTTCAGCTTTTATACCTTTTTCCTTCATAGATTTCTTAGCTTCTTGCATATCTTCTGGACTGAGGAATAGAATACCTCTCTTCTTCGTAATTTTGGCTTAGGTGGTGGTTCAGGAAGTGTCCAATCATCGGCATTTCTCAATATATTATTCAATAGTACTTCAGCCTGTCCAACAATTCGTTCCCTGAAAACACAACCAGCACAACTATCTAGGTAGTCCCTAGAAGCATCGGTTAGTCCATTATAAAAGATATCAAGTATTTCATTTTTATTAAGAGGATGATCAGGCAAAGCATTAAGTAGTTGGAGAAGCCTCCCCCAAGCTTGAGGGAGATTCTCTTCTTCAATTTGCACAAAGTTAAATATTTCCTGTAAGGCAGCTTGTTTCTTATGAGCAGGAAAATATTTTTCAGAGAAGTAATATATCATATCCTGGGGACTACGCACACAACCAAGAGCAAGAGTATTAAACCATTTCTTAGCATCAGCCTTTAATGAGAAAGGAAACAACTTAAGAATATAGTAATGATGATTTTTTTCCTCATGAGCAAATTGGGTGGCAATATCATTCAACTTAGTAAGGTGTGCCACAACAGTTTCAGTTTCATAACCATAAAAAGGATCAGATTCAACCAAAGTAATTAACTCAGGATCGATAGAGAATTCATAATTCTTATCAGTAACAAATATGGGAGAAGTAGCAAACTTAGGATCATATTTCATTCTCCCCCTCATAGATTTTTCTTTCAACTCAGCAAGCAATTTTCTAACCTCATCTCTATCATTACAAGCAAGAATTGCCCTAGCTGTCTCCCTATCAAAAACATAACCATCAGATGTTTCAGGCATTTCAACTCTAGTAGGAGAGCTAGGCATAATAGGTGAATCATAATTTTCAAGAGTTTCAACATTTTCTATTCCTTTAGCTTTAGCAATTTGTTCATCAAGAAATTCACCAAGTGGCATAGCATTATCAAGTATAGTACTAGCATCATCAACAGTTTCATTCATAGCAGAAGTAGTATCATCAATAACATGTGACATATCAGAATGAATAGCAGGTGGTGGTGTCGCAAGCCTACTCAAAACAGAAGGTGAATCAAGTGCAGAGTGTGATGGCAGTTCCTTACCTCCTCTAGTCATAGAGGGGACGATCTTAGTCTTAGCGTCTTTCAGATTCTTCATAGTGATCAACAGATATAAATCCCAAGTGACTCAACAAATAGAGCTATGCTCCCCGGCAACGGCGCCAGAAAAAGGTCTTGATAACCCACAAGTATAGGGAATCACAACAGTTTTCGCGGGTAGTATTTCACCCAGATTTATTGATTCGACACAAGGGGAGCCAAAGAATATTTGCGAGTATTAGCAGTTGAGTTGTCAATTCAACCACACCTGGAGAACTAAATATCTGCAGCAAAGTGTTTAGTAGCACAGTAGTATGATAGTTTCAATAGCAGTAGCAACAGTAACAGTAGCAGTTTTGTAGTGATTGTAACAGCAGCAACAGCGAAAGTAACTTAGCAAAGACCAACATGCGAAAAGTGTAGGCATTGGATCAGTGATGGATAATTATGTTGGATGACATTCATCATGTAACAGTCACAACCTAGGGCGATACACAATAGCTCCAATTCATCAATGTAATGTAGGCATGTATTCCGTATATAGTCATACGTGCTTATACTAAGAACTTGCATGACATCTTTTGTCCTACCCTCCCATGGCAGCGGGGTCCATAAGGAAATATAAGGGATATTAAGGCCTCCTTTTAATAGAGAACCGGAACAAAGCATTAACACATAGTGAATACATGAACTCCTCAAACTACGGCAATCACCGGAAAGAATCCCAATTATTGTCACCTTGGGGTATGCGGATCATGACACGTAATAGGTGCATATAACTTGCAAGATAGGATCAAGAACTCAAATATATTCATGAAAACATAAAGGTTCAGATATGAAATCATGGTACTCGGGCCCTAGTGACAAGCATTAAGCATAGCAAAGTCATAGCAACATCAATCTCAGAACATAGTGGATACTAGGGATCAAAGCCCTAACAAATTGACTCGATTACATGGTAAATCTCATCCAACCCATCACCGTCCAGCAAGCCTAGGAAGAAATTACTCACACATGGCAGTGAGCATCATGAAATTGGTGATGGAGGATGGTTGATGATGATGACGGCGTCGAATCCCCCTCTCCGGAGCCCCGAACAGACTCCAGATCAGCCCTCCCGATGAAGAACGTGAGGTGGCGGCGGCTCTGTATCGTAAAACACGATGATTCTTTCTCTCTGATTTTTTTCTCCATGAATAGGTACTTATAGCTCTGGAATTAGGGTAAACGGAGTTGGCAGGGCCCCACAAGCCTACCAGGCGCGCCCCCCAGGCTTGTGGCGCCTGGTGGCCCCCCTCTAGTGGATCTTTGCGCCAGTATTTTTTATATATTCTGAAATAATTCTTCGTAAATTTTCAGGTCCATCCAAGAACTTTTATTTCTGCACAAAAACAACAACATGGCAATTCTGCTGAAAACAGCGTCAGTCCGGGTTAGTTCCATTCAAATCATGCAAATTAGAGTCCAAAACTAGAGCAAAAGTGTTTGGAAAAGTAGATATGTTTGGGACGTATCAGTGCCCCGGTTGACGTCAACCTGCCGCACGGGTGGCATCTGAACCCGGATAGGGTCCTAGTGCCAGCGGTGCTAGCCACAGGTCGCGCGGGGGAGGCGGAGATTTGCCGCCAGCACGCTCACCTCCGCCACGACCCGGTGTCCGCGGTGGACTCGCCGCACTGGGAAACATGATTCACCGACGAGCATGGCCAGCGCCGCCGGTCGTGCTTCGAGGGTGCGAGCCATGCATCGTGCGCTCGCTCCACCACCAAAGCCGGTGATGGAGGCCGAAGAGGCCTACGGGAGGGTCGTCGAGGAGGCCGAAGAGGCCTACAGGAGGGCCCTCGAAGTCTCTGAGCTCGAGGAGGTGGCCTGGCCTGTCTCAGGCGCTGGCCGAATTGGCCGGAGTGCAGGTCACCGCGCCCCCGCCCGCGCCCGAGCCCGAGCAGCAGTCGTGGCCACCGCTGAGGCAATCGTGGTCATGGACGACCACGGTACCCTGCTCGCCGAAGTGGGTGTCGGACCCGTCCGTGTGGTTGGGCACGAACACGTGGTCATCGGAGCAGCATCCGGAGCAGCTGCAGCAGCCGGCTGAAAGCACATTTGCTCCATTGGTGGTTTTGCTAACTAATGTCAACATACATGTTGTTGGACTAACACCTTTATCTAGTATATTTCAGATAAGTTCAACAGTGGCATGGCAAGGACATGAGGATGTGGACCCCTTCAAAATGCTAAGGACAAGAATTGGCAAAGCTCCAAGACTCTTCATTTTTGGTTAAGTGATCCAAGATCACATTGAGTCCATAGGAAAGCCAATACTATTAAAAGGGGATGAGGTTTTGATCATGACTCAATTTCTCAAGTGCTTAATGTATTGCTCCAAAAATCCTCAAACACTTCTCCACATCACATATGTCCAAAACCCTAAAGTGTCATCTCGGTCCCACCGAAATTCTCTATCCCGGACTCACTGAGTTGATCACACATCCTGCCTAGGCCAAACCCTAGCATTTCGGTTCTACCGATATGGATCTCGATCTCACCGAGATGGCGTGACCAAGTTTCTGTGATGAAGTTGCTTCATTTCGGAATTACCGAGATGAAACGATCGTAACTCCCGAAACGAGGTCTTGCCCTAGCCATTGCACTTCGATCGCTCCGAAATGTTCTGATCGGTCTCACCGAGACTTCCAACGTTCGAATCTTTTACACTAGTCGGTCTCACCGAAATTTCGGTCTGGTGTCACCGAGTTGGGTCAAAAGCTTGTAACGGTTGGATCTTTGGGTGAAGCCTATATATACCCCTCCACCCCCACTTACTCTCTAAGAGAGCCATCAGAACGAATCTACACTTCCACCATTCATTTTCTGAGAGAGAACCACCTACTCATGTGTTCAGATCAAGAGATTCCAGTCCAACCATTTGAACCTTGATTTCTAGCCTTCCCCAAGTTGCTTTCCATTCAATCCCCTCTCCTACCAAAGCCAAATCTATGAGAGAGTGATTGAGTGTTGGGGAGACTATCATTTGAAGCACAAGAGCAAGGAGTTCATCATCAACAACACCATCTATTACCTTTTGGAGAGTGGTGTCTCCTAGATTGGTTAGGTGTCACTTGGGAGCCTCCAAGATTATGTGGAGTTGAACCAAGGAGTTTGTAAGGGCAAGGAGATCGCCTACTTCGTGAAGATCTACCCGAGTGAGGCTAGTCCTTCATGGACGTAAGCCATGGTGGAATAGACAAGGTTGCTTCTTCGTGGGTGGAGCCCTCCGTGGACTCGCGCAACCATTACCCTTCATGGGTTGAAGTCTCCATCAACGTGGACGTACGATACCACCACCTATCGGAACCACGCCAAAAAACTACGTGTCTTCATTGCGTTTGATCTTCTCTTGTCTACCCCTTTACTTTTTGCACAATTGCATGTTGTACTATTTCCGCGTCCCTATCTCTAGATATGCATGTGTAGGAAGTCTTGGTGATATCTTAACTAGTGCTAAAATCTGCCCAAGTTTCAAGAGAACTAAAAACTGCAACTTTGGTTGGTTAAGAGTCTATTCACCCCCCTAGACCTATCTTCTTCGATCCTACAATTGGTATCAGAGCATTGGTCTCCATTGCTTTGGTTTAATCACCATTGGAGGCAGATGGATGCGTCTACTTTGGGGAGTCTTAGATGTAGAGTGCCTATTCTTGTTGGAGAGTACTACAACTCTTGGAAAAATGAAATGCTTGCTATCTTTAAAGAATTTAACTTGAGCAAGTATGTTTATTATCCTTATGTGTCTCCTATTGATCCCTTGCACCCCACTTATGAAGAGGAAATTGACTTGCTTCATAATCTTAGAACCATCAATCTTATCATTAGAGGATTACCTAAAAAATGTGCTTGTTCGTATGCAAAACTTTGAATGCGCATACACTTTATGGAAGGACATTGAGATGCGTTTTTCAAATTACTCATTAAAGAATCTTGATGAGATCCTTCACAAGTCTTTTGCCTTTCATAACATGAAGCCTAGTGATCCTAAGTTTGATGAATGTCTATTTGAGCTTCGTGATCTTATGCATGTTAAAGGTGATGTTGGAACCATTAGCAACATCATAATGGAAGCCATTAGACTTCATAAACTTGAACATTGTCATGATCACGAAACTAACGAATTCATTGCCCTATGTGATGATCACATACATGTTGATGATGACGAAGGATGAGGAATTTGACATAGAATATGAGAAGACTATGAGGAATCTTAGTTTCATGGCAAATCTTTGAGATTACATGGTCGGAGGAAAAGAATGGATTCTTGATAGTGGATGCACCGATCACATGACCAGAGATAGAGATATGTTTCGTGAGCTTGCTAAAAATGATGGTCCACGCAAGTATGTGACTTTTGGAGACAACTCCAAGGGTAAGGTACTTGGCCTTGGTAAGGCGGCCATATCCAATGATAGCTCCATTCAAAATGTTATGCTTGTTGAATCTCTTGGTTACAATCTTCTTTCCGTATCTATACTAGCCGACTTTGGTTTCAATGTATGCTACTTGTAGACTGCATTGGTATTTCCCCGAAGAGGAGAGGATGATGCAGTATAGTAGAGATAAGTATTTCCCTTAGTTAAGAACCAAGGTTATCAATCCAGTAGGAGAACCACGCAAAATCCCTTTAGCAGCACCTGCACACACAAAAGCAAACACTTGCACCCAACGCAAATAAGAGGGTTGTCAATCCTCTTAGCGGTTATTTGCAAGGATTAATTCTGATAGTGATAGATAGAAATATAAATTGCAAAATAAAATAAAAGTAAATAAATTACAGCAAGGTATTTTTGGTTTTTAATATATGATAAAGATAGACCCGGGGGCCATAGTTTTCACTAGAGGCTTCTCTCTTGAGCGCAGAACATACGGTGGGTACACAAATTACTGTTGGGCAATTGATAGAAAAGCAAATAATTATGACGGATTCATGGCAATGATCATGTATATAGGCATCACGTCCGAGACAAGTAGACCGACTCCTGCCTGCATCTACTACTATTACTCCACCCATCGACCGCTATCCAGCATGCATCTAGGGTATTAAGTATAAAACAGAGTAACGCGTTAAGCAAGATGACATGATGTAGACAAAGTAAACTCAAGCAATATGATTAAACCCCATCTTTTTATCCTTAATTGCAACAATACAAATATGTGTCATGTCCCTTTCTGTCACTGGGATTGAGCACCGCAAGATTGAACCCATCACAAAGCACCTCTCCCATTGCAAGATAAACCAATCTAGTTGGCCAAACCAAATCGA
Organism: Elymus sibiricus; assembly: GCA_039707655.1. Taxonomy (NCBI): domain Eukaryota; kingdom Viridiplantae; phylum Streptophyta; class Magnoliopsida; order Poales; family Poaceae; genus Elymus; species Elymus sibiricus. The sequence continues at coordinate 108,406,535 of CM077664.1, read as the reverse complement.
TAGATCAGAGAGAAATACAAAGCTATAACAATCATGCATAAAAGAGTTCAGAGAAGACTCAAATATTTCTCATGAATAATCTTATCATAAACTCACAATTCATCGGATCCCAACAAACACACCGCAAAAGAAGATTACATCGGATAGAACTCCAAGAACATCGAGGAGAACATGGTATTGAAGATCAAAGAGAGAGAAGAAGCCATCTAGCTACTAGCTATGGACCCGTAGGTCTATGGTAAACTGCTCACACATCATCGGAAGGGCAGCAAGGTTGATGTAGAAGCCCTCCGTGATCGATTCCCCCTCCGGCAGAGTACCGGAAAAGGCCTCCAGATGGGATCATGGAAGAACAGAGGCTTGCGGCAGCGTAAAAGTTATTCGGGGTGGCTCTCTGTTAGTTTCCAAATATTTGAAAATTTATAGAAGTGGAATTAGGTCAAAAGGAGCCACGAGGGGCCCACAAGGCATCAGGGCGTGCCCCCTGGGGCCGCGCCCTGTTGCCTTGTGAAGCCCTCATGAGGCTTCTAGCTTCCTCCCGAAGCTTCCAGGGTCTCTTTTGTCCAGAAAAAAATCGTCAAAAAGTTTCGTGGCATTTGGACTTCATTTGGTACTGATTTCCTGAAAAACCAAAAACAAGCAGAAAACAACAACTGGCACTGGGCACTAGGTTAATAGGTTAGTCCCAAAAAATGATATATAATTGCTGATAAGTGCATATAAAAACATCCAAGATTGATAATATAATAGCATGGAACAATAAAAAATTATAGTACGTTGGAGACGTATCAGCCACCGCCGGGAGAGAAGAGTGGTCCGCACGCCAGATTTGGTGGGGAGGAGGGCGATGATGACGAGCAGCATATCATCGGGGAGGCTGCTGATGAAGTCCAGGCTCGCCGGATGCGGTTTTGGCTTGAGTCGCCTCCGCTTGGTGGCCGCCTCGTCTTCCATCCCAGCCGGCGGCGACGCCGGTGTACACGTGTGCTGGTGTGTATTGTGTGTTGGGTGTGCGCGAGTGCGTCCTTGCGTGCATGCCGCACAGTGGTGTATCTGCATTGTCGTAGTTTGTGTCCGTGGTGGCGTCTAAGAAGGTGTTAATCTAGTACTCCCTCCGTTTCTTTTTAGTCCGCATATAAAATTTGGTCAAAGTCTAACTATGCAAAGTTTCACCAACTTTATATCAAAAGATATCAACATTTACAATACTAAAGCTATATGCTATGAAAATTAATTTCAAGATGCATCTAAATATATTGATTTCATACTGTGAATGTTGATATTCTCCTATAAAGTTAGTCAAAGTTTATGAAGTTTGACTTTGACCAAATTTTATATGCAGACTAAAAAGAAACGGAGGGAGTACTACAATACTGTTTTAATGAGGAAGAAGTGTGCACTCAATTTAGTAGCGTGCGGGGTTCTACCGCAAGTGGTTTCTAGTTTGTTTATTTCACCCCGTGGCAGATGGGCCTCTAGTTTATTTAATTTCACCTACTACCACATGGGCCCGCGCACCCATAGAGAACACGAGCTGACAAGGCACCATGTAGACTGGTTGACCGGTCAACTAGACAATATACGGAGCTATACGCTGAGCCAGTGACCGTATAATCCCTCTGTAAAGAGAGATCGAGTGAGAGGGGAGGCCCGTGAGAGGTAGAGATAGAGAAAGAGATACTCCCTCCGTTCGATAATGTAGTGCCTATAAATTTTTTAAAAGTCATACTTTTGAAAGTTTGACCAAGTTTATAGAGAAATTTACTTATATCTACAATACCAAAGATATATGATATGAAACTACATCTTGTGATGAATCTAATGATGTATGTTTGTCCCTCCAGATGTAAATGTTTTTCTCCACATATACCTGGTCAAACTTTGTGAGGTTTGACTTTTTAATAAATGTATATATGCTATGGACCAGAGAGAGTACATGACTAGAGAGAGATCAAGTGTGTGTGAAGGAGAAAGAGTGAGTGTGCAAAAAGAGAGAGTGTGTGTGTGAAAGAGAAAGGGACACCACACGATAAAGTAGAGAGAAAGTGTGTGTGTCTTATGAAAACATATCACGCATACAACTCCGAGAGAGAAAGCGAGGTGAGGAGATACACAGAGATATATTGTGTGGTTGTTTGCAACAGAGAGAGAGAGAGAGACCCCTAGCACGTGGCCAAGAGAGGTTTGGCAAACAAGGGAGAGACGAGGTCGAGAGAGACGTATGGAGAAAATGGAGGCATGGGGAGGGAGAGAGGGTGTGTTTGTGATAGAGAAATCCCCTCGAGATCGTGTGGGGACTATATGGGTGGGAGATCGAGAGACAAGGTGTGTGTGCGATAGAAAGATACCCCGGAAGAGATAGAGATATACCTAGCTAGGGAAGGAAGGAGACAATGTGTGTGTTTGTGATGGAAAGTGAGAGATGGTCATACCTAGGGGGAAGTGCACGTGCGTGTGATGGAGTGAGAGATAATCGTACTTAGGGGGGGTGTGCGTGCGTGTGAGATAGAGAGAGAACGAGGGAGAGAGAGTGTTAGATGGGTCTATCTAGTGGGAGCGAGATATGTGTATGTGTGACCTAGGGAGATAGAAAGTTTGAAAAAGAGAGAGAAGAGCCCCGAGACGGCGGAGTGGTGCGTGAGAGAGTTGAGAGAGAGAAAGAGATACTCCCTCTGTTCGATAATGTAGTGCCTATAAATTTTTGAAAAGTCAAACTTTGAAAACTTCGACCAAGTTTACAGAGAAAATTATTTATATATACAATACCAAAGATGTATATATAATATGAAACTACATCCTGTGATGAATCTAATGATATATGTTTCCCGTTCCAGATGTAAATGTTTTTCTCCACATACCTGGTCAAACTTTGTGAGGTTTGACTTTTCAAAAAATCTATATGCTATGGACCGAAGAAAGTACCTAAGTAGAGAGAGATCAAGTGTGTGTGAAGGAGAAAGAGTGAGTATGCAAAAAGAGTGTGTGTCTAAAAGAGAAAGGGTCAACACACAATAAAATAGAGAGAAAGTGTGTGTGTCTTATGCAAACATATCACACATGCATCTCCGAGAGAGAAAGCGAGGTGAGGATATACACGCAAATAGTGTGTTGTTGTTTGCAACGGAGAGAAAGACCCCTATAGCACGTGTCCAAGAGTGGTCTGGCAAACAAGGGACAGAGGTCGAGAGGGACATATGGAGAAAATGGAGGCATGGGGAGGGAAATAGGGTGTGTTTGTGATAGAAAGATCCCCTCAAGATCGTGAGGGGACTATATGGGTGGGAGATCGAGAGATAAAGGTGTGTGTGCGATAGAAAGATGCCCCGAGAGAGATCGAGATAGTCCTAGGGAGCGAAACAGACAATGCATGTGTTTCTGATGGAGAGTGTGAGAGATTGTCATACCTAGGGGGAGTGTGTCGATACTCGTACTTAGCTAGGGGAGATTGTGTGTGTGTGTGTGTGTGCGCGCGCGTGCGCATGTGTGAGACAGAGAGAGAACGAGGAAGAGAGAATGTTAGATGGGGCTATCTAGTGCAAGTGACATATGTGTATATGTGACCTAGGGAGATAGAATGTTTGAGAGAGAGAGAGAGAGAGAGGAGCCGGGAGACGATGGAGTGGTGCGTGAGAGAGTTATGGACAACGAGCGAGAGAATTTGTGTGTGTACTATGAGTGCACCCTAGCTAACTATTTAGCCTAGACCAGAGAGTCATACATTGTGTGCGAGGAAGACCTATACATAGAGTGTGCATGCGAACTAGAAAGACCTAGCGAGCGAGAGAGAGAGAGAAGGAGAGAGAGAGAGAGAGGGAGAGAGAGAGAGACCGATAAGGATTGTGTTCGTGTGCGTGCGATAGAAAGAAAGAGTGTCGGCTAGAGAGAGAACGGGAGTGCGGGAGAGGTCGCATTTTTGCATCGAAGATTGATATAAACCATGATTCAGTATAAAATTGTATTCAAATGTTTGAATTGGAGAACATGGTGTTTGCAATTCACACATGAATGGAGATATGCGTATCAAACAGGTTCATTAATTTGACTTTGAGCATGTTCATGGAGTACTATAATACAACATGCTATTCAATTGATGTGTTCAATTTTGGATGTAGTCCACAATTTTGACCGGGTCAAAAAGCTATTTCATTGAATTGAGATAATTCATTTCTGGCTTGATTCCCGTTTTTAAGTGGGTCTACTGTTTGTCAAATTAATCGGTAGCAACGAGCATGTAAAAACACATTAGTCCCGAGCATCATCTCACCATCTAAAAAAGAAGTGGCAAGATGTGACACTATAGAACTAATATTTCTAAGTATGATTCTGATCGACTTGGTACGGTAGACGTGGATGCTTGTTCTCCCAAAATTTGAACGAACCGCTAAAACACCCTCTGCTCGGTGGAATTCGCCTGAGCAAATAAACGGGAGATGTGAAATTACCAGCCTATCTGGGACCCGCATCAATTGGCCCGTTGTATACCGAGGGTAGGTTTGTAACTTCATCGAAGCGCGCCCTCTCATCGGCCGAAATGACAGACGCCGAATAATTCATAAACCATGGGCGGCAAAACACCCTCTCCTCAGCCGAAATCACAGGCGCCGAATAATTCATAAACCATGGGCGGCAAAACACCCTCTCCTCGGCCGAAATCGCTCGCGCCCACTATTTCAAGCACGCCCTCCTCGCCCGAAATCGCTGGTGCCCACTATTTGGGAGAAACAAAGCTACCCTACTATCCCCGACCCTCCAGACTCAGACCCAAGCTCACAAGCCAAAAGACAGGGGTAGAATTGTAACTTCCCCCACATTTCAGACAAATGCGTCCATAAGACATGGCCCCCTCCCAATTCCCCATTCATACACCGTGGGTGCCAAATCACCTTCTCCCCTGCCGCGAAACCTCAGCCCCTCCTCCATGGCCCCCCACCGCACCAGATTCACCGCCGCCCTCCTCCCCAATGCCGGAGCTGCAGTCCGTTTGCCGTCGGGCACTGGGCCGTGTGCCTCTTACTCCGTGCTGCCAGAGCTGCCTCGACGACGACCGCGTGAACCGTGCAGGAGCCGATTCAACTGCGCCGTCGTGCACGGTGCCGGAGCGGCTTGTACTTTCGACGTGTCCAGCGCTGGTCCCCCGTAGCCGTCGACCGCCGCCACATATCTGCTTTCCCGCCGCCGGCAGCCACCGCAACCGCACCGGCCTCACCGACTCGGTAGATGGAGCTGCCTACTTCACCGGGCCGCAAGATAGGTCGTACACTCATCTTATTCACTTTACCTAGGCGTCAGTCACCTGGATTTTTATTCTGGATCAGTCGGTTCCAAATGGAAGGAAGCAGCTCCCCTCGAGGCGGCGGAGCTCCTAGGCTGCCGGTTGGCTGGGGAAGGAGTGCCTTGGTGTCTATCGTAGGGGTGCGGGCAGGGGGCGCAGGTTCGCCGTGGAAGCAGCGCTTCGGTGCCTATCTTAGGGTTGCGTGGGGTCAAGGTACTGCTGGCGCCGGATCTGGATGACGGCGAGTCTTTGAGGTATGGCCGGGGGACGGCGCAACCACGGTAGTGCGATGGGGTGGGGGGCGGGGTCGAGGTCGGAGCTGCCGTGGCCAGGGACGGCGGAGGCAAGCTGCTCTGCCAGTGCTCGCTGGCTGTTCGAGGAAGATCCTGAACAGTGACAGCCGGGAGGCACAAGACGGCATCCAGCCATTCGGCATAGATCGGACAGTGAAAAAAAAGCGTGTGACCACAATTTAGTTTTCAGTGAACTGACGTGTGACCTGTCTCGTACCTGAGTGTTGATCGTATTTCTTCAGATCAGAGATATGTGTCATTCTTAACATTGTGTGTTTTCTGCATCATCAGCCACACCGTCTTCCTTCTCACCGGAGTTGCTCCAACAAGGGAAGCATGCACCAGATGGGAGCTATACTCCCCACTCAAGAGTTCCCTGCCTCGTATGTGCCAGCCAAACATGGACAGCCACAACAACCGCAGCGCCATCGACGATTCAGCAGATGATGCTCACTCCTACGGAGGGCGGCAAGATAGGTTGTACCTTCATCTTACTTGTGTGCATCATTTGTCACTTGTCACTGTACATTCATGTTGATCTCTTAGTCTTACTTCAGATAAGAGACTTGTGCAGGAGTAAACGTTGTTCCATAGTTATCGTCCCTCAGCCAAAGCTATCCCACAGGCTGGTGATTATATCCCTTCTAGTGTTACCTATGCTATTGTTCTGTAGTACTTTTGTGTGCCATTTAGTTAATCTCGAGTACAAACAATATATATTTTGTAGCTATCATGTGTGCTCTCTCTTTAGTCTTTGAGGTATCATCCTGTTGTTGCTATTTAAGTGGACTCCTACTATTTATGTCGTCTCCTACAGGCACTCATTACATAATCTCACTACTAGTTGTTTTCCATGCATGTTAGATATTATTGCACACAGTGATATTGAAAATCAGAACAAATCCACTAAAAGAAACTCGCGGAGCAATGCAATGGCCAACATACTCGACCTCAATGATATTCAATATGATGGAACAGTTAAATGTAGTTCTTCAGAAGAGTTGCAGAGAGATAATGATTCCTATTCACCCCAGAAGGTCTTTGCTCTAACTTGACCCGTGATATGGGTAGCATCATGCATATAATGTCTTGCAATGCATCTACTCTGTTGCAATGCCATGTGCTTAGCCCGCTGATCATACATGTGAATATGTCATGCCTTCCAGTTTGTCTGTACCTATTCCATTCATGATAACATCTTTTCAAATTCAAGTACTGTCATTCTACTCTACTGCAATGCCATCTGCTTAGTTTGGACATCATCCTTCTGAATATCTCATGCATTGTTGTTCGTCAGTATGTACTCCGTCCGTCTACCATACCATGGTTTTTTACATTGAAGTGATGTTCTACTATTCTATTGCAATGTGATCTTAGTTTGCCCATCAGACATGTGAATATGCTGCCTTGCTATTTTTCTGTACCTATTCCAGCTATCATACAGTTTTACATTCAACTACTGTTTCTTTTACTCTGTTGTCCTGTCGTATCCTTAGCTTATACTCCCTCTGTAAAGAAACAGTGATCTAAACACTATTATATTTCTTTACGGAGGGAGTACATCATACTCCCTCCGTCTGTATTACTTGTGGTAGAAATGCATAAAAATGGATGTATCTAGGACTACAATACGTCTAGACACATCCATTTATTTCCGGATGGAGGGAGTACATGTCAATATGTCATGCCTTTCTATTCTTCAGTACCTATCCCATCTCTCTGCCATAGCATGTTTTATAACTGAAGCACCATTCTTCTATACAAGGCATGTAAGCGGAAGAGGGCTATGTTAGAATCTGAAGGGGTACAAACAAGTTCTTTCCAAAAGATCCAAACTCCAGGAGATAGTAACCCAACTCAAGTGTTCATCGGAACTGCTCCAGCACAGAGAAACCCAAGTCCTCCAGATAATAACCAGATTCCGGTGGCCAAAGAACCAGTCAGCTCCAGTTCAACAAAAACATGTCAACTCCTTGCTAGGAAGCGTGTGCGTATCCTCGCATCATGAAATTTTATAGCATTCAGATCACATTTGATCTTATATATTCTACATCTGTCTTACGCATCTTTGTTGTAGAAAATATGCTTAAAGGACAACAAACGTTCTAAACTGGGATCGTGTTCGAGGAAAGTATCTTGCAGCAATGCTCTGCGCTCCAATGCTGATGTAAGTACCTGTTGTATATCACTATAATTTTACATCAGTGTGTAGTTTATTAAGTAGCATGGGCGTGAATCCAACCTTCAGTACCCTACACCAATTATCTGATCTAAATTTACTTGTAGCAAAATGTATATTTAAGGCGCTAATGTAGATTTTTGTAAGGGTAACTGCCTGGTAGTTTTGCATATTGAGCTGCATGATTGTACTATCTCATATATTGCACATTACTAAAATCTAGTGGTGTGGTCTTTTTGCCCAATCGTTCATCGTGTCAATGTTGCTTTCCTATAAACTTACCCGGCTGATGATAGCAGTGCCATGTTGTGTTAATTCGGTGTAGGCTGGTGTGGTCGGGTTGCCCAAACATTCATTGTGTGAATGTTGCTTTCTTATTAAGTATTAACTGACCTGGCCGATGATTTGGTGCAGGCTGCTAAAGATAATACGACAAAGTCTCAAGACAGCAAGGCAACCCCATTGTTTCTTTCCAATAAATCTAGCGAAGGTAATATGGCAATAACTCTTGATTAATCTGTTCAGTTTCCCCTCTTATTTAAGTTATGATGCAGTGGTCAAGACACTTTCCACTATCATTGATACAAGCCTGCCAAAATCCCCATATGAATCTATTCAGTTTCCTCTGTCTTGAATCCAACGGAAAAGATGTACGTTTGTGAACCAATTACTGGCTGAAGCAATGATGGAAATCATGGAGGAATCAGAGGTGCACATTCTTGCGCAACAACAACTGATCGATGATTTCAGTGACAGTATAGCAAAGAAGAAAGAACTTGCTCACATGCTTATGGGCGTCATCCGCGCTGAGGTTGCAGATTGTGAGGTTGTAGATCGTTAAGCTCTGTTCATTTATTTGCATTGGCATCAATCTTTGATTGCCCAGTGGATGTAATTTCCTGTAATATATGATTCGATGTGCTACGTTTTTCCTTTTATGCGTATATTTGCTTAGCGCGGGGTTGCACCCGAGCTTTCTCGGCCGAAACCTCAACTGGCGGCAAACAAGCCAAAATATGCAGTGAAATTAATAACTGGAACAAAGCGACGTGGGCCCTTCTTCTAGGGGAACGGCCCAGGGCCTGTAATGGCCCTGTAGTCGGCCTGCAGTTACTAGATGGGCTCTGCCACAGTCCATAATTGTTCCTCGTAATGGGCTCAAAGTAGTAGCTGGGCCTAAATCGACGTGGGCCTTCGATGGACTGTATTTGGCCCTATCATTCAATGGGCCTGTAGCCATGTAGGAAATTTAGCAGGCCCAATTAGTTGACGGGCCGTTAGCAGGCCGAAACCTCGATTGGGCTCCAACAGTGGAAACAGGCCTACGGGCCCTTAGCAAGCCGAAATAGATCAAAATTACTGCTTGGCCCATTCCGAGTCGGGCCGTTAACAGGCCGAAAGCCAATCGGGTCATAAGTGGGTCCATATACAAAACGGGCCTTTAACAGGCCGAAAGTCATGTCGGGCTGGAATTGGTCCATGGAGAACATGGGCCGCTAAGAGGCCGAAAGTCAGGTCAGAATGTAAATGGCCCAACTACGGTGTGGGCCGTTAACAGGCCGAAAGATACACCGGGCTGGAAGTTGGCCCAAATCCCTAATGGGCCGCTAAAAGACCGAAATACATACCGCCAGGAAATTGGCCCATGCCTATATTGGGCCTCTAACAGGCCAAAAGTCGTACTGCCCGGAAATTGGCCCATCTCCATAATGGGCCTCTAACAGGCCGAAAGAACCTCGGCCGGCAAATGAGCCCAAAGACATAGCGGGCTGTTAAGGGGCTGGAACAGACGATGGGACGCAATGGTGTCAAATCGTTAACGGGCCATTGACGGGCCGAATTGGCATATCTCGTATGGGCCATTTTTGTAAATGGGCCAGACGAAAGTAGGCCATAAATGGGTTGGCCCGCTTATTTCGACTGGGCTGGCCTTTTTAACCTAAATGGGCCACTGTTGAGCCGTGCCACATGTAACATTTCCATAGGCCCGTCTCGTCCATTGGGTGGATAACATCTGTCACGACGCCGAGCAGACACGTGGATCCGTCGGCCATTGAGAATTTTACACGTGGAAAATCCTCATTGGTCAGGGCTGTTAACGGGTTATCGGATCCAAAACCGGACCCGATAGCTTAACGGCGACCCGTTACGGTGGAAGCCACGTGTCAGTCACCCTTGACGAAAACACTTCCATGACACAACATTTATCGTCATGGAAGTGGACACTTCCGTGATGATAATTTGAGTATTGTCATGTAACACTTCTACGACAGCACAGGTATGACTATCTTGATTCTGTCATAAAATTTTCACGGATGTACATGCATGACAGAAAACTTGACCTACTGTGACAAAGACGTATCATCACGGAAGTGTTTTTTTTTGTAGTGAATCACCCCGATCCGATCAGTCGGAGAACCGTTTAGTCCAGAATCCGTTGTGGTCTCGTTCAGGCAACGACAGGTTAACCTTGATGACGGACCGAGAGTGCCTCAGAAGCACTCGGCCCCAAACAATAGTTCATCATGTTCGTCGCACGACACCCCAACCGATTCGTGGGCTAATGATGGGGTCACATACTAAGGGTAGGGCCATAGACCTGACTTCTAAGGTCCACCTAGGGGCCCACACCATCATTGGAAGGTCTGAGGACCACAGGCGCATTCGGATGCGCACCCCTGATTATCCATTCGGATATGTCAGCCACTCGGATATGATCAGACACTCGGATGCCTCCCTCCAGTCGGCCTCACCAGCAGCACTCGGACAGAGGAGATGGAGAGACGACGTGGGAGCTGCAACGTTCGAGGATCTTAACATCTAGCATCAAGCGTAGTTAATACGGCAGTTACCAGTAACGCCTGTATTCATCTCCCCCTTTATTCACCCTTGTAACGTGGCATTAACTAGAGCGGGCGCACTCTATATAAGCCCCTCTTCTTCTCCGTGGCAAGGGTTCAGCACCCGTTGTAATCAGACACCCTCATAAGAAAACACAGCTCCAGAAGCTCGAGACGTAGGGCTTTTACCTCTCCGAGAGGGGCCTGAACTCATAAATCCGAGTGTCACACCTGCGCCGTAGCTAGGATCAGCCCTTGTTCGTACCCCTAGTACTCATTGTCAGGTTCGTTGCCTCGACAACCGATGCGTGGGTTCCCGATGAGCGCACATTGAACCAGCTATGATTCCCACGTTGGTATAGCTACCAACGCGCCTTTCCTGTGACGCCGGTAGACATTCCCCCGGGCTATATATATATGGAGCACCTCCGCACTGGCATCACCTCACTAGCGATCCACCCTCATCTCACTAGCCCCTCTAGTAGCAATGGAAATTCCCTTCGAAGCCCTATCGGTGCCCGCATTCTTCCTCGTCATCGTCTAGTTGCCTCAGCCTGCCTCGTTTGTGGAGCCCGCTCCTGGCCTGTCGTCGTTCTGGAGCCCGCGTCGGCCCCATTCATGAGCCCTTGATCTTTGACTTTGAGCCGGATCCTACTCCCACCGTCGTTGCAGATGTTGACAACTTTTGGCCAAGGCATGGGAGTTGCACGTTGTTGTGTTGTGGAGTAAGAGGAGGAGAAACGCGCAGAGAAGGAAGCCCGTGCGCGCTAAAATATCACCCGCTCTGAAGCCACCCACCATACCGCCACACGCATAGAGTCTAAGGCGCACGCGTACGCTGAAGCAACTATTGGCCATGGCTGCCTCCCTACCGTGTATTGCTACGTCTCTCTCGTCGAGGCCGCCGCGGGCTGCTAAGCCGGTATGGTGTTGTCGTACGAGGTGGCTACGGGCCAGATGGCGGCCCCGCGCATGTTCTGTGCCCGCGTCGAAGTCGAGGAGAAGTAGATGTATAGTTTACTTATGTATTTTTCTTGTTTTAGTACCTACATGTCGTGTGTCTTATATTTTATCTTATATATTCTACTTTGTGTAATACTAGCACAATGCCCATGCGTTGCTACGAAGCCATAAAAAACGAGGAGTTATCACCGGCTTAGGAGATCGTCAAAAGAACGATTAAAAAAAGAGGGAAAAATATAACACAAGATCATGTTGCAGTCATTGAAGAGTCTCGACGATCATAGTAGGTCTTGTGCAAGATTTATAGTGGGATAACATTTTGAATTTAAAACATATTAGAATGGCCGTGAGTAAGTTCAATGTACACGATCGTGGATTAGGCAGGAGGACAATATCTATAGTTGTGTTGAAATTGCAAGTTGTTTGCCCTCATCTACTCTGACATAGAACTGGATGAATTGGTTGGGTAGAGAAACTATAACAAAGACGATGATTTTGAGTTGAAATTGCATACTCGCATTTATAGTTTGTGTTCTTACAATAGTGTTATTCTCATATTAGGGTAGGTGTGTATTTGTTTCTTTGGGATGTCTCACACCTTGTAAAAGTAACATTTGTTTATTTATGTCTAGTCTCACTTGTGGGTAGAAATACATTTGTTTATTTATGTGGTCGTACTAGTACGTAACTCTAGGAAGAACCAAATATATACAAATAACATGAAAAACAACTAGGCCGTACTCCAAGAGATTAACTCAATGGGCTTGCCACTAAAAATCTATTATCGGCCGCTAGAAAATTAAAAACCTTAAGCCAATGATTTTGTAACGCTAACCGGTCATGTCTAGAGGCCGGTCAGTCTTAGATAGTCATCACTGACCGGCCTCGTCTGCCAGTGATGACTACGTGCGTTGCTATAATAGAGTACCCCCCCTTCAATGAACACTTAACCCTATCCCCTGTCTTAGATAGTCATCACTGCACCTCAAAGATGTTGGACAGGGTCGAGTTCGTCAGGCCGGAGAGATCCATTGCGGCGGCGCGACCGGTGGAGGTGGTAACGCGGCGGCGGGAACGCCCGAGGTGGATTTGGCGTCGGCATCAAGCTCGAGTGCAGGAAGAAAGAAAGGGAGTGCGGGACAGGGAGGAGACAAGGTAGGATTTTTGGCATGGGTCCGGCTGTCGGATCCGATGAGACAGACGCCCGCACACTCCTACTTCACCCCTCAATTTGAAGCCGAACTCAGGGATTCCACAAAGTCCGTCCCAATATAGAGGTCCATGTTGGTTGGTTAAAAGTGTTTGGTCTGTCTTATTCGAACACTTGGGGCCCAAACAATTGCCCTCTGGAATTGCCCTTAAAGTGTAATAATTTAGTCTGGGTTCTTTTTTTTATGCGTAGTCTGAGTTCTTATGATGAGAACATTGGGCGTAGTGTACTTTTTGAAGGTGGGTAAATATAATACGATAGGGAAGATGCAAGTCTTCTGTCAGCGGCCACATCTTCTTTTTTTTGGATGAGTACCATTGCTGTTTGCTCGGGTCGGCATATTATTTTCTTGAAACGAAATACAATCTTACAAGAAGTGGTAATTTTGGTTTACGACTCCCGTGAGTCACTTGCCTAGGGTTGGACAGATCTACTAAATATATCTCTTCTTTTATGAAATCAAATTTATAGCTGGAATAGCTCAGTTGGCCAGAGCGTGTGGCTGTTAACCACAAGGTCGGAGGTTCAAGCCCTCCTTCTAGCGGTATTTTTATTCTATTTTCTTTTTTTCTTTCTACGTTGCCCTTCTTCTACCGTTTTTTATTTAATTTTCTTCTCATTTTTTCTATGTTGCTTTTCCAATCCCACCTTTTCAAATAATTGATCGCCATTATCCATATTTCTCTCAAATTCACAACATGCAAACATGGCAACTTAACATGTAACGAGGAAAATAAACACCTCAACAAGCAATCACGTGTGAGAAAAAGCCTCCATTGTTTTATGCAACTTATTAGAATTGTAATGAAACAAACTGTATAATACTATAAATCATACTTCCTTCTAGCGGTATTTTTATTCTATTTTCTTTTTTTCTTTCTACGTTGCCCTTCTTCTACCGTTTTTTATTTAATTTTCTTCTCATTTTTTCTATGTTGCTTTTCCAATCCCACCTTTTCAAATAATTGATCGCCATTATCCATATTTCTCTCAAATTCACAACATGCAAACATGGCAACTTAACATGTAACGAGGAAAATAAACACCTCAACAAGCAATCACGTGTGAGAAAAAGCCTCCATTGTTTTATGCAACTTATTAGAATTGTAATGAAACAAACTGTATAATACTATAAATCATACTTCCTTCGTCCCAAAATAAGTGTCGCTGATTTAGTACAACTTTTAGTATGTATTTTTAGTTTTAGTTCATATTATGAATCTAAATATTTATGTTCCATACAACCTAATCTCATTGAAATATACACAACCAATTTACGGAACAAAGTATATACGAAAAATCAATGGCCGGTTAATAGGATAAAGCAGCTTTTCTGATATGAGTTTATGCTAGAAAACCCCTCAAAACTACCGCTGATACATACAATAAGCAATGTCAGGATACCTGGTTACGAGTGACAAAGCCCCTAATCTCAACAACGTTCTTCGAACACACATGTGATTCGAAAACAAATGTTCTTCTAACACAGATGTAAGAATACCTATCTAACACAAGAGTAGCTGGATTTTCTCGGACGCAGCTGTTCTGCTCTCGAGCTCATGTGAGCTCGGGTGAACAGTAAAATCGAAAAAATAGTAAAAAAAATCAAAAAAATCTGATTTTTTTTTTGTTAGAAACATTGATGTTTTTTCCACATGCGTGCAAAATTTCATCACTAGATGACATTCGTGGAAAATGTGGCAAAAAAAACAAAATCGATGCTCCAAAAAGTCTGTTTTTTGTAGCATTTTGGAGCATCGATTTTGTTATTTTTTGCCACATTTTCCACGAATGTCATCTAGTGATGAAATTTTGCACGAATGTGGAAAAAACATCAATGTTTCTAACAAAAAAAAATCAGATTTTTTTTTTATTTTTTTTACTATTTTTTTCGATTTTACTGTTCACCCGAGCTCATGTGAGCTCGGGAGCAGAAGAGCACTTTCGGATTTTCTCTCCACATTATTGGTTGTGTTCTCCAGATGCATCGGTATAAAATTTTAAAGAAGAGTTTTTATTCTCCAGGTTCAAGCCCTCCTACTAGCGGTATTTTTATTCTTTTTTCTTTTTTTCTTTCTACGTTGCCCTTCTTCTAGCGTTTTTTTATTTAATTTTCTTCTCATTTTTTCTATGTTGATTTTCCAATCCGACCTTTTCAAATAATTGATCCCCATTATCGATATTTCTCTTAAATTCACAACATGCAAACATGGCAACTTAACATGTAACGATGCATAGGAAAATAAACACCTCAACAAGCAATCATGTGTGAGAAAAAGCCTCCATTGTTTTATGCAACTTATTAGATTTGTAATGAAACAAACTGTATAATACTATAAATCATACTTCCTTCGTCCCAAAATAAGTGTCGCTGATTTAGTACAACTTTTAGTATGTATTTCTAGTTTTAGTTCATATTATGAAGCTAGATATTTATGTTCCATACAACCTAACCTCACTGAAATATACACAACCAATTTATGGAACAACTTCCAGGGTATCGTCTAGTATATACATCAATGCCCGGTTAAGAGGTAAAGCAGCTTTTCTGATATGAGTTTATGCTAGAAAACCCCTCAAAACTACAGTTGATACATACAATAAGCAATGTCAGGATACCTGGTTACGAGTGACAAAGCCCCTAATCTCAACAACGTTCTTCGAACACACATGCGATTCGAAAACAAATGTTCTTCTAACACAGATGTAAGAATACCTATGTAACACAAGAGTAGCTGAATTTTCTCTCCACATTATTGGTTGTGTTCTCCAGATGCATCGGTATAAAATTTTAAAGAAGAGTTTTCCATTCAACTTTAAGTTAAGAAAAAAACACTAGTCAAGAATTTGTCCGATTAATCAGTTAACGGACCAGTTAATCGCTACTTGTAGGGTGGCAGATTCGAATAGCACTTATTCGCTGCGTTAACTTGTCAGGCCAACTAGCCTATCACGCCAATTAACTGAACTGTGGTTGTCAGACTGATTAATCGCTACTGACCCATTAACTGGTGGGCAAACAAAGCTTAAACTTTTGGCCAATAACCCCTCCCGCTCCTCAATAGCTAGGGTTCTGCCCTCCTCCTGCCCCTTCTGCTCCTCTCATCCCCTTCCGACCTGGCTGGCGGCTGCCCAGGTCCTCGCCGGCGCCAGGCTCCAGTAGCTCCACCGCTTCGGTCGCCTACCTGGACCCCATCCCTCCCGCCGGCTACTCCCCATCCTCTCCCATGGGCTGCTCCCTATCGCACGACCCATGGGCTGCTCCCCAACCCCTCCCGGCTGCTGCTCCCCAACCCCTTCCTCCATGGCATCACCAACGAGCAAGGTACTACCATCCTCTTTCTCAGTGGCGAATCCAACATTCATTGATTAGTAGATTACATATTGCAAATTTGTAGATTAGTAAATGGATCTGTTGGTTTGGGTTGTTATTTGTAGCATATTGTGTGGCTGTATGTTGAAAAGTATGTGGACAAGTTTAAATGTTTAATTGATAATTTCAAAAATTGAGATTTTGCAGGTTTGGATGCATCAAGATTAGCAATTTTTCCTCTTTTCTATGTTTTTATATGCCTATAGTAGAATATTTGGGTATATTACATAGCTGGGAGCATGAAAGTATGGTACAATACATAAAAAATAAGATATATGTTGGTAAGTTCCTATTTAATCTACCGATTAATGGTCAACCGAATAATCTAGTTAATAGGCCGATTCACCGATTAACCGCTACTCCCAAGCCGACCGAGCAGCTACCGGTTACCGATTTCTTGAACAAACACAACCAAACTACCACTAATACATACGAAAGGTAATGATGGGATACTTGGTTATGAGGCTAAAGTTCATAGTGTCAAAAATATTCTCTGAACACGCAGGCAGTTGAAAACAAATGTTCTTCTAACATTGGTGAAAGAATACTTATCTAACACAAGAGTAGAAACAAAATCTCCTTGATAGTAAAACATACGAAATGCAATGTTGGGATACCTTGTTACGAGGATAAAGCCCATACTGTCAATAATGTTTTCCAAACACACATGCAGTCAAAAACCAAATGTTTTTCTAACACAACGAATGAATGCCTATGAGAGTGGATTTTCTACTCTCGGGTGTAGTACACCCGAGTTGTCAAAAAAAATGAAAACGTTATCAAACTAAATCCAAAAAACCTGAATTTTTGCGACATTAAACTCTATCAAATGTTTGAGGTTCTTGCAAAATTTCATCCAAAAATAGCATCCGAGGAACTCCTACATAAAAAAAATGCTGCTCAAAAAGTGCAGAAAACTTTGAGTAGCGATTTTTTTGGTGAGAGCTCCTGGGATGTTATTTTTGGATGAATTTTTGCAAGAACCTCAAACATTTGATAGAGTTTGATGTCGCAAAATTTCAGATTTTTTGAATTTTGTTTGATAACGTCTTTTCAGTTTTTTTGACAAACTCGGGTGTAGTACACTCGAGAGTAGCCACTACTTAATGAATGTTGATCTAACACAAGAGCAACATAATATGGAACTCTACAGAAAAATAATCTGGAAGTGCCACATAACTATATTATTATTATAACTTTTGTGTTGCCATGAGTGAGTTCCTTCTACTTAATACAAAATTGGCAAGGAATTTGCACACACAAAAATTAGGAGGGCGTTCTTGTAGAAAGTTCATAGCCATGAATGCTAGGAGATGTCAAATGGAGCAATTCACTAATTAACTTGCCCTCTTACGTATGTATACTTTTTGCTTTCAAAACATTGTGTACTATTGCATGAAATTATCTCTTGAACCTCGAGGGGTCATAGATACGATCATATTTACACTAGCATGTTTCAAAAGAGAAACCAGTGTGTACTGCCAATCATTTCTGAGATGGACTTGGGAGGCATCGAGATGGAATCCATTGTGATTTTGTACTACCACTGCATGTGGTGTTAGTTGCATAGTCCGACTACTATTG
Source organism: Elymus sibiricus (assembly GCA_039707655.1). Lineage (NCBI taxonomy): Eukaryota > Viridiplantae > Streptophyta > Magnoliopsida > Poales > Poaceae > Elymus > Elymus sibiricus. Next base: position 108,388,821 of record CM077664.1, on the reverse strand, counting down.
TTGCCGATGTTGGTGGATTCACTGAGGTCACAACAGGTCTACAGTTCACAGAGCATCTCACGCCTGGTTTTCTTATGTTTTCTCTAGGATTGAACAAGCATTGATGGGAAAACAGTAAAATGGAACTAGCTACGAGCCATCACAGGGACCAAAAACTCTGTGTTGTCTGATCAGTCGACTGAACGCCCCAGATCTTCCAGTCAATGCAGGCATGCAACAAGGACATGTTTGCTTGCCCGCATTGAATCCAACCAGGCCCGCACATGAAGAAATTGGGCTGTTTGATTGCATGTGTTCACTGTTTGGCCTGCATCGCACGGAGTTTAAAGCACCTCACAGCCAGGTGACGGGGTCCTGTACCGGGGGTGGCTAACGAGTAGGAGCCCACCCTCATCAACCACATGGGGGCCACCGGGCCCTGGACACGGCGCAAACCCTAGGAGGCAGGATGACCTTCTTGACGCCCAAGACTAGAGGACGGCAGCGCCCCAGATCGCATCTGCCGTGTAAACCCTAGACCTATCCTACATATATAAAGGGAGGTCTAGGGTACCCAAGGGCCATCTATCATCAGACAGGCAAACTCTCAGTAGCAATCTCATACACCATTGTAACCCCTCGCACGAGGTATCCCTCCACTATGAATCATCAAAACCAGCAGGCTGTAGGGTACTAGTGGTTGGGGCCCGCCATTGCGGGCCTCCTAAGTGAGTGGTTGTGGCGCACCTGCCTTGCTGAAGCGCCTCATTGGGCCTCCGAGGCGGCCGTGCGGCCATTTTCAGATGAGTTCACACACATTTGTTCTCCAGTAACAATGAACTACTCCTAATAGTTGTTAGCCTCAAGTTTTCTTGACAAGTACAAAGAACCACCATCAGTTAACAAAGCATCACAACGTTTCAGCATAAGAGATCCTCAGATACCAGAACCAAGCAACACAATCAATCCTAGTGTATCTGAGCTTTGCAAAGCAATGTTGTGGACACTAAAGGATTTAATCTTACGCCATCTAAGCAACAACATGTGCATTAGCTAAATACGAACCTAATTTCTAGAAGACACTGACATGATCCTGAAGGATCAACATGTATATTCTAAAAATCAAATTAACGGTTAAGAATAACTGCACAAAATGGGAATGAATAGATTCTAACAGGGATGGTATATATATTCTAACATCCAGTTAGCATAAGGATAACATCTAGTTAGGATAAGTTCTATGGCAAAAATATCCATCATAGGATGTGGACACCCTTGTAAGTGCTAGCTTCTGTAAGTACTAATAATAGTGCTTCATGCAATGCAGGCTGGCGTTTCTTGTGGAGAAGGAGGTGATTGGCGCAGATCTTGAGGGTCTTGGGCTGCTTCATGATGAGGCGGACCTTGGCAGTCTCCTTGTGCTTCAGCAGCTTGACGGTAGTACAGCCACGCTTTCCTATGGACACAAGAAGAAGCTAGATCAAAGCCGGGAATGATCTGATCGGGTCAGATCGAGCGAAGTAACGACGGCTTACATATCAAGGAGGATGTCGGCATCCTCTTCGTCAGTGGTGATGGTGACCTCCTCCACACCATTCCACAAAGTGATATTATGCAATGTTGACAACACACATAACAATTACTTCCAAATCTACTTCAACCATCCACTTAAAGACGATGTGAATAATGGTGATAGTACTCTGCTCCTAACCACAAAGCAGAGATTCGCGGGCGGGACGTCTACAACTTCATGACATCTCCAATAGTAAGACACCTTAATATTTTATCCCCTGTTTGAGGGAGCTTTATGTGTTAACCAAACTTGTGTTTGTACTAAACGCAAATATGAAATTGGTCTTCATGGATGATTGTAACTAAGCTCTTGTTTGTACTTTGTACTAAATCTAGATATAAAAAGGTTCTGCTGGATAATGATCTTGCAATCACCGTAAGTTGACAGAAACCATTTGTAGAAAATATGATGTTTTGTAAGGTTGAGTGGTCACATGAATATTTGCACCAGGAGAGTATTGTCAAGACATTTTTTGTGGCACCCCGGCTCAGAGCAACCGGTTTACCTTACATTGCCAGCCCAGAGATCATGTCTTCTGGTAACACACAACATCTTGGTACAGAAAATAACTGCTTTATTGATCTCTTGCGGATACAAAGGTTCCCATGTTACATAACAAGTGAGGCCAAGCAGCACACACGGTGCGGTTGAACTTATGTAGACATCTCAGGGGCTTCGGCGATAGGGAAAACTTCTACTCGGCAGCGGAACGAACGAGGTAGCGGGACTCCACTCCACAAGGACACTGCTGGGACACGGCCTAGGACGCATCGAACCGATCGACATCAACTCCATGCATGGCTTCTCCTGCATCTGGCATGACACGCCAGGTGAGTACTTTGAATGTACTCGCAAGCTCACAGCAAACAAGGCAAATACGACAAACAATAACAAGGCATTTAACAGGTTAATGCATGAACATGAACATGATGCTATCATACATGACGTGTACGTGGATTGTTGCCGTGGTCCCTTGGACCAACTTACCATCTCGGGGTTACCTCGTAACCATCGTCAACTTCTTACCATCGTGATCCTCACTCGATCACTTCAATACCAACCATAGTGATCCTCACACGATCACCAACTTTTGCATGTACCATCTTGTTGTTCTTAGTGTGCAGGTTTATTATCTCTGTTGACCCACAGTGTGACCTACTATGAACTGTGTCCATATCCGAGGATGCGGCTATCGATAGATTATACACTCTGCAGAGGTTAGTACACTGTACCCACACCACGGAACTCATGACCTCGTGCTCCCATTCGGGTGGACCAATGACATTCCGACAAAACCAATCTATTGCATGACACTCTCCCGGTCACTCCGACAAACTCCCCTTTGGGCTATGTCATGGGTGGCCCCGATGCCAACTCTTGACATCTGCCACCCCGTGGCTGCCACCGTCATGGCCAAACAAAACAAACTCGTCCCAAACAGGGACATCGGTACCGTACAGCTCGGGCACACAAGGTTATGCCTGCCTACCGGGCCAGGGTAGCGCGAGCGCATAACCTTCCCTAGTTGGAGGCATCGGTGAGAGGCATGACAATAGACCGCATTAGGGCCCCCATAAGGCAAATGTGGCTGCACTGGTGAGCTCGATTCGGTGGCACCATGACTCGATCAATAGCTTGTTCAAGTTGAATTATCATCAGGTTAAACTTGAAAGAAAATTATTCGAGTCATAGTATGCAATGTGGTGCACGGGGTCATGATAACATGAATATAAATGACTAATGCATCATAGTAAATCATAGCATATAACATGATCTCTACTGCACATAAATGAGTCTAGGAATAATTCTAATGCATCAAGTTTCACAAGATAAATCATTTAACTAATTATGCATATAATGAATTTAATTCAAATAAAACCATTGTCATTGCAATGCCATCCTTGCATATGAATGTTGTGGCTTGCCTTAGTTCAGTGGAGTATCACAATACTGCTGGTCTTCTCCAACACAACTAGGATCTTCTGAAAATAATTTAAATGCAAAAAGAAAATGTCACATAAAGCATTCTATTGCACCAAAAATTCTAAACAGCAAGGAAAATTCTCAAACTTTGCAAACAAAAACTTTGGCTCAAGACAAAACTGTAGCAAAAAGTTTCAACTCATTTGGACTTAAAGAATAGGATTTATAGTTGGTCAAAGTTCTAGTCAAATATTAATTTAATTGAATTAAACAGAAATTCCAGAGAGGGCCACGTCGAAGGCGTATTTGGCCAGGGCGCCTCCACTAGAAAAATGATTCGGGCGAGAGAGAGAGGCTGACAGGTGGGGCCCCCTGTCAGGGTTAAAAGAGAGAGAGGGATCTGGGGCAGCGTGGGGAGCACGCACGTACCCGTGGCTTGGTCGGAGGTGGACGGACGACGAGTCTAGCTTCGTCCCCAGAGACGGTGGGCGGTGGAGCTCGTCGGAGTAGGCGATTCCGGCGACGATTCGATCAGCTGGTGGCACCCATGTGCTCAGGAGGTCGCCATGAGCTCGCCTGGAGTAGTGGTCGAAGAAGAGGGAGACCGGAGCGAGTGGACGGCCGAGGGGGATCCGTGGCCAACTCCGGCGATGATCAGAGGCAGGAGGCCCTCCCAGCCTTGCCCCGCTTGCTGGTGATCGATTTGTGGCCAGTGGAAGAGAATGCGATGGCTAGAACGGCTCGGGGATGGGTCTATTTATAGGCGGAGAGGTGGCCGTGCTCTGGGATCCGCCGTGGTGGAGCTGCTGGAGTTGTGAGGAGGAGAGAGGCTCGGGCGCGGCTTGGAGAAGAAGTAGAGGAGCTCAGAGGGGCTGTGCGTGCACACGGGCACAGTGCCGCGCACTAAGTGGGGCAGGAGCCGCACTAGCGCTCACTGTTCCGCCCGGATGTGCGGTGTCCGCGTTCGGCGTGCCACCTGCCGGCGTCGGAGAGGAGCAGGGAGGGGATAGGTGGATGAGGGAGAGGTGGCTGAGTGGCGAGGACACGCTGCGGTGGCGCGAGGAGGGAGATTGGATGGCGGACGAGGGTCCCGGCGTCCAGAGCACGAGCGATGCATGTCGAACACCTCGCTCCCGCGTGCTCACTGCGTGCACTGGCATGCGCGGTACTTTTGGAGAGTGCAGACCATGTCCAACGTGAAGTCCCTTCAAAGCGGTGCTACGCAGCGCTCTTGGTTTGCCACCTAGCCCAACAGATTTGACAAGAGCCTGCTGCAAAGTTTCTGTATAGAAACTTGGACAAGAAGTTGTGATCAACTGGCTTGGGGAATAAGGCTGAATTTTTGTGGTTAAGCATCACTTAGGAAGGTAATGAAGTGGTAAAAATTTCAGCCCCAATGGATCAAGGAAAAATACACTTGCTTCACAAACAGTCATTTCAGACCAGAAGTGAAAATATGTTTCCCAGCTGAAAATTTACAAAGGACCATGACATATTTTTGCATGGGAAGGTGAGGCATGATCCAAAGAATATTTGGGAATTCTCTGAGAATTTTCTGGGCAGTAAAAATGAGGGTTGCTTCAAAGCACATAGGGAAAAAGGTCATTTTCAGGGAGAAAAAGAATATAAAGTCATAACTAAAATTATGACTTGGCCATGGAGTGGGAGAGATGAGATTTTGGGGAGGGTTTCAAGATGATAGGCTTCACTTGGAAGAAAGTCAAAAATATTTCCAAGTGCTAAGTCCAAAAGAATTGACAGAAAAACCCATTTGCAAAATAAAAATTCAATAAAACCAAATAAAAAGAAAAGGCAAAAATCCAGGGTGTCACATTTTTGTTCCAGAAAAAATGTAGTCATATTTTAACTACGTGTGACGCCCCCGGCCCGACCGTGCACTAAGCATACACGCAAATGCGCACGATCAAGCCCAGGGACTCACGGGAAGATATCACAACACAACTCTAGACACAAAATAAAATAATACAAGCTTTATATTACAAGCCAGGGGCCTCGAGGGCTCGAATACATAAGCTCGAGTTACACAAGTGTCAGCGGATGCAACAACAGTATCTGAGTACAGACACAAATAAACAAGTCTGCCTAAGAAGGCTGAGCAAAACAACGACATCTGATCGAAAAGGCGCAGGCCTCCTGCCTGGGAGCCTCCCATCTACTCCTGGTCATCGGTCTCCATGTAGTAGTAAGCTCCACCGGTGGGGTAGTAGTAGTCGGCGGGATCAGCTGGCTCCGGGGCTCCGTCATCTGATCGCAGCAATCGGGTATGGGGAAAAGAAGGTAGCAAAGCAACCGTGAGTACTCATCCAAAGTACTCGCAAGACTTACATCAGATCTATGCTAAGTATGCATCGGTATCAAAAGAAGAGGCTGTATCTGTGGGCTAGACTGCAGAAATGCCAGAATAGAGGGAAGGCCTAGCCTATCGAAGACTAGCATCTTCAGCGTCTTGCAGCGTTAGAAGAGTGCAGATTAGTATCATAACATATAATAGTAAGTATTAGTAGCAATGCCCAGAGATCCTTCCTCGACTCCCTGCGAGAAAGCAATCCCGGAGCTATCAAATTATTAAGTAACACAAGTATCCAGTTCAAGTTGTAGTAGATCGGGATACAACACTGAGCGTCCTGTTACCGTGGACACGGCTATTCGAATAGATAACTTCCCTGCAGGGGTGCACTACTGTTACCCAACACGCTCGATTAACTCTGGCCAGACACACTTTTCTCGATCATGCCCGGCCTCGGCTGATCGACACGACGTAGTCCTACCTAGGCTCAGCAGAGAGGTCCCCGCCGGTCTACATCCTAAGTGCTCAGGGGTCTTGGGCCCATCGCCCTTCGCACTCCGGGTCGTTGTGCGCAGGGTGGATACCAGCGCCACCCCTCTCCTGGATGGCACGATCCGACCGTGCCACAATGCTGAACTGGACGTCTGATAGAGCTTTCGACTGATACATACGGCGCCGAGGGCCCCATTAAACCATTATCCCGCGTGGTGGTAGTGCGTATAGGCCAGTGGCCAACTCAGATCAAATACCCAAATCCGTTAAGCGCATTGGGAGCTCGCGGAAACGAGCAGAGTTCCACGATCATGTGACCCCGTCGCCCCGTCTCGTGGACTTACGGCAAGGGCCAGGCCCAACCATCTCCTGGGGCGGTCTACCTGCCCGGCCGTGCCACATAATTATCTCGCGGGTACCCTCACGGTCAACCCGACTTCACATCTCTCGCGGGTACCCCTCGGGGTCGACCCGTCTTCAAAAGGGGACTGAAGTAAAAGTAGGGTAACCGTGTGTCCATAACATCAAGGGAATCCAAGGAATCACCCTCGATGGATTCCCTCTCGATGTATCCGTCAAGGTGAACTCGGAGGAATCACCCTCGATGGGTTCACACTTGAGGGGTTGCACGACAGAGGCTTCTTCGGAGGTGGCTAAAGAGGGATCACCCTCGGTAACCCACAACCGACTAGCTACGCTGCAGAGATATCATCAGGAGTGAGGTAGGAGGTATCACCCTCGGCACTCGATAGTAGCTCTGCAGAGTCGTACAACTAAGGGGGTGTGCGGTGCTGTGTCGGTCTCTGAACATCGATCACATTGATCGGGGCACCGGTGGTAAAGCATGGCAACAAGGACAAGGGTGTGGGGCCATTGATGGATCACTAACCAGCCTATACTAAGCATTTAGGTCAACAGGTAAAGTATCAACAGCAGGTTACAAAATCAGGCTATGCATCAGAATAGGAGCAATCAAATACAGTAGCAAAATCTAATGCAAGTAGGGGAGAGAAAGAATGGGCGATATAGGAATGATCAAGGGGGTTTTGCTTGCCTGGAAGCTTTGCTGAAAGGGAAGAAGGGTCGTCGGTGACGTAGTCGATCACAGGGGCAACGGTAGCGGTCGCAGGGTCTACCGGAGAAGAAGAGGGGGAAGAAACAGTAAATACAAAGCACACAATGCAACACAGATGCATGACATGGCAATATACTATGCTAGGGGTGTTCTAATGCAGTACTAAGTATTTTACTCGGAGCGGGAAAATATCCGGGAATATTTTCCCAGCTCTAAACACTATTCATTTAGCGGTTTCGGTAGCCAATGTTCAACGTTCGGTATGTTAGAGGCATGTGACACACATGTGGAGGGCATATTCGGATTCGTCATATTTTTCTGATCATTTTTCATATATAAATTATTTTCATCCGAGTTACGGTTTATTTTATATGATTTTTCAAAGTTTTAAATATTTTCATCCGAGGAGGGAGAGGACAGGTGGTGGGCTGGGCCTGGCACTGTGGACTAGAGCCCAGTGCCACGGCGCCCTTTTTTCTGTTTCTGCCTTTCCTTTTTCTTTCTGTTTGCAAAATGATAGGCCCCCAATTGACTTTTGTAAATTGTGGTACTAGTCCAAACAAATACTATGTATTATATAGTACTGCCACAAAAAGTGTGGGTCCCATCTGAATTCATTTGAATTTTGCATAGGTAGAAATGGATTTAATATTGCTGTTTTGGTACTGTTTTTGGAAGCTAGGGTCAACTTGGGAATTTTATTAATGCTGGTTTTATTTTTATAATAGCTTTGGGAATTTTTGTAATAATATGAACACTTTTATTCAATTAATTGAAAAGGTAATAATTTGACTTGCATTTGAATTTGGAATTTGAATTTGTATTATTTCCTATATGCAATTTAATTAGGATGATCATGATGACATGGCAATTTAATTAGCTTAATGACAGGGTTAAGATCTGGGGATGTTACACTACGCAATACCAAGATCAAATCTATAGATGGCAATATCAACGAATTTTGACATTTTTTTCCTCTGCTGGTCTGCTATTAATAATGAATTGCGGAGAAGATACATTTGAATTGTACTAACAAGCAGCCCAAATAGTCAAAGCATCGCGATAAGCTCTACCCGATCGTTCTTCTTTACGCAGTATTCCTACATATTCCACGAACATGCTTCTGAGAATTTTGAGAAAATATTGTTGATAGTAGAAAGATATACAGATGCAGGCGATCAACCTAATCACAACAAGTATGCCTAAAACCTGACATCACAAAATTGCAAGAGAGGCTAACCATGGTTGAAACCTATTGATCAGCTTTGTCGGTGTAATGAGAACCAGGGTCTCATAAACCTTCTAGGCTTGGGGGTTATGCTAATCTTAAGCTGTTGTGAAGCAGCCCCGGCAAGACGATACGACCGGCAAGTACTCCACCAGCAAGCAAGACCAAGAGTTCGCCGGGGAGGAGCTTCTTCCCGGCAGCACATTTCATCCGGCAAGGCGGAGCCGGCAAGACAAGACTCCAGGCGGGTCATCCAGAAGATCAAATCTACCGCTACCGGCAAGCATCGACCCGGCAAGCTCCATGTCAGCAAGCTCCCTTCGTCGCTACTCCACCGCTCCACCTCAGCGGCCTGTCAGAGGCTTGCCGACAAGTGTCGAGCGCGCAGGTGGTTAGGTGAAGCTTGTCAGGGCACGTGGCAGCTCGCCGCCCAAAGAACACCTTTATCGACATCCGTCCCTGTGCGTGTCGAACCAGCATTCACCCCATGTATCTACCTTTTTGCCATTGTGGTAACCCCTTTCTCCTATAAAAGGAGGTCCATGGCAACCTGAGCAAGGGATGGGCGATTTGGCCATTTAGCTTAGGATCGCTCTCCTGTTGGATCGAGCGCACCCCTGTTGATTTACAGTATTTTAGCTACGCTTGCTGAGCTCCTTGCCAGGAAGCCGCGCTCCTGTAATCTCAGGGCTCCAATATACATCCAATACACCAAAGCAGGAGTAGGGTTTTACGCTTCTTAGCGGCCCGAACCTGGGTAAAATCTCATGCTTTCTCTGCTGGATCTGCTCTTTGTGCGTGTCGATCTCCCCAGCAGAACCGCAAAGGGGCCTTCTCGGTCCCATAGATCGTTGTTTCCCACGACATCTTTAAAGATGTCATGGGAAAACAACCATCTAAGGGGCCAGCGAATCCTCTTTGTGGTTCGGCAGAGGGGACGCAGCACACAAAGAGCAGATCCAGCAGCTCGGCACACGGGGATTTACCCAGGTTCGGGCCGCTTGTGAAGCGTAAAACCCTACTCCTGCTTTGGTGGTTTGATTGTGTTTGAGCAAGCCCCACCATTACAGAGAGCGCGGCCTCCCGACACGGAGCTCGGGGGCGCAGCTAGGCTACTGCGAATGGGCAGGGGGTCCGACCCCCTCTTTTAAAGGTTGCTATGGCCCTCCTTTTATAGATGAAAGGGGCTACCACAATGGCAAAATGGTAAATACATAGGGGTAAAGGTAGTTGCGACACGCATGAGGACATATGTCGATAAAGGTATTTCTTGAGCGGCGATCTGCCACGTGCCCCGACAAGCTCTACCTAACCATCTGCGTGCTCGCCATCTGTCGGCAAGAGCCTGACAGGTAGGTGCAGCGACTCGGTGAAGGGAGCTTGCTGGCTTGAGGCTTGAGCTTGTCGGCTTCTGGCTTGCCGGCGCCGTCTTGATCTTCCTGGCGACTCTTTGATGACCTGTCTGGAGGCCTTGGTTTGCTGGCTCTGTCCTTGCTGGGTAGTCATACCATTGGGAAGAACCTTCTCCCCAACGAGTTTTTTGCTTGTTGATGTAGTGCTTGCCGGATGTCTTGCTTGCCGTCAAGGTTGGTTTTTTGCCGGGGCTGCTTCGCAATAGCCCTAGACTGGCATAATCCCATGCTTAGAAGGTTTGTGAGGCCCTGGTTCTCACTACACCTACAAGAGCCCCCGGGACCGCCTTCAGCAAAGAACTCGAAAGATCTTGATGCTGGAGGTGGGACCAAACTTGGCTTGGGTTATGATAGTCGTATCTTTTGCCGGGGAAAACCGCACCTGACAAGCTGCCCCCAGGAAAGATTGCTTCCCAAAGGTTGCCAGCCCCCGAGCTCGCTCGGAGAGCTCAGGGAATCTCAGCATTGATATTCCGTTAGTAGAGAACTTTGAAGATCTCGATGCTAAAGGTAGGCTTGCTTCCCGCAGAGAACTCGAAAGATCTTGATGCAAAAGGTAAAGCTCATTTGTTGTAATTTTGGCTATGCTTCAGGAAAGTTTATTTCCGGGAAAGCTTTTGTTCTCAGCAGAGAACTCTGAGTTCTCGATGCCAGATTATGTTTTAAGCAGAGAACTCTAGATTCTCGATGACAGCTTGACGGGAGGGCCAGCCCCCGGCAAGGCTTTTGATTTCAGCAGAGAACTCGGAGATTCTCGATGCCGGCTTGCCGGGAGGGCCAACCCCCGGCAAGGCTTTTGGTTTCAGCAGAGAACTCAGAGATTCTCGATGCCAGCTTGCCGGGAGGGCCAGCCCCCAGCAAGGCTTTTGATTTCAGTAGAGAACTCGGAGATTCTCGATCCCGGTTTGCCGGGAGAGCCAGCCCCCGGCAAGGCTTTTGGTTTCAGCAGAGAACTCGGAGATTCTCGGCTTGCCGGGAGGGCCAGCCCCCGGCAAGGATTTTGATTTTAGCAGAGAACTTGGAGATTCTCGACTCCGGCTTGCCAGGAGGGCCAGCCCCCGGCAAGGCTTTTGATTTCCGGCGGAGAACTCCAAGGTTCTCGACACCGGCAAGATCATTGCCGGAAAGGCTTCGATCTCAGCAGAGAACTCTGAGGTTCTCAATGCTCAGTGGTAGCTTCCGAAAATACCACGGCTGGTGCTACCGCGAAGCTATCTTCCACACATTTACCTGCAACACTGATTCGGGCATAAAAATGCCGCAACAGTGTTTTAACACAATAAGTTAATTAGCGTCTAGTTCGCACTTAACTCATGTGAAAACTTGATTTCTGCTGAATATTCCCCTCGCTTGCCGGAGTGCTTCCCGGTGCGCACGCTCCAGTCAGCAGCGCTTGAGGAAACATGTCCTTAGCAGCTAGCCGGGAACGCCGCCTCCTGAAAAGGTTTACCATGTATGCGCTATTGCAGCTACTCACGTCGCCGAGCGGACTCGAGGCAACTAGGAGTGCAACCAACTCCGAAAAGGCTCCTTAGCGTACGGGCCACAGAAATCTTAAAAGAATAAAAACTATTAAGTCTTTTCCTTAAATGATTGCATTTTTGCACAATTATTCCCTACGCTTGCCGGAATGCTTTCCGATTGCGCACGATCTGGTCGACGGCACTTAGGATCAGGTCCTGTTTAGCAGTCTATCGAGAACGCCGCCTTCTCGGAAGCTTAACACTCTAGAAACAAATGCAGCCGCAGCGACGTTGTTGGGCGGACCCAGAACAACCCAGAGCGCAGAATGTTTCAAGAGTGCTCCTCCGCGCACAGGTTAAGCGCAAAAATGCCATTCGAGGAAAAGGCTAGATAACAGAAAGTAACTAGAGTATTAGAACTTAGCTCTTTCTGTAGCATGGCGAAAACACTGCGATTCATCAGAGCGTCACGCAGGGCGCTCGAATTGCTCGTGATGAATGTTGTGCCGCTGATGTCGTCGATACGGCGATAGGTTTGGTCACCACCGTCTTCACCGTCGCAAACTGTTAAAACTGCGCCTCGGAAGTGGACGCGGCGGCGACGCCCTTCCTCTTGTTGGACGTCGTTGATGATGAAGATGAAGTCGACGCTGCTGGAGCAGTTTCGCGTACGCGTGCCCCCTACCTGGCACGCCAAAGATGTCGTGGGAAAACGACCATCTATGGGGCCAGCGAGGCCCCTTTGTGATTCTGCAGAGGGGACGCAACACACAAAGAGCAGATCCAGCAGCTCGGCACACGGGGATTTACCCACGTTCGGGCCACTCGTGAAGTGTAAAACCCTACTCCTGCTTTGGTGGTTTGATTGTGTTTGAGCAAGCCCCGCCATTACAGAGAGCGCGGCCTCCCGGCACGGAGCTCGGGGGCGCAGCTAGGCTACTGCGAATGGGCAGGGGGTCCGACCCCCTCTTGTAAAGGTTGCCATGGCCCTCCTTTTATAGATGAAAGGGGCTACCATAATGGCAAAATGGTAAATGCATAGGGGTAAAGGTAGTTGCGACACGCATGAGGACATGTGTCGATAAAGGTATTTCTTGAGCGGCGATCTGCCACGTGCCCCGACAGGCTCTACCTAACCATCTGCGCGCTCGCCATCTGTCGGCAAGAGCCTGACAGGTACGTGCAGTGACTCGGTGAAGGGAGCTTGCCGGCTTGAGGCTTGAGCTTGCCGCCTTCTGGCTTGCCGGCACCGTCTTGATCTTCCTGGCGACTCTTTGATGACCTGTCTGGAGGCCTTGGTTTGCCGGCTCTGTCCTTGCCGGGTAGTCATACCGTTGGGAAGAATCTTCTCCCCAACGAGCTTTTTGCTTGTTGATGTAGTGCTTGCCGGATGTCTTGCTTGCCGGCAAGGTTGGTTTTTTGCCGGGGCTGCTTCGCAACAGCCCTAGACTGGCATAATCCCAAGCTTAGAAGGTTTGTGAGGCCCTGGTTCTCACTACACCGACAAGCTTGTTCCTTTGATCTGAGTCTAAAACATGGATCATTGTATGAACTTTGTAGCAGATATCATAATATGATAGTACCACTGAGGCCCATGAAGATCGTACCTTCCCATCCTCTTATCTTCATGCTGAAAAAGCACATTTTTTGTCGAAAGTGTCTTTCTGCTCCCGAGCTCAAATGAGCCCGGTGAACAGTAAATCATAAAAAATACAAAAAAACATTGACAAAAGTTTTAAGCGCGTGCAAAAATTCATCATGAAATCACATTTTTAGAAGTCGTGGCAAAAAAAAAAAAAGTGCTCCAAAATGCTTTTGAAAGTAGCATTTTCAGAGTATCAATATTGTTTTTTTTTTGCCACGCCTTCCAGAAATGTGATTCCATGACGAATTTTTGCAAGCACTTAAAACTTTTGTCAATGTTTGTCACAAAAAAAATCAGAATTTTTTTAATTTTTTTCGATTTTACTGTTCACCCGAGCTCGTTTGAGCTCGGGAGCAGAAACTCCGCGTCCATTTTCTGTCAGCTCAGAATGTTCTCGTCAGGCTGTGGTTCTGATGGTAAGCTCAGTAGTAAAAGTAGGACAAGTCTCAGACATCCAATACTCTTTCTGAAGATCTAAATCTAAAATACATATTGCCAGTGATTCAATTCCCAAATAAAATCAAATAAATATATAAGACAAAAAGGGGCAGCAAGGCTTGACTACGGATCCTCCAAACTCCTCCATCAAATAGAAAGGGAGCTAAACCACCGGCGTCCTGTCCTTTCTCGAGCATAGTTCACTGGAGCTCATAACCTCTTGGAGATGACATCGCTTGACCTTGCAAAGAAAAACCTTGCATACATCTACAAAATGAGAAGAATATCTTGCATACATCTAAAAAATAAAAGGAACATCCTACATACAAACATGAAGGAAACATGATATAAAACTATAGCCGAGTTTATTAACTACATATGGATAAGTCACCAATCAATAGAATATGCACAGAGGACTGGAAAAAAGATAATAGTTACTTGTAGGTTGCATTGTCATTGCTGATGATCAATCAAAAAACAAAAACATAGAAAAACATAGTTTTGTGATAATGCACTGGTAGGAAAATATTGTCTTGAAGAACGAAAGGTAAGAAAGCAATAAAGCAAGCGTTGAACCTGTCAAAATATCCTCCAAGCTTTGCAAAATTAGAATAAAGTGGTTTTCCCTTTTTGAGAGTTTGATAGCAAAGCTGCAATGCATAAAAAAAGGATTAGACTTGACAAGAAAAGAAATCTCTGCTATTTTATAGTTTAAGAACAGGCTTGCATTGACAAAAATACAAAAAACACTGAATTTGCTGGTGTAAGGAACTTGCAATTATACACTGCCGGTGTAAGGAACTTGCAATGATACGCTAAACCTCCACCGACAGAACAAAGAAGCAGCAATCTGCGGAGATCGTACATCCTGAGAAATAAAATGGAAGGTACTCATTAGGGTGGAAACATTAATCCAAAAGAACTTCATCTGCACTGACCATGTAGACGTAAACTGAAACAGCAAGATTGTTCCAACATTCCAGAGAATCAGAAAAAGCTCTAAGATTATGACACTAAGCAAACGACGACAAATAAATTCTCACCACCCTTGCAAGCAATTTGACAAATACTTCATCTCTATTGATTGATCACCTTTTACTGGCCCTCTCATCTATGAAATCGAAAATTCCGAAAGTCACAATCAAGAAAAAATAGTATCCGTTTGGGAACTTGAATCTAGAACCGGGGAAGGAGTCATTGTACCAGAGATTTGTCGTGGAATGGCTCTTTCTGCCGCCGCCTGTCGTTTTACACAAACTCATGGATCATGAATCAACTATTGAACCAACTTCAAAACCCTAGAAATTAAGGGTTGTATGTGAGGGAGAGCCAGAGGGTTGAGACGGCGCGAGCGACCAGTGGATGTCCGACTGAAAGTCTCAAGCAGGGCATCCCAGACTCGCCGCCCACGTCAAGTTCCAGCAACCGCCATTGACACTGCTCAAGCTGGCCACCCGCACTCGCCGCTGACGCCGAGCTCCAGCAGCCTCCATCGACACGGTCATCGCACGCTCGAGCCGCCCTGCTCAACCTCCTGAGGTCCTGCCGTTGGCCATGAATGAGGAGGAGAGGTTGCGTGCGATGCAGATTCTTTTGGGAGAGGAAAGAATAAGGGGGGGCTCGAGGCAACTCTCTCTTCCTCTCTTTTTCTTCTCGATGAAGCGGTGGGCCACTATTTTTTTCTAGCGAATATGCAAACAACCAACAGCACAGGCGATTGGCCAGCGCAAAGCACTCTCGCGATTGGCTGCCCCGCGTAGTGCACGTGTGATGGCATGGCACGCGCGAGGAGACGCCAATCTCCCACACCTTATTGTGTGTGATTAGTGATTAGCATGTGTGAAAAATGGATATGGAGCAGCTCCAGCGTAAACAAGGATCAGCAATAATACCAAGAAAGAATAGCTATAGTTTCACATGGCATGATTACAACAATAACATATACTGTAGACTTGTTCAAGCTCCTTTCTTAAAAATAATCAAGGCATGGTATTCACAGAGTGCTACAAAGGTGAGATGTAGCTCACAACTATCACCACATGGACAGAATATTCACATGATCTGTGCAATCATGAACAAGGAATGCAAAAGTTGAAGAACGTTTTTAAGCCAAAAGCAAATGCAGGTGAAGACTAATAACTTTTGTGAGGTCGTGGGATCTGCCTTTGCAAGCGACGAGAAGGGGTTTGCACCGAGGAATTGCATCAGTGCCATGACCATGTCAGCTCAATCACGTGGAGAGATGACCAATGCAACACAGGAAAATAACCTAGGCAAATCAGAGAGAGAGAGAGATCACCTTGTTCTTAACTCTTCCTCAAAATCCTTCCCCTTCTCTTCTTCGTCCCATCTGCACATATCTTGTTAAAAAAACTCAAATCAAAGAAATCCTTAATATCAATGAGAAAATCGGATATTAACCATCAATCAAAAACGAATTTTTTTTACTCAATGCATATAGATCAATAAAACATAGATGGGGGTAAAGAACCACATGGAGTACCCTGCTTCCAATACGAATCCAACAGAGAGAGAAGAGAGAGATGGGGAGTGCACCTTGTCCATGGCTGCAGCACCAGGGCCAGAGCACCTTGTCCATGGCGTCCTCAACGGGAACCAGCGCTTTGGGCGTGCCGGATCTGAGCCTGCGTCGGATCCCGGCCTACTGCTCGATCTAGTGCGAGGGAGAGGGGAGAAGGTCGCGTATGGTAGGAAGGTGAGGGGAGGAGAGAAGGGGTGGGAGCGTCAGCCGTTCGGGAGGGCGTGGGTGGCGGCGGCGGCTGCGGCGAGGTCACCGGTGGTGGCGGCGACGGCGGCAGACGAGGGAAAGGGAGAGGGAATCGGGGGATGGGGACTGTGGCAAAATGGACAAAAATGACCATGAGGCGTAACAAATTCACAAAATGAACTGTCCGCGAAACTATTTCACCTAGCTGACCCTTTCGTGTAACGCCCGACGCGTAGGAGCTACACTCCACTGATAGGCGCTACACGGCTTGCCAGCGTGGCACCCCGGGGCCAGGCCGGGCCCCGCGCGGAGGCCCAAACCTGGATAAACCCCTTGTCTGACCTCCGATCCATGACTTCCGGCTGCGCTTGGACACCTACCGAGGGATCTGACGGGAATTCGCTCCATCAGTTGGCGCACTAGGCACGGCAGCGCTGGCTGGAGACCGATAATGGATCGGATCTTCTTCTGCTTTCGGTGGCTTACCGCCGGGAGAAAACCTAACCTTCGGCTCCCCGACGTTCACCGTCGACAAGGCAGGCCGGGTCGACATCAACCCACTAGCCAGCCTCACCACACGGGGGCCTCTCAAGGAGCCCCGTGGTACCCGTGTTCAGCCCGGCAAGCTCGCGACACCACGGGCCCAACGGGACTCATGATTGGCTCCCACGACACCTGCGGGACGCAGGCCGCGCCAGCTATCCAGCTGGTCGCAATGGTCTGCGGTGGCCGTCGTCCTAACCAAGCGTCGGAAGACTACCTCGTCCCTGACCCAGACGCCCGCAAAGACACCAACGCGACTGGTGTCCCCCCGGCCTCAGACGACGAAAAGGGCGACGCATCACCAATCCGTCTCACCAACGAGGACGAAAATGCCGGCCTCCTGCCCTTCCGCGAGGTCACATACTACAACCTCTAGGGAGAAACGGGGTCCTCCACAGGCTCGGGCTCTGATGTCTCCACCGATCAGTAGACATCTCAGTCTGAGGCTCCCCAGGCGATTTTCCTACACCAAGTCATGATGACGGAGCCGACCACGAACGTGCTACGCACGACGGACGCGATGGAAGCCGCGGCCTTCGAACCCGCGGCGTCAGGGCCAATAGCCGCCATGACGCAGCCACAAACCAACCTGGGCGAATGCCTCAACCATAGATAAGCACAGGCCTCCCTCTGAGCTTGCCAGGGGGCCCCACCATAGCTGCGGCAGCCCTCCGGAGGACGATACCTACACTGCCACCGGTGTCAGGGTACGCCTTGAACTACCTAACGACACCCATCGCCGGCACCGATCTAGCGTCAAGGACATTGGAGGCTATACGTGTGTCCCAACTGAATGCGCAGCTCGCACTCCAGCAACAAGCACTGGAGGTCTCGGCCCGCGAGGCCCAGTGGAACGAAACAATGGCGCGCGAACGCTTGCGTCGCCCACGCCGCCAACCGCGAAACCTCCTCAGCGACCTCGCCAACCGAGGCCGGGAACAGGGAGTCTGCTTCGACGAGCCAACCACAAAGTCACACCACCGCCGCCCCCAACTCCGGCTCGCGGCCTCCAAGCGGCGGCGGCGCTGGCGGATCGGCTACAAGCCACACCGGGAGATCCCAAACTCCTGGCCAACCTCACCCACTTGCTCCACAGGACGGTGGAGCTCCAGGATAACATATCACGCTCAAGGGACAAGCTGGCAGGTACCAAAAGTGTTTTATTCGCCACCAACCACCCAGCCCGTGAGCAGCGACAAGGATCCATCCAGCGACCAGAGGCCGCGTCGATTATTCTTGTAGACGTTGTTGGGCCTCCAAGTGCAGAGTTTTGTAGGAAAGTCACAAATTTCCCTCAAGTGGATGACCTAAGGTTTATCAATCCGTGGGAGGCATAGGATGAAGATGGTCTCTCTCAAACAACCCTGCAATCAAATATAAGAAATCTCTTGTGTCCCCAACACACCCAATACAATGGTAGATTGTATAGGTGCACTAGTTCGGCGAAGAGATGGTGATACAAGTGTAGTATGGATAGTAGATATAGGTTTTTATAATCTGAATAGATAAAAACAGCAAGGTAGCAAGTGATAAAAGTGAGCACAAACGGTATTGCAATGCTTGGAAACAAGGCCTATGGTTCATACTTTCACTAGTGCAATCTCTCAACAGTGCTAACATAATTGAATCATATAACAATCCCTCAACGTGCGACAAAGAATCACTCCAAAGTTCCTATCAAGCGGAGAACATAAGAAGAAATTGTTGTAGGGTACGAAACCACCTCAAAGTTATCATTTCTGATCAATCTATTGAGCCATCCCTATAAGTGTCACAAACAGTCCTAGAGTTCGTACTAAAATAACACCATATGATACGCATCAACCAACTCTAATGTCACCTAGATACCAAATGTCACCACAAGTATCCGTGAGTTGATTATTTGATATGCATCTAACAATCTCAGATTCATAACATTCAATCCACACAAAGAACTTCAAAGAGTACCCCAAAGTTTCTATCGGAGAAAGAAGGATGAAAATGGGTACCAACCCATATGCCTAGATTACCCCAAGGTCACTGGAATCCGCAAGTTGATTACCAAAACATACATCAAGTGACTCAATAGAATACCCCATTGTCACCACAGGTATCCACATGCAAGACATACATCAAGTGTTCTCAAATCCAAAGTATTCAATCCGACAATAACGAAACCTCAAAGGGAAAGACTCAATTCATCACAAGAAGATAGAGAGGGAAGAAACACCATATGATCCAACTATATTAACAAAGCTCGCGGTACATCAAGATCGTGCCAAATCAAGAACACGAGAGAGAGAGAGAGATCAAACATATAGCTACTGGTACATACCCTCAGCCCCGAGGGTGAACTACTCCCTCCTCGTCATGGAGACCGCCTGGATGATGAAGATGGCCTCCGGTGATGATTTCCCCCTCCGGAAGAGTGTCGGAACAGGGCTCGGGATGAGATCGCTTCGGTACAGAGGCTTGTGGCGGCGGCGTGGAAGTTCTAGGTTTCGTTCTGGGGTTTTCCCAATATATAGGAATATTTGACATTGGATTCACGTCAGGGGGGTGCCCGAGGGTCCCACAAGCTGGGGGGGCGCGCCCTAGGGGGGCGCCCCCCAGGCTTTTGGCGCCCTCGGCCACTCCCTGGTCCATCTCCGGTGCTCCGTGGGTCTCTTTTGGTCCAGAAAAAATCATCGTAAATTTTTGGCCCAATCCGAGAACTTTTATTTCCGCACAAAAAACAACACCACGGTAGTTCTGCTGAAAACAGCGTCAGTCCAGGTTAGTTCCTTTCAAATCATACCAAGACCATATAAAATTGTTGTGAACATGGCATGAATACTTCATAAATTATAGATACGTTGGAGACGTATCAATCGATAGCTGCGGTCACGCACTTACGGCAACCCATATCAGCCGTTGCTCTGCAACAGCACGCGGCCCTGCCGCCCACGAGCCTTGCGCCGACGGGACAGCACCTTCACCAACACGGCGGATGGGTAGGAGCAGAAACAAAACGGACTACAGCCGGGGGCTCCGCCGTCAAGATTCACCTCGCTCACGTCAAGCATCGCTCCAGCATGCTTTGGGCAGGAAGTGATATCCCACCTGTTCCCCCAGCCCTTCGTCGTCCGGGGCGTCGAGAAATATTCAGGAGATACAAAGCTAGAGCACTGGTTGAACGACTACCAGATGGTGGTCAAAATGGCTAATGGGGACATAGGCAATGCCCTTCGGCACATACCCCTATGCCTAACCGGACATGCACGCTCCTGGCTGAGCGGGCTCCCTCCCAACTCAATTCATAACTGGGCGGATTTCGAGCACGTTTTCCTCAACAACTTTGAAGGAACCTACCACCGACCAGGGAGTGGAGCCGAACTCCACAACATTATCCAGGAGGACAAGGAGTCGGTCTGCCACTACGTCGCGCGCTGGCTCAAGAAGAAGAACACATTATCTGGCATCTCGGATGAGACGACCATCGAGGCATTCGTCAGCGGTGCACAAGACCCCCTTATTCCGGCACAAGCTCAGGAAGAAGCGAGGAGAGGGCAAGCTCACATCCCTAGCCGCGCTCATGAAGGTCGCCAACGACTTCGCCACGGGCGAGGAAACAGCTCGAGTGGGGCGCCGGCCTATGCCAGAGACAAAGACCACCGACGTCATGGGGCCATACGCCCCAAAAAGCCGCAACTCCAAAAATAGAGAAGACCGCAAGCGCAAAGAGGAGCAGGACTCAGAGCTCGTCGCAACAGCTAACAAAACGGACGAGGCCGGCGCAAAAAGGCAGCATTAGAATGGCCAACCCAGACGCAATTCACGCACATATGAGGATATAATGAATGGACCCCGCGTCTATCACAGCTACGGAAACCACAAGGCTCAGCACTCAACACGAGACTGCGGGCTCAAAGAGCAGCTCCTCTGCGAGAAGGGGAACCCAGCAGCCACTGGCAATGAGGGAGGCAACAACGCCCCCCCCCCCCCCCCCCGGCACCGGCAGCAGTCCCCAAGCAGCAGGCTCAGGGACAGAACCAGAGAGCTTTTCCCAAGGACGTCCGGAGGGTAAACATGATCTCCGAGACGCGACGACCTGGCAAGGTCGTATGCCGGCACCACCATACAAGAGCACAAAGGAGCTCAAGATACCTCGAGTGGTTAGAGCAGACAATCACCTTCGACCAAGCCGACTACCCAGTCCTCTTATAGAGGCCGGGGAGCTTACCACTCGTCCTCAACTCCATAATCGGAGGCCTCTGCATCCCAGCAGTCCTGATGGACTGGGGCTTCGGAATCAACATACTATACACAAAGACGCTAGAACGGATAGACATACCATTGGACGTCCTCCGCCCCTCCAACGCAGAGTTCCGAGGCATAATCCCGGGACGGAAGGCAAAGCCCTTGGGAGAAATCACACTGGAGGTCCTCTTCGCGAACCGAAGCAACCGTAGATGCGAACTTATCATCTTCGAGGTCGTCCCATTCGTTGCGGGGTACGACGCCGTTCTGGGGAGATCGGCCTTCGCCAAATTCATGGCTGTCCCACACTACACATACATGCAGATGAAGATGCCAGGCCACCACGGCGTCATCACACTCCATGGCTGCCCCTTGCAGGCAATAAGATCAGAAAAGGCCAACCTTGAAGAGGTCACGGGATGGAGGGCAGAGCAAACAGAGGCCCGACGACCATCCCGTGCACGGATGTTCCCAAGGTATGATTGGGAGCGGTGGCCTCTCATGGACCCAGCAGAGGAAATATACCTGGACCAAGAAGAACACCAGGAGGAACCAATATGCAGGAGGATGAACACCTATTGGTAGACCTCCCCACCAGCAAAGGATGGGAGGCTGGAGAAGCATGCCAGACAAAATCAAGGCCTCCGCACCACACCTACCACCAATAATTTTAATTCATGTTATTTACATTTCAAAACTTGAATTTCATTTTCATAAGTAAGACTTCGTGGAATAATCTTAGTTAGTTCGATCATGTACCAGACATGCAATAAAATGATTTGTCACGCAAACACTTCTGTTTTGTTACACTATATGATCACTAAATGAAGTACACAAAGCACTAAGTACTGAAACCTCCCTGAAACTCTTTGCGGATGGTACGAGAGATCTTCTTGTTAGCGGCTCGGGGGCTGCATCATTTTTCGGACCCTCCCCCCCCCCCCCCCCCCCGCAGTTCAGCAATAAGGGATGCATCCAGTGACCCTTGAAAGTACAAGTACGGGGGGCTGTATTCACGGTATATAGATCTCCTGCCACAAAGGCGGAAGATCAACAGGCTTACGGCCTAACCTAGTCGCTAGAGTTCAGACACGTCTTAACATATGCAGAGAACCGACCCAGAGCTCGCCGCCAACGTTAGTGCATAGCGCCACAGACTAGCATGCCGAGCTCGCAAGGGGCCCCCACCCACATGGCCAACGCTAACACACGCATATTTGGTCGGGCGCGGGTGTTCTCCCAGCAGATAGTAAGAAGTCATACAGCTCAGCAAATGGCAGGTTCTAAATAACACAAAGCAAATTGTTATAACATAGTACACAAAAGTACCCTTACAAGTTTATATACAAACTCCCGCTCTACGAGCTACCCACACTGGGACGCCTTTTAATGATACTTTGCAGGAGACAAACCCCGGCAGCATATTTGGCCTCCCCAACAACTTCTTGCAGGAACAACTGCTGATTCGGGCTCCCCGCAGGAGCCTCACAATTATCCAGAGGTTGGTGTTGGGGTAATAAGCCCGGACACCAGCTAGCACCTGTCGGGCTCCTTCAAAAGCAACAGAGTACATCCAATCATCAAGTTGGTTGGAGGAATCCGCAAGCAACTTGAGGACAACCTCGAGATTCGACATCAAGTCAGGATACCCAGCAAACAAAGTACTAGCAGCGACCTCCAGCACAGCGGTCATCCGCTCTGCAACGGAGGCAACCTCCCGAAGCCGCTCCTCCGCGTCGTCAATCTGGATGGCTGGCAAAGGGCCTGCAGCAAAGACAACAATACAATCATCAGGAGAATGATCAATTATCATACAGCAGAGTGCAGGGGACCTCTCCGCACAAACCTCGGGCGGCGACCTCCAGATCCTGGCAGTACTGCTGGGCCTCAGTAAGCTGCACTGTGGCCTCTTCAACATCCTTTTCCAGCTGAGCATTTTTTTGCTCAGCCGCCTCGGCAGCCCGCACGTGCAGGGCAGCGTCCATTTCAGCTGTTTCCAGCTGCCGTTGGAGCATGACCCGTTGTTCCTTACTCTCACCAAGGCCAATGCGGAGGGCGCGGCAGGCCTCCTACTCACGCTGAAGGGAGGCCTCGAGCTCCCGTTTCGCGGCAAGCACCGTCTCTAGCTCCGCCAGAGCAGAGCGCTCAGCCGCCTCAGTGAGCCGATGGGCCTGCGCCGCCTCCTCCGTGTCCTTCCTGAGGGCCACCGCGGTTTCCACAGCTATAACAACAAGGAATCACAACAAACGCATCATGTCACTAACAGAAAGAGGGTCGCCGGATTGCAACTCAGGAGAGCCCGGACTCACATGAAGCAACGTCAAGCTCACATTGCAGCCCATCCCCCTGGCGTTGCAACGCTGCGACCCGTGACTCCAAATCCGAGACGTGCATTGATGTCTACCACGCAACTTTATTCTTGTAGACTCGTGTTGGGCCTCCAAGCGCAGAGTTTTGTAGGACAGCGGCAATTTTCCGTCAAGTGGATGACATAAGGTTTATCAATCCGTGGGAGGAGTAGGATGAAGATGGTCTCTCTCAAACAACCCTGCAATCAAATACAAGAAATCTCTTGTGTCCCCAACACACCCAATACAATGGTAAATTGTATAGGTGCACTAGTTCGGCGAAGAGATGGTGATACAAGTGTAGTATGGATAGTAAATAGAAATTTTTGTAGTGCGAACTATAAAAAACAGCAAGGTAGCAAGTAACAAAAATGAGCATAAATGGTATTGCAATGCTTAGAAACAAGGCCTAGGGTTCATACTTTCGCTAGTGCAATCTCTCAACAATGCTAATATAATTGGATCATATAACCATCCCTCAACGTGCGACAAAGAATCACTCCCAAGTTCCTATTAGCGGAGAACATAAGATATAAATTGTTTGTAGGGTACGAAACCACCTCAAAGTTATCCTTTCCGATCAATCTATTGAGCTATTCCTATAAGTGTCACAAACAGCCCTAGAGTTTGTACTAGAATAACACCATATGATACACGTCAACCAACCCTAATGTCATCTAGATACTATGTCACCACAAGTATCCGTGAGTTGATTATACGATATGCATCAAACAACTTCATAATCATAATATTCAATCCATACAAAGAACTTCAAGGAGCACCCCAAAGTTTCTATCGGAGAAAAGATAATGAAAACGTGCATCAACCCCTATACATAGATTACCCGAATGTCACCTCGGGAATCCGCGAGTTGAGTGCCAAAACATACATCAAGTGAATCAATATAATACCCCATTGTCACCACGGGTATTCATTTGCAAGACATACATCAAGTGTTCTCAAATCTGAAATATTCAATCCGACAATAACGAAACCTCAAAGGGAAAAGATTCGATTCATCACAACAAAGATAGAGAGGGAAGAAACACCATATGATCCAACTATATTAACAAAGCTCGCGATACATCAAGATCGTGCCATATCAAGAACACGAGAGAGAGAGAGATCAAACACATAACTACTAGTACATACCCTCAGCCCCGAGGGTGAACTACTCCCTCCTCGTCATGGAGACCGCCGGGATGATGAAGATGGCCTCCAATGATGCTTTCCCCCCTCCGACAGGGTGTCGGAAAAGGGTTGTAGATGAGATCGTGGAGGTACAGAGGCTTGCGGTGGCGTAAAAACTCATCTAGGTTAACTTTCGGGGGTTTCTGAATATATAGGATTTTTCAGCGTTGGAATCACGCAAAGAGGTGCCACAGGGGGCCCATGAGGCACCAGGGCGCGCCTGGGGGGGTGGCGCGCCCTGGTGGCTTGTGGGGCCCCTGTGGCTCTTCTGGTGCTCCCCCGAAGCTTCCTGGGTCTGTTTCCTTCCAGAAAAAATCGTCAAAATGTTTTGCTGCATTTGGACTTCATTTGATATGGATTTCTGGAAAACCAAAAACAAGTAGAAAATAGCAACTGGCACTGGGCACTAGGTCAATATGTTAGTCCATAAAAATCATATAAAATCCATATAAAAGTGCACCAAAATCATACAAAACTATAATAAACATGGCATGAATACTTCATAAATTATAGATACGTTGGAGACGTATCAGCATCCCCAAGCTTAATCCCTGCTCGTCCTCAAGTAGGTAAATGATAAAAGAAATATTTTATGAAGTGTGAATGCTAGCATAGTGCATAAGTTTGATCAATGATAATTTCAATCATTTTTTCTAGCATCAATATATATCATAATCAGTAGCTCATCTCATAAAACTTCTCATGATCAAGTAGCAAGCTATTCACATGTTTAAAGTATAGGCCATAAACTTTCTTGAAAACTAACAAACTATGTTCTCAGTCATCAAACAATTGCAATTCATCTTATTTTCAGGAAGGGTCTATGTAAGAGCTTTGATCTAGCAAATTCCACATACTCAACTATCATTTAGTCTTCCATGATTGCTGACACTTAAAGCATATTTTTAGAACAAACCGTTTCAGTCAAATACATAGGAAGATAGGGGCTTAATGTTTTGCCTCCCAACTTATTTATCTCATGGATAATGTCAACAATAATAACTCATGATCACCTATATTCAACTGGATATATGTGCCTGGATCATTCCCTACCACATGATGCTTGCCAACTTGAGAATAATTGAGGTTGAAACGAGAAGAAATAATATTGACTCTTGCATAAAAGTAAATACATAAAAGTAAATGCATAAAAGTAAAAGATAGGCCCTTCGCAGAGGGAAGCAGAGGTTGTCATGCGCTTTTTATTTTTCGATGTCAAGCCCTTAATGCAAAGAAACGTCACGTTATATTGCCTCTTGTGATAGCAACCTTTATTATGCAGTCCGTCGCTTTTATTTCTTTACCATCACAAGTTCGTACAACACTTATTTTCCCTTGCAATAAAAGATCATACATATTTTAGGAGCAATTTTTATTGCTTTTTGCACCGATGACAACTTACTTGAAGGATCTTATTCAATCCATAGGTAGATATGGTGGACACTCATGGCAAGAAACTGGGTTTAAGGGTTTTTGGATGCACAAGTAGTATCTCTACTTAGTACGAATTTTTGGCTAGCAAAAGATCCTAAGCAAGCACCACATGTTAGAGGATCCATGACAATATAACTTCTATGTGAATATAAACAAACATAACTCATTACGTTGTCTTCCTTGTCCAACGTCAACTACTTGATCAAGCTTGAAAATAATTATTGGGGGCTCACAATCATAGAAGATGTCCAAGATAGTATATTTATATGTGAAATTTCTCTTCCTTCAAAATTCTTTCATGAATTGTTCAAGTGACCAATGCCATGTTTGTTAACTTTCAATAAATTTTACCACGTATACTTCTTGTATGTGAAGTCACTACTCCCCATGGGACAAGCATATGAAGCATATAAATTTCAACTTTATGATATTCAATTCATTTCAACAATTTACTCATAGGATATAAGTGAAGAACAAGAGTAAATGACAAACTACTCCAAAAAGATATAAGTGAAGACCAAATGAGTAGTTAAGTAAACAGGTAGCTATGTGAGGACTCTCTCTCATTTAAAAAATTTAGATCTTAAGTATTTTATTCAAAAAGCAAAGAAAACAAAATAAAATGACATTCCAAAAATAGCACAACTCATGTGAAGAAGCAAAAACTTAGGCTCAACCAAGACTAACCGATAATTGTTGATGAAGAAAGGTGGGATGCCTACCGGGGCATCCCCAAGCTTAGATGCTCGAGACTTCTTGAAATATTATATTGGGATGCCTTGGGCATCCCCAAGCTTGAGCTTTTGTGTCTCCTTAATTCCTCTCATATCATGGTTTCCCTAAATCTGAAGTACTTCATCCACACAAAACTCAACAAGAACTCGTGAGATAAGTTAGTATAAATCAACTCAAAACCTTAACATTCTCTACTGTAGAAAATTACTAAAATTATAATTAAACATTGCATACTAAATGCCTCTGCATATTTAATACTCCTATCAACAAATAGAAACATTAAATAAGCAACATATGCAAACAATGCAACTATAACCGAAATCTGCCAAAACAGAACAGTCTGTAAAGGGGGAATAAGAATTCATACTTCCCTAACTCCAAAAATTCTGAAAAATTACCACATGACAGATAACTCATGCATTCTTTCTGTGTAAAAATTTCAGATTTTTATCATATTATGACTATTCAGGAATATTCTGAACATAACAGAAAACTTTCTGTTTTCAAACAGCAACACATAAACTTGCAAACTGGGCATAGTAAAGGCTATAATTGGCATTTTATTGAACTAAAAGATACAAAACATGATTATTGATAGAAAGAAGAAAATATAAACAAAATAAAATGATGCTCCAAGCAAAACTCATATTATGTGACGAATAAAAATATAGCTCCAAGTGAGGTTACCGATAATGTTGAAGACGAAAGAGGGGATGCCTTCCGGGGCATCCCCAAGCTTAGTTGCTTGGGTCTTCCTTGAGTATTACCTTGGGGTGCCTTAGGAATCCCCAAGCTTAGGGTCTTGCCGCTCCTTATTCTCCTCATATCGATATCTCACCCAAAACTTGAAAACTTCAATCACACAAAACTTAACGGAACTTCGTGAGATAGGTTAGTATGATAAAAATAAATCATCCACTTAGGTACTGTAAAGACAAGATTCATAATTGTTCTCACATAATGCATACTGTATTCTATCATTTCCACAATTTATATTACTCAATATAAGCTATGGAAACACTAAAACAAGCAAACTATGCATCAAAAACAGAATTTGTCAAAAACAGAACAGCATGTAGGAAGCGATTTAAAAATCATACTTATGTACCTCCAAAAATTCTGAAAAATTAGGAAAACGTAAAAAAATTGTAACCCAATTCTCTGTAAAAATTTCAGAATTTTCTCACGCTCCAGTACAGAATAAAAATTCCAGCACTGGACGCAAAAGTTTCTGTTTTTGCACAGAATCGAATCAACAAGTATCCACACTATGCCAAATGCTTTACTTGGCACATTATTGAAAGAAAACATATGAAACATGATTACTACAGTATATTAATCATGTGAAGACAAGAAAAACAGTAGGTATAAATATTGGGCTGTCTCCCAACAAGCGCTTTTTTTAATGCCTTTTAGCTAGGCATGATGATTTCAATGATGCTCACATAAAAGTAAAGAATTGAAACACAAAGAGAGCATCATAATGCATATGAATAACATATTTAAGCCTAACCCACTTCCTATGCATAGATATTTTGTGAGCAAACAATTTATGGGAGCAAGAATCAACTAGCATAGGAAGGCAAAACAAGCATACCTTCAAAACTTTCAACACATAGAGAGGAGACTTGATATTATTGCGACACCTACAAGCATATGATCCTCTCTCATAATAATTTTTAGTAGCATCATGAAGAAATTCAATAATATATCCATCACACAAAGCATTCTTGTCATGGTACATAAGCATAGATATTTTATTACTCTCCACATAGGCAAATTTATTCTTATTCATAATAGTGGGAGCAAACTCAACAAAATAACCATCACGAGATACTTGATTGGCATAATCCAATTGAAAATTAAAATCATGATGGCAAGTTTCATGGTTATCATTATTCTTTATAGCATACATATCATCATCATAATGAATTTGCTCATCAAAAGTAGGGGGAATAAAAATTTCATCTTCATCAAACATAGCATCCCCAAGCTTATGGCTTTGCATATCACTAGCATCATGGATATTCAAAGAATTCATACTAGCAACATTGCAATCAGGCTCATCATTCAAAGATTTAATACCAAACATTTTATTGAATTCCTCTTCTATCAATTGAGCACAATTTTCCGCTCCATCATTTTCAAGAAAGACATTATAAAGACGAATAATATGAGGTAACCTCAATTCCATTTTTTTTTGTAGTTTTGTTTTATAAACCAAACTAGTGATAAAATAAGAAATTAAAAGATTCGATTGCAAGCTCTAAAGATATACCTTCAAGCACTCACCTCCCCGGTAACGGCGCCAGAAAAGAGCTTGATGTCTACTACGCAACTTTATTCTTGTAGACTCGTGTTGGGCCTCCAAGCGCAGAGTTTTGTAGGACAGCGGCAATTTTCCGTCAAGTGGACGACCTAAGGCTTATCAATCCATGGGAGGCGTAGGATGAAGATGGTCTCTCTCAAACAACCCTGCAATCAAATACAAGAAATCTCTTGTGTCCCCAACACACCCAATACAATGGTAAATTGTATAGGTGCACTAGTTCGGCGAAGAGATGGTGATACAAGTGTAGTATGGATAGAAGATAGAAATTTTTGTAGTGCGAACAAAAAAAAACAGCAAGGTAGCAAGTAACAAAAGTGAGCATAAACGGTATTGCCATGCTTAGAAACATGGCCTAGGGTTCATACTTTCGCTAGTGCAATCTCTCAACAATGCTAATATAATTGGATCATATAACCATCCCTCAACGTGCGACAAAGAATCACTCCCAAGTTCCTATTAGCGGAGAACATAAGATATAAATTGTTTGTAGGGTACGAAACCACCTCAAAGTTATCCTTTCCGATCAATCTATTGAGCTATTCCTATAAGTGTCACAAACAGCCCTAGAGTTCGTACTAGAATAACACCATATGATACACATCAACCAAACCTAATGTCACCTAGATACTCCAATGTCACCACAAGTATCCGTGAGTTGATTATACGATATGCATCAAACAACTTCATAATCATAATATTCAATCCACACAAAGAACTTCAAGGAGCACCCCAAAGTTTCTATCGGAGAAAAGATAATGAAAACGTGCATCAACCCCTATGCATAGATTACCCCAATGTCACCTCGGGAATCCGTGAGTTGAGTGCCAAAACATACATCAAGTGAATCAATATAATACCCCATTGTCACCACGGGTATTCATTTGCAAGACATACATCAAGTGTTCTCAAATCTGAAATATTCAATCCGACAATAACAAAACCTCAAAGGGAAAAGATTCGATTCATCACAACAAAGATAGAGAGGGAAGAAACACCATATGATCCAACTATATTAACAAAGCTCGCGATACATCAAGATCGTGCCATATCAAGAACACGAGAGAGAGAGAGATCAAACACATAGCTACTAGTACATACCCTCAGCCCCGAGGGTGAACTACTCCCTCCTCGTCATGGAGACCGCCGGGATGATGAAGATGGCCTCCGGTGATGCTTTCCCCCCTCCGGCAGGGTGCCAGAAAAGGGCTGTAGATGAGATCGTGGAGGTACAGAGGCTTGCGGCGGCGTAAAAACTCATCTAGGTTAACTTTCGGGGGTTTCTGAATATATAGGATTTTTCAGCGTTGGAATCATGCAAAGAGGTGCCACAGGGGGGCCAAGAGGCACCAGGGCGCGCCTGGGGGGTGGCGCGCCCTGGTGGCTTGTGGGGCCCCTGTGGCTCTTTTGGTTCTCCCCCGAAGCTTCCTGGGTCTGTTTCCTTCCAGAAAAAATCGTCAAAAAGTTTCGCTGCATTTGGACTTCATTTGATATGGATTTTCTGGAAAACCAAAAACAAGCAGAAAACAGCAATTGGCACTAGGCACTAGGTCAATATGTTAGTCCATAAAAATCATATAAAATCTATATAAAAGTGCACCAAAATCATACAAAACTATAATAAACATGGCATGAATACTTAATAAATTATAGATACGTTGGAGACGTATCATGCACCTCACGGTCGCGATTCGCCTCAGACACGGCCTAGTCACCACAAAACAAAAGGGAAGGCCAAAATTAACCTTTCTGAGGAACCAAGCCCAGCTAAACACAGCAACGCCGCACTCGGCCCAGGGGCTACTACTACCATATGCACTAAGGTACATCATAGCTGGAAACCGGGCTCCACAACCTGCCCGACCTCCCTGAGGGCCTCCCACGGGCGTCCCAGCGCCTTGTCCGCAGCTCTCAAGGGCACCGCGACCTCCCACAGAACTTCAGGTCCGAACCCACCGGACAAGAAGGAGCGTACCCCCGGCGTCGTGCTGGATGACGAGGCCGCCGAGCGATCCGGTCCTCCAACCGCGACCTTCACGACCGCCGCCACGGCAACCACACTCGCCAGAGGAAAGGCCAGCGAGCTCGGATCAGGTGAGGAGGCTGGGACTTGGGAGGTCGCCGGGTGCGAGCCACCCTCACCGACGGCTCCGGCCTCCGCAACGGCGTTTTCTGCCAAGAAACAGCCCACGTAAGGTCGCTCCCTAAAGGGCATCACTATAACAGTACCCAAAACCAAGTGGCTGAGCTTACGCTGAGGCCGGATCTATGCGTTGGGGGGGGGGAAGCCACTGACAAAGGTACGGCCGCAGTCACGCTGACCGCAACGGGCTCGACAACAGATGGCCCCGCCAGACCACAGGAGACAACCCTGGATGTAAAGAGGTCAGCAACAAGGCCTACAGACGGCTGGTATCAACTCACAGCTACAGAAAGGACTTACGGGACGACCAGTGGCGTGTGCCTCCTCCGTACTGGCGTTGGAGCAATCAGGGGAATCTACAGACTAGGAGACTTCACCGCACTCCCGCGAAGCTCGCGAGGGTCACGACTGACGGAGCAAATTTCTGTCAGATCCCTCGGTAGGGGTCCAAGAGCAGCTGGAAGTCATGGATCGGAGGTCACACGAGGGGTTTATCAAGGTTCGGTCCTCCGGAGAGTAATACCCTACGTCCTGCTGGTTTTGGTTATTCATAGTGGAGGGACACCTCGTGCGAGGGGTTACAATGGTGTATGATGTTGCTACTGAGAGTTCTCCAATCAGAGGATGGATCTCCCAAGGGGAACCCTAGACCTCCCTTTATTAGATAGGAGAGGCCTAGGGTTTACATGTTGGATGCGATCTGGGGCGCCGCCGTCCTCTAGTCTTGGGCGTCAAGTAGGTCGTCTGGCCTCCTAGGGTTAGCGTCACATCATGGGCCCGCTGGGCCCTCTTGTAGTCAATGAGGTTGGGCTCCTTGGCAGTAGCCACCCCCGATACAGGACCCCGTCATTAGCCCTCGAGCGTGGCGGAGGTCGTAGCGGGGGCCGCGAGAACTCCGGCGGGCTCCTCCGTCGATTTGTCTTCCTGGAGCCCGACTACAATGTTACTGTCTTGATGGTTCGTAGGAGGTTTGATGCCTGCTGTCTGGGGATGCCACCGGTCAAAGCTGCCATAGTTTTTAGTCCTCCTCGTCCTGTCTTTGACATGATAGGGGGGCACCACCCTTTATCTGAACCGCCGCGTCAGTGAGGGATTGAAACGAGATGATGCGTGACGCATCATGACAACTTGGCCGTGATTCCCGTATCTGTAGGGCGTGAATGGGAACCGCCCATAGGTCTGTTGGGGAACGTTGCATGGGAAACAAAAATTCTCCTACGCACACACAAGATCTATCCATGGTGATGAGCATCTACGAGAGGGAGAGTGAATCTACATACCCTTGTAGATCGCTAAGCGGAAGCGTTAAGAAACGTGGTTGATGTAGTCGAACGTCTCCGCGATCCAAATCGCAAGTCGTCCCTTGATCCAATCACGAACTAGCGCTGAACGGACGGCACCTCCGCGTTCAACACACGTACGGCTTGATGACGCCTTCACCTCCTCGATCCAGCAAGCGATGATGAAGTAGTAGATGAGTTCCGGCAGCACGACGGCGTGGTGATGGTGGTGAGGAACAATCTCTGCAGGGCTTCGCCAAGCGCTACGGAGATTATGACGGGAGGAACTAGAGGGTTATGGTTGCCGGCACACGGCTTGGAAAATCTTCATCTATCCCGTGTGCTAGCCCTGCCCCTCTATTTATATGTTGAGCCCCGGGGTCTAAACTTGGAGAGAAAGCCTCCACAAGGTCGGTTTTGCCCGCACAAGGTCGGTTTGGCCCGCACGGAAAGAGTCCAACTCGGATTCCAGCAGTACCGCGTACAAGCGGTAGTACCGCTCACGAGCGGTAGTACCGCTTGAGCGGTAGTACCGCTTCACACAAGTGGTAGTACCGCTTACGCGGTAGTACTGCCTTACCAGCGGTAGTACCGCTTAAGGCAGCAGCAAAACTTCCTTTTGCACTTTCCAATACCTCGTGGGCTTTACCCCTTTGGCTCATATAAAGTGTTGCTGCACCCGAACACTTCGGTAAACATCCGAAACCCCTTCCGGTGAATTCCGGAACCCTTCCGGAGATCAAAACACTATTATCACATATATTAATCTTTACCTCCGGACTCTTCCGGAGATCCTCGTCATGTCCGGGATCTCATCCGGGACTCCGAACAACCTTCGGTCACCAACACAATAACTCAACTATACTAATCGTCACCAAACGTTAAGTGTGTAGACCCTGCGGGTTCGAGAACTATGTAGACATGACCGAGACACCTCTACGATCAATAACCAATAGCGGGACCTGGATGCCCATATTGGCTCCTACATATTCTACGAAGATCTTTATCGGTCGAACCTCTATGTCAAGGATTCAGTTAATCCCGTATGCTGTTCCCTTTGTTCTTCGGTATGTTACTTGCCCGAGATTCGATCGTCGGTATCTCTATACCTAGTTCAATCTCGTTACTGGCAAGTCTCTTTACTCGTTCCGTAATACAAGATCTCGTGGCTAACACTTTAGTCACATTGCTTGCAAGGCTCATTGTGATGTTGTATTACCGAGTGGGCCCTGAGATACCTCTCCGTCACACGGAGTAACAAATCCCAGTCTTGATCCATGCCAACCCAACAGACACCCTCGGAGATACCTATAGAGCATCTTTATAGTCACCCAGTTACGTTGCGACGTTTGATACACACAAGGTATTCCTCCGGTGTCAGTGAGTTGCATGATCTCATGGTCATAGGAACAGATACTTGACATGCAGAAAACAATAGCAATAAACTGACACGATCATATGCTACGTTTATAGTTTGGGTCTTGTCCATCACATCATTCTCCTAATGATGTGATCCCGTTATC
The DNA here is from genome assembly GCA_039707655.1 of Elymus sibiricus. Lineage (NCBI taxonomy): Eukaryota > Viridiplantae > Streptophyta > Magnoliopsida > Poales > Poaceae > Elymus > Elymus sibiricus. The sequence continues at coordinate 108,354,813 of CM077664.1, read as the reverse complement.
AAATGACATCTCATGTTTATGGCTAGGAAACCTTAACCATCTTTGATCAACGAGCTAGTTAACTAGAGGCTTACTAGGGACACAGTGTTGTCTATGTACCCACACATGTATTTGAGTTTCCAATCAATACAATTATAGCATGGATAATAAACGATTATCATCTTCGGGCCCGATGTTTCCTCCCCCGTGAGACGAGAGATGAGCCGTTTAGGATCCTCAGCTGGAGCCAGCAGCGTTCGGGCGACCAGGGAAGCGGAGAAAAAGCGGAAGGCGGAGAACTCCGGCGCCGCCGTCGAGCCGCAGCCCAACACTGAGGTCTTCACCAGCCGATGGACTCGCTCCATCATCTTGGATGGGGACGTCCTTAAGCTGAAGGCGGAGGGATTGTTCCCATCCGACCTCAAATATCGGATTCCTATTTCTATGGAGGAATTCCCAGCGCCCCGGACGACGCACACGTCCTCCATCTCAACTTCTTTGGGCGCGGCCTTGGTTTCCCTCTGCATCCCTTCATGCGAGCGCTCCTCTTTTTCTTGGGCGTTCAGCTCCATCACCTTAACCCCACCAGCATTCTTCACATCGCGAACTTCATCACGTTCTGCGAGTGCTTCCTCGCGGCTGCCCCCCATTTTGACCTCTTCCAGCGCTTTTTCTGCGTCAAGGGTCAGATGAGCGGCAGATCCGTTCGTTACATTGGCGGGGTCAGCATTCAGCTGCATCCTCACTCCTCTTTCTTCCCCATGAACCTTCACAGGTCGATGGGGGCTTAGCATAAGAGGTGGTTCTATGCGTTTGGCCTTGAGGCCGACCTGCCGGCCTTTTCTGGCGAGCCCGCGCTGTGCCTAAACTCTTGGGAGTCGCCGATCGATCTCCCTGACAGCACAGGGGTGCTGTTGAAGGCGACGATGTCTCTAAAGGACGGCGGCCTGGCCGGTCTCCAGATCACTCGGACATGGGTGGAGAGCTGAGTCTTCCCCCTGTAGGCTTGCGCCGGGCTGCTGAGTGATTATCGCGGCCGACCGACCCCGCTCGGACCTCCCCCAGCGACCTATAAGAGGAGGAGGTTTGCCGTCGCCTCGCCCAGCTAACGTGGTTGGAGGTCGATAAGGTGTCTATGAGGGTCGCGGTACAGCCTTTCATCCGCATGGCCCCGCCCAAAGAGGTATGTTCTTTCGGCCTGGTTTTGGGCGAAAATGAGAAGAGGAGGTCGAGTCTTGTCTTTGACCTTTGTTCCGTTGACTGTTTCAACAGTTCGCAGGGTTCACCGCTTTCCTTTCGGAGCCCTCGCTTCCCGGGCAAGACCTGACCCCGGAGATGCGGGTGCTCCGGCAGCCTGCCACGGAGTGCCAGCCTTCCTTTTCTCAGAAAGGGAAAAAGGCTGCTTCTTTCGCAGACGGAGGGGCAGACAGCGGGGTGCCCGACGATGGCGCCAAGCTGGGTGACGTCTCGTCCCCGCCCTCCATCGGAGGGGACGAAGAGGCCGACCCGGTGGCTCGTGGGAGCCCAGAAGAAACTGCCGCTGCCGAGGAGGTCACCAAGCAGGCATCTCTTAAAAGCGGCCCTTCGGAGGCCGAGCTGGCAGCCCCCGTGACCCGCCGACCTCGTGGTGCTCCGGTTTCTCCGAAGCTGAAGGTGCCACTGGCTATGCCTATGGCCAAGAGGCGGACAGTTGCGGCGCCTGCGAAGTGTGTTGGCGGCGTCCTTGCAATATTTGCCGTGTCTACGACGTCCGGCGAGATCTAACTTGTATCCTTTTGCAGGGAGCTCACGGCCCCTGAGGCTCTGGCCTCTAATGCTGCAACGGTGAGCGTGTTGAGGCCATCTGGTAGTTCTTCGCTGGTTCCTCCAAAGATTGCCCCGCTTGTCACCGGTATGTGTGTTCGAAAATTGTTTTTGTATTTTGAGTTTTCCTCTCAACCTCTGGTTTTTATTTTGTAGCTGCAGAGGTCCTGTCCGGGCTCCCCGACGGTGCTGGTGCCGCGCTAGCCTCTGTTGAAGCTGCCGGCTCAGGCACCGCGCTTGCTCGCGGAGAGGAGACTGAGGAGTCCGGCGCGAGCCAGTCTGCTGCTGCTACAGCCCGTGCGTCCTCTGCGGCATTTGTCGCTGCGGTAGCAGGCGTGCGGGAGGTCTTGAGCACCCAGATGGGTGGGCTCGTCATCCTTGCGGAGGCCAGCTGTCAGGTAACGCCTTCGTTTTTGATTGACACAGTGTAGCTAGTAGCCCTCGAGGCCAGACGGGATGTCTCTTCCGGACTCTCGTTCGGGCTAATTGTTTTTTCCTGACAGTTGCCTCCTGTAGAAGGTGGCCACTCAGGAGGGTGAGGTGGGCGACCTCAAGCGCCATTTGGAGGCCCAGCGGCAGGAGGTTAGAGAAGACAGAGACCAAGACCCCCACGTTTTGGACTCAGATTCAGACTACATAGACACACCTGACTTCAAACACCTCCAACTTTTGCATCTGGATTCCGAATAGGGTGAATCATTTTTCTGGAAAGCTTATCTTGTGCACTTTCCAGCACAATTGGTTTCACTTTCAAATTCATCCAGGGCGTGGAGATCTAACCAAAACAGTCCAACGTTGCAGCAGAATCCAAGTCAAACTACAAGTCAAAAAGTGTTGCGTCACCTCCACTTGGGCCCATGGGCCTTGTACGACCTAGGGTTAGGTTTTGGCTGCCTTGGGACGCCATTGCAACCCCTTGGCCACCACCCCTTGCTTCTATATAAGTAGATCAATCTAGTAGCATTTTCTTTGAGATTTGTTTAGCTAAAAGTTAGCCAGTGCAACTCCGTGTACTTCGTTTGTGTAAAACGACCAGGCTAAGACCGCTTTTGAAACCCCACTTTTATCAATACTTCATCTATATTCGCAATATTAAAATTGCATTATCATATTCTTGCTTGTTCTTTGATTGCATGCAGGAATAGACCTTTGTGGTAAGGCTGCCTGTGTTTTCGGCATTGTCGGTAACCTCCCGGAGATTGGTTTAGCGATTGGTAAGGCGTGACGTTGTGCACGTTTGTAATCGGATCGTCAAAGTCGACTCCACCAAATCGATGGTTATCATCTCATCGAAAGACGGGACACCCTCGCCTCTATGACGAAACCTATTAACATGGGATCTACTTTTGAAGATCTCGACGGAAGAATTCCAACGATGAAAACGGTTCGTGTATTTGGACGCACGGTTCAAGATATAAAACATTTTTAAAAAAGAACATACGGAGAAAGGAAAAAAACTTTCGGGTTGCGACAAGTGGCGCACATGCATCGCATACCTTGTCAGAACCAGAGAAGGTGGGGGTGATCTTTGTAAGGGGTACCCCTTAATTAATGATTTCGACTAATATGAGCGGAGGCTTGGTTAAAAAAACAAACGCCTCGTCTCTCCTAAACCGTCGGCCATCCCTCAATCCCCTTCACGTTGTTGTGTTCTTCCATGAAGAAAACTCTTACATCGGGATGGGGGTGCTTCGACGCGGTCCGAATACAAGCATGGTCGTCCCACACGTGCCCGACATGTTGTACGACTGCAACCTGTCACTGATTCAGCCCCCTCCACTCTCAATGGAATACGTGGCAGGCGACCAATCATGCAGCCAACGACGACTCCCGTACAAACAGGAGGCTACGTGAAAAACGACAAATTTGGTCCTTTCCAAAAACTTCAGCATGATATGAACCCTGTTTGATGTTTTTTGTTTCAAAAAATGGCCCATTTTCATGATGCCCTGCCTCGGAGTGCCATGCTAGACAGCACGACACCCTGATCAAAGGGCACCATTCGGGCAGAGCTGACCTGCCACGTCGGACCGGTCGGGCCCAACTGGTGGAGTATGACGCCTGAGACGAGGACGCCATGCTTAGAACCATGACGCCTTGGCCTAGGGCGCCATGCCCCTTCGCTAAAGAAAATGGGTAGGCCCCAGCGCGAAGACTCCCACCCCGAGCCAGAGGGCTCTGTTTGTTCTTCTCTTTCTCCTCTCGCCCCTCCCATGTCGCCCATATCACCTCCTCCCAAATAGGTAGTCAAATCTTGCGGATCGGAGCTAAAAAATGGTGAATCTTCTTCCCCTTCAAATCCACAAGGTATTCTCCTCAATTTCCCCCTTTTTATTGGTTGCAATCTTCGCATTGTACCGATTTGGAGAAAGCCTAGTTCATCCACCTTTTCAAATTTCATTGATGCTTGCACTTGTATTTGTTAGGTATGGTTTAGGATTTCTATGCTATGGTTAGGGATTTGGTAGGTATAGTTGGTCTTGTAGTTTTTAGGTTAGGGTTAGGGTTTGTAGCAAATTTGACAAGGCACTTGCATTGATATTTGCAAATGTGTGTATCTATGTACACTTGTATGGATATTTGCGCATATGTATTTATTTGCATATGTATGTATATACAAAATTTAGTGTATGAATATTTGCACATGTATGTATGTATTTGCACTTGAATGGATATTTGCACAATATCAACGAGGCTTGCGGTACATTCCAATTTTGTAGGATGTCTCTTATCCATGAGTCGTATGATAAATTGCACCGTGGGCGATATATAGCAGAGGAAGGAAGGGTTTTTACCAGCTTCATCTGATGTCCGGTGGGTTTCATGACAATATCAAGTAGGACGAGCGATAAGTATATCAGGAAGAGTGGGCTTCTCCCTTTCATCACACTTGTGTCTTGTTGGACGCCGAAGATGAACCCTTGTGCGATCACGTCACTCGTTGACCGATGGTGTCCTGAGGGGGGGGGAGATGACTGTGATTTTGCAGGATGTTTCAATGATCCTGACACTTCCTATCAAAAAAGACCCTCTTTGTTTTAGCACAGATTCTGAGGGATTGCGTGACACTATGGCGGAAATCATCGGGAAGGAGTCGGGGTGCGAGGGAAGTCCACCGGTCCAACTTATCATTGGATTGCTGAGAACTTTAAGGAGTGCCCGGCTGATGCCAAGGAAAATAATGACACGGTGTAGCATTATGCCCGGGCATATTTGTGGTATGTAATCAACCTGGTTTTTTTACGACACACGCGTGAACGCTTCCATTAATGAAAAAAAATAGCAACGGTCTTCTGCCATTCGGATGGAAAATAAGGATACGTGATGACTTTTGATTGGTCAGGCCCGGACTCCCGCAAACCTTCCTCAAATTTGCTTTAGGTTTGTAAGAAGGACGCGTCTAGCGAGCAGCCGTATGCTCGCTAGCGCTCCCGAGCAGCCTACAGATTTGGAATATTTTTGTCTCCACTACGTCCTAAAAGGAAAATTTACCCTACACGTGGTCCAAAAGTGCTACAAAAGGAAACTGCTAATCTAGCACCCCACCTATGCATGCCTCCTGCATTAAATGCAATTCCACGTTGTCTTGTTGTGCAGTAAATTCGGGTTTTCAAATTTTTAAAAAGTGATATCTTTCAAACCGCGCGTCGGAATTAAGATCCGTTTTCACCGTTGGAATCCTCGCAACGTGCTCTTCGAAACTACATCCCGCTTCGGTATGTTTCGACGAAAAAAAAATTGTGCAATTTAATTCCCATTTGGTGCAACCGTTAGCAATGAATGTGCAACTACATGACAGTAGATGTGCAACTTTCTCCCTACTGGTGGACGTTCAGTTTTCACTCATGTGAACATTTTTTGTGTAATTTATTTACTGTTAAGTGCAACTGTCTAGTAGTCAATGTGCAACTTTTTCACGTATGCCAAGAGTGTCCAACTCTGCGTTCGTGCATGAGCTACTACGGCGACGAGAATGTGCAAATCCATGGTTGTGCGTGTGCGACTATGCCGCCGCACATGTGCAACTCCCACAAGCATGCCTGGTGTAACATCCCCAGATCTTGACCCTGTCATTAAGCTAAATAATGTGCCATGTCATCATGATCCTTTTCATTAACTTGCATTAGGAAATAATTCAACTTCAATTTAAAATTCAAAATGCAAGTCAAGTTATTTCTTCTTCTGATAATTAAACAAAATAGTTCATAATATTGCAAAAATTCCCAAAGCAATTATAAAAATAAAATCAACGTTTATTGAATTCCACATTTGACCCCAACATCCCAAAAACACTACCAAACCAACATTTTTAATCCACTCCTGTGCTAATAAAAATTCAAACAAATTCCTTTCTGCTCCAAACTTTTTGAGGCAGTACTATATAATGCCTAGCATTTGATTTGGACAAACTCACATTTTACGAAAGTTAATTGCTAGCTCAAATTAATACAAAACAGAAACTATAAACAAAAACAGTGAAAGAAAATAAAAAAAGGGGAAAGCTCACCTGCTCACCTGGGCCGACGCAGCACAGATGAAGGCCCAGCCCAGCCGCGGCCTATATGGCCACCGACCCCCCGAAACCCTAGCTCCGTATCCCCCTCCTCTCGCTCTACTCTCTCCCTCTCCTCCATGGACGCCTCGGTCGACGCCGTGTCCGACCGCACCCGCGCGCTCTCCGTCGTCCCCGTCACCTGAGACCGCGCCAGGAGCTCGGGCGTGGACCACCTCTTCTCCCTCGCCACTGGATCGGGGCCGACTCGTCGCATCACCGTCGCTTTCGTCGATCCCCTTCGCCGGATGCAGCCTCTGCCTCGCCGTTGATCTGCTCCGCCTCGACCTCCCCAAGCCCATCGAGCCACCCTGCGAGTTCGCTCTGAGCTCGCCGAGCTTCTCCCCTTGTCCTCCTTCTCCCATTCGTCCTCTGGTCGTGCTCCCGCCACACTCGGAGCTCCGACCGCCGCTGATGCCGTCGCCGCCGCTGCTGCACTGCACTCTAACCCCAACCGATACCACCACGCGATGCGCGCGCGCACCAGCTTCACACAGGACCTCTCCGTCGTCCGTTTGGTCGTCGTAGACGCCTCCCCGTGCATCGCCGCCGCTAGCCGTCACTCGACCGTCGCCGTTGCCGCCACTCCCGGCCATCTCCGTCTGGGCCACCGCCGTAGATGGATGCGCGGCTCTGCGCCCGTTCGGTAGAACCTCGCGGTCGACCAAATGGTCGCCGAAGATGGCCGCTAGGACCTCGCCGCCGTCCGCCGTCCTCTGTCAACGCCAGCGCGCGCGCGTGTAGTTTAATTAACTGGCCGGATTAGTTTAGGGTTAACTTAATACTAATTAGGCTAATTAGCCGCTGACATGTGGACCCCTCGTGCTAAATAACGCTTCGTTTAAAAGTTAGTCTATGACATGTGGGTCCCGTGCACTTTAGCGCTTAATTAACTTTAATTAAGTCCCTGTGACACTGACAGTGGGGCCCCACCTCTAATTAACTAAATTAAACAGACTAATTAACATATGTGTCAATGACACCTGGGCCCCACCACCACTGTTCACCATTTGACCTGGTCAATGTTGACTGTTGAGTCTGCAGTTGACTGGCCCCACATGTCATTGACTGTGGCTGGCTGAGTCTGTGTAATAAAAGTATTTCACTGTTATAATTCAAATTTAATAATTAAGTTAATTCCAGAAATTCCAGAAAATCATTTAAACTTTGAAAATTAATATAAAATAAACCGTAACTCGGATGAAAATAATTTATATATGAAAAATGATCAGAAAAATATGAAGAATCCAAATACACCACCCACATACCTGTCAGCCCTCTCTAGCATGATGAACATGGAACTTTTCCCTCTGTTTCATCTGTCCGATAATTGCCCGGAGCTGGTAAAACACCTCCAGATGTTTCCCGCTCCGACTAACTTGCGTAGTACTGTATTAGAGCACCCCTCGAATAGCGTGCTGCTGTGCCATGCATCTGTGATTGCATTTGTTGCTTGTATTTATTGTTTCTTCCCCCTCTTCTCTCCGGTAGACCCCGAGACCGACGCAGCCCCTGTGACCGACTACGTCCCCGACGACCCTTCCTCCTTTTCAGCAGAGCTTCCAGGCAAGCAAACCCCCTTGACGCATGCCTATATCACCTATTCTGTCTACCTCTTGCTTGCATCAGAATTTGCTACTGCTATTGTTTTATCCTATTCTGCTGCATGGCCTATTTTTGTAACTGTTATTGATAACTGCCTATTATCCGAGATACTTAGTATAGTTTGGTTGATAATCCATCGGTGGCCCCTCTTCCTTGTTCTAGTTGCCCCGCTTAGTTACTAATGCCCCGATCGATGTGATCGATGGGCTGAGACCAGCACAGCACCGCACACCCCCTAAGTTGTTCGACTCTACAGAGTTATCCTCGGGTGACGAGGGTGATACCTCTTAACTCACTCCCGATGATGCCTTTGTAGCACAGCTAGTCGGACGTGGATTCCAACGAGGGTGATTCCTCTTCCTCCACCTCCGATGAGGCTACTGTCGTGCAACCCCTCAAGTGGGAACCATCGAGGGTGATTCCTCCTGGTCCTCCTTGTCGGATTACATCGAGCAGGAATCCATCGAGGGTGATTCCTCGGATTCCCATTTGATGTGATGAACACATGGATGCCCTATTTTTACTACAGTCCCCGGGTAAAGTCGGGTCAACCCCGAGAGGTACCCGCGAGAGATGTGAAGTCGGGTTGACCGTGAGGGTACCCGCGAGATAATTACGAGGTGCGGCCGGGCAGGCAGAGACCGCCCTAGAGAGGGATGGGCCTGGCCCTTGTTGCACTTCCTCGAGACAGGACGACAGGAGTACTGATCGTCACCGCGAGCTCCTAATAATTCGCTAACGGATTTGGGTATTTGATCTGAGTTGGCCACTGGCCTATACGCACTACCACCACGTGGGATAATGGTTATGGGACCCTCGGCGCCGTATGTATCAGCCGAAAGCTTTGTCAGATGTCCATTTCAGCCTTGCGGCACGGCAGGATCGACGCCATCCATGACAAAGGTGGTGCCTGGATCTAACCATGTGTGCAACGACCCGGAGTGCAAAGGGCGATGGGCCCAGGACCCCTGAGCGCTTAGGATGTAGATGTCACGCCCAATATGCGGTCCTATTCTCAAGGGACTCGAAAATCCCAATAAGGATAGAAGCGCATATTGAAGACGCTTGCAAGGTGGATATCATTGCATCGTACCATGTACATAATAGATGGGGATACAGACAAATACATACAATCAGCTCGTGAATCCATTAATACATAGCAAACACCATACAGAAGAGCAGAATCCGACTACGGATGAAAACAAACGAAAAATACGGATGACATCCACCCTGCTAGCCCAGGCTGCCGACCCGGAACCTATCCCAAGATCGACGAAGAAGAAGAACTCCAAAAGCCAACGCGCATCGCTCTCACGTCAAATCATCGCATTACCTGTACCTGCATCTGTTGTTGTAGTAATCTGTGAGCCACAAGGACTCAGCAATCCCATAACCATGGGTAGCAAGACTATCAAAGCTTAAATGGGTGTGGAAGGGTAAGGTGGTGAGGTTGCAGCAAGCACTAAGCATTGTATGGTGGCTAACTTACGAGTACAAGAATAAGAAGAGTAACTACGCATAACGGTCGCAAACTAATAATGATCAAGAAGTGATCCTGAACACCTACTTACGAGTACAAACATAACCCCACCGTGTTCTCTTCCCGAACTCGCTCGAAAAAAGACAATCACGGTTACGCACGCGGTAGGTGTATTTTAATTAGAATTAGTGTCAAGTTCTCTACAACCGGAGGTTATAAATTTCCAAGTCGCCACATAACCGCGGGCACGGCTTCGCATAAGATTTAACCCTGCAGGGGTGTTCCAACCTGCTCCATCACAAACCAACACAAGCTGCGGTGGAAAGACCTCAACCTCAAGAAAACCCGATCAACCTCGAGTCAGTCCGAAGTATCCTCGGAATCCCGGTGCACAAGACATTTCGACAATGGTAAACAAGTCCAGCAAGACCTCCCGGTGTGCCGACACCCTGATAGTAGCCGCGCGTATCTCGTCTCAGGCCACGACCGGATAAGCTAAGCGTACGAGTAAAACCAGTACCTCGAGTTTCCCCGTGGCGGCCCCGCACGGTGCTCTAGTTTCGGACCAGCACCATCAGCACTGGCCCACCTGTATTATGTTGAATTAAGAATCCCCGGGGACGCGACCCCCTATGCAACATTAATTAATTAATTCAGTATTATTATGTTGGCAAATGTTAAAACCAAAGTTGGGCCTTGCTGGAAGCGTTTATTCAAAGCGAACTGTCAAGAGGGTCCCATAACCCCTGAGCATGTTAGGAGCGCTAATCAAGGAACATAACACCGGTATTACGGAAACTAGGGCGGCATGAGTGGAACAAAACACCAGGCAAAAGGCTGAGCCTTCCACCCACAACCAAGTATATAGATGCATTAATTAAATAAGAGATATTGTGATATCCCATGATATCCATGTCCCAACATGGAACAACCTGCAACTGCACCTGCAACTAGCAACGCTATAAGAAAAGGGCTGAGCAAAGCGGTAACATAGCCAAACAACGGTTTGCTGGGTAGGGGTGGTTAGAGGCTGTATCATGGCATATGAGAGGCTGACATATATGTGGTAGGAAGCGTGACATAGCGATAGCAACGAGACAACTAGCAAGCAAAGATAGTAGAGATATCCAAGGTCATGATCATCTTGCCTGAAATCCCGCTCGGAAGAAGAACGAGTCCATGAAGAAGACGAACACGTGTAGTCGAACGAATCCTCACAATCGCAACATAACCAGAGCTATCAAGAAGAAGCACAACAGGAAAGAAGCAAATAACATGGTAAACACACAAGCATAAACATGGCACGAATCCTCACAATCGCAACATAACCGGAGCTATCAAGAAGAAGCACAATAGGAAAGAAGCAAACAACATGGTAAACACACAAGCATAAACACACAAGCACAACAGGAACGAATCCTCACAATCGCAACATAACCGGAGCTATCAAGAAGAAGCACAACTGAAGAGCCACGAACAGAGACAGATTGCTCTGTGGCCATGACTGGGCACACACGGCAGCGTGCGGGCGAGGAGCGAGCAGGGTGCACCCCGGGTGCTGCGGCAAGCGAGGCGCTGGTGTGCAGGTGCGGGCGTGCGCATGCGCGTGCGTCGGGAGACGCGTGCGTGTGCTGCGGGCGAGCAGAGGAAGGAGGCCGGAGCTCGAGCATCGAGCTGGAGCTCGTCTCGGCTACGGCGCACAGCGAGGCGAGGCAGTGTGGCTGCGGCGACCAGCAGATTGGATCGGCGGTTGTGCTAGGAGAGCTGCTCGGTGCTAGGTGATTCACAAGACCAGTGAAAACTGAAACAAGACGAACCAAACAAGGGCTGGCCTTGCTGGCCGAGGCGTTCGGCCATGCCCTTGAGCAATCACTCGCCCAGTCGTGTGAGCTGTGGGGGTGTGGAAAAAAGGCTGTGCGTGCACGGGTGTCTGGTTGAGGGTGCGGGTGCCGCGGAACAGAGCATCGGCTCGGTTCACAATCGGCCATGGCGATAGCACGGCAGCCGCGGCTCGGACACGACGGGATCGACGGCTACAGTGACGAACTCGAACCGAAGAGGGGCTGGGAGGAGCGGCTGCTCACCGAGGGGGTGCTGCTGAAGTTGTACGAGGTCGGAGGTGAACGGGGACAGCGAGACGACGTGCTGATCGGGGCGGCGTCCTCGGGTCCGTGAAGCAGAGGAAGCAGGGGAGCAGACGTAGAGGAAGAAGCCTTCGGAGTCCTTGTGATCGCATGCGAGGGTGAGGAAGACAACGACGGAGCTCGCGACGTTCCCAAGGGAGAAGACGGCGGCTGCGGCCTTGATCACGCCGGAGAAAAGGCTCGGGCTTCTCTCGGCCATGGCAACGGCGTCGGGCTTGGGACCTACCTGGAGCGGCGGTGGCGCGGAGGAAGGAAGGAAAAGGGAGGAGGAAACCCTAGGGGGGGGGGCTCGGCTGGCTTTTATAGAGAGGAGGCGCGACTTGGTTGCTGCCCTCGTGGCCATGTGGTGCCATGGCCTCGTTTTTACTGTGAGGGAAACAAGTGAGGGAGGAGGAAGAAAAGGAGCGAAGGGAGAGGCTGGCAGGAGGGCCCGGCGTGGTTGTCCACGTGGATTACCACGGGAGAGAGGGAAGGAGGCTGCGGGCTGGGCTCGACTTGCAGGTTAGTTTCTCTTCTCCCATTTCTTTTCTTCTTAACTCTCTGTTTAATAATTAAACAGATCTTGAAGAAAGGCACAGTGGCTTAAGGAAGGGATGTGAGAGATATAGAAATATCCCTGAACTCCTGGATTTATGTACTATTTGAATAAATTGCTCAAGAAATTTTTAAAGGTAGAAAAACAATCCAAGTTTGAATTAAGTTCAAACTTGAGCCATTTTTGAACCCAACCAAATCAACTCCAAAAGAGCTGAAATCTGACAGAGAGGTTAAAGGCAAGGCGAAGGATTTATAGGAAAAGAATGAACATTTTTTTCTAGACTAGAAAAATGTCACTTGACATAAAGGCCAAATTTGCAAGAAAGGAAGAAGTGAAATGGTTTTGCACTTGGAGAAAGGTCTTGATGAAATGATGAAGATGCAAACACCCATGGAGGAGGAGGGGAAGATGGAGAGCACACAAACAATATGCAAACGACAAGGATGTCACAATGCAATATAATCAAGATGCATATGATGCATGATGCAAAAATAAAATAAAACAAACATCACAACTATGCAAGCATGAACATATCACAATAACAATGGATGTCTCGGTCTTGGGCTGTTACAACTCTCTCCCACTACAAAGAGATCTCGCCCCGAGATCTAGGAATGAAAAGAGGAAGAGGAAGAGGAAGAGGAAGAGGTAAAACAAAGTTGCTTCTTTGACAAACGAGTGAAACCAAATAACCTCGAAGGTTGCAAAGAATTGAATAATGGATTGAGGAACAAGCAAGAATTCGAAATCACTCCGGTTGAAACGAGATAGATAAGGAATGAGAACAAAAAAAAAGAATTTGGGAAGCACTCTGGTAGAAAAGAGAAGCAAAGCTTGATAAGAAGAAAGGACTTGAAAAGAGGGCACAACACACCGATAAAATGGATAAGCAATGAAAGAACATGATCTTGGCGAAACGAGATAATGGATCGAAGAGAGAAACACCACAATGCCTCCGGAACGAAAGAATAGAAGCTAGATCGTTGGAAAGAAAAGAACAGAGAAGAAACTGACAACTTCTCCCACAATTGAATTTGAAAAGCATCCTTACAACGAAAGAATGAACGGAGTTGTTGGAAAATCAACAACGAAAAGAATAAGCTTGTTGTGGGCTTATGGAAAACATCTCAACATTTGAGGTGAAAACTTGCCACTAACGGGAAGAATTTGCTTGCTTGAGGTTAACGAAGGGATAAAACTTCTTTCACCGAGAGGATACATAGAGAACTTGGGTCATGGATAATCACCACAATAGCAACATTCCTTAGGGAAGGCTTTAGGTGAAATATAACCCAAGATAGCTCATTCCTGAATGAACAGAAAAATGATGGGTTTAAATATCTCATTCCTGACAACTTGTGAATCATGAAACACGAAGGGACATTGTCAAGAAAGATATAACACCACCTCAAAAGACAAGGGAGAACGAATTGCACTTCAGAATGCAAGATGAAGAATGCTTGAACTCCTCCAACAATAATCTTGAAGAACACTTCGAGAATGCATTAAATCCTTGACGAACCGCCATGAAGAACTCCGATAAACAAAAGGATGATAGAAACGAAGGTTGAAAAGAACAAGATGGAGTCTTGCGATGATTTAGATGGAGCTTCGTGACAAGGTGACCGCTTAGCACTTGGAACTCCGGGAAGAAAAGATGAACAACTAAGAACCGAGGATTGATATCATTAACGAACTCCGGAAGAAGGAATTAAATCACTTCCATGAAACAAGAATAGAATTATGATATGTCTATCCTTCATCAACTTAAATTGATGACAAGCAGTGGATTGGCATGCCACTTATTCTTCTTGAAAAGATTGAAGAGAGATATAGCGCAAACTTGGGAAGGTCTTCAATGAACCACCGGTAGGATTTTGGAAATAAATGAATGAATTGATACGATACAAAAGAAGATGAATCTTGAACAAACCACCGTAAGAATTGAAAATGAATGAAGGAAAAGCACGAATCGCCGAGAAGAATTAGAAAACGAACGAAGATACTTGAGGGAATTTAGATACAAGAGAACAAAGAGATCACGAGCTTATTAGAGAATACTTGAACAATGCACCAGAAGAAATTGATAACGAGAGATGAACATTAAGAATGAACAAATTCTTCTGAAATGATGGCCTCCGGAGAATCAAAACAAAAACAACTCCTGAAATACTCCGGATGGGTATGAAAAGAATTTCTCATGAATGAAAACAATTGAGAGGATGGCAACAAGCTTGCACCACGAATCTTTAAGAGAACGGACAAGATTTAATAGAATCTCTTCTTCGGTCTTCAAATGCTGAGAATTACGATGAGAACCACCAAAACTGGTGAGACACTCCGGAACAATGAAGAATATTAAGGTTGAGCCAAAGATGACAAGAATTTGAAAGCGATCTTGGAGAAGGCAATTGACTGATGGAATCCATTCTTACGTCAAACTTGAAAGAATTTGAGAATAGCACTGGAAAAAATTAGAAGAGTCAGGTAAGATCCTGGGAAAAGACCTGTGGGTTATGGGCCCATTCAAAAGAAACACCGTTGGAACAATTGCTTAGAAAGAGATGGTGCACTGGTTGATTTAAATGGATTGGATGAGGTAACAACCTCGAACTAGCTCGAACGGATGTTGAATGGAAACACGAATCTTCTGAGATAATTTTGGCACTCCGGGGAAGAATAGAGAGAGGTGAATAAGCAAGAGAAGCTTGGATAAGAATTTCCAACACAGGAAAACATTAGAATCGAAGAAAAGGATATGATGAACACCGAGAGCTTGAATTGAGTCCACCATAGAAGAAAACGAGAACGAAGAATGATACTTGTAGCTCCTGAGCATCTTCACGAGAAAATCACCGTTAAGAACATGAAGGAAAAGAATGAAGAGACTTCACACGAATAAATTGGATACTTGATTTGAGAATTTTGACTCCGTAAAGAAAAGGGTGTGAGGGTGGGAAAAATAAAGAGAACTTGAGACGGGTGAAACGAACAAATCCTCAGGTTTCTCAACGGCGCTCATATGGAATAACTTGAAGAGAAGCACGTCGGTTGAAAAGAATTTACATGAAGGATTAGCAATCCCATAGAAATATGAGAACACCGCTTAGAAAGGTATGGATCAACACTTGACTTCGAAGCAACTAGAATACCACAACCAAAACAACACAAAGGATTTGGCTTGCGGAATAAGCCGGAACAAACATATGATAGAGATTTCGTCCGAAATTTTTGTGGTGGGGCCCACCCCGGCTCGATCTTACAGTGGCCATCCGTACAAGGTAGTGTACGAGACAACGAAGCATCCCCGAATCGTAGCGAAGCTACAAGGATTCTTTAAGACACAATGAGCACCGCTGTAAAAATGACCATGTACAGGCGGACCACTAGACGTCGAACCCCAATCTCATATCATGCATCTGTCGGAAAGATATCCTAGGTAACTACTTGAATTCCCACCTAAGAACTCCCGAAACTTCTTGGTTATGCGATCAGGTTGCCGATCCAGGAACCTACTCAGCAAACAACAACCTAATCAGCTGCAACCGCATCCGCAACCCTCAACACACGACCGAGAAACTTCGCAAATTCGTCTACCTCAGACCTTCGAAAACACAGCGATACTAGTCATAGTGGATCATTCGAGCTATCTCCTCCAGTACTGGGGAAAAGTCACGGCACTATTTGCCACCACAAAAAGTATAGAAGCGTTTCGATGTCGGCGTCCTCTGGTATTTAGGAACTGAAACGATAGCGAATGTGACAAGAACCCCTTGGAGCTCAACTCCCCGGGTCCAATCCATACGGTCAGGAGGCACCAAGAACAGAATTCTGTCACACCGATATCGCAACGATTCCGAAAATACCCGCGTGATCCTAAAATTTTTTGAGTGAGAAGAGTAGTAGAATCAAAACACCTACGTCATAATTTCTCACCAGAGCGACGAAGGGGATAAGGAGTAAAAAGAATTCCTACTCTCTGATATATAACTAGGACTCAAAATAGTTTTTCTTCTAGACTCGTCAACGGTTCGATCAATCAAGGGGGCTCCTGCGGTCGGTAGAGGCTCTGATACCAACTTGTCACGCCCAATATGCGGTCCTATTCTCAAGGGACTCGAAAATCCCAATAAGGATAGAAGCGCATATTGAAGACGCTTGCAAGGTGGATATCATTACATCGTACCATGTACATAATAGATGGGGATACAGACAAATACATACAATCAGCTCGTGAATCCATTAATACATAGCAAACACCATACAGAAGAGCGGAATCTGACTACGGATGAAAACAAACGAAAAACACGGATGACATCCACCCTGCTAGCCCAGGCTGCCGACCCTGAACCTATCCCAAGATCGACGAAGAAGAAGAACTCCAAAAGCCAACGCGCATCGCTCTCACGTCAAATCATCGCATTACCTGTACCTGCATCTGTTGTTGTAGTAATCTGTGAGCCACAAGGACTCAGCAATCCCATAACCATGGGTAGCAAGACTATCAAAGCTTAAATGGGTGTGGAAGGGTAAGGTGGTGAGGTTGCAGCAAGCACTAAGCATTGTATGGTGGCTAACTTACGAGTACAAGAATAAGAAGAGTAACTACGCATAACGGTCGCAAACTAATAATGATCAAGAAGTGATCCTGAACACCTACTTACGAGTACAAACATAACCCCATCATGTTCTCTTCCCGAACTCGCTCGAAAAAAGACAATCACGGTTACGCACGTGGTAGGTGTATTTTAATTAGAATTAGTGTCAAGTTCTCTACAACCGGAGGTTATAAATTTCCAAGTCGCCACATAACCGCGGGCACGACTTCGTGTAAGATTTAACCCTGCAAGGGTGTTCCAACCTGGTCCATCACAAACCAACACAAGCTGCGGTGGAAAGACCTCAACCTCAAGAAAACCCGATCAACCTTGAGCCAGTCCGAAGTATCCTCGGAATCCCGGTGCACAAGACATTTCGACAATGGTAAACAAGTCCAGCAAGACCTCCCGGCGTGCCGACACCCTGATAGTAGCCGCGCGTATCTCGTCTCAGGCCACGACCGGATAACCTAAGCGTACGAGTAAAACCAGTACCTCGAGTTTCCCCGTGGCGGCCCCGCACGGTGCTCTAGTTTCAGACCAGCACCATCAGCACTGGCCCACCTGTATTATGTTGAATTAAGAATCCCCGGGGACGCGACCCCCTATGCAACATTAATTAATTAATTCAGTATTATTATGTTGGCAAATGTTAAAACCAAAGTTGGGCCTTGCTGGAAGCGTTTATTCAAAGCGAACTGTCAAGAGGGTCCCATAACCCCTGAGCATGTTAGGAACACTAATCAAGGAACATAACACCGGTATTACGGAAACTAGGGCGGTGTGAGTGAAACAAAACACCAGGCAAAAGGCCGAGCCTTCCACCCACAACCAAGTATATAGATGCATTAATTAAATAAGAGATATTGTGATATCCCATGATATCCATGTCCCAACATGGAACAACCTGCAACTGCACCTGCAACTAGCAATGCTATAAGAAAAGGGCTGAGCAAAGTGGTAACATAGCCAAACAACGGTTTGCTGGGTAGGGGTGGTTAGAGGCTGTATCATGGCATATGAGAGGCTGACATATATGTGGTAGGGAGCGTGACATTGCGATAGCAACGAGACAACTAGCAAGCAAAGATAGTAGAGATATCCAAGGTCATGATCATCTTGCCTGAAATCCCGCTTGGAAGAAGAACGAGTCCATGAAGAAGACGAACACGCGTAGTCGAACGAATCCTCACAATCGCAACATAACCGGAGCTATCAAGAAGAAGCACAACCGGAAAAAAGCAAACAACATGGTAAACACACAAGCATAAACATGGCATGATGCACAATCAAGTATGATGCATGTCCGGTTTAATGAGGCATGGCATGACAAATGTAACAATCAAATACTACACATTAAGTGAAGCTCAATATGCATCGAGTTGCATATGGACGAAACTTCACAACAATTATTTAGTTCACTCCCGTTTATGTACATGACAATGTTAAAATGTTGGTTAACATGGCAAGGGGTGAAGCATAATTAAACTACCTATCTAGGCAATTTAAATGAGGCCGGAAACAACCAAGAAGAATTCCGGAAAATCCCCATATGTAATTTTCGAAATTGATACTGTTCTGCCTAAAACACATTTTTTTAATGTTGTTAAACAGCAATAGTAAGTGCACCATGTTAATCTACACATTTTTCTAGACCATTTACATATAAAGTTTATTTAATTCAGAGCTACGGTTATTTAGTTATGAAATAAACCATCTTAGCATGTTATTTATGCAAATTAATGCAAACAACAATTTTAAACAGTTTTAACATGGATGAAAGTTGCATGTTGTGAAACTACATGAAATTCTAAGCATTTTACGTATATAGACCATTTTAATCCGATGCACGGTTATTTAACTATTAACATCTTAAAAACAACGGCATGAATGTAACTATGCAATGCACACACAAAAAAATAAGTAAATCCACCGGCAGAAAAACAAAACATGAGGCAAAAAGGGGCGAGCTGGGTTTCGAACCCAGGACCCCAAGGATGTATGGACGCGTGGTCATACCAGTTGAGCCAGAATGCATCTGTAATAATAGATGGGTTCGGCGCTAGAACACACATCAACTCCAGCTGATCTAAAACCAAACTGAAGAGCCACGAACAGAGACAGATTGCTCTGTGGCCGTGACTGGGCACACACGGCAGTGTGCGGGCGAGGAGCGAGCAGGGTGCGCCCCGGGTGCTGCGGCAAGCGAGGCGCTGGTGTGCAGGTGCGGGCGTGCGCATGCGCGTGCGTCGGGAGACGTGTGCGTGTGCTGCGGGCGAGCAGAGGAAAGAGGCCGGAGCTCGAGCATCGAGCTGGAGCTCGTCTCGGCTACGGCGGACAGCGAGGTGAGGCAGTGTGGCTGCGGCGACCAGCAGATTGGATCGGCGGTTGTGCTAGGAGAGCTGCTCGGTGCTAGGTGATTCACAAGACCAGTGAAAACTGAAACAAGACGAACCAAACAAGGGCTGGCCTTGCTGGCCGAGGCGTTCGGCCACGCCCTTGAGCAATCGCTCGCCCAGGCGGGTGAGCTGCGGGGGTGTGGGAAAAAAAGGCTGTGCGTGCACGGGTGTCTGGTTGAGGGTGCGGGTGCCGCGGAACAGAGCATCGGCTCGGTTCACAATCGGCCATGGCGATAGCACGGCAACCGCGACTCGGACACGACGGGATCGACGGCTACAGCGATGAACTCGAACTGAAGAGGGGCTAGGAGGAGCGGCTGCTCACCGAGGGGGTGCTGCTAAAGTTGTACGAGGTCAGAGGTGAACGGGGACAGCGAAACGACGTGCTGATCGGGGCGGCGTCCTCGGGTCTGTGAAGCAGAGGAAGCAGGGGAGCAGACGTAGAGGAAGAAGCCTTCGGAGTCCTTGTGGTCGCATGCGAGGGTGAGGAAGACAACGACGGAGCTCGCGACGTTCCCGAGGGAGAAGACGGCGGCTGCGGCCTTGATCACGCCGGAGAAAAGGCTCGGGCTTCTCTCGGCCATGGCGACGGCGTCGAGCTTGGGACCTACCTGGAGCGGCGACGGTGTGGAGGAAGGAAGGAAAAGGGAGGAGGAAACCCTAGGGGAGGGCTCGGCTGGCTTTTATAGAGAGGAGGCGCGACTTGGCTGCTGCCCTCGTGGCCATGTGGTGCCATGGCCTCGTTTTTACTGTGAGGGAAACAAGCGAGGGAGGAGGAAGAAAAGGAGCGAAGGGAGAGGCTGGCAGGCGGGCCCGGCGTGGTTGTCCACGTGGATTACCACGGGAGAGAGGGAAGGAGGCTGCGGGCTGGGCTCGGCTGGCAGGTTAGTTTCTCTTCTCCCATTTCTTTTCTTCTTAACTCTCTGTTTAATAATTAAACAAATCTTGAAGAAAGGCACAGTGGCTTAAGGAAGGGATGTGAGAGATATAGAAATATCCCTGAACTCCTGGATTTATGTACTATTTGAATAAATTGCTCTGGAAATTTTTAAAGGTAGAAAAATAATCCAAGTTTGAATTAAGTTCAAACTTGAGCCATTTTTGAACCCAACCAAATCAACTCCAAAAGAGCTGAAATCTGACAGAGAGGTTAAAGGCAAGGCGAAGGATTTATAGGAAAAGAATGAACATTTTTTTCTAGACTAGAAAAATGTCACTTGACATAAAGGCCAAATTTTCATGAAAGGAAGAAGTGAAATGGTTTTGCACTTGGAGAAAGGTCTTGATGAAATGATGAAGATGCAAACACCCATGGAGGAGGAGGGGAAGATGGAGAGCACACAAACAATATGCAAACGACAAGGATGTCACAATGCAATATAATCAAGATGCATATGATGCATGATGCAAAAATAAAATAAAACAAACATCACAACCATGCAAGCATGAACATATCACAATAATAATGGAGGTCTCGGTCTTGGGCTGTTACAGTAGACCGGCGGGGACCTCTCTGCTGAGCTCTAGGTAGGGCTGCGGTGTGTCGATCAGCCGAGGCCGGGCATGACCCGATAAAAGTGTGTCCGGCCAGAGTTAATCGAGCGTGTTGGGTAACAGTAGTGCACCCTTGCAGGGAAGATTATCTATTCGAATAGTCGTGTCCACGGTAACAGGACGCTCAGTGTTGTATCCCGATCTATTACTACTTGAACTGGATACATGTTAATTAATTGTAAGCTCCGGGATTGCTTTCTCGCAGGGAGTCGAGAAAGGATCTCTGGGCTTTTCTTCAGCATGCTTGTTACTTTATATTATGCTAATCTACACTCTTCTAATGCTGCAAGACGCTGAAGATGCTAGTCTTCGATAGGCTAGGCGTTTCCTCCCCCTGTTCTGGCATTTCTGCAGTTTAGTCCAAAGCTACAGCCCCATTCCTTTGATACTAATGCATATTTAGCATAGTTCTGATGTCAGTCTTGCGAGTACTTTGGATGAGTACTCACGGTTGCTTTGCTACTCTTTTTCCCCCTATACCCGATTGCTGCGACCAGATGACGGATCCCAGGAGCCAGCTGATCCTGCCGACGACTGCTACTACACTTCCGGTGGAGCCTACTACTACGTGGAGACCGACGACCAGGAGTAGTTTAGGAGGCTCCCAGGCAGGAGGCCTTGCCTCTTTCGATCAGAGTCGTTGTTTGTTTTCGCCTTCTTAAGGCAACTTGTTTCCCTTTCATGTTTGTACTCAGATATTATGTTGTTTCCGATGACGCTTGATTGCGAGCTGATGTATTCGAGCCCTCGAGGCCCCTGGCTTGTAATATAAAGCTTGTATGCCTTATATTTGTGTTTAGAGTTGTGTTGTGATATCTTCCTGTGAGTCTCTGATCTCGATCGTGTGCATTTGCGTGTATGATTAGTGCACGGTCGAGCAGGGGCGTCACACATGGGCTACTATACAGACAAGAGTGTGCACCTCTGCAACCGCGCGGGTGTGTCTATGTTGACGAGACTGTGCAACTCCGGGGTCGTGTGTGTGCTACTATGTGAACGAGTGTGCAACTCCACTGACATGCGTGTGCGACTATGCCGGCGTGAGTGTGCAACTCCGCGGCTGTGCGTGAGCTAATACGCCAACGGGAGTGTGCAACTCCGTGGTCCTGTGTGCGGCTATGCCGCCGTGCGTGTGCAACTCCTGCAGTCATGCGTGAACTACAATGCCGACGAGAGTGTGCAACTCCCGAAGCCAACAAGAGTGGACACCTATGCCGATGAGAGCGTGCAACTCCGCGGCCGTGCTTGTGTGACTATGCGAGCGAGAATGTGCAACTCTGTTGTCACGAGTGTGCGACTATGCCGACGGGAATGTGAAACTCCATGGTCGTGCGTGAGCTACTATGTCGACGAGAGTGTGCAACTCCGTGGTCATGCATGTGCGACTATGCCGTCGCGCGTGTGCAACTCCCGCAGTCGTACGTGAGCTATTTATGCCAATGAGAGTGTGGAACGCCTCGGGCGCGCATGTGCGACTATGCCGACGAGAGCGTGCAACTCCGTGGTCGTGCATGTGCGACTATGCCGACAGGGGGTGGAACCCCGTGGCTGTGCATGAGCTACTACGCCAACTAGAGTGTGCAGCTCGGTGGTCATGTGTGTGCGACTATGATGCCTTGCATGTGCAACTTCCGCAGTCCTGTGTGAAGTACTATGCCGACGAGAGTGTGCAATTACCGCAGCCAACAAGGGTGGACACCTATGCCGACGAGAGTGTGCAACTCCATGACTGTGCGTGTGCAACTATGCGGGCAAGAGTGTACAACTCCGCTGCCACGCGTGTACGATTATGCCGACGAGAGGGTGCAACTCCGCGGCCATGCTTGAGCAACTACGCCGGCGAGAGTGTACAACTCCATGGTCGTGCGTGTGTGCAACTCCCGCAGTCGTGTATGAGCTACTTTGCCGGTGAGAGTGTGCATCTTTGCGGGCGCGTGTGTGCGACTATGCCGATGAGAGTGTGCAACTCCGTGGTCATGCACGTGCGACGTGCTTCCACTGTGCAGCAGTGGTTGGTCGAGTTTACAACGCCGCACATCTAGATACTTGAATAAGCAATGTGAGCATGAGACATCATCTAACCATCTTAGTATTGTCCTGTTGTGCAACTTTTTAACTGCCGTATCCAACTGAGAACTATTATGCGTGCGAGTATAACTACTGCGGATGCCAACAAAAAATGTGACTAACAAAAATAGATCAACTTAAGCAAAAACATCATCTAGCCAACTTAGTGTCCGCTCACTAAACATTATCTAGATCGTGTGACACCGTTGGCTCCCTAGACACCGTCTAGTAGCAAGAATCAACTCTAAAATGCACGAACTGGGGTTGCAAGACTTGTTCTTCGGTTGCATGGGTCACCAACAGGTGCTATTCTCATCTAATCCAGAGTCAGGACCATTAGGGTGTCAGGAGGAGGCCCGCGTCCAACCCTCGGGGACTGAATCGCAGGACGACAGGAAGAGCTGGAGCTGATGCCGCACCATCACTTCTGGCCGACGGATTTGTCCCCCTTAGTCTCTGGTGTACCCTGCCCCTCCCTATGAACCCCCGCCCGTGGCGCCTCGGCGGCTGGCCGAAAAAATCACGGCCAAGGCCAGCGTGTAGGAAGAGGCAAATCACGCGGGCAAGAGGGGCGGGTACCTGACGAGGAGAAGACAACGGCGCCGCTTCTCAGGTTCTCATCCGCCCTGCTCGCATGGCTCCTCTAGTCTGCCGCTTCCCCTCGACCTCCCGACGCCTGCGGAGGACCGACGGCTCGATGCGGAGGAGAAGCAGGGCCGGTCCTGGGGAGGGGCGAACGGGGCGGCCGCCCCGGGCCCCAAAAGTCAAGGGGCCCCTCCCAGGTATACGTACGTTAGTACGTATAGGCATACAGGTCTTCGAGTGCAAAAAATTGAAGCCAATCTCAGCGCCTCGCTCAGCCTCTGGCGTGCTAGCCTAGGAAACTAAAACTGATATGATGGGCCTGGCCCATGTTTGCTCGTACGTGGAGACCGGAGAGGAAAAGGAATCGTTCGATTCACTAATAATCACGATTTCCTGTAACTTCGGATCAGTCGTTCCCTGCCCTTTTGGCTGTTCCGCTGTTCCTGTTTGTCTAATCCTCTTTGACTCTGCCTCCTCACGAACGACTCGACGCCTGCGGCAGGTATTTCTTGTCGCGCCCTCTTCCCTCGCATGTTCTTCTTCCTGTTTCTTTTCTTTCTAATCCCGATTCCCAAATTCTCGATCGATCGAACATGTTAACAGGGAATTGTTGTTAGGGCGCTTGAATCATTGCGCGCACGTAGCCAGATTAGATTACAGAGAGAAGGTACTATACTATGTCCTAGCAGATTGTCATTACATTAGATGATCTTCTGTACTTAATCTAATACTTTAATTAGCTTTGCGCTAATTTTAAAAGCTATTTGTTTCTTTTAATTTCGGCAGGGTCATTTCGAGTTCGGGTAGAAAGTATCCATCTGGAAGTGATAAAAGAAAAAAGAAGGAGGCCGATGAGGAGAAAGATGCATTGACAGGATCTCTTTTTAAATATTATAAGAGTGATATGAGCACTCCAAGAAATCCAGACGAGTTGGGAATAGTTCTTGCGGGTGACCAAACTAATGGCAATCAGGAAGATGATGGTCATACTCCTACAGAAGACAATGTTGACGTCAACATGGATTATCGATATGCACAATACGTTATGGAGAAATTTTTGAAGGTAATATGTAATACATTATGGATATGCACAATCATTTTGGATGCACTTAATTATTTTCTTTGATACAAATTATGTCTACATATGATGATTATCAATTAGACATTTATACTAAGGGCCCCGAAGGGCCCCGGATTGTAGTTTCGCCCCGGGCCCCCGAAATCTCAGGACCGGCCCTAAGGAGAAGGCGAGTTGGCGGACGGGAGGGAGCAGTGTGATACGGCGGCACGGAGGCGGGGCAGGCCGCATCCGCCGGTGAGGTGTGGCGGCGGCGGCCATGCGAGAGGGATGGGAACGGAAGGTGGGGATGCGGGAGGATACCGACTGGTGCGGATAGAGGAGGTTTATTTTTTTAGACGCGAGTGGACCATTGCGCTTTTGTTCCTAGCGTGAGCGCTCGATCGCGCCGCTGTGATCGGACGGCCCGTGCTCGACCGCTCCGGAACGACGAATAGTGCGCGTGCACTTTCTAGCTTTTAGGTTGTAAGAATTCAGACGCGTAGACATTTACGGCACCACGTTGATTTGAAAAACGGTCGTGCGTCCGTTCCTATGTTCCAAATGGAGGCAAAATTTCATGTGTGAATAGTGTTCCACCTGCACTTTTCCTGTAAACAAACAGCGGACGGACGGACGTAAAGGTAGCGCACGTTTTATGCCCGGCAAGTTGTCTTGTCGCAGCTGTAGTTGCACTGGACGTCCAGCAGTGAGCGTCACGTGAGGCACGCGGATCTCGATGCACTCGTCCAGTCAAGTAGCCAGTGGCATTTTGTCGAATCGAGTAGCCAGTGGCCACGCCCTCGTGCCTCGGCATCATGTTTCCGGGCATGGGGATGCACGTCCCGTGTCCGATCCCCCACCGCGCCTCTCTCGCTATATAACGTGGCGTGGTTAAGCGTCTCCAGCGTCGTCTCGTGCTGTGGCTGGCTAACCACCCCGTGTTAGTCAGTTCAGTGCTTGGCTGCTTGCTCCCGCAGATCACTCTCACACTCACTCAGGGTGCAGGAGCAGGCTCTGCTACTTGGTAGGCGATGGCTTCTCCGGCGGCCGTCGGCGGGGGTCGTCTAGCCGACCCACTGCTGGCCGCCGACGTCGTCGTCGGCGCCAAGGACAAGTACTGGGTGCCCGCCGACGAGAAAGAGATCCTGGCGTCGCAGAAGAGCGGCGGCGGCGGTGAGGACGGCCGGGCACCGCTGCTGTACCGCACTTTCAGGGTCAAGGGCTTCCTCATCAACCTTTACAGGTGGGAGCATCTTCTCAGTTCAGTTTCTTCTTCCCCCTTGTTTTTCGCCACAGATGTATGTTCAGTGGCGATTCCACTAGGAGGGCTTCAATAGGCTTAAGCCTACCCTCAAAAAATCCTATTTCAGCTAAATATACCACTTGACAATTATACTAAGGCGTTTAACATGTAAATTGCAATGCATTTGCTAATTAGACTTAGAAACATGATGTTTTGAGCCTACCCTTCAATTTCGTTCTAGATTCACCACTGTGTATGTTCCCGAAGGACAGTGCCACTTGATCGAACCCTTACGTTTCATACGTAGTCTAAATCTAAGCAATGTAGTACTGCTTAGTGCTTGTAGTATTTCTTGACAAATTAAACATGTCTAAATGCTCCATTTTATAAAAACGAAACCAGATGATACCTGAATCTAAACAGTATGCTTGCCTGAATTTTGATGCACACTCACGGAGTATTAATTAATTGATTCCAAGGCAGTAAGTACACTCTTAAGAAACAGAACGTGCTGACGATCTCGAGGCACCCAAAGTGCACTGAGAGGACAGCGTCAAAGTAGGCAAAAGCTGCAGACGATCCAAATGCTACTGCATTGCTTATTACTGTGCGGCACGGGCGTGCCATTGGATATTTTTTAGATAACAAAGAAAGCAAAAGGAGATGCACCGACGCCAGCACACTGCGCACGTTCAAGCTATAGGGGACGTGACCTTTGTGACTTGTGGCCGGATCCGGACGGGAGTAGCTTTTTATCGGTAAAATAGTGCTAAAATTAAACTAGTTCGCTGAGGGCCAGCTAGTTAGCTCCATACTGCTAGGCGAAATTCGCTTATTTTAGTTTTATACTCCCTCCATCTCAAAATAAGTTGAGTCACTTATTTTGGGACGGAGTGAGTATATGTTTAGAATTTGACGCTCCAAATATGCTTTGTTAGCATGCGGCGGAATGTCTCTAACTGCTGAGATTGCGGATCTCAACCCTCAGATCCTGATCCGGCCAAGAAATTTTAAAAACATTCAAGGTGGAAATCTAGAATCTATACTGTGCAAATATTCACTTTGCACATGCATTCGCAGGATCTTAATTTGTAGCCAGTGCTAAAAATAGCAAGTGTTGTATTTTTAATCCAAGAGCACGTGAGCTCAACTACAATTATTACAGTATATCATATACACTACGCATGCAACTTGGCAAACTTTGTTCTATTCTAGTTAGAGATTCTAACCAAGACTTTAACCTATTCTCATCAGTACGTCATTTCATTTGTCCAAACGTAACTGCACTGCAGGTTATTGACTCTGGTCAGAGTTATAGTGGTTATTCTATTCTTCACATGGCGCATGAGGCACCGGGACTCGGACGCGATGTGGCTGTGGTGGATCTCGGTCGTAGGCGACCTCTGGTTCGGAGTGACCTGGCTGCTCAACCAGATCACCAAGCTCAAGCCCAGGAAATGCGTCCCGAACATCTCCGTCCTGAGAGAGCAGCTCGATCTGCCCGACGGCAGCTCCGATCTCCCCCTCCTGGACGTGTTCATCAACACCGTCGACCCGGTGGACGAGCCGATGCTCTACACCATGAACTCCATCCTCTCCATCCTGGCTACGGACTACCCGGTCGAGAAGTACGCCACCTACTTCTCCGACGATGGCGGGTCGCTGGTGCACTACGAGGGGCTGCTGCTGACGGCGGAGTTCGCCGCGTCGTGGGTTCCGTTCTGCCGAAAGCACTGCGTCGAGCCTCGCGCCCCGGAGAGCTACTTCTGGGCGAAGATGCGCGGGGAGTACGCGGGCAGCGCGGCGAAGGAGTTCCTTGATGACCACCGGAGGATGCGCGCGGCGTATGAGGAGTTCAAGGTGAGGCTGGACGGGCTTTCTGCCGCCATCGAGCAGCGGTCGGAGGCGTGCAACCGCGCTGCAAACACCAAAGAAGGGTGTGGAAATGCAACTTGGATGGCTGATGGGTCGACGCAATGGCAGGGGACGTGGATCAAGCCGGCAAAGGGCCACAGGAAAGGACACCACCCTGCAATTCTACAGGTAAAAACAAACCCACTTTAGCTATACGTCAGGCGACTGATTTTTTAATTTCGGTCAGTCAATTTTGTGGCCGTTGATTCAAGTGCTTTGTGATACGTATGGGAGGGCTCCATGGATTTGACTGACCCAGTTATTTGTTCAGTCGATTTCCCCTTACCTTGCTGAGTGCATGACCCAACCTTCATGCATTCATATCTCTGGTTGGTGACTCTTGCACGCACATGCATGGATGGAATGCATGCCAATTTTAATGTGTGTGCACGCTTTTCCCCCTTGTTTTTGCTTCTGTTTTCATGCTCATGTTTGTTTTTGTTTTTTCATTTTTTGTCAAATTTTCTTTTTTACTTTATGTGTATTTTCGGATGTTGAATGTGTGTACATGTACAAACGTAAATACGATGTGTGCAAATTATACTATAGTGTGAAATTTTTACTATTATATGTTTGTTCTTACTCATTATAAAAAGTGTAATTTTTGTGCTAATTGTGTGAAAGTTTTTGTTCCATTTTCTTTCTTCCTTAAGGATAATACTAATTCCACTAATTCATTATTTTTTAGAAAAATGACATTTTATTATTATTTTGTGTGTATACGTATGCAATCAAGTACTATACAAATATGTGTGTAGATTATACTAGATTGCGAAAGTTGCACTATTGTATGTGTATTCCTTGCATATTACGAAAAGTGCAATTTCAGTGCAAAGTTGTGTGCAAATTTTTTTTTTGCTTTGTTCTTAAAGGGTAATACCAATGCCACTAATTCAATCTTTCTTTGAAAACTTTATTTTTTTTATTTTGTTTTAGTTTTATTTAATTGTATTTCTACTTTAAGGGCAATACCAATGCCCCTAATTCATCCCTTCTTTAAAACTTCATCTTTTTATGAAACTTCCACTATTATATGTTTATTATTGCATATTATAAAAAAGTGTAATTTCTGTGTAAGTTGTGTGCAAATTTATCATTATTTCCTTTTTTCACTTTCTTTCTCCTTAAAGGGTAATACCAATGCCACTACTTCA
Organism: Elymus sibiricus; assembly: GCA_039707655.1. NCBI lineage: Eukaryota > Viridiplantae > Streptophyta > Magnoliopsida > Poales > Poaceae > Elymus > Elymus sibiricus. The sequence goes on along the minus strand of CM077664.1, from coordinate 108,326,138 downwards.
TTCTTTCTTAGAAAATGTTGTTTTTTATTTTAATGTGTGTGAGTATACAAACAAGTAGTATACAACATGTTTTAAATTATAGTAGATTGCGTGTATTGCACAATTCCTTGCATATTACAAAAAGTGTAATTTCAGTGCAAAGTTGTGTGCATTTTTTTTTCATTTTTTGTCTTCTTAAAGGGTTTCATTCTTCTCTAGAAAACTTCATTATTTTGATTTAGTTTTAGTTTTTATTTTATTTTATTTTCTTTCAGGGTAATACCAATATAATTCCACCATTATATGTTTATTCATGCATATTATAGAAAAAGCAATTTATGTGTGAACTGTGTGCGAAAGTTGTCATTATTTTTATTTTATTTATTTTATTTCTTCTTAAAAGGTAATACCAATGCTACTAATTCATTCTTCCCAAGAAAATTTCATTAAATTTTGTTTTAGTTTTTTTTATCTTATTTCAGTTTCTTTCTTTTTAAGGTTAATACCAATGTCATTCCACTATTATATGCTTATTCTTTCATATTATAAAAAACATAACATATGTGTAAATTGTGTGCAAATTTTGTCATCATTTCTTAAGAATTTTTTTTTATAAAAACCGTAACATACTAATTCATTACTTATTAGGAAAATTCTTTTTTGAAAAAAACCACTATTATATGCTTATTCTTGCATATTATAGAAGGCGCAATTACCGCATAAATTATGTGCAAATTTTTTCATTATTTATTTTATTTTATTATTATTAAATGATAATATCAATGCCACTAATTCATTTTTTCTTAGAAAACTTTGATTTTTATTATTGTTTTTGTTCATTTATTCTTTAAGGTGACACCAACACAAGTATTAGATTTCTAATCTAAATTGAAATTTCTTCATTTTTAATCCCACACTATGTTCATGTAGACATGATAGTTTCGTATGTAATTTCATGCTTTTGCCACACACAAAAAATGCATGCTTTTGATTCTTTCCGTTTAGCGAGGGGCCCATGCAGTAAGAATAAGATATCACTTTTTGCCACATGCTAGGCATGTACGACATGGCCTTAATTACCTTGGCTGCAGTTCTCGCATGCAAGAGCAACGCTGGAAAATAATAGTGACTGACCCAAATTGTATTTTCAGCCGATTGACTACTAGTCGGTCCCAAACAAACCATGTTTCTTTCATGGAAATTCTTTATGTAGATATAAAACTGTTGCTAATTAACATGTGATTGTTCAAGGTTATGCTGGATCAACCGAGCAAGGACCCTGAGCTGGGCATGGCGGCAAGCTCCGACCACCCTCTGGATTTCAGCGCCGTGGACGTGCGCCTCCCGATGCTGGTCTACATCGCCCGGGAGAAGCGGCCGGGCTACGACCACCAGAAGAAGGCGGGCGCCATGAACGTGCAGCTGCGCGTGTCGGCTCTGCTCTCCAACGCTCCCTTCATCATCAACTTCGACGGCGACCACTACATCAACAACTCGCAGGCCTTCCGCGCCGCCATGTGCTTCATGCTCGACCCGCGCGACGGCGCCAACACCGCCTTCGTCCAGTTCCCGCAGCGCTTCGACGACGTCGACCCCACCGACCGCTACTGCAACCACAACCGCATGTTCTTCGACGCCACCCTGCTCGGCCTCAACGGCATCCAGGGCCCCTCCTTCGTCGGCACCGGCTGCATGTTCCGCCGCGTCGCCCTATACAGCGCCGACCCTCCTCGGTGGCGGCCCGACGACGCCAAGGAAGCCAAGGCCTCGCACAGGCCAAACATGTTTGGCAAATCCACGTCCTTCATCAACTCGATGCCGGCGGCCGCAAACCAAGAACGGTCCGTCCCGTCACCGGCGACGGTCGGCGAGGTGGAGCTTGCCGACGCGATGACGTGCGCGTACGAGGACGGCACCGAGTGGGGCAACGACGTCGGGTGGGTGTACAACATCGCGACGGAGGACGTGGTGACCGGCTTCCGGCTGCACCGGACGGGGTGGCGCTCCACGTACTGCGCCATGGAGCCCGACGCGTTCCGAGGCACGGCGCCCATCAACCTCACGGAGCGGCTGTACCAGATCCTGCGTTGGTCGGGGGGATCCCTCGAGATGTTCTTCTCCCGCTTCTGCCCGCTCCTGGCCGGCCGCCGGCTCCACCCCATGCAGCGCATCGCCTACATCAACATGACCACCTACCCGGTCTCCACCTTCTTCATCGTCATGTACTACTTCTATCCGGTCATGTGGCTCTTCCAGGGGGAGTTCTACATCCAGAGGCCGTTCCAGACGTTCGCGCTCTTCGTCTTCGTCGTCATCGCCACGGTGGAGCTCATCGGCATGGTGGAGATCAGGTGGGCCGGCCTCACGCTGCTCGACTGGGTCCGCAACGAGCAGTTCTACATCATCGGCACCACCGGCGTGTACCCGATGGCGATGCTGCACATCCTCCTCAGGTCCCTCGGCATCAAGGGGGTGTCCTTCAAGCTCACGGCCAAGAAGCTCACGGGCGGCGCCAGGGAGAGGCTCGCGGAGCTCTACGACGTGCAGTGGGTGCCGTTGCTGGTGCCCACCGTGGTGGTGATGGCCGTGAACGTGGCCGCCATCGGCGCGGCGGCGGGGAAGGCGATCGCTGGGCGGTGGTCGGCCGCGCAGGTCGCCGGGGCGGCGAGCGGGCTCGTCTTCAACGTCTGGATGCTGCTGCTGCTCTACCCGTTCGCGCTCGGGATAATGGGGCGCTGGAGCAAGAGGCCATACATCCTGTTCGTTGTGCTGGTGACCGCGGTCGCTGCCACCGCGTCCGTGTACGTCGCGCTCGCCAGCTCCCTGCCGTACTTGCATTCAGGGATAAAGCTAGTTTGAATTTTGTCAAGTAATGCTGCAAAACCTGTAAGAGCTGTGAGTCAAAATAGTTAAAATTGCAGCATCTAATAAAGTTTACCTTGATGGTTGTGTTGGTAGCATGGTACGGTAGGCATGCAATCCTTTTTTTTTGGCAGGGAAATATTTGGAGCTTTATTCAACACACACAACCCAGCAGTCTGCAAGGTGGCTGGTTAAAAAAAAAGCTAGGAGTAGTGTCTAGCCAGCAGTGGTGGAACCAGAACTTTTGTGAAGTCAGGCTGCGTTCTACCGGGACATGCGTGCTGCGTGAAATCCGGCGGAGATGGTCGGTGAATGAATAAATAAAATTCGCAGCTGGATTTTTGCTTGATATCGTTCTGGCTCCTTACCACTTGCTCTTGATTTTTAACCAAATGCAAGTTTTATTAAACAAAATACAACGATTATACTATGGAAAAGTCTTTACGAATTGAAGGAAGAGTAGAACTACTACTCAATTTCAAGATGTGTCTTCTTCTTCTCTTTGAAGCAAGTACAAGTTTCTTTTGACAACTGCAATGCAGATTAATAATTTAAAGTATGTTTTTCTTGTATTTGGTTCATTACTCTATTTTCAATAGAATTCTTGATACTGTTAATTACAAGTGCTTTTGACAAAAACAGGGTAAAGAAAATGTACTACAGTATGCACACCAATCATGCATGACTCCTGAGAGGGTCTAAGTTCCATCCCAGGTTCTGTTAAACCAAATGCATAGCAAAATGTACAGATTATAATTAATAAATGAATCAAATACAAATCTTAGTTCATAATACATTTCCAAGCAGAATTAATGTACATGTTGTTGAATCAATCAATCAATCACACACAATCTAATATTGTTTCTTATTCAAGAACATGAGGAAAATTAGCAAGGATTACAGATCTTGCTTCAAGAAAAATGTTGATGCACTTCCTGGAGATGTGAGCGTCACTGCCGCAGTTGTAGCAGAGGCCGTACAACTCCACCGGGATGCCAGAGGAAGGAGGGGGAGGGCGCGAGGTGGGGAGCTCATGCCGCCGTCCACCCCGGCGGCGAGGAGAGGTGGGGGCGCGCTGGTCCCGACCGCCGCGCTGCGACATCCACGCGCCGTCGCCCGCGGCACGGACGGAGGGGCCGGAGGGGGCAAGCGGGCCCAGAGCAGAGCCGACGACCGGCAGAACCAGGGAGCGGAGCTGCGGCCTGGGCGGATCTGAGCGTGGGGAAGACTCGCCTGAGCCGGACAGGTTGACGCGGCTGGCCATGCCGAGGAGAAGGAAGCCTCAGAGAGGAGAGGGGGTGGCCGCCGGCACCGGAGCGGAGGCCGGCGGGAGGGGAGGTGGCCGCCGGCACCGGAGTGGTGCACGGCGCGGCTAGGGGAGCGAGCGCTTACAAGCATGCCTCGAGCACATCGCCAGGGGCTGTCTTCGGCCGCGCAGCTCGTCGCCGCATGCCCTTCCTCCCGTGCACCAGCGTCTCGCGCCACCCCCGGCGGACCACGCCTGCCCCCCCCAGCTCATGCCGCCGTCCACCCCGGCGGCGAGGAGAGGTGGGGGCGCGCTGGTCCCGACCGCCGCGCTGCGACATCCACGCGCCGTCGCCCGCGGCACGGACGGAGGGGCCGGAGGGGGCAAGCGGGCCCAGAGCAGAGCCGACGACCGGCAGAACCAGGGAGCGGAGCTGCGGCCTGGGCGGATCTGAGCGTGGGGAAGACTCGCCTGAGCCGGACAGGTTGACGCGGCTGGCCATGCCGAGGAGAAGGAAGCCTCAGAGAGGAGAGGGGGTGGCCGCCGGCACCGGAGCGGAGGCCGGCGGGAGGGGAGGTGGCCGCCGGCACCGGAGTGGTGCACGGCGCGGCTAGGGGAGCGAGCGCTTACAAGCATGCCTCGAGCACATCGCCAGGGGCTGTCTTCGGCCGCGCAGCTCGTCGCCGCATGCCCTTCCTCCCGTGCACCAGCGTCTCGCGCCACCCCCGGCGGACCACGCCTGCCCCCCCCCCCCCCTTCCGGCTGGCGGTGCGCTCCCCCACCACCGCCCGGCCCTCCGTCGCCAGGGGCGGTCCGCATCGATCAACCGTGGAGCAGGGTGGTGAGCGACGCCTCTAGCGCCGGCTCCGTGGATGGTCCTGCGTTCGACGTGCCCTTCGCGGGCCTCCCGCCACGGGTGGAGGTGGTGCGGCTTCCGCCTGTGCAGGCCGCCACCGAACCCCAGTCCTACTATCTGGAGTCGTCGGAGGAGATGGTGAGGCTGGAGGCCGAGCTCTCCCGTGCGGTGCTTGTCACTATCACCGGTACCCGCCCCGCCATGGACCTCGCCAGTGCTACGGAGGCGCTCCACTCCGCGTTCGACATCGGTCCCGCTGCCATGTCCATCCGCGCCTACCACCCGGAGGATTTCCTGGTCCTCTGTGACTCCATGCTCCTGCGGCAGCGTATGATGGATCAGGGCACTGTGGACGGGCCTTGGTTTCGGCTGTCTCTTCGACCGTGGATCCGGCAAGCCCAGGCTACGGCCGTGAGCCTTCCGTTCCTGGTGCCGTTCGACCTCATCGGCGTTCTGGCGCAGGCGTGGACTCGGCGGACGGCAGACGTGATCTTGGAGGGTTGCGGTTTTGTTGTGGACGTGGATGAGCCCATGGCGCCGGAATGACATGTCGAAGTTCCGGGTCTGGCTGCGCACGGCGGATCTCTGCCGCATCCCCACACGGCGCTTCCTGTTCGTGGAGGAACCTCTCGCGGCCATGACGGCGCGTCGCCGCGGGCGCCCCGCTGGCCGCTCCCGCGCTGCTACGCTGCCCTACCCCATCTCCATCCGTCGGGTGGCGGATGCGGCCTCTGATCCTCCTTCGAGCTCCTCACCGCCGCCCTCCCCGCCGCCGCCTCCACGACCGCCTTCGCCACCCTCCCCGCGGCCTGAGGATGCGCTCGACCAATGTCCATCATCCCGTGGGCGCTGGCAAGGTGGGACCGCCTCGGCCTCCCATGGTCGCTTCGAGGGGAGGGCGCCTGATCTTGGGCGCCGCCTGCAGCCGGACCAGACCTCGCCGACGGTGGACTGCGCTGCCGGGGAAGTTCGCCCGGCACTACGAATTTGAATTCCGCCCTCGAATGCCATGCAGGATGACGGAAGGGTGGGGCTGCCAGATGACGCCACCCCCTGCGGCGCGGCCTCCCAGGCCACCCCTTCCCCGATGGTGGACCGCCAGATGTCACCCAGTCTGTCGCTTCCTGAGCAGATGAGGGGGGTTCGTCATGACCGGTCGCCCGCTAGCTGCCAATCTGGCTCGGGCTGCTCTGCGGTGGGATCTGTGGATAGGGAGGTGGACCAATGGTCCTCACCCCCGCTTTGCCCAGAGTTCTTCCCCAGTTTTGGTTGGCCAGCCAGAGTTGCCAGGCGTGGGCTTGGTTCTTGCGGCTTTGGGTGGGCGTTCCGCATGGTCTCGCGGCTCTCATCGGGATTCCTCCGCCAGCTGGTCGGGGACCTGGTCGGTACACGGAACCAGGGACGGTGGGGTACGCCTGTCGATGAACCTGGGTCCCACTTTTGATGCGAGCGTAGGTGCCGAGACCCCCCTTGGGCCCAGCCATGAGAGACAGCTCTCCCCCTCAGCGCGCGTGCATGAGCTTCCCTGCACTCCGATGAGAGTGAAGAGAAAAGAGTGAGATTGAAGTGAAAGAGTGATTTCATTGATAGTGACTGCAGGTATTTATATGTCCTGAACAGTCGTGATTATATGTCGGTTACAATAGTCGTGTCGTTTAGAAAAGGCACGACAACGGTTCGAGAGACACAGCGTATGGACAAAGCCAATATTCTAACTGCTAGATAGAATATTCTAAGGAATATGCTAATTGCCTATAATTAGCCTAAACTTAAAGATATTTTATTCCTAACACTCCCCCTTGGACAACGCTGTCAGTAATCTTCATTGTCTTGAGTGCTGAAAAATCTTGCATTTTCTTGGTTGTCTTGATCTTGTAACTTCGAGAATCCTTGATCTTATATTGTCTGTGTTTTCCCAAAAATCCTGTGAAAAATATAAGGAAAACAAATAGAATTCGATATATACTGTTAGGATAATTAATTATCTCATTCAAACCTGTATGAGGGAATCCGTTGGAAAAATATAATATATTTACCATCAGGGGATGATAATAAATAAGTTTTAGTTCTAGGAGTTTTCTCTCCCTGGGCTTTGCAAACTTCGTAGTCGTCTCATACCAATACCATGAATGCACTTTTGAAATGCTGCTGTTGGTAAAGACTTAGTGAACAAATCTGCAAGATTGTCACAAGATTTTATTTGCAAAATATTGATTTTTCCATCTTTCTGTAACTGATGAGGGAAAAATAGTTTTGGGGAGATATGTTTTGTGATATTACTTTTAATATATCCCATATGCATTTGGACAACACATTCGGCATTATCTTCATAGATAATAGTAGGTGATTCTAATGAACCGATACCACATGATGTCTGAATATGATTTATCATTCTGCGGAGCCATACACATTCTCGTGAGGCTTCAAATAATGCAATTATTTCAGAATGATTAGTGGAAGTTGCTACCAATGTCTGTTTTGTTGACTTCCATGAAATAGCAGTTCCACCATATAAAAATACAAACCCTGTTTGTGACCTGGCATTATGGGGGTCAGAAAGATATCCAGCGTCAGTATAACCAATCAGGGTCATGTCTTGATTTTTCCGATAGAATAAACCAAGATCTTTAGTACCTTGTAAATATCTGAAGATATTCTTTACTCCCGTCCAATGACGTTTTGTTGGAGCTGCACTGTGTCGAGCCAGTAAATTTACTGCAAAGGCAATGTCTGGTCTAGTACAATTTGCAAGATACATTAGTGCCCCTATGGCACTGAGGTATGGAAACTCAGGTCCCAATACCTCCTCGTTATCATCCCTAGGTCTAAAAGGATCCTTATTCATATCAAGGGATCGGACGACCATAGGTGTTTTGGACGGATATGATTTATCCATGTTGAATTTTTCCAAATTTTTCTGAATATAAGCGGGTTGATAAACGAGTATTCCTGAGGGAAAGTGCTCAAGTTGTAAACCTAAGCAGAATTTGGTTTTTCCCAAATCTTTCATCTCAAACTCCGTCATTAAATGATTGCGTGCTACAGATATATCTGTTGCGTTGCCAATGATGTTGAGATCATCAACATATACTGAGATGATGCAAAATCCGTTTGAGGATTTCTTTATAAATACGCATGGGCAATCATTGTTATTCGAGTATCCTTTACCGAGAAGGAACTCACTGAGTCGGTTATACCACATTTTTCCCGACTGCTTCAAGCCATAGAGTGACTTTTGTAGTTTTACACAATACATGTTGCGATTTATATTTGGATTCGGAATTTTAAGTCCATCAGGGACTTTCATATAAATTTCCGCATCAAGTGACCCATATAGATAAGCGGTCACCACATCCATTAACTGCATTGATAGATTCATTTGTACTGCCAAAGATATTAAGTATCGAAATGTAATTCCACTCATTACAGGAGAATATGTATCGTCGTAGTCGATACCGGGTCTCTGCGTAAACCCTTGAGCTACTAGTCTCGCTTTATATCTCACCACCTCATTGTTTTCGTTCCTTTTTCGAACAAAAACCCATTTAGCTCCCACAGGGAAGACTTTATGAGGAGTAGGCATTATTTTAGAAAATACCTCTCTTTTGTTAAGCGAGTGTAATTCTGCCTCAATTGCTTCCTTCCATTTAGGCCAATCCGAGCGCTTGAGGCACTCTTTCATAGATTTTGGCTCTGGATCCAGTTGAAGGGTTTCAGCAATTTTCGAGGAGAAATCTGTGTCGACAACTGTAGTGCTTCTATTGTATGTTTCTCCTGAATCAATATAATTTATGGATATTTCATTAATTTCTTCAGGCACCGTGTGATTTCCCATAACAACGGAGTCTGATTGTTTCAATATCCCAACATTATAATTTGTGTGCACATTTATGTTGGGTTCTTGATGTTGAACATCTATTTGGTGTCCATCAACTTGAGGTTGATTTGCATTTACTGTCATAGATTTTGATTTCCTTTGTTTCCGCGGAGGCTTTAGAGAAGCCTTTTCCCCTGTGACCAGATTTCTCCCCCTTTTATTTGTAATTGGGGGTTGAGTAGTTTTATTTGGTACCTCTACTCGTTCTGGTGCATTAACAGCGGGGATATAAGATTTAGTGACACCTTTGTGATCAGTAAATGCGTCTGGCAGGTTATTTGCAAAGTGTTGCAAATCTATAATTTTCTGAACTTCAGATTCAGATTCTTTTGTACGTGGATCTAAGGACTGAATGCCTGTAACATTCCAATCTATTTCCTGGCATTCTTTGTGGTTTGTTTCTCCCCCTAATGCCGGGAAATGGTCCTCATCAAAAATCGAGTCAGCGTACCGGGCTGTGAACAGGTCCCCTGTTAGGGGTTCTAAATATTTTATAATTGACGGAGAATTATATCCCACATAGATTCCTAATTTTCTATGGGGGCCCATAGAGGTACGCTGCGGTGGTGATATCGGTACGTATACAACGCAACCGAATTTTCGCAGATGGGAAATACTTGGCTGATTGCCACGTACTATTTGAAACGGGGAAGTTTCAAGATATGCAGTTGGTCTGACTTGCATCAGATCTGCGGCGTGTAAAACCGCATGTCCCCAACAAGAGGTTGGTAAATTGCAATTCTGTAATAGTGGTCTAGCAATTAATTTTACTCTTTTGATTAAAGATTCAGCCATTCCATTTTGAGTATGAACATAGGGTACTGAATGTTCTAGATGGATTCCTAAAGCCATACAATAATCATTAAATGCGCGTGAACTAAATTCAGCAGCATTATCCATTCTTATTGTTTTTATCCTGTGTTCAGGATGATTCGCTCTCAATTTGATAATTTGAGCAATTAATTTGGCAAAGGCATGGTTACGTGTGGATAATAGACACACATGTGACCATCTAGTAGATGCATCGATTAGCACCATGAAGTACCTAAATGGTCCGGATAGAGGTTGTATTGGACCACATATATCTCCATGAATTCTTTCAAGAAAATTAAGTGACTCATTTTTAACTTTAAGATAAGATGGCTTAATAATTAATTTCCCGATAGCACAGGCGGTGCATACAAAATCTGATGATTTGGGAAATATTTTAATTGGTAAATTATGACCGACAGAATTACTTATAATTTTTCTCATCATACCTATTCCAGGATGACCAAGGCGATCATGCCAAGTCTTGAATTTATCAAGATTTTGAAAAATTATTTTGTACGCAACATAAGGTACGGGTTTTATGTATGTAAAGTATAATCCGGATGAAAATGAAGGGAATTTTTCAAGAGTTTGTTCCTCATATCCGTTGCTTTTTGTTAAAAGCAAAAATTCTTTGTTATCCACCTCTATTGTTTTTAGATGGAAATTGTTAGATCGGATATCTTTGAAACTTATAAGGGTACGTGTAGATTCAGGATACAAGAGTGCATTCTGAATTACGATAGTAGTACCCATAGGGAGTGTGAATGTGGCTCTTCCTGAACCAATAATTGCTTTGTTACTTCCTGTTATGGTCATAACATTTTCCTTTCTCTTAGTAAGAGTTTGGAAATATTTTGCTTCCCTTAGAATTGTGTTAGTGGTAGCACTATCCACTAAACATAACTCTTCTTCCATCGGATTGTTCCCGTTAAAATTCTATAGATAGAAAAAGAATATTTTAGAATAAATTTACTTTTATTCATATATTCATTAAATTACATACATAATATTTATATTACAATCCTAAATATAAATTCATTACAATATTATGTCTGATTCACATAATGCAATATACATAGTCTGAAAGACTTTATTCTACTTATTGTTATACAATATATAACGTCTTGTAGTATTTAAATAGCTAGGTGACATCAACTTGTTTATGGAGATTAAATGAGGTCTCCAAAAACATCTCGGGTGTAATCCACAAGCAAGTCTTCATCGAGGATGATATCGTCCTTTGGCTTGTATACTTGAATAGCGCTTTGAGAAGGACCGGCTTGAGGGTTATCTTGAATGGCGTTGAAGTGAGCTTCAGCTTTATTTCCATGAACTTGTTTGCCTTTTCCTCCATACTTCATGTATAGATCCACAAGGTGCTTGGAAATTCGGCATTGATTAGTACGATGATTCATGCATCCACACCTTTGACAAGTTTGAGAGTTGTCATTTTGATCATTTTTCTTGAAATAACCTTTCCCCTTAGTTTGACCGTTGGTCTTTTGACCATTGTTCTTTTTCCATTTTCCCTTGAATTTCTGGAAGTTCCTTTTACGGTTTCCAAATTTACTAGTAGAATGAGCATTAGCATGTGCTTCAGGGATAGGCATGGCACCCGTTGGGCAAGCATTGTGATTCTTCATGAGAAGTTCGTCATGCTTCTCGGCCTGAAGTAATGTGTATATGAGCTCAGAATACTTTGTGTATTTTTGTTGACGATACTGCTGTTGCAATATCCTCATCGAGGGATGGAAAGTGCATAAAGTTTTCTCTATTAAGTCTGCATCTGAAACTTGTTGATTGCAAAATCTTAGTTTGGAGTTAATTTTATGCACGGCAGAATTATATGCAGCAACGGACTTAAAGTCCTGAAACCTTATAAGAGACCATTCTCTTTGGGCTTCTGGCAACATTACTGCTCTTTGTTGGTCATATCTCTCCTTGAGGGAGTCCCATAAAGCTAATGGATCCTCCTCCATCAAATATTCAGTTTTTAAATCAGGATGGAGGTGGTGCCTTATGTAGTGCAATGCTGCATACTTTACCACTTGAGGTATTTCTGGAGCATTTTCGGGGGGTGCGACAATGCAAGGACCAAGGCTACGTCCACTTAAGAATATTTTCATATCCATGGCCCATGATAGATAGTTACTTCCATCTATTTGTAGTTCTTGGAATTCTTTCTTATTGATGTCAGCCATATTTCCTGCATGTATGAGCATGCATTTGATTAATTTTACTTGATAGTAAAATTTATTTTGGTAAACAACAAATATGTTCTAGAGGAACATTTATAATTTGTAAGCCATATATGTGAAGATCATCGAATTTTGATATATTTGGAAGAGCACTATGGAGGCATAAAAAATACCTCTGAGTAATAGGCAAACTGTAATATACAGTAGAGATGCCATTACTGTGTGATTGCACAAATATAATTCAAAATAATCTCATATTTTATTTGGCCTTTATCTCATATTAAAAAGAGAATTTTGCAAGAAAGATTATATTTCAAATGCAAAAGTAAAATTGTTGTACCAAATAACATGTTATAATATACTAAAGGCAAATTTATTAACAACATGTCATTTTACAAATTTTGAAATTCTAATAGACATCAGGTCTAGAATATATTTACAACACTTATAATAAGCTGACTAAAGGACCAATACATCACGATTAGTACGTCTAATTAGTATATATAGTAGATATGAATCGTGTCCTGATCTGTCTACTTTCGTGGCCCATGTATCGTGGCCCATGGCCGGCACCGCTGAAGCAGCTTGTTAAAAAGGGATCGAGCAGCGAGTGGATAAGGGACGAACCCAGAACACACATCCGCTCCAGAATGCTCGTACAAGTTCTGCTCCACGCCGGCGCTCAGGGCCGGCTGCTCCTTCAGCGGCGGAGCGGCTCCTCTACAGAGGAGGAGGGGAGGGCAGCCTCGTGGAGGCGGAGATCGGCGACACCGCTGGTGAGGCCGAGAGCCTCGGGCGACCAGGTGCCGACGCGGATTCCAGCGGGGCGGGCAGCCATGGCGGATGCAAGACGGCAGACTAGCACACGGGCTTCCGGCGAGGGCGTCGGGAGTGCGGATGGCGGCGCTGCTTCCTGGTGCTCCTTCTCCTCCACATCTGGTGCTGGGAGGTTGAGGTCGGGGAGCGTCGGGACAGCAAGCGTCGGCGCGGCGGCCTCGATCTCCTCCGTCTTCACCTTTGGCAGGAGGTTGATGACGAGCCGGGGCTTGAGCGCGTCCAGGGGGACTGCAGCCGGCGGCGAGGAGAACTCCGTCAGTGGATAGTAGCCCGGCAGGTTGAAGTGCTCCGGGTCTTCGCCGGATGGCATCGGAGACGGGAGGCTCGACCCGTAGCCGTAGCCTGGGCAAGAGTACATCAGCAGAGGCGGAGGTGGTGCCGTGAGTTCCTCGTCGGAGAAATGGCGGTCTGGGTCATCTACGAGCCATCCGGCGCTTGGTCCGGCGAGCATCCATTCCATAGGTGCGTACACCGGCGGAGGAGGTGGCAGTTGAGCGGCATCCATGGTGATGTTGGGGGCAGAGGCCTCATCGATGCCAACCTCTGCAGCAACTTCCGGCACGGCAGCAACCACTATTGGAGCAGCAACAACTTCCTGGGGTATGGCCGGGGCCTCTTCCCTTGGCTCGACTACCACTCGGCGGTGCACATGGTGAAAGTGCTGGCGATGGGTATGGCGGCGGCGGAGGCCACCACCCGGTCCATATCGACGGCGAGGAACACGGTATGGTGCCCCACGGTGACGGAGGCCACCGTTCCTGGTCGGGCGACGCTGATGGCGGCGGCAGAAATTCCAGCGACGAGCGGCAGCCAGACCGAAGGTCCGGCGAGCAAGACGGAAACCACGGTGCTCCCTGGCCACAAACCTGGCAAAAGCAAAAGCAAGATCCGGCAGAGAATCCATCTCTTCTCACCTTTCTTCTCTCCTGTAGCCTACTCTCTCTGTTCTAGAGCGATGCGTGCATGATAACGTGAATAGAAAAGAGTGAGATTGAAGTGAAAGAGTGATTTCATTGATAGTGACTGCAAGTATTTATATGTCCTGAACAGTCGTGATTACATGTCGGTTACAATAGTCGTGTCGTTTAGAAAAGGCACGACAATGGTTCGAGAGACACAGCGTATGGACAAAGCCAATATTCTAACTGCTAGATAGAATATTCTAAGGAATATGCTAATTGCCTATAATTAGCCTAAACTTAAAGATATTTTATTCCTAACAGAAAGATCGTGGATGTCGCCTAGAGGTGGGGGGTGAATAGGCGCTTTAAAATAATTACGGTTTAGGCTTGAACAAATGCGGAATAAACCTAACGGTTAATTTGTCAAGCACAAAACCTACAACAACTAGGCTCACCTATGTGCACCAACAACTTATGCTAAGCAAGATAAACAACTAAGTGATAGCAAGATATATAACATGAAACACTATGGCTATCACAAAGTAAAGTGCATAAGTAAAGGGCTCGGGTAAGAGATAACCGAGGCACGCGGAGACGACGATGTATCCCGAAGTTCACACCCTTGCGGATGCTAATCTCCGTTTGGAGCGGTGTGGAGGCACAATGCTCCCCATAAAGCCACTAGGGCCACCGTAATCTCCTCACGCCCTCGCACAATGCAAGATGCCGTGATTCCACTAAGGGACCCTTGAGGGCGGTCACCGAACCCGTACAAATGGCAACCCTTGGGGGCGGTCACCGAACCCGTACACTTTGGCAACCCTTGGGGGCGGTCACCGGTACCCGTCAAATTGCTCGGGGCGATCTCCACAACCTAATTGGAGACCCCGACGCTTGCCCGGAGCTTTACACCACAATGATTGAGCTCCGACAACACCAACCGTCTAGGGCACCAAGGCACCCAAAAGGAACAAGCTCTAGGATGCCCAAACACCCAAGAGTAACAAGCTTCTCAACTTCCACTTCCACGTATCACCGTGGAGAACTCAAACCGATGCACCAAATGCAATGGCAAGGGCACACGGAGTGCCCAAGTCCTTCTGTCCCAAATCCCACCAAAGCAACTAATGCTAGGGAGGAAAATGAGAGGAAGAACGAAGAAGAGAACACGAAGAACTCCAAGATCTAGATCCAAGGGGTTCCCCTCACATAGAGGAGAAAGTGATTGGTGGAAACGTAGATCTAGATCTTCTCTCTCTTTTCCCTCAAGAACTAGCAAGAATCATTGGAGGGATTGAGAGATAGCAAGCTCGAAGAAAGTCAACAATGGAGGAGAGAGAACTTGCTCACGGATGGGGAACCATTGGGGAAGAAAGCCCCTTAAATAGGTTCCCCAGAAATCCAACCGTTATGTGCTCTGCCCGCAGCCGAGCGGTACTACTGCTCCTAGGAGCGGTACTACCAAACACTGCCCAGGGGTACTCAGTATACGAGCGGTAGTGCCGCCGGAGCGGTACTACCGTCGCCCCCAGCGGTACTACCGCTTAGGGATCCTGGCACAGGTGAGGCGGCGGTAGTAGGGGAAACTGGCGCGGTAGTACGGCACCAAGCGGTACTACCGTGTAAGTGCCGTTCTACTACCGCTAAAGCAAAAGGGCAAACAGAAACCAGCACAGAAGGTATTTCCTAAGCGGTACAAGGAGCGGTAGTAGTATGCAGAAGTACCGCTTAAGCGGTATTACCGGGCTACTACCGTGCAACTACCGCTGAAAGAAATTAGGCGACAGAAAGTTGCACAGAAGGAGATTCCCAAGCGGTACTCGCTGCGGCAGACCACAGCGGAAGTACCGCCTAAGCGGTACTACCGTGGTGCCGAGCGGTACTACCGCTTGGGTGCAGAAAACTTGCCCAAACAAACAGAAGGATACAAATAAAACCAGAACTGCCACAACTTCTACATATGAACTCCGAATCCAGCAAACTCAAGCTCGTTAGATAGATGACGACGAATAGTATCCAACAGCGACTGGTTATAATAAGAAGTGGCAGAAGGGATATGCCTATGATATAGAGAAGTGAAAGCTCTATCAGTGATGATCCGGCATAAACCCCAACATCAAGAACAAACTAGAAGAAGCAAACGAAATCCGTTCTCGATGAACTTGAGCTTGTCATGAAGGTGACCAAGCTCAAAAACTCACATAGAGAAAAACCAAACAAGAACCAAGAATGATGATGCAAGGATGCAATGGTTTGAGCTCTCTACGAACGATACGATCAAGCTACTCATACGAGAGCCCCCCTTGATAGTACGGCAATCGATCCTATAACCCGGTCTCCAAACTACCACCATGAGACCGGTAAAATAGAAAACCTATCAAGGGCAAACCTTTGCCTTGCACATAGTCCACTTGAGCTAGATGATGACGATCTTGACTTCCTCAAGTTGGACCACCTTTCTTGATTGCGTTGGCTCGATGAAGACTAGTTGATTACTCCCCCATACTCCACTATGGGTGAGCCACTCTTCGGCACATCTTCACAAGTCCATTGTCACCACAATGGATGGCAAGCTTCAAGCATGATCTCTTCGTGATGCTCCACTTGAACTTGCACACCGCAATCTTGATGACGATCACCACTTGATGTCATCCTCCATGGGTTGTATGATATCTCCCTTTTGATGCACGCCCATGGAAACAAACCTAACCCCACAAAGAACTCTCGCATAGAACATGGGTTAGTACACAAAGCGTAATGGACAATGCTTACCATACCGTGAGATCACTTGATCCCACTCGGTACATCTTCTACGCTTTGTGTGTTATCAACTTGAATCACTCTTCATATTTAGTCTTGATCAACCTTGAATCTTTCCACTCTCTTCATTAGGATGCTGATGTCTTGAAGGTACACATGAATGTTCACACAATCTTCTTCTTCAAGACATGCTTGCAATAGGCTCATCTCTTACATGACCAATCTTTGGATAACTCCATGAATAACACCTTGGTCATCACATAATCTCCTTGAAACCAACAAATGGATTTTAAGAAATGCCTATGGACAAACCCTTCAATATAACTCATGGCAACCATTAATCCATAGAGATTGTCATCAATTACCAAAACCAAACATGGGGGCATCACATGTTCTTTCATCCGAGCCCACCCACATGCAGCAACCCCTCGGCCGCCATCTCCCCTGCCTCCCCACCAGCGCCTACCTCGGTACCCCGGGCCTATTCTGATGCGGACGTGCCATCCTCGGCCCTCCAGCAGGTCCTTTCACAGATCAGACAGCACATCCAATCCCCCTTGTTGCCCCTGCCAGATGTGCAGAGGGGTAGACGGAAGCGGGCCATCGTACCCGAATCGCTCTGTCGCCGCAGTGCACGGCTTCAGAAGAGTGCAGTGGGCCAGCCAGCCAACTGCATCAAGCGTGCGCAGTTTGTCCTCATGTCGCGCATGGGCATCTGCAACATCGACGAGGAGCCGCCAGTGGACTGCCTTGCCAAGTACGCGGAACTCTTTCACGAGCCTCTGCCACCCCCACCGCATTGATGCCCTGGCCAAGCTGTTCTCTCTGGACGTGCCATTCCCAGAGTGCTCGCTGTCTGTCGAGTTCTAGTCCTTCCCGCTGTGGTTTCCTGTAGGCTGTTCTAATGGATGGTATTAACTATAATGTTCTTGTGTGGAATATCCGTGGGCTAAATAATCGTGCCCGGAGCAACGCGGTACGGTTGGTCGTGGAGAATGCATCCGCCTCGGTGGTGTGCCTTATTGAGACAAAGCTAGAAGTGGTTGATCAGAGCAGGATCAGTGCCATGCTCGGCATACGCTTTGACGGTTTCGTAGACCTCCCCGCCACGGGCACGGCGGGGGGTATTATCATGGCATGGGACTCCTCTGTGGTGTCCGTGCCCGCTTTCCGCATCGACACCTTCTCCGTCACCGCTGAACTTAGCTTCGCGGATGGATCGCAGTGGTCCTTAACCACGGTCTACGGCCCGACGGATGATACGCTCAAGCCACTCTTCCTAGATGAGCTGCGCGCAGTTCGGGCGGTGTGCACTGGCCCGTGGTCTGTTGCCGGGGATTTCAACTTGATCGTGGACGCAGCAGACAAGAATAATGCCTTGATCAACAGGAGGATGATGGGACGCTTTCGCCGCTTTCTCAATGACCTTGAGCTTAAGGAAGCCAGCTTAATGGGGCGGAGGTATACATGGAGAAATGAGCGTCGTGCTCCGACCCTTGTTAAGATCGACAGGTGGTTCTCTACCGCAGACTGGGACGACGGGCACCATGACCATCTGCTGCAATCCCTCTCGTCTTCCTTCTCGGACCACTGTCCGATCATGATGTCCACGAACGTGTCCTTCCACCGGAAATCTCGCTTCCACTTCCAGAGTTTCTGGCCTTCTATGCCAGGCTTCCACGACGTTGTTCTGGCCGCCTGGAACACGCCGCCCCCCAAGGCTGACCCTTTCGTGGACCTGTTTCTTCGGCTAAAGGCCACTGCCAAGGCCCTCTCCAAGTGGAGCCATGCACGCGTTGGGAATATCAAGGAGCAGATCCTGCTTGCCAATGAGGTGATCCTCCAACTCGACCGGGCCATGGACACGCGGCCCCTCTCGGACGCGGAATTCTGGATTAGATGCGAGCTTAAGAAGAAATTGTTGGGGCTTGCTTCCCTCCAACGTACCATTGCCCGGTAAAAATCGCGCATTAACTGGCTGCGGGAAGGCGATGCCAACACTCAGTTCTTCCAACTCTACGCGAGCCACCGCCGACGGCGGAACCACCTCTTCAGGTTCAAGAACGTCGATCGTGAGGAGACTACCACGGAAGGCATGTGTGCCATCGCTGGCGAC
Organism: Elymus sibiricus; assembly: GCA_039707655.1. Taxonomy (NCBI): domain Eukaryota; kingdom Viridiplantae; phylum Streptophyta; class Magnoliopsida; order Poales; family Poaceae; genus Elymus; species Elymus sibiricus. The sequence goes on along the minus strand of CM077664.1, from coordinate 108,307,692 downwards.
TATTACCAGCAACTCCTGGGGGTGCCCTCCTTTAGGGAACACTCAATCGACTTGCACAGCCTGGATCTCCCGCGCATCGACGCATCGGCATGCGAGGCCCCGCTCACCGAGGAGCTTATCTGGTCCACCATCAAAGAGATGCACCCGGACAAGGCCCCTGGGCCGGACGGGTTCTCCACCAGATTCTACCAAGCCTGCTGGCCCATTATTAAGGACGTGGTGATGAGAGCGGTGTACGCCTTCGATGTCGTAGATGGAAGGGGCCTCGACCGGTTGAATGAGGCCTTCATTGTGCTCCTGCCGAAGACTGTTGACGCGGTGGACATAAAGGATTTCCGGCCCATTAGTCTCATACATAGCTTTGCAAAAATCCTTGCAAAGGCCTTGGCCGCGGAGCTGTCGCCTGTCATTCCAAAAGTGGTGGCACCCAACCAGAGCGCGTTTGTGGCGGGATGGTCCATACTCGACAATTTCATGCTCGTCCAGCAGTCAATCAGATCGCTCCACCGCCGAAAGATCCCGACGATCATGCTAAAAATCAACATTGATAAGGCCTTCGACTCGGTGTCGTGGCAATTCCTGCTCCATGTGCTGTGGCACAGAGGTTTTGGGCCACGCTGGATCAGGCGTATTTCCATGCTCCTCCACACCTCGAGCACGCAAGTCCTAGTGAATGGACATGCGAGCGAAAGCTTCTGGCATGGCAAAGGTCTTCGGCAGGGAGACCCGATCTCGCCCCTCCTCTTCATCATCGTCATGGACGTCCTCACCGCTATCTTCCGCAAGGCCGAATCGGCGAACCTTTTCTGCCCTCTTTCACGATGGGGAGTTCACCACCGGCTATCCCTCTACGCCGACGACGCTGTGCTCCTAGTCCGCCCCGTGCTTCAAGAGATGGAAGCGGCCAAGGCCTTGCTGACCTGCTTTGGTCACGCCTCGGGCTTACATTGCAACTTCGCGAAGAGCTCTCTCTCTCGCTTATACGTTGCAAGGCGGACGACCTGCAAGAGATCATTACCGCCTCGGGCTGCTGCGTCAAAGAGCTTCCGGTCACGTACCTAGGGCTTCCTTTATCCCTCGCCGCCCTCACCAAAGCTCGGCTACAACCCCTCGTCGACAACATTGCTGCCCAGCTGCCTACATGGCGTGCATCGCTCCTCCGCCGTGCTGGGCGCCTAGTGCTCGTCAACTCTAAGCTCTCGGCGATGCCTATCTTCCACATGATGGCCCTCGACCTTCCGCCATGGTTCTTCAAGTGCGTGGACAAGCTGCGTCGCGGCTTCTTTTGGCGTGGAATCGAAGATGCAAAGGGAGGATGTTGCCTGGTGGCCTGGCACATTGTGTGTCTCCCTAAGCCTTACGGCGGTCTCGGCGTGCTCAATCTACGGCTAATGAATCAGGCCTTGCGTATGCGCTGGCTCTGGTTCGAGAAGATGGGCATGGATAAGCCTTGGCACGGACTCCCTATGCCACTCCGCCCGGAAACACTGCACCTTGCTCGCGCGGCCATGCATTGCTCTCTGGGAAACGGGCAGAGGATCAATTTCTGGTCAGACCGATGGATCAACGGGCAAAGTATTGAGCAGCTTGCCCCCAACCTCATGGGCTTTATCAGACCGGCAGATCGACGCATGTGCGCCGCTCACCAGCCAAACCTGGCTCCAGTCCATCAGGGGTGCGCCCTCTGTACCGGCCATAGCAGAGTTCTTCGACCTTTGGGAGACACTCAACCGCTTCCAGCTCTCGGCAGCCCCGGATTCCTTCACGTGGAGGTTGACGGCCAAAGGAGCATACTCATCTCGCGATACCTATCGGGCCTTCTTCTTTGGGCGAGAGTTCGCGCCTTGTGCGACGGAAATCTGGCACTCGTGGGCCCCCCTTGAGGTGAAGATCTTCACTTGGCTTGACGTTAGAAAACGGCTATGGACTGCGGATCGGCTGGCGCGTCGTGGCCTCCCAAACACCACGCAATGCCAACTATGCTGCCAGATCGACGAAGACACCACCCACATGCTCCTAGGCTGCTCGTTCTCCCGCGAGGTGTGGTACCACTCCCTCCTGCCCTTGCGCTTACATCGTTTCACTCCGACGGGACTGCAGGATCTTCAGGACTGGTGGCCGTCTGCCGCATCGGCAGCAAGCTCAGCGAACCGCAAGGAAGTCAATACTGTAGTCGCCGCCACGCTTCGCTTCATCTGGCTAGAGCGGAACAGTAGAGTTTTTGAGCACACGGCCTCGTCCGCGGCTAGCGTAATCACACGGTTGAAAGCGGAAATCGAGCTTTGGAAGTCCGCTAGGGTAGACCGTGGGCACTCTTTTCAAGTGCACTAAATTGACTGTAATGTGTGCGAGGTGGGCTTGTTCCTGTGAGCGAACATTGGTTGTAACCTTTTTCCCTATTCTTAATAGAAAAGACATGCAATGCTCTTGCATGTTCTTGAAAAAAAAAATGTTGACAATATGCTTTGGCGCATAATTATCTCTGACATGAAAATGGTTAGCTTTAGCTTGGCTAGCTTGTACGTGCTGGTTTCTCTCAGCCAAAAGCACCAGCCGGCAAATAAATTGCATTTCAAAGTAAGTCGGACACAGGTACTCGGGCATATAAGGTATGCGCTAACAGACTTCAGGTGAAAGGACGGAGAGGATCTAGTCTCGGCCGGCCGCACCCAAGCGTGGGAGAGCTACATGTAAGGTGGTGGAGAAGGATCTCAGACGATGTGGAGGTTGTCCCTCCGGTGACGCCGGAAGCCGTCCAAGGGAGAAAGAGGTGCCCCTGTGTGACTTAGACCACGAGTGGGGCGCTTACTTCCTCATAGTTTGCTTATTTCATTTTTATGCAATACATATGCAAATTTGTGCTTGTTCAATACTATTGGCTAGAAATACAGAAATTTTCAGTGTCCAATCATGTGTTGCAAGTTCTGTTATCTTTCATATTTTAGCATGATTAGAAACCTAATGCTAACTTCAAAACCAAAAATATCATAATTTGAGTATCTAAGTTATAGGTTGCTGTTCCTTTTTACCGAGAGCTTTTTACAATGGTCATAGTCTTACACAGTTCATCATTTGCCTGCATTGGATAAAGTGAGCATGTTTTCCTTCGGAGTTCCTTTTTGTTCTTAATTTATTGAAGGGAGTGAGTGATCCTTACCATTTGCATTTGGTCACCTTGCGTACGCTCTCTCGATGAAGCTGTTTTTAAAAAAAACAATTGCAATGCTTTTTATGTCCTTAACTTTTTTTATTTGACTTCCCATAGACGCCTCATATTTCCTCTTAGGATGTTTTGAGAATTTGTTTTCAATTTTTCAAAGGAGTGCAAGTAATTTGTGTACATTGTGTGTGTTTCCATATTTTTTGTAGTTTCAAATACTTAGTTTTTCTAAAATTTTAATATAACAATTTTTTTATAAATTATCCGGTTAGTCATGCGTTGTACGTGCACGCTAACTAGTAGGGGAAAAAACCATAGTTTTACTAGTCTGGGCCATGTCATTTCCTGGGATAACCATAAATCAAATCTGAAGCGGTGAATGGTTGTTTAATCTAGCTCAGATATAAAGCAAAAACAAAAATCATACTAGTTTTATTAGTCAACACGATGGCATTGCATTGCATGGTGATGGTACTGCTCAGGGTGGCATGCATGCAGTATAAACTGTCTACCGTGCCCATCCGTAGCGAAACCCCACAATCGAATCGAGGCGAGGCAGAAGGCGGCGGCGGCGGAGACGAGCTAAAAGGAAATCGAGGATAAGGCGAAGGAAGAGGCAATTATGTCCCTCCGTTGGGCCGTCGGTTTCCTCCTCACACGGAGGTTCTCGCCGCGGGTGATCCCAAGGACGGCTCCTGCACGCTCTTTCCACTCCTTGGTGAATCTCCCCCCGTTGTTTCACTCAGATCTCCAACTCCAGGCTCCCCCTCTCATGTTTCTCATCCCGATCGATCCAGAAGGATCTCCCCATCGGCGATGGCCTTCGTGGTGCTGCTGCTGGTGTGGCCGCGGCTGCGTTTGCTGGTGCTGGAGCCTTGGCGGCAGTTCATTATTTCAGGTAAGTCCCAGGTGATGACGACCAAGGTAGATTCCTCGTATTCGTTAGCTCCGGGGTTTCATGTCAGGAACCACCACCTCATGCATATATACGGTCTTCTTGTGCAGCTACTCGCAAGAAAGGGGAGGACATGAACATCTATATATATAAAGAGGAGGAGATGAAAGAGAGGTTTGAGAATTGGATGAAGCGGTTCAACAAGACATACCGAAACGAGAAAGAGAAGGCTATGCGGTTCCAAGTGTTCAAGGAAACCATGAAGTGGATCGAATCGCAGCCCCCATCTTCCCAGAAGTCTTTGCTTCCAGGAAACTGTTTTGCAGACTTGAGAAGCGAGGAGCTCCCGTGCAGCCAGTCCTGTATCGGTGATTTAGATGACCCAGACACCGAAGACTACCCCGAGAACAAGTTTGTCAAAGAGAATGTGAAAGGTAGCTTCTTTTGCAATTTGTGTATCCTATGATCCTATCCTTAATATATATATATATATATATATATATATATATATATATATATATATATATATATATATATATATATATATACATGATGCACTTGCTAGCTTGAATTATGATGACTTTCCCCTCTTGTTTTGGATGTCAAATTGGACCCTGTATATTGTGGTTGATATAGGTTAATTATATGGCTTTACCCTGTTTTAGATATCGAACTTGACCATACACTCATCCCATTTCTAATTAAACTTCGTTCCCTCCCTCCCTCCCTGTAGTAACGCTAGCTTGAACATACTCTTCTTCCTTTTTCCGTGGGTGTTTACGAATTTTCAGAGAAATCAGATCATGTTATTTCTATGGTTCTGCCTTACATATTATTAATTGTGATTCATCGGCGGTTAATTGACGAAACAGATAACAACTAGGTTTGTAGTTACATTCCAGCCAGTAGGCAGTAGCAACTGCACACTAAGAGCACTGAACGCTGTCCTGGTTAGTGTTCAGTATGAACAAGAAAGAAAGTTTGTTTTGTGGACAGTTGAAATATAATTGAAGTCAATTTTATAGCCATCCATTTGGCCTTCCAGTCTGCTAACATGTAGCTTTTGCGCGAAAACAGGAGAAGCAATCGTATGGAAGTCGGTATGGAAGCCAGCAGCGAAGCAGGGCAACAAGCAGGCAACTCAAGGCTCTGCCTAGAAATGATATCCGGTGCAAGTCAGGTTATTATGCACAGATTTTGTAGCTCCTAGTTTGTTAAATGATCATAATGATTATTGCTGATGGCAACTTGTTAGAGTCACAAAGCTGAATTTGTCCAGGTTCCGTCCACTTGTTCATTATCAACTTTTAATATTTCCCAAAGTGTAACTAAATTTGAATAACATAATAGGAAAATAGGACTGATCCTGGGACTGATTCTGCTAACTTGTGGGAAGAGGTGCTATCAGTGCAGGTCATGGTTCACGCCCCTATACTTCTACCCTTCTATCAATGTAAGGTATCTATGGAAAGATACGCAATCTGCCTATTCGTGAAAAAAGTAGGACAAATTGCATGTTACTATAACGATGGTGCTAAAAGATCTCAAGGATGCCATACCACAAGACATGCCGCGATTATCAGTACTGCGCCGGTTGTTGACCACCGCGGAGATGGATGCCCGCCGCTGCCCCCTGAGAATGAGAATGCATCGCTCGTGGCTTCGGATCAGCTTGTGGCTGAGCAAGCAGCCGCCTCCGCCATAGCCTGCCGCCTCTCCAAGGAGTAGGCCTGTGCTGCTCGACGTCTCATCGGGCTCTCTTCCTCGTCCGGGCCCTCCAGCGATTCCGATGGCCCCCTGGACGACGACAACGCCTACGTCGTCTTCGACAACTAGTACTGCCACCCTATAGATGACAAGGGGAAGGACAAGGCGAAGCGGTGATGTCCGAGTTGCGTCTTTTTGGTATCTAGCTATCATACTGTGCTGTGGTATGAACTACTATAAACTTGATGAACTTGATATGTCTGGTTGTATGAAATGAACTGCTATGTGTTTGTCGATGTTGTGTTAATCTAAATTGCATGAGGTTTAGATATGAGGGAGATGATTGCGGGATGGACAAATAAGGGTCGAGCCCCTCTTATCCGTGGACGATGTGTCAACGGACATATGAGGGGTCAAATCTGCCCATGCCGGTTGGAGATACTCCTAGAGGAGTCGTAAAGCTGTACTCCCTCTGTAAAGAAATATAAGAGCAATCAAAGTTTTCATGGGATACTGCATGTACTCTTTTTTTTTTCAAGAGAAACCATAGAGCTTTATAGAACAAGAAAGAAGTTAACATTTACAAGAGGTGTTTGCAAACATGTGCAAGACCGCCAACACCCCACCAACACAACTCACTAAACTAACGCCTCACAAAACGATCTACTCCTCCAGCACCAGCTTGCCTCCACTCCTTACAAATTGTGCAGTTTAATCTTGTGCTTGTGAATGTTCAGCTTCATGAAATCTGATGCTCTCATGATCCCAGCGTGGGCGGCATATATTGAACTGCACATCTGTCAAGCAGGGGCATATATATTATCCCACAACGGTGGTATACATACCACAATGCTATAGTATCTCTACTTCTCTACTTGTGCAGAAAAATGTCGTTTTTTGCTACGGAAATGTTGGTTAAGAGCTGTGTTCTACAGCTCTATAATACTCGCATCGCGCTTCCTTTGTTCAGACATATGTCCAAATGCAATTTAGTAAAGACAGATCTGCCTTGAGACAATTTTCATCAGGAGTTGATCTCCCTTGAGACAATTTTCTTTTCGGTTTTGTTTGGCCAGGACAATTTGCTTGCAATAGATGCAAGTTTTTTTTACACACGCATCGCTGGCAACTAACTGTACATACAATTTATACAATGCCAAAGTAACGAAGCCGGAGCAGTTTCTGCTGTTCCAATCTATAAAACAGCAAAACCATGAAGTATGTGCTATCTGGAGTTGTCCTGAAAAGAAGAAAGATAATTCCAGGTGTCAGTACGACGACAGAGATGACAAGGCTGAACTGATTTCTTCATATATTTAGTAGTTCTGATGCAATATACCTGCGTATCTGTTGTGGAGGAATCGTCTAAGATCCTTGCTTCAGATTTCTCGTTCGAGTAACTATCAAACAAGAAGATGATACAGTTTAGTAATCTTGCATGCATGATGAGGTTTGGTAGCATGAGTAACTCTGTGAAATCAAATATGAAAGCACGATCAGGGGCATACGTTGACAAGATGGTGACCCAGATTAATTCGACACAGTCGACCCAGAGAAGTCTTTGTTCGATAGGAACCACACCATATGTAATTAAGTGTGCAAATGGCCACAGCTTCCATCCAGCCTGCAATTACAATTTAGATAGATCAACACTTTGAGCTTTGTAACAATGAGTAGCAAGGGAAATAAAATGGGCAAAAGGTAATATACAATACTCTTGTATTGCAGCACAACTAATCCTATCAATCACATTTCACTTTGTTTCCATTTTCTCTCATCCACCTCCCCAAATTCTTTCACAATGGTGTATCAGATGTATGTGCACCTTATTTAGTTAATTTACACCCGTTAACACACACCTGTAGTTTCTAGTGTACCTAAAAGGCCTGAAGACAATACTACGCGTCAAATAAGCGAAGAATGGAGAAGCAAAATGCATCTCACCTCTGTATTAATTCGCTCTACGTTCTACATTTTCTAACCGAACAACAGTTAGTATCCCAGTGTCCAAAGATACTTAGTCTGGCACAACCACAGAAGCATAATTCAGAATTTAAAAGATGACTGATGCTTACAGTAAGCATGGGGAAGAAGGTGGCCTTGAGCTCGCTGAATATGGTGGACGGAGATTCCCAGCGAAGGAAGCCCAGGGCGACGAAGTAGATGCTGTTCCACAGCGCAGACCAAGCCGTCTGATCAAATGCAACCTTGACAGGCACAGCCCACCAATCCTTGAACGGAAACAACGACTGATGCAAGAAAGCCGACGCATTCATGTCAGTTACCTCATCAAACATCAGACAAACTTGTACGAGTCAGGCTAAGAATCACAATGGGTACCTCGCAGAAATGGTAGTAGTAGTGCGAAAGGGATCCGTGGAGGGTGAACCCTACGAGGCCAGACCGAAACATACGAGTCCGGTCAAACTCGAAGATGGGCTTCCCTTCGTAACACTGTAATAAGCAGGAGCAACACAAACAAGAAGAACCGAATTAGCTATTGCAGCAGTAGAAAGGGGATGCAAAAGTAAAACAGTCAGTCAGCGAGGGGGAATTGGATTGGATTGGATTGGCACCTGGGCTATCCAGTCGCCGAGGGAGTAGACGACGCCGCTGATCATCATCTTGGCAAGAACCGGATTGGCCTTGAGGGCCTCCTCGTACGCCGACCAGTTGTGCTCCGGCATGTACCGCAGGATCTCAAAGATGGTCCACCCCTGCACCAACCAAATCCAACCAAGAGAAACAAAGGTTAATCATCCATTACGAACCCCCAATCGATCGAGATTATGACTAGCTATTAGTGGAACAGAAGAGGCAATTGTGGTTGGAATCAATCTTACATGCCAGTAGTCCTGGTCGACGGTGAGGAGCTTGGTGAGCGCGTAGGTGCTGGCGCCGAGCACGATGGCCGCGTTGATGCCGCGGTCGAGCATCTTGTTGCCGTCGTCGTCGCCGCCGCCGCCGGGGGCGAACCCCCCGCCCATGTCGCCCTGGAAGGCGAGGCCCTCCGGCAGCTCCTCCAGCAGCCCCGCCGGCACCACCCCGTCCAGCTCGCCGGCCCCGGGCCCCGGCAGCGCGTCGGCCGGCTCCGCCGCGGCCGAGACGCGCAGGGCGCGGCGGAGGCGCCTGGAGGACCCCGCCAGGCGGACGAGAGACGGCGCAGCGGTGGAGGCGGAGGCGGAGAGGGGGCTGCCGGGGATGAGGCGGCTGCAGGCGGGGGACGTGGCCACGGACGCCGCCATCGCTGCCGCTCTAGCCCCACAGCACAGCTAAGCTGCTAGCCCTCCCACCACACCCGCACGCGCGCGCTGAGGCTGGTTGGTTCTGGTTCTGGGCTTCTGGCCCTTGCTTCTCGCCTTGACTGACGTTGGTGTTTGTTCAGCGTTTGCTTCCGACCGGTGCTTTTTTCTGACTGGTGCTCGCGTGGTTTTATCCGCCGGGGCTGCGGGGCAGGTGGCAGCGACCGCGTGAAGGTTGTGGATCTCTCGCGGCCGCGCCGTTGTGTGGAGGAGGGGAGTCGGCAGTCGTCTCGGGGTTGTGTGCTCGCCTGAGGTTGCTGCGTGCCGGCCAAGGGTAATCTCGTTTCATCCGGGGGAAATGATTCCGGTCGACGATTTTGTGCTGGAGGTGCGTGCTGAAGTCGGACCAAACCTCTCTGCCTCATACGGTGGGCCAGCGCACCACGACAGGGTATCCGAGTTCCAGGTTCCGTGGAGCCCGGCGGAGATTCCACGCCTCCGGTGGTGGCGAACTGCTTGCTTGTGTGGCCGTTCTGTTCTCCGCCTCATTGAGTGATTTTTCCCTGTGGAAAACCTGCATGTTTTCGCCTATTTTTGTGTGGACCTAAAGAATCACCAATGAGAACTCGTCTGCAAGAATACAGACCAGCTAGCTGAGGTTCTTCACCAAAGCACGTTGGCAATACCGTCCCCGGATGATTGAAGACGCACGCGGCAGCGCATCCCCGGCTTGCGGTTCTTGCCCGGTCTCAGATGAGCGCACTTGGCCCGTACACGAATGCACATGACACGATGGATTTCGCTACCCTTTTTGACGACAACTATGGCAGATCTGCCTAGTAGACAACGGTTCCGTGGAGCTGGCGCGTGTTGCTTGCTTGTACACCCAGGTGAGAACACATGTTTATGAAAAACAAAATCTTTGAAAAGGGACTGAAACCCCCGATCTCTACCTCGATCGATGCACATAGCCCTAGATTAATTATTGCAACGTTTTACAACAAAGTCCAGCAGAAAAAGGCAGAAGGACAAAGACTAGGCGGCATTAGAGCATATACAGCATGTCCCCTTAAATCCTCCTCGAATGTCCGACGTAGGGCCGGAGATTCCGGGGCGAACCTAGAACCCAGGGCTCTTAATATAAACGAGAAATGTATCTTCCGAACGTTCGGGTTGTGGCCACAATGCGCTACCAGCTGAAATAAGTATCTGTTCTGCTTCATGTATAGATTGATTGGCTTTTATCTCTACTCCTAACTAGTAGAATGCCCGTGCGTTGCCACGGGCAATGGATATATTTTTTGCCCGTTGCATGTATAAATATTTCAGTGGTTCAACACATGTCGTGTCCTTGCGATTCTTATACACATTAATTGATATTGTCGAACTTTTTTACAACACCATATCCGCATCCAGCCGCTACTATCACAGTGGGTACATTGCTACTTAGTAAACAAATAAATAATAATCATTTTATTCTAGAATATACAGTAAATTTATTGTTAATGATGGGAAATCCACTCATTTTTTGCTTGATTGGTGGCATGGGGCCACTCCTTTATGTTCTTCCTTCCCTCTTCTTTTTTCTTTCTGTGGCAATCCCGAGATAACTATTTATGAGCTTGCCAACTCTGGTTGGCATTTGACCTTCCGTCGCTCCCTTTCTCATGCAGAGTTGGAACAGTGGCATCAGCTTGCTGCCACCTTCCCCTCGCTCTCGGAGACTTCGGATTAGGTGGTCTGGCCTCATTCCTCCTCGGGTGTTTTTTCGGTGAAGTCGCTTTACCGCAAGCTCATTTCGGGTTCTATTACTCTGAAGTTCAAGGGTGTTTGGAGGGCTTGTGTTCCGCTTAAAATCTAGATCTTCCTTTGGCAAGAGCTTTCGTGGAAAGTTCCATGCTGCTACGTGTTGGGATCAAATTAGGAAGCGTAATGCTCGGACTGCGGCTACGTGCTCTCTTTGTTCTCGACCAGAAGATTCTGACCATATTTTATTTTCTTATGATTTTGCGGTCCTGTTGTGGAGCTGTACTCGGTGGTCTCCGTCTTGCTTAGCTCAGTTATTACCTCTCGTCAGTTCTTTGTTTAGGCAGCTGTGGCGTGTTTTCTGGTTTGGTTTTGCTGCAGTCATTTGGGCTCTCTGGACGACCCGAAATAAGTTTACCATTGAACATGTGTTCCCTTCGAAACCAGCTGACGTTATTTTCAAATCTCTTGCTCTTTTGCAGCAGTGGAAGCCTCTGATTAAGAATTGCGACGTGGACGCCACAGATATGCTTATCTCATGCGTCAGGGCTACGGCAGTCTCTCTATCTCCAAGGGTGCAACCTACTGCTTAGCGATCGTCGGGCTGTCTTTAGCTAGCTTCTATTTTTGGTACCTGGTTGTGGCCTGTGTGCCTGAACTTGAACTTGGTCTGTTGGGTTGTGCTGGTTGTTGTGCTGCCATGGCGTGTGATTGTATGTGTGTGACAATGTTGTGAACCTTCTGTGGCTTTATTTATAATGTCGGGCAATAGTCTTTTCTCTAAAAAGAAGCGTTTCTCCTTGATTTGATGGCACCCAAACTATTCTTTTAAACGGTATATCTCTACGGCCCTATAACACAAGTAAAGTCATTTCTTTGCAAAGGAATATTTTGTATGGATCTAGATCCCAAGGAATATTTTTCTGCAAATATACTTTTGAACATTGTAAGAAAATAGCGACAAATAACTCTGATATGCTCCTTGATTCTGTATGATTACAAATATCCACTTTTCAAATGAGAATGAGTGTCACCACCGCCATTGCTGACCACGAACTCCCATTCGTAATATTGCTAAGATTAGTAAAGATTACATGAACTTCCATCCTAGCAAGAGGAGAATTGGGAACAATGAAAGAACAATTAGAACTATACATACGAAAATAAGCTAGCGCTCGCAATGTTCCCTAAAATAAAATTGGGACAACCTGCCAACACAGCAAAAAAACTTCTTCTGGATAGAAGTTATTGTACATATAGACAACAACTTCTGTCCATATAGAAAGTGATAATTAGCATCGCGAACCAACCTGTGGCTGGATGGTTAGGAGGACAGTGGGTATCCCAGCCCACCAGAATTCAAGTCCTAGATTTGACATTGGTGCTCGCATTATTCCTGGATTTATTTCAGGCTTCCAGCGATTTTCGTTCAGTGGGAGGAGACGTTCCCGTCGACTGCGAGGCGCCTGTGATGACTTTGTGAAATCTCAAAATGCTATGCCGGCTCAGTCTCTCGGAGGTGCTCATAGGGGTAGGGTGTGCGTGCGTTCATAGGGGTGAGTGTATGCTCGTGTATGTGAGTGACTTCGATTGTACTGCGTTCAAAAAATAAATAAATAAAGGAAAGTGATAATCAACATCAAGGCAGGGAAGAAATTGAAAAGAAGACTCATGTTACTTGCATCCAATTAGGGTAAAGAACATGACAAGTATCACCCGTGGACCGGCTGGGATAGAAATACATAAAGGATCCATCAACACCCAACCATTTTACAATTATCTGACATTATTTAGCATAAAATAAATTGGAACGCAATCGTCCGACATAGAAGGAAGTATTGCAGAGGGGCATTGATGTGTGTAGCACATTCCTTGCGCATTCGACAACAACAGGTGGAGCCCGTGGAAACACAGAGAAGGATTGGCCCAAAAGCATGATGCAACCCAATCCAACGTAAGGGAGAGGGAAAGTGGCGCTCCAGCTCTGAAAAAAGACCTCCTTTCTAGAATTCACCTACAGTCACCGTTGCCGTTCGCTCACCAAAGGAGGGCTCGGCGTGGACTCGCTGTTTCCATTCACGCGTCCGGCACACCCATCCCCACGGTTGTGGTCGGCTACACCATACCACACCATCGAGGCCAATCTCAATCAATGTTGGTCTCGTCCTCTGTGATGCCACTACCCTAGCGCACACCAGCCACGTCCTACTATCGGCTTCAGGGCCGTGACATTGGCCACGACCTCCAAGAGGAGGAGCACAAGTCCGGCTCCGAGGCCTCATGGCAATAGCCGCCAGATCACTGGTGTCACAAGGAGAAGCAATGGTAGCACTGGAGGACGAGGTTACATCGACGCGATTGTCGACGTCCTGTGGTTTGTGTTCAAGTGGGCCAATGGCTCCTATGCCGTCGCCGTCGAATGAGTTGCTGATCGCAAACAACCATTCTAAAATGTTGAAAATGCAGGAAGGGTCCAACCAAGTCATTGATGTTAGCTGAATTTAGTATGGCATGAAAAATTGAGATCACTAAATATTTGTTGTTATGACCGGATCTCATGACTGAATAGGAATTGGAGTTACTACTTGTACATGTGTAGAAACAGATGTAATGGAAAAATGTTTCGTTTGCTTGAATGTTATGACTAAATGAGTGTTCCAGTAAGCTTTGTGCAAGTGCAGAATTGGACAGAAGTACATACGCAGAATTCTGAACTGAACTGAATGTCAATTGTTGCTCCTAGCTGAACTGAACTGAATGTCAACTATTGCTCCTAACTGAACTGAACTAAATGGCACACAAAACTGAACTTGAACTAAAATAGATGACAACTATTGCTGGCACCCAGAACTGAACGTGAACTGAACATAATGGCCACTATTGCCCATAATTGAACTGATGGAACCGAGAACAGAACTAAATGGTAACTTTCACCCATAACTGAACTGAATGCCAAAATTATCCAGAATTGTACATGACTGATAGACTGATAAGCAACTTGCCTACTTTATTATATACAGTCGTACTCGGCGCCGAGCAATTAATTTTTGTGTTTAGAAAAATATCAAGAGACCTAAGCGAAACATAGTTCTTAAATATGACGTGTGTATTATATCTCCCTGATTCCTTGAACAAGAGTAAACAATTTTGTATGTGATATCATATTTTTAAAAGAAGATTAATCTTCCACAAACTCAGGTCAGGTACCAAAAATGTCAGTGTGTTATTAATCCCAAAAATCTGGGCGTGTACTTGTCCAAAAATCACATAAGAGATTATTACAGGGGTACTGAAATCTTGTGTCCTCCAAAAAAAGTAAGGAAATATTACAATAAATCATCATATATGATAATATGACTAATATTAGAGAGAAATTAGGAACAGAGATGCTAAAACTGGAATGACTAACCATGATTCGATTGATGCTAAAGTAATTTGGACTATCAAAGCGATATGTACTCTGCCAGCTTGAAGCACAAACACAACATGCTACACATAGATTGAAAGAACCAGACCACTTACATCAAAATGCTATGCACAGGTTGAAAGATAGAATAATTTACGAGGTCTGCCTTTCAGAAAAAAGAAACAAATCAGCAAACACATATCCTCCAAGCTGGAAAAACAGAAGAACTATCCCGAAGCAGTATAGGAATTTAACATTCATGGCATGATGGAAAATTGGGGTGAAGTACACCTGGGCATCGAGGCCATCTGCATCCAAGGAGGTTCTTCACGGACGTATGCAACTGGCTGTGTTCTACGGTCGCTGGATTTTGCAAACTTCCTGCCCATCTTATGTACAGAAGCTCGTCCGAGATTCAGGTCCGTGCCATGCCTTGCCAAGTGGAAGATGCCGATCGCCAGCGCCGGATCAGTCGGGTGGAGTCGCGAGAGGATGCAGTCCTACTGGGCGACGGCCCTCCGACGCCAACAGCCGCACCACCAGGGCGAGGAGGCACTTACGTAGACAGATGGATGGTGCCACGACCTCCAGCTGACCTTGAATGACGCAGGGGAGTCGACGGCAGACCAGAACTGGAGGGAAGGCGGCGGCTTCTGGGATGTCGCGGCCGTCGTAGCGCCGGTGGAGAGCTTGGGGCGGCAGCGGCGCAAGGGAGGCGGGTGGTGCGTGGAGAGAAGGATCGGTGAGTTATGGTGGGAGGCAGCGCTCCTTTTACGGTGTATCATGTCACACAATCAAATCAGATCGCGATCTGATTTTGTAGGACAAACTTGCCTTCCGTGAAATGGGGCAGATGGACGTGGAAAAGGCAAAGGTGCCATGCAATCAAATCAGATCGAAACTTGCTTTCCGTAAACCAAGCAGAACGGGAAAAGGGGAGGGATGGACGATATGAACGAACGATACCATGACCAACCATCACGACCAAGACTCCCCTTTAGGAGTAGAGATTTTAATGTGATTGGGAAGGAATTGCCTGTAAGGAGGAGAGGGTCGCTGATAACTGGTTAGGAAAGAGATAAATTATTTTAGGAAGGAGATATGGTGCATGGTTAGGAAGGAGATTATGGCCGTGATTGATTCTGAAATAATTATGTATGCGACAAAATCTCTTGGCAGGATTGAGATACGACTATGATGGATTCCCTCCTTTAGAATTTATTGTGTTACCAAATCTCGTGGCAGGTTTGAGATTGATTGCCTCCCGTGTGATTTTTATTGTGTTACCAAAGATGGATAACCGATTTAAAGCGAAAACCAGAGGTATAGAAAACCATATGGGTTCTTCTATAATTGGATGAGAAGATACCATCTAGCACGTCAATTAAGAATTACGCATATTTATACCTCGAACAAGGAAGCATGTATTTGATCTTTGCTGCTGAGATTCAGTGTTTCCTATCGGAGGTCTGAATTTGCATATCAGAGGTCTGAATTTGCATATGTGGGCCTCTGAATTAGATTATAAGCATTCTAATCATTGTTTATCGGAGGTTGTGCCATATATCTAGAACTGTAGAATATCTTCCACATATGTTAGGAACTCATTTGAGTGTTCATTGTCGGGGGGTGCCAAGAACGCAACTCGTCTCTTCGGCATTGAGTTTATTTGGAGAGTGTTGCAGTCATTGCAATCTCAGTGACAACTAGCAGAGTCATGAAGAAGGTAAGTCATCTCCCATGCATCAAATTTATTTGGAATTGTGCAGCTTCAGATATGCAGTAATTATGTTTCAGCATTCTATTTATGTAGTTCAAAACTTATTTAGTTGTCTATCGCAAGGGTAATCTATTAAGTTGGTATATTTTGACGTATTTTGGAGGAGTAGCTCAACAAGGACTTCACGTGCTCTGACAGGGGTGGTGGGCTGCCAACGCTACCTCGAGATAGTATTGCTTAAATCGGCTGGAACCACTAGATTCTCGTCACTAACTTTGTGAATTGGTAGAAAGGAGTCAGGTTGGGGAAAGGGGTGAACGGACTACTACTAAATGAGTGGGCCTTTGGGAAACACCTCAAACATTGAATTAAGGTTTTAATGAGAATTCGGTACAAGAATAGTTGGTTGTAATATGTTGAATTTTTCATGGTGGAGTTGTTGTACAATCTCCCGACAGCCATGCTTTACAAGGCTTAAGGGACTGTATAATGGCCACACACTTGGAATTCAAACAAGCTGGGTTCAAAATGGTACCTTCGAGTTATTATTTATGTTGTTTGGCTGGCTCACTTTGTGTAGAAGTTGTAGGAGGATATGCGTGTTTTTAAATTTTGCTATTTGATTTCACATTTTTTATTCACTTCTACCAATTCTTCTTTTGTGAGCAGAATTACTATAATTTGTGAATGCACAAAAGGGTTCGATTACGATGTGGCAGATTGGTTTTGAGAAGGCAACAATATAAGTTGCTCGGTAAAACAAGTTATGCTGTGTAGATTACTGTACTAGAGATCCATTACTACTAGTAGAACGCCCGTGCGTTGCTACGGGCCCCGATACATATAAATAAATCAAACAAATGATTAAATTCGCTCTCCCTCATACGGTCTGGGTGTGTTCGGACATCAAAGGGTGGCCAGTGGGCTCCCCAAAATTCAACCTTCTGAACAGTTTGGTCTCCCCTAAATCCAGACCATATGTGGGGGAGAAATGTGGTTGTCCGGGCTATCTGCCATGTTATCTTCAACACGCAAATCCAACATAAAAACCCCAACCCACGATACACCCTTCCCTTTTCTTGTTGAACCCTTCCCTTCTCCTTTAAAACCGGATGACACCCACCTCACCTTCGCCGTGGCCGCATCCTGATCAAAGTTTTTGCCACTGAATCCATGCCTTCCTGCCTAGAAGGTCGCATGCTGATCTGAAGTCTAGCTTAATGCCCTCTTAAAATCATATTTTTCCTTTCAAGATAATTAACCTAATAACCCTACATCTAGATACAGAGAGTGTCCCTCGATTTGCAAAATACTCCCTCTGCAAAGAAATATAAGACCGTTTCTTTAGAGGGGGTATAAACACGTCATATTCTAATCAGGTATCTATTTAAATGAATCCTTTTACATTGAAAGATCTATTTCAGTAAAAAGAATCTCAAACCTATATTTTCCCAGTTATGTAGTTAAATCATCTTAGCATTTCATCCCCTTCCTAAAAGCACGAATGGACCAGAGTATACGAATTAGAATCAGAAGTAGACCTCCAAAAGGAGGTAGGACACAAAAACCGAACCATCACTGGTAGATGCAAAAATTGGAACGAATAAGCAAACCATTGTATCTTAGGAACAGAGGAATGACCCTAACTCGTGTGTCGGACCATGCCATCACTTAATTTCCGTTAGATATATTAAAAAATCAGATATTGAAAATAGTATATGTATACTTCACACTTTAAAACAATAAATCCAAAATATAAATGGCAAATAATTATACGTAGAAGCTAAGGACATGAGTGCCATCACCATGTTACAAGAGACCTAACTTTCATTTTTGCTTCTGATAGGCTTAAATTCAGAGCAACGATCAGCTGTTTGGAATTGTTACAAAGTAGTACTTGCAATCTTCCTCCATGAGCCACAAACTAATTCTTGTTCAAAATTCATGGTTCCTCCTCTCAATCTGCATCTTCACAAACAGAACAAAAACATATGATCTCCATGTTGCTTGTAGTAAGCAAAACAACAGAAGTTGCAAAAAAAAAGATATCTAAAAAATAAATATATATGCAGTGCAGAAGCAGAGGAACCAAGATTGCTGACCTGTGGATCTTTGCTGGTGGCTTTCATGAGGTCGCCTGCATTTCTTCTTCCTCCTACTTCCTTGCTGTAATTGTCCTAAACAAGGGAATACATACATAACCACTCAGTCTAGTACAATAACAACAACCTGGAAATCCAGAACTACTACATATATGCAAGGAAAGGGAAAATCACCCAAAGGCAGATGTAAACATGTAGCAGGGTTAACTCAAAAGGAAGATACTCCTGGATGGAAACATCACATGGACTCTGATCCGAGTCCTTCTCTTGAGCGGACACAACACAGGGACAGTGGGAGGACGGAGGTGGAGCAGGTACATAACAGATTTCCAAAGTCTCTTGTGAATATCTCCACAAATATTAGCTGGTAATATTTAAAACTGAAGAAACCAGGATTTCAAATTTCTGAGTCAAAAAGGCGCACACCAATAAATAACTGAAGCTAAATTGTAAAATGTTGGCAGTAAATGTAGAACTATGATATTTTGTACTTCATATGACAATAAAAGAAATAAGCCAAGATGAATCAACTCAAATAATTGGACATAATCATCTTCATTATTGTTCAAAGGAGAGAAAGAAAATAAAAAGCCTTTAATCAGAATTTGGTAATCAACAACCATTGCACAAATTTCAGTTTTATAAAGTACAATAGTTCATTTCGCATAAAGCGAGATGGCAACATTCTAGAAACAGAGACGTGACCGTGTTCATCTAAAGTCCAGTTGATTGCCCGTGCGTTCCTACAGGGGCATACATCTTCTAGTGGTTTAACACAAATCGTAGAACTGTCTTTGAGATCCTCGTGCACATCAGGTGGCCTTATTGATGTAGGGTGGAACCCTAATGGTGTCGATCTTTCACGATTGGAGCGGATCCCGCGAAGAACACGAAGAACACGAGAGGGAAAACGAGAGGAATCACTCAAATAGACAAGAAACAATCACACATGTGCTAAATCCACATACACATAAGGGATACAAAGGTCCAAATCCAACACAAGAGGGTACAATCGGTAGCTAGTTCATCCCTATCCGGAGAGGAGTCGAGGTCTTGAATATCCCGGAGGATCTTCTCACATGTAGGTCTTGAACTCCATGGGAGTGGTCTCTCTCTCTCTCAAGAGTAGAGGTAGGAGCAAAGCTCAACTAAGATGAGCTATCATATTTGCTAATCCTAGAAAGGATGAGGAGGAGGTCTATTTATAGTTTAGAGCGAAGTGGGGGCGAGTGGAGGAGATTACACGGCCAAAGGCCTAAAGCTGCTGACAACGGGGGGGGGGGGGGGGGGGCGGATGTCCGGGCGTCAGGCCGGATGTCCGGCGGTTCGCGGGGGTGCCGGATGTCCGGCCCTGGCGTCGGATGTCCGGCCGAAAGGGGTCCAGTTACTGTAATGGAGCGCCGGATTTCCGGGCAGGGGCCGGATGTCCGGGCTACCTGCCGGATGTTCGAGCCCTGGAGCATCTTCTCGGTAGGGCTGCTGCTACTGGGCATTTCCTTCAGGGGGCGCCGGATGTCCGGGCTCCTGTCGGATGTCCGGCCGCTGTAGCTCCGCGGCGTCTCCACTTGAGGCACTTCTTGATCCGCTTCCGTGTGGACTTGTCCTATGCTTCGAGCATCTCCATGGTCGTCTCCTCGGTTCCTAAGAACATGTAGTGTCTTTGCGTTATGTAGCAACCATGTCTCGCATGAATGGAAAGGGAAAGCATTTAGGAGCGGGTTCACCTCGTGTCCAATGGCACGTGCTCGAGCTCTCATCGTATCTCCACTTGGGGCTTGGGGAGTGTACATGGGGATGACCGTAGGATGCTCCGCATCATCTCCCCCCCCCCCCTTGGGAAAGATCGGTCCTCAGATCAAAAACCTCATCACCATGGAAGCGGCAGTCGTGGACGGACTTATAGTTGGACGGAGTGGAAGTCATGGCGCAATCCAAATACTCCAAGGTGTCTCCGGAAAGGTATACATGCAAAAGGAGCACACACAAGGTACACTTGGAAATACAATGGTTAGCGCACACAAGGTGTCCATCAAGTAAGCATGAGTTCGTCCGACAATATTGTTTGTGACAAGGCACATGAAGCTTCACAAAATGATATAGAATGAGATTTAAAGCATTCATGGGAGCAAATTCATTCGGTGGGCACACAAAGGTGTTGTGAAAGTGATTAATGCAACCATTGTGCAAAATGATGTCATAGAGTGATGGTTTATCAAGAGCATGAACATGGCAAGTGGTTTTCAAAATGATGATGATGTCATGCAATTGATGGTGGGCAAGATCATTATGGATGAATATGCCATCAAGGAAGATCACAACAAATTTGCTAAGAAAATGCACAAGCTCATATATCATGGATGACATGGGAATACAAGATGTAACAAGGCAGTCATAATGTAAGTCAATCCATGCATAAGGTGCAAATTTGTCATGGGTGTGATGTGTCCAATTAGCATGCTCATCAACAAATATGGAAGTGTCGGTGCGATATGGCAAAAGTTTCATGGCATACCATTGCCCGATGTCGTGGCATGAGTCGTGGTCCGGTGGTGCAACCGCTACTTCCGAGCGCTCCTCAACTTGAAGTTCCATAGGGCCCATCTCCAATGGCGGTCCTCCATACAATAGATGTATCATGTAGACAACAAGGAGCAAACACGAATGAAAGTGTGGCCCATTCGATATGTATATGTGAGGGTGGCTCAAAGGGAAGGAGTGCACCTTTACGAGTTTCCCGAAAATGTTGGTGTCGCGCATCGTGTACGCCTTTGCATGACCAATATGTGTCATGACGGCACCGCCTTGTGAATCCTTCAAAATGAAAGAACATGACAAACACTCAGAAAAACAAATGAGGTTAGCATGAATGCAAAACCTATCATTCGTGTGGTGAGATACCGAACAAGTGTCGTCATCATTCATAGCATAAGAAGGAACAAGAAAATGTGGCATGGTATGGAAGCATATGATGCGAGTATAACCAAAGACATTAAGCTCATTCAAACAAGCATGCATCACAAGTAAGATGTCCAAGTCTCCAAGAGCAATAAGCATAGCATTTGTGCACTCACTACAAGTGGATATGAGAGATGCAACTAACAGAGACAATTGACAATGATCAGAATAAATCATGTGAGAGGCATGAACATGAATGTTATCAACCCAATGAAACGAGCATGTATGAATCATGGGTGATGCAACAAAGCAAGCAATCATAGTGATCAAGTCATGCAAGCTAGTAGTGCGAAGATGCAACATACTAGAGGTCATCATAGAAATCGTGTCATGTGTGCAATTAGTGGGCATGCATAATGCACATGACATATCACAAGCATGAGAACAAAATATGAGTAAAGTAGCATCATTGTATTGGCAAGAAGTTCTATGTAAATAGCACTTATGTAAATAGCACTTGAACCACATGACTCTCCCAACACAATAAGCAACAATAGCATAGGGCATATGGTAATCATGGCAATAGCAACAAGGATCTCCACCAAGCATGCAAGTACACATAGAAATAGTAGAATGGTGAATCATGAGTAAATGCAAGCAAGGGTCATAATTGCATGACAAAGGCATAGAAGGAGGCATAACATGCAAAGTGAACACGGTAAAAGGAGCATAAGGTGACAAGTGGTAAATAGCCCATAGCCGTGTGAGAGCCAAGTAAAAGCAAAGTGCGTAGTCCTTGCACGAGGGAAATGGTCGGAGAAGCATTCCAAGTAATCCCAAAGCATCGTTGCTCTCAAGAGCTCGTTTCGTCAACTCATGGGATTGTGAAGTTGACAAATATTCATGAGTACCTACACAAAACAAAGACAAAGGGAAAATTGTGTGCGTGTGGTATATGTACACATCATCCATTATGATGCGCACGTGCATGTGTCGGTTAGCACAAAATATCCAATGCTCAAATAAATGAGATGCATGATATACGAACATGTCATCCATCATGATAGGTTTGTTGTTATGTATAGCATAATGGAGACTCAAAGGGTGTAATGCATCACGAGTAATATCTAGAGCATTGTCATGAATGTGAAGCATATGGTGCACACAAGGGATGGAATCATGCGATGTACAATTATGTTCATGGCATGGCATAGTAGATGAATTGCACAAATGATGCAAAGGGAGCATAGCAATATCATCACAAGAAAAGCAAATTCCAATGACCATGATCTTGTCATCTATGCCATAAGTACACATGGGATTGATTTGAATGGGATATGCATAGTCACCATGGTGAGATTGTAATGAAGCAATATGTGAAATCTCACTCATAGCATATGACAAGTTTAATGGATTATTGAACATGACGTGACCAATAGAATTTTCACATGATATCCTATGGAGCATAGCATCACAACTAGGTAATTCGACATGCTCATCATCATATTCATCATAAATGGGTGGCATATCTAAGCATGTAGAAGACATAGCATGTGGTGAAATCATAGGGTGATCAACATCATGGAAGCAATCATTGTAAAGATAGTCCACTAGTGGGACAAGCGAAGCACCTTCACCTATGTTACCTTTGGATCTCCTCTCATGTGGTGTAGGTGAGGTGGCAAAAATCAAAGCGTGATCAACATTGTCGTCTTTATGGAACCATGTGGGGGGTGCATCATCGTCCACCATGGCCATTATCTTGTCCATTGGAGGTATGGACTCATCGAGGATTGGCACTTCGTCTTGTAGGAGATCTAGCACCAAAGAAAACACACTTGGAATAGAGGGTAAGTCGTTAGAAATCATAGTGGCCTCACATGCCCTATCAACTACCTCACTCACTAAGTGTTGTGGCTCACTCACTCCCGCTAAGATGCTCTCACTCATATGGTTGGTCGAGTCACTCAAAGGGTGGTGATAGCTCTCAACCTCACATAGGATGTGTGGCATGTTCTCATGTGTGGGTCGAGTGGTGGTCACACTCATCCTCTCATAGGAAATGCTCTCAATGTCACATATGGTGGAGTCACTCATATCACTCATATGGTGGTGGCTCTCCGCACATGGCAATTGGGGCATCTCGTCATATGTGGGTGTCGGAGAGATGTAGGTGCAAGCGTCTCCATACTCAACTTATTTCGCCGCCGTGGTTGTGGGAGTAGTCCCATGGTCAACCTCCTCATCCATAACGCCTCCAAGGATGAATGCCATAGGATGTGGCAAATCATCGCTCTCCTCCGAGACCAAAGAGAGGGTCTCATTTGCGGTCGCGTAGCTTGAGTCCGAGTAGGAGTCCCATGTGGGCGGTGTCTTCATGTTGTCGAAGAGGTTCGTGCTCGCCGCCTTGATAGAAGGGAATGATCCATGGTCGACCGTCTTGTCGTCGTCTTCTTGTAGGAGGCCCATATGAAGTGGCACCTCATTGCTCGTCTCCATGACCGAAGGGAATTTCCCATGCTCGGCCATCTTCCTTGAGGGGCTTCCGAAGATGGAAGTGTCGCCCTCGCTTGTAGGTTGTCGCCTTGGACTAGATGATGTCGATGTAGGCGTACTCGTGGGAAGTAGGCGAAGATGCCGTACGTCCAAAGGTGAAGATGCCTTGATAACACTTGGCGAAGATACCGAAGTGGTGGTGGTAGCCGTAGCTTCCTCTTGGTGGTGCTTGTCTCGCGGTCTTCTTTTGTGCTCATGAAGGTTGGCCGTAGCGTGATGTAGAGCTTGTGGGGACTTGGTGGTGTGCGTCGCTCGAGCATCTTCATCTTGATGGTGATGTTGTTGTGCTTGACCTTGATGTCGATGGCTTGCGATGTCTTGAAGATGAGGACGTGGTCGAAGTAAGCTTGCGTCGGTTGGGCGCGTCGAAAATGTGCTACTTGGTCGCCGCCGCTTTGAAGATGACGAAGGAGAAGAAGACTTGTAGGTGGCCAACATGTCTCGTAGTTGATCCATGTGTTCGTCCAACTTGTTGTCGATGTAGTCTCTTTTCCGCGCTTCGGAGTGTCGTATGTCGATGGCGAGGTTCTCGATGCGCTCCCGCAAGGCATGTTGTGCACCTTGCATTTGTCGTTATAGTCCGTAGCGGGGCGTTTTGGTGATGTAGTTGTTCTCACCGTCGTTGTCGTCGAAGACCGGAGATGATGTGCTTTGCCTATCCATCACAAGACTAGAGCAAATGTGAGTGGAAGAAAGGGAATAACTAGACCAAATGTACCTTTCCAATGTTGAAGATGGATCAATGATCACCCAATATGGTATTATGGAAATAGCACAATTGGTACCGGATCTTGTCAATTCTCACACCTACACTATAAAGCTTATGGAGTAGCTTGGTGAGGATAGTGGCACAAAATTTGATGCAATTGCTAGCAAGAGTCAATAATGTTGAAAAAGATTCACAAATTCGCAAATGCAACAAGTAGACCTATAGCAAGTGGGTGGCACACGGAAACACACACACGGATAGATAGATAGGGTCGTGCAACCAAGGAATGAGCTCAAAATGTGATATCCACGGAAAATGCTCGTGTTGCACAACTCTAGAGAGACGCTAGCACGATTGCACTATTGGGCATGATACGAACTTGTGCACAACCTATAGAAACAAAATGTGTCGACTTCTATCCCAAGTATGCTATGTATGTATGGTTCCCGGTGTCTCGCACACAATGATCCAAGGTGATCAATGATGGTGTATGATATGCAATGTGGCGTGATGCTATGGCTATTGCTTACAAGCTCTTTGCTTTCTTTTTCTCTTTGCTTAAAAGCTTTTTGCACTCTTTTTTTTTGATATGACCACTATGCGAAATGCTCAAACCAACATAGCAATTTTGTATATGCGGGAACAAATGATGACACAAGAGATGATACGATGATATATGCACGCAATGATAGCTATGCGGAACATGTATCACTAAAGTGCACAAGTAGCGTTGCCCGGCAATACTCAAATGGCTAGTCTCGGTAGGCAAGTGACGCAAAATTGGCTCGGGGGTTAACAATGCAATGGCAAGGAGAATGTACAATGGTGTCGTCGAGGTTACCGTTCTTGCTTACGGTTGCGGTGTCAAAATGATGAAGTGGTCAATGTCGATGACGACCTCGGGGCGATGATGAGTGGCGGTGTTCTCGATGTTGAACCGTTCCTAATTAGCCGAAACACCTTAGGAAACGGAAAAACCGCGAACTCAAAGTCTCAAACGCAAATATCAAATTGTGGTAGCGGAAAGCGGTGGAGGTTCGGAAGTTGGCAATGTGGAAGTGGAGTTGAAGTCACCGTCCCTAAGTAGCCGAAACACCTTAGGAGACACAAACCACAACTCAAACAACCTCAAATGCAACGGGGATCAAAACAGGTTAGGCTACGGAAGTCGGTGGTGGAATTGCGGAAGTTATGGTGGAAGGCCTAGGCAAACTTGCCAAATTCTCAAAATTTTGATGGAGTCAAATGGTGTTGGAAGTAATTTTGTGTGATGGGGAATGTCAATAGCTACAAAACGAGCTAAAGAACGTCAAAATCGGACTCCGGATGAATTAGTTATGGCCGAAACGGTGAAACACGGGAGGGTGAAACTCCAGGGGTCGGACATCCGGGGGTGAGGCCGGAAATCCGGGTTGTCAGTCCAGAAACTTGGCGATTTTTCTGCTCCAGGAGCCGGATGTCCGGCCGGGGACCCGGATGTCCGGCCGGGGACCCGGATGTCCGGCCCGATGGCCCGGATGTCTGGCCGGTGGCCCGGATGTCTGGCCTGACGAATCCAGATCTCGTTTGGGGCGAAATTTTACGAATTGGGGGCGGAAATAGATGATTCCAAGGTCAAAATTGGGCGAATTTCATGGATGGAAAGTGGGGAAAAGATGGGGGAAAGCTATCCACTCGAAACACAGCAAATCCATGGATCAAAATCAACAAAACATCACCCAACTCATAAATCACAAAAAAATTTGGTATGGCTATTTTTGGTGGGGATTTTCGAATTAGGACAAAAACAACAAAATCAAGCTAGAAAACGGTGGGGAAGACTCCAAAATCGTGATCAACGTGGCTCATGATACCAAGATGATGTAGGGTGGAACCCTAATGGTGTCGATCTTTCACGATTGGAGCGGATCCCGCGAAGAACACGAAGAACACGAGAGGAAAAACGAGAGGAATCACTCAAATAGACAAGAAACAATCACACATGTGCTAAATCCACATACACATAAGGGATACAAAGGTCCAAATCCAACACAAGAGGGTACAATCGGTAGCTAGTTCATCCCGATCCGGAGAGGAGTCGAGGTCTTGAATATCCCGGAGGATCTTCTCACATGGAGGTCTTGAACTCCATGGGAGTGGTCTCTCTCTCTCAAGAGTAGAGGTAGGAGCAAAGCTCAACTAAGATGAGCTATCATATTTGCTAACCCTAGAAAGGATGAGAAGGAGGTCTATTTATAGTTTAGGGCGAAGTGGGGGCGAGTGGAGGAGATTACACGGCCAAAGGCCTAAAGCTGCTGACAGGGGGGGGGGGGGGGGCGGATGTCCGGCGGTTCGTGGGGGTGCCGGATGTCCGGCCTTGGCGCCGGATGTCCGGCCGAAAGGGGTTCAGTTACTATAATGGAGCGCCGGATTTCCGGGCAGGGGCCGGATGTCCGGCCTGGTCGGGCTGGATGTCCGGGCTACTTGCCGGATGTCCGGGCCCTGGAGCATCTTCTCGGTAGGGCTGCTGCTGCTGGGCATTTCCTTTAGGGGGCGCCGGATGTCCGGGCTCCTGTCGGATGTCCGGCCGTTGTAGCTCCGCGGCGTCTCCACTTGAGGCACTTCTTGATCCGCTTCCGTGTGGACTTGTCCTATGCTTCGAGCATCTTCATGGCCGTCTCCTCGGTTCTTGAGAACATGTAGTGTCTTTGCGTTATGTAGCAACCATGTCTCGCATGAATGGAAAGGGAAAGCATTTAGGAGCAGGTTCACCTCGTGTCCAATGGCACGTGCTCGAGCTCTCGTCGTATCTCCACTTGGGGCTTGGGGAGTGTACATGGGGATGACCGTAGGATGCTTTGCATCACACACAATTAAAACAGCATCGCTGACGGACCAGTGGCCGTTGTTGTAACGGGAGAGAAGTGTAGAGGCAAGACGGGAGGGAATTTGCCAGAGGAAGGTATCGCAAAGCAGGTCACCACGAAGTTGTGTGCATCATCACGCCTCCAAAGTTACATTCTATGTGATTGTACTTGCAACTCTATGCCTATGTAAAGAACTTGATTATCCCTTCTAGACATCACGATTATCCCTCCCATACATCACACGTAGATCATTCCTTCTAGACATCTTGATTGCTAGGAAAGACCACATCTATTCTCAGTAAATTGCCGGACAAACTTCATGCCAATTAATCACCCCATTATTTTGTGGCGAATATCTGCATTTTTTATTAGAAATGTTGCAATTAACAGTTAAAAATTCTACATATATTAATTAGTACCTATCATAGGTAATTGATTTGTATTTGATGATATGTCACAAGTACTCACGTGCTGCAGGATGACTTGGGTTGAATGCAAGGGTGTGTAATTTGAAGTTTCCAGATTTTCTATTGTCAATTTTTTTATAAAAAAGCTCTCATCGCCTCTGCATCGCCGGATCGGCCCCGCCTTCTTCCTCTGCATCCGCCGGCCATCTTCTTCGACTCTGGAGCCACTGCTGCTCCTCAGCTAACACCGGGCCTCCGTGCGCCTTCCCGGTGAGCTCCTCGACGTTTCCCCTTTGTTCGCACGCTCGCGCGCGTCGCCTAGCCCCCATTTCCGTCGAGGCCGGAGCTTGCTGTCGCCGGCAATGGCGCAGCCGCAGCCACATCACCCGTAGCTCGTGCCCGAGCTCGCGTTCGTGCTCAGCACTCCCGCACGAACCCAACGTTGCCTCCCGTTCGCCCTGCCGTGCCCTGCATCATCGTACCCGACCACGCCCGAACTCCAGCGTCCGCCTCAGTGGTCGCCGCCGTCGCTACAGGCCATCCCCGGCCACGCCTTCGCCACCGTCGAACGCCCGTTTGAACGCGCCTAGCCACGCACCTCCCCGTGCCCTGTGGCTAAATTCCGACGGCTGTATTTGTTTGCCTTATATTTATTGTTTCTTCCCCCTCTTCTCTCCGGTAGCCACCGAGACCGACGCTGACGCCGCTGGTTACGACTACACCGCAGACGACCAGCCCCTTTCAGCAGAGCTTCCAGGCAAGCAAACCCCCTTGATCATTCCTATATCGCCCATTCTTTCTCTCCTGTGCTTGCATTAGATTTTGCTACCGTTGTTCTATAGCTCCTATTCTGATGCATAGCCTGATTTTGTAACTTGTTGTTGATACCTTACCTGCTATCCTATATGCTTAGTATAGGTTGGTTAGTGATCCATCAGTGGCCACGCACCCTTGTCCGTGTTGCCATGCTTTGCTTCCGGATGTTTCGATCAAGGTGATCGACGTGCAGAGACCGACACAACACCGCACTCCCCCTTAGTTGTACGACTCTGCAGAGCTACTATCGAGTGCCGAGGGTGATTGATAACCCACAAGTATAGGGGATCACAATAGTTTTCGAGGGTAGAGTATTCAACCCAAATTTATTGATTCGACACAAGGGGAGCCAAAGAATATTTGCAAGTATTAGCAGTTGAGTTGTCAATTCAACCACACCTGGAGACTAAATATCTGCATCAGAGTGATCAGTAGCATAGTAGTATGCTAGTTTGATAGCAGTAGCAATAATAGTAACAATAATAGTAACGGTAGCAGCAATAGTAGTAGCAATTGTGACAATAGTAGCAACAATAGTAACTTAGCAAAGAACAATATGTGAAAAGCTCGTAGGCATTGGATCGGTGATTGTGTTGGATAACATTCATCATATAACAGTCATAACCTAGGGCGACACAGAACTAGCTCCAATTCATCAATGTAATGTAGGTATGTATTCCGTATATAGTCATACATGCTTGCGATAAGAACTTGCATGACATCTTTTGTCCTACCCTCCCGTGGCAGCGGGGTCCATAAGGAAACTAAGGGATATTAAGGCCTCCTTTTAATAGAGAACCGGAACAAAGCATTAATACACAGTGAATACATGAACTCCTCAAACTAGGGCAATCACCGGAAAGAATCCCAATTATTGTCACCTTGGGATATGCAGATCATAACACATAGCAGGTGCGTATAACTTGCAAGATCGGATCAAGAACACAAATATATTCATGAAAACATAAAGGGTTCAGATCTGAAATCATGGCACTCGGGCCCTAGTGACAAGCATTAAGCATAGCAAAGTCATAGCAACATCAATCTCAGAACATAGTGGATACTAGGGATCAAGCCCTAACAAAACTAACTCGATTACATGATAAATCTCATCCAACCCATCACCGTCCAGCAAGCCTACGAAGAATCACTCCCGGTGGTGAGCATCATGAAATTGGTGATGAAGGATGGTTGATGATGACGATGCCGGAAGATCCCCCTCTCCGGAGCCCTGAACGAACTCCAGATCTAGCCTCCCGATGAAGTACAGGAGGTGGCGGTGGCTCCGTATCGTGAAACGCAATAAAACTTCCTCTCTTATTTTTTTCTCTGGAATTGTGAATTTATAGGCCTGAGATTAGGGTCAGCGGAGCCACGTGGGCCCCACAAGCCACCAGGGCGCGCCAGGGGGGTGGCGCGCCCTGGTACCTCGTGAGCAGCAGGTGGCCCCCCTCCAGTAGGTCTTGGTTCCAGTATTTTTTATTTATTCTATAAAAAATCTCCAAAAAGTTTCATCCAATTCCAAGAACTTTTATTTCTGCACAAAAAACAACACCATGGTAGTTCTGCTGAAAACAGCGTCAGTCCGGGTTAGTTTCATTCAAATCATGCAAATTAGAGTCCAAAACAAGAGCAAAAGTGTTTGGAAAAGTAGATACGTCGGAGACATATCAACTCCTCCAAGCTTAACTCATTGCTTGTCCTCAAGCAATTCAGTTGACAAACTGAAAGTGATAAAGAAAAACTTTTACGAATTCTTTTGTTCTTGTATCTATATATATGCTTAAATAGTACCCAAGTTTTCAGCAAAGATCATGAGCTAACCATGCAAATGATAACACTTAGAAATTATATTCACTCATATTAATGGCATAATCATCTAGCGAGCAATAATAAGATATCTCAAATGCCAACACTTTGTCAAAACGATCATGATATAATATGACAACATGGCATCTCGCTAGCCCTTTCTGAAACCGCAAAACATAAATGCAGAGCACCTCCAAAGTTCAAGCAGCGACTAAACATTGTAATTCATGGTAGAAGAGATCCAGTCATGATGCACACAACATTAACTAGACACAATGCATGAGAATGACAATAGTGCTCTCAGGTCTGGTGCTTGTTTGAGAAGGTGATGACTCAACAATAAAAGTAAAACAACATAAAAGTAAATAGATAGGCCCTTCGCATAGGGAAGCATGGATTTGCAGAGGTGCCTGAGCTCGAAGCTTAAATCAGAGATAATTATAATTTTGGGAGGTATGCCTTTCCTGTCAACGTCACGACCGAGAGTTTTCAATATCTTCCATGCTAAACACATTAGCGGCGGTTCCCAAGCGATACGGTAAAGTTTACTCCCCCTCCACCAACAAACACAAGCCATGGCTAGCCGAATCCTCGGGTGCCCTCCATACCAACAACTTTCCGGGGGAGTTTGTTTTATTATTTTACAGTTTTAATTATGGGACTGGGCATCCCGATTACCAGCCCCTCTCGTGCAAGGACAAGTGAATAAACACTCATCATGAGAATAACCCGCTTAGCATGGAAGATACTGACCACCCCGTGTCGCTCCATGAGCGGTACGGGCACACAAAACAGATGTTCATTTGAATATTTAGAGGTGGCACATGCAAATTTACTTAGAACGGCAGAGTAATACCGCATATAGGTAGATATAGTGGACTCATCTGAAATAACTTTGGTTTAAGGGTTTTGATGCACAAGCAGTATTCCCTCTTAGTACAGGCGAAGGCTAGCAAAAAGGTTGAGAAGCGACCAGCTAGAGAGCGAAAACGGTCATAATCATACATTATGAATAATCAACATTGAATACTAGCATGAGTAGGATATAAGCACCATGAACATAAATATCGTGGAGGCTATGTTGGTTTTGAATCAACTACATGCGTGAACATGTGCCAAGTCAAGCCACTCGAAACATTCATAGGAGGATACCATATCATTATACTACATCACAAAAGTTTTAATGCATGTTGACACCCAAGATAAATCATTATCCACTCCTAGCTACTTAAGCATGGCATGAGCAACTATAATCTCTAATTGTCATCATAAACATGTTTAATCATAATATGCTGAATCATGGATACTGAGTTAAACATATTTACAAAAACAAAAACAAGTTGAGTTCATACCCGCTTTTCCTTGCCACAGTCACTTCATCAAATTATCGTCATTATTGCCTTTCACTAGCACGACCGAATGATATGAAAATAAAAATAGTGCAAGTGTGCCGTGGACTAAGCTGGAATCTACAAGCATTTTATTCAAAGGAGAAGATAAGGTAATATGGGCTCTTTGTTAGATCAACAATTATGCATATGAGAGCCACTCAACATTTTCATCGTGGTCTTCTCCTTATAATGACTCAACAAAAGAAAAGAATTTCAGAGAAACACACTGAAATATTTTTGGAGTTTTTAGTTTTTTCTTGAAGGAAGCAAATTAAAGAAGACAAAACAAAAATGAGAAAAACTATTTACATGGGGAAGCTCCCAGCAAGCAAAAGAAGAAACGGGAAATATTTTTGGGTTTTCTTTTTAATACTACAACTAATTAAGCTAGAAACAAAACCCGAAAAGAAATGAGAAATGTTTTTGGATTTTCTCAAAGTTTTTAAAACACACAAGAAGAAAGCGAGAAAATAAAACTAACATGGATTATACAATGAAAAAGTATGAACACCGACAACTGGAATGAAATGTGTGGACATGAATGTAATGTCGGTGAGAGATACGTACTCCCCCAAGCTTAGGCTTTTGCCTAGCTTGGTCTACGGCCATCCGTAGTAGCCATCCGGTCCCATGTGAAAGTGCTGAGGCGGCGGCACCCGAGCGTCCCAATCCTGGGCCTCCTCCTCTGCCGCTGCCAAGGCGTTCCGGTAAGCAACGATGTCCGGTGGCATAACAGTATATCCGTTCCTGGCATGAGAATCAAACAAAGCAGGTGCAGGCAACGGAATAATATCACGAGTATCCTCACTAAAAACCAAGTTATAACGAATGTGGTGAGGAGGCTCAGGAGCATCAAGAAAGTGGTGGTCCCTCATAGACTGGTGATCTAAGTAAACTCTGGGCAACAAGTAATCATGTGGTCGTATGTTAACATTAAAACGTCTCGCTAAGCGAGTAGCATAAATTCCACCATGAATTTTACCCTTAGTCCTATTAGTGTGCAGGCGGTGTGCAATGATAGCTCCTAGGCTATAAGTGTTGTCATTATACAGTGCGCGGCGTAAAATGGCAAAGTCAGGTGCGCATAGCGCACCACCTTGCTCTCTAGCAGTCAAGCATTTTCCTATGAATAAAGCAAAGTAATGAACGGAGGGAAACTGCAAGCTAGTGGCTTGGGCTCTCGACACACCCCTTTCCTCTCCTACAGTTAAAGTGTGGAGGAAGCCCTCAAACTCCTCCGGTCGAGGCTCTCTTATTTCCCCATCAAAGGGGATCAAACAAATCTCACAAAACTCAGCCAGAGATATCTGGTGATGTTCAGCATATAAATCAAAGCGCACCTCAGGGGGTTCGAGCCTATTCAGAAAATGAAAGTTTTGCACAAAGGAATTCGTAAGGATGTGGTGCTAGTCACACTCATCTGCGAGGAAGTCGGTCAATCCGGCATTAGCGACAAATTGCGCGAACTCTTGGTAGAATCTGGCTTCGTTCATGAAGGCATTGTGCGGCCATTCGCACGGCCGGACCTCCGTCCTACGCGGAATGTTGAGGTCACTGTCCGAGGAGTCCCCAAGAAATCCCTTGGCGGTCCGCTTCGAAGAACTCCTCCGGAAGATATTCATTTTCCTAAGAACAACTTTCTGAAAAATTTTGGGCCACAAAATGATATCAATAAAACTTCACAAAATTGATAGCAACTACTCATATGGATGTCTAGAGGCTATATCAAGCATTCAAACTACTTGGAACTCAAAGAATTCAACATGCAAGCTCATTTTCAGTAGCACCAAGAGCAGCTAATTATGCAAAATATAATCCACTAGAGCAAAAACTAATTGGAGCAATGGAGGAGTCACATACCAAGTAGCAATCTCCCAAAACAGTTTCGGAAACGGAGCTCCGAGCAAAGAGATCAAAAATCTCAGGTTTGGGAGCAAGAACACGAGAGAGAGAGAGCTACCAGGAATTTTTGCTAGAGGTAAGAGACGAAGTGGGCTGAAGGGATAAGTGAGGGGATCCCTGTGAGGCCCACAAGCCACCAGAGCGCGCCCCAGGGGGGTGGCGCGCCCTGGTGCCACGTGGGCACCTAGGGCATCCCCCTGGTATGATTTTAGTGCCAAAAATTCTTAAATATTCTAAAAAAAATCATGTCAAAATTTTATTGCATTCTGAGCACTTTTATTTTTGGGCCATTTTTTATTGCACGGATAATTCAGAAAACAGGGTGATCATGGCATTTAATTGCTTTTAACTAAAAATAACAGAAAACAAAAAGTGGGTACAGAGGGTTGTGCTTACTAAATTCATCAACCACATGCCCTTCAGAAAGAATCCATTAATAAGGTTGATCAAGTCTTATTAACAAACTATTTCCGAGTGACATGGAATCGAAGAATTTTCGTATAACACTAAGTTACCTCAACGGGGATATGCATCTCCCCAATAATAAGAGTTTCATATTTCTTTTTGACAGTAGGAAGAGGGAGTTGAAAACTTCCAATAGTAATTGTCGGAGTCTTTTCAATAACATGAATACCATTTACTTGGAATTGTTTCTTCGGAAAGTGCACCGTATGTTCATTACCATTGATATGAAAAGTGACCTTGCTTTTGTTGCAATCAATAACAGCCCCTGCAGTATTCAAAAAGGGTCTACCAAGGATAATCAACATGTTGTCGTCCTCGGGCATATCAAGTATAACAAAGTCTGTTAGGATAGTAACATTTGCAACTACAACGGGCACATCCTCACAAACACCGATAGGTATGGCAGTTGATTTGTCAACCATTTGCAATGATTTTTCAGTGGGAGTGAGTTTATTCAAATCAAGTCTTTTATATAAAGAGAAAGGCATAACACTAACACCGGCTCCTAAATCACACAAAGCAGTTTTGACATAATTTCTTTTAATGGAGCATGGTATAGTTGGTATTCCTGGGTCTCCTAGTTTCTTAGGTACTCCATGCTTAAAAGAATAATTTGCAAGCATGGTAGAAATCTCAGCTTCAAGTATCTTTCTTTTATTTGTGACAATGTCTTTCATATATTTAGCATAAGGGGCCATCTTTAAAATATCAGTCAAACGAGTACGCAAAAAGACTGGCCTAAGCATTTCAGCAAAGAGTTCAAATTCTTCCTCATCCTTTTTCTTAGATGGTTTAGGAGGAAAGGGCATGGGTTTTTGAACCCATGGTTCTCTTTCTTTACCATGTTTTCTAGCAACGAAGTCTCTTTTATCATAATGTTTGTTTTTAGGAGGTGGGTTATCAAGATCAACAGCAGGTTCTATTTCAACATCATTATCAAGTTCTTTATCATTATCTGGTTGGGTATCCATATGAGCATCATCATTATTATTATCATCAAGTGAATGTTCATTACTAGATTGTGTTTCAGCATCGGAAATAGAAACATCATTACTATCCTCCAAGGGTTTTTCTACCTCGGGTTCACTAGAAGTATGCAAAGTCCTATCATTTTTTCTTTTTCTTCTTTTTAGATGGACTAGGTGCATCAACATTAATTCGTTGAGAGTCTTGTTCAATTCTTTTAGGGCGACCTTCAGGATAAAGTGGCTCCTGAGTCATTCTACCTTCTCTAGTCATTACTCTAACATCATGATCATTCATATTGTTATTCATTTCATTGAGCAATTCACTTTGAGATTTAGCAACTTGTTCTAATTGGTTCTGAACCATAGATGCATGTTTACCTACACCTTTGACATCATTAGCAATTCTAAATAACAAGTCACTCAAGCGACCAATCATGTAGGAATTTCGTTTCAATTGTTTCATAACATTTGCATTGAAATGATCTTGCTTAATAATATAATTGTCAAAGTCATACAAACATTGACTAGGAGGTTTGTTATAAGGGATATCACCATCATCAAACTTTATAAAAGAATTTACCTCTACTACCTGTGGCGGTGTGTCAAGACCATGTATTTCTTCAATAGGTGGCAAATTCTTAACATCTTCAGCTTTAATACCTTTTTCCTTCATACATTTCTTTGCTTCTTGCATATCTTCAGGACTGAGAAATAAAATACCCCTCTTCTTCGGAGTGGGTTTAGGCGGTGGTTCAGGAAGTGTCCAATCATTATCACTCTTCAATATATTATTCAATAGTTCCTCAGCTTGTTCAACAGTTCGTTCCCTGAAAACACAACCGGCACAACTATCTAGGTAGTCCCTAGAAGCATCGGTTAGTCCATTATAGAAGATATCAAGTATTTCATTTTTCTTAAGAGGATGATCAGGCAAAGCATTAAGTAATTGGAGAAGCCTCCCCCAAGCTTAAGGGAGATTCTCTTCTTTAATTTGCACAAAGTTAAATATTTCCTGTAAAACAGCTTGTTTCTTATGAGCAGGAAAATATTTTTCAGAGAAGTAATAAATCATATCCTGGGGACTACGCACACATCCAGGAGCAAGAGTATTATACCATTCCTTAGCATCACCCTTTAATGAGAAAGGAAACAACTTAAGAATATAGTAATAGCGAATTTTTTCCTCATGAGCGAATAGGGTGGCTATATCATTTAATTTAGTAAGATGTGCCTCAACGGTTTCAGTTTCATAGCCATGGAAAGGATCAGAGTCAACCAAAGTAATTAACTCAGGATCG
This sequence comes from Elymus sibiricus, assembly GCA_039707655.1. NCBI lineage: Eukaryota > Viridiplantae > Streptophyta > Magnoliopsida > Poales > Poaceae > Elymus > Elymus sibiricus. Next base: position 108,271,652 of record CM077664.1, on the reverse strand, counting down.
ACAGAGAATTCATAATCCTTATCAGTAACAAATATGTGAGAGGTAGCAAACTTAGGATCATATTTCATTCTCTCCCTCATAGATTTTTCTTTCATTCCAGCAAGCAATTTTATAACTTCATCTCTATCATTACAAGCAAGAATGGCTCTAGCCGTCTCCCTATCAAAGCAATGTTCATCAGGTGATTCAACTCTATTAGGAGAGCTAGGCATAATAGGTGAATCATAATTTTCAAGAGTTTCAACATTTTCAGTTTCTTTAGCTTTAGCAATTTGTTCATTAAGAAATTCACCAAGTGGCATAACATTATCAAGCATAGTACTAGCATCATCATTAGTATCATTCATAGCAGAAGCAGTATCATCAATAACTTGTGACATATTAGAATTAATAGCAGGTGGTGGTGTTGCAAGTTTACTCAAAACAGAAGGTGAATCAAGTGCAGAGCTAGATGGCAGTTCCTTACCTCCCCTCGTCTTAGAGGGAACAATCTTGGTCTTAGCGTCTTTCAGATTCTTCATAGTGATCAACAGATATAAATCCCAAGTGACTCGGCAAATAGAGCTATGCTCCCCGGCAATGGCGCCAGAAAAAGGTCTTGATAATCCACGAGTATAGGGGATCGCAGCAGTTTTCGAGGGTAGAGTATTCAACCCAAATTTATTGATTCGACACAAGGGGAGCCAAAGAATATTTGCAAGTATTAGCAGTTGAGTTGTCAATTCAACCACACCTGGAGACTAAATATCTACAGCAGAGTGATCAGTAGCATAGTAGTATGGTAGTTTGATAGCAGTAGCAATAATAGTAACAGTAATAGTAACGGTAGCAGCAATAGTAGTAGCAATTGTGACAATAGTAGCAACAGTAGTAACTTAGCAAAGAACAATATGTGAAAACTCGTAGGCATTGGATCGGTGATTGTGTTGGATAACATTCATCATATAACAGTCATAACCTAGGGCGACACAGAACTAGCCCCAATTCATCAATGTAATGTAGGCATGTATTCCGTATATAGTCATACATGCTTGCGATAAGAACTTGCGTGACATCTTTTGTCCTAGCCTCCCGTGGCAGCGGGGTCCATAAGGAAACTAAGGGATATTAAGGCCTCCTTTTAATAGAGAACCAGAGCAAAGCATTAACACATAGTGAATACATGAACTCCTCAAACTATGGCAATCACCGGAAAGAATCCCAATTATTGTCACCTTGGGGTATGCGGATCATAACACATAGCAGGTGCGTATAACTTGCAAGATCGGATCAAGAACACAAATATATTCATGAAAACATAAAGGGTTCAGATCTGAAATCATGGCACTCGGGCCCTAGTGACAAGCATTAAGCATAGCAAAGTCATAGCAACATCAATCTCAGAACATAGTGGATACTAGGGATCAAGCCCTAACAAAACTAACTCGATTACATGATAAATCTCATCCAACCCATCACCGTCCAGCAAGCCTACGAAGAAATTACCCACTCCCGGCGATGAGCATCTTGAAATTGGTGATGAAGGATGGTTGATGATGACGATGCCGGAAGATCCCCCTCTCCGGAGCCCTGAACGGACTCCAGATCTGGCCTCCCGATGAAGAACAGGAGGTGGCGGCGGCTCCGTATCGTGAAACGCAATAAAACTTCCTCTCTTATTTTTTTCTCTGGAATTGTGAATTTATAGGACTGAGATTAGGGTCAGCAGAGCCACGTGGGCCCCACAAGCCACCAGGGCGCGCCAGGGGGGGTGGCGCGCCCTGGTGCCTCGTGGGCAGCAGGTGGCCCCCCTCCAGTAGGTCTTGGCTCCAGTATTTTTTATTTATTCCATAAAAAATCTCCAAAAAGTTTCATCCAATTCCAAGAACTTTTATTTCTGCACAAAAAACAACACCATGGTAGTTCTGCTGAAAACAGCGTCAGTCCGGGTTAGTTTCATTCAAATCATGCAAATTAGAGTCCAAAACAAGAGCAAAAGTGTTTGGAAAAGTAGATATGTCGGAGACGTATCAGTGATACATCCTACCTCACTCTTGATGATATCTGTGTAGTATAGCTAGTCGGTTGTGGGTTACCGATGGTGATTCCTCTTTCACCACCTCCGATGATGCCTCTGTCGTGCAGCCCCTCAAGTGTGAACCCCTCGAGGGTGATTCCTCCAAGTTCACCTTGACGGTTACATCGAGTGGGAATCCATCGAGGGTGATTCCTCGGATTTCCCCCTTGATGTTACTGACACACTGTTCCCCGTTTACTGTTACTACGGGACTGAAGGGACAGGCGGTACCACCCCGGTAGAGGTGGACCTGAGTTCCCGACAGTCTCTTGATAAGTCGGGTCGACCCCGAGGGGTACCGACGAGAGATGTGAAGTCGGGTTGACCGTGAGGGTACCCGCAAGATAATTACGCGGAACGGCCGGGCAGGCAGACCGCCCCAGGAGAGGGATGGGCCTGACCCTTGCCGTAAGTCCGCGAGACGGGGCAACAGGAGCATTGATCGTCACCGCGAGCTCCCAACACACTAACGGGTTTGGATATGTGATCTGAGTAGGCCTCTGGCCTTTTCGCACTAACCAGTAACCACCACGCGGGAATAAGTATGGGCACTCAGCGTCGTACGATTCTTCCGAAAGCTCTCAGACGTCAGCAATTGAGTGGCGCGCGCCGGGTTGGACGGTAACTGCCTGCGCTTGTATTAAGGGGGTGGGTCTGCTCTCGGCCGCGTTCGCAACGCGCAAGAGTGCAAAGGGCGATGGGCCCAAGACCCCTGAGCACTTAGGATTTAGACCGGCGTGCTGGCCTCTCTGTTGAGCCTAGGTAGGACTACGACGTGTCGATCAGCCGAGGCCGGGCATGACCCGAGTAAGTGTGTCCGGCCAGAGTTAATCGAGCGTGTTGGGTAAGTTGGTGCACCCCTGCAGGGAAGTATATCTATTCGAATAGCCGAGTCCATGGTAACGGACGCTCAGAGAGTATCCTGATCTACTACAATTAGAACTGGATACTTGTGACACTAAACTAATATGATGGCTCCAGGATCGCTTTCTCGCAGGGAGTCGAGGAAGGATCTCTGGGCGTTGCTAATATATACTTGTTACTATATTATATGTTATTCTACTCTCTTCTGTTGCTGCAAGATGCTGGAAGATGCTAGTCTTCGATAGGTTAGGCCTTCCCCTCTATTCTGGCATTTCTGCAGTATAGTCCACATATACAGCCCCTTCCCTTTGATACCGATGCATACTTAGCATAGATCTGATGTAAGTCTTGCGAGTACTTTGGATGAGTACTCACGGTTGCTTTGCTACCTTTTTTCCCCCTACCCGATTGCTGCGATCAGATGACGAAGCCCCGGAGCCAGCTGACCCCGTCGGCGACTACTACTACGTGGAGACTGACGACCAGGAGTAGTTTCGGAGGCTCCCAGGAGGCTTGCGCCTTTTCGATCTAGATGTCGTTGTTTTGCTAGCCTTATTAAGGCAACCTTGTCTAATTATGTCTGTACTCAGATATTGTAGCTTCCGCTGACTTATGTATTCGAGCCTTCGTGGCCTGGCTTGTAATATAAAGCTGTATGCTTTAATTTGTGTCTATAGTTGTGTTGTGATATCTTCCCGTGAGTCTCTGGTCTTGATCGTGCATGTTTTGCGTGTATTATTAGTGCATGGTTGAGTCAGGGGCGTCACAAGTTGGTATCAGAGCCGACTGCCTGTAGGAAGCCCCTTTCCAACTCCTTGGCCGAAGTTGAGTCTAGTCTTTAAAAACTGTTTTACTAACATGGCTGTGTGGCTTATGGGCCCACATCGCCAATGGATGGGATTAGGATCTTTTATTCCTCTCCTTTACTCTGGGATTCTGATCTCTCTTCTTTTCGGATTGAAGATTTTACTAACTCTAACATTAGGTTCTCGTGATCACATCAACCCGGAGAGCTGGATTATCTGCAATTATTTCATTAAATGTCCGATACATCATTCACATACTGTCTTTTGACATCTTTGAAATCGACAAGTCACTTCGCAAGGTTTCATTCGTCCAAGTTCCTCTGCTTGGGGAGCACCTTCTCTCTTCATTAAGAAGAAGGATGGTACGAACCGGTTGGTCCAAGATTACCGACCTATCAACCAGGCAACAATTCAGAACAAATATCCGCTTCCTCGGGTCAACGATCTATATGATCAACTTGCTGGTTCTTCAGTATTCTCTAAACTCGATCTGCGGTTGGGTTACCACCAGATCCGAGTTCGTGAAGAGGATATTCCCAAGACTGCCTTCGTTACTCGCTATGGTTCATACGAGTACACCGTCATGTCCTTTGGTTTAACTAATGCTCCAGCAACGTTCTCTCGATTGATGAACTATATCTTCATGGAATACCTCGACAAGTTCGTCGTGGTTTATCTGGATGATATCCTTGTGTATTCCAAGAATAAAGAAGAACATGCTGAACATCTTCGTCTTGTACTGGAAAAGCTTCGAGAATATCAGCTATATGCCAAATACTCCAAGTGTGAATTCTGGTTATCCGAAGTGACCTACCTTGGTCATGTGATTTCCAAGGATGGTATTGCTGTCAACCCAGAGCGAGTTCAGGCTATTCTTGGCTGGACTCCCCCGAAGAACGTCAAGCAAGTGAGAAGTTTTCTCGGACTCGCAAGGTATTGCCGCCGTTTTGTCGAGAACTTTTCCAAGATTGCCAAGCCCCTGACTAATCTGCTTCACAAAGGCATTAAGTTTGAGTGGACAGAAAAATGTCAGGAAAGTTTCCAAACACTCAAGGACAAGCTGACCTCTGCTCCAGTGCTTGCTCCTCCGGATTCTCGCAAGGAATTCGTCATTTATTGCGACGCCTCTCGTCAAGGATTAGGATGTGTCCTGATGCAAGAGCGCAAAGTGATTGCTTATGCCTCACGACAGTTGCGTCCTCATGAAGAGAACTACCCAGTTCATGATCTCAAACTTGCTGCAGTTATTTATGCATTGAAGTTATGGTGACATTACCTTCTTGGTAATCATTGTGAGATCTACACCGATCATCAAAGTCTGAAGTATCTGTTTACTCAGCCGGATCTGAATCTCCGCCAACAAAGATGGATGGAAGCAATTATGGACTATGATTGCGGTATTTCATATACCCCTGACAAGGCTAATGTTATGGCCGATGCTTTGAGTCGCAAGTCTTATTGCAAAAACCTTATGGTTCAGCAAGCTCAACCCCTTCTTCATGAAGAACTTCGCAAGTTGAACCTTCACATCGTTCCACAGGGTTCTCTCAATACCCTTGTCTTGGAACCAACTCTCGAGAAAGCTATTAAGTCTGCGCAAGCAAAAGACGCTGAAGTTGAACAGATAAAACGGGATCTTGCTTTTGAGAAAGCCAGAGATTTCTCGATTGCTGAAGATGGAGCCTTGTACTTCAGAGATCGCCTTGTGGTACCCCGGTTCGATCTTATGACAGACAAGGTTATGAAGGAGGCACATGATACACCACTGTCTATTCATCCGGCTAGTACCAAGACATTCGTCAAAGGTACTGGTGGTCTAATATGAAGCAAGACATTGCTAGATATGTTGTTGAATGTGACGTTTGCCGTCGCGTCAAAGCAAAACATCAAAAACCTCTGGACTTCTGCAACCGCTTCCTATCCCTGAATGGAAATGGGACAAGGTTCAAATGGATCTCATCACTGGCCTTCCCAAATCACAAAAGGGTCACGATGCTATTCTTGTTGTTGTCGACCAATTCTCCAAAGTTGCACACTTTCTGCCAGTCAAGGAGACGATCACTGCTAGTCAGTTAGCAGATTTGTATCTCCAGAATTGTGACACTCCACGGTATTCCGAAGGAGATCAGTTCAGACCGTGGCAGCCTCTTCACCTCAAAGTTCTGGGAAAGTTTCCAACAAGCTATGGGAACTCATATAACCTGGAGCACGGCCTATCACCCTCAGTCCCAAGGTCAAGTTGAACGCCTTAATCAAGTGCTTGAAGATATGTTGCGTGCTTGTGTCATCTCATTTGGCAAGAAGTGGGAAGAATCTCTCCCGTATGCTAAATTCTCATACAACAACAGCTATCAAGCTAGTTTGAAGATGGCACCCTTCGAGGTATTATATGGACGTAAGTGCCGAACCCCGCTGAATTGGTCAGAAACTGAGGAACGGCCGCTCATCGGTCCGGATATTATCCAACAAGCTGAAGAGCAAGTCCGCATTGTCCGGGAAAATCTCAAGGCGGCCCAGTACCGTCAGAAGAGCAAGTATGACCGTAAACACCGGGGATCGATCTATCAACCCGGTGAACAAGCTTATCTGCGTGTCACTCCTTTGAAGGGCACTCATCGTTTCGGGATCAAGGGCAAATTATCTCCTCGCTACATTGGTCCCTTCCGCATTCTCGCCAGACGTGGATATGTGGCTTATAAATTGGAATTGTCACCGCAGTTTTCTCATATCCAGGATGTCTTCCATGTGTCCCAACTTCGCCGTTGCTTCAAGGACCCGCACCGTGCAGTGGATCACGAATTGCTCGAATTGCAAGATGATCTCTCTTATAAGGAGCATCCGATCCGCATTCTTGATCCAGCTGAACGTCGAACCCGTTAGAAGGTAATAAAGTTCCTTAAAGTGCAGTGGTCGAATCATACTGAAGATGAAGCCACTTGGGAACGCGAGGAGTGCCTTCGTGAAGAATACCCTGATCTTTTCCCTTCTACCTCCTGAATTCTCGGGACGAGAATTTCTTTTAGAGGAGGAGAATTGTAACACCCCTATGTAATGACCTACAGTGATCGTCATGATTATGCTTAATCACTTTGGTTTGCAATGCTTGATCACCTTTGGAATCATATCTCATTTCAAATTCCACCACTGAAATCAATTCAAATTGTAAGTGAAATTTGAAGTTGCACAAACTTGGTTGCAAGATAGTTCATCATTTAGCAAATATTACATAACAATTATTTGTTAAGGAAAACAACATCACCACAATGCTAAAATGGGCTATAGCAATTAAAGCAGTGCCAAATCAGCATTTTTAAATGCCTTTTCATTTATGCAAAATTCAAATAAATTCAAACAAATTCAAATGCCTCCCAAACTTTTTGTGGCAGTGCCAAATAATGCAATGTATTTATGTGGCAAGTTTCACATTTTACAAAAATCATTTGCTATCAAGAGAAAAAGCAAAACAGAAAAGAATAAAAGAAACAAAGAAATAAAAAAAATAAAAGAAGAAAGGCCACTGTGCATTGGGCCTTAGTGCACAGTGCCTGGCCCAGCCTGCTCACCCGCACGGTCGTCGTCCTCCTCGCCTCCGTGTCGGCGCGCCCGTGGCTGCGCGCGCGCTCGCCGGCCAGGCGGCGACACGGCGACCCTACAGCGCCGCCGGGGGGATAAGAGGGAGCCCCCAGCCTCGTCGACGCCCTTATCCACTCCTCCCTCTCTCTCCATCGCCCTCTCCCTCGCTCTCTGTCGAACCCGAGCGCTGCAGTCGCCATGGCCGTGCCCTTCTCGTAGCCACCGTCGTCGCCTCGCCTCGCCGTAGTGTCCTGGAGCTGCGCCGTGCTCCGCTACGTCGACTACGCCATCGGCCTCGAGCTCATCGCCTCTGCATCGCCAAATCTGCCCCGCCTTCTTCCTCTGCATCCGCCGGCCATCTTCTTCGACTCCGGCGCCACTGCTGCTCCTAAGCTAACACCGGGCCTCCGTGCGCCTTCCCGGTGAGCTCCTCGACGTTTCCCCTCTGTTCGCACGCTTGCGCGCGTCGCCTAGCCCCCATTTCCCTCGAGGCCGGAGCTTGCTGTCGCCGGCAATGGTGCAGCCGCAGCCACATCACCCGTAGCTCGCGTCCGAGCTCGTGTTCATGCTCAGCACACCCGCACGAACCCAACGTTGCCTCCTGTTTGCCTTGCCATGCCCTGCATCGCCGTACCCGACCACGCCCGAACTCCGGCGTCCGCCTCGGTGGTCGCCGCCGTCGCTACAGGCCATCCCCGGCCATGCCTCTGCCACCAATCGATGCGCCGTCGAACGCCAGTTCGAACGCGCCTAGCCAAATCACGACGGCCGTCCGTGCGCGCCGCCGTGGTTTTTGGTCGCCGGAGCTCCTCCGGCGCCGCCGCCGAAGTGGCATGGCCTGGGGCCCACCCTGGGTCACTGCCAGTGGGTCCTGTGGGCCCCGTTGACTTGGTCAACTGTGCTGACTGGGCAACCCCAGTCTATGACATGTGGACCCCACACGCTTAATTAAACTGGTGTTAAAAATAAACTTAATCTGTTAATTAGTTAGTAACTGACAGTGGGGCCCCACCCTTTAATTAACCCAGTTAATTAAACTAATACACTAATTAGCCACTGTTTATGACAGGTGGGTCCAGCCCACTGTTTAAATGGATAGGGCCGGCCCAGTCAGCTACTGAGTCAGCAGCTGGGCCCACCAGTCAGCCTCTGCTGACTGGGCAGTTGACCCAGTCAACTGGCCCCACCTGTCAGCCTCACAGCCCTCTGCTGTGTACATAGTTCTGTGTGCACCTAGCAATTTAACCATTTATTTTCGAAATTAAATAAATTCCAGAAATTTCAGAAAATCGTTAAAACTTTGAAAAATCATATAAAATGAACCGTAACTCGGATGTAAATAATTTATATATGAAAAATGATCAGAAAAATAAGACGAATCCGAATATGCCATCCACATACCCGTCACATGCCTCCATAAATGCAAACATGGAACCTTCCTCTCCGGATCGTCTGTCCGATAATTGCCTAAAGCCGGGAAAATATTCCCAGATATTTTCCCGCTTCGTCTGTAACGTGTAGCACTGCGTTAGGTCACCCCCAGCACAGCATATTTCCTTGTCATGCATTATGGTGCATTTGTTTACCTTATATTTATTGTTTCTTCCCCCTCTTCTCTCCGGTAGCCACCGAGATCGACGCTGACGCCGCTGGTTACGACTATGCCGCAGACGACCAGCCCCTTTCAGCAGAGCTTCCAGGCAAGCAAATCCCCTTGATCATTCCTATATCGCCAATTCTTTCTCTCCTGTGCTTGCATTAGATTTTGCTACCGTTGTTCGATAGCTCCTATTCTGATGCATAGCCTGATTTTGTAACTTATTGTTGATACCTTACCTGCTATCCTATATGCTTAGTATAGGTTAGTTAGTGATCCATCAGTGTTGCCATGCTTTGCTTCCGGATGTTTCGATCAAGGTGATCGACGTGCAGAGACCAACACAGCACCGCACCCCCCTTAGTTGTACGACTCTGCAGAGCTACTATCGAGTGCCGAGGGTGATACCTCCTACCTCACTCTTGATGATATCTCTATAGCGTAGCTAGTCGGTTGTGGGTTACCGAGGGTGATTCCTCTTTCACCACCTTCGATGATGCCTCTGTCGTGCAGCCCCTCAAGTGTGAACCCCTCGAGGGTGATTCCTCCAAGTTCACCTTGACGGTTACATCGAGTGGGAATCCATCGAGGGTGATTCCTCGAATTTCCCCCTTGATGTTACGGACACACTATTACCTTACACTGTTTCCCATTTACTGTTACTGCGGGACTGAAGGGACAGGCGGTACCACCCCGATAGAGGTGGACCTGAGTTCCCGACAGTCTCTTGATAAGTCGGGTCGACCCCGAGGGGTACCCGCGAGAGATGTGAAGTCGGGTTGACCGTGAGGGTACCCGCGAGATAATTACGCGGCACAGACGGGTAGGCAGACCGCCCCAGGAGAGGGATGGGCCTGACCCTTGCCGTAAGTCCGCGAGACGAGGCGACAGGAGCAATGATCATCACCGCAAGCTCCCAACACACTAACGGGTTTGGATATGTGATATGAGTAGGCCTCTGGCCTTTCCGCACTAACCACCACGCGGGAATAAGTATGGGCACTCGGCATCGTATGATTATTCTGAAAGCTCTCAGACGTCAGCAATTGAGTGGCGCGCGCCGGGTTGGACGGTAACCGCCTGCACTTGTGTTAAGGGGGTGGGTTTGCTCCCGGCCGCGTTCGCAATGCGCAGGAGTGCAAAGGGCGATGGGCCCAAGACCCCTGAGCACTTAGGATTTAGACCGGCGTGCTGGCCTATCTGTTGAGCCTAGGTAGGACTACGGCGTGTCGATCAGCCGAGGCCGGGCATGACCCGAGTAAGTGTGTCCGGCCAGTGTTAATCGAGCCTGTTGGGTAAGTTGGTGCACCCCTGCAGGGAAGTATATCTATTTGAATAGCCGAGTCCACGGTAACGGATGCTCAGAGAGTATCCCGATCTACTACAACTAGAATTGGATACTTGTGACACTAAACTGATATGATGGCTCCGGGATCGCTTTCTCGCAGGGAGTCGAGGAAGGATCTCTGGGCGTTGCTAATATATACTTGTTACTATATTATATGTTACTGTACTCTCTTATGTTGCTGCAAGATGCTAGAAGATGCTACTCTTTGATAGGCTAGGCCTTCCCCTCTATTCTGGCATTTCTGCAGTATAGTCCACAGATACAACCCCTTCCCTTTGATACCGATGCATACTTAGCATAGATCTGATGTAAGTCTTGCGAGTACTTTGAATGAGTACTCACGGTTGCTTTGCTACCTTTTCCCCCCTACCCGATTGCTGCGATCAGATGACGGAGCCCCGGAGCCAGTTGACCCCGTTGGCGACTACTACTACGTGGAGACCGACGACCAGGAGTAGTTTCGGAGGCTCCCAGGCACTACACCACGAAAAAATTTAGGGGCAATCAATTGTCGGGAAAAGTCAAGAATTCGAGTCACCTATACGTATACTGCCGGCAAAGCTTTAACTGCCGGAAAAAATAGGGCGTGCTATCTGCCGGCAATAGTTAACTTAGAAGGACATTCTATCTGCCGGCAAGTTTAGGGTCAGCCAATCTGCCCCGAAAAGCAAACGAGGGCGAATGCACCGCCGGTATGCACGTTGGAGGGGATGTAAAATTTTGGGCCAAAAAGCCCACGAGGCAGCCGCGGGAGACGCGAAACGGTAGAAGTCACTGGAAGCGCCACGCAGCCCTAATTTGTTTCCCCTTCCCCACCCCTTCCCTCAGCCGCCGCACTCACCGTCGCCCCGGATCCCCCACCTATGTCGCCGCCCAGTGCCTCGCCCCATCTTTTCGTCCACACTGCCCCTCCCATCGTCGCCGCCCCATCCCCTTCATCGCCCATGCCGCCGCCCAGTGTCGCCGCCCTCGCATCCCTCACCCATGACAACGTCTCCGCACCCCCCATCGACGCCGCCGCCGCCGGAGATCAGCTGTATGCTTTAATTTGTGTCTAGAGTTGTGTTGTGATATCTTCCCGTGAGTCTCTGGTCTTGATCGTGCATGTTTGCGTGTATGATTAGTGCACGGTTGAGTCGGGGGCGTCACAGACCGCCACTCACGGAGCATCTGGTGGACCTACTCTTTGAGGATGGCGGCGTCGGCAGAGTGGCTCTCCTTGCAGATGGACTGGAGACAAGAGACGATCTCCTGGAGGTCATCAACACGCGGGTCTTCCGCGATCGTTGAACTGCAGGTGCCGCGACAAGGAGCGACCCTTCCACGTCACAAACTAAGCATGTATAATGTACATGTCAATAGCAAATGAGGTCCTAAAAATAAAGCGAGATCTAGACATAACAGATGTGTAATTCCATTTTTTTTATATATGTTTACAACATCACAATAGATACATTAAAAGTGCATCAGAATTCGTGGCAGAACAACTGAGAGATGTAGAAGTCGTACCTCCAAAAGAAGCACTCTTTGCCGCTGAAGTCGGACGAATGCCGGCGACGAACCCTCGCCTCCTGCCTCATCAGTGGGCGTGGAGGCGGGCCAGCAGCGCCCTGAGCTCACCATAGGCGACGTTCACCGACTCTCCTGGAGGTATCAGCCATGTTTAGCAACAATTAATGTTGTTTGCACAGTGTGAACTGTTACAACAGATACAATAGACAACAAAACAGAATTAGCAATAACATTGGTAGACTTTGCTTACTTGATCGATAAAGCGTGAAGACATGAGGAAACATCGATTAGCAATTAGAGTAGAAACCAAAACCTCGTGACCCATATGTTCTCCTGTCATGCTACCAAGTCAGACTTCACCCTTTTATCTGATCTAGCAGCTATCAAGTACAAGATATATTATGTACACATGATTTATGTACAAGATATATTATTCTTGATGTGACCACTTGTTCCAAAGCTATTGTTTCACGTCCGAAAATATTTCAGGCTATTTCATGTTCTACACAAAAGTACAAGAACTTGGACCAATGGAATTCGATGCAACAAGTATCAGTAAAATGTATACCGGAGAAGAGGAATACAGCCGAGGTACAAGACGTTCAAGCACAGGCAGTTGGTGAACACGTGTTTTATATTGGCTCTGTTTTTATGAATTTTCCATCAACGGCTGAAGAGGAAGAACCGATCAAGCCCAATTTTAGAACGCCCTGGTTCTTCGTTGGAAAGAATTACAATTCAAGTTCCTACATGGCAACGTAAGAGTCAAGTATTTCTTTTATCTAGTCACGTGGTTTTTCTTTGGAGTCCAAGATCCTTACGTGATCAATCTTGCCGGTTTGTTAATTAGATAAGCTTTGTTTAGTTTAATTAGGAAAGAGAGATAGAGTCCAAATCAAAATTAGCTTGCATGTTGGGTCGGTTCGATCTGTGAGGCCTATAAAAAGGGCTGGCTACGGCCAATGTACGCAGGTTATATTTTTCTACAGGTTAGACAACATGGGTATCGGTTATTAAGCGACCCTCTTTGGGTGTCGTTGTTATTATTTTGTGTGAATTTTCTGCGTGAAAGTTGCACTTGGCTCGAGGTCCGTCGTTCTCGACGGGTTGCGTGCTGGTTACGTCTACTTCGGCGGGAGGTTCCTCGTGTTTCGAGGGATTGTCTGTTGGTCGTCGTTACCCCTGCTTCAGGTTACGCGTACTGCTCGTGTAATTGGGAGTACTTTTTTTATCGGTGGATATTGGAGATTATTGCATCGTAAAAGATCGGGCAAAATCAGCGGCACGTCCGAGGTCGTGCCTTCATCAATTCTCGAGTAATGTCAATGCAAGTGATGTAAATATAAAGGAGGAGTTCCAATTCTCTTGCAAGAATAAAAGAATCTGCGATAAGAAAAAGTTCTGAATCATCTTCAGTACCATGTAGTTGTGTTATTCACCAAGCCACAAAAAAAAATCTCAAGTCCCTTTGATCCATTTTGGATTATTCACTGCACTACTAAGTATTCACAGAAATAATGACAAAGAAGCACTGGATCTGGAGACACAGCTAGAGGTGGTTCTGCACATCAGCCCATAAATAGATGATCAAATTCTATATCTGACCAAGACAAAATCGATAGAATCTTGGGGGTTCCAGGCCCAAGATGAAGTGAGAATGTAAAGTGACATTCTCTTCTTCAATAAGCACATAATTTTGTGGTATCATACATTTGTTTACCAAATAAAATCGCATAACTATTTCAACTCAGTTTCGTCCCTCTGGTTTAGACTGGGTGTGAATTGAGTTACTGAAACATAAGACAAGGTCCCACTGTTGATGTACCATATAACTGAAAAGATGATAAGAGTCCAGACTTCGATAGTACTGTTCTAAGGGATGGTTATCATGTCCAAACTTTTTTACGAATGCAATCAATCCTAACATGACAAAATAAGTTTCAGTCTAACTGAACATGTCGACTCTCCACTAAACTCTGCATGCAGATCATGTTACTTTTTCAAAAACATGGACTGTTGAGGCTACCTCTGCAGCACAAACAAGCTTTAGAAGTAAACTTCTGCAATCAACAAAAGCCATGAAATATAAATAAGAGAAAAGGAAAAGGAATTACTAATCAGAGGAGAATAGCATTTGTGTTGTGACCATAAGTTTATGACCAACATACTGACATAGTGATATCCATAAGGTTATGGAGGTAAACAGGCCATCACTTTTCTACCAGTTGCCACAAGCTGTTTCAAATAGAATCTCATCTGTGTTAAGTGCCATCCATATCCATCGTGAAGAATATTTTGTTGGGTGTCACACTTCAAAATCATCAATGGTCGTTGCCATAGCATGATTCTCTACTTTGTTGCAGTACATCTGAAAAAATTGCAAACCATGAAACAAAAATAAATATCAATAGGCATAAAATGGAGACTACTGATATGGTTTATCTGAACAAATACATGGATGTTGTGTAAGAACGGATAATTTCAAGAGGTAGATTTATTCTAGGTCTTCATTGTTCAATATACATCTTAAGGCAGTGACTTGTGCTATGTCATGTGCGAGTGGTGGGTGTATGCCTTAATTGCAATCGCAAAATTATAATATAATATTAAGAGTACATCTTCCAATTTTCTTATTTTAACAACGAACTGAACTCATGTTTTCAGAAATTGCTTGTAAGCAGCAATCCCCGACAAAAATCATAGACTGAACCATACAGAAATTGCCAGGGGGGAGACGAAAAAAACCATACGAAGATGGGAGGTGAGACAAAAAAACCGGAACGAAGACTACCGACTGCTCCATTAGGAGTAGATATTTTACTGATATGCATGGTTGAATAGTAGTACTTGTGATACGTGAGGAGTAATGTAAGGTGAAGTGAAACATGTGGACGTGGCTTCGTGACGGCGTTGGCGGAGAAGATGTCAGGGGCGGCAGAGGACATTTGAACCAGATTCATGTTCTTTTGCACTTACACATGGTTTGATGGATTGAGAAATTTAGTGACTTTAGTTGCAATGAGAAATATCATATATCCACAAACCTCATCTGTTTTTCCCCAGTAGAACATGACCTTTGTCTCTTTTTCTTATGGACTTCCATATGGTCGATGATTGCTTGCTCAACAGGTTAAGCTAGATCCAAACATAATTTCATGACCCAAGTTTGGCTTATTTAATTTAGTATGACACAATATTTACTGTTAATAATGATACGAGCTTGGATTTGTAAATGCAATATTATCTTCCATATACACGGATTGAAAGAAATATAAGCCCATGTTGAGTGTCAAGCCTTAATTTATACTAATACATAATATTGGTTTTCTATATGTGTAGAATAGGATTTTCTCCTTAGAGAATCTCCTAGCTGGAGTGGTCATTGTTGATGTCCTTGTGAAAGCTGGCATGATCTTAGCACTAACCAACTCACAATGCCAGCTCCAGCAGTGATTTATTGACTTAACTAGCTAATTTAGATAAAACAGTAGGTTAAAAGCCTACTACAAATTTATTAGAAGCAAACTATTTACAAGGATTACATCACATGTATGCAATTAACCGGGGCTATCTAATGTTAGAGATCAATGCCTCCAATTATTTGCATTCATTTGTCCTAGTTCTATGGGTACCAAGAGCATTAGTTATTTGAAAATATTGCACTTGTGTAAGATAGGCAACACACCATTAAACATACAATCGTTCCGGCATGTCATATTACAGTTGTTGTGATATCCATAAGAAAGAGGCACTCCTAGCATGCCTTGAGAGCTCGTATGTTGTCATGAACAGAAAAGGTCAAAGTTATGTGCAATGGTCGCCAGTGGTTACCATGCTGACAACCAAACCTATTGGTAAACAATATCAGCTTATTCATTATTGTTGAATCTATATTATCACATTCAATGAGATTGCCTAATACTTGATTGTTGTGTTCCAAATTAAAGCACACTCTGTGACTATCTTCAGCAGGGTGTTGTTTGATCAAGCTACTGTAGTTGCACTCGAGATGTGCGATTGGCAAATGGAAGATACTGATTATAAATACTTTACTACTTAGATATTGTTTATGAAAACCTCAATTAATTATAAGTGCTATTTTCCTGGACTACTTCAAAGAAGAAATATCCTAGAAGTTGAGCGCAGCTGGAGGGGTCTCAATACTTTCAAGTCAAGAAAGAAAAGTAGATGAGATCCGTCCAAATCTTTTGAGCTAGGAATAGTTGATTGGGAAAGGTTGAAATATTCGTGTCGCCATGGTTCCTAAATGGTAAGAGGTATGTGTTTTGTTGCATTAGTTCCTAAATGGTAGGAGGTATGTGTTTTGTTGCATTAGTTCCTAAATGGTAACCTGTATGGTTCCAAGTGCCTAATTACATATGTAATAGTTTGCCAGGCAATTGCATAATGCAATCAAGTTTTTGGTTGTAGTATCTTGGAACATTTGTGTAAAGGGAACAAAATCCTCCATTTGTTGTCTTTAATTCATGGATAACAACAAAGGACATGCTTCGTGAGACGGTCGGTCTTAAGCATAAGAAGGCATCCAAGTGCTATCTAGCATTTTGTAATGTGGTGCATAATAAAGAGTTATATGTTTTTGTACCACTTTCTTTATTTTGTGCATCAGGCCTGGTAAGTCTATTATTTATGTATACATCGCCGAACTACATTTTTTTAATCAAAATACATTGCAAGTGAAGTGGATTTTAATTATTTTTCGTCTATTACTAGCTCTCTTTTCTATACATGTAAAATTTGACATGCATTGTATTTACATGTGAAACCAGTAAAACTTTTAAAAAGCCCGTGGCAACGCACGGGCATTCTACTAGTACCTTAGTAAATGAGAGTGAGAAAAAAGACCCCAGCGCCTTTGACGAGAGGACAAAACCATTTGGTCCAAGTTTTTTAAAGGACTGATGCAACGTGTTTTGTACTCCACTTGTCTCTTTTTTGTAGTGATGAACATTTTGTAGAGAAATAAATGTTTCGCTCCTATAGAATTCGAACAACAGTCTTTTTCTTGTGTGTCGTCAAGAAAAAAGTTTGTTTTGAAACATCCTCTGTAAATTCTCTGTAATGAGCCTGATAATTATACGCACCACGAACCTGATAGCTTATGTACAAATATCATGGTAGCTTTTTTGACCCAAAAAAAACTAGTGTAAACATACCCTCGGTGACTTTTTGTATGAATAGCATGGTAACTTACACATCGCAGACCTGATAACTTATGCACCCAGGTCCTGGTAACTTTAGCGACCGGGGGGGGGGGGGGATGAAATATACCCCGGTAACTTTTGTGTGAATAGCATGATAACTCACACATTTGCAGACCTGATAACTTATGTACCCCAGTCCTGGTAACTTTGGCGACCGGGGGAGGGGGACGGGGGAGGAGTTGATGAATTTTTGTGTGAATAGCATGGTAACTCACACATCGCAGACCTGATAACTTATGCACCCCGGTCCTGGTAACTTTGGCGACGAGGGTGCGGGGGGGGGGAGGGGTGTCGGGGGGGATGGCCCCAGAGTAGGCTCGGGAGTGCAAGTCATTTTTCAGAACATCAGGGCGCCCGCGCCCCTCAGTCCGGCTGGCCCTTTAGCCGGCTCCCCAGCTGCGGGCCGGCTGGGCACGGCGCCATGTCCGGACTGGCTGGCCGCAAGCCGGCTGGCGACGGGTCAGCGCCCGTCTCGTCCGTCCGTACGACAAGATCGCTCCCCCCACGATGCAAGCACATGGCTATAGTGTGGCCGTCCCCGCTGACCCAGGCGACCGACGTCAGCGCGGCCCGTCACCGTAGCCCCACGACGTCAACCACTCCATGACGCAGGAGACGATGGGCTACAGTGCAGTGCGGCCGGCGGGCCCCACTGCCGGGCAAAGACGATGACAGCAGGGCCCTGCCCCGACTTAGATTTACCCTTGTACCCTAGGAGGTCAGGCTATAAGACCTCCCAGGAGCCCCCAGAGAGGCGGTCGGCTCATTCCACACACACACACACACTCACGAGGCAAGGAGGAGAGCTAGCTCCTTCCTCCTCCTCCACCCAAATAGCTCCAGGAGCACCATTGTAGCCCTTGTGCTCACCTTATTGCATTCGGCAGGACTAGGGGTGTTACCTCCCTCGGATGGCCCCGAACCTGGCTACGCCGTGTGTCTCGCACCGTTCGTGCCATTCTTGTTTTCGGAACCCACCGGCGTCCTTAGGCTCCACCCACTTTTAGCCATCCCATGGCATCTGCCGTGAGAACACCACGACAGTTGGCGCCCACCGTGGGGCCGTCCGCGGCGTAGTTATGTTTCGGACGAGACCCTTCACCAGCTTCGGCGAGAGCATCACGCATGGCTTGATCAGCAACTTTGCACGGTCGGCTGCACCGTTGGCGACGTGGCACAACCCGCTAGTGGCGCCGTCCCCGCAGGCGGCTCCGTTGTCCCCTTCGGCGCTTTTCACGTCCTCGTCACGCTCATCCCTGACGAGTTCCCCAGCGAGGTACTCACCTTTGCCAACTCGCCCCTCCCTGCTGGCCGCGACATCTCTAGCGACGTCGCAGATCTCTGCACTCGCGTGGAGGTGATGACCACCGGCTCCAGCCACAACACCGGGCGCAGCAAGAACAAGGCTGCTGCGGCTGCAGCCCGTGCCAGCCGGGTCGACCCGCTGCGCGCGGTGCTGCAGAACCTGCGCCCCCCCATCATGCCCGATGTCGACCCGGCCGCTGCTGTGGCCCGGCTCGATGAAGAACGTCAGCGCCTGCTGGACGAGGCCACGGCGCTCGCTGCGATGCAGCGCCGGTTGGAGTCCGTCCAGCGCGAGTACAACACCGCCCACGGTCCCACGCCGGCTGGCGACAGGCCCAGCTGGCTCGGTGACGTGCGATGCCTTGGCGGGGCCCTTGGCCAGATTCTGGGCGCAGAGCGCCCCACCTACAGCACCCCCATCAAAAACATGAGGGCCGCGCAGGAGGCCGCGGCAGATCTCGACCACATGGAGGGTCAGGAGCTGGTGCAACAGCAGCAGCGCGTCCGCGACCTCATCGCTGCTGCGAATCTGCAGGAGGAGCAGTGGGATCCGGCCCGAGCGGCCGCATCCGGCTCAACTTCCCTTCCCCCCCAGGCGGGCAACCAACAGGCATCCTCCCCGCACCCTAGCCGCAGCCGTGGCGGCCGGCACCGGGGCAGCTGGGGCCTGCGCAACCAAACCCCGCCGACTGTTGACAGCCGGGCGGACGGGCTGGATGGCAACGATCGCCGCCAGCCGGAACGGCCGCTCCAGCCCGCTCGGCAGGCCCGGCCGGCCTCGGTCGGCGCGGCAGCACGCCCCGCCGTGTCGAGGTACGACAATCTATGGGACCAGCAAAGGCCCCTTTACGGTTCGGCTGTGGGGATCAGCGAGCACAAAGAGAAGATCCAGCAAAGAACGCACAGGTTTTACCCAGGTTCGGGCCGCCGCGAGGCGTAAAACCCTGTAGGGGAACGCAGCAGAAAAAAAAAATTCTGATACTGCGAGCACGCCGAGGATCACTATGGAGATGCATACAGGGTTTGATCTGATCGTTACCGACTCGTAGCGCAGCGGAAGTAGATTCGATGTTGATCGTCGGTGCAGATCCCCGCAGCTAGGATTTACAACCTCCCAACCGCGAGGATGTACTCCCTCGTCAGCTCACCGGACGGATCTCCGGGCAGCCCTTCGGGAGGCCTCGGGACAGTCCCTCAGATAGTCTCACCGGACGGATCCTCGGACAGCCTTCGGGAGGCCTCTGGACAGTCCCTCGGATAGTCCCACCGGACGGATCCTCGGACAGCCCTTCGGGAGGCCTCTGGACAGTCCCACCGGACGGATCCTCGGACAGCCCTCCGGGAGGCCTCTGGACAGTCCCTCAGATAGTCCCACTGGACGGATCCTCGGACAGCCCTTCGGGAGGCCTCTGGACAGTCCTCCGGGAGGCCTCTGGAACAGCCCCTCGGGCAAAGGATCGAAACTATGACCTCTCTACGGGGTTGCACACATACGGTGTCAGCTATCCGGCAGGGCTTCGCCGTCCAGAACTAGTTCCTGCCGGAACTCAGACAGCCTTTCGGCTCTACGGAACTATTTCGCGGGGAGGGAGAGAGAAGGCCAGATCATGCATGGCTTGTGTATGTTGAGAAAGAGTGAGTCTTTAGGCAGCCCCCTCCACCCCTATTTATAGGCCAAGCCCAAGGGTGGCTTCTCCAAGAAGCCAAGGGGAAAATACCAAAAGGCCCTCAAGGTGGCTTCTCCAAGAAGCCACCCAAAAAGCAATTTCACTATTCACAGAAACATTTTTCCGCGACCGTTAAATCCGAAAATATTTATGTGGGTCTTAGAATAATTCCAGTACCCACTAAAATGATTTTGGACACGTTCCGAAACAATTCCGGATTAGTGATTTTCATCTGCGAAAAGCAACCAAACCGGTTCCGGCAGCTCCGGAACATTTCCGGTTTTTATCCCAGAAAAATCCCAGAAGTTTCCAGAACAATTCTGGCACACTCCAAGAATTTCCAGACGTGTGTCGAAACTAATTTGACTCAATGGTATACCCTAAAACAACTTTTCAGTTTTACCGAAACTATTCTGGTGCTCTCTCTCCGGAACTTTTCCGCTGTCTCCGAAACTTTTCCGGTGACTTTCTCTCAGACTCCCTGTCTAGTATTTAGCAGATAGATGACCCTTAAGCGTGTGACCCTATAGGTTCGGTGAAGCATAGATATGACCGAAACTCTTTCCGATCAATGATCAACATCGGAGCCGTGGACACCCATATTGACCCCTATACCCACACGAATAAATATTCGAGTGAACCTCCAGTTGTCGTGTGCTATTCCTGTTGCTTCGTGATATGTTACAAATACCCGAGGTGAGATTTATTGGCATCCCCGTGGATCAACAACTTGTCCACTATGCCAGTTACCTCGTTACCGGTTTTGTTCTCTTTTCTCGTTCCCGTGTTCCAGCATCCCTGTGATCAAATCACATTGTGTCTGGCCAGACGATGATGGACACCGTAGCACCGAGAGGGCCCAAAGATATCTCTTCATCGTCGGAGGAGCAAATCCCAATCTCGAGCTATCAAGTTACTTGACATACTTTCCCATGAACCCGTAAGCCGCCGTAATAGCCACCCAGTTACGGATGACGTTTAACAAACCCCAAAGTTCATGAATCAAGCATGAAGAAACTCGATACTCTCATGGTCTAAGGAATTATGCAAACATTAACTTTCTCTGTGTTATTTACCATTAACTTGTGATGAATGTATCTCATAGCATAACATCAAATTGGGTCGATTCAACACAAGTGTTCTACTAACAATGTGCCCTCAAAGTTGACGGCATAGTCATGCCCATGATCAGGAAAACAGAACCATCATGCAACACTTGAGCTAGTCTTAGAGGCCAGACTAGGAATACATTTTACCGTTTATTATTCCACACGTGCATATGAGTCTTCCTCCGAGCCTTGTAGTTATTGTAGACTCGAGAACCATAGCAGTTATAGCACGGAATATAAACTTAATTATGAACATGGGGATAAATAATAACATTTATTATTGCCTCTAGGGCATATCTCCTACAGACTCCCACTTGCACTAGAGTCAATAATCTAGTCAATGCTAAAACACTTTACACCTATGGCATACCAGTGTAAAATATGCTTCTTTTGTGGTATAGCCTGATGTCCAATGGATCTGACAACTTCAGTTCCGTGTGTATCTTTGCATCTCCTCGCGTTTTCACGCTTTCACAAAATTCATATTTTGTGTGGACTTGGCTTTGTATATATGTGAATCACAGGTCAAACCTTGATTCCTCAGACTAAGCTATGGAGCAACTATCTACAATAGTGTCCCATTGACCAAAGCCATCTTGGAACCATACTAAGTTCATGAATGAACTATATGATTCAACATCTTCTTTGTCGCTTCCAAAGCGTCAACATACTTAGCCTTTGTTATAGAAATCGCCACAGTATCCTGTTTGGACCAATTTCCAACTACCGTGCCACCATATTGTGTATTACACAAAACCCTTAACTTAAATCAAAAATCGCATGGAGCATTGAAGACTGTATCGATGTAATTACTTACAACGAGCACTTCATAATCTCTGCTTGCGAGAAAACATGTCGTCAGTGCTACTTTAGTACTTAATGACATTTTTCACTATTGTCCCATGATCAGTACTTTGATCACTTTGGTATCTATACTCGCAACAGCTTTGGGAGTATCGGACATATCTGGTTGTTTTACATACCATGGAATACATGATTAATCCAAACACAAAGGTGTGTGGAAAATCCATCATGTATTTTGCTCATCAGTGTTTTGGGACACCGAGTCTTGCAAAAACACTTTCCATGTGACTTCGGCAAGAATCACTCCTTGGCGTTTTTAATGCTAAACTATTTTTAGCATCTTGTCAATATGTATTTTGGCTTAGCCCTATCAGGCAATACTATCTCCGTAGATAGTTATGCCTAATATCAAGGCTACTGAGCCCAAGCACTTCATCAAAAAACTATTTTTCAATGAAGTCCTAATTCATGTCAAGAAATTTATATTATTTCCAATCAACAATGTGTCAAGCACACAAGGTTTTTAGAAATATTATTATGCTCCCACTTACTTTCTTGTAACCACAAGCATCTTCGCTATCCATTGATGAAATCAAACTCTTTTGACTATTTCATCAAAAACGAAGATTCCAACTCCATGTTGCTCTCTTCTGTCCATCGCTGGAACTCTGAAGTTTGCATATTCACTAGCATCCTCTGGATCGACAAAATACTTTGGACTGTATCACATACAAGTCCTAGTTTGTATTCCCATCTCATGGAAATCCTTTTGGCATCCATGTTTCATATCTCATGATTGAAATATGTATTAATTGCTAGTTTAACCCGATCTGACTTTAAGCATCGCTACGGTGAGACAATCTCATCGTAGTCAACTCCTTGAATTTGTAATTACAACAAGTCAAGCTTTATGGATAAAACATTTTATCCACATCAGTTTATAGTTCCATTAATGTTCGTTAGACTCCAAGTCTTCCAAAGGGTTTATCAAGATATAATATTGAATCATTTATATGGAAACTATCTCGGATTATATTGGCATTTAGCCAATTCCAGAGTCAGGGCCCATTAATGCTTCCTTGTGTATCGTAGGTATACTGTTGTCTAACAACAATATCTCGTCTGCACACCTGAGAGGTTTGCACGAGTTTGGCTTACGTGGTTCAGCTGCAATTTCGACCAAAGTTCATACATCTCATGTAGAGGCTTCCGTATCAGTCGCAGTAGGAAACTCTGGAATCACTTCCAAGGTTTCTTTCCTTTGACCTGATGACGAAGATACTGTTATCTCATTGAGTTGCACTGTCCTCCCACTCACCTTTTTGTAAGAACCATTTTCTTCAAAATCATACCGTTTTTTGTGGCAAACTTTTGCCTCGGTACAGTGAGGGAGGAATACCCAATTACTTGGGATAACCTACAAAGTAGCACTTGTCTGATTTGGAATAGGTTTGTAAACATTTTACACAAGCCCCATATTCCAAATGTTAAGAAAAGACAAAACATGGTTGGGCGTACCATACCATGGCGTCATTTCAACAGACCTGATGGAGCTCTTTTCAGTGTAAAAGCCGCAGTCTCTAAAGCATTACTTTATGTCAGGGATATAACCCCGCGGTGTGACCCGCCCAGGAGGGGCCAGGTTACACAATCGGCGACTCTAGCAAAGGGCCCAAGAAGGCCCAGGGAGACAAGGCGTGAAGACGGCGGCTCACAAGACGACTTACTGCAGGCCCAAGACCGGGTGGCGACTTAAGGCCCAGAAGTGTAAGCCGCCAGATGACGACTTGCTCCGTAAGACAGGGAAAGTATGACCAGAGTTGGTTATGTTGTGCGACCCGACCTGGACTCTTGTAAGCCGCCGGCCTACCTGTGTATATAAAGGTGAGGCCCGGCGGCGGGTTAGGGGGGAGAACAAGTCAATCGATAGCTAGGTTAAGCATATTTGCTCCCTTGTAATCGATACCCAATCAATACAACACAATGCAGGACGTAGGCTTTTACCTCGATCAAGAGGGGCCGAACCTGGGTAAACCCGTGTCTTTCGTCCCGATCAACCCCTTCGAGCAATCACGCATGGCGATGGCCTCACGCTTAAGTCCTTTCACTAGGACATCTGCCGTGACAAAACCACGACAGTTGGCGCCCACCGTGGGGCCAGCGCACGGTGGTTTCGAGTTCTTGAAGGGCTCTTTCCCAGGGATCGAGGGATACGCTGTTGGCAGGATGACGAAGAGTCGCCGCGGCCGGCTCTACATCGACGACGCCGGCTGGGGCCCCGAGGCCGACTCAATCGAGTACGGGTACCGGGTCCCCTTTGACGGAATTCACGTCTTCATCGGCAAAATCGGCGAAACCAAGGCTGACCCGGACAACTGCACCGACCTCTTCGAGTCGGCTCGGCGCGTGCGACCCGCCCGGAAGCACGTTTTTGTCGGCTTCACGCAAGGATCTGAACTTGCAGACGACTCTGCATCTGGAGGAGAGACCCTCATCTACTCAGGTGATGAGTCCTCTACCGGAGAGATAGAGTCGATTTATCATCTTCATGACGGCGGGCTTGGGGGCTATTCCGACGGTGACAGTATTCCGGACCCCCATGAGCCGCCCAGCCGAGCCACCGTATTCATGGCAGGCACAACGACTGGAGCAGCTACAGCTGCTGACCCGTCTGGATCTAGGTCGGCCAGGCCGGCGACTCAGATTTTGGTGGAACTGATGAACGAGTTAGCAGTTTTGATGGGAACCGAGGTCATGGCCGAAAATCAAGCAGAGCGCAACGCAGAGATTGCAAAGCTGAAGGACCAGATGACCAAGGCCCAAGAGGAGATCAACGCGGTACAAGAGCAGATGGATGCTGAGTTGGAGCGCCTGAGGGCGGAGGCTTTTCGCTTAAGTTTGGATCAGAATGCTTCTGAGGCTGTTCTTCGGAGGAGGCATCAGACTCGTCTGCCTGGGCAGTATGAACCCAGGAACCTCTTTAACAGTCCCAGAGCCGGGCCAGAGACCCCGGCGGCTCCAGGGTGCAGGGCGGCGGCTCAGCCTCGGCAACCAGACCCGCCCCGCACGAGTCAGACCCCGCCGCATCAGATTTTAACCCCACCTGGCCATTACTCTAACCCGGTGGATAACATGGTGGCAGCGGCTACCAGGCTTAACGCACTACCTCTTGCTGATGGGACGCCCTTTGCAGCGGAGACCCGTAATGCTATCGAGCTCTTGCGAACAGCAGTGGCACAGCAGGAGATATATTCTTACAGTCGGAGCCGGGTGCACTCCACCCCGGTGCCGAGTCGCAGTTATAGCCGGCGCGTAGAGTCGCCCGCGGCTTACAATAGTGAGCAGCGGCGTAACCCACCCCGTAACGACCCGCCCATAATGAACGCTCAGGCAATTGTGGATGAAGCCAGAGCCCGTCGTGAGGCGGCGGCTGCGGCGGCTCACCAAGAGATTTATCAGTCGCCTCCGGTGACCCCGTCAGCTTCGGCAGGAGCCGGAGCCGGCTCAACTTCCAGAGCCATCGGAGTGCCCTGTTTAATACCGGCTCTGCGGAACGAGCGCTTGCCAAAGGATTTCAAAGGTCCACGCAAGGTGCCGAATTACACAGCAGATCTTCCGCCAGAGGCCTGGATTGAGAGTTATGAGTTAGCTATGGAGATGTTGGACGTCAGTGATGCGGTTTGTGCCAAATATTTCATTATGATGTTGGAAGGGCCGGCTCGTACATGGCTGAAGGGCCTGCCGCCTAATTCGATTAATACATGGGCTGAGTTGAAGGCACGTTTTATTAAAAATTTCCATGGCACTTGTAAGCAGCCCATGACGATTGTGGACTTGGATCACTGTGTGCAGCGGGAGGATGAGTCGGCCCACCATTGGGTCCGGCGGGTTTCAACAATTATTCACTCTTCCGATAATATCTCGGCGGCTCAGGCAGTTTTAATTCTGGAGAAAAATTGTCACTTCGTGCCCCTTAAGCAGAAGCTTGGACGGCTCAAGCGCTCTTGTCAGGATATGGGAGAGCTGATGGCGGCTCTTACTAAATATGCCGACTCTGATAGCACGAAGGATCCCAGCTCTGATGATGAGAAGTCTAGGAAGGGTAAAAAGAACGGCAATGGCAAGGGTCAGAGTCAGAATCCGGCTGGTAATAATAATCAGGGCAAGCGCAAGAACCAGGACGGCGGGTCAGATCTCGTGGCTAACACCAGCACTGGAGGCAAGCGTCGCACCGGGAACGGTAAGCCGCCCTTTAGAGGCCCAAAGCCTTTCAATATTGAGGCAATGCTTAGCAAACCCTGTCCAGAGCACAGTCAGCCCGATAAGCCGGCCTCTCACGCTTGGAAGGATTGTTACATCATGTGGGAGTTCAGGAATTACAGCCTCAACCAGCACCATGGTAATGGCAATGGGCCGCCCGGCGGGTCAGGTTCCGGCTCTCAGGGCGGCGGCTTTGGCGGTGGAGGCTCAAATGCTGGGTTCCAGGGTCAAGGTAACCAGCGGTCCAACGGTAATCAGCAGCAGAATAACCAGTCGGGATATCAGAGCAATCCTAAGCAGCTTAGTGAGGGTCAGTATCATGTCTTCACCACAAGTCTTTGCAAGCGAGATCGAAAGGTTCACAAACGGGCGGTTCATGCGGCCACGCCGGCTGTTCCACAATATCTGAGATGGTCTGAGCACACAATATCGTGGAGCCGGGCGGATCACCCGCCTCGAGTGGATAATCCGGGTCACTTGGCCCTTGTGGTGGCACCTCAGGTGGGAGATTACAAATTTACTAAAGTGCTGATGGATGGAGGCAGTAGTATCAACATCTTGTATTATGACACCTTCCGGCGTATGAACCTGACTGACAAGAATCTTAAGCCGTCATCTACAGTGTTCCATGGTGTGGTACCTGGTAAGTCGGCATATCCAGTGGGTAAGATTGCCCTGGAGGTGGCCTTTGGTGATGATAGCAATTACAGAGTTGAGACTTTATGGTTTGAGGTGGTTAAAATCAAGAGCCCATATCATGCCCTGTTTGGACGGCCGGCTTATGCTATGTTTATGGCACGCCCTTGCTACGTTTATTTGCAGCTTAAGATGCCAGGGCCAGATGGCACAATTACGGTGCACGGTGATCAGAAAATCGCTTTGGAGTGCGAGGAAGGTGATGCTGCCTATGCAGAGGCGACTTGTGCTAATGCGGAGCTCAAATTTTATAAGGATAATGTTGACCCGGCTGATATGACCCCGTTGAAGAAGCCTACCACAGAAGTTGAGCCGCCCTTGAAGTTTAAGTCGGCGAAGGATACCAAGCCGGAGGATTTTGTTCCGGGCGACTCGTCACAACAGTTCACTATGGGGGCTGATATGGACCCCAAATAGGAAAGCGCGCTCATCGAATTCATCCGTGAGAATCGGGACATTTTTGCATGGAAACCTTCTGACATGCCGGGTGTACCGAGAGAGTTCGCTGAGCACCGCCTTAATGTGGATCCTAAGTTTAAGCCGGTTAAACAGTTCCTTCGCCGGTTCAATGAGGAACGACGTAAAGCTATTGGAGAGGAAATAGCCCGGCTCTTAGCGGCTGGGTTTATCGTGGAGGTCTTTCACCCGGAGTGGTTGGCTAACCCTGTGCTCGTGCTTAAGAAGAACGGCACATGGCGCATGTGTGTGGATTACACAGATCTTAACAAAGCTTGTCCAGCTGATCCGTTTGCTCTCCCCCGTATCGACCAAATTATTGATGCTACGGCGGGTTGTGAGAGCTTATGTTTCCTGGATGCTTATTCTGGTTATCATCAGATCAAGATGGCAGTAGAGGACCAAGAGAAGACATCTTTTATAACGCCTTTTGGGGCTTTCTGCTATGTTTCTATGCCTTTTGGGCTTAAGAGTGCCCAGGCGACTTACCAATGTTGTGTGCAGAACTGCTTCCACGGCCAGATTGGACGCAATGTTCACGCTTCTGTGGATGATATCGTGGTCAAATCAAAGAAAAGGGAGACGTTACTTGACGACTTAAAGGAAACTTTTGATAATCTCCGGGTCTACAAGATGATGCTTAACCCGGCCAAATGTGTTTTTGGTGTGCCTGCAGGTAAACTACTTGGTTTTTTGGTCTCGGAGAGGGGCATTGAAGCTAACCCGGAGAAGATAAAGGCCATTACTTCACTTTCTAAGCCAGCATGTATCAATGACGTCCAGCGCTTGGCGGGTCGCATTGCAGCTCTGAGCCGGTTCATAAGTCGCCTTGGCGAGAAGGCTATGCCCTTATATCAAATGATGAAAAAGACAGACAATTTCGTTTGGAGTGATGCTGCTAATGATGCGTTTGAAGCCCTGAAAAAGCAGCTTGCTGAGCCGCCCGTTTTGGCTGCTCCCATAGACAAAGAGCCTTTGCTCCTGTACGTGGCGGCTAATAATAAAGCCGTCAGCGTTGCAGTTGTCGTAGAGCGCAAAGAGGCGGGTAAAGAATTTCCAGTCCAGCGGCCGGCTTATTATGTCAGCAAAGTCTTAACTGAGTCCAAGCAAAGGTACCCACATTGGCAGAAGTTGGTATTTGGAGTCTTCATGGCGAGTCGCAAGCTCAAACATTATTTTCTCGGGCATCCAATCACTGTGGTCAGTTCTGCTCCCTTAGGGGATATAATCCAAAACAGAGAGGCCACGGGCCGGGTTGCGAAGTGGGCGATTGAGCTGGGACCCCACAATTTAAAGTATGTGCCTCGGACAGCCATAAAATCTCAAGCCCTGGTGGACTTTATAAATGATTGGACAGAATTACAAGCACCAGAGGAGAAGCCGGATAACACGTATTGGACAATCCACTTTGATGGGTCCAGGCAGTTGGAGGGCTCGGGGGCTGGAGTCATCTTAACTTCCCCACGAGGTGATAAATTTTGTTATGTTTTAAGACTAATGTTTACTTGCACTAACAATGCAGCTGAATATGAGGCACTGCTTCATGGTCTTCGTATGGCCAAAGAGATGAATTTGAGCCGGGTCAGATGTCTTGGCGACTCAGACCTGGTGGCTCAACAAGTTTCAGGAAAGTGGGATGCGAAAGACCCACTCATGGCGGCTTATCGCCAGGCGGTTGAGCATATTGCTGGTCACTTCAAGGGGTATCAGGTGGATCATATTGATCGACGCAAGAACGAGGCGGCGGATGCGCTGTCTAGGCTTGGCTCTCAGCGTAAGCCGGTACCACCTAATGTGTTCCTTGATGTGTTGCATAACCCGTCAGTTAAGTTACCTACCGAGGAGGATATTGCTATCCCTGACCCGGAAGGGCAGTTGGTGGCGGCTCTTCGTGCAATTCCTGATTGGACAGAGTTACCCGCGGACGAGACTTTGGCGCGGCGGATCGTAAGGCGGTCTAAATCGATGATTATTATCAACGGCGAGTTACACAAATGCAGTGTCACTGGTGTTTTTCAACGGTGTGTTTCTCCTGAAGAGGGCTATCAGATTCTACAAGAGATACATGCAGGCGACTGTGGCCATCACGCCGGGGCTAAATCTTTAGTGGCTAAAGCTTTTCGTCATGGGTTTTATTGGTTAACAGCTCACACGGATGCAATAAACATAGTCAGTAAGTGTGACGGGTGTCAGAAATTCGCTCGCCAGACTCATGTGCCGGCTCAGCAGCTCCGGATGATACCGATCACTTGGCCGTTTGCAGTTTGGGGGCTTGATATGGTTGGACCGTTTAAAAGATCTAAGGACAAGAAGACCCACCTCTTGGTGGCGGTTGATAAATTTACAAAGTGGATTGAGGCAGAGCCGGTCAGCAAGTGTGACGCTGCAACAGCTGTTCAGTTTATCAAAAAATTGATCTTTCGCTTTGGTTACCCGCATAGCATCATCACTGATAATGGCACGAATCTGTCTAAGGGTGTTATGAAAGAGTTTTGTCAACGAGAGCACATCCGGCTCGATGTTTCTTCGGTGGCGCATCCACAGTCCAATGGTCAGGCGGAAAGGGCTAACCAGGAAATTTTGAGAGGTATCAAGCCCCGGCTCATGGTTCCTTTGGAACGAACACCCGGTTGTTGGGTTGAAGAGCTTCCTTCAGTGCTTTGGAGTATCAGAACCACCCCCAACCGTTCAACAGGCTACACACCTTTCTTCATGGTATATGGTGCAGAGGCGGTTCTCCCCAGTGATATTCGTCATGACTCGCCGAGGGTGGCAGCTTACGTTGAAACTAATAGTGAGACGGCACGACAAGACACACTTGATGCTTTGGATGAGGAGCGTGATCTGGCGGCGGCTCGTTCGGCGATTTACCAGCAAGACCTGCGTCGCTATCATAGCCGCAGGGTCAAGACCCGGACATTTCAAGAGGGCGACTTAGTTCTCCGGCTGATTCAAGATCAGACGGGTATGCACAAGATTTCACCCCCTTGGGAGGGACCCTTTGTGGTCAGCAAGGATCTTCATAACGGATCGTATCATCTCATTGACATACGGGAGAGCAACAAGTCACGCACTTCTGCGGAGGAGACCCGCCGGCCGTGGAATACAGCTCATCTTCGGCCTTACTACACTTGAGTCACCGGCTCTAAGTATTTGTACATATCTTCTTCTGGATGTATATACCTCTTTATGGTCAATATAATAAAGCCGGCATCCCTGAATTTCGGGGCCTCTGTCGTTTCATATCATATTACTGGTACTTGAGTCCTTATTGTTGATCATAAGGTCACTTGGGGGCTTCCAACTCATCGAGTTTAGCTTTCATACCCTCTTGACCGGCTTCCAAGCCACATATGGGTTAAACCTGCCTGTTTGCAACTTGCCACTCCACCAGGTGACCCGCCGAACTCTTAACAGTCAATCTTGTCAAAAGACCCTGAACTGGTCAACAGTCAATCTTGTTAAAAGACCCTGAACTTGTTAAGGTTAAAACGGCGGCTTATGTCACGAGAGGGCCGGCTTACAGAGAGCTAGGATAAACTCACCTCTTTGCTGTAGTCTCTCCGCTATATGGCCCGTTGGCACTCTTGAGCAGTCAATCTCCTAAAAAAGACCCTGAACTGCTTAAGGTTAAAACAATGGATTTATGTCATGTGAGAGCCGGCTTATGAGGGTTAAGGCGTTCTCGCCAAGCTTCATTGAAGCGCAAAAACATTTTTTTGCAAAAAATTACAAAGCACGGAGTTAATCTCTGTTTCGGCCTTTAAAGCCGCCTTATAACACAAGAGTTGACCTCTTTTTTGGCTGTGCCTTTTAAGCCGCCTTACAAAAATCGGAGATATACATGTATATATTCTCTATTGTTATTTCAGGCAATTTGTCTTTGGATTATTCAAGACTTAGCCACACATCAGGCAAATTACTGGCAAATTATGACTCGCCAATTGAGATACATAAGACACCTCCAGGGTTGGAATCATGAAGTTTTAAGCCATTTTACGTCTTGGCTGTGACCCGCCAGCAGGGTTATTGGTGTTATACACCGTTTATCAATCAAGACTGAAGAGCAAAGTCAAGAAAATTGAGCCAGATATGAATATATACATAAGACGGCAATTGTTGAAATTACAGCTGCCAAAAGAGATAATCTATCAAAACATGCGCGAAGGCATGGCAGGGCGAGTCATTGTTGCATACATACATATTACACGGCTCCCGTTTGAGCCGGCAAGTTTGACAAGTGTTTTTTTACACGACACGGCTTACAAAAGCCAAATTAACTTCAGTGTCGCCTCAGACCGAGTCTGCCAGGTTAGTTTCCCTGTGGCCTAGAGGAGGAAGGTGCCGGGTCATCCTGCGCCGGCTCTTGCGCGTCTGGCATCTGAAGATCAGCCGAAGTCCAGCCGATGCCCGTTAACGCTTCAAAGGTAGCTTCTTCATTAAGTATAATTGACGGGTCAAGCTCAGGGGCAAAGATATGCTTACGCCTTGGAGGTGTCAAGTCTATTACGGCATGGTATGGCGGCTTAATGCGCGCGTTGTGACTGTCGTAAGCCGTCTGATACTTGTTCAGATCCACCTCCTGCGCAAGCTGACAGGCTAAGGGCCTCGTCTCCTTTACACACCGGGCGAAATCAGCTTCATCAAAGGGAGTGCCATCGTCTTTGAATTCAGGACATCCGCCAGCCATCTCCGCCGGGTCAAGTTCTGCCTGCCAAGCCTTCGCACGGCTTAGAGCAATAAATGCTCCTGCACGGGCGGCTGATAGTTTCAGCTCGGACAATTGTGATGGGACCGCAGAGAGTTGATCCAGCACTTCTTTGATTGCAGTCGGGGGCTTCCTGCCACAAGAGACGGCTACCAAAGCCCTTAGTGAGCCGGCATACAGCTTCTCTGTCAAAGAATACATGGCTTTCAATTTCAGCAACACATTTTCACCAAGGCTTGCACTTCTGGCGCCTGTTACAAAAAACAATTACGGGCAGTTAGATCACATAATTTAAGTCGCCAGGCATACAGAGACATTCTGAATTGACAAGATTACATTGCAAGACCGGAAGAGCTTACCAAAGATGGCGGCTGACATTTGGGAAATATGCTGTTTTAAGCCGGAGAGTTCCTCGGCCACTGGCTTTAGCTGGTTTTCGGCGGCTTCTGCACGCTTTGCCAGGGCGGCTCTGTTAGTTTCCCAAGCTACTTTTTCTGATTTCAACTTCTCCAGATCTGCTAAAGTAATCTTCAGTTTTGACTCGGCTTGGGCAGCATCTGCTTCTAGGGTCTTCAGTTTCTCTTTACAATCGCCCAGTTGCGACTCTTTCAGTGTTAAAGCTTCCTGTTGTCATAAAGGCAGGCGAGTTTTAGTTGATGAGTTATGATTCAAAAACAGATAAGTCCCAAGCATATTGCCAGCAATACACTCGGCACTTGGGGGCTAATGTAGGTCATTTCAAATTTATATCATGACCCGGCCAATCTTATTAAGATGAGCCGGCCCTTGGGGGCTACACATGCGAGTTTTATTTCTACGCTGGCTGTTTAGAAGACCCGGCCCATCTTA
Source organism: Elymus sibiricus (assembly GCA_039707655.1). Lineage (NCBI taxonomy): Eukaryota > Viridiplantae > Streptophyta > Magnoliopsida > Poales > Poaceae > Elymus > Elymus sibiricus. The sequence continues at coordinate 108,238,817 of CM077664.1, read as the reverse complement.
TTAAGATGAGCCGGCCCTTGGGGGCTACACGTGGATTTCATGTTAACATTTGGAGTCTCTGGAAGACCCGGCCCGTCTTATTCAGATGAGCCGGCCCTTGGGGGGCTACAACTGGATTTTATATTACCATTAAGAGTTTCTACAAGACCCGAATCATCTTTGTTAAAGATGAGTCGGCCCTTGGTGGCTACATGACAATGATTTGTTCAAATTCTAAGGTGGAAAGACCCGACTTACTATTTCTTACTAAGCCGGCCCTTGGGGGCTACACTACTGTGTGTATAATACAGAGTTAGAACATTACCTCATACTTCTTTTTCATCATATTTACCAAGCCGGCCTCCATGTCGCGGCTGGTGTAAAGACGGCTCCGAAAACCAGCATGAAGTTCACTGGCACTGAAGCTGGCATAATCTTGAAGGTCCAACCCGGCCTTGTTCTTTGCAGTTGAAGGTGACTCGCCTTTGTGTTTGGTCAAGACAGTAGAGCCGCCTGGCATGGTACAACCCGTCCCAGTGACGGTGACGTCGTCAACATCTCTCCCAACTGAGATGCCTTGGGTGGTTTGGATATGAGGTGGACTAGGCGGCTGAGGTCCTTCAGCCGGTTCAACATTCATCTCGGAGGCTTCTGAAGGGTTTGCATGTCCTTGCTCAGGGGCGGTTTCTTCAATAGGGCCTTCAGATTCTGGCACTGAGGCTTTTGGAGCAGAGGGCGCTTCTTTCTCCGGCTCAGATGTCTCGGCGGCCTTGGATGAGTCGCCAGTTTTGTGCCTCTTGCTAGCCTTTGCCTTGGCCCTGCAACAAGGTGAGTCGGTCAGTTCACAATAATACGATTTGCAAAGGTTATAAGGTAAAAGGCTTACCCAGGGTTAACGACGAAAGCCGGCAGTTGAGTGCCGGTTGAGTCGCCTGATGAGGGTGGTGTTTCCTGATAATTTGAGTCGGAAGGGTTAAGAGGCTGCCGTATAAGACCAGCTCGCGGAAGAGATAAAGTAGGGCTATGAGGTACTTCGTTCCGGCGTTTCCGGGTTGCTGGTGTAGGTGACAAGCCGGTCAGAAGTTCTTCAGAGCCGGCGCTCCGAGTCTGCCGCTTGGATGTGTGTTGCTGTTTCTTCAAAAGAAAGTTGAGGTCCAAGTGAGCAAGAGGGTGTGAAAATCTTACTTTCCGGATGACCCGCCGAGTTTTTCTTCTGGGCAAGGGTTCTGAGTCGGAGGAGATGATATTTACCTCTGCTGCTTCTGCTTGGCTGTGTTCTGTCTCGTCCTGAGGAGAGTCGGCGTCAATAAGTTGTATAAAAAAGATGCCAAGGGAGTCAAGTTCTACCTCCGACTCATCAAGCCGCATTAGCTCTTCAGCTGTCTGCTTCTTGGGACGACCCGGACCACGACCCTTGGTGGTTGTCTTCTTCCTCTGCTTGGTCGGGGTTGGAGCAGAGCTAATTTTCCTTTTCCAAAAGGAAGAGTCGCCCTGCAATTATAAGTGTGATCAAAATATATGGATGATAGAGCCGGCAAGATGAGATATAAGTAAAGAGTGTTTACCGCAGGAGGATGGTTCAGGGCGCTGAAGGGGTTAAGCCCCACTTTGCTGCAAGCCTCCTGAGACTCCCCTAGCAGTGTCTTCACAATGGCATTGATCTCTTTATCAGACAGGGGGCTCTTGTTGAAACACTGAGGGTTATCCACGCGGCCGTCATACTCGCACATTAACCCGGCCCGCCGGCTCAACGGCAAAATTCTCCAAGAGACCCAGCAGCGGGTCAAATCAACTCCAGTCAGGCCATTAGCTATCAAAGCCTTGATCTTTGGAAAAATATGGGCATGCTGAGCACGTTCTGAGGCGGTCAGCTTGCTAGGAAGCAGATCACTGGGGTTGAGCCGGTAGGGGCGATAACCCGGCAGAGGGCTCTCATCAGCAGGCGCTGTATTCTGGCAATAGAACCAGGTCTTGTTCCAATCCTTAAGATGACTCGGCAGGGTGGCAGAAGGAAAGGTGACATCCCGCCGCCTCTGAATTGAAACGCCTCCCAGCTCAAAGAGGGGGCCATCGGCGACTTCAGTCTGGCGGTTGAGATAGTAAAAGTCTCTGAACATATTGACAGTGGGCTCTTCCTGCAAATTCGCCTCGCAGAGTACTTGGAATTGGCACAGGTTGGTGACTGAGTTGGGGCCAATGTCTTGAGGGTGGATTTTGAAAAAGTGTATGACGTCGCGGAAGAATTTTGACCCGGGCGGTGAGAAGCCGCGAAGGAGATGATCCGTAAAAAATATTACTTCGCCCTCTCGGGGCTGTGGAGTTGTTTCAGGGCCTGGAACCCGCCAATGAACTGTTCCCTTCTCTGGCAAAATTCCCATAACAACGTACTCGTTGAGTGAGACCTCTGTCACCTCTGAAGCTACCCAGTTACAGGAATTGGGGACCTTAACAGCTCTATCACCGGCCATTTTCTGTCACTGGTTTATCAAACTGCACGAGGTATGAGGTGTGGCGGATCAGAAATGTAAAACATAAGTCGGCGAGCACAATTTCAATTGACTATATTAGGTGGTGAGCCGCCTGACCACTATGAGCCACCCTATCTTTGAAGGATACAGTAAGTGGTAATTGATCCAAGCACTGCAGTCTTAATGGCGAACAGCTTAAGCCGTCTAGAGGATGGCGAGTTACAAGAGTATTGTGTAAGCCGCCCTTACTACGTATGGCGGGTCAGAGACACAGGGATTCCGAATGGCTAGATTTCGGCTAAGTGTGGCACCAACAACTTTCACGACATACATCTACGTTTATGGATCTACAGCAGCTTGGAAACGAAGTGGAAAGCTAAACCTAAAATGGGCAATGGCGGAAGAACTACAGGCTACTCGCTCGCGTGTTAGAGGTTGATGAATATCTGACAAATAAGTAAAGGGTACTCATGATCACCGCGTTACTCCTACGCAGTTTTTGGATTGAACTAAGCGTTCTAAGCAACGGAAGGATGAACTAGGATGAACTCCGACGAACCCTCCGACAGGAACCGGCCTAATGCGGATTTAGGGTGAGGGCAAGGCCTTACCTGAGTGATCGAGGGGAGAGCGGAGGTGCGCCGCCGTTTTCTGAACCCAACAGGTTGATGCAGCGGCCGTTGTTGGAGTTGCTGGCGATGGACGGTGGCAGCGGAGCTCCTGGACGCGGTGGCGGCGCGAGGAAGACGAAGGAGGCGAGAGAAATGGGGTCAAAGTGAAAAGTGAAACCCCTCGCGCCGGTTTATAAGGGGAAGGTAAAATGGTAAACGCGGATTTCGAGGAGGCGTCAGCGTGGACATAACGACAGAAGCGCCTCGAATCTAGGAACGACAGGTTAATGCAAAGATCTGTTATGGCCTCATGGCGGGTCATTTTTGGTCATGGCGGGTTACCTTTCGTCATGGCGGGTCATGAAAGTTGGTTAGTTAATATGGAAAAGGTTTGAGAGATACGCCGATTAAAGGATGAAGATTGACATGAACAGGTTCAAATCAATCTGGGGCCTAATGTCAGGGATATAACCCCGCGGTGTGACCCGCCCAGGAGGGGCCGGGTTACACAATCGGCGACTCTAGCAAAGGGCCCAAGAGGCCCAGGGAGACAAGGCGTGAAGACGGCAGCTCACAAGACGACTTACTGGAGGCCCAAGACCGGGTGGCGACTTAAGGCCCAGAAGTGTAAGCCGCCAGATGACGACTTGCTCCGTAAGACAGGGAAAGTATGACCAGAGTCGGTTATGTTGTGCGACCCGACCTGGACTCTTGTAAGCCGCCGGCCTACCTGTGTATATAAAGGTGAGGCCCGGCGGCGGGTTAGGGGGGGAGAATAAGTCAATCGATAGCTAGGTTAAGCATATTTGCTCCCTTGTAATCGATACCCAATCAATACAACACAAAGCAGGACGTAGGCTTTTACCTCGATCAAGAGGGGCCGAACCTGGGTAAACCCGTGTCTTTCGTCCCGATCAACCCCTTCGAGCAATCACCCATGGCGATGGCCTCACGCTTAAGTCCTTTCACTAGGACATCTGCCGTGACAAAACCACGACACTTTAAAAGGGATAATGGCAAATTGATTTATGTCATCTTTGATCTTACCATGTCATAAATGGTTTGATTACATCTTCACGTACATGACACTCACAGTGGTGTTTCGGGAGTTGTAAGTTATGAAACTCTTTTCACAACTCATCAGACATTCGCTAAATTTGTAACTCAATTATTCCTTTCCGCAATCCAATTGCAGAAACATAATTTTCTTGTTACAATAATTTCTACTTCATTTTTGAAAACCTGATGAATGATTTCAAAAGATCCAGACTTACGTCTCATCAAGTAAATATCCATATATCTACTTGAGTCATTTCTGAAGATAGATAAATCCACTACTAGCAACAACATTTATTGGACTACACACATCAAAATGTAAGATCATCAATAAGTTTGTTGCTCGTTCCTTATGGCCTATGAACGGTATTTCAGTCACTTCACTTTTTGGAGGAAAATTGCAAGTGTCAGATGATTCATAATCAAACGACTTCAAAATCCATCATTATGGAATTTCTCCATGCGGGTTTCTCCAATGTGACCAAATGCAGTGCCACACATATGTGGTATTCTTTTAGTCTTGCGACATTTAGCGTCAGTGTTATGGATGTATCATATTACCATCAATATTCATAACATACATCCCATCCACGATGGAAGCATGGCCCTTAGGTTATTCATGATACTGAACAACAATTGTTCTTTCATGAACAACACTGTTGCAACAAACATTATGCAAATGGGCTAGAGTGTATAAAACTCTAAAATGAATTATGAAAGTAAATACAGAGGTAATGTATTATTATCAATATTCATAACATACATCTCATTCATATTGAAAGTATGGCCCTTATGTTATTCATAACACCGAACATCAAAAGTTCTCTTATAAACAACCTTCTTGCAAGATACTTTATGCAATGGGCTAGAGTGTATGAAAATCTAAATGAATTATGAAAATAAATACAGATGGTAATACACCGATGGAAGGTATAGTAACATTTACTATGTTCCCAGCGCGTATCTTAACCTCACTCCTGGCAAGTCTTTTAGGCCGTAGTAGTTCTTGCATCGAGTCGCAACAGAATGCAATCGAGCGGGTATCTTTGTGATCAACTCACAATACCCAAGAATTACGGACTAACAATTTAATCACAATTCTCAAGAACTATTTATTTTGACCAGCCTTCCATACATCAATAACTTGTATAACTTGCATACATGAGCTGGACATTCCAGTCTTCTTTCTTTTTGCCTTTATACTTCTAACAGTTTAAAGTTTAGTATTTCTCATACTCTCAGAAGAAGCACCCAACTCTAAGAGTGGCATTTTATTCACCTTTCATCATATGACAGGCGTTCTTCTGGATCCCTCTCTTATCAGTCTAGTGTATAGTAAACACTTTACTAATAATTTGCAAAACAAACATTGATTTGGATATCCCATATCTTCTAGCCTTTGTCTGTATCTGAAACTAATTTTCAGTTCCATGAATATCACATAGCTATCCCAAACTTTTGAAATTTGGGTCTCATGGAAGCAAACATATTGCACTTGACCGTAACGGAATTCTAGCTTTTGGATCGAAGGACGAGAGTCACATCATCCATAGCATTAGCGGGAGAATACCAAAAGCATGCGATAGGACAAAATCCTTCTCGGCACTCTTGAGGACAATCCTCATATTAAGTTACCAATCGTAAAGTTTTAACCAGATATTTAACAGCTATTCAATTTTAATAGGGAAGGTGGAAACGCGAGCCATTATTCTACAACTATTATGCAAATCACACTTAGACAGTGTTCATAATTAATTGCACTGAGAATTAAACAAGTTAATTCTAAAGTGCGCTCCCACTCAAATCAATATCTCTCATAATTGATTGTGAGTGATACAAGACCCATATTGAAATTCAACGCCAAGGATGTATCCATCTCCAGTGACGAGAATTGCAATCGGTAGGCCAACTTGCCAATCACATCTCTATGTGACTCTTGTTCATCTTTCGATGGGCGTGTTCCGAGCTCAGGACGATCCTCCGGAACGTCAAGACAACCAAGTGATCTCGCTGCGAGGTCTCAACTCACCCGCCTCACACTTCTCTAATCGTTCGCACCCATGTATCCATGTGATACCCCGAAGAGATAGGTGCCGTGACGGTGCTACACTTGGGAGAACACTAACTACTTGATATTTTTGTGAGAGATCATCCTAATAAAAGCGTCTACCGCGCAATCAAAAAGGGTGCATCATAAGGGATAAACATCTCAGGCAATTCATAATAGCATGATATGGTATAGCCCTTTCTGACGGAGAAGTCTTTAATTTCTTCGTCTTCGGCATTCGCATCGGTGTTCACCTTTGCGAAGTTTGCCACCACCTTGTCGATGCACCAGATAATATTGCTATCTCTATAGCTAATAAAATAAGTGCATTACTTAAGGTTGACACGCAGGTCATTAAAGTGACAATCATATGGCTCCAGCCATCATGCCGAATCATGACACGCAGGTCATGTTAGTAAATTTACATCATATAGTCATCTCATACATAATCAAATTAATATGAGCATTGCTACACCACATCACATGCACATCCTGCAAAACCAAGTTAGACGCCTCTAATCGGTTTATGCAAAATTTTATTTTACGTGGCTTCTAAGGTTTCGAAACAAACCGAAGCTACCTACGTCCATCATCAAGTATGATTATTCAAGTCGCTAGATTAACTTTACGGGGTGTATGAAGCACGAGATAATAAAATCTCGAGCCCCATACTGAACTTCGTCATACGCATGACCCCCGTGCAGATCATATCTGCATTGCCCTTTAGTCTGCGAAATTTCATCTTTCTCTCAAACTATGGTGGAATTCAACGAACTGTTAGCACTTCGTTGATCAATCAGGATCGCAGATTGCCAGAACTTTGAAACTCCACCATACTGTTATCAAGATCAGAAATATGCAAATTCTAGGGAAGCAACAAGAACATCGGGTAACAGATTTCATCTGCTACCCGCACAAATAATTTTCAGCAATAGATCTCATCTACTACAAAATTATATTTTGCAACACCCATACATCTCTATGTATTCTAGATCGTAACCTGCATCTACGCATAGCACGGCTCATGATGCCACTGTAGGGGAACGCAACAGAAAACAAAAATTTCTGGTACTACGAGCACGCCCAGGATCACTATGGAGATGCATACAGGATTTGATCTGATCGTTACCGACTCGTAGTGCAGCGGAAGTAGAGTCGATGTTGATCGACGGTGCAGATCCCCGCAGCTAGGATTTACAACCTCCCAACCGCGAGGATGTACTCCCTCGTCAGCTCACCGGACAGATCTCCGGGGAGCCCTTCGGGAGGCCTCGGGACAGACCTTCAGATAGTCCCACCGGACGGATCCTCGGACAGCCCTTCGGGAGGCCTTTGGACAGTCCCTCGGATAGTCCCACCGGACGGATCCTCGGACAGCCCTTCGGGAGGCCTCTGGACAGTCCCTCGGATAGTCCCACCGGACGGATCCTCAGACAGCCCTCCGGGAGGCCTCTGGACAGTCCCTCGGATAGTCCCACTGGATGGATCCTCGGACAGCCCTTCGGGAGGCCTCTGGACAGTCCTCCGGGAGGCCTCTGGAACAGCCCCTCGGGCAAAGGATCGAAACTACGACCTCTCTACGGGGTTGCAGACATACGGTGTTAGCTATCCGGCAGGGCTTCGCCGTCTAGAACTAGTTCCTGCCGGAACCCAGTCAGCCTTTCGGCTCTACGAAACTATTTCGCGGGGAGGGAGAGAGAAGGCCAGATCATGCATGGCTTGTGTATGTTGAGAAAGAGTGAGTCTTTAGGCAGCCCCCTCCACCCCTATTTATAGGCCAAGCCCAAGGGTGGCTTCTCCAAGAAGCCAAGGGGAAAAATACCAAAAGGCCCTCAAGGTGGCTTCTCCAAGAAGCCAGCCAAAAAGCACTTTCACTATTCACGAAAACATTTTTCCGCGACCGTTAAATCTGAAAATATTTCTGTGGGTCTTAGAATAATTCCAGTACCCACTAAAATGATTTTGGACGTGTTCCGAAACAATTCCGGATTAGTGATTTTCATCAACGAAAAGCAACCAAACCGGTTTCGGCAGCTCCGGAACATTTCCGATTTTTATCCCGGAAAAATCCCAAAAGTTTCCAGAACAATTCTGGCACCCTCCAAGAATTTCCAGACGTGTGCCGAAACTAATTTGACTCAATGGTATACCCCGAAACAAGTTTTCAGTTTTACCAAAACTATTCCGGTGCTCTCTCTCCGGAACTTTTCCGCTATCTCTGAAACTTTTCCGGTGACTTTCTCTTGGACTCCCTGTCTAGTATTCAGCAGATAGATCACCCTTAAGCATGTGACCCTATAGGTTCGGTGAAGCATAGACATGGCCGAAACTCTTTCCGATCAATGATCAACATCGGAGCCGTGGACACCCATATTGACCCCTATACCCACACGAATAAATATTCGAGTGAACCTCCAGTTGTCGTGTGCTATTCCTGTTGCTTCGCGATATGTTACAAATACCCGAGGTGAGATTTATTGGCATCCCCGTGGATCAACAACTTGTCCACTATGCCAGTTACCTCGTTACCGATTTTGTTCTCTTTTCTCGTTCCCGTGTTCCGGCATCCCTGTGATCAAATCACATTGTGTCTGGCCAGACGATGATGGACACCGTAACACCGAGAGGGCCCAGAGATATCTCTTCATCGTCGGAGGAGCAAATCCCAATCTCGAGCTATCAAGTTACTTGACATACTTTCCCATGAACCCGAAAACCGCCGTAATAGCCACCCAGTTACGGATGACGTTTAACAAACCCCAAAGTTCATGAATCAAGCATGAAGAAACTCGATACTCTCATGATCTAAGGAATTATGCAAACATTAACTTTCTCTGTGTTATTTACCATTAACTTGTGATGAATGTATCTCATAGCATAACATCAAATTGGGTCGATTCAACACAAGTGTTCTACTAACAATGTGCCCTCAAAGTTGCCGGCATAGTCATGCCCATGATCAGGAAAACAGAACCATCATGCAACACTTGAGCTAGTCTTAGAGGCCAGACTAGGAATACATTTTACCGTTTATTATTCCACACGTGCATATGAGTCTTCCTCCGAGCCTCGTGGTTATTGTAGACTCGAGAACCATAGCAGTTATAGCATGGAATATAAACTTAATTACGAACATGGGGATAAATAATAACATTTCTTATTGCCTTTAGGGCATATCTCCTACAAACCCTACTCCTGCTTTAGTGGATTATCGATTGTTTTGGAACCCTAAGATTACAAGAGCGCAGCTTGCCAGCAATCGCGAGTGCAGCTTGACTACTGTAAACCAGCAGGGGTCCCATCCCTTGCTAAGGTTGCCATGGACCTCCTTTTATAGAAGAAAGGGGTTACCACAGTGGCAAAATGGTAAATACATGAGAGTTAATATTGGCTTGACACACACATGGATGTGTGTCGATAAAGGTGTTCCTCAGGCGGCGAGCTGCCACGTGCCCCGACAAGCTTCACCTAATCATCTGCCCGCTCGACACATGTCGGCAAGTCTCTGACAGGCCACCGAGGTGGAGCGGTGGAGTAGCGACGCAAGAAGCTTGCCGGTACGGAGCTTGCCGGGTCATTGCTTGCCGGTGTGGAACTTGCCGGCAGCAGTAGTGTTAATCTTCTGGATGACCAGCCTGTAAGTCATGATTTGCCGGCTCCACCTTGCAGGATGAAATGTGCCGCCGGGAAGAAACTCCTTCCTAGCGCGTTCTTGATCTTGCTTGCTGATGTAGTGCTTGTCGGACGCATCGCTTGCCGGGAAGATCAGCTCTTTGCTGGGGCTGCTTTGCAACAACCCTAGACTGGCACGACCCCATGCCTAGAAGGTTTGTGGGACCCTGGTTCTCACTACACCGTCAGGAGCCCCCGGGGACGCCTTCAGCAGAGAACTCAAAAGACCTCGATGCTGGAGGTGGGACCAAACTTGGCATGGGTCGAGACAGTCACATCTTTTTCTCTGGGAAGAACGCATACGGTAAGCAGCCCCCAGGAAGAAGCTCCCTGATAGGCTGCCAGCCCCCAAGCCAACTTGGCTCGTCTTCGGCAGAGAATTGCTGTATCCCTTGCCGGCTTCCGGAAAGGTTATTCCGGGAGAGTTTATGATTTCAATAGAGAACTCCGACGCTCTCGATGCTGGCCTCTGGGAAGGTTGTTCCCAGGGGTGTTGCCAGCCCCCGGGATCGCCTTCCAAAGAAAGCTCTCCGGCAAAGAACTATGAAGATCTCGATGCTGGAGTAGAATCTTGATTCCTGATTTCAGCGGAGAACTCTGAGGTTCTCGAGGCCGGCTTCCGGGAAGGTCGTTCCTAGGAAGGCTTGTAATTTCGATGTAGAACTCTGAGGTTCTCGACGCTGGCTTCCGGGAAGGTCGTTCCCTGGAAGGCTTGTGATTTCGATGGAAAACTCTGAGGTTCTTGCTACTTGTGAACTGCGTTGGGATTTCCCCGAAGAGGAGAGGATGATGCAGTACCGTAGAGATAAGTATTTCCCTCAGTTAAGAACCAAGGTTATCAATCCAGTAGGAGAACCACACAAAACCTCGTTAGCAACACCTAAACACACAAAAGCAAATACTTGCACCCAACGCGAACAAGGGGGTTGTCAATCCCCTCAGCGATTACTTGCAAGGATTAATTCTGATAGTGATAGATAGATAAAATAAAATGCAAAATAAAATAAAAGTAAATAAATTGCAGCAAGGTATTTTTGGATTTTATATATGATAAAAGTAGACCTGGGGGCCATAGTTTTCACTAGAGGCTTCTCTCTCGAACGCATAGCATACGGTGGGTAAACAAATTACTGTTGGGCAATTGATAGAAAAGCGCATAGTTATGATGATATTCAAGGCAATGATCATGTATATCGGCATCACCTCCGAGACAAGTAGACCGACTCCTGCCTGCATCTACTACTATTACTCCACCCATCGACCGCTATCCAGCATGCATCTAGGGTATTAAGTTAATGAAAACAGAGTAACGCCTTAAGCAAGATGACATGATGTAGACAAAGTAAACTCAAGCAATATGATTAAACCCCATATTTTTATCCTTAATGGCAACAATACAAATATGTGTCTTGTCCCTTTCTGTCACTGGGATATAGAACACCACAAGATTGTACCCATCACAAACCACCTCTCCCATTGCAAGATAAATCAATCTAGTTGGCCAAACCAAACAGATAGATCGGAGAGAAATACAAAGCTATAACAATCATGCATAAATAAGTTTAGAAAAGACTCAAATATTTCTCATGAATAATCTGATCATAAACCCACAATTCATCGGATCCCAACAAACACACCGCAAAAGAAGATTACATCGAATAGAACTCCAAGGAGATCGAGGAGAACATTGTATTGAAGATCAAAGAGAGAGAAGAAGACATCTAGCTACTAGCTATGGACCCGTAAGTCTATGGTAAACTACTCACACATCATCGGAAGGGCAACAAGGTTGATGTAGAAGCCCTCCATGATCGATTCCCCCTCCGGCAGAGTACCGAAAAAGGCCTCCAGATGGGATCGCGGAAGAATAGAGGCTTGCGGCAGCGGAAAAGTTTTTTCGTCTATCTCTCTGGTATATTGGGAATATTTGGGAATTTATAGCGCTGGAATTAGGTCAAGAGGTGCCACGAGGGGCCCACAAGCCTGGGGGGCACGCCTACCCCCCTGGGCGCGCCCTCTGGGCTTGTCGCTCCCTCGTGACTCGTCTGGTCTTCTCCCGAAGCTTCTAGGGTCCCTTCTGGTCCAGAAGAAATTAACCCAAAGTTTTTTCTTTGTTTGGACTTCGTTTGATAATGATTTTTTGAAAAGGCAAAAACAGGCAAAAAAAAACAGCAACTGACACTGGGCACTAGGTTAATAGGTTAGTCCCAAAAAATGATATATAATTGCATATAAGACATCCAAGATTGATACTATAATAGCATGGAACAATCAAAAATTATAGATATATTGGAGACGTATCAACTACCTAGATAGTTGTGTTGGTTCTGTTTTTAGGGAACGAACTGCTGGACAGGCTGAAGAACTATTGAATAATATGTTGAGAAATGCCAATGATTGGACACTTCCTGAACCACCACCTAAGCCAACTCCGAAGAAGAGAGGTATTCTATTCCTCAGTCTAGAAGATATGCAAGAAGCTAAGAAGTCTATGAAAGAAAAGGGTATTAAATCTGAAGATGTTAAGAATTTACCATCTATTGAAGAAATACATGGGCTCGACACCCCGACACAGGTAGTAGAGGTAAATTCTCTTACTAGATTCGATGAAGGTGATATTACTTATAATAAATCTGCTAGCCAATGCATGTATGAATTTGATAATTACATCATTCAGCAGGACCACTTTAATATGTATGTTAGCAATCAACTAAAATGAAATGCCTTCATGATAGATCGTTTTAATGATTTGATATTTAGAACTGCTAATGATGTTAGAGGCTTAAGTAAACATGCTTCTATGGTTCATACTCAGCTAGAACAAATTGCTAAGTCCCAAAATGATTTGCTTGATGAGATGAATAATAAAATGAATGATCGTGATGTTAGAGTTGTTACTAGAGGAGGTAGAATGACTCAGGAGCCTATGTATCCTGAAGGTCATCCTAAACGAATTGAGCAAGATTATCAAAGAATTAATACTGATGCACCTAGTTCATCTAAGAACGAAAAGAAAAAGAAAAATGATAAAACTTTGCCTGCTTCTAGTGAACCTGTGATAGAAAAACCTTCTGAGCATCCTAATGATATTTCTATTTCTGATGCTGAGACACAATCTGGTAATGAACATCCACTTAATGATAATGATAATGATGTTCATGATGATGCTCAACTAGATAATGATGTAGAAATAGAACCTGCTGTTGATCTTGATAACCCACCTCCTAAGAATAAAAGATATGATAAAAGTGATTTCATTGCTAGAAAACGTGGAAAAGAAAGAGAACCATGGGTTCAAAAACCCATGCCTTTTCCTACTAAATCATCTAGAAATAAAGATGAGGAAGACTTTGAGCACTTTGTTGAAATGCTTACACCTGTCTTTTTGCGCACTCGCTTGACTGATATTTTGAAAATGCCTCCTTATGCTAAATATATGAAAGATCTTGTGACTAATAAAAGAAAGATACCCGAAGCTGAAATTTCCACCATGCTTGCAAATTATTATTTTAAGGATGGAGTTCCTAAGAAGTTGGGAGATCTAGGAATACCCACTATACCATGCTCCATTAAAAGAAGTTATGTAAAACCTGCTTTATCTCATTTAGGAGCCGGTGTTAGTGTTATGCCTTTCTCTTTGTATAGAAGACTTGATTTGAATAAGCTCACACCTAGTGAAATATCTTTGCAAATGGCTGATAAATCGACTGCTATACCTATTGGAATTTGCGAGGATGTACCCGTTGTAGTTGCAAATGTTACTATCTTAACAGACTTTGTTATACTTGATATGCCCTAGGACGACAACATGTCGATTATCCTTGGTAGACCGTTTTTGAATACTGCAGGGGCTGTTATTGATTGCAACAAAAGCAAGGTTACTTTTCATGCCAATGGTAATGAGCACACAATCTATTTTCCGAGGAAACAAACTTCAGTGAATGGTATCAACATTATTGAAAAAATTACGAAAATCACTATTTGGGGTTTCGAATTTCCTCTTCCTTCAGTCAAAAAGAAATATGAAACTCTCATTGTTGGGGAGATGCATATCCCCGTTGAGGTAACCTAGTGTTATACGAAAATTCTTCGGTTTCATGTCACTCGGAAATAGTTTGTTAATAAGACTTGATCAACCTTATTAATGGATTATTTTTGAGGGGCATGTGGCCGATGAATTTAGTAAACACAACCTACTGTACCTATCTTTTGCTCTCTGTTATTTAAAGTTAATAAAGTAGAATGCCATGATTATCCTGTTTTCTGAATTATCCGTGCAATAAAAAATGTCCCAAAAATAAAAGTTCTCAGAATGCCCTGAAAATTTAGTATGAATTTTTCTATAATATTTTAGAATTTTTGGCACCGAACACACCTCAGGGGGGGTGCACGTGTGAGCCACAAGCTCACAAGGCACGCCTACCCCCTTGGCGTGCCTAGTGGGCTTGTGGGTCCCACAGGGACCCCCTCACTTATTCCAGCCGCCCACTACCTTCTTCCACCTCCAGAAAAAATCACCATTGCCTTCAAACCCGTGTTCTTGCTTATTTGCCTACAAAATTCGATCTCCTTGCTCGAAACTCCATTTCCAAAACTATTTTGGGGGATTACTCCTCGGTATGTGACTCCTCCAATGGTCCAATTACTTTTCGTTCTAGTGCTTTATACTTTGCATATTTTTCTGCTATTGGCGACCATGTATATGAGCTTGCATGTTGAATTTGTATGGTCCAAAGTAGTTTTGATGCATGATATAGCCTCTAGACACTTGTGGGAGTAGTTGCTATCAATTTTGTTGAGTTTTGTTCACTTTTATTTTGAGTCACTAAAAATTTCAGAAAATTTCAGAAAAGGAAAATGCTCAAGTGGAGGTTGAGAGGTTCTTCGAGCCGGAGTCCTAAGGAGGCTCCGAAGCCCAAGTACAACCTTCCTCGTGCGGCCGAGGTGCGACCGTGTGAATGACCATGCAACACCTTCTTGAGGGATGCGGGAATTTGTGATGACTTCTATTGCTTGGCGAACAATGCCGGCCTCATACCGTTCCTCAAAGATAAGTGTGAACAATATCTCCTCCTCACTAATACTTTCGTGCAAAGTTTTCACTTTCATTCTAGGAGAGAGATACCCATGGTGTCATTTTGCCTATATGATATTCCTAGAGAGATGACACTTGAGGAATTTTGCCAAGTCTGCATGATTCCCAACGAGGGCAGCCCCGTAGAGCCACATCCTAGGGACGTCTCAGAGTTTATATCCGAGGTGACTGTGGGGGAGTCGAGAGGAGTTTCTGAGGCTAGGGTTGCTAGTTTACACTTCCTCGTTTTGCGTTACTATTCATTATTTGCCGGGAGGTGCTTGACTGGTCGGTGGGAGAGTGGAATGCTCAGTTCACCTGACCTTGCTATTTTATGCCATGCTCTTTACGGTGATAGAACTTTTAGTTTGGGTGCTATGATCGCCCGGCGGTTGCACACTAACCATTCGAAGGGCATTATTTATGGTGGTATTTATGCTTCCCGCCTCGCCAGACGCTTTGAGATTCCTATTAGGCACGGCAAGGAGGAAGAGAGGCTTTTACCTACTAGATATGTTGATTATAGTAGCATGGTTGGGCATAAATTTATTGACGATGGCCCTAGACAATTTCGGTATAACTTGGTATTCAGTCAGGGTACGCGTGAGATTATTACTTTGCCTGCGCCTGCTTTGTTTGATCTTTACAGGGGCAAATACACCATCATGCCTGAGGAAATTTATGCTTATTGGGGCTTGACACCGCCCCAAGCACCCGAGCCAGAGCCAGAGCCAGCACCAGAGCCAAAGCCAGCCCCAAAGCCTATTTATCAGTGGGAGCCTCAGGAGCCTCAGTATTACCCTGGAGGAGGCTATTTCGATCCATGGCCGTAAACCAACTTAGGATAAAAGCCTAAGCTTGGGGGAGTATGTATTCCTCTTTCATTGTATATCCATGTTAGTTTTATTTCCGTTTTCTTCTTGCGTGTTTCATAAACTTCGCAAATCCAAAAATGTTTCTCGCTTTTTTTTGGTTTTTCTTTCTCTTTAGTTAGTTAGTAATATTAAAAGAAAACCCAAAAAGATTTCTCGTTTCTTCTTTTCTTGTTTGTTGGGAGTTCTCCCGTGTAAATAGTTTTTCTCGCTTTTCGTTTTTCTTCTTTAATTTGCTTTCTTCAGAAAATCTAAAAACTCCAAAAATATTTCAATGTGTTTCTCTGAATTTCTTTTCTTTTTGTTGAGTCGTCGTAAGGAGAAGACCACGATGAAAATGTTGAGTGGCTCTCATGTGCTTTATCATTGATCTAACAAAGAGCCACCATTACCTTGTCTTCTCCTTTGAATAAAATGTTTGCAGATTCCAGCTTAGTCCATGGCACACTTGCACTATTATTATTATCACATCATTCGGTCATGCAAGTGAAAGGAAATAATGACGATATTTGATGAAGTGATTGCGGTAAAGAAAAGCTGGTATGAACTCTTCTTGTTTTTGTTTCTGTAAATATGTTTAACTCAGTATTCACGATTCAGCATTATTATGAGTAAATATGTTTGTGATGACAATTAGAGATTATAGTTGCTCATGCCATGCTTAAATAGGTAGGAGTGGATAATGATTTATTTTGAGTGTCAACATGCATTAAAATGGTTGTGATGTAGTATGATAGTATGGTATCCTCCTCTGAACAATTCAAGTGGCTTGACTTGGCACATGTTCACACATGTAGTTGATTCAAAATCAACATAGCCTCCACGGTATTTATGTTCATGGTGTTTATATCCTACTCATGCTCGTATTCAGTGTTAATTATTCTCAATGCATGATTATGACCGTTTTTGCTCTCTAGTCGTTCGCTTCTCAATCTATTTGCTAGCCTTCGCCTGTACTAATTAAGCGGGAATGTTGCTTGTGCATCCACAATCCTTAAACCAAAGTTGTTCCAGATGAGTCCACTATATCTACCTATATGCGGTATTACTCTGCCGTTCCAAGTAAATTTGCATGTGCCACCTCTAATCATTCAAATAAACATCTGTTTTGTGTGCCCGTACTGCTCATGGAGCGACAGGGGGCGGTCAGTATCTTCCATGCTAAGCGGGTTATTCTCAGATGAGTGTTTATTCACTTGTCATTGCATGAGAGAGGCTGGTAATTGGGATGCCCAGTCCTGTAATCAAAATAAGAAGAAAAAATATATAATAAAACAAACTCCCCCAGAAATTTGATCGTTTGGAGGGCACCCATGAATTCGGCTAGTCATGGCTTGTGTTGGTATGGTGGAGGGGGAGTAAACTTTACCTTTCCGCTTGGGAACCGCCTATAATGTGTTTAGCATAGAAGATATTGAAAATCCTCGGTCGCGACGTTGACAGGAAAGGCATACCTCTCAAAATTATATTCATCTGTGTTTTAAGCTTCGAGCTCTGGCACCTCTGCAAATCAATGCTTCCCTCCGCGAAGGGCCTATCTATTTACTTTATGTTATTTTACTTTTATTATTGAGTCATGACCTTCTCATTTAAGCACCAGTTGGAGAGCACTATTGTCATTTTAATGCATTGAGTATAGTTAATGTTGGGTGTGACATGACTGGATCTCTTCTACCATGAATTACAATACCTACTCGTTGCTTGAACTTCAGAGGTGCTCTGCATTTATGTTTTGCGGTCTCAGAAAGGGCTAGTGAGATACCATGTTATCATATTATATCATGATTGTTTTGACAAATTGTTGGCATCTGAGATATTTTATTATTACTCGCTAGTTGGTTATGTTATTGGCATGAGTAAATGTGAGACCTAAGTGTTATCATTCATATGGTTAGTTCATAATCTCTGCTGAAAACTTGGATGCTAGTTAAGTATATATACAGACAACAAGAATAAAAGAGTTCATAATTTTTTTTCTTTATCACTTTCAGTTTGTCAACTGAATTGCTTGAGGACAAGCAATGAGTTAAGCATGAGGGAGTTGATACGTCCCAAACGTATCTACTTTTCCAAACACTTTTGCTCTTGTTTTGGACTCTAATTTGCATGATTTGAATGGAACTAACCCGGACTGACGCTGTTTTCAGCAGAATTGCCATGGTGTTGTTTTTGTGCAGAAATAAAATTTCTTGGATTGACCTAAAAATTCACGAAGAACTATTTCAGAATATATAAAAAATATTGGCGAAGAGATCTACTGGAGGGGGGCCACCCAGGAGTGACAAGCTCAGGGGGCGCGGCCACCCCCCAGGGCGCACCCCCAGGCTTGTGGGCCCCTCGAAACTCCGGCAACCCTAATTCCAACCCCATATATACCTATCGTGGAGAAAAAAATCAGAGAGAAATAAACATCGCGTTTGACGATACGGAGCCGCCGCCACTGATACGTCTCCAACGTATCTATAATTTTTTATTGTTCCATGCTATTATAGTATCAAACTTGGATGTTTTATATGCAATTATATCGTTTTTTGGGACTAACCTGTTAACCTAGTGCCCAGTGCCAGTTGCAGTTTTTTTGCCTTTTCAACGGAGAAAAAACTTTGGATTAATTTTTTCTGGACCAGAAGAGACCCTGGAAGCTTCGGGAGAAGACCAGAGGAGTCACGAGGAAGCGACAAGTCTAGGGGGCGCGCCCCAGGGGTGTAGGGGCGCCCCCCAGGCTTGTGGGCCCCTCGTGGCACCTCTTGACCTAATTCCAGCACTATAACTTCCAAAATATTCTCCGTATACCAAAAAGACAGAAGAGAAAACCTTTCCACCGCTGTAAGCCTCTGTTCTTCCGCGATCCCATCTGGAGGCCTTTTCGGGTACGTTACCGGAGGGGGAATCGATCACGGAGGCCTTCTTCATCAACCTTGCTGCCCTTCCGATGATGTGTGAGTAGTTTACCACAGACCTACGGGTCCATAGCTAGTAGCTAGATGGCTTCTTCTCTCTCTTTGATCTTCAATACCATGTTCTCCTTGATGTTCTTGGAGTTCTATCCGATGTAATCTTCTTTTGCGGTGTGTTTGTTGGGATCCGATGAATTGTGAGTTTATGATCAGATTATTCATGAGAAATATTTGCGTCTTCTCTGAACTCTTTTATGCATGATTGTTATAGCTTTGTATTTCTCTCCGATCTATCGATTTGGTTTGGCCAACTAGATTTATTTATCTTGCAATGGGAGAGGTGCTTTGTGATGGGTTCAATCTTGCGGTGCTCAATCCCAGTGACAGAAAGGGACATGACACATATTTGTATTGTTGCCATTAAGGATAAAAAGATGGGGTTTAATCATATTGTTTGAGTTTACTTTGTCTACGTCATGTCATCTTGCTTAAGGCGTTACTCTGTTTTATACTTAATACCCTAGATGCATGCTGGATAGCGGTCGATGGGTGGAGTAATAGTAGTAGATGCAGGCAGGAATCGGTCTACTTGTCTCGGACGTGATGCCTATATACATGATCATTGCCATGAATCCATCATAATTATTTGCTTTTCTATCAATTGCCCAACAGTAATTTGTTTACCCACCGTATGCTATGTGTTCGAGAGAGAAGCCTCTAGTGAAAACTAAGGCCCCCGGGTCTACCTTTATCATATATTAAAATCCAAAAATACCTTGCTGCAATTTATTTACTTTTATTTTATTTTGCAATTTACTTTTCTATCTATCACTATCAGAATTAATCCTTGCAAGTAACCGCTAAGGGGATTGACAACCCTCTTATTTGCGTTGGGTGCAAGTGTTTGCTTTTGTGTGTGTAGGTGCTGCTAACGAGGTTCTGTGTGGTTCTCCTACTGGATTGATAACCTTGGTTCTTAACTGAGGGAAATACTTATCTCTACTATACTCCATCATCCTCTCCTCTTCGGGGAAATCCCAACACAGTTTACAAGTAGCAGCCACCTCCTGTTCTTCATCGGGAGGGCTGATCTGGAGTCCGTTCGGGGCTCCGGAGAGGGGGATTCGTCACCGTCGTCATCACCAACCATCCTCCATCACCAATTTCATGATGCTCACCACCGGGAGTGAGTAATTCCTTTGTAGGCTTGCTGGACGATGATGGGTTGGATGAGATTTATCATGTAATCGAGTCAATTTGTTAGGGCTTGATCCCTAGTATCCACTATGTTCTGAGATTGATGTTGCTATGACTTTGCTATGCTTAATGCTTGTCACTAGGGCCCGAGTGCCATGATTTCAGATCTGAACCCTTTATTTTTTTCATGAATATATTTGTGTTCTTGATCCTATCTTGCAAGTTGTATGCACCTATTACGTGTTATGATCCGCATACCCCAAGGTGACAATAATTGGGATTCTTTCCGGTGATTACCGTAGTTTGAGGAGTTCAAGTATTCACCATGTGTTAATGCTTTATTCCGGTTCTCTATTAAAAGGAGGCCTTAACATCCCTTAGATTTCCTTATGGACCCCGCTGTCACGGGAGGGTAGGACAAAAGATGTCATGCAAGTTCTTATTATAAGCATGTATCACTATATACGGAATACGTGCCTACATTACATTGATGAATTGGAGCTATTGTGTATCGCTCTAGGTTGTGACTATTATATGATGAATGTCATCCAACACAATTATCCATCGCTGATCCAATGCCTACGCTTTTCTCATATTGGTTTTTGCTAAGTTACTCTGTTGATGCTGCTGTTACAATCACTACAAAACTACCGTTGTTACCGTCTTTGTTACTATTGCTACTGTTACTACTGCTATCAAAACTATCATACTACTGTGCTACTAAATACCTTGCTTCAGATATTTAGTTCTCCAGGTGTGGTTAAATTGACAACTCAACTACTAATACTCGCAAATATTCTTTGGCTCCCCTTGTGTCGAATCAATAAATTTGGGTGAAATACTACCCTCGAAGACTGTCGCGATCCCCTATACTTGTGGGTTATCAATCCTCCTCTGAATAATTCAAGTGGCTTGACTTGGCACATGTTCACACATGTAGTTGAATCAAAACCAGCGCAGCCTTCACGATATTTATGTTCAGGGTGTTTATATCCTACTCATGCTCGTATTCAATGTTAAATATTCACAATGCATGACTATGATAGTTGCCACTCCTTAAGTTGGTCGCTTCTCAATCTATTTGCTAGCCTTCACCTGTACTAAGCGGGAATACTGCTTGTGCATCCAAAATCCTTAAACCCAAAGTTGTTCCAGATGAGTCCACCATATCTACCTATATGCGGTATTACTCTGTCGTTCCAAGTAAATTTGCATGTGCCACCTCTAATCATTCAAATAAACATCTGTTTGTGTGCCCGTACCGCTCATGGAGCGACGGGGCGGTCGATATCTTCCATGCTAAGTGGGTTACTCTCATGATGGTGTTTATTCAGTTGTCATTGCACAAGAGAGGCTGGTAACTGGGATGCCCAGTCATGTAATATGAAAATAAAGAAAAATATAATAAAACAAACTCCCCTTGAAAGTTGATTGTTTGGAGGGCACCCGGGAATTCGGCTAGCCATGGCTTGTGTTTGTATGGTTGAGGGGGGAGTAAAACTTTACCATTCCGCTTGGGAACTGCCTATAATGTGTTTAGCATGGAAGATATCGAAATAATTTGTCGTGACGTTGACAGGAAAAGCACACCTCTCAAAATGTATTCATCTCTGTTTTAAGCTTCGAGCTCTGGCACCTCTGCAAATCTCTGCTTCCCTCTGCGAAGGGCCTATCCTTTTAATTTTATGTTATTTAATTTTATTGTTGAGTCATCATCTTCTCATTTAAAGCACCAACCCTGAGAGTGCTATTATCATTTTTATGCATTGAGTCTAGTTAATGTTGGATGTGACCATGACTGGATCTCTTCTACACTGAATTACAATGTTTGGTCGCTGCTTGAACCTCAGAGGTGCTCTACATTTATGTTTTGCGGTCTCAGAAAGGGCTAGCGAGATACCATGTTATCATATTACATCATGATTGTTTTGACAAATTGTTGGCATCCGAGATATCTTATTATTGCTCGCTAGCTGGTTATGTTATTGTCATGAGTAAATGTGAGACCTAAGTGTTATCATTGATATGGTTAGTTTATAATCTTTGCTGAAAACTTGATCACTAGTTAAGCTTATATACAGTAGCAAGAACAAAAGAGTTTGTAAAAGTTTTTCTTTATCACTTTCAGTTTGTCAACTGAATTGCTTGAGGACAAGCAATGAGTTAAGCTTGGGGGAGTTGATACGTCCCAAACGTATCTACTTTTCCAAACACTTTTGCTCTTGTTTTGGACTCTAATTTGCATGATTTGAATGAAACTAACCTGGACTGACGCTGTTTTCAGCAGAACTACCATGGTGTTGTTTTTGTGCAGAAATAAAAGTTCTCGGATTGAGCTGAAAATTTACGAAGAATATTTTCAGAATATATAAAAAATACTGGTGAAGAGATCTACTGGAGGGGGGCCACCCAGGAGCCACAAGCTCAGGGGGCGCGCCTACCCCCTAGGGCACGCCCCACGAGCTTGTGGGTCCCACAGACCTCCGTTTGACCTAATTCCAACTCTATAAGAACCGTCTCATGGAGAAAAAAATCAAAGAGAAAGTTTCATCGTGTTTTACGATACGGAGATGCCGCCACCTCCTGTTCTTCATCGGGAGGGTTGATCTGGAGTCTGTTCGGGGCTCCGGAGAGGGGGGTTCATCGTCATCGTCATCATCAACCCTTCTCCATCAACAATTTCATGATGCTCACCACCGGGTGTGAGTAATTCTTCCGTAGGCTTGCTGGACGATGATGGAGTTGGATGAGATTTGTCATGTAATCGAGTCAATTTGTTAGGGCTTAATCCCTAGTATGTTCTGAGATTGATGTTGCTACGACTTTGCTATGCTTAATGCTTGTCACTAGGGCCCGAGTGCCATGATTTCAGATCTGAACCCTCTATGTTTTCATGAATATATTTGAGTTCTTGATCCTATCTGCTAGTTATATGCACTTGTTATTATTCTGATCCGTAGACCCCATAGTGACAATTGTTTGGGATACTCTCCGAGGATGACTGTAATTTGAGGAGTTCATGTATTCACCATGTGTTAATGCTTTGTTCCAGTTCTCTATTAAAAGGAGGCCTTAATATCCCTTAGTTTCCTTATGGACCCCACTGCCACGGGAGGGTAGGACAAAAGATGTCATGTAAGTTCTTATTATAAGCACGTATGACTATATACCGAATACATGCCTACATTATATTGATGAATTGGGGCTATTGTGTATCGCTCTAGGTTGTGACTGTTATATGATGAATATTATCCAATACAAATATCCATCACTGATCCAATGCGTACGCTTTTCTCATGTTGGTCTTTGCTAAGTTACTACTGCTGCTGCTGTTACAATCATCGCAAACTGCTTCTGTTACTGTTCCTGTTACTATTTCTACTGTGCTACTAAATACTTTTCTGCAGAGATATTATATCCCAGGTGTGGTTGAATTGAAAACTCAACTGCTAAGGCTCATAAATATTCTTTGGCTCCCCTTGTGTCAAATCAACAAATTTGGGTGAAATACTACCCTCGAAGACTGTAGTGATCCCCTAAACTTGTGGGTTATCATGCATCTCGGATTTTAGGCCGTCACACACCTTGAGGGCTAGTGGCTATACATCTCGGCAGAGAATAAATTGCACCAATCGGAAAAAATTCCGCAAAAAATCAGCCCAAGGCCGAGGTGGTGCACCACCTTGGAAGCAGTCCAGCATAAAGCTCGGACGCGATTAGTTGGCTCCACTGAGGACTTTTCTGGCATTAAGCTCGGCTGAACTCCTTTAACTTTTTCAAGACCGAGGTAATCTACGACACCTCGGATGCCGACTGGCGTTGGTGCTCGGCTGTAAAAAGAAACCTCGGATGCAGTCCAGCATTAGAGCTCGGCTGCAAGAGGACACCGTTGCACGGGAAAAACTTTGAACCCGAGGTGTGGCGCAAAAATAACAAGGCATTGATAAAGGCCGGGAACTTAAAGGGGCTCCTCGGATGCCCGACGTGTGAACTCATCGGATACCCGATGTGTGAACTCTTCGGATACACCTCGGTGATCCTCAAGATCAGAGATGGGAAAATTTGTTGAACCAGCTTTCAAGACCGACGACCGAAGACGAAGAACAGTTTGGGAGAACCGAGGAGCGTCCCCAACTTGAAGACCAGTTCAGCGGCTACTGATGGAGTCCTAGACTAGGGGGTACTCACCACGTCGTCTCCCGACCAGGTGGATCGGGCCGAGGACCCCCATGGTTGTTCACTAATGGGCCACTTAGGGCAGCCCATGGCGTATACAAGGAAGATTCCACGAGACTTGGCGCACAAGACGAGGACTCCTATTACCCTAGGCCTCCGATGCATTATATAAACAAGGCTAGGGTAGACAATAGATCATCTCATAGTCATTAGAATCTTACACAACAATCTCGTGGTAGATACCTATACTCTGTCCTATACCCCATATCAATTCAATGAAGAGCAGGACGTAGGGTATTATCTCTTCGAGAGAACGCGAACCTGGGTAAAATCCTGTGTCAATGTTACAATCGTTCCGAGATGCCTAGCTTGGGACCCCTACCTCGAGATATGTCGGATTTAGCACCGACGCTGACCCACCCCGGAACACCTTTTATCTTTCTTTATTCTTTCTTTTCTTTCTCTCTCATCATCTCCATCAATCACATGCAAGTGACCGGACATATAATGGAGAAAATGAGGAGCATAACTGCATACATGAACAAATAGGGGCTCAAAACGAACATTGACTAGGCGCGACCACGGTAGTGGTGAACAAGGACCATTCCGACGCTATCGGCCGACATGGGCTCACGTGTTGGGCATCATCCGCTACCGCAACCTCATGCGGATCCCTTTTTGGCCATATCGGGGCTCGCTGGCGAGGACTGAGCCTTTGCGACGACGAGATCGACAACCATGAATCCAAACGAGTCCAGCGCAGGCGACGGGGGAGAAGGTGGGGGATAGTGTGCCGGGGCTGCGACGGAGCTGAGAGGAGGCGCCATAGGTGGTGGTGCCCTAGGGGGGCGACGACAAGGTAGGCGGCGGCAATGGCTGCGGGTTGCACGACCATTGATACGTCTCCAACGTATCTATAGTTTATGAAGTATTAATGCCATGTTTATAAAAAATTTATATGGTTTTGGTATGATTTGAATAGAACTAACCCGGACTGACGCTGTTTTTAGCAGAACTACCATGGTGTTGTTTTTTGTGCAGAAATAAAAGTTCTCGGATTGGGCTGAAAATTTACGGTGATTTTTTATGGACAAAAAGAGACCCCTGAAGCTTCAAGGAAGTGCCAGAAGAGCCATGAGGGCACGACAAGCCTGGGGGTGCGCCCACCCCCCTAGGGCGCCCCCCCCCCCCCCCCCCGAGCTTGTCGCTAACTCGTGGGCCCCCCTGGCGTGAATCCAACGCTGAAAAATCCTATAAATATAAAAACCCCAAAAAGAAACTTAGAACTCCCACGCCGCCGCTGCAAGCCTTTGTACCGAAGCAATCTCATCCGGAG
This sequence comes from Elymus sibiricus, assembly GCA_039707655.1. Classification (NCBI taxonomy): domain Eukaryota; kingdom Viridiplantae; phylum Streptophyta; class Magnoliopsida; order Poales; family Poaceae; genus Elymus; species Elymus sibiricus. The sequence continues at coordinate 108,213,432 of CM077664.1, read as the reverse complement.
CCTTGTTCCGGCACTCTGCCGGAGGGGGGAATCATCACCGGAAGCCATCTTCATCATCTCGGCGGCCACCATGACGAGGAGGGAGTAGTTCACCCCCGGGGCTCAGGGTATGTACCAGTAGCTATGTGTTTGATCTCTCTCTCTCTCGTGTTCTTGATTTGGCACGATCTTGATGTATCGCGAGCTTTGTTAATATAGTTGGATCATATGGTGTTTCTTCCCTCTCAATCTTCTTGTGATGAATTGAGTCTTTCCCTTTGAGGTTTCGTTATTGTCGGATTGAATATTTCAGATTTGAGAACACTTCATGTATGTCTTGCATGTGGATACCCGTGGTGACAATGGGGTACTCTATTGAGTCACTTGATGTATGTTTTGGTAATCAACTTGCGGATTCCCGTGACCTTGGGGTAATCTAGGCATATGGGTTGGTACACGTTTTCATCATCTTTTCTCCGATAGAAACTTTGGGGTACACTTTGAAGTTCTTTGTGTGGATTGAATATTATGAATCTGAAGTTGTTTTGATGCATATCGAATAATCAACTCACGGATACTTGTGGTGACATTGCAGTATCTAGGTGACATTAGAGTTGGTTGATGCATATCATATGGTGTTATTTTAGTACGAACTCTAGGGTTGTTTGTGACGCTTATAGAGATGGCTCAATAGATTGATCAGAAAGGATAACTTTGAGGTGGTTTCGTACCCTACAGCAATTTCATCTTATGTTCTCTGCTAATAGAAACTTTGGAGTGATTCGTTGTCGCACGTTGAGGGATTGTTATATGATCCAATTATGTTAGCATTGTTGAGAGATTGCACTAGTGAAAGTATGAACCCTAGTGTCGATGTAAAAACCGGCAGACCTCGGGGTAGGGGGTCCCGAGCTGTGGATCTCGGATCGATGGTAACAGAGACAAGGGAGACGGTGTTTACCCAGGTTCGGGCCCTCTTGATGGAGGTAAAACCCTACGTCCTGCTCTTGTTTATATTGATGGAGATGTATCGAGTACAAGCTTGATCTACCTTGAGATCATAAGTTTGTTGGGGAACGTTGCATGGGAAACAAAAAATTTCCTACGCTCACCAAGATCGATCTAGGAGATGAACATCTACGAGAGGAGAGATTGCATCTACATACCCTTGTAGATCGCTAAGCGGAAGCGTTAAGAAACGCGGTTGATGTAGTCGAACGTCTTCGCGATCCAACCACGATCCGTCCCGCGAACTCCCGATCAAGTGCCGAATGGACGGCACCTCCGAGTTTAGCACATGTGCGGCTCGGCGGCGTCCTCTCCTTCTTGATCCATCAAGCGAGAGAGGGGGTAAATGAGATTGGGACCAACACGACGGTATGGTGGTGGTGGCAGCGGAATTCCGGCAGGGCTTCGCCAAGCGCGTACCGGTGAAACGTGGGAGGAGTTGGGAGAGGTAACGGGCAAGGGTCCAAGGGGTGGCTGCCCCCAACGCCTCCCCACCTTTATATAGGCGTGGAGAGGGCTGGTGGCTTGCCCTCCAAGGCCCTCGGGTCGTTGGCCAAAGGGGGAGGAAGGAAATCCCTCCTTTCCTTCCCCACCGATCGCTATCCCCCCTTTTTAGGGATCCTGATCTTATCCCTTTGGGATATGATACTATTCCTTTTAAGGGAGGATCTTGGTGCACCTAGACCAGGGTTGTGGGGACTTTCCCCACTACCCACGTTCATGTGGGTCCCCCATGTAGGTAGGCCCCACTCCGGAACCTTCTAGAACCTTCCCGGTACAATACCGAAAAAACTCGAACTTTTTCCGGAACCCGATAACAACTTTCCATATATGAATCTTTACCTCCGGACTATTCCGGAGCTCCTCATGATGTCCCGGATCCCATCTGGGACTCCGAACAACCTTCAGACTTTTCACTATTAATATCTCAATATTACCCTATCGCTACCGAACGTTAAGCGTGCGACCCTACGGGTTCGGGAATATGCAGACATGACCAAGACTCCTCTCCGGTCAATAACCAATAGCGGGACCTGGATGCCCATATTGGTTCCTACATATTCAACGAAGATCTTTATCGGTCGAACATCGATGTCAAGGATTCAGTCAATCCCGTATGCAGTTCCCTTTGTCCATCGGTATGTTACTTGCCCGAGATTCGATCGTCGGTATCTCCATACCTAGTTCAATCTCGTTACCGGCAAGTCTCTTTACTCGTTCCGTAATACAAGATCCCATGGCTAAATCTTTAGGCACATTGCTTGCAAGCTTATTGTGATGCTATATTACTGAGTGGGCCCTGAGATACCTTTCCGTCATACGGAGTGACAAATTCCCAGTCTTGATCCATGCCAACTCAACAGACACCCTCGGAGATACCTGTAGAGCATCTTTATAGTCACCCAGTTACGTTGCGACGTTTGATACACACAAGGTACTCCTCCGGTGTCAGTGAGTTGCATGATCTCATGGTCATAGGAACAGATACTTGACTTGCGAAAACGATAGCAATAAACTTGACACGATCATATGCTACGTTCATAGTTTGGGTCTTGTCCATCACATCATTCTCCTAATGATGTGATCCCATTATCAAATGACAACTCATGTCTATGACCAGGAAACCATGGCCATCTTTGATCAACGAGCTAGTCCGGTAGAGGCTCACTAGGGACATGTTGTTGTCTATGTATCCACACATGTATTTGTGTTTCCAACCAATACAATTATAGCATGGATAATAAATGATTATCATGAACAAGGAAATATAATAATAACTATTTTATTATTGCCTCTAGGGCATATTTCCAACAGTCTCCCACTTGCACTAGAGTCAATAATCTAGAATTATATGGTTATGAATCTAACACCCATAGAGTTCTGGTGTTGATCATGTTTTGCCCGTGGAAGAGGTTTAGTCAACGGATTTGCAACATTCAGATCCGTGTGCACTTTGCAAATGTTTATGTCCTCCTCCTTGATCGCATCGCGGTTGGAATTGAAGCGTCGCTTTATGTGTCTGGTCCTCTTGTGAAACCTTGGTTCCTTGGCTAGAGCAATGGCACCAGTGTTGTCACAGAACAGAGTCATCGGGTCCAGTGCACTGGGCACAACTCCAAGATCTGTCATGAACTGCTTCATCCAGACACCTTCCTTCGCCGCCTCCGAGGCAGCTATGTATTCCGCTTTGCATGTAGAATCAGCTACCACGCTTAGCTTGGAACTGCACCAGCTTACCGCTCCCCCATTTAGAATATATACGTATCCGGTTTGAGACTTAGAGTCATCCGGATCAGTGTCAAAGCTTGCATCGACGTAACCCTTTACGATGAGCTCTTGATCACCTCCATAAATGAGAAACATTTCTTTAGTCCTTTTCAGGTACTTAAGGATATTCTTGACCGTTGTCAAGTGTTCCACTCCTGGATCACTTTGAAACCTTCCGGCCATACTTATGGCAAGGCTGACATCTGGTCTTGTGCACAACATCGCATACATGATAGAGCCTATGGCAGAAGCATAGGGGATGACACTCATCTTTTCTCTATCCTCTGTAGTCGCTGGGCATTGAGTCTTACTCAACTTCACACCTTGCAAAACAGGCAAGAACCCCTTCTTGGACTGATCCATTTTGAACTTCTTCAAAACTTTATCAAGGTATGTGCTCTGTGAAAGTCCTATTAAGCGTCTCGATCTATCTCTATAGATCTTGATGCCTAATATGAAAGCAGCTTCTCCTAGGTCCTTCATTAAAAAACTCTTGTTCAAATATTCCTTCACGCTTTCCAAAAGTTCTATATTGTTTCCAATCAGCAATATGTCATCCACATATAATATTAGAAACGCTATAGAGCTCCCACTCACTTTCTTGTAAATACAAGCTTCTCCGTAAACTTGTATAAACCCAAACGCTTTGATCACCTCATCAAAGCGAAGATTCCAACTCCGAGACGCTTGCACCAGTCCATAAATGGATCGCTGGAGTTTGCAAACTTTGTCAGCATTCTCTGGATCGACAAAACCTTCTGGTTGCATCATATACAACTCTTCCTTAAGAAAACTGTTAAGGAATGTTGTTTTGACATCCATCTGCCAAATTTCATAATCGAAAAATGCAGCTATTGCTAACATGATTCTGACGGACTTAAGCATCGCTACGGGTGAGAAAGTATCATCGTAGTCAACTCCTTGAACTTGTGAAAAACCCTTTGCCACAAGTCAAGCTTTATAGACGGTGACATTACCGTCTGCGTCCGTCTTCTTCTTAAAGATCCATTTATTGTGAATGGCCTTTCGCCCTTCAGGTAATACTTCCAAAGTCCATACTTTGTTTTCATACATGGATCCCATCTCGGATTTCATGGCCTCTAACCATTTGTCGGAATCTGGGCCCACCATCGCTTCTCCATAGCTCGTAGGTTCATCGTTGTCCAACAACATGACCTTTAAGACAGGGTTACCGTACCACTCAGTAGCAGTACGTATCCTTGTCGACCTACGAGGTTCGATAGTAACTTGATCTGAAGCTTCATGATCACCATCATCAACTTCCTCTTCAACTGACGTAGGTTCCACAAAAACATCTTTCTGCGCAGCGCTACTCTCTGGTTGAAGTAAAGGTTCAACAACCTCATCAAGTTCTATCTTCCTCCCACTCAATTCTTTTGAGAGAAACTCTTTCTCGAGAAAGGACCCGTTCTTAGCGACAAACACTTTGCCTTCGGATCTGAGATAGAAGGTATACCCAACCATCTCTTTTGGGTATCCTATGAAGACGCATTTGTCCGCTTTGGGTTCAAGCTTTTCTGGCTGAAGCCTTTTGACATAGGCATCGCATCCCCAAACTTTAAGAAACGACAACTTTGGTTTCTTGCCAAACCATAGTTCATATGGTGTCGTCTCAACGGACTTAGATGGTGCCCTATTTAAAGTGAATGCAGCTGTCTCTAACGCATAACCCCAAAATGATAGTGGCAAATCGGCAAGAGACATCATAGAACGCACCATATCCAATAAGGTTCGATTACGACGTTCGGACACACCATTACGCTGTGGTGTTCCAGGTGGCGTCAACTGTGAAACAATTCCACATTGTCTTAAGTGACTGCCAAACTCATAACTCAGATATTCTCCCCCTCGATCAGATCGTAGGAATTTGATTTTCTTGTTACGATGATTCTCAACTTCACTCTGAAATTGCTTGAACTTTTCAAACGTTCCAGACTTGTGTTTTATTAAGTAAATATACCCATATCTACTCAAATCGTCGGTGAAGGTGAGAAAATAACGATATCCACCGCGCGCCTCAATGCTCATCGGACCGCACACATCAGTATGTATGATTTCCAACAAGTCACTTGCCCGTTCCATTGTTCCGGAGAACGGGGTCTTAGTCATCTTGCCCATGAGGCATGGTTCGCATGTGTCAAGTGATTCAAAATCAAGTGACTCCAAAAGTCCATCAGCATGGAGTTTCTTCATGCATTTTACACCAATATGACCTAAGCGGCAGTGCCACAAGAAAGTCGTACTATCATTATCAACTCTACATCTTTTGGCATCAATGTTATGAACATGTGTATCATCACTATCGAGATTCAATAAGAATAAACCCCTCACAATGGGTGCATGACCATAAAAGATATTACCCATATAAATAGAACAACCATTATTCTCTGATTTAAATGAGTAACCGTCTCGCATTAAACAAGATCCAGATATAATGTTCATGCTCAACGCAGGCACTAAATAACAATTATTCAGGTTCATCACTAATCCCGATGGTAATCGAAGAGCGAGCATGCCGATGGCGATCACATCAACCTTGGAACCATTTCCCACGCGCATCGTCACTTCATCCTTCGCCAGCCTCCGTCTATTCCGCAGTTCCTGTTTTGAGTTGCAAATGTGAGCAACCGCACCGGTATCAAATACCCAGGCACTACAACGAGAGTTGGTAAGGTACACATCAATAACATGTATATCATATATACCTTGTTTGGCGTTGGCCCCCTTCTTGTTGGCCAGATCCTTGGGGCAATTCCGCTTCTAGTGGCCAGTTCCCTTGCAATAGAAGCACGCAGTTTCCGGCTTGGGCCCAGCCTTGGGTTTCTTCACGGGAGGGGCAACTGCTTTGCCACTCTTCTTGGAGTTTCCCTTCTTGCCCTTGCCATTCTTCTTGAAACTAGTGGTTTTATTGACCATCAACACTTGACGCTCCTTCTGGATGTCTGACTCAACGACTTTCAGCATCGCAAACAGCTCGGCGACTGACTTGTTCATCCCTTGCATGTTATAGTTCAACACAAAGCTCTTCTAGCTAGGTGGTAGCGATTGAAGAACTCTGTCAGTGATCGCCTCTAGCGGGAGCACAACTCCCAACTCAGCCAGACGGTTGTAATACCCAGACATTTTGAGTATGTGTTCACTGACAGACCCGTTCTCCTCCATTTTGAAGCATAGAACTTATCGGAGGTCTCATACCTCTCGATCCAGGCATTCTTCTCAAAAATAAACTTCAACTCCTGGAACATCTCATATGCTCCATGACGTTCAAAACGCCTTTGAAGTCCCGGTTCTAAGCCATACAACATGGCGCACTGAACTACTGAGTAGTCATCAACACGCGCCTGCCAGGCGTTCATAACGTCCACAGACACCGGAAGGGGTTGCTCACCAAGCGGTGCATCAAGGACATAAGCCTTTTGGGCAACCGTGAGGATAATCCTCAGATTACGGGCCCAGTCTACAAAGTTACTTCCATCATCTTTCAGCTTGGCTTTCTCTAGGAACGCATTGAAATTCAGGGAAGCTACTGCGCGAGCCATTGATCTACAACATAAATTTGCGAAGACAACTTAGAATATTGTTCAAGATAATGAGTTTAGTTTACTTAAAAACTCCCACTCAAATTGACATCCCTCCGGTCGTCCGAGTGTAACATGATCCAAATTCACCAACCCAAGTCCGATCATCACGTGAGATGAGGTGGTTTCAATGGTGAACATCTCCATGTTGATCATATCTACTATATGACTCATGTTCGACCTTTCGGTCTCTTGTGTTCCGAGGCCATGTCTGTACATGTTAAGCTCATCAAGTTTAACCCAAGTGTTCCGCATGTGCAAAACTGGCTTGCACCCATTGTATGTGAACGTAGAGTCTATCACACCCGATCATCACGTGGTGCTTCGAAACGGCGAACTTTCGCAACGGTGCGCACTTGGGGAGAACACAATTTTATCTTGAAATTTTAGAGAGGGATCACCTTATAATGCTACCGTCGTCCTAAGCAAAATAAGATGCATAAAAAGATTAACATCACATGCAAATCATAAGTGACATGACATGGCTATGAACTTGTGCTTTTGATCTCCATCTCCAAAGCACCGGCATGATTTCCATCGTCACCGGCATGACACCATGATCTCCATCATCATGATCTCCATCATCGTGTCGCCATCGGGGTTGTCACGCCAACCATGCTTCTACTACTATTGCTACCGTTTAGCGATAAAGTAAAGCATTACATAGCGCTTAATGATTGACACGCAGGTCATACAATAATTAAAGACAACCCTATGGCTCCTGCCGGTTGCCGTATTGATCGACATGCAAGCCGAGATAAACTTTTACAAAACATGATCATCTCATACATCAAATATATTTCATCATGTATTTGGCCATATCATATCACAACATACCCTGCAAAAACAAGTTAGACGTCCTCTAATTTGTTGTTGCATGTTTTACGTGGCTGCTATGGGTATCTAGCAAGAACGATTCTTACCTACGCAAAACCACAACGGTGATATGCAAGTTGCTATTTAACCTTCTACAAGGACCGCCTTCGTCGAATCCAATTCAACTAAGGTGGGAGAGACAGACACCCGCCAGCCATCTTATGCAACAAAGTCACATGTCAGTCGATGGAACTGGTCTCATGTACGTGGACATGTAAAGTTGGTCCGAGCCGCTTCATCCCACAATACCGCTGAATCAAGAAAAGACCAAGGAAGGAAGCAATCTGAATATCAACGCCCACAAACTCCTTTGTGTTCTACTCGTGATGTCATCTACGCAAGAACCTAGCTCCTGATGCCACTGTTGGGGAACGTTGCATGGGAAACAAAAATTTTCCTACGCTCACCAAGATCGATCTAGGAGATGAACATCTACGAGAGGAGAGATTGCATCTACATACCCTTGTAGATCGCTAAGCGGAAGCGTTAAGAAACGCGGTTGATGTAGTCGAACGTCTTCGCGATCCAACCACGATCCGTCCCGCGAACTCCCGATCAAGTGCCGAACGAACGGCACCTCCGAGTATAGCACACATGCGGCTCGGCGGCGTCCTCTCCTTCTTGATCCAGCAAGCGAGAGAGGGGGTAGATGAGATCGGGACCAACACGACGGTATGGTGGTGGTGGTGGCAGCGGAATTCCGGCAGGGCTTCGCCAAGCGCGTACCGGTGAAACGTGGGAGGAGTTGGGAGAGGTAACGGGCAAGGGTCCAAGGGGTGACTGCCCCCAACGCCTCCCCACCTTTATATAGGCGTGGAGGGGGCTGGTGGCTTGCCCTCCAAGGCCCTAGGGTCGTTGGCCAAAGGGGGAGGAAGGAAATCCCTCCTTTCCTTCCCCACCGATCGCTATCCCCCCTTTTTAGGGATCCTGATCTTATCCCTTTGGGATATGATACTATTCCTTTTAAGGGAGGATCTTGGTTCGCCTAGACCAGGGTTGTGGGGACTTTCCCCACTACCCACGTTCATGTGGGACCCCCATGCAGGTGGGCCCCACTCCGGAACCTTTTAGAACCTTCCCGGTACAATATCGAAAAAACTCAAACTTTTTCTGGAACCCGATAACAACTTTCCATATATGAATCTTTACCTCCGGACTATTCCGGAGCTCCTCGTGATGTCCCATATCCCATCCGGGACTCCGAACAACCTTCAGACTTTCCACTATTAATATCTCAATATTACCCTAGCGCTACCGAATGTTAAGCGTGCGACCCTACGGGTTCGGGAATATGCAGACAGGACCGAGACTCCTCTCCGGTCAATAACCAATAGCGGGACCTGGATGCCCATATTGGTTCCTACATATTCAACGAAGAACTTTATCGGTCGAACCTCGATGTCAAGGATTCAGTCAATCCCGTATGCAGTTCCCATTGTCCATCGGTATGTTACTTGCCCGAGATTCGATCGTCGGTATCTCCATACCTAGTTCAATCTCGTTACTGGCAAGTCTCTTTACTCATTCCGTAATACAAGATCCCGTGGCTAACTCTTTAGTCACATTGCTTGCAAGCTTATTGTGATGATGTATTACCGAGTGGGCCCTGAGATACCTTTCCATCATACTGAGTGACAAATTCCCAGTCTTGATCCATGCCAACTCAACAGACACCCTCGGAGATACCTGTAGAGCATCTTTATAGTCACCCAGTTACGTTGCGACGTTTGATACACACAAGGTACTCCTCCGGTGTCAGTGAGTTGCATGATCTCATGGTCATAGGAACAGATACTTGACATGCAAAAATGATAGCAATAAACTTGACACGATCATATGCTACGTTCATAGTTTGGGTCTTGTCCATCACATCATTCTCCTAATGATGTGATCCCGTTATCAAATGACAACTCATGTCTATGACCAGGAAACCACGGCCATCTTTGATCAACGAGCTAGTCCGGTAGAGGCTCACTAGGGACATGTTGTTGTCTACGTATCCACACATGTATTTGTGTTTCCAACCAATACAATTATAGCATGGATAATAAACGATTATCATGAACAAGGAAATATAATAATAACTATTTTATTATTGCCTCTAGGGCATATTTCCAACAAAGTTGTGGTCTAAACCCTAGGGGTGATGATGAATATCATAATAATCTATCGACTAGCCTAGCTCGGCTTATATAATGTACCAGAGGCCTAGGATAACAAGAGTCCTAGTCAGCTACGCCGGCGGAGAGGAGTCCTTGTCTTGATCACCAAGTCTTGTGGAATCTTCCTCGTATATGTCATGGGCTGCCCAAAGTGGCCCATTAGTGAACCGCCATGGGGATCCTCGGCCTGACCCACTGGTCGGGAGACGACGTGGTTAGTACCCCCTAGTCCAGGACACCATCAGTAGCCCCCTGAACCGGTCTTCAAGTTGGGGACGCTCCTCGGTTCTTCCGAGCCGTTCTTCGTCTTCGGCCGTCAGTCTTGAAAGCTGGTTCAACAAATCTTCCCATCTTCGATCTTGAGGATCGCCGAGCTGAATCCAAAGAGTTCATACGTCGGGCATCCGAGGAGCCCTTTAAGTTTTCGGCCTTTATCAATGCCTTGTTATTTTTACGCCGCACCTCAGGTTCAAAGTTTTTCCCCGTGCAGCGGTGTCCTCATGCAACCAAGCTCGAACGCCGGACTGCATCCGAGGTGTCTTTTTGTAGCCGAGCTCTAACGCCGATCGGCATCCGAGGTGTCATAGATTACCTCGGTCTTGAAAAAGTTGAAGGAGTTCAGCCGAGCTTAATGCCAAAAATGCCCTCTATGGAGCCAGCCACTTGCATCCGAGCTTTGCACCGGACTGCTTCCGAGGTGGAGCACCACCTCGGCCATGAGCTGATTTTTGGTGGAATTTATTTCCAATTGGTGCAATTTATTCTCTGTCGAGATGTATAGCCAGTAGCCCTCAAGGTGTGTGTCGGCCAAAAATCCGAGATGCACCTGAAGGAAATCATAAAACCGATGACCCAGTAGCCCCTGAGACTCAGATCGATTCGCGAAAGCGGCCTGAGGATCAACTCCTAGCTCGGCAGCTGACGTAGGAATAGAAACACGGTGTGCATAGTCCTCGAGACTCAGGTTGGGTGCGGCCGACCAACCCGAGGATCATAATCTCCTCGGAAACTGTTTTGCACTTTGAATTTTCCTGCATTGAATCAGCAATGCAGTAGCCCCCGAGCCACTGGTCGGTGGCAACACCAGATCAGGGGATCGATGTACCCTGTTAATGGCTTTTAAGTGATAAGCGCGAAGCCCAGTAGCCCCCGAGCCTTAATTTGGGCAAGGGTGGCCGAGTTAAGGATCGATATCCAGAGCAAATTGATTTTAATCACAATTTATGTGTAATGATTTATGTATTCAAGTACTTTACATCATTACAAATGCTTCTGTTCTACAAACTTTGTTAACCAGCCTTCGGCTTCTCCCTCCTCGACCATTGGCCGAGGAGTGTTTCCTACTCCTGGTCCGCCGAGGCGAACCAGACTCTTCGAATAACAAGGCAATCCGGCTATTTGGTTCTACAAACAAAGTGGAACAGAGCTTATGTTATATTACGTTTAAGCGTAAGAAACATCTTCCAAGAAAAATAGTTCCTTTATAAGTTCCTTTTCTCAGGCTATCATGTTGACCATGATCGTGGAAACCTCAACTCCGATCAATGTGGGAGAAAAATATTGAGGATTTAGTTTGGGGAAACTTCCCGAACTCTGTGGTCTTTAATGAACCTAAATTTTCACTTCCGTCATTGCCGACCAATTGTATTCTTAAGATGCCTAGCTTTCGGCTTCACCCAGTCTGAGGTACTAACTCGGATGACCCGGTAGTAACAATCACAAAGGTGCTCCCTTTACCCCCTAGCCGAACAATCGGGAATGTAGGGGGTAAGCACAGGAGCAAGGCAACCCAGCTTGGCCAAGATCTTAAGTCAAATTAATGCATATTTATGGCTTTATAATGATAATTACGGAAGGCAGCACTCGTATATTGAATACAAATGTTGATGATATGTTGGGCTCTCCAGGAGTCCCGATGTAACCGTGCCGAGGTGCCTCAAGGAGCCCTCAGCACATGTTGTGATAGTCAGCCTTTAAGCTGTATTTGCAGCTTTATGCTATATGTTATTTTGACTCCGTTGCGATTGTTTATAATCTGAAAGTGGCCCATCGTCGGCTTCCACCCCTTTGTAGATACTACGCAGGGTGTTTCCGCAATAACAAGAAAACCCTTAGCCGACGTCTCGGTGCCCGGAGGCGGTTGTGTTAGCGGAAACAAGGTAATCAGATATGCAGGCTTTATAACTTTCACTTAGTCATAGGAGCTTAAAATTGGGAGGCCAGTTACTAGCCCCCGGTTAGTGTTCGGCGTCAGCCGAGGTCAAGCCATTAACACTTCGGCCAATTTTATGAAAGGCCCATCGTTTAACACGAGATAACCTCTATCGATCTAGAGTTTGACACCATCATCAGATCGCTGACCAGTTTACGCTTATTGTGACAGTCAGTTTTCAGCTTTCTCCACTGAGGCACTTGACCAGTCAAACCGGAAGTACAATCGCAGTGGTTCTCCCTTTACCCTTAGCCGAACAATCGGGAACGTAAGGAGTAAGCACAGGAGCCGGGCAACCCAACTATTGACCGAAGACACAATTCGAAACTGATGCATATAAAGCAATATCCGAGAACATTTTGCCAAGGACTCCTCGGAGTCCCTTGGCTTTTGGTGGGTTCGGCTCTAGTCGCAGCCCCCCGTTGATATTGCCGATGCTTTAAAGGCATCCGACATTGTACTGCGAGAGTTATGCTGGAGACACACAGTATCCCCCGAGACTCAGGTTGGGTGCAGCCGACCAACCTGAGGATCGAATCTCCTCGGGAACTAGTCCAGTTGTCATGTGTGTTTCGCCAACGCCGAGGTGTAGGTCGGCAGGAAAGATGCCGAGCCATGGGTCGGAAAAGATCTCCCAAGCTGAATTATTACGCAGGGCACCTCGGTCATGAGGATGTCCCGCCTCCTGAAAGAAAAACATACAAATAGCGTAAAAGTGCCATAAGGTCGAAAAACCAAAAAATTTATGTAAAAACTTGACGTCCGAACTAAATCAAGTTTTTAGGTGCCAATCCGAAAAGTGATCTTAAAATTAGTTTGTCCTTCCGTCGTGCTTTAACATGACACATCCAATCTCAAGACTTCAAGCGGGTCAGCCTTCGGCTTCAACCTCCTATTCCCGAAGGCGGAGTGCTTCTCAGGCCAGTTTAGCGAACCAAACTCGAGCGGCTTTAGAGAGAAACCAGGCTATCCGGCTATTGACCACACACTCGTGTCGAGAAAGGAGTGGTAGAAAAAGACTTTGCAACGACTTAGAAGAAAACACTTATTATAAAACGGCTCGTATAAATTTAAGAGCCCCCAGTTAACATGGGTAAAGGGAGTGTTTTTAACAAACAGAGTTTTTAACAAACTAAGTGTTTAACTAATAACTTGTCTTTTTAACACAAAAGTATAACGCTTGGTTGAACCAAACAAAAATTGAAAATTGAAAAAAAGTTAAGCATGAAAGCAACTTAGCTGGTTAATGTGCTCGGTGTTGATGACGCGGGCCGAGCTTGCGGCGGGTCGAGATCCCAGCCCCCAAGCCGGTCCTAGGGTGACCGAGCGAAGAGCTCGGCTGATGAAGTGGCGGCACAAAACTGCCGATGTGCCGAGGCGAAGCCCCTGGTCCAGCCGAGGAGACAAAGTAGGTCGGCTGGGTGACGCCGGAGTAAGTCGATGAAGCGATGGCGAAGCCCCCGGTCCGGCCGAGGTGTCCGAGCAAAGAGCTCGGCTTGATAAAGTGGTAGTACAACACTGCCGATATGTTGAGGCGAAGCCCCCAGTCCGGCCGAACTAACGAAGCTGGTCGGCTGGTGACGCCGAAATCCCCGGAGTAGGTTGATAAAGAGATGGCGAAGCCTCCGGTCTAGCTGAGGTGACGGAGCAGGTCGGTAAGGTGACGTTGCAGCCCTATGCCACCCGAGGTGTCGAAGTGGGTCGGCGTGGTGGACATCGGCTTGAAGAAGCAGCGGAGCGGTGATGCCAACGCAGGTCGGAACTGGTCAATGCCGGCTTAATGAAGTGACCACGTGGCGATGCCGGCGCGTCCCATCCGTGCAATCCGTGGGGCGACGATTATTTGGTATTCGCGATGCCGGACTCTAGGTCGGCTCGCCGGAGCGATGATCTGATGAGGTTGACCTCGGCTCGACGAAGCGACGACCTGTCTAATGCAGGTCGGCAGCCGTGGAGCAACGTTGTCGGGCTGGTTTGACACCGGCGTGACGGTGAAGATTACCTCCGAAAAGGAGCAAAATTTGTGAGCATGTGTTTGGAAACAAAACACAATACCCTAGAGAGAGTTTCCTTCAAAAAGGATGTCCAATATCCCGTTCATGAAAAAGACGAACATGGGTCGGATTCGTTTGCGTGCAGAAAACAGATCCGAAAAGTGATGCACTCATCGGACTATTCCTGGAGTTTGGACAGTCGGATCGAGCTCAAATTTTGAGGGGTAGTAGATACAGGAATTCCGCCGCCGATCAACGGTTGGATCTTCCAAAGGACCTTCGAGCTAGACGCTGGAGCCCACGCACTAAACTCGTCCAGATTCCCGTCCAGATTTGACAGGCCTCCGGTATATCATAGATCGCCGAAGATTCCTCCATCGGAACGCGACGAAATTTTACAGGGTTGTTATATACTTTAATTTCGTATAATTCCACCAAAGGGTTCGTCAAAACGAGACCCGAGGAGGTGGGGGCGGCGAACACAAGTCCGCCATACAGAAAAAACTGCATGATCGCGCGAGGGCAATGTTTGACGTTGAGCCCCCGAGCTCCATGGACGATTTTTCCATGATCCCGGATGAGATCGGGGTTGATGATGAAGAAGACATCTGTCCGATCTTGACAATCCGAAGAGAAGCCTAGTCCTCGGCCTAGCCAAGGTGACCAGTCGAGCCGGCGATGGAGATGCCGGCGTCGCAGTTGATCTGCAGGCGATCCATTGACCCTTCGTTGATCACACAGCGGAACTCTTAATGAAAGCACCAGTGTCGGTGTAAAAACCGGCAGACCTCGGGGTAGGGGGTCCCGAGCTATGGATCTCGGATCGATGGTAACAGAGACAAGGGAGACGGTGTTTACCCAGGTTCGGGCCCTCTTGATGGAGCTAAAACCCTACGTCCTGCTCTTGTTTATATTGATGGAGATGTATCGAGTACAAGCTTGATCTACCTCGAGATCATAAGTTGTGGTCTAAACCCTAGCGGTGATGATGAATTATCATAATAATCTATCGACTAGCCTAGCATCGGCTTATATAATGTACCAGAGGCCTAGGATAACAAGAGTCCTAGTCAGCTACGCCGGCGGAGAGGAGTCCTTGTCTTGATCACCAAGTCTTGTGGAATCTTCCTCGTATATGTCATGGGCTGCCCGAAGTGGCCCATTAGTGAACCGCCATGGGGGTCCTCGGCCCGACCCACTGGTCGGGAGACGACGTGGTTAGTACCCCCTAGTCCAGGACACCGTCACCTAGGCCTTGTTTCCAAGCATTGTAATACCGTTTGTGCTCCGTTTTATCACTTGCTACCTTACTGTTTTTATATTTTCAGATTACAAAAACTTATATCTACTATCCATACTACACTTGTATCACCATCTCTTCGCCGAACTAGTGCACCTATACAATTTACCATTGTATTGGGTGTGTTGGGGACACAAGAGATTTCTTGTATTTGATTGCAGGGTTGTTTGAGAGAGACCATCTTCATCCTACGCCTCCCACGGATTGATAAATCTTAGGTCATCCACTTGAGGAAAATTTGCTACTGTCCTACAAAACTCTGCGCTTGGAGGCCAACAGAGTCTACAAGAATAAAATTGCGTAGTAGACATCAACCATCTCCAGACTTATCCTGAGAGTGGCCCTTCTTAGACTAAATTTAGTCCAAAGGGTGGATTTTTAGGGGATGTTTCCTTATTAATTTAGGGACTTATACATATAGGAGACCTTCTAGCTAGGAGTTATATCCCTAAACGACATGTTTGCCTCAAAAGCTTTTAGGGGATCTACAAGAGGTGCCTAAATATGATATCATAAAATTAGGCCACCACCCAAATTGATTGAACAAACTCTGAGGTATCTCCCATAGGTTTCATCTAGAGACCAAGGGCGCCTGGTCCTCCTCTCGGCAAAGATAGTATCGCATATTGATAAGTGGCCCTATAGATGAAGATTACAAAATCGGTAGCGTTCGTCTTGCTAAAAAGACAATCATTGCGATAATTTCGTATTGCCACCAAAGTAAAGCACAAACTCCTAACCAAATTTGAGCTTTAAACTTGGGATGTACGCTATTAAACTAGTTGTCAAACAAATTTATAATACTCGTTGGGGGTGGTAAATTAAATATAATATGGATAGAATGCCACAATATCTTAGCAAGCGGGCAATCTAGGAAAGATGTTGAATTGATTCTTCATTTTCACAAAAGGACACATTTTGTGCAACCTCGCCATCTACGCTTTTTTAGGTTGCCTTTTGTTAGGATCACTCTCCTATCGACATACCACATAAAAATGCAGTCTTGAACACGAATTTATGTTTTCCGGATGAATCTGCAATGGGTAAACCATTGACATAGATTTTATCGAAAATACATTGTAAGCTTCCACTTTAAGGATCGGTCGCTAGGTTGACCGGCATCAACCTACTAACTAAATGCAACCAGTCTATCTACTTCACTCCAGTGAGTGCCAGATGAAAAACAAAGTTTAACATGACTTGTCCCAAGATAGAGACAATAAAACCTTCTTTTCGTTGGACAACATTGTGTAGATGGGGATAATGTAATGCTAAGGTTGTCTCCCACAACCAAGTGTCCTTCTGGAATCTAACAGTTCGTCCATATCCTGTGTCAAAAAGAACAAGACGAAATAAATTGTTTTTGACTCTCATCAAGCCTTTCCAGAAAGGCGTGTTTGTCAGTTTAGCAGTTACCTGGGATAAGGTCTTCGATTTCAGATAATTGTTTCTAAGAAGCTCTTACCACACTCCATCCTCAGTCAACAATTTGTACAACCATTTGCTGAGCAGGCACTTATTTTGATCTCAAGGTCTTCTCCCTCGAGGCCCTCTTGGCCGTTTGGTTGGGAAATGAAACCCCATCTTGCCAAACTACACTTACGTTTGTGTTCATCGGATTGCCAATATGATATGTAGTATTCTAACCCCTTCCTTACCGTGATGAAGAAATCCCTACTGTTATACCCACAACCCTCGTGGCTGCTCCCATTCAAGTTACAAAGATACAAGGACCAATGACTCGAGCTCACACACATCAACTCAAATATCATGTACTTGCATTTCTAGGAACATTTTCAAGTGCTTATGAGAATATGATGTTGCCTAAGTCAGATATATTTGTATTTTCAGGAATGAAGGACCTATCATGGACAAGTGGGATACACACTGGAGTATGATCAAGCATAGAGATGGCAGCATGCGTACAAGCAACGAAGACGGAGCGTCAAGATGATTTTAGGACTTTGAAGCCACAATGATGACGCGTGAGGGACATGGATGAAATATACAAGATGACACTTTATAATTTCTTCCATGGTCATCTATAGGTGTTGCGCCATATCCGTTTTGGGCCAGGCATATGTATTTTCGGAATAAAAGACTACATGGAGTTTTTAGAGACTCTCACTTAAGGTTGGGTTTGACTCCCCCCTCCTTGTGTTGGCTGAAACGCCCCCTTTGTCCCTCCTTAAATACCCCCTTGGGTCACCATTTTACGGTTTTATCTGACTAAGATTTGGAGTTTGTTATTCTTTGCCATAGACAAGAGAGTCGGTGAGACCTCCAATACTATATGCCATTGGAACCCCACTATGTTAAACAGGTACTTCATATTATATCTGCAATTCAGATTGCATATACTCCCTCTGTTTCTAAATATAAGTCTTTTTAGAGATTTGAATATAGACTACATACAGATCAATATAGACGTATTTTAGAGTGTAGATTCACTCATTTTGCTCCGTATGTAGTCCCGTATGTAGTCCATATTAGAATCTCTAAAAAGACTTATATTTAGGAACGGAGGGAGTATCAAATTCTTGCTTGTTTTTCAGTTGCATGCAGGGATTGATCTTCATGATCAGGTTCACGATGTTTGTAGCACCGTCAATAACCATATCGGAGTTGGTTTAGCGATGTATAAATTGAAAAAAAGGAATGCCCTCACGTCCCGTGGATTCGAACTCTAGACCTGTCCAGTTTGAAGGTTCGTCGCCAGCCAGTCGTGCTATAGATTATATGTGAACAATGAGCAATGTCGATGCATAAGAACAGATGGAAGCGTCAGATCCGAACACTTTCTAGAATTTTCGGACATTTCTTGGAAATTTTAAAACACGAAGAATGTTTGAAAATCCGACAATTTTTGAACAACTCAAAGAAATTTTGAAATTTCAAACTTTTTATAAAAGAGTGACATTTTTTGAAAATTTTGAGCATCTTTTGAAATTGTGAACATTTTTCAAGTTTTGAGAATAAAATTTTGAAACTGAGAACAATTTGAAAATCCCAAACACATTTTAGAAACGTGAACACAAATTTGAAAACAAAAACATTTTTTTAAAATTCAAACTATTTTTGAATTTGTGAACAAAATTCTGAAACAACGAACATTTCTTTTTGAAATTCCTAAACATGTTTTGAAACGAAGCGATTTTTTTTTTAAATTCTAAACTTTTTTGATTTTCTGAACTTTTTTGAAATTTCCGAACGAAACTTGAAAACAGGAATATTTTTTGAAAAGTTAAACAAATTTTGGAAAATACGGAATTTTTAATTTTCTGAAATATTTTGAAAAAGAAAATAAAGTTGTAAAAAAAGAAAAAGAAAATAAAAAACAAAAAAACCAAAGCCCAGTCAGGGCCTTCCCTGTGCGACGCGCCGGCAATTCGCGATGAGCTGCAAACGTGAGGGGCGCGCAGTGTCAACATCGCCGAAAAGGTCCGGTGCCGAGAACTGGATGGAACGGGCATGAAGCCAGCAGTCAGTCCAAAACAACGCCTTGCGTTCGTCTTTGAGGACGACCTTTGAAAAAGAAATAATACTCCCTCCGTAAAATAGCGATCTTAATGGTTTTATATTAGTCTATAGAGGAAGTATTTAGTAGTAGTTCCACTGCCGGCTGGAGTCCAGACCAGCAGCACTCCGACGTGCGCTGCAACCACAGCCAGCGAGGGCAGAAAGCAAAACCCAACAGCCATAGATTGAGGACTCCACCGGCCGACAACCTCTTTTTTACATTGCTATGCACAAAAACTGCATACTGTTGTGAAGTGCTATCACGAAAGCAACCAGTAAGGCTGCATGTAAATAATCTGCAAATACACCATTCCAAACAGAAAGCTGTATAAAATTACAAAGCTGAATATTGAGTATATATTTTTCAAAGTTCCAAAAGTTTGTAAGACCTTATTTCGTTCCGCCTCTTTGCTGGACTTTATATTAATTTAAAGGTGGGCGTCTTTCTTACCAAAATTGAAAACAGAACACAACACCTTATGCTCGTGCTTCATGGATTGGTTATTTAACACCAGTGAAACAAAGAAAGGCTACAGTAGCAGTTGACCAAATGCCACGCAATATTAGTTTCTTTCATGGACTACAAGAGTATAATTGGCACACAACTAGAAACAATAACGAATTACGCACAGATTATCTAAAAAGAATCTTCAGTATACAACAACGTATTATTCAGTATACAACATACTATTCAGCATGCAACGACGTACATAATCAGTATACAACAACGAACTGAAGTCTGAGATGTATACAGTAGATCACTGATTCTTAAAGAGAACCACATGGCTCCTCGTCTTAGCTAGGTCAAAAAAGAAGGAAAAAATATGAACTATCCAAGTTCCTTCAAGGATGACCACAGTACAACATCACAAGCCACGGTACAGCAGTAGTAATAAATTGAGTCTCCTGTAGCGAAGAGACATCAAATGAAGGTCAGGTTGTGAAGATTCAAATCCCTCAACTGCTTATGCTTTTCAAGCTCTTCTTGCATTCTCGGCAGGCACATGGGATAGGTAACCAACAAGATACTTTCGAAATCGCCTTTAGTGTACTCCAATGGTTTCATCCCTGGAAAGCTCTTCAAAGGCTTCATGAAATTTTCCATTCGACACACGAGTGTGTCCCTATAAAACTTCAGAAAGGCCATGCCTGCTCCGTTGGTGTCGTATGGTCCGCTGCGGTGGAATGACTCCTCCAGCAAGAGATTGCCTTTCAATTTTTGTACCCACTTGTCACCATAGGGCAGAGCCCTAAGGATGTCATTTTGCTCAGGACTGCCGTCCAGCACAGATGTGATATGGTCACACATATCAAGATAGAACTGATACCTGTTACTAAGAGGGACAAGAGAAGCATGCGTGCTGATGACATACTCCACACAGATTGCTCCGGGAGATGTCATCAGCTGCAACAAATGCTTAATGTCTTCAGGGATAAGAGCTGAATCGTACCCATCGAACACCGTGTTCTCAAAAATATCGCGTGCATCCCTGTAGTTTCTGAGTACCAGTTCATCGGTCTTCCCTCGTAGCAAGCTTGTATTTGTGTGTTTCACTCTGCCAGTAGATGTCACGGCAATGTCTGATGCGCAAAATCGCTCGGGGCACTTCCCAGCTCTGTGGAAATCATGCAGAGTTCTGATGAGTGAAGCCATGAGGCGCTTGCCTTCTTCTGTCACCACCTGATGTGTCCTTCCCCTCATCTCACCAACAGGAGCTACAATGTGCATAACTGGTTTCAGTCTACTGACGTATCGAACGAGCGGTATGAATGTCTCTGCTCCAGATACGCGCTTCTTATAATTAACATCTTGGGGATCATCCTGTTTTCACCATAAAAGCGTCAGAGACTATGTGACGAGGGTGAATATGATGCAAAGATTCAGAAAATTGCACTATACACTCTCCCTCTCAAAATATAAGGGATTCTAGCGAAAGTGCTCTTGTGAGCATGAGCTAACATGCACCTTTTGGAACAATAAAATCGGAAATAGTAATTTTTTTGAAACAAACATAAATATCTGTTTCACATGTGTCCAAAATTTCGTGGTGGAATGACATATGTGGAAGTATATGGGCAAAAACAAATTAATGCTTCCAAAAACAGTCTTTCTGTAGCATCGGTTTTGTTTTCTTTTTCCCATACATATCCGCGAATGTCATTCCATCACGAAAATTTGCACGCGTGTGAAACACACATCAATGTTTGTTCCAAAATAAATTCAGTATTTTTTTTACCATTTTTCGGATTTTATTCTTTGAAAGGGTGCATGTGAGCTCATGCCCACAAACTCCATATCCGGATTGTAGCCCTTTTTCAGACTAAATAAGAGAGAATATACAAAGCAATATATTTTTTAGTTCCAATGAGCATTTACATTCTGCATGTGCACAAATGTAGTTTCAATGATCATTTCCATTATGTATTTGAATATTATTTTGATGGGGGAGAGAAAGAGGACACAATTATTAGTTCTGCTGATTATGACGAGAGAATTTGGTCCACGGGTACCTAGAAATCCTTATGTATTGGCAAAAAAATGTACCCTAGAATACCTTATATTTTGAAGCAGAAAAAGTGATTGACAGTGTCATCAAGTAAAACATAAAATAAAAGAAGGAAATGGCAAGATCATTTCGATGTTACGAGTAACGGTACTAGCCAATCCTCACTCAAGAAGAGTTAAACAACAAGATAAGTTGTAAGAGCAGTGCTAAGCCGCGAGCATGTGCATTTTGTCTTAACTTGTCTTATTCGAAGTTTAGAGCAAGATTGCGACTACATTTTTTTTAATTGGTATTGCTAAAGAAACCGATGCTTAAAGGACGAAATTTTGTATATCAAGTCAATACTCCCCAACCTTAGTCTAGAGGATGGGCATTACATAATAGTGGCATATATAAGAAAAAGAAACAACACCTTTCATCGATTATTGACAAGCTTGATAAGATTGCGGAAGTATGCACACGGTGTCATCTTTGATATGATAAATAAAAGGCTGTGTGCATCATTCGATGCAGAGGTCGAGGGATGTCCCCTCTTTTCAAAAAAAAAATGCACACGGTGTCACCAGGAGATTGAGCTTAAGAGCCAATTGAACTAGCATATAGCATATCTTCTGCGGAATAAGAGTTGAAATGGTACCAACAGTCCAAAGCTCGATACCTCATTGAGGGAGAATGTAATACAAGATATTTTAATATGGTGCTAATGGCTGGCATACGGAAAATTGTATCTTCGTTCTTCAGTAAGATGGGGGCAGGATAGAGGCCCAAAAGGGTTTCAAGGCGAACATAACAAACTATTATAGAGATCTGTTCAGGGCCCGAGAGGAGAAAGGCAACCTCTCACTTGATGAGACCCGAATGGACGATATCCCTCAAATTTTGGACCTGGAAAACGAGATTCATGAGGAATAACAAGTTCCAGATAGAGCATAACTAGGCTCCCGGCCTGGAGGCTTCACCGCTGAATTCTATCAAAACGTCTAGAAAGTCATCAAGGACGATCTTTTGGGGATGTTCAAGATCTTAATGCCGGTCAATTTGACATGTTAGGCTCAACTTCGAAGAATTTATTTTCTTGCCTAAGACTAATTAAGAAGTCTCGTCAGATTTAGTAATGTAGCCTATCTGTCTCCTTAAGGCCAACTTAATTTTTTCACAAAGATGTCTACTAACAAGCTAAATACGGTTGTGGACCATGTAGTTAGACCATCACAGATGGCTTTCATGCAAAATGGAAACATCCTCGATGGGGTTGTGATTCAACATGAGATTGTGCATGACCTACACTGGAAATAAAACTTAAGTGCATGATTCTTAAGATCGACTTTGAAATGGCCCATGAGAGTCAAATGTCATTTTGTCTACTAGACCGTAAGGATTAAGGGCTTATCCAAAAAAATGACATGATTGGGTCCATAGTTTCATGACTAGAGGTAGTGTGGCCATAAAAGTCAACAGACACTTCAAGGAGCATGATCTCGAAAAGGGACTCTATCAATGTGACCTCTGATACATCTCCAATGTATCTATAATTTATAAAGTATTCATGCCATGTTTACAACAATTTTATATGGTTTTGGTATGATTTGAATGGAACTAACCCGGACTGACGCTGTTTTCAGCAGAACTACCGTGGTGTTGTTTTTTGTGCAGAAATAAAAGTTCTCGTATTGGGCTGAAAATTTACGGTGATTTTTTATGGACCAAAAGAGACCCCCGAAGCTTCGAGGAAGGACCAGAAGCCTCACGAGGAAGCGACAAGCTCAAGGGGCGCGGGCCCCCCTAGGGCGCGCCTACCGAGCTTGTCGCTCCCTCGTGGGCCCCCCTGGCGTGAATCCAACGCTGAAAAATCCTATAAATATAGAGAACCCCGAAAAGAAACCTAGAACTTCCACGCCGCCGCCGCAAGCCTCTGTACCGAAGCGATCTTATCCAGAGCCCTGTTCCGGCACTCTGCCGGAGGGGGGAATCATCACCAGAGGCCATCTTCATCATCCCGGCGGTCTCCATGACGAGGAGGGAGTAGTTCACCCTCGGGGCTGAGGGTATGTACCAGTAGCTATGTGTTTGATCTCTCTCTCGTGTTCTTGATTTGGCACGATCTTGATGTACCGCGAGCTTTGTTAATATAGTTGGATCATATGGTGTTTCTTCCCTCTCTATCTTCTTGTGATGAATTGAGTCTTTCCCTTTGAGCCCTTTGAGGTTTCGTTATTGTCGGATTGAATACTTTGGATTTGAGAACACTTGATATATGTCTTGTATGTGGATACCCGTGGTGACAATGGGGTATTCTATTGAATCACTTGATGTATGTTTTGGTAATCAACTTGTGAATTCCCTTGACCTTGGGGGGTAATCTAGGCATATGGGTTGGTACACGTTTTCATCTCCTTTTCTCCGATAGAAACTTTGGGGGTACTCTTTGAAGTTCTTTGTGTGGATTGAATATTATGAATCTAAATTTGTTTGATACATATCGAATAATCAACTCACGGATACTTGTGGTGACATTGGAATATCTTGGTGACATTAGAGTTGGTTGATGCGTATCATATGGTGTTATTTTAGTATGAACTCTAGGGCTGTTTGTGACACTTATAGGGATGACTCAATAGATTGATCGAAAAGGATAACATTGAGGTGATTTCGTACCCTACAACAATTTCATCTTATGTTCTCCGCTAGATAAGAACTTTGGAGTGATTCTTTGTCGCACGTTGAGGGATTGTTATATGATTCAATTATGTTAGCACTGTTGAGAGATTGCACTAGTGAAAGTATGAACCCTAGACCTTGTTTCCAAGCATTGCAATACCGTTTGTGCTCCGTTTTATCACTTGCTACCTTTCTGTTTTTATATTTTCAGATTACAAAAACCTATATCTACTATCCATACTACACTTGTATCACCATCTCTTCGCCGAACTAGTGCACCTATATAATTTACCATTGTATTGGGTGTGTTGGGGACACAAGAGATTGCTTGTATTTGGTTGCAGGGTTATTTGAGAGAGACCATCTTCATCCTACACCTCCCACGGATTGATAAACCTTAGGTCATCCACTTGAGGAAAATTTGTTGCTGTCCTACAAAACTCTGCGCTTGGAGGCCCAACAGAGTCTACAAGAATAAAGTGGTGTAGTAGACATCAACCTCCTATAGCCCATGTTGTTTAACATTGTAGCTCATATGCTAGCCATCCTAATTGAGAGTCCAAAAAACTCTGGCCAAATTGGTGGAGTAGTGCCACACCTGATTGATGGCGGCCTCTCTATCCTTTCAATACCCCGATGATACAACTCTTTAAGGAGCATGATCTCAAACAAGCTAAGAACCCGCAACTAGTGCTTTTGATGTTTGAACAAATTTTGGGACTCAATTTTTTTTAACGTAAGAGTGAATTATTTTGTTTCCGGGATGCATAGGAGGCAGCTGCTCAATACATTAATTATTCGGTTGTGAGTATGTTAGTTTCCCCTTGGTATTTGGGGATTCTGATACATTATCGGGCAGGCTCTTAAATGCCCACTAGAAACATGTGCAAGAGCATTTAGAGAAATGCAGTAGTTGGAAGGGAAAAGTTCTCTCTTTCGGATGGAGGCTCGTTCTTATCAACTCGTTCTCAACAACATAGTTTTGTACATGCTCCCCGTTTTCCAAATCCAAAAAGGGTACTCCAGAAGTTCTATTACTCCATATCCATATTATTTAACAAAGTGATAGTGAAAACTAGATGGGCCGTCTGTTGGTGCACACGGCCCAATCAACCATAGATGTTGGATTTTCCACCGAAGTAGCTACTCCCTCCGTTTCTTTTTTACTTCGCATATAAGATTTGTCTAAAGTCAAACTTTGTAAAGTTTGACCAAATTTATGTTAAAACATATCAATAGCTACAATGCTAAAGTTATACAATATAAAAGTTTAATTTCATGCCGCATCTAATGATATGTATTGTGAATGTTGATATTTTTTTCTATATAGTTGGTCAAACTTTTTGAAGTTTGACTTCAGACAAATCTTATATGCGGACTAGAAAGAAACAAAGGGAGTACTGTCTAGGACAGTTGGCCCACTCGTGAGAAGTTATCTAACTACACAGAAATCCAACGACCAAAACCATGTGGGGTGCTCAATCGAACGGCCAGAAACGCTAAACGCGTGAGAGGGCAGGGAATAGGTGCAGTTTTACTGTCCTAAATATAATATAGAACGACTAAATACTATATCGTTTGCCATCCAAAAGAGTAGGGTTTTCTTGCAATTCAAGACCTCGAGGCTAAGAACATCGCCCTTCACGGTAAATGGCTTTTCAAGCTTCTTACCGAGGACGGGGTATGCAAAAATGTCATGTGAAACAAGTATTTAGGCTTGAAAGCTCTTTTGGGTTGGTCTGATGATGGCGATGAAATATTTATTTCGCTTTGGTTCTTTTACTACCAAGGAAAGTTCTGAGATTCAGTTCTGGGCAGATAAGTGGTCAAGGATATAAATTGTGTTCTTAGGATGAGTTGAGTTATCGAATTTCATTCCAGGCTTGAGCTTGACAATGATATTTTCTTTTAATGGGGTTTGTAATGTTCTTTCATTGAATTATATGAGTATAGATGCGCAATGTGTGTACAAGATCGCTACTCTATTGCAGTCTGCACCCCTGCAAGAATGAAATTAGTTCATGTTCTTAAATATTTTCTAAAGCATTTATATAAAAGGAATGTAGTGCCCCATTTAGATGAGGAGATTATTATGCCTCCAACTTGTGCTTAGCATGGGTGAGTCAGGATTCAGGAGGCCTAATCTACTTTATTCTTTTTCTAGGTTCTATTTTATAGCACACACCTTTTTACTTTTAAAACGCAGTATTTGTGAGGTGGAGGATTTCTCACACAGCACTATACGTAGGGCCTTCCATACTATCTCATAGATTTTATCCTACAAAGTCGTGTGCACATGTAATTGCCACTACATTAGCTTGGGACGTATGTGCTTTGGTACATTCCTTTTTTTGTTGTGGGCTTTAATATTCTACTCCATTTCCGATGGATAAAAATGTTTAAGGCTGCTATAGTATATGTGAAATATACAATTATTTATTTCTTGTTTTCTTACCGTCTAATGTGTTAGGCATTTTTTCGTTCAGATTTACCTCTCCTTGTGTAGCAGGTACAAGGTCACACCATGTTGAAGGGTACTTCCAGTTCTTCTATTTTCATTTTCATTTTAGTTTTGTTAATTTATTTTTTCTACCTTATAAGGACTTGAGGTGATTCGTGGGTTCTAGGCATGAGGAGCTTCACGATTATGTTTTTTTTTCTATATATTGAACGTATCAAAAGATTGTTGTGGTTACTTTTTATTGTTTGGTTGCACAAAGTCATGATAGCACAAATTGTATCTACAGATTGTGATACACGGTGATGCATCTTTGCGAGGTTAACCGTGTGCCCCATTTATGGATGCTCTGACAGTTTTTGATTTAGTGGTTTACACCGAGGGTGCATAGAATCAATGAAGATATGATTAGCATTAAGATATAAGGAGAAATACTGGTTATATATGAAATTTTAATACACATGGTTTGTCGCTTCCCTAAACGATGCAGTTATTGATTCCCGAGAAAAGTTCTTTCTACAATGGACGCTTACTAGTGGAACATAAGGGATTGAATTAATTGCACAAGTTCCCGACTCATCAATGCCTAATGTGGCGTTCTGATGGGATTTGGTTGGTCCTAGACGTGCGAACTGGAATGCGCTTTTGGGGCGATTGACATTAGTCCAATTATCACAAGGGCGTGACAAATTCCATTGTAACCTCACCAAAACGAAATCTTCTTGGTGGCTCCATGCATAGTGTGACCGTTCATTCTGTTGCTCTGGTCGCGAATGATAAACAATTTTTAAAAATAAAGTCACCTCAATTTTTTTAAAATGTGGTATCTTTGCAATGAGGCAATGGTAATCAAGGCAATTGCTTAAAGGAAAACTCGTTGCAACTAAGAAATGTTTTTTCTGTCACAAAGACGAAACAATTGAACATCTTTTCTTTCAAAGCAAGTTTGCGCGTAGTACATGTCAATCGTCCAGAAGACTTCTAATTTATATATGCTACGTATTGTTGCCAACATGTTTGGCAATTGATTGAGGGGCGTGGATCACAAGCTTAGAATCCTAATCCCGATGGAAGCAAAAGCTTTAGTTTGATCACTTTGGCTATGTAAGAATCATATGGTTTTTTTAATAATAAAACCCACTGTAGGTTATCTACCAGTGTAAGAATTCTAAGCTTGCCAGGGTTATCTACCAGTGTAAGAATTCATATGTTTTGTTATTCTACAACGTATGAATTCTTACACTCGTATATAACCTATGAATTCTTACACTGGTAGATAACCTATGTACATGCCAGAACCATATGAATTCTTACACTGGTAGATCACTTTGGCTATGTAAGAATCATATGATTTTGTTATTCTACAATATATGAAGCCCCTGCCGCTGATTGCGGAGGTTTGTGTGTGCTTGGAGTATAGGTGGCCAAGGAAGTATCTACCAAACATGGATGGCGGTTTAGTCTGCGGACCAGCCATCGTCCCTGTGAACTCGTTTTTCATGTATCCCCTTGATACGATATTATGAATCCATAAAAGCGTCCTTTCCCTAAAAAGAAAAGCTTGAGTAGCCGCACGTGCATTTGCATGGGCTAGCTTGTAAAAAAAATCTTAAGTATTGCTTAATATAGTGTGGATTTTTCTGTGTACATGTATTGTGTATACTAAATTTTCCTAGTATTTTGGAAGTATGTATTTAGCTTCTGCTTTCATATGGGTAGCATTCTGTTTCACAGTTCAGAAGTAATTTAGGAAAAAAAAATTCCCAACAGTCATTACTTGCCAAACTCAATTGTGTAACTTTATTCTTTAGAGATGTTCAAAAATAACAAAACCTTTATGTCCAAACTAAGTTGAGGTAGGCTAGAGTTGAAACTCATAAGTTCTCGAAACCAAGTCATGGTTCTGGCATGTGATAGATAACTTCCACACACACCCCTGTTCATGTCCAGTTCTTTGGTATATTCCAGTGCTTCAGATCTCTCCTTACAAACTCCTCCCATGTCGAGTTTCGTCTACCCCGACCCTCTCTTGGCATTACCATCACGCTTTAACTTATGAGTTTCAACAGTCATGACTTGCCAAACTCCCATGTCAAGTTTGGTCTAACTTCCACGCTTTTGAGATGTTCCATGACAAAAAAATGTGTAGCATTTTTCTTATCGTTACCTGGTGGTATTACTTTCCGTAGAAAATACTGTATTTGTACACTCCCTCACCTATCATATTCATTGCAAAGGAAAAAAAGGGAGTAATTTCATAATTTCAGAGAACTATTGTGTTGTTGAGTCTGCAATATCAATGCTTAATGTCATTGATGATAAAAAGTTTGAAGGAGTTTTAGACTCAAGAGCAATGTCTAATCCACAATGGAACTATGTGATGAACTTCATAGCTATAAATTTGGTCAATATCTATATTACTAGTGGCTAGTGAATTGCAGATACCTGTTTGAGTTTTTTTTCCTTCGAAAGGGAGGTTGAGACCCCTGGCCTCTACATCATTATTATGCACACATCCATCTTAATTAAAGTTGATGCATGGTAAATTATTACACATCAAAGGTAATCAGGATGGGGTGCAACGCATGCCTGCAACACGCAGGTCGATGGGACCCGCTCAGTGCATTTTTATTCCAACACAATAATTGTGTTGTCCCACCTCAGTGGGACCCGCTCAGTGCCACGTATAGACAACTACTGTTTATTTGTAATGTTTGCTTACATGTGGGACCCACCTTATGCCAACAGAAAAGTCAGCAATGCGGACGGCTAATCCACCGTATTTGCATGACCAAGCCAAGTTGCTGCACCAGTTCCATGTATACCGCAGGTTTTGGCACTAAAGTGACCATTTCTGCCAAATCTCAGAACCACTGGTGTATTTGACTCGTAAATTAAATAGTATTCCTCTTAACAAACAACATTGGAGAACATATATACTTTAAATGCCATCCGCTTAACCTATAACATTACAAAGTTACCATGACGTGTAAGACCAATTTGCAATGGTTATAGGATGGATGTGGCTTAAATCAGAGCAGGTGCAAAAGGCTACAAACAGCACACATGAGATTCTTTTTTATCTTTAGCTAGTAAAGAAAATGATCATGTCCTATATCTGCAGTGGTGATATATCTATGAACGGTTAACTCAAAATTAGCATGGTAAAGTATATAGAGCTACGGAGAAGAGTTGAATACCTTAGATGCATTGAGAATTAAATGATATAGAGCGTCAATCAAGCTTTTGACACAGAAAATAAAACCGTATAATTCTGTATTAATCTTCTGCTTGGAGGTGCATTCAGCCATGATTCGCATCAACACCTGATCACTTGAATCTGAAGCAAGATGACAGTTTTGTACACAGTTAATGAAAAAGCTGAATAGCTTATATGTATTGAGAATTAAAGGATGTACTGCATATAAATTAAGCTTTTGACCTAGAAAATGAAACAATATAACTGTGTTAATCTTAAGTTTATAAAAAATCAACATATACTGTAGACTTATTCAAGTTTCTACTTCAAAATATCAATATATTAGATATTGTACCAAATTACACAAAAGATGAGCTCAGCCATGCTTAGCATCAAGACCTGATCACTTGATTATGAAGCAAGATGATAGTTTTATCAAGAACAGCAGTGGCGGTCTAGGAACATCAGACCTGTGCCTCAAGCTCTTTTGACTATTACTGTACTTATTAGGAATGAACCTAGACGAACTCACCTAGCCCAACTGAGTTATTGCTCCCTAGCCGGAGCACCCAAGGAGTTTGGCATCACGCGGAGTTTGCCGCTGCCGGTTTTGCCAGGGAGTTTGGCACCTACGAGCCTGACGAAGAGTTGAGGAGTTTAAGAATGGCGACACTAACACGACAAGAGAAGAGATAATGGTTGTCCCCGTTCTCATCTGGTGGCCTTGTTTAGCTAGAGAGAACATTAATTGACAAAGACTCTGTTGGCAAGATCACAACTAACCTTGAGAGGACAAGCGGATCGTTGAAACTGGGCGTGGATTAGCTGCTGATGGAACGAATGTCCCGCACAGTCCCGCAATGTAAAAGGGGATTTGTAGTGCTTGCTGGTTGACCATGGCTTCACGAAATTAATGCCTCACGTACGTCACCACATGACCAACCAGAGTGTAAGACCAAAATTGCATTATTGAACCTGTTGCCGATTTTTTTTCCCACATTATTGGACCTAAATCAATGAAAATAGTTGCTGACGGCACCGACCCCGGAGTTCAACTTCAAACTGCGGGACTTGGTCGATGGTTTGGCACTTGCTAATAAATATTTTGTAGCATACTTGTCATTGCCGGTATTTCTAATCCAACGGATTCTCATACAAAGCACGTCGGACGAGGACGGTTGTTGAGACAAGAGACACCCTTGGCTCTCTTACAGATCCAGAGGACGACATTAGAGATAGAGAAACCTTAGTCTTGCCGGCCTCGCCCTTTCCTCATTGACACAACTGATGGAGAAACAATACAAGTTCTTTCCAACCTCGTAATAACAGTTGGAAGAACGGTAGCCTGCGTAGTATATATTTATGACCACCTCATGAAATGTTGGAAAATTATGAATCATAGCACCTCTCAACACTTTACCATTCCTTCAATGCCCGCATTTTTTTTACATTGAAAACAGCTATGAACACAGATAGTAAACTTGCAAAAACATTCAGAGGAACAGCTATGAAAATCTACATGTAACCTTTTTTTCAAGATAGTTTTTGACATATATGTGTGGAGGACCCAGTGTGCCAATGACACTTGGGTATTCCTGTGAGTTTCTGATTGCTCACAGATTGTCCAAAACCATCTTCTTCGTTATACATCAATATACTCAGAAACTGAGAATAAAATCTGAGAAATACAACCCGCAACAACCGGGAACCTACACAATCCCACCTAATACACACCTTCACGCAATTCCTTACTAAAGTCACCGCAAGACCAAACAAAATGCAAGACCGTAATCGCATTATTGAACCTAAATCAACGTTTATAGTTGATGACGGCACCAACCCGAGGACGACATTTGAGATAGAGAAATCTTCGTCTTGGAAGTCTCGCCCTTTCCTCATTGACGTAACCAATGGAGAAACAACACAAATTCTTTCCAACTCGTAAGAATGGTTCGAAAATAGGTGGCATGTGTAGTATATACTTATGACAACCTCATGAAATACTCGAAAAATTATGAATCATAGCCACCTCTCAACACTTTACCATTCTTTCAATGCCCACATTTCTCATTGAACACTGTTATGAACACAGATCGTAATCTTACAATTTTTTTCATTAAATTTGTGAGAGCAAAAAATACGGAACATCTACATGTAACCTGTTTTTTCAGATATTTTTTGACATACATGTGTGGAGGACCAGGTACATCAATGACATCTGGGTATTCCTATGAGTTTCTTCATTATACACCAGTATACTCAGAAATTTAAAATAAAGTCTGAGAAATACAACCGGCAGCAACCAGGAACCTTTACGGTTCCACCTAATACACACCTTCATGAAATGCCTTACATACGTCACCGCAAGACCAACCCAAATGCAAGACCGTAATCGCATTATTGAACCTAAATCAATGTTTATAGTTATTGACAGCACGAACCCCCCCCCCCCCCCCCCCCCCCCCAATTCAACTTCAAACCGTGGAACTGGACCAGGGGTTCGACACTTGCTAATAAGTATTTTGTAGCCGGGTTTTTTATACTTGTCATTGCCGGATTTTCTTAGTTGATAATAAGTATATTTTGTAGCCGGTTATTTCTTATGTATGTCATTGTGGGATTTTATAGGACAACGATTCTCATACAGAGTATGTCAAACGAGGACGACAGTTCATACAAAGACACCTTCCTCTCTTAAAGATCGAGAGGACAGCAATTTCCTTGCCCGCCTCGCCTTTTCAACATTGATCGTAACCAATAGAGAAATAGCACAAGTTCTTTTCAACCACGTATTAGCAGTTGGGAAAAAGGTGGCCTGCATAGTATTTTATGAGCATCTCATAAAAATAAAATACTAGCAAAATTATAAATCATAGCCTCCTCTCGATACATCGTCATTCCTTTCATGCCTGCGTTTTTGACGTTGAACACAGCTATTAGCACATGTCGCAAACTTGCAAGTTTTTTCATGAAATCTAGCGAGTGCAAAAAATGCAGAAACATCTACATTTAACATTTTTTTCAGATATTTTTTGACATGCATGTGTGGAGAACCTGGTGCGCCAATGACACCTGGGTACTCCTACGAGTTTTTGAATACTCACATGTTGTCCAAAAACATTTTCTTCATTATACAACACTGAGAAATTCAGAATTAAGTATCAAAAATACAACCGAACACCAATTGGAGCATACATAGTCCCGCCTAATACACGCCTTCACGAAATGCCTCACGTACATGACCACACGACCAACCATAATACAAGATCACAATCACATTATTGAATCTAAATCAATGTGTATAGTGGAACGTCAAACTACATGACTGGATCGACGATTCAACACTTGATATACTTTCTGTTGCCGGGCTTTCTAAGTCAATGGATTCTCTTACAGAGCACGTCATACGAGGAAGGCAGTTGAGACAGAGACACCTTGATCGAGAGCACAACAATTGAGATAGAGACACATTCGCCTTGCCTGTCCGTCTCACCCTTTCCCTATTGAAGTAGCCATTAGAGAAACAACATAAGTTCTTTTCAACCTCGTAGTTTAAAAAAAAAGAGGGATAACACCCCTGGCGACCTTGTAATAGCAGTTTGAAAAAAGGTGTGGTCTGTGTAGTATATATTTCAGAACCACCTCATTAAATACTGGCAAAATACGGCCCGCATAGATCATAAACCTCTGCTTGACACAGGACACCATTCTCCTTCATGCTTGCGTAAATGATGTAGAACACGGCTATGTGCAGATGTCGCAAACTTTCAAACAATTCGTGAAACTGTGCAAACTTTCAAACAATTCGTGAAGGCCCAGGTGCGCCAATGACACTTGGGTATGCCAAGGGCACACACATATTGTCGAAAAACATCTTCATCGTTACATAACAATATACTCAGAAATTCAGAATGAAACCTGAGAAATACAACAACTCACTTAAGATTTTCTTTCAAACCTTCATCACCTTGAAAATTCAAAGTTTATTGGTGGATTACAACATCACACAATTACCAGTTATGCTTACAGTACAAAAGCTGGAGCTACTTGAAGTTCAGGTTATGAAGATTTAAATCCTTCAGTCGCTTATGATTCTGGAGTACTTCTTGCATTCTCGGTAGGATCATGGATAGGTAACCAATAAGATCATTTCAATATCCTCTTTAGTGTATATCAATGTTCTGAAATCTCCAACATTCTGCAACGGTTTCCTGCATTTATCCATTCTGTGTGCAAGTGTGTTCCTATAAAACCTCAGAATTTTATTTTTTTAGAAAAGAGGCGCTTGCCCGGCCTTAAACTGAGGCCCTTACGAATACAACAGGTCTGACTGAGTACGGAGAAGTAAAAGACGGCGGTACAGCGATACAGCGAACCTCAGAAATTCAATGGCTCCTTTTGTGGTATTGTATGATGACCCGGATCTGTAGAATGACTCCTTCAGCAAAATGTTATATTTCAGCAACATT
The DNA here is from genome assembly GCA_039707655.1 of Elymus sibiricus. Classification (NCBI taxonomy): domain Eukaryota; kingdom Viridiplantae; phylum Streptophyta; class Magnoliopsida; order Poales; family Poaceae; genus Elymus; species Elymus sibiricus. The sequence goes on along the minus strand of CM077664.1, from coordinate 108,179,224 downwards.
GACCAGTTCTCACCATAGGGCTCATCTAGAGCTCCATAAATATTTGACCTCTCAAGTTCAGGGTACACCACAGATGTGATATGGTCGCACATATCCAGATAGAATTGAAACCTGTTACCAAGAGGAATAAGAGAAGCATGCGTCCCTATCACATACTTCATACCTATTGCAATGGGAGACTTCATCAACGAAAGTAGATGATTTACATCTTCAGGGATAATAGTTGGCTTGTAGTCAGCAAACAGTGTGTCCATAATAATATTGCTGGCATCCTCATAGTTTTTGCGCACCAGAGGAACGGTCTTCTTGAAATATGCAACTCTGATTTTCACTCTCCCGTAAGATGTCACGACAATATTTGATGCACAAAACTGTTCAGGACATATGTTGGCTTCATGGAGATCGTGCAGTGCTCTGATAATTGATGCCATGAGGCACTTGGCCTTTTCCGCTACCACCCAATAAAACCAATGGTTTCTCATCTCACCAACAAGTTCGACAGTGTGCATGATTGGTTTCAGACTAGTGATGTACTGGGTGAGTGGCATAGATGCCTTCGCTTCCTGTTTGCGCTTAAAAGCGCGAGACAATAGTAAAGGGATGTCAACGCCATTTGCGTTCACTCAATTACAAGCAGAAACAGAATAATTAATCCATGGCAATGTTATTTGGTGATCAATGCTTTTAGTTATCAAGAAGTGGAGGTGTGAGTCTTCCAGGGTGTTAACTATTAGCAATTGAAAAGATAAATCAGTGATTATTTTTCCCACTCATTCTCATAACACTATGTATTTGCAAAATCAAATGAGAGACAACCCTTTTCCAAATGTACTTTGCCAGATAGGTGGCTAAATAATCAGCTACTAATATAATTGGTGGTACAAAGTGATGGGACAAGTGTTGCGGTCATAATTTTGTCTTAGTTTTCTTTACAGGCTACTAAGTTGGCTTTGGTGGTGTACTCCCTTCAGTTTTGTTTGGATGGCATGTCACTCAAACGAGTATCCAAGTATGTAATAATGCATAGCCCATGGAGGATGGATGCACACACAAGCGCATACCAACGGCCTGCACACCTATATAGAATTCTTGACAAGTTTCTCTATTCGAACTTTATTCATCATAATTGTGTGATTCGAGTAAAAATATTCTACTAGGCATAAATTCCACTAAAAATTATGATGAGTTTAAAGGCGCTAAACGAACTTGCAAATACCACAAATGACAAGTTTTAATTACTAGAAAGCACATTGGTAAATAGAGATCAACAATGCTGTATTGGGTCGAACATAGCTCAAATCAAAGATGAAAACCTTTCATATTAATCTGAAAGGACCTATCCAAATTCTCCCATGTTGAAAATCAAATTTGGGCCCATGCCACAAACGCTCCTCACCCTGAAAAGACATACTTACTAGTCGTGGTAGGATTTTTATTCCTCAATTCACAGTAAGCTGAATAGATTTGCATTGATCATTTATGTAATGGAAGATGCATATAATAATGTGTTGTTGTTGTGGATTTTTCTCAAGATTTTTCATGCCTTTTTTGTGTGCCGCCCAAGTATTGCCACATTAAATGCCCTGGAACTGCCAAGTAGCTGCCAGGTAGGCTCAAATGATGACTAATATAAGGTAAAATCTCTGGTAAGCCGAGTGAGCAAATCACACCCCGACTTTAGTATCTAGGTTAATAATAAACTAAGTCTCTTAAAGCAAATAATTAGAATGGACATAAAACAAACCTGATCAAGAAAAGCTGGACACAAACATGTTGGTACAGGCACAACATCTTTTACTGCAAAATCTTGATTTCCCGCAACTTCGCATTTTACATCTTTAAGAAGGTAATTTGTTTTGGTATGTTCTGCATCCACGCCGAATTTCTTAAACAGGGCCTACATTCATAAAGACATAAATTGTGTAATAGAATAAATACGCAAGTACAACGAGAATGTCTGAATGGAAAAAAATTGCAACCTGGATGTTAAATTGCAGAGAAAGTGGAAGGTCTGACTTAGTATAGATCTCAGCAAGTAGACTAAGAATCTCCATTGTCCCAACACTAATAATTGGCCGGGAAGGTTCCAGAATCTGCGGAGCAATCATTGGTCATGATACCAGGCAAGCCCAAATAACATGTCATAGAGAAATGAGACTGATGCAAACACACACCTTCGAAATGAATGGAACTACAGCAAGCATCAACCCTTTCTCATATGCCTGGAAAAAATAGTTTCGGTAGAAGAGTCAGGCCGTTGACGTGGCATTTGACTTGTTTGTAATATATGCACGGTTGCCCTCATTTCTATCTATTGACCGATATGCAAATCAGGTAGGATGAGAATTGCTAAACACCAATAGAATCTCTTAATATTAATATAGGTGAAATTCTGACTTTAGAAGTAGCCATGCAAACAAGTTAGACACAACGTGTAGAAGCGAGAGAACTCAGAAGTTGAACTCAGCGAAAAAATTACATTGACAGATGAAGCATATTAAGTCACAAAATGCAGATTGCAATGCAAAAGCAATACCTTTTCAATAAGAGTTATTAGGTCAGTTACATAAGCGCTTGGATCCTGGTTTCTTCGAATGGCGGATTTTCCGAACCAACTGCCTAGATTTTTTAGTAAGGTGCGTTCGTCTGGACAAGATTTGATAATATTTGATCGTAATAATGCCTGCATAAATAATACGGATTTGCTATTTCACATCTAGATGTAAAATAGTTACCTCACATCTAAATTGTACACCACACGATTAAAGGCTATGCGATTCGTGCAAAAATGATTTTTTGGCCTGTCGATGTGCCTAGTGCGCTAGTGTCGTTCGTCAGGTTGTTTTCTGGTTGCTCGTGAGGGTCTGCCTTTTTTTATTAAAAAAACTGCTCGTGCGGGTCTGCCTTTTTCTGAAACTGCTCGTGAGGGTCTGCGTCTGCCTTGTCCTTTTATCTGTGCGTGTGGGTATGTAGACTTTTTTTGTTTTGATTATTATGTGCGCCGCTGCCCTGCTGTATCTGTTCTTTTTTTCATTTTTGTTTTGAGCGTTTGTGTTTTCTATACATTTTTGAGCCCATTTTTCCTGTAAAAACTATAATAAAGTTTTCTAGTATTTTCTCTATCTGGTTTTTTCTTTTTTATTTTGTTTTGTTGTTTTTTTATTTCTTATTTTGTCTTTTAGTCTTTCCTTTTTTTTTCAAGTTCATGAATAATATTTTTTGTGAATATGTTTATAAAATTTGAAAATATTTTTAAAAGTTTTGTGAACACCTTCTAAATTCATGAATATTTTCTTACACAGAATTGCTAAATCACATTTAGATGATTTTTAACTATGTCTCATCTAAGTTTATCATCGTTTAATTTAGTTTCTGTAAATTTTGTGTCAGCACTCGACCCCCTGCGTCGCTGGTCACTGTTTATTTGTCGCGCATCCTTTTGTTGGCCTGTTTGGCTTCACTTTTGATGTCCCATTATGGCGGCCCGCTGGCGACCCGTTTCATTGCGTTTTTTCTAGGCCACCATGTAGAATTGGAAGGGACAGTAAAAAGGGGAGCTCTAACGCGGTCGTTGCTTTTTCCGTTCATTTTGACATTGTCTCGCGTTTTTTCTAAGCTTCATCAAGATGAGATTCTGCAATGTGTCATCTAAATTGCCGTTTTGTTGGATCTTGTTGTTGTAATTTTCTTGCAAACTCTTGATCGCACGTCGTCAGCCGATGTATTTCTATGTCGCCTTGTTCTGTTTTGTCCACTTGTTGGACAGTTTGCGTTGCATGTTTTTTTTGTCGAACCTTTTTATGGTTGTGCTCTTTGGGCCCATTTCATCTGACTTGCTTTGTAAGTGGAGGAGACAACCTATGTCACTTGTCGTTGCCTATCTCTATTTTGTTTTCAAGTTAGATGTCGAAGAGACAAGTTTTGTGGCTCTAACTTGCGCTCGATACGCAACTGGCCCGACTAATTTTTGTTTCAGTTGCAAGTTCACCGTCAACATGCAACTAGGGGCCTGTCTTTTTTATCCTAACTATAACTTCACCCATAACATGCAACTTTTTTTGTCCCAATTGCAAGTCTATTTTCGACACGCAACTGGGCCTGGCCCAGTTTTCTCTCACCTGCAAGTTCACCCTCGACACACAACTGGGGAAGGGGTGACCTTTTTGTTTCAGTTGCAACTCCACCCCCAACATGCAACTGGGAGGCATGCCTTTCTTTTGTCCCAGTCAAAAGTCCACCCTCGGCACGCAACTAGGCGCGAACCCCTTTTTTGTCCTATTTGCAAGTCCACCCTCAACATGCAACGGGGAGCCAGATCCTTTTTGTCCCAGTTGCACTCCGTCCTCAATATGCAATTGCGGCCCTTTTTCCTAGTTGCAAGTCCACCCTCGATTGACAACTAGGCTTCACCCATTTTTTGTCCGAATTGCACGTTCACCCTTGACGGGCAACTGGGGGGATGACTCGTTTTTCTCCTAGTTGCAACTCCACACCCAACATGCAATTGGGGGCCTTCCTTTTTTGTCCCTGTTACAAGTCCACCATCGACATGCAACTAGGCCCGAACCATTTTTCTCCCATTTGCAAGTCCATCCTCAACATGCAACTAGGAGGTCAACCATTTTCCCCCAGTTGCAACTCCACCTCCAGTTGCAAGTACACCATCGACTCGCAACTAGGCCCATAGTTTGTTCCATCTCAGTTGCAGGCTCATCCTTGACTTGCAACTCGGACTGTTGAAAGAACATGCGGTGCCCCCATGTTTGGTTTTGATAATTGATGACAATTCCTATGGACTAATGGTTGCCTTGAGTTATATTCGAAGGGTTTGTCCATAGGCTTTTCTTGAAGTCCATTTGTTGGTTTCAAGGAGAATATGTGTTGACCAATGTGCTATTCAAGGATTTATCCAAAGATTGGTCATGTGAGTGTTGAGCCTATTGCAAGCATGTCTTGAAGAAGAAGATTGTGTGAACATTCATGTTTACCTTCAAGACATCATCCTAATGAAGAGAGTTGGAAAGATTCAAGGTTGATCAAGAATAACTACAACGAGTGATTCAAGTTGATCAACACACAAAGCGTAGAAGATGTACCGAGAGGGATCAAGTGATCCCATGGTATGGTAAGCATTGTCCATTACGCTTTGTGTACTAACCCATTGTCTACGTGAGAGTTCTATGTGGGGTTAGGTATGTTTCCATGGGCTTGCGTCAAGAGGAAGATCTCATTCAACCCATGGAGGATGACATCAAGTGGTGATTGTCATCAAGTTTGCGGTGTGCAAGTTCAAGAGGTGCATCACGAAGAGATCAAGAGCTTGAAGCTTGCCGTCCATTGTGGTGGCAATGGACTTGTGAAGATGTGCCGAAGAGTGGCTCACCCATAGTGGTGTATGGGGGAGCAATCAACTAGTCTTCATCGAGCCAGCGCAATTAAGAAAGGTGGTCCAACTTGAGGGAGTCAAAATCGTCATCATCTAGCTCAAGTGGACTATGCGCAAGGCAAAGGTTTGCCCTTGATAGGTTTTCTGTTTTACCGGTCTCATGGTGGTAGTTGGGAGACCGGGTTATAGGATCGATAGCCGTACTATCAAGGGGGGCTCTCGTATGAGTAGCTTGATCGTATCGTTCGTAGTGAGCTCAAACCATTGCATCCTTGCATCTTCTTTCTTGGTTCTTGTTTGGTTTTTCTCTGTGTGAGTTTTTGAGCTTTTGGTCACCTTCATGACAAGCTCGAGATCATCGAAAACGGAGTTCATGTGCATCTTCTATGATGTTTTCGATGTTGGAGTGTTTGCCGGTTCTTCATTCATAGAGGTTTCACATCTCTATATCATTGGCATTTTTCTACTGCCACTTCTTATTATAACCAGCCGTTGTTTGGATAGTACTCGTCGTCTTCTATCCAACAAGCTTGAGTTTGCTCAATTCGGAGCTCATTTGCAGAAGTTATGGCAGTTCTGGTTTTATTTGTATCCTCTGTTTTCTGTGGATATTCAGTGGCATGCAAGCGGTAGTACCGCTGGATCCCACGGTAGTACCGCTTATACGGTAGTACCGCTTATACGGTAGTACCGCTGGGTACTTCCGTGGCACTGCCGCTTGGGGTTTCCCCGTGCGTGCAACTCTCTGTTGCCATTCTGCAATTCACGGTAGTAGCGCGGTAGTAGAACGGTAGTACCGCTCTGGCGGTACTACCGCACGTACTACCGCCGCCACTACCGCTTGCGGGGTTTCCTCCGTGCGCGCTTCTGTTTCCATTTTCCCCTTTGCGGTAGTAGTACGGCACTAGGACGGTAGTACCGCTTAGCACGGTACTGCCGCCCTTGCTGCCTCTAACTGGTCTGAAACCCCTAAGCGGTAGTACCGCCAGGGGCAGCGGTAGTACCGCTCTGGCGGCACTACCGTTGTACACTCCGTGCATTTCAGGCTTGTGCAAGGTAGTACCGCCTAAGCGGTAGTACCGCTCCTAGGAGCGGTAGTACCGCTCGGCTGCGGGCAGAGCACATAACGGTTGGATTCGTGGGGGACCTATTTAAGGGGTCTTCTTCCCCAATGGTTCTTACACCTTGAGCTCGTGTTTTTCCCCCCATTGTTGACCTTCTAGAGCTTGCTATCTCTCAATCCCTCCAATGATTCTTGCTAGTTCTTGAGGGAAAAGAGAGAGGAGATCTAGATCCACATCTCCACCAATCACTTTCTCCTCTATGTGAGGGGGACCCCTTGGATCTAGATCTTGGAGTTCTTCGTGTTCTCTTCTTCGTTCTTCCTCTCATTTTCCTTCCTAGCATTAGTTGCTTCGGTGGGATTTGGGAGAGAAGGACTTGGGCACTCCGTGTGCCCTTGCCATTGCATTTGGTGCATCGGTTTGAGTTCTCCACGGTGATACGTGGAAGTGAAGTTTGAGAAGCTTTTTACTCTTGGGTGCTTGGTACCCTAGAGCTTGTTCCTCTTGGGTGCTTGGGCGCCCTAGACGGTTGGTGGTGCCTCGAAGCTCAATCATTGTGGTGTAAAGCTCCGGGCAAGCGTCGGGGTCTCCAATTAGGTTGTGGAGATCGCCCCGAGCAATTTGACGGGTACCGGTGACCGCCCCCAAGGGTTGCCAATTGTACGGGTTTGGTGACCGCCCTCAAGGGTCCCTTAGTGGAATCACGGCATCTTGCATTGTGCGAGGGCGTGAGGAGATTACGGTGGCCCTAGTGGCTTCTTGGGGAGCATTGTGCCTCCACACCACTCCAAACGGAGATTAGCATCCGCAAGGGTGTGAACTTCGGGATACATCGTCGTCTCCGCGTGCCTCGGTTATCTCTTACTCGAGCCCTTTACTTATGCACTTTACTTTGTGATAGCCATAGTGTTTCATGTTATATATCTTGCTATCACTTAGTTGTTTATCTTGCTTAGCATAAGTTGTTGGTGCACATAGGTGAGCCTAGTTGTTGTAGGTTTTGTGCTTGACAAATTAACCGCTAGGTTTATTCCGCATTTGTTCAAGCCTAAACCGTAATTATTTTAAAGCGCCAATCCCCCCCCCCCCCTCTAGGCGACATCCACGATCTTTCAACTGTTTTTAGTTTCTCATCCCAGTTGCAGGTGCATCCTTGAGTCGCCCGTAGTTTGTTTCATACCAGTTGCAAGTCGAACCTCGACTCGCAACTGGGCTCGTAGTTTCGTAGTTGTCCCAATTGCAAGTCCATCCTCTACTCACAACTAGGTTCGTAGTTGTCCGAGTTGACAGCCAACCCTTGACTCGCAACTGGAGCTTATGCTTTTGTTTTTCATTATAGGTGCAAGTCCACCCTTGACTCGCAACTGGGCCCGTGGTTTGTTTCATCCCAATTACAAGTTGACCCTTTAATCGCAACTGGCCTCGTAGATTCGTAGTTGTGCCAGTTGCAAGTCCACCCTCGACTCGCAACTAGTTCGTAGTTGTCCCAGTTGCAAGTCCACCATCGACTTGCAACTGGGCATGTGTTTTGTTTTTTTATCCCAGTTGCAAACCCACGCTCGACTCGTAACTGGACTTGTAGTTTTTCATTTATCCCAGATGCAAGTCCACCCTCGACTCGCAAATAGTATCATAGTTGTGTAGTTGTCCCAGTTGCAAGTCCACCCTTGACTCGCAACTAGGCCTATTCTTTGTTTCATCCCAGTTGCAAGTCCACCCTTGACTCGCAACTGGGCTTGTAGTTTTGTAGCTGTCTCTGTTGCAAGTCCACTCTCGAATCGTAACTGGGCCCATAGTTTTGTTGTTGTCCCTGTTGCAAGTCCACCCTCCGACTCGCAACTAGGCCGTTTGTTTTGTTGTGCACCCTCGACTCGTAGATGGCATCGTAGTATTGTGTAGTTGTCCCCGTTGCAAGTGCGTCCTCGACTTGCAACTAGACCATTGTTTGTTTTCATCCTAGTTGCAAGTCCATCCTCGACTCGTAACTTTGGCCATGGTTTTGTTGTTGTCCCAGTTGCAAGTCCAGCCTCCGACTCGCAACTGGGCCATTTGTTTTCATCCCAAATGCAAGTACACCCTCGACTCACAACTCGCATCGTAGTTTTGTGTAGTTGTCCCAGTTGCAAGTACACCCTCGACTCGCAGCTAGGCATGTTGTTTGTTTCATCCTAGTTGCAAGTACACCATTGACTCGCAACTGGGCTCGTAATTTTGTAGATGTCTTAGTTGCAAGTCCACTCTTGACTCGCAACTCTGCCCATAGTTTTGTTGTTCTCCCTGTTCCTCCGACTCACAACTAGGGCTTTTGTTTTGTCAGTTCCAAGTGCACCCTCAACTCGCAACTAGCATCGTAGTTTTGTGTAGTTGTCCCGGTTGCAAGTCAATCCTCGACTCGCAACTAGGCCGTTGTTTGTTTTCATACCAGTTGCAGGTCCATCTCGACTCGCAACTTGGGCCATGGTTTTGTTGTTGTCCTAGTTGCAAGTCCAACCTCTGACTCAGAACTGGGCCGTTTGTTTTTATCCTGGTTGCAAGTCCACCCTCGACTCACAACTGACATCGTAGTTTTGTGTAGTTGTCCTAGTTGCAAATCCACTCTCGACTCGCAACTAGGCATGTTGTTTGTTTCATCCCTGTTGCATGTTCACCCTTGACTCGTAACTCGGCTCGTAGTTTTGTAGTTGTCTCAGTTGCAAGTCCACTCTCGACTCGCAACTGGGCCCATAGTTTTGTTGTTGTCCCTGTTGCAAGTCCACCCTCCGACTCGCAATTGGGCCGTTTGTTTTCCCAGTTGCAAGTGCACCCACGACTTGTTGCTGGCATCATAATTTTGTGTAGTTGTCCCAGTTGCAAGTCCATCCTCGACTCGCAACTAGGACATAGCTTGTTTTCATCCTGGTTGCAAGTACACCCTTGACTCGTGACTTGGGTCATGGTTTTGTTTTTGTCCCAGTTGCAAGTCCAGCCTCTGACTCACAACTGGGCCGTTTGTTTCAATCCCAGTTGCAAATTCACCGTCGACTCACAACAGGCATCGTAGTTTCGTGTACTTATTCCAGTTATAAGTCCACCCTCGACTCGCAACTAGACCCATAGTTTGTTTTTCATCCTAATTGCAAGTGCATTCTCGACATGCAACAGGGACTGTAGTTTGTTTCTTAAAATTCACTTTGTTTTTCTTTTTGTTTTTTCTTCATTTCCTTTCCTTTTTCTTTTTTTTTAAAAAAAATCCTAAATCTTTTTCAAATTATAAATATTTTGGAAATTTGTGAACATATTTTTTTTGAATCGGCAAACATTTTTTGAATCTGCGAACAAATTTTGAATATCATTAATATTTTTCTACTCCATGAACATTTTTTGAATGCACAATCAATTTTTCAGTATGAGTTTTAAAATAATTTAGTGCATATTATAAAAATGTTCACCATATATTGAAAAAAGTTCATCGTATCTTAAAATAGGTTAAGTGTGTACCAAAAAATGTTCAGTGCAATTTAAAGAAATGGTCATTGTGTATAATTAAAAAAGTTCATCATATATAGAAAAGTTCACTGTATATTAAAAATGTTCAATTTATACTACAAAAAGTTAGTGTATATTCAGAAAATGGTCATCATATGTTAAAGGATTGTTCACCGTATATTAAAACAATTTGGTATTCGTTAAAAAAAATCTAATTTGAAAACATTTATGTAAATTCATGAATAACATTTTTGTGAAAAACGCAAAAAATGATAAGGCAAAAAAATAAATAAACAAATCGTTGTTAGCCTATTAGAAGCTAGCGATCAGAGACGTACTTGTAGAAGTATGCTATCGGACGAATAAGCTAACAAATCGACCATGAGAGACTTTCCTTGGTTAGCTTGCGTGTGAATGCCCAGCCCGCTGCATGTCTGCAGTCCAGTTCACCAGCAGACCAGATTCAGCTACATCCAGCACTGCATCGCGTACATTCATTTCTGATTCAACCACGTCACGGCACAGCTACACCATCGCACATGCATTGTGCACAGCTAGCGATCGGATATACGTATAGGCCGGTCACCCGGGCGGATCGTGCGGGGCGAGTTCGTTATTTTTTTTTTTGGGCTTTGACAAATTAAATCAAACAAACAAGACAAACAATAAGAAAATGAGGTGGCGCTGACATCATACTTACATGTGAGATAATATCTCACATCTAGATGTAACATAGACGGACCCTAAATAATAATACTTGAAATTTATTTTTGTAGCTTTCAGATGTAGTTCTCAGAGTGACGATAACCTTGTAGTTCACTTCTGTAGCTTTCTGTATTTCCATGTCTAGTGTTGTCGAGTTTAGTTTGTCAAGGAACAATAAACACATGTCATGAAAATAGTGTGAAGGAAACAGGCAACTATGTTACCTTTGCGTGACCACGTACTGTGCAAACCAAGGATAATATTTTTCCATGAGCACTTCATAAAATTGGATTTTATTAGCTTCCATATTATCGGTGGACATATTGTCAATCATGAACAAGATCTGCGCCTGAATATCATATGGAGGAATCTAGGTGAAAAGCCAAATCAATTAGCCACCCAACGCAAGTTATATATTCTCCAACGAAGCACAAACCAAGAAATTTCTAAAAAGAGTATATGAACCTTAATGGGTGTAGCCATTTCCACCGCTGCCGCTAAAAGTGTGTTGATATTTAATTGCATCTTATTGAATTTTATTTCCTGAACAGAGATAATTTTCCTTTTTGATATACTTTGAAAGAAGGTGTCCCAAACCTATGTATGAAATCTTTCCTATCTTGACCCCTACTTAGGAAGCTCCTGTTCCTTTGGTTCAAACACTGAGTTGACATCACAGAACCATCTCCTCGCTATATATACCATGTTACTGCAATTAACTGGCTCTGCCCAATTAAAAAAAATCCAGTGAATCAAATTCAAACGGTTTGACTTCTTATTTTTACTTGCTGCTCGATATATTACACTTACAATTCAGGAGAGAATTCCTAGATCATTTCATACCCAAGATCAGCACTATTCAGATTTTCAGAACTTGCATTCAGTTTCAAACAGACATGAGCCAGATTCTGCCCAAATTCGAATTCTGCTGCGTGCACCCCACCAGCATGCGGGACCCAGACACCAATAACTCTATAGCCGCTGTATCTGGACACAGTCAACCAAACTTATTACGTTGCAACCATAAAAGTCTCCTAGGCAAACAAAATAAAAAAAATAGTGTACATGTCTTCATGTAGTACACAAATTGGCACAAGGCAAGTGTTTGTTATTCATAACAGTAAGTAAAGAGGCTTTCACGCTACAAAAGATACTGGCATCTAAGCTAAGAACACAGTTTTTTTTTTGGATAATATCCGAAGAGAGATTGGAGGGGATAAGTGATCACCTACATCTCTTTCTTTGCTATCAAGAGGACTGAGAAAATATGCAGCGCTTAACAGAAGAATCTATGCTTAAAGGAGATTTTGTGAAGCTAAATACGCCCTTACCACTAATTACTCCCTAAAACTTGACGCTTGATTGTATTCTATAATGATTAAAAAGGAAAAGAGCTTTTGGGTCTCAAGAACAGAGTTGGAGATCCAAGTATGCATGAAGGAAAAGTTGTGGCTAGAGCATAATTTTGTGATCATCCGTGAAAAAAATCCAGCATCTGTTTTAGCAAAAATCTCAACAAACCTTGAGAGGACCTTTGAAGTCTCCAGGCTCTAGAGATGTCGAACCTGGAAACTGGAACTTAAGTGTGGATGAGCTCGTATTGAGATCTCCAGGCTCTAGGTCGTACCCGCTAGGGGCAACAACCTACCGAATACCGATCGACTTGGGGTGGTAAGGCGGGAGTATATGGAATAGGCAGTTGACAATAAGATTGGGCTGTAGGACACGCAAACTACACCGGCCAATAAGAAAAACTAAATAATCTGTCGCCGTCGCTTGCCTATATGCAGGTGCTCCTATTTCATTTCTCATGCACACGCACTTATCAGTACGTAGCAGATTCGGCTCCTGGCCAACACGGATCCCTGCACACCGAAACCAATCTCTACGGCATCCAAACCTAGACTCTGACCTTTTTGAATTTATTTATTTTGAATTGTTTGGATTGCTTACCACATGTGTCACGTGGTAACCTAGACTCTGACCTGATTTTGACATCGGGTAACCAAATATGTGGATAGGTTCCAAGGGCCAATTATGCTCCAACTCAGATCTCCATGTGTTGGAAACGTACATAATGGTGGCACAAGCCGCCGCAAAAAAAAAAAAAATGGTGGCACAAGACCTTGCTTCATACTCCTACTTCGCACGTTGCTGCATGAGCCTCGTTACAAAAATGCATGGATAGGCGCTACAAAAATAACTAATACTAAGGGAAATGATAGGAATCACCCGGCAGATCGTGTCCCTGCGTCCGCCACTTTCAAAACCGTCCGATCCATTTTGATCATGTGGTACAGAGAGCACCGATGTTGGCTTTGGCCCACATAGCCACGTATCCCAACAACCGACCACGTGTTGCCTTATCCTTTTGCACCCATAGTCTTTCTCGCATACACATCGTTTTCCCCCAAGGTAATCTCTTCGGGAGCTCGCGACCACCGTGGTTTGATGTCCCTCTCTCCAAGCTCCTGCATGCCCACCTCCACTATCGCCACATTGCCGGCGGTTCCTTCCTCTTCTTCGCCCGTCGGCGCCCTCCACGGCCAGCCGTTCACCACTAATGCCATGTAGCAGTCGGCTGCAATGTACGATGGCGCAAGAGCCGCTGGTTCGACTCCGTCCTGACGCTTCTTACCGCCCGTTGATGTGGCTACGCGCCTGGTGGGCTGCACAGAGACGACGACGATGCACGCAACGACGACGTTGAGGAGCAGGAAATGGACAGGCGACGACGCCGCGGCGAGGCCATCACCGGCCGCCTCCGTGTTACAGTTGCAACAACGAAATTGCAAACGGCGACAACGGATGACGGCGGTGCTACTGCGACATGCGTCGGCAACGACGGCGGTGTTTCTGCAACATCATCTTCATTGCAAATTTTTCTATGACATAGGTGATGTTGCGGAAAAATTTCTGCAACATCATCTATGTTGCAAAAGTTTCTTCCACAAGATGAAGACAAAAAAACTGCAACAGGACCTTTGTTGCAAAAGTTTTTCTGCAACAATACCTTTGTTGCGAAAGTTTTTTTTGCAACAATACTGGTGTTGCAAAGATTTCTACAACAAGACGTCTGTTGTAAAGATTTCTACAACAGCAGCTCTGTTGCAACGATGAAAGACGCCGCTCTGCTGCACGATGGCGTCACATTTGACAGCTCATGAGGCGGCGGATCTTTGTGATAGTGGTCGGAATCCCAGTGAGCCGTTCACCCTTTGGATGTGTGTCTCGTAGGGTTTTTTGTTGTCGCGAAAAACGTAGATTTACAAGTTTTTTTAGGATTGCCAACACTTTATTGATCAATATGAATGTTTATGAAAATACATGCTGGACCATGAGGATGAATAAGCCACAAATAGTGACCCTGATCAAACATAGCAGAGTGTTTGGCAAGGTTGTGAGCTTCACTATTTGATGCTCTTCCTTCAAAAACAACTAAACAGTTAACAAAAAGAACTAGCCCTTGAATTAAATTCTTTGACAATGAGCGTGTAAGTTTTTCTTAGTGCTACGTAGGGTTTTAAGTTTTTCTTAGTGCTACGTAGGTTTTCAAGTTGTATACCGGCTCTAGTCGAAATCACTAATTAAGGAGTACTCCTTTCAAAGATCACTCCCACCTCCCCAGGTTGCGACAAGTGGCATGCGCGCCACTTGTCGCAACCTGGGAGTTTTCCCTTTTTTCGTAGATCCGTTTATTCAAAACGTTTTATCTCTTAAACCGTGCGTCCAAATCTCGAACCGTTTTCACCGTTGGATTCCTCGCGTCGAGATCTTCAAACCTAGATCTCATGCTGATAGGTTTTGACGAACTTTTTATTTCACAAAAAAAACCGGTCGAAAAAAATCGGACGAAAAAACCGAACCAGAAGCACGTTTTTTCCCTTTCCGAAAGAGGCATGGCCGTGCCTCTCGCGAAAGCAAAACCGTGCCTCTCGCGGAAGCAAAACCGTGCCCCTTGCGGAAGAAAAAAACAGAAAACGCGTTTTTTTTTCGTTTCCGAGAGGCACGGCCGTGCCTCTCGCGAAAGCAAAACCGTGCCTCTCGCGAAAAAAAAACATGTTTTTTTTCCCGTTTCCGAGAGGCACGGCCGTGCCTCTCGCGAAAGCAAGACCGTGCCTCTCACGGAAGCAAAACCGTGCCTCTCACGGAATAAAAAAAAATAAAAAACGAGTTTTTTTCCGTTTCCGAGAGGCACGGCCGTGCCTCTCGCGGGAGCAAAAAAAACTGCGTTATTTCGCGCAAAAAAAAATCAAAAAAAATTTTGGTCCAAAAGCTATGGAAGACCCGTGGAAAATCAAAAAGCCAAAAAAACCGTTTATAAAGCCGAAAACACGTACGGAAAAATAAAAAAAAACAAAATACGGAGGGAGCGCCCAGAGCGCGACACGTGGCGGCGGCTGAGAGCGCGCCAAGTGGCGCGCTCTTAGCCCACCCCAAGTGATCGTTGGAAGGAGCGCTCCTTAGTTAGTTGCTCCCGGCTCTAGTCCGTGGGAAATACAGAGAGGTGCCGTCGGCTAATGTGCTAGGATTGTACATGGGCCTCCTGGGCGCATTTGAATTTACCCATGTGTCAATAAATAACACGAATAAAAAAAATACGAAGCATGAGGGTTTAACTCTTTCTTAAAAGAAAATAAATCAAACTATTATAAGGCCTTGATTCATTCACGAGCTGTACTTAAGTACCGACATATTCCAAAACTAATAAAGATCCAAACACGCCCGTAATTCCTGCATGGTACTAACCAATTACATAAGCTTGCCCACACCTTGTACCTTCCATGAGTCATTGCTGACTGGCGAAGTCGACAGCCAAAAAGAAACATCATTGCTTAGCAGTAGCACCTTTTTTTCCTCACAGGTAGGTGTTAAAATAAAAATGTCTTTGTTCTAAAAGATCTCCCATCAAAAGCTTCTTCCTATGACTACGATTTTGTGCTTATCCAATGAAGTATTCTAAAAAATTACGGCCAAAAGCTGAATTTTGTCAGCCAAGCTGCCACGAAGAATCTAGCCGGCCACCGAGAAGACCCTCGTTTATATAATGCCCAAAGATGTGATCATCGCCGGCGGCTACTATAAAATTTCCGGAGTTTATTTTTCAAGATCGGAAACAGCTGCGGGCGCTAGAGACCGGAATCTGCAGCCTACGAAACCGTGTCTCCACATGCTCCTCCTCTTTCAAACCCGGAACTCCCTTCCTTGTTTCGATGTCTTAAAAAATCTTATGCTTGTGATTTTCTCAAATGATAAGTGTCACACATGTGACACGAAGCAATTCCGGCCACACGCTTCCATTATCATCTTTTCTGCCACATCAAGCAGATAACATCAGTGAAATCTTTTTGGTTTTTCAGACATAAAAATGTTTTATCTCTTAAATAAAAAAAACCGATTAAAAATTCGTTTTCATCATTAAATCCGTCTCGATGAGATCTTCAAAACTAAATCCTATATTGATATATTTCGACGACTTTTTTTGGGGCCAAAAGTTGCCATGATGTTATAATGAAGTTGCCATAGTGTTTACACTAAAGTTGCCATGATATTTCTCATCTATTTTTTCTTCTAGATTTAAAACTACCATTGTATTTCAACTACTTTTCACGGCAAATTTTATTAATTGACCATGGCAATTTTTAGTAATTAACCACGGAAATTTAATTCATGGATCGTGGCAATTTTAGTAATTCATGATGGCAAATTTATGTTTATAGATCATGGCAATTTTAGTATTTTGACCATGGCAATTCTAGTATTTTGACCATGGAAATTATTTTTTGTATGAACCATGGCAAATTTTTGTGCATGTATCATGGCAAATTTAAGTAATTCACCATGGCAATTTTAGTTTCTGGTTCATGGCAAATTTGAGTCATTGACCATGCATTTTTAAAGTAACTGACGACGGTTTTTTTTTTAATTATGAACCATGTCAAAATTATTTCATGGATCATGGAAAATTTTAGTAATTCACCATGGCAAGTTTAGTTCTTAATTTCTTTTTTTATAACATGTCAAATTTTACTTTAAACGTAGAAGAAAACATAGTTGAAATATATCATGGTAACTTTAGTGTAAACAACATGGCAATTTATATGCAATAGACATGGCAACTTTTGACCGTCAAAAAATATTGTCGAAACATATCGATATGGGATCTAGTTTTGAAGTTCTCGTCGCAACGGATTTAATGGTGAAAACGGATTTTCAATCGGAATTGTCATTTAAGAGATAAAACATTTTAAAGTTTGAAAACTCAGAAGATTCCTGCTGACATCATTTGTTTTCTTTCCTGTTTGCATGCATGTGTGAAAAAAAACAAAAAGGCTGACGTGTCACAATGGGTGGCTAGAAGGGCGTGTGGCCCGACCTGCTACAGCCCACACGTGTGGCACTTATAAGGGTCCATGATTTTCAGCTCTTGGCGCGCGTCAGGAGCCTTTGCTGAACTCGGTCTGGAATATTAAAGCTGAACCCAAAGTTAAGTTTCAGTTGTGGCTTCTCATCAAGAACAAGAACTGGACTGCTGGTCGTCTTGCGACCAAAGGCTGGCCACACAATGAGAAGTGTATCATCTGTGATGTTCATGAAGAGAATGCGGCTGAAAGATCGTGGATGTCGCCTAGAGGGGGGGTGAATAGGCGCTTTAAAATAATTACGGTTTAGGCTTGAACAAATGCGGAATAAAACAAGCGTTTAATTTGTCAAGCACAAAACCTAAATCGACTAGGCTCACCTATGAGCACCAACAACTTATGCTAAGCAAGATAAACAACTAAGTGATAGCAAGATATTTAACAAGAAACAATATGGCTATCACAAAGTAAAGTGCATAAGTAAAGGGCTCGGGTAAGAGATAACCGAGGCACGCGGAGACGACGATGTATCCCGAAGTTCACACCCTTGCGGATGCTAATCTCCGTTAGAGCGGTGTGGAGGCACAATGCTCCCCAACAATGCCACTAGGGCCACCGTATTCTCCTCACGCCCTCGCACAATGCAAGGTGCCGTGATTCCACTAATGGTGCCCTTGAAGGCGGCAACCGAACCTTTACAAACAAGGTTGGGGCAATCTCCACAACTTAATTGGAGGCTCCCAACACAACCACGGAGCTTCACCACAATGGAATGTGGCTCCGAGGTGACCTCAACCGTCTAGGGTGCCCAAGCACCCAAGAGGAACAAGCTCAAGGGTACCAAGTACCCAAGAGTAACAAGCTCTAGGGTGCTCAAACACCCAAGAGTAATAAGCTTCTCAACTATTTCACCACCACGAATCACCGTGGAGAACTCAAACCGATGCAACTAATGCAATGGCAAGAACACACCAAGTGCTCAAGTCCCTCTCTCTCAAATCCCACCAAAGCAACAAAAGCTATGGAGGAAAGTGAGAGGAAGAACAAGGAGAACACCAAGAACTCCAAGATCTAGATCCACAAGGTTTCCCTCACATAGAGGAGAAAGTGATTGGTGGAAAGGTGGATCTAGATCTCCTCTCTCTATTCCCTCAAGAAGGAGCAAGAATCATTGGAGGGATTGAGAGTTAGCAAGCTCAAGAAGATCAGCAATGGGGGGAAAACGAGCTCAAAGGATAAGATAACCGTTGGGGAAGAAGACCCCTTTTATAGGCCACTCCAAATCCAACCGTTATGCCTGTGCTGGACGCGTACAAGCGGTACTACCGCTCAGGCGAGCGGTACTACCGCTTAAGCGGTAGTTCCAGCCAGCAGCAGGCGAGAACACGAAACTGGATCGGTAGTGCCGCACTAAGCGGTACTACCGTACAACAAAGCGGTACTACCGCTAAGGAGAAAAGAGCACCTCTGCGAAACACACGCGGTAGTAGGAACAGTAGTGGAGGGCGGAAATACCGCCCTAAGCGGTACTACCGCACTACTGCCGCACTACTACCGTTTAACAGAAAAAGGGCACCAGAAGAATTTCAGCAAGCGGAACTTGCAGTGGTAGTAGAAACCGGAAGTACCGCCCAAGCGGTACTACCGTGCCACTACCGCACAAAGCGGTACTACCGCTCTACTACCGCACTACTTCCGCTTAACAAAAATCGGCAACAGAAGAAATTCCCACAAGCGGTACTCGCTGCGGTAGACCACAGCGGTACTACCGCATAAGCGGTACTACCGTGGTACCGAGCGGTACTACCGCTTGGGTGCTGCAAAAGTGCCCAAGCAGAACAGACAGATACAGGAAAACCAGAACTGCCACAACTTCTACATATGAGCTCCGAATTGAGCAAACTCAAGCTTGTTGGATAGAAGACAACGAGTACTATCCAAACTCAAGCATAAGCGGTACTACCGTGGTACCGAGCGGTACTACCGCTTGGGTGACAAGAAAACTGCCCAGAGACTGAAACTGCCATAACTTCTGCAAATGAGCTCCGAATTGAGCAAACTCAAGCTTGTTGGTTATAATAAGAAGTGGCAGGGGAGAAATGCCTAAGATATAGAGAAGAGAAACCTCTATGAATGAAGAACCGGCATAAACTCCAACATCGAAAACATCATAGAAGATGCATATATGAACTCCGTTTTCGATGAACTCGAGCTTGTCATGAAGATGACCAAAAGCTCAAAGACTCACAAAGAGAAACACCAAACACGAACCAAGAAAGATGATGCAAGGATGCAATGGTTTGAGCTCTCTACGAACGATACGATCAAGCTACTCATCCGAGAGCCCCCCTTGATAGTACGGCTATCGATCCTACAACCCGGTCTCCCAACTACCACTATGAGACCGGTAAAATAGAAAACCTATCAAGGGCAAACCTTTTCCTTGCGCATAGTCCACTTGAGCTAGATGATGACGATCTTGACCTCCTCAAGTTGGACCACCTTTCTTGATTGCGCCGGCTCGATGAAGACTAGTAGATTGCTCCCCCATACTCCACTATGGGTGAGCCACTCTTCGGCACATCTTCACAAGTCCATTGTCACCACAATGGACGGCAAGCTTCAAGCATGTGATCTCTTCGTGATGCTCCACTTGAACTTGCACACCGCAATCTTGATGACGATCACCACTTGATGTCATCCTCCATGGGTTGAATGAGATCTTCCTCTTGACTCAAGCCCATGGAAACATACCTAACCCCACATAGAACTCTCGCATAGAACATGGGTTAGTACACAAAGCGTAATGGACAATGCTTACCATACCGTGAGATCACTTGATCCCACTCGGTACATCTTCTACGCTTTGTGTGTTGATCAACTTGAATCACTCTTCATATTTAGTCTTGATCAACCTTGAATCTTTCCAACTCTCTTCATTAGGATGATGTCTTGAAGGTAAACATGAATGTTCACACAAACTTCTTCTTCAAGACATGCTTGCAATAGGCTCAACACTCACATGACCAATCTTTGGATAAATCCTTGAATAGAACCTTGGTCAACACATATTCTTCTTCTAATAACCTTGAAACCAACAAATGGTCTTCAAGCAATGCCTATGGACAAACCCTTCAAATATAACTCAAGGCAACCATTAGTCCATAGAGATTGTCATCAATTACCAAAACCAAACATGGGGGCAGCACATGTTCTTTCAGCGGCCCACCTCCTACTCACATGCCCTTTCGCAAAACATGTTTGGGACAAGTTCAGTTTAGTGCAACCTGCACTTCCATTCGTGTGTGGAGGAAGGGTTTCTTTGGCACAATCTGTTGAATCGTCCAAGCAGATCATAATGGCTATTTATGTTGCCTGGAACCTGTGTAAGGAACAGAAAAGAACATATCCAGAAATGGTGGTTCCGCTAGCCAAAGACAAGACAAAAATCTCTTGGGAGGCAAAACCTTCATGTGCTTGTGTTTCCGTAGTAGAGTTCTTGTGTTCCTACATGTCCTTGTTATGTGATCTTGTATTTATATTTTGTTCTCCCCTCCTTTAATGGAAAAGCAGAGCTTCTGCTGTTGCCCATCAAAAAAAATTCCACTGACGCTGACGGTACGTAGAACCGTTAGTACCCTTGCTAGGGTAGCGAACATGGCCGTAACTGCCAGAAGGGAGTTCACACGAGGGGGTTACACATGTTCGGGCCCTCTAGGAGAGGTAATACCCTACGTCATGCTTCTGATTTATTCATGGTCTAGCGCTCCTGGTGACACAGTGTTGCCCGAGGCAACGCCGATGACAGAGACCACAACCGAGGTTGTCATTACCGTGGTGCCTCCCCCCAAGCTCGCCGCGCAAGCTTCGAAGCCCGGGGCCAGCGACCTAAACACGCAGTAGAGCAAGAAGACTGCTACTTGTAGACTGCGTTGGTATTTCCCCGAAGAGGAGAGGATGATGCAGTATAGTAGAGATAAGTATTTCCCTCAGTTAAGAACCAAGGTTATCAATCTAGTAGGAGAACCAAGCAAAATTCCGTTAAACGCACCTGCACACACAAGAGCAAACATTTGCACCCAACGCAAATAAGAGGGTTGTCAATCCTCTTAGCGGTTATTTGTAAGGATTAAATCTTATAGAGATAAATAGATAAACCAAAAAACTAATTAAAATAAAAGTAAATAAATTGTAGCAAGGTATTTTTAGGTTTTTTTATATATGATAAAGTAGACCCGGGGGCCATAGTTTTCACTAGAGGCTTCTCTCTCGAACACATAGCATACGGTGGGTAGACAAATTACTGTTGGGCAATTGATAGAAAAGCAAATAATTATGACGGATTCATGGAAATGATCATGTATATAGGCATCACGCCCGAGACAAGTAGACTGACTCCTGCCTGCATCTACTACTATTACTCCACCCATCGACCGCTATCCAGCATGCATCTAGGGTATTAAGTATGAAACAGAGTAACGCCTTAAGTAAGATGACATGATGTAGACAAAGTAAACTCAAGCAATATGATTAAACCCCATCTTTTTATCCTTAATGGCAACAATACAAATATGTGGCATGTCCCCTTCTGTCACTGGGATTGAGCACCGCAAGATTGAACCAATCACAAAGCACCTCTCCCATTGCAAGATAAATCAATCTAGTAGGCCAAACCAAATCGATAGATCAGAGAGAAATACAAAGCTATAATAATCATGCATAAAAGAGTTGAGATAAGACTCAAATATTTCTCATGAATAATCTGATCATAAACTCACAATTCATCGGATCCCAACAAACACACCGCAAAAGAAGATTACATCAAATAGAACTCTAAGAACATCAAGGAGAACATGGTATTGAAGATCAAAGAGAGAGAAGAAGCCATCTAGCTACTAGCTATGGACCCGTAGGTCTGTGGTAAACTACTCACACATCATCGGAAGGGCAGCAAGGTTGATGAAGAAGCCCTTCGTGATCGATTCCCCCTCCGGCAGAGTACCGGAAAAGGCCTCCAGATGGGATCGCGGAAGAACAGAGGCTTACGGTGGTGGAAAGGTTTTCTCTTCTGTCTCTCTGGTATATTGGGAATATTTGGGAATTTATAGCGCTGGAATTAGGTCAGGAGGGGCAACGAGGGGCCCACAAGCCTGGGAGGCGCGCCCTACCCCCCTGGGCGTGCCCTCCAGGCTTGTTGCCTCCTTGTGGCTCTTCTGGTCTTCTCCCAAAGCTTCGTGGGTCTCTTCTGGTCCAGAAAAATTAACCCAAAGTTTTTTTTCTTGTTTGGACACTTTTTGATAATGATTTTCTGAAAAGGCAAAAACAAGCAGAAAACATCAACTGGCACTGGGCACTGGGTTAATAGGTTAGTCCCAAAAAAATGATATATAAAGGCATATAATTGCATATAAAACATCCAAGATTGATACTATAATAGCATGGAACAATAAAAAATTATAGATACGTTGGAGACGTATCAAGCATCCCTAAGCTTAATTCCTGCTCGTCCTCGAGTAGGTAAATGATAAAAACAGAATTTTTGATGTGGAATGCTACCTATCATTTTTCATCATGTAATCTCTCTCTTACGGTATGAATAATAAGATCCGAATGATTCAAAGCAATAGTCTATAATTTGATATAAAGACATCAATACTCAGGCATACTAATAAACAATCATGTCTTTCAAAATAAAAATGTTAAAGAACGTTATCCCTACAAAATCATATAATCCTGTCATGCTCCATCTTCTTAACACAAAATATTTATCATGAACAACCCCGGTTTTAGCCAAGCAATTGGTTAATACTTTTTAACGTGCTTTTTTCAACCCCCACGCAATACATGAGCGCAAGCCATGGATATAGCATATGGGTGGAATAGAGTGTGGTGGTAGAGATAAATAAAAGAAGTCAAAAATAAGAAGATAGTCTCACATCAACGAGGCTAATCAACGTGCTATGGAGATGCCCATCAATTGATGTCAATGCGAGGAGTAGGGATTGCCATGCAACGGATGCACTAAGAGCTATAAGTGTATGAAAGCTCAACATGAGAACTAAGTGGGTGTGCATCCAACTTGCTTGCTCATGAAGACCTCGGGCATTTGAGGAAGCCCATCATCGAAATATACAAGCCAAGTTCTATAATGAAAAATTCCCACTAGTATATGAAAGTGAGAAAAATAAAAGACTCTCTATATGAAAAACATGGTGCTACTCTGAAGCACAAGTGTGGAAAAAAGATAGTAACATTGCCCCTTCTCTCTTTTTCTCTTTTTTTTCATGGCTCTTTTTGGCCTCTCTTTTTTTCGTCCGGAGTCTCATCCCGACTTGTGGGGGAATCATGGTCTCCTTCATCCTTTCCTCACTGGGACAATGCTCTAATAATGATGATCATCACACTTTTATTTACTTACAACTCAATATTACAACTCGATACTAGAACAAAAATATGACTCTATATGAATGCCTTTGGCAGTGTACCAGGATGTGCAATGATGCTAGCGTAACATGTATAAAAAATGATGAACGGTGGCTGAGCCACAAATACTATGTCAGCTATATGATCATGCAAAGCAATATGACAATGACGATGTGTGTCATAAAAACGGAACGGTGGAAGTTGCATGGCAATATATCTCGGAATGGCTATGGAAATGCCATGAAGGTAGGTATGGTGGCTGTTTTGAGGAAGATATAAGGAGGCTTATGTGTGATAGAGCGTATCATATCACGGGGTTTGGATGCACCGGCAAAGTTTGCACCAACTCTCGATGTGAGAAAGGGCAATGCGCGGTATCAAAGAGGCTAGCAAATTGCGGAAGGGTGAGAGTGCACATAATCCATGGACTCACATTAGTCATAAAGAACTCACATACTTATTGCAAAAGTTTATTAGCCCTCGAAGCAAAGTACTACTACGCATGCCCCTAGGGGGGAGGTTGGTAGGAGTTAACCATCGCGTGCCCCCGACCGCCACACAAAGGAAGACAATCAATAATAAATCATGCTCCAACTTCTTAGCATAACGACAGATCATACGTGCATGCTTCGGGAATCACAAACCTTAACACCAATATTCTTACTAAACCACAATTATCTACTAATACCTCCCACATATTACCATCTTAATATCGTAAAACTATTGCAAGGAATCAAACTTATCATATTCAGTGATCTATATGAAAGTTTTTATTATATCCCTCTTGAATACCTATCACATCAGGACCAAATTCATAACCCGTGCATATTATCATTGCTAATCATTAGACTCTCAAAAAGATATAAGTGAAGCATGAGAGTGCAACTATTTCTTTAAAATATAACCACCACCGTGCTCTAAAATATATAAGTGAAGCACTAGAGCAACTGCCTAGCTCAAAAGATATAAGTGAAGCACATAGAGTATTCTAACAAATCACGAATAATGTGTGTCCCTCTCAAAAAGGTGTGTTCAGCAAAGATGATTGTGACAAACTAAAAAGCAAACAAACTATATCACAAGACGCTCCAAGTAAAACACATATCATGTGATGAATAAAAATATAGCTCCAAGTGAGTTACCGATAGATTGTAGACGAAAGAGGGGATGCCTTCCGGGGCATCCCCAAGCTTAGACGCTTGAGTCTTCCTTGAATATTACCTTGGGGTGCCTTGGTCATCCCCAAGCTTAGGCTCTTGCCTCTCCTTATTCCTTTATCCATCGTAGTCTCACCCAAATCTTGAAAACTTCAGCACACAAAACTCATCAGAAACCTCGTGAGATCCGTTAGTATAACAAACAAATCTTAAACTTTAGGTACTGTTGTAAATTGATTCATATTTAATATTGGCATAATGCTACTGTACTCCAACTTCTCAATAACTCATACCCCCCGATACGATCCATAGATTCATTGAAACAAGCAAACTATGAAACAAAAACAGAATCTGTCTAAATCAGAACAGTCTGTAAAGATCTATTTAAAAGCCATACTTCTATAACTCCAAAAATTCTGAAAAATTAGGACAACGTAAAAAATTCATATACCAATACTGTATAAAAATTTCAGATTTTTTGACGCTCCAGTACAGAATTAAAATTCCAGCACTGTACGCAAAACTTTCTGTTTTCCAAACAGCATCAATTATACTATCATCAACATCATCCCAAAGGCATTACTTGGCACAAACACTAATTAAAACATACAAATACAATCATAACAGAGGCTATAATTGTGTAAACACTCAAGAACAGAAAGTAAAAGTAAAAATTTATTTTATTCATTGGGTTGCCTCCCAACAAGCGCTATTGTTTTATGCCCCTACCTAGGCATAATGCATAGTTTCAAGTGTTGTCATCCTTCAAGTTAATTTCATAGGTGGCCCTCATAATAGATTCATAAGGTGCCTTAATTCTCTTTCCAGGGAAGTGTTCCATCCCTTTCTTTAATGGAAACTGAAATCTTATATTACCTTCTTTTATATCAATAATAGCACGTATTATTCGTATAAAAGGCCTACCAAGTATTATGGGGCAAGAAGGATTGCATTCAATATCAAGAATAATAAAGTCCACGGGCACATAATTTCTGTTTGCAAGAATAAGCACATCATTTATACTACCCAATGGCTTTTTAATAGTGGAATCCGCAAGATGCAAATTAAGGGAACAAGGATCCATGTCGGTGAGACCTAGCACATCACACAAAGACTTTGGTATAGTGGGAACGCTAGCACCAAGATCACAAAGGGCATTACATTCATAATCTTTAATTTTGACTTTAATAGTAGGTTCCCATTCATCTTGTAATTTTCTAGGAATTGATACTTCCAACTCAAGTTTTTCTTCATTCGCTTTCATCATGGCTTCTACAATATGTTTAGTGAAAGCTTTATTTTGTTCATATGCATTTGGTGAATTAATCATGGATTGCAACAAGGAAATACACTCAATTAAAGAACAACTATCATAATTAAAGTCCTTGTAATCCAAAGTAGTGGGTGCATTACTATTTAAAGTTTTGACCTCTCCAAACCCACTTTTTTCATTTTTATCATTAAGATTATCACCCTCCAAGCAAGTGGGACTCCTTCTATCTAAAGTTGACTCTTCTTCAGTACCTTTTTCATCAAGTTTTATGTTACTAAATAATGATTCAATAGGAGTGACACCAATCATTTTAATATCCTCATCATTACTACGATAGAAACCGGGTGGAATCGCTTTTTCTAGAAATTCCCGCTTAGCTCTCAACTTAGCGGTCCTTTCTTTACTTTCATTAATGGAGACATAGATAGCTTTAATAGACTCATTTATATCATGCTTGGGTGGCAAAATTTTAGTTTTGAGATTTTCGACATCATGAGCAATTCTATCCATGTTCCTAGCCAATTCATCAACTATATTCATTTTTTCTTCTATCATAGCATTGAAATTCTTTTGTGAATTAATAAATTCTTTAATATTACTTTCAAGATTAGTAGGTATCCTATTTTTATTATTATAAGAATTACCGTAAGGATTGCCATAATTATTAGAGGAATTTCCAGGAAACGGTCTAGGATTGAAATTACCCCTATACGCATTGTTGTTGAAATTATTTCTAGAGACGAAATTCACATCAATGGCATCATTATTTTTCTCAATCAAGGTAGACAATGGCACATCATTGGGATCAATATGAGCATTCTTACAAGCAACCAATTTCAATAAAACATCCATCTTATCACTCAAAGTATTAATTTCTTCAACAGAATTTACCTTCTTACCAGTTGGAGTTCGTTCAGTGTGACATTGAGAATAATTTGTCTTGATATTATCAAGAAGTTTTGTAGCTTATCCCAATGTAATTTTCATAAAAGTACCACCTGCGGCAGAGTCTAGCAAATTTCTTGAGATAAAGTTTAGTCCTACATAAAATTTTTGTATGATCATCCATAAATTTAAGCCATGAGTTGGTCAATTTCTTATCATTAATTTCATTCTCTCCCAAGATTGTGCAACATGTTCATGCTCAAGTTGCTTAAAATTCATAATTTGATTTCTTAAAGAAATAATCTTAGAGGGAGGAAAATACTTGGTAATAAAAGCATCCTTGCACTTATCCCAAGAATCAATACTATTTCTAGGCAAGGATGAAAACCAAGTTTTAGCACGGTCTCGTAGTGAGAACGGAAATAATTTCAATTTGACAATATCATTATCCACATCTTTTTTCTTTTGCATATCACAAAGCTCAATGAAAGTATTTAGATGGGATGCAGCATCTTCATTAGGACTACCAGAAAATTGTTCTTTCATAACGAGATTAAGCAAAGCAGCATTAATGTCACACGACTCCGCAGTAGTGGCGGGAGGAGCAATAGGAGTACTAATAAAATCATTATTTTTAGTATTAGAAAAGTCACACAATTTTGTATTTTCTTGAGACATCGTGACGAAACAAGCAAACTAGCAAACAAGCAAACTAGCAAACAAGCAAATAAAAATATTTTTGTGAAAACGAGAGGCAAATGCAAATAAAAGGCAAATAAAATAAATGCAAGTGGATGATAGTTTGTGCGAAGGTACTTGGTAATTTAGATGATGTCTCCCCAGTAACGGCGCTAGAAATTCTTCCTGCTACTTGTAGACCGCATTGGTATTTCCCCGAAGAAGAGAGGATGATGCAGTATAGTAGAGATAAGTATTTCCCTCAGTTAAGAACCAAGGTTATCAATCCAGTAGGAGAACCAAGCAAAATTCCGTTAAACACACCTGCACACACAAGAGCAAACACTTGCACCCAACGCAAATAAGAGGGTTGTCAATCCTCTTAGCGGTTATTTGCAAAGATTAAATCTTATAGAGATAAATAGATAAACTAAAATACTAATTAAAATAAAAGTAAATAAATTGCAGCAAGGTATTTTTAGATTTTTTATATATGATAAAGTAGACCCGGGGGCCATAGTTTTCACTAGAGGCTTCTCTCTCGAACACATAGCATACGGTGGGTAGACAAATTACTGTTGGGCAATTGATAGAAAAGCAAATAATTATGACGGATTCATGGCAATGATCATGTATATAGGCATCATGTCCGAGACAAGTAGACCGACTTCTGTCTGCATCTACTACTATTACTCCACCCATCGACCGCTATCCAGCATGCATCTAGGGTATTAAGTATGAAACGGAGTAACGCCTTAAGCAAGATGACATGATGTAGACAAAGTAAACTCAAGCAATATGATTAAACCCCATCTTTTTATCCTTAATGGCAACAATACAAATATGTGGCATGTCCCCTTCTATCACTGGGATTGAGCACCGCAAGATTGAACCCATCACAAAGCACCTCTCCCATTGCAAGATAAATCAATCTAGTAGGCCAAACCAAATCGATAGATCGGAGAGAAATACAAAGTTATAATAATCATGCATAAAAGAGTTCAGAGAAGACTCAAATATTTCTCATGAATAATCTGATCATAAACTCACAATTCATCGGATCCCAACAAACACACCGCAAAAGAAGATTACATCGGATAGAACTCCAAGAACATCAAGGAGAACATGGTATTGAAGATCAAAGAGAGAGAAGAAGCCATCTAGCTACTAGCTATGGACCCGTAGGTCTGTGGTAAACTACTCACACATCATCGGAAGGGCAGCAAGGTTGATGAAGAAGCCCTCCGTGATCGATTCCCCCTCCGGCAGAGTACCGGAAAAGGCCTCCAGATGGGATCGCAGAAGAACAGAGGCTTGCGGCAGTGGAAAGGTTTTCTTTTCTGTCTCTCTGGTATATTGGGAATATTTGGGAATTTATAGCGCTGGAATTAGGTCAGGTGGGGCAACGAGTGGCCCACAAGCCTGGGGGGCGCGCCCTACCCCCCTGGGCGCGTCCTTCAGGCTTGTCGCCTCCTCGTGGCTCTTCTGGTCTTCTCCCGAAGCTTTGTGGGTCTCTTCTGATCCAGAAAAAATTAATCCAAAGTTTTTTTCTCGTTTGGACACTTTTTGATAATGATTTTCTGAAAAGGCAAAAACAAGCAGAAAACAGCAACTGGCACTGGGCACTGGGTTAATAGGTTAGTCCCAAAAAAATGATATATAAAGGCATATAATTGCATATAAAACATCCAAGATTGATACTATAATAGCATGGAACAATAAAAAATTATAAATACGTTGGAGACGTATCAAAGACAAAGGTGGCAGCGGACTCCGTCGTGGCGTCACTGCCATTACTTTTTTCAAAGGGCAGTGAGCTGGAGCCGAATGTGTCGGAGGAAACCAGATCCGTGATGGACGGGGCTAGCAAGGAGATGAAGCTCTTCTGCTTCGCCATCC
The DNA here is from genome assembly GCA_039707655.1 of Elymus sibiricus. Lineage (NCBI taxonomy): Eukaryota > Viridiplantae > Streptophyta > Magnoliopsida > Poales > Poaceae > Elymus > Elymus sibiricus. The sequence continues at coordinate 108,149,927 of CM077664.1, read as the reverse complement.
ATAGGCTTGGTCTGTCAGTGGAGCCTGGATTTATGGTGAGCCCTTCTTTTCCTTGAATTGTTGCTTTGTGGTTATAGTAGTAGTAGCCCATGGGACTAAATGAGGTTCCAGTTTTGGAACCGGGTTTGGTTTCTGTTGAACTGTATATTCTTCGTTGTAGCTCCCGGGTTCTTTAAATGTGATTCTGTCTTTGTTCAGGAGCTAGGCCAACGCAATTGCGATCTGGTCTCCAAGAACTTCGGGCTACGCGAGCAGCTGGAGGCCCGGCGGAAGGTCACCAAGGACCTGGAGTGGCGCGATTTCTAAGCATCCGTCACTATTGCATGTGCAGTCTTTATTGTAGTTGTCAAGCCTTATGCTTGTGCTTTGTTCTTCGTGCGTGCTGCGGCCCCCGAGGAGGCGGAGCGCCTCCAGCAGGATTTGGAGGATGCCAACCTCGCGCGCGACGAGGCCAGGAACGCCGCACGTGTTACCAAAGAGGAGGCTGGTGGCCTAAAGGAGGCCATCCACAGCTTGGAGGCCAGTGTGAAGGAGGAGCAGGAGGCGTGCGAGATCATGCGAGGCCAACTTGAAGATAGCAAGAGCGAGCCGCCTTCGCAATGAGGTCGGGACCCTCGAGATGGAGCTCCGGAGAATCGCAATGAGTATTACAAGAAAGTGGAAGAAGAAGTTCTGCAGCTCCGAAACTCGTTGTCCGACACGTCCACCCAGCTTTGTCAAGTGCAGGAACAGTGCGAGCATTTGGAAGCCGCCGCGAGACATAAGTACCGTCAGACTTTTCCTTTTTCTTGCGGAATTCGCATAGCCTGCATGCTTTTATTTAGATATCTTTGTCATGGTTGTTCCTCTTCCCGAGGTTGTCGTGGAGGATGCCGAGGAGCGGCTTCGCGAGCTGTCGATGCTGGCGAAGAGGATGTGGGTTGCTCTTGCACCGCAACTGCAATCCTCTGGTACATTTTTCAAACTCACAAACATTTTTTGAAAGTCATGAATATTTTTTGAATTGGCAAATATATTTTTAAATTCATGAACATTTTTTTGATTCACAATTTAAAAAAAAAATTAGTTAACAATTTTTAAAATTTGCTAATATTTTCTTAAATTCAGGAATAATTTTAGAATTGGTGAACATTTTTTTAAATTTCGAATATTTTTCAAGCTCGTGAACATTTTTTGAAATCCCAATATTTTTTAATTCCGTGAATATTTTTTGAAATTCATGAACATTAATTCAAATTGATGAAAATTTTATGAAATTCGTAACATTTGTTGAATCCAGAACGTTTTTTCAAATTCATGATATTTTTCAAAAATCCAAGATCAGTTTCCAAATCTGTGAACATTTTTCCAAGTTTCATAAAGATTTTTTAAAGTTCCAAAAATGTATAAAGATGAAAAAAGAAAAGAAAAGAAAAGAAAAACAGGAAAGTTTAACAAAAAAACAGGAAAACAACTAGAGCGCCCCGCCCCCAATGGGCCGGCCCATAGCACGCGTGTGGGGGTGCGCAGTTGCCGCAAGATGTGGGCGCCCCTATAAGCGAGACAGAGGAAGCCTCGAGTCGGGGGGGCATGGTCTCGTTTTTTTGTTTTATTTCATGTTTTTTGATTTCGTTTATTTACTTTTCTTACCCCTAAAAACTTATTTATTTTTTCCCTTACGTTTATACTTCCATATATTCTAAATAATATATTACATAACACACATTACATAAAGTATTTGGAAAAAAAAGTTAAACACGCATTTGAAAAATGTTGAATGTGTATAGAGAAAATGTTTCATATGTGTACGAAAATGTTATACAAAAAATATACAATGTGTGTGAAAAAAGTTGATCGTGTATTGAAAACATGGTAATCAAGCATTTTTAAAAAATGCTAAAAAAGTATTTTAAAATATTTAATCAATCATTTGAAACATGTTAAATATGTATAGAAAAAATGTTAACAATGTATTCAAAAAATAATAATCTTCTACACTATTCAAAAAAATATAAAACTTGTATTTATAAAATATTAATCGAGCATTTGAAAATGTTAAACGTATATAGAAAAAAAGTTGACCATATATTCAAAAAAAATTAGTATTGCATTTGAAAAAAAAATGTTAATCTTGTATTTGAAAAAAAATATTAATGAAGCTTTGAAAATGTTGAAAAGTGTGTGTAGGACAAATGTTGACCATGTATTCAAAAAAGGTAAATCTTGTATTTGAAAACTGTCAATCAAGCATTTAAAAAATGTGAATCAAAAATTGAGAAAATGTTAAATGTGTATAGAAAACTGTTGACCAGTATTTGAAAAATGTTAATAGAGCATTTGAAAAATCTTTAAAAGTGTGTATAGGAAAAATGTTGACATCTATTCAAAAAATGTTAATGTTGTATTTAAAAAATGTTAATCAACCATTTGAAAATGTTTAAAAGTGTGTATACGAAAAATGTTGACCATGTATTCCAAAATGTTAATCTCATATTTTGAAAAATATTAAACAAGCATTTGAATAAAATGTTAAATGTGTATAAAAAATGTAGACCATGTGTTAAAAAAATGTTAATCTTGTTTTTGAAAAATGTTAATCAAGCTTTTAAAAATGTTTAAACTGTGTATAGGAAAAATGTTAACCATGTATTCAAAAAATGTCAATCTTGTATTTGAAAAATGTTTATCAAGCATTTGCAAAATGTTAAAAATATGTATAGCAAAATTGTTGACCATGTATTAAAAAAATGTTACATCTGTATTGAAATAATGTTAGCCGTGTATTAGAAAAATGTTCTTGCCATATACGAAAAATGTAGATTGAAAATCAAAAGAAACAAACAAAAACCAAAAAAGAAAATCAAAGAAAAAAAAGAAAATGAAAATAAAAGCGAAGTAACAAATGCAAAAAAGAATGGGAAAACGGTGAAAGTCGATAAAGACACAAAGAATAACCAAAAAAACATTGAAAACCAAGAAAGAAACAAAAAACAAAAGAAATAGTGAGTAAGAGAAGAAAAAAGCCGATGAAATCAATGAAAGAAACAAAGAAAAACCAAAACAAAAGGAAAAGAAAAAACAAAAAAACTAGAGAAGAAGTAAGAAAACCAAATAAAAAACAGAAGAAAATGAAATTTTATTTTGGAGAAACCAAATAAAAATGAATAAAAAAGAAAGAAAAGAAAAAACAATAAAAGATGTAATGAAACGAAGAAAGCTGGTGAAAAAGGGGGAAACGGAAAACCAGTGTAAAACCGGCTTTTTTCCTTCTATTAGGTCACCCCCTACTTATTTAACACAAAGTAACCAAAAGATGTTGCCTCAGTGGCTAACAGTGCTACGAAGCAACCAGAAGATCCCAGGATCGTTCCCCCGCGCTCCCTTTTTTTTACTCTGTTTCTTCCAAAAATATGCGCTAGTGGGCCGACCTGTTACTGTAGACCCTTCACGCGAGAGATCATTTCATCTTGCGTGAAGCGTGATATAGTCACCACGGAGAGATATCTCACTTCACGCGAGATGGAAGCAGCTCTCACGCGAAGGGTTTCCCTCTTCCTGTTGTTTCTGGGCGACCCATTGTCATTTTTTTATCGGTCGCTAGCATCTCGTCGCTCGATTGCCTTTTTTTTCATTCTGCTCCGGCTTTCTTCTATTTTTTCTTTTGCTTTTGCTTTCTTTTTCCTTTTGATTTTCTTTGTTTCTTCATAGTTTTTTTCGATTTTTTCCTTTGTTTTTCATCATATTTTTCATTTTGGTCAGTTTTACTGGTTTTTCTTTTCTTTTTTTTCTTCCGTTTTCATTTTGTTATTTCTCTATTTTTATTACTTTTTTATTTCCTATTTTCTTTATTTTCTTTTCTTTTTTGTTCCTTTGTTAGTTTTCATTAGTTTTCTTTGCCTTTCTTCGGTTTTCTTTTCCTTTTCTTGGATTCCTCATGGGGTTTCAGGGTTTATCACCATTTTTTTCTTCGTTTCGGAGGTTGAAAGATCATGGATGTCGCCTAGAGGGGGGGGTGAATAGGCGCTTTAAAATAATTACGGTTTAGGCTTGAACAAATGCGGAATAAAACTAGCATTTAATTTGACAAGCACAAAACCTAAAACAACTAGGCTCACCTATCTGCACCAACAACTTATGCTAAGTAAGATAAACAACTAAGTGATAGCAAGATATATAACATGAAACACTATGGCTATCACAAAGTAAAGTGCATAAGTAAAGGGCTCGGGTAAGAGATAACCGAGGCACGCGGAGAAGATGATGTATCTCGAAGTTTACACCCTTGTGGATGCCACTAGGGCCACCGTAATCTCCTCACGCCCTCGCACAATGCAAGATGTCGTGATTCCACTAAGGGACCCTTGAGGGCAGTCACCGAACCCGTACAAATGGCAACCCTTGGGGGCGGTCACCGAACCCGTACAATTGCTCGGGGCAATCTCCACAACCTAATTGGAGACCCCGACGCTTGCCCAGAGCTTTACACCACATTGATTGAGCTCCGAGACTCCACTAACCGTCTAGGGCACCCAAGCACCCAAGAGGAACAAGCTCTAGGGTATCAAGCACCCAAGAGTAATAAGCTACTCAATTTTCACTTCCACGTATCACCGTGGAGAACTCAAACCGATGCACCAAATGCAATGGCAAGGGCACACGGAGTGCCCAAGTCCCTCACTCTCAAATCCCACCAAAGCAACTAATGCCAGGGAGAAATTTGAGAGGAAGAACGAAGAAGAGAACACCAAGAACTCCAAGTCTAGATCCAAAGGGGTTCCCCTCACATAGAGGGGAAAGTGATTGGTGGAAATGTGGATCAAGATCTCCTCTCTCTTTTCCCTCAAAAACTAGCAAGAATCATAGGAGGGATTGAGTGTTGGGGAACGCAGCAGAAAACAAAAAATTTCCGACCTACGCACCAGCCCAGGACCACTATGGAGACTGCATACAAGGTTTGATCATTATCGTTACCGACTCGTAGCGCAGCGGAAGTAGAGTCGATGACGATCGGCGGTGCAGATCCCCGCAGCTAGGATTTTACAACCTCCCAACCGCGAGGATGTATACCCTCATCTGCCCCGCGGACAGCCCTCCGGGAGGCGGTCACACAGTCCCCCGGACGGTGTCGCGGACAGCCCTTCGGGAGGACCTCCGAAACTCGGACTGTCACTCGGACAGCCCTTCGGGAGGACCTCCAAAACTCGGACGGTCACACGGACAGCCCTTCGGGAGGCACTCTCGAACTAAGACCGAAACTACGATCTCTCTATAGAGTTGCACACATACGGTATCATCTATCCGGCAGGGCTTCGCCGTCCAGAACTAGTTCCTGCCGGAACCCAGACAACCTTTCGGCTCTACGAAACTATTTCGCTGGGAGGGAGAGAAGAATGCCAGATCATGCATGGCTATGTGTATGAGAGCAAGAGTGTGTCTTATGGCAGCCCACACACCTCCTATTTATAGGAAACCCAAGGGGTAGGGTGGTTTTACAAGAAGACCCAAAACCCACATGGAAAGGAGTCCTTCCCAAGGACCTAAAAGGTGAAACCAAGGAACAAGGGGGACTCCATGAAGGAGTCCACCATGTGGCCGGCCACACCCTCATGTGGGGCCCCAAAATTGGCCCCTATCCATCCATGTCATCCCCAAGATCTTTTGGAGCAAAGCCCCAAAAGGTGGCTTTCCAAAAATATCCCAAAAAGCACTTTCACTATTCACGACGACATTTTTCAGCGTCTGATCGAACTGAAAATATTCATGTGGGCTTAGAACAATTCTAGTACCCACCAAAATAATTTTCAACGCGAGCCGGAACAATTCCGGTTTAGTGATTTCATCTGCGAAAAGCATCTGAAGCGGTTTCGGCAGCACCGGAACATTTCCGGTTTTCATCCCGGAAAATTCCAGAAAGTTTCCAGAATGATTCTGGCACCCTCCAAGAATTATCAGGCATGTGCCAAAACCAATTTGACTTTATGGTATCCTCTGAAACAACTTTTCAGTTTCACCGGAACTCATCCGGTGACCTCTCTGCGGAACTTTTCCGCTGTCCGAAACTTTTCCGGCGTCCGAAACTTTTTCGGTGATTTTCTCTCAGACTCCCTGTCTAGTATTCAGCAGATAGATGACCCTTAAGCGTGTGACCCTATAGGTTCGGTGAAGCATAGACATGACCCGGAACCCCTTCCGATCAATGATCAACATCGGAGCCGTGGACACCCATATCGATCCCTATACCCACACGAATAAATATTCGAGTGAACCTCCAGTTGCCGTGAGCTATTCCTGTTGCTTCGCGATATGTTACAATTACCCGAGGTGAGAAACATCGGCATCCTCGTGGATCAACACTTGTCCACAATGCCAGTTACCTCGTTGCCGGTATTGTTCTCTTTTCTCGTTCCCGTGTTCCGGCATCCCTGTGATCAAATCACCCTGTGTCTGGCCAGACGATGATGGATACCGTAACATCGAGAGGGCCCAGAGATATCTCTCCATCGTCGGAGGAGCAAATCCCAATCTTGAGCTATCAAGTCCCTTGACATACTTTTCCATGAACTCGTAAGCCGCCGTAATAGCCACCCATTTACGGATGACGTTTAACAAACCCCAAAGTTCATGAAGCAAGCATGAAGAAACTCAACACTCTCATGGTCTAAGGAATTATGCAAACATTAACTTCTCTGTGTTATTAACCATAAACTTATGACGAATGTATCTCATAGCATAACATCAATCGGGTCGATTCAACACAAGTGTTCTACCAACAATTGTGCCCTCAAAATTGCCGGCATAGCCATGCCCATGATCAGGAAAACAGGATCATCATGCAATACTTGAGCCAGTCATAGAGGCTTGACTAGGAATACATTTTACCGTTTATTATCCCACACGTGCATATGAGTCTTCCTCCGAGCCTCGTGGTTATTGTAGACTCGAGAACCATAGCAGTTATAGCATGGAACATAAACCTAATTATGAACAGGGAGATAATCAATAACATTTATTATTGCCTCTAGGGCATATCTCCTACATTGAGAGATAGCAAGCTCGAAGAAGGTCAACAATGGGGGAAGAACACGAGCTCAAGAGATAACAACCATTGGGGAAGAAGACCCCCTTTTATAGATCCCCCTGAATCCAACCGTTACCTACTCAACCCGCACACAAGCGGTACTACCGCTTCAAGCGGAAGTACCAGGTGTAGCTCAGTGTGCACGTGAAGTGCGGGAGCGGTAGTGCCGCCGGAGCGGTACTACCATCCCTCATCAGCGGTACTACCGCTTAAGTACACTTAGTACAGTAGGATCTGACGACTTCAGCTCTGTGTGTAACTTTGCATATCCTTGCGTTTTCACGCTTTCACAAAATTCATATTTTGTCTAGACTTGGCCTTGCATATGTGTGAATCATTGGTCGAAACCTGATTCCTCAGACTGAGCTATGGAGAACCTATCTGCAATAGTGTCCCATAGACCAAAGTCATCTTGGAACCATACTAAGTTCATGAATGAACTATATGATTCAACAACTTCTTTGTCGCTTCTTAAGCATCAACATACTTAGCCTTTGTTATAGAATTCGCCACAGTATCTTGTTTGGAATAATTTCCAACTACCGTGCCACCATATTGTGTATCACACAAAACCCTCAATTTAAATCGAAAATCGCATGGAGCATTGATGAAGACTGTATCGATGTAATCACTTACAACGAGCACTTCATAATCTCTACTTGCGAGAAAACATGTCATCAGCACTACTCTTAGCACTTAATGACATCTTTCACTGTTGTCCCATGATCAGTACTTTGATCACTATGGTATCTATACTCGCAACAACTTTGGAGTATTGGACATATCTGTTTGTTTTTACATACCATAGAATACATGATTAATCAAACACAAGAGTGTGTGGAATCTCCATCATGTATTTTACTCATCAGTGTTTTGGGACACCGAGTCTTGCAAAAACTCTTTCCATGTGACTTCGGCAAGAATCACTCCTTGGCGTTTTAAATGCTAAAAGGTTTTAGCATCTTGTCAATATGTATTCATTGCTTAGCCCCATTAGGTAAATCTATCTCCATAGATCATCATGCCTAATATTGAGGCTATTTAGCCTAAGCACTTCATTGAAAAACTATTTTCAAATGAAGTCCTAATTCGTGTCAAGAAATTTATTTCCAATTAACAATGTGTTAAGTACACAAGGTTTTTAGAAATATTATTATGCTCCCACTTACTTTCTTGAATCACAAGCATCTTCGATACCCATTTGATGAAGTCAAACCCCCTTGACCATTTCATCAAAAACGAAGATTCCAACTCCACTTTGCTCTCTTCTGTCCATCGCTGGAACTCTGAAGTTTGCATACTTACTAGCATCCTCTGGATCGACAAATTACTATGGACTGTATCACATACAAGTCCTAGGTTTTATTTCCATCAGATGGAAATCCTTTTGTCATCCATGTTTCATATCTCATGATTGAAATATGTATTAATTGCTAGTTCAACCCGAACCGACTTCAAGCATCGCTACGGTGAGACAATCTCATCGTAGTCAACTCCTTGAACTTGTTATTGCAACAAGTCGAGATTTATGGATAAAACATTTTATCCGTATCAGTTTTTAGTTCCATAAATATTCGTTAGACTCTAAGTCTTCCGAAAGGTGTATCAAGATCTTAATCTTGAATCACTTATATGGAAACTACCTCGGATTTTATTGGCATTTAGCCAATTCCGGAGTCAGGGCCCATCAACGCTTCCTTGTGAATCGTAGGTATACTGTTGTCTAACAACAATATCTCGTTTGCGCACCTAATAGGTTTGCACGAGCTTTGCCTACGTGGTTCAGCTGCAAGTTCGACTGAAGTCCATACATTTTATTGTAGAGACTTCCGTATCAGTCGCAGTAGGAAACTCCGGAATTACTTCCAAGGTCTCTTTCCTTTGATCTGATGACGATGATACTGTTTATCTCGTCGAGTTGCACTGTTCTCCCACTCACCTTTTTGAAAGAACCATTTTCTTCAAAAAAGCATACCGTTCTTTGTGGCAAACCTATTTGCCTCGGTATTGTGGTGGGGAAATACCCAATGACTTGGGATAACCTACAAAGTAGCACTTGTCTGATTTGGAATAGGTTTGTAACCTTTTACACAAGCCCCATATTCCAAATGTTAAGAAAAGATATAATATGGTTGGGCGTACCATACCATGGCGTCATTTCAACAGACCCGATGGAGCTCTTTTCAGTGTAAAAGCCACAGTCTCTAAAGCATCACTTTAAAAGGGATAATGGCAAATTTATTTATGTCATCTTTGATCTTACCATGTCATGAATGGTTCGATTACATCTACACGGACTCTCCACTTGCAGTGGTGCTCCGGGAGGTGCAAGTTATGAAACCCCTTTCACAACTCATCAGACATTCGCTAAACTTGTAACTCAAATATTCCTTTCTGCAATCGAATTGTAGAAACATAATTTTCTTGTTACAACAACTTCTACTTCATTTTTGAAAACCTTATGAATGAATTCAAAAGATCCAGACTTACGTCTCATCAAGTAAATATCAATATATCTACTTGAGTCATTTCTGAAGATAGATAAATCCACTACTTGCAACAACATTTATTGAACTACACACATCAAAATGTATGATCACCAATAAGTTTGTTGCTCGTTCCTTATGGCCTGTGAACGGTATTTCAGTCACTTCACTTTTCGGAGGAAAGTTGCAAGTGTCAGATGATTCAAAATCAAATGACTTTAAAATCCATCATAATGGAATTTTCCATGCGGGTTTCTCCAATGTGACCAAATGCAGTGCCACACATATGTGGTATTCTTTTAGTCTTGCGACATTTAGCGTCAGTGTTATGGATGTATCATATTACCATCAATATTCATAACATACATCCCATCCTAGATGGAAGCATGGCCCTTCATGTTATTCATAACACCGAACATCAACAGTTCTCTTATGAATAACCTCCTTGCAAGATACCTTATGCAAAGGGCTAGAGTGTATGAAACTCTAAATGAATTATGAAAGTAAATACAGAGGTAATGTATTATTATCAATATTCATAACATACTTCTCATTCATAATGAAAGTATGGCCCTTTTGTTATTCATAACTCCGAACATTAAAAGTTCTCTTATGAACAACCTTCTTGCAAGATACTTTATGCAATGGGCTAGAGTGTGTAAAACTCTAAAATGATTTATGAAAGTAAATACATAGGGAATACACCTATGGAAGGCATAGTAACATTTACTATGTTCCCTGCGTGTATCTAAACCTCATTCCTGGCTAGTCTTTCAGGCCATAGTAGTTCTTACATCGAGTTGCAACAGAATGCAATCGAGCGGGTATCTTTGTGATTAACTCACAATACCCAAGAATTAGTGATTAACATGTTTAACCATAATTCCCAAGAACTATATCTTTGACCAGCCTTTTATACATCAAAAACCTGTATGACATTCATACATGAGCTGGATATTTCAGTCTTCTTTCCTTTTGCCTTTATACTTCTAACAGTTTAACTTTCAGTATTTCTCCTACTCTCAGAAGAAGCACCCAACTTAAGAGTGGCGATAGCCCCGGACTTCCTAGGCGTGAAAGTTTTACTAACACCCTTCGGACACTTCCTTTCTCTTTAAGTTGTTTGTTTTATTCACCATCATCATATGACAGGCGTTCTTCTGGATCCCTCTCTTATCAGTCTAATGCATAGTAAACTCCTTTACTAATAGTTTGCAAACAAACATTGCTTTGGATATCTCATATCTTTTAGCCTTTGTCTGTCTCTGAAAATGATTTTCAGATTCCATGAATATCACATAACTATCCAAACTTTCGAAGTTCGGGTCTCATGGAAGCAAACATATTGCACTTGACTGAAACGGAATTCTAGCTTTTGGATCGATGGACGAGAGTCACATGATCCATAGCATTAGCAGGAGAATACCGAAAGCATGCGATAGGACAAGTCCTTCTTGGCACTCTAGAGGACAATCCTCTCATTACGTTACCAACCGTAAAGTTTTAACCAGATATTTAACAGCTATTCAATTTTAATTGGGAAGGTGGAAACGCGAGCCATTATTCTACAACTATTATGCAAATAACACTTAGACAGTGTTCATAATTAATTGCACTGAGAATTAAAAGAATTAATTCTACAGTGCGCTCCCACTCAAATCAATATCTCTCATAATTGATTGTGAGTGATACAAGACCCCCATTTCAATTGTTCGCCATTGGTGTAACACCACTGATGACGAAAATCTCAACCGGTAGGCCAACTTGCCAATCACATCTCTATGTGATTCTTGTTCATCTTTCGATGCGCGTGTTCCGAGCTCATGACAGTCATGCCTGAACGTCAAGACAACCAAGTGATCTTGCTGCAAGGTCTCAACTCACCCGCCTCACACTTCCCTAATCGTTTGTACCCGTGTGACACGGCGCACTCCGAGAAGTTAGGTGCCGTGACGGTGCTACACTTGGGAGAACACTAATCACTTGATATTTTTGTGAGAGATCACCCTAATAAAAAGCGACTACCGCGCAATCAAGAAGGGTGCATCATAAGGGATAAACATCTCAGGCAATTCATAATAGCATGATATGGTATAGCCCTTTCTGACAGAGAAGTCTTTCATTTCTTCGTCTTCGGCATTCGCGTTGGTGTTCACCTTCGCGAAGATTGCCACCACCTTGTCGATGCACCAGATAATATTGCTATCTCTATAGCTAATAAAATAAGTGCATTACTGAAGGTTGACACGCAGGTCATTAAAGTGACAATCATATGGCTCCAGCCATCATGCCGAATCATGACACGCAGGTCATGTTAATCAATTTACATTATATAGTCATCTCATACATAATCAAATTATAATGAGCACTGCTATACCACATCACATGCACATGCAAACCATCCTGCAAAACCAAGTTAGACGCCTCTAATCGGTTCATGCAAAATTTTATTTTACGTGGCTTCTAAGGTTTCGAAACAAACCGAAGCTACCAACGTCCATCATCAAGCATGATAATCCAAGTCGCTAGATTAACATTCCAGGGTGTATGAAACACGAGATAATAAAATCTCGAGCCCCATACTAAACTTCGTCATACGCGTGACCCCCGTGCAGATCACATCTGCATTGCCCTTTCGTCTGCAAAATTTCATCTTTCTTTTTAACTACGGTGGAATTCAATGAACTGTTAGCACTTCGTTGATCAATCAGGATCGCGGATTGCCAGAACATTGAAACTCCACCATACTGTTATCAAGATCAGAAATATGCAAATTCGAGGGAAGCAACAAGAACATCGGGTAACAGACTTCATCAGCTACCCGCACAAATAATTTTCAGCAATAGATCTCATCTACTACCTAATTATATTGTGCAACACCCATACATCTCTATGTATTCTAGATCGCAACCTGCATCTACGCATAGCACGGCTCTTGATGCCACTGTTGGGGAACGCAGCAGAAAACAAAAAATTTCCGACCTACGCACCAGCCCAGGACCACTATGGAGACTGCATACAAGGTTTGATCATTATCGTTACCGACTCGTAGCGCAGCGGAAGTAGAGTCGATGACGATCGGCGGTGTAGATCCCCGCAGCTAGGATTTTACAACCTCCCAACCGCGAGGATGTATACCCTCATCTGCCCCGCGGACAGCCCTCCGGGAGGCGGTCACACAGTCCCCCGGACGGTGTCGCGGACAGCCCTTCGGGAGGACCTCCGAAACTCGGACTGTCACTCGGACAGCCCTTCGGGAGGACCTCCAAAACTCGGACGGTCACACGGACAGCCCTTCGGGAGGCACTCTCGAACTAAGACCGAAACTACGATCTCTCTACAGAGTTGCACACATACGGTGTCATCTATCCGGCAGGGCTTCGCCGTCCAGAACTAGTTCCTGCCGGAACCCAGACAGCCTTTCGGCTCTACGAAACTATTTCGCTGGGAGGGAGAGAAGAATGCCAGATCATGCATGGCTATGTGTATGAGAGCAAGAGTGTGTCTTATGGCAGCCCACACACCTCCTATTTATAGGAAACCCAAGGGGTAGGGTGGTTTTACAAGAAGACCCAAAACCCACATGGAAAGGAGTCCTTCCCAAGGACCTAAAAGGTGAAACCAAGGAACAAGGGGGACTCCATGAAGGAGTCCACCATGTGGCCGGCCACACCCTCATGTGGGGCCCCAAAATTGGCCCCTATCCATCCATGTCATCCCCAAGATCTTTTGGAGCAAAGCCCCAAAAGGTGGCTTTCCAAAAATATCCCAAAAAGCACTTTCACTATTCACGACGACATTTTTCAGCGTCTGATCGAACTGAAAATATTCATGTGGGCTTAGAACAATTCTAGTACCCACCAAAATAATTTTCAACGCGAGTCGGAACAATTCCGGTTTAGTGATTTCATCTGCGAAAAGCATCTGAAGCGGTTTCGGCAGCACCGGAACATTTCCGGTTTTCATCCCGGAAAATTCCAGAAAGTTTCCAGAATGATTGTGGCACCCTCCAAGAATTATCAGGCATGTGCCAAAACCAATTTGACTTTATGGTATCCTCTGAAACAACTTTTCAGTTTCACCAGAACTCATCCGGTGACCTCTCTGCGGAACTTTTCCGCTGTCCGAAACTTTTCCGGCGTCCGAAACTTTTTCGGTGATTTTCTCTCAGACTCCCTGTCTAGTATTCAGCAGATAGATGACCCTTAAGCGTGTGACCCTATAGGTTCGGTGAAGCATAGACATGACCCGGAACCCCTTCTGATCAATGATCAACATCGGAGCCGTGGACACCCATATCGATCCCTATACCCACACGAATAAATATTCGAGTGAACCTCCAGTTGCCGTGAGCTATTCCTGTTGCTTCGTGATATGTTACAATTACCCGAGGTGAGAAACATCGGCATCCTCGTGGATCAACACTTGTCCACAATGCCAGTTACCTCGTTGCCGGTATTGTTCTCTTTTCTCGTTCCCGTGTTCCGGCATCCCTGTGATCAAATCACCCTGTGTCTGGCCAGACGATGATGGATACCGTAACACCGAGAGGGCCCAGAGATATCTCTCCATCGTCGGAGGAGCAAATCCCAATCTTGAGCTATCAAGTCCCTTGACATACTTTTCCATGAACCCGTAAGCCGCCGTAATAGCCACCCATTTACGGATGACGTTTAACAAACCCCAAAGTTAATGAAGCAAGCATGAAGAAACTCGACACTCTCATGGTCTAAGGAATTATGCAAACATTAACTTCTCTGTGTTATTAACCATAAACTTATGACGAATGTATCTCATAGCATAACATCAATCGGGTCGATTCAACACAAGTGTTCTACCAACAATTGTGCCCTCAAAATTGCCGGCATAGCCATGCCCATGATCAGGAAAACAGGATCATCATGCAATACTTGAGCCAGTCATAGAGGCTTGACTAGGAATACATTTTACCGTTTATTATCCCACACGTGCATATGAGTCTTCCTCCGAGCCTCGTGGTTATTGTAGACTCGAGAACCATAGCAGTTATAGCATGGAACATAAACCTAATTATGAACAGGGAGATAATCAATAACATTTATTATTGCCTCTAGGGCATATCTCCTACATTGAGAGATAGCAAGCTCGAAGAAGGTCAACAATGGGGGAAGAACACGAGCTCAAGAGATAACAACCATTGGGGAAGAAGACCCCCTTTTATAGATCCCCCTGAATCCAACCGTTACCTACTCAACCCGCACACAAGCGGTACTACCGCTTCAAGCGGAAGTACCAGGTGTAGCTCAGTGTGCACGTGAAGTGCGGGAGCGGTAGTGCCGCCGGAGCGGTACTACCATCCCTCATCAGCGGTACTACCGCTTAAGTACACTTAGTACAGTAGGAACAGCAGCACAGGGAGGCGTTAGGGCGGAAGTACCGCACGGGGCGGTACTACCATGGTCTACTGTCGTCCTAGTACCGTAAATGCTAAGAAGGCAACAGAAGCTCAAAAATAAGCGGTAGTGGCAGCGGCAGTAAAAATGCGGTAGTACCACGCGGGCGGTACTACCGCCCTACTACTACCGTGCTACTGCCGCGATGCAACAGAGAACCTACAGAGGGCAAAAAATAAGCGGTAGAGAGTGTGGTAGCTTCATAGCGGAAGTACCGCATAAGCGGTACTACCGTGGAGCTGGGCTACTACCGCTTTGGGAGATGAAAAACTGCCCAAGCTGAGATGGATGCAGGCAAGACCGAAACTGCCACAACTTCTACAAATGAACTCAAAATCTAGCAAACTCAAGCTTGTTGGATATATTAAGAAGTGGCAGTAGAAAAATGCCTAATGATATAGAGGTGAGAAACCTACATCGGTGAAGAACCGGCAAAAACTCCATCATCGAAAACATCATAGAAGATGCATACGAAATCCATTTTCGATGAACTCAAGCTTGTCAAGAAGATGACCACAAGCTCCAAATCTCACAAGGAGAAAAACCAAACAAGAACCAAGAAAGATGATGCAAGGATGCAATGGTTTGAGCTCTCTACGAACGATACGATCAAGCTACTTACTTGAGAGCCCCTCTTGATAGTACGGCTATCGATCCTATAACCCGGTCTCCCAACTAATACCATGAGACCGGTAAAATAGAAAACCTATCAAGGACAAACCTTTGCCTTGCGCATAATCCACTTGAGCTAGATGATGACGATCTTGATTTCCTCAAATTGGACCACCTTTCTTGATTGCGTTGGCTCGGTGAAGACTAGTTGATTGCTCCCCCATACTCCACTATGGGTGAGCCACTCTTCGGCACATCTTCACAAGTCCATTGTCACCACAATGGATGCGTTGGCTCGGTGAAGACTAGTTGATTGCTCCCCCATACTCCACTATGGGTGAGCCATTAGTCTATAGAGATTGTCATCAATTACCAAAACCACACATGGGGGCACCATGCTCTTTCAGAGGTGTTTCTTCTTCCGTTTCTTCGGTTTTCATCGCTATGCTTTCTTTTTTTATTATTTTCTTCAACACATGCCCACATTTTGCATACACATTTTTACATTTTATGTATACATCAGGAAATATTTTTTATACATGCTTAACTTTTTTTTAAATACATCGTTAACATTTAAAAAAAATATGTTTGATGACTGCTTTTTTCATACACATTGTACATTTTTAGTATATATCTAGCATATTTTTTAATACATATTTAATAAAATTAAATATATGATTAACATTTTTATACACGATCAACATTTCTAAAATTTATGTTTTTATTATAAAAAAATAATACACATTCTACATTTTTCGTATACATCAGTAACATTTTTTATACAGGTTTAACATTTTTGAAATAGATGATTACATTTTTTCCAAATATTTGTGTTTGACGACTACTTTATACATAAACATTGCACATTTTTGGTATACATTAGAAAATTATTTTTACACGTTTAACATTTTTGAAATATATGATTAACATTTTCAGTACACAATCAACATTTTCAAAAATTTATGTTTTTATGTTCAATTTTTTTGAATACACGTTCTGCATTTTTCGTATAATTCAGGTACATTTTTTTGTACACTGTCGGTGTATAAAACATGGGTATTTTATACCCTGACTTATGCACACACAGTGGCAGCCTCCTTGCCGGCCAAAGGCTTGCCGGAAATTGCCAAACATCAAGATTCAAGATCCAGTTGCAGAGACCACTGGAGAGAAGATCAAGACGAAGCACCAAGTTCTACACCAAAAATAACCTTTGCCGGCAAGGCTAAGTCGGCAAGATGAAGACCTGGTAAGCTCTGTGCCGGCAAGCCTTCGCTAGCTGTTATCGCTCCACCTCATCGAGCAGCTAGTCGCTAATCGATGAGGTGTCGAGCCCGTAGGCAGTTAGGTGGGATTTGTCGGGCACGTGTCAGCATACCGAAAGAAGATTTGCCTTTAACGACACCCGTCCAGAAGGCGTGTCAAGCTAATAGGAGGTAGCTAGGCGAGCGGTGCAGAAACTTTGCCGGGGCTCCTCCTCCACACGACACTTAACGGAGCATTTATTTCTTTTGTCCTAAACTGGCAGAGTTAGGTATGATAGCACTATTTGCTATCAAATCACCTTGTAATGACTGTTTTGCCACTGTGGTAACTCCTTGAGCTATAAAAGGAGGGCCAGGGCAACCATTACAGGGGATCGCCCGATCGAACCCTGGCACAACTTGCATGCGTAGCTGCTCCTCCCGCACCTTGCCGGAGAAAGCGCTCCTTGTCCTTGTGTTCATACATATTCAATACACCAAAGCAAGAGTAGGGTTTTACACCTCACGGTGGCCCGAACCTGGGTAAAATACCTTGCGTTCTCTGTTGATTCTGCTCTTTGTGCTTGCGCATTCCCCTAGCCGAACTGCAAAGGGGCCGGATGGCCCCATAGATGGTCGTACGCCCGACATATTTGGCGCGCCAGGTAGGGGGATCGCTTGCGCAAACCTGAATCAGCATAGTGCGCGTCAGTTTCATCCGATTCATCATCATCTTCCTAGTCGTCGATGGCTCCTAAGATGAAGGGCATCACGATGGCGGATCCTCCCACCTCCAAGGTTCCTTCGCATGTATCCGCAGGCGGCGCAGGCGGCGCGGACACCGCGGTTGGCACGACCAGCGCAGGCGGCGCGGTCGCCGTGCCTACCGTGGTCGGAGCAGGAGGCGGAAGCGCTGGAGGCGGTCGACTTCCTCGACCCTCTAGCGAGCAAGGCCACAACGACGTGGGCGGAACGGATGGACGTCTTCTTCCTCCTCCTCGCCACATCGACAAGCGCAGCCACTGGAGCAATAATGCCCGGGCCAGCGCGAGCCAAGATCCCGCCACGGCGACGTCCAGAGATGCTGCGTCAAGGCACACATCACGTCCGTCGCATGATGGGCGCAATGCGACTCCGAGCGGCCTCGACGACTCCGGGCGGCGGCGTCCACATGGCAAGACGCCTTTCGACCAAGTCCCAGATCCTCAGGCACCACCTCCGCCACGATAGCCTGCTGCTGAACATGCGCCGTGGCAGCGAGGTCGCGATGGCGCTCCTGCTGGCTCTACCAGAAGTACAGCGACGTCGCGTTCTTCGCTTCCGGCCATGCCAGCCACAGCGGTAGAAGCGATGGCGCGAGCCCAGATGCTGCTGAACTTCCCTCCGGCAGCAGATAAGATGGATGAGTGGAGGGCCACCATCCAGAGCCTGATTGGGTTTGCCGAGACAAGCAGATCATAGCAAGCGGAGCCCTCACGGCGTCCGCAAACAGCACCAGTAGCTCCAACTGGTGGCCGCGTTAAAGGTACTGCACCAACGGTGTGATCACCTCCACGGCAACAGCGTCAACAACAACGTCAATAGCAACTGCCGCAAGCTCAACGATCTTTTGAGCCCGACGAGATGTCGATGGCTTCTTCAGATCCGCGAGCGTGGCAAGATCAGCGGCAAGTGCTGCAGGACATGCGAGTAGAGGATGCCTGCACCACCATTGAACGGCGCCGGGAGACACGCCGTCAATCCGACGCGCGCAATGGCCCAGCCATTGATGAGCCTGTGCCCGAGGTTGGCATATATCTGCCTTACGAGGTTGGATGTCCTGCCTTCACTCGTGAGTTGCGGCAAGTCCGCTGGCCGTCCGTCCGGGCCTTCAAGCCGGAAGTACCAGAAAAGTACGACGGCAAGCTAAACCCGACAGAGTTTCTGGGCATCTACACGATTGCCTTGCAAGCTGCCGGGGGAAGAGATGAGAAGATTCTCGCCAACTACTTTCCGTTGGTGCTGAAGCCCAACGTGAGGTCTTGGCTGATGAACTTGCCGGAGAACTCCATTTCTTCGTGGTTAGATCTCTGCAATGAGTTTGTTGGTGCCTTTACCGGAGGCCACAAGGCTCCTGGACAGCCCAGCGACCTGCAAGTGATCCCACAAAGAGATGGTGAATCTTTGCGCAAATACATCCAGAGATTCAGTCGTGTGCACCGCAATATCCCAGATGTGCACCCCGTAGCTATGATTGCCGCCTTTCACACGAACGTGCGCAATCGAAGGATGCGGGAAAAGATGAACGTCAGGCTACCGAAAACCGTCAACGAGCTCTACACGTTGGCAGATAAGTGCGCACGCGCTGAAGAAGGAAGGGGGCTTCTCGGGGAGGATGCTGGTGCCGAGGTGGATTCCGAGGACGATGATGCTGCCACCCCAAAGAAGAAGGGCCAAAAGCGCAACAGGAAGCGCAAAGGCAAGACTATTATGGCTGTCGAGGGTTCCGGCAACTCCGAGTCCGCCAAGAAAGCCAAGACATACAACTCCGGCAAGGAGGCTGCTGTATGCGCCGCTTGTCAGGAGGCGGTGGCAAACGAGAAGGCCGGCAAATCCGATGGTCCATACTACAAGATTCACCGCACCAAGGGACATGATCTCCAAGAGTGCCGACAAGTCGAGCACCTCGTGGAAAAGCAGAAAGCTGAGTATGAAAAATGCGACAAGGAAAAGGGTCAGGATGGTGCTGGTGGATCCGGCAAGAAGGGTCGTGGTGGTCGAGGAGGCCGCCGCGGCAAGGCCAAGCAGCAAAAAGAGAAGCCTGCTAGAGGCCGTGAAAAGAAATAGGAAGACGATGGAAGTGACGAAGAGGATGACGACGAGTCCAGTGAACAGGAATTCCAGAAGGCAACTGAAGCCATGTGCATTGATGGAGGTGCATCTCTGCACTCCTCTCACCGCCAACTCAAGCAGTGGGCACGTGAGGTCAATGCATCAGAACCGGCAATGGGTGCTCAAAAGCCACTCAAGTGGTTACACACGCCTATCATTTTCGATGCCGAGGATCACCCTGATCGCACAACTGCGGTTGGGTGCTTGCCGTTGTTGGTTTCACCAACGATACACAACCTCCAGGTCACGAAAATGTTAGTTGACGGTGGGGCCAGTCTAAACTTGATTTCTCCAGAAGTAATCAAGAGGCTGCAGATCCCCGATGAGGAACTCGAGAAAACGGGCACGTTTCAAGGAGTAAATCCGGGAAGGAGCCAGCCCAAGGGAAAGATCACGTTGCCGGTGACATTTGGCGGGGAATTAAATTACAGGACAGAGAAGATCGTGTTTGATGTTGTCAAGATCCCCTTGCCGTATAATGGAATTCTTGGCCGCCCAGCTTTGGCTAAGTTTATGGCAGCGTCTCACTATGCCTATAACACGTTGAAGATGCCAGGGCCGATGGGTGTCATTTCCATCAACTCAGATAAGAAAGATGCAGTCATATGCGTCGACAAGCTATACAGAGATGCGGTTGCAGCAGAGGCCGCGAAGGCGCCAGCTCCCGCCAAGGAAAAGAAAAGCAAGAAATCCGGCAAGATCTCCGACAAGAATTCCGGGAAGCACACCTCTTCGGAGTGCTGTGCGCCTGTTGAAGACTTGCCGGAGTGCTCTACCGGCAAGAAGTCCAAGGCTACTCCGCCAGCGACAAAGAAGGTGCCGGCAAGGGAGGATGGCACTGATGGTACTTTCACCATCAGCGCCACCCTTGACAGCAAATAGGAAAGCGCGCTCGTTGCCTTCCTGCGGACGAATGTCGATGTGTTTGCATGGCGACCATCTGACATCCCCGGTGTTCCCAGGGAGGTAATTGAGCACCACCTTGCTGTCTGTCCCCACGCTCGGCCTGTCAAACAGAAGGTTAGGAAGCAGGCTTTGGAGCGGCAACAGTTTATTGCCGAAGAAATCAAAAAGCTTGAAGCATCAGGCTTGGTTAGAGGTGTACTACATCCAACTTGGTTAGCAAATCCAGTTGTGGTGCGTAAAGCAAACGGAAAGTGGAGACTTTGTATCGACTACACTGATATTAACAAAGCATGTCCAAAGGATCCTTTCCCTATGCCGCGCATTGATCAAATTGTAGACTCTACTGCCGGCTGTGATTTACTCTCCTTCCTTGATGCATATTCTGGGTACCATCAGATATTCATAGCCAAGGAAGATGAGGAGAAAACCGCATTCATTACCCCATGTGGCACATACTGCTTCGTGCGTATGCCTTTCGGATTAAAGAGCACTGGTTCAACATTCGCAAGAGCAGTCCAGATTGGTTTTGAACCCCAGCTGCACAGAAATGTAGAAGCATATATGGATGATATAGTGGTCAAAACCAAGGACAAATCAACCCTCGTTCAAGACTTAGAAGAAATATTTGCAAACTTGCGCAAGATCAATTTGAAGCTCAATCCCGAGAAGTGTGTGGTTGGTGTTCCATCCGGCAAACTTCTCGGGTTCTTTGTATCTCAACGTGGAATAGAAGCAAATCCCGACAAGATCAAAGCAATTGAGCAGATTCAAGCACCAAAAAGCGTCAAGGATGTGCGGCGTCTTGCCGGCTGTGTTGCTGCCTTAAGTAGTGTAACATCCCCAAGTATTAAGCTACAGTAATCCCCTGCTAATGATGCCATGTCATCAGCATCATTGTTGCTAAATCCCCCTTTGATTCAATCCGGTTCAAATTCAAATTTAAGTTAAAGTCAAAATTTAAAGTTTTTGAAATGTCAAAACTAAATTGTTCTATATGTGTCAAATAATCCATAGAAAATATTGGTGAAGAAACCACATTTCTATAAAGTATTTAAATGCACTAAAATAATTAAAACAGTGACCTAAATATTATTTTAAATGCTTTTTAAATTATAAAAATTATTAAACCTATTTTATTAAGGTGCCAAATTATTTGTGGCAGTGGCATAATTAGTAATACTAATTTAGGGGCTAGTGTTGTATTTTGTAAAACTAAAGATAAAATAGAAAATAAATAATAAAAGAAAACAAAGCTATAAAAAAAAAGAGAAAACAGAAACCCCCGCGGCCCAGGCCAGCCAAGCCGGCCTGCTAGGCCCAGCCGCCCCCACCAGCTACCTAACCGTAGCCCGATCCCCATCCCTCTCTCCCTCGCTCCCGAACCCCTCCACTCCCTCTCGTTCTCCTGTGCGTCGCCAACCACCAGTGGAGCGCGCCCGCGCCCGAGGGCTGCCGCCCCGCGCCGCCGCCAACGGCCCCCGTGCTGGCCGCAGCTTCATCATCGGCCGCCGGCCTCCCCGAGCGCTTCCCCGAACCCCTCCTCGCCGTGAGCCTCTCCTTCGCCCCCTGATTTCCCCTCGACTCCGACGCCGCAGCCGTCCGCGCCGGTGCCGCCCCATACAGCTGCTCGGCGCGCCCCGGCCGCACCGCATGCGCGCGCGTGCCCGCCCGTGCCCGCACTCGCCAGTGCCCGGCTGCTCCCGCCCACGCTGCTGCTTACTGCTGTCGCTGTCGCCTGCTGCCGTCGCTGCTGCTGCGCGCTGGCCACGCTCCTCGGCCGACTCTGGCCGTGCTCTAGCTGTGCCTCGCGCGCGCCCAGCCACGCGTGCCCGCACCCGCTACCGCCCGCGCCTGCCCGCAGCCGCCTGTGCCCGCACGCGCGCGTCCACCGCTGCTCTGTTGCCGCTGCACTTTTGCTGCTACAGTACTGCTGATCGTACTGTAGCAGTAGCTAGCTTTGTACTGCTGCTGCTTATTGACTAGCCCTTTTTGCATCAACAAAACAGTCAGCAAATCACTTCAAAAATGAATAGAAATGATGTGAATAGTTTGTACACTTGACCAACTCCATTTTATCTCACTGGAACAAGTCCATTAGATGCATGGATTAATTGCTACAAAAATGACAAAAGTGCATCTTCTGTTAACAGAGAAAACTGAAGAAACAGATTACTGACTAAGCTAGTTTGGGGCTGTATTTGAACTAGCTACGTGCACTGTTCATGCCATCAGATGGCATGGATTGGTAGTACTCTTGGAGTAGAGTAAATCATCTATAGGAATCATCCCCATTAGAGCTATGAATAACCCATTATAGCCCCCACAAATTGGCTAGTCAATAAACAGATTCTAAGACTTAGTAGAATTTCAGAAATTCCAGAAATTGAATTAAACTTTGAAAATTAATATAAAATAAACCGTAAGTCAGATGAAAATAATTTATATATGAAAGATGATCAGAAAAATCCCACGAATCCGATCGTGCCATCTGTTTTCATGTCGGGACCCTCTACGTAGGAGAACCCGCAACTTTTCGTCTGTTTTCGGTAGATAAATAGTGCATACATACCAGTTAATAATTCCAATTTAAATCCTAAAATAACTAAAATGGTTTAGAGATGCATTAGGTCACCCCTGCACTGCATTTTAGCATGTCATGCTCTGTGTTGCTTTGTATGCTGTGTATTTATCTGTTTCTTCCCCCTCTTCTCTCCGGTAGATTTCGGCACCGACGTAGCCCCTGAGGACTATTTCATCACCGACAACTCTTCTTTTCCGGCAAAGCTTCCAGGCAAGCAAACCCCCTTGACCATGCCTATATCACCTATTCTTTCTCCCTCCTGCTTGCATTAGAATTTGCTACTGCTACTGATTGACCCTAAATCTGATGCATAGCCTGTTTTTGTAACTGTTATTGATACCTGCCTGCTATCCGAACTGCTTAGTATAGGTTGGTTGATAAACCATCTGTGACCCCTTCTCGTTCTAGTTGCCCCGCTTAGTTACCTGTGCCCCGGTCGATGTGATCGACGGGCTGAGACCAACACATCACCGCACACCCCCTAAGTTGTTCGACTCTACAGAGTTATCCTCGAGTGCCGAGGGTGATACCTCTTATCTCACTCCTGATATGCCTCTGTGGTATAGCTAGTTGGTTGTGGGATACGGGGGTGATTCCTCTTTCCCACCTCCGACGTAGCTTTTGTCGTGCAACCCCGCAAGTGTGAATCCAACGAGGGTGATTCCTCCGGGTTCACCTTGACGGTAGCATCGAGTGGGAATCCATCGAGGGTGATTCCCCGGATTACCCTCTAGATGTTACGGACACACAGTTACATTTAACTGTTGCCCCCTTGTACTGTTATTGCGGAACTGAAGGGACAGGCGGTACCACCCCGATAGAGGTGGACCTGAGTTCCCGACAGTCTCCTGGGAAGACGGGTTGACCTGGAGGGTACCCGCGAGATAATTACAAGGCACGGCCGGGCAGGCAGAGACCGCCCTAGAGAGGGATGGGCCTGACCCTTGTTGCACTTCCTCGAGACGGGGCGACAGGAGTACTGATCGTCACCGCGAGCTCCTAATAATGCAATAACGGATTTGGGTATTGATCTGAGTTGGCCACTGGCCTATACGCACTACCACCACGCGGGATAATGGTTTATGGGGCCCTCGGCGCCGTATGTATCAGCCGAAAGCTTTGTCAGATGTCCAGTTCAGCATTGTGGCCGGGACGGATCGTGCCATCCAGGTAGAGTTGGCGCTTTATATAAGTATCCACCCTGCACACAACGACCCGGAGTGCACAGGGCAATGGGCCAAGACCCCTGAGCACTTAGGATGTAGACCGGCGGGGACCTCTCTGCTGAGCTCTAGGTAGGGTTACGGTGTGTCGACCAGCCGAGGCCGGGCATGACCCAGGAAAGTGTGTCCGGCCAGAGTTAATCGAGCGTGTTGGGTAACAGTAGTGCACCCCTGCAGGGAAGATTATCTATTCGAATAGCTGTGTCCACGGTAACAGGACTCTCAGTGTTGTATCCCAATCTACTACTACTTGAACTGGATACTTTTCATTAATTGGAAGCTCCGGGATCGCTTTCTCGCAGGGAGCCGAGGAAGGATCCCTAGGCTTTGCTACAACATGCTTGCTACTTTAATTATGTTACTAATCTGCACTCTTCTAATGCTGCAAGACGCTGAAGATGCTAGTCTTCGATAGGCTAGGCCTTCTCCTCTATTCTGGCATTTCTGCAGTTTAGTCCAAAGATATAGCCCCATTCCTTTGATACCGATGCATATTTAGTATAGTTTTGATGTCAGTCTTGCGAGTACTTTGGATGAGTACTCACGGTTGCTTTGCTACTCTTTTCCCCATACCCGATTGCTGGGACCAGATGACAGATCCCAGGAGTCAGCTGCTACCGCCGACGACTGCTACTACACTTCCGACGGAGCCTACTTCTACGTGGAGACCGACGACCAGGAGTAGATTCGGAGGCTCCCAGGCAGGAGGCCTGCGCCTTTTCGATCAGTGTCACTATTATGCTAGCCTTCTTAAGGCACCCTTGTTTAACTTTGTGTCTATACTCAGATATTGTTGTTGCTTCCGCTAACGCTTGATCGCGAGCTTATGTATTCGAGCCCTCGAGGCCCCTGGCTTGTAATATAATGCTTGTATTATTCTTTATTTGTGTTTAGAGTTGTGTTGTGATATCTTCAAGTGAGTCCCTAGGCTTGATCGTGTGCATTTGCGTGTATGATTAGTGCACGGTCGAGTCGAGGGCGTCACAAGTTGGTATCAGAGCCGACTGCCTATAGGAAGCCCCTTTCCAACTCCTTGGCTGAAGTTGAGTCTAGTCTCCAAAAACTGTTTTACTAACATGGCTGTGTGGCTTACGGGCCCACGTCGCCAATGGGTGGTATTAGGATCTTTTATTCCTCTTCCTTACTCTGGGATTCTACTTTTTCTTCTATTCGGGTTAAAATTTTACTAACTCTGACTCTAGGTTCTCGTGATCACGTTCATCCGGAGCTTTGACTACCTGCAAATTACTTCCTTAAATGCACGGTGCAAGAATTCACTCACTGTCATTTGACAATCTTGAAATTTCCACTATTTTTAGATGGATCACTTGTTCCCGCCGCGTCCCACGACGTAGCTTGTACTTCGGACTTGTGCTCGTGATGCGACTGGTTTTCCAGCTATCCTGATCGCCCTCCTGACCAGATTGGGCTACCGCTGGTACCCCGAGTACATGGTTTACGAGGATTTCCGCGAGTTCAACTAGGAGCAGTACCATGCCGATGTTCGTATCTTTGATCAGCGGGACGCCTCCGACGCTGAGTTGCACACCTTTAACGGTATCGGCGTGACGATTGATATGGCAGTCCATGATGCTACCCATTCTGCTGTCGCACATCTTCGTGGCGAGCATAGTCGCTTGGATGACTCCGAGTTCTGATACATCCCGTATGCCCCTGCTGGAGATGATACCGGATACTACATAGCTGTCTGTGCCCCTTACGAGCGACGTCGATACGACCCGCAGGTTTTGACTCAGTGCGCTCAGGCTCTGGATCGCACGGCCCGGGCTCTTGCCGTCGAGTTGTTTGTCACTCGCGCACGTCTCTACGAGGCTATGACACAATTGCTGCCAGCTGTTCGGGCAGGGATACAGCCAGAGTACATCCTTTACCCGCGCAGGACTCAGATGCCCGCAGGTATTGATTGGCCTGCTGTTGGTGGTCGCACACCCACACGTGGACTTCTTCTTCCAGTTCGAGATCGGGTTCTGCATTAGAGTATTCACGGAGCGCAGGACCTTTCCGCTATGGACACTCATCGTCTGCACCTGCAGTTACCTGGTTTCCGTGGTATTCCCCGATGTTGATGTAGCCTTTGCTATGTCTCATTGTTGTATTCCCTATCGCATGCCTGCGCGCCGCCTAGTATGTCTAGCTGTTTTATTTCTCGGACTTATGTTGTCCGCATGTAATCGACTTTGTGTATTGTAACATCCCCATGTAATAGCTACAGTGATCACCTCTTGATAATGCCAGGTCACCATGCTTAACAGTGCTTAATCATCTTTTGCATCATATCTCATTTCAAATTCCAAATCAAATTGAAATTCAAATTTAAAGTGAAAAATAAAAGTTGTCCAAATTTGAAATAAAAATGTTCATTAAATAGCAGATAATTAATAACAAGTTATGTTCAGGAAAACAACATCACTAAAATTGCCTAAGTGACCCTACCAACCTAAAACAGTAGCAAACAGCAACATTTTAATACCATTTTAATTAATAAAATTACAAATGAAATCATATTTTATCCTAACCATTTTCTGATGGTAGGTAATAATACACTGTAATATTTGAACCAAGTCACACGGGTTATAAAACTCATTTAGTGGTCTAACCATTTGCAAAACACAGATAAAGAAAAGAAATAAAAAAAGAAAAAGAAAACGGTTAGAACCTACTGGCGCGCTGGGCTTTCAGTGCACAATGCACGGCCCAGCCCACCAGTCGGGTCGTCCTCCTCCTCCCCGCGTGCTGTCGCGCGCGCGCGCTGACACGGCGACGGCCGTCGCGCTGTCGCCCATCCCACGGTTCCCCGGCGCCGTTAAGGGCAGCCCCGAGCCGCTCTTCCCTCCCCCGAAACCCTAGGCCACCCCAGAGTTCCCCATCGCCTCTCCCTCGCTCGCTCTACTCCACGCCCGAGAGCTCGCCTCCGCCCTCCTCTCGATCCCGCGGCCACCGGCCTCCCCGCGACTCGCCGACTTGTCGTAAAGCTCCGCCATCATCTTCTCAGTCGACTGCGCCCAGCCGTGCAAGCCGGGAGCCACTACCGCGAGCCCGGCGACCTCTTCTTCCCCAACGCCGTCCGCCACTGCCGCCGTCGATTCGGTCATCTCCGACCACCCCGAGCCGTCCCCGGGCCTTCTCTGCAACGCCAGTGAGCAGCCGCGTCTCCTCCCCCTCTTCCCCGTGCGGATCTGTCCCCGTGCTCGCCGCATTTTGCATCGCCGCACGCAATGCCGCGGAGCTCGTTGCCGGCGAGACTCCGGTGACCATTTGGTCACCGGCTTGTGTCAGATGAATTCACCGCATCGCGTAGGCCTCGGCTAGCCTCTTCTTTTGCCCGTTTGCGCGCCAGAGTGCTCTCCCCGTAGCTCACCCGAACACCCCGCCGCCGGCGAGGTCATAGCGCTCGACTCCGGCCGCCCCAGCCCCTCCGACCACCGCCATTCGACGCGCCAGCGTCTTGCCGTTCGAACGCGCCCAACCGCGACCAAAATGGTGCCCTGTGCGCGAATTCCGACCGATGCCCGAGCGCGCCGCCGCGAAACAAGCTCGCCGGCGTGACTCCGGCGAGTCTCCGGCCACTGCTGACCTGGCCTGACATGTGGGGCCCCCTGTGTCGCTGACGGGTGGGTCCCGTTGACCCTTTGACCCGGTCAACTCGTTGACGTGGCACCCATTGTCACTGACATGTGGGTCCCGCTAAATTAAAACGTTTTTAAATTTAAATAAACCGTTAGTTAAATTAATTAGTTAATTAGACACTGACAGTGCGGGCCCACTAGATAATTAGGATAATTAGATTAAGTTAATCTCTGTTTAGTTAGTCCAGTCACTGACCAGTGGGACCCACTGGTCAGGGTTGACTTTGATCAGCCTCTGTTGACTGCTGACGTCAGCAATACGTCATGCTGACGTCACCCTACACTGTTTTGGATAATTCGGGATTTAATTAATTTAAATAAATCCAGAAAATCAATAAAACTTTGAAAAATCATATCTTTTAAACCGTAAGTCAGATGAAAATAATTTATATATGTAAAACGATCAGAAAAATATGTAGAATCTAAATATGCAATCAAAATGCCTGTCCAACACTCCTAGCTAGGTGAACATGGAACTTTTTGACT
This sequence comes from Elymus sibiricus, assembly GCA_039707655.1. Classification (NCBI taxonomy): domain Eukaryota; kingdom Viridiplantae; phylum Streptophyta; class Magnoliopsida; order Poales; family Poaceae; genus Elymus; species Elymus sibiricus. The sequence continues at coordinate 108,121,382 of CM077664.1, read as the reverse complement.
GATTTCGATAAATGAATAGTGTTCAACTTTAATAAAATAAATCCAAATAAATTCCTAAATTAACTAAATCATTTAGTTAGGCAGTAAAACACCTTTGCATACCATTTAGGCATGTCATGCATAGTGATTGCATTTTTGTCGTGAATTTATTGTTTCTCCCCCCTCCTTCTCTCCCGATAGACGCCGAGACCGACGCCGACGCAGCTGAGTTCGACTACACTCCCGACGAGCAGCCTACTGACGATCAGCCTCTCTCAGCAGAGCTTCCAGGCAAGCAACCCCCCCTTGATGCATGCCTATATCACCTATTCTCTCTCCCTCCTGCTTGCATTATAATTTGCTACTGCTATTGTTTTATCCTATTCTGATGCATAGCCTGTCCTTGTAACTGTTATTGATTCCTGCCTATTATCCGAGATGCTTAGTATAGGTTGGATGGTAAACCATCTGTGGCCCCTCTCTCTTGCTGTAGTTGCCCCGCTTTAGTATTTGTGCCCCGATCAGTGTGATCGAACGGGTGGAGAACAGCACATCACCGCACACCCCTTAAGTTGCTCGACTCTCCAGAGCTGGCATCGAGTGCCGAGGGTGATACCTGTTATCTCACTTCCGATGATGTCTCTGTAGAATAGCTATCCGGATATGGGATACCGAGGGTGATTCCTCTTTCATCACTTCCGGTTAAGTTTCTGTCGTGCAACTCCTCGAGTGGGAAACCATCGAGGGTGATTCCTCGAATTCCTTCTCGTTACTTTGGACACACGTTTACTTTGACCTTTATTACAGGCGAGTCGACCCCGAGGGGTACCCGCAGGGAATTATGAAGTCGGGCTTGCCAGGAGGGCACCCGCAAGAGATTAATGTGGTGGAACGACAGGGCAGGCGGAGACCACCCTGTTAGTGACCCGTGTGTTACCAAGTCGGAGCGACAGGTAGTCTGTTCGTCTCTGCGAGTTACTAAATACGCCTAACGGATTTGGGTATTTGATCTGAGTGGGTCGTTGGCCTTATACGCACTACCACCACGTGGGATAATGGTTTAATGGGGCCCTCTACGTCGTATGTATCAGCCGAAAGCTCTTCAGACATCACAGCTCAGAGATGCGGGCTGTTGTTGGGGTTGGGCTGGTTATGTCACTGGTGTATTCAGTGTCCCGCCTGCGCCCCGGCCAGTCTCGCAACGTGCAGGAGTGCAAAGGGCGATGGACCAAGACCCCTTCGCACTTAGGATTTAGACCGGCGTGCTGACCTCTCTGCTGAGCCTAGGTAGGACTGCGTCGTGTCGATCACCCGAGGCCGGGTGAAAGGATCGATATGGTTGACTAGAGGGGGGGGTGAATAGGCAACTACCAATTTTTAGCTATTCTTAACAAATTGGGGTTAGCAACAAAATAGGTTGTCTAGATGTGCAACTAGGTGAGCAACCTATATGATGCTAACAAATACAACTCAAGTAAGTAAAGGATACAATATGAGTAAATCGAACACAAAGTAAAGGTAAGAGATAACCACAAGTGGAACCGGTGAAGACGAGGATGTGTTACCGAAGTTCCTTCCCTTTGAGAGGAAGTACGTCTCCGTTGGAGCGGTGTGGAGGCACAATGCTCCCCAAGAAGCCACTAAGGCCACCGTATTCTCCTCACGCCCTCACACAATGTGAGGTGCCGTGATTCCACTAGTGGTGCCCTTGAAGGCGGCAACCGAACCTTTACAAACAAGGTTGGGGCAAGCTCCACAACTTAATTGGAGGCTCCCAACACAACCACGGAGCTTCACCACAATGGAATGTGGCTCCGAGGTGACCTCAACCGTCTAGGGTGCTCAAACACCCAAGAGTAACAAGATCCGCAAGGGATTGGTAGGGGGAATTAAATATCTCTTGGTGGAAGTGTAGATCGGGGCCCTCTCCTCCAAACCCTAGAGCAACAACAAGATTTGATGGCTAGGGAGAGAGATCGGGCTAAAATGAGCTTTTGGAGTAACAATGGAGCTTGGGGGAAGAGGTCAACCTTAGGAAGAAGAAGACCTCTCCTTTATATAGGGAGACAAAATTCCAACCGTTATCTGCCCTCTGCCCGCAGTCAAGCGGTACTACCGCTCCTAGGAGCGGTACTACCGCTTAGGCGGTACTACCTCGAACTGGTCAAAAACACACTAGGTGTGCCACGGTAGTACCGCCGGAGCGGTACTACCGCTGCCCCCTTACGGTACTACCGCTAAGGGAGTTTCGACCAGAACAGGCAGCAGTAGTAGATGCGGACAGGGCGGCAGTACCGCGCAAGCGGTACTACCGTTCTAGTACCGCTCTACTACCGCTAGAGGGAAAAGTGGTAACAGAAACTCGCACAGAGGAAAAACCCCAAGCGGTAGTGGAAGCGGTAGTAGGGGCGGTAGTACCGCTGGAGCGGTACTACCGTACTACTACCGTGCTACTACCGGTTAAGACAAACCGGCAACAGAAAGTTGCACGCTCGGGGAAACCCCAAGCGGTAGTGGTGCGGTAGTACCCAGCGGTACTACCGTGGGTCCAAGCGGTACTACCGCTTGCAAACTTCTGAAACACCACAGACAACACAGGAAATGCTCCAGAGAAGGGAAAGGAGGTTGTGGGTGCATATGGGGCTGTGTACGTGTTGATTCCACCCATACCTTTCCAACGCGGACCCCCTCTTAATAGTACGGGTTTCCTACGACTCAATTCACCAAAGAAATCGTCGGAAAATAACCGTCTTCACTCTTTATCATCGAGGGGAGATAAACCGTCTCGTGCCTATCAATATAATCTCTGAAAAGGTCAACGCACACGATTAGTCCGCAAAGCGCATTGTCATCAATCATCGAAACTACTGGGGTAAAATATGCCCTAACAATCTCCCCCTTTTCGGTGGATTGATGACAACACGGGGTTTGCACAAGTATATACGAGATAATAATGCAAACCAACTATCTACAAAATATAGACGGGCTCCCCCTAGATGTGTGCACTAATTGAATATGCCTTTGAAATGCAAAGTGCACACCCTAGGATCAACACTCCCCCTATATTTTATAAATAGGGCAATACTTGCAACAACATAATATATAACGCTAAGCATGGTTGCAATACGAACAATGAGTCATAAACTCACACATAACAAGACATAATTAAGATAACATGGGTAGCATATGTCTTACACCATATGATAGAGTCTCAGACCAAACCAAAATAAACGAAGATAAAAGAGTTCACAAGCAAGAAATCGAAGCAGATAAAAGCAAGCTTGTGACTCGGCAACACCCTGCAGAAAGCAAATGCAAACCCCGGTCCTAGACTCTCTCCCCCTTTGGCATCGAGACACCAAAAGGGCAAAGAGTGACACTACGCGCCGACAGGTGGTAGCACTAGTCTCCTCCCATGGACTCGTCGGAGGCCACAGCATCGGACTTCTCGTCAGACGACTCCTCCGATTCTTCAGGATCCTCAGACTCCTCCTCTGCGTGCTCCTGCTCCGGAGCGGGTGCCGACGCACCGGTGTTGGAATCATCAGAATCAGTCCAGCGGGAGTGAGAAGAAATCCAGTGGTCTTCAGGAGTGATGACAGCCTCAGAACCGCTCTCAACTGGAATATCAAGCTTCCTCATGATGGCCTTCCTCTGCTGACGTGCCTTCTTGGCATCCACATGTGCCAAGTACATCTTGTGTTGCACATCCGTCTGAAGACAAAACAGCTTCTTCACCTTGTTCTTGAGCTTGGCAGCCCAACCAGACGACCCAGACGAGTGCTCGGGGTCAGGCACATAGTCAGTATCCTCCACATCCTCCTCAGAGGCAAGTGGCACGCTCGCAGCATGACGAGTGGGAGCCCAGAGCTCCTTCTGGCGCAAGTTGATCGTCTCATGAGAAGTCAGAGGCCCGGTCTCAAGCTGCTCTCCAGGGAACGTGGCAGTCCAGGTGGTCACAATGAGTTTGAAGATGAAAGGAGCATAGATCGGCACGTGATCACCATATGCTGCATTCACAAGCTCCTTCCACATGACATGAGAGACGTCCAAAACAGCCTCCGTGCCCTTCTCAGAATGGCACAGACAAAGCATATCCACCAGGTGTCCGTGCACCATATCCAAGTTGCCAACACGAGGAAAGAGAGTGTGCCGGAAAATGCGATGCATGATATCAAAGAATGGTTTCAGCTCCTTCTTGGATCCCTTATCAGTCGGAATGATGGTCATATGGGAAAGCAGATTGTCCTTGTGAGAAGGTCCACCCTCATGGTGAGGGCGCAGACCAAGGGGCTTCTCCAGCCCCTCATCGGGATAGCCCAGAAGATCCATGAACTCACCCCAAGTGGCACGAAGCTGTCTACCATGAGTCATCCATATCATAGTCCTGTTATCCTTAGTCCCAAACCACACGGTTGCAAAGAACTGAGCCACCAACTCTGCATCAAAGTCATAGTTGAAGGACATGATGGGCACAATGTTGAACTGCGCACAGAGGTCAAGAGCTTCTCCAAAGTATGCACGGTCCTTCTCCATATGCTCAATGTTGATGGACTTGGTCTTGACAAACAGATTTTTCTTGGCCTTGATTCTGTCAAAGTATACCAAAGATTGATCCCTGTTCCAGAAGGGACGGCCCACAAGAGTTGCGTCTTGAGGACGACAGTAGGGATTCCTCTCGCGGTACTGCCAATACTCATTTTGCTTCATCTCAGCTGCAGTCTTGACAGGAGTCTTCTTTTTGCGAGCAACAGACTTGGCCTTGCTTCTGACTGACTGACGACGCACTGGAGGTGGTGTCGGGGCAGCCTCTTCTTGTATCTCATCATCAGAATAGACAGGCCTGGCGTAATAGGTGCGCCCACGTTTGGACGGAGCAGATGCATTCTTGCGACGACCCTTGGAGCTACTACCACCTGAACCAGACACAAAAACCATAGGAAGCGGGTGTAAAAGGGTATGCATAAGCCAAGAATTACAAGTGAGGGAGAGGAACCAGTTGTACAGATTCAGAAAAGCTGGGTCTCACGCGGTAGTACCGGTCCTGACAACGGTAGTACCTCCTGGGAGACGAGCGGTAGTACCGCTGGCCAGTGGGCGGTAGTACCGCTTAAGCGGTAGTACCGGCCATGGACGAGCGGTAGTACCGCTGTCTGCACAGTCGCACAACCGTGTCAGATCCGGTAGTACCGGAGATCCAATCCTTCGAAATCGATACAAAGAGTTCCTACCCTCCTATCTAGCAGTCATTCTACATCCTACTCAAGCCTCGATTTGGTCAAAAATCGAAGAAACGCCACGCATTGCCCTAAGTCCAAGATTCAAAAACTAGAACCAATGGAGAGAAGAACGGGGGCAATACCGGGTTCCATAGCGAGAGGAGATGGTGGGGATCGATTCCACCGGGCGGAAATGCAGAAGACGGCACGGAATCGGAGGACCGGAGACGGCCTCCGAAGCAGTTCTTCGTCGCCTGTGAGAGAGGGAGTCGTGGGGAAGAAAGGTGAATGGGTATGGGGGAGTTAGAACTCCCCCTGCCCGACACTTAACCCCACAGAATCCATCTAAGCGGTAGTACCGCTAGGAGTAGCGGTAGTACCGCCCCGGTACTACTGCCGGGCAGGAGGCCCAGTAGTACCGCTCAAGCGGTAGTACCGGTGGCAGGAGCGGTAGAACCGCTTAGAGCGGTAGTACCGTTCCTAGCCAGCGGTAGTACCGCGTGCAGGAGACAGAACTGCCCAGATCAAAAGGATGGCTTATACAAAATCTATGGGTTGGAGAGAGGAAAGGCTTAGGTTGGAGACTCGAAAACACCGCAAATGGGAATGGACACTCCAAGGTTTAAAAGACAATAAAACGAAGAGCAAACTTGGAGTGGACCAAAACACGAAAAGACCAACAAGTCAAGATAAAAGCAATGAAAACCATAGAAGAACCAAACCCTCCAAAAGAGAGGGTCGGTGGTCGAAGCCACCATTGTTTGAGTCGAATGGTTTGGCACCGCGAAGATTTTAACCTTGGGCCCAAGACCAAAACTCATCTTTGAGGCACAATTACCATCATAAATGGCTAATGTGAAAGATTTTGATTAATTTTGGCATAATAGGGGGAGGGAGAGTTCATTGAGAGAACAACACTCCCCCTAAATCCATGCCTACACCTAGAACAAGGTAAACATGATGAGTGCGGTGGGATGTGACGAGAATCAAGCCACGTTGCTCGAATCAATGATAGTTAGCTCATGCCTTAACTCGCGAAACCTTGCTTCATCCAATGGCTTCGTGAAAATATCCGCTAGTTGCTCTTGAGTGTTAATATGAATAATATCAATCTTCCCACGCTTGACGTGATCTCGAATAAAATGATGACGAATCTCGATGTGCTTCGTCTTGCTATGTTGCACCGGGTTGTAGGAGATTGCAATTGCACTTTCATTGTCACAGAAAAGAGGCACTTTGTCACAAGTGACACCGTAATCCTTTAAAGTTTGCCTCATCCAAAGCAACTGAGCACAACAACTTGCGGCAGCTACATACTCGGCCTCGGTGGTGGAGAGAGACACACAATTCTGCTTCTTCGAAGACCAACTCACCAAAGAGCGACCAAGGAATTGGCACCCTCCGGAAGTTGACTTCCTATCCACACGGTCTCCCGCCCAATCCGAATCCGAATAACCCATTAGATCAAAGCTTGCTCCTTTGGGATACCATAAGCCAAAGTTTGGGGTATGAGCCAAATATCGAAAGATTCGCTTGACTGCCACATAGTGACTTTCCTTAGGCGCGGCTTGAAACCGTGCACATATTCCCACACTCAACATGATATCCGGTCTAGATGCACAAAGGTAAAGCAAGGATCCAATCATGGAACGATATACCTTTTGATCCACCGCTTTACCATTGGGATCTATGTCAAGTTGGCACTTGGTAGGCATTGGAGTCTTGGCCGGCTTGACATCATTTAACTTGAATCTCTTGAGCATGTCTTGGGTGTATTTGGCTTGGTTGATGAAGGTTCCTTCTCTTCTTTGCTTGACTTCGAATCCAAGAAAGAACTTCAACTCTCCCATCATAGACATCTCAAATTTCTCGGTCATTAGTGCGGCAAACTCATCATTGAAAGCTTTGTTAGGAGAACCAAAGATAATATCATCAACATATAGTTGGCATATGAACAAATCCCCTTTAACCCTCTTAGTAAAAAGAGTGGGATCGATTTTCCCAATTTCAAACCCACGGTCTTGCAACAACTCGGTAAGGTGCTCATACCACGCACGTGGAGCTTGTTTAAGGCCATAGAGTGCCTTATCGAGCTTGTATACATGATTGGGGAACTTGGGATCCTCGAACCCCGGAGGTTGTTTGACATATACCAACTCATTAAGAGGACCGTTAAGAAATGCACTCTTCACATCCATTTGTTGCAATTTAAAATCATGATGAGAAGCATATGCAAGCAACATACGAATAGATTCAAGACGAGCAACGGGAGCAAAAGTTTCACCGTAGTCGATACCCTCGACTTGGGAGTAGCCTTGTGCCACCAATCTTGCCTTGTTTCGAGTGACAACACCGTTCGTATCTTGCTTGTTCTTGAAGATCCATTTGGTTCCAATGACATTATGATTCTCCGTTGGCCTTGGCACCAATGTCCACACTTTGTTGCGCTCGAAGTTGTTGAGTTCATCATGCATGGCTTCAAGCCAATCCGTGTCCTCGAGCGCCTCATGTACCTTTTGGGGTTCAACATACGAAACAAATGCGTGATGCACACAAAAGTTTGATAATTGTTTACGAGTGGTTACCCCTTTCTTTAAGCTTCCATAAACATTCTCCAAGAGATGTTGTTGACGTTTGAGTGTACATGCATTCTTGGCGAGACGACGCTCCAATAACTCCTCCGGAGTCAATTGAGGAGGATCATTTTGAACATCTTGAGCATCATCTTGAGCTTGTTCTTGATCAAGAGCTTCCCTTTGATCTTGAGCTTGCTCGGGGTCGTGATCTTGATCTTGGGCATCATTTGGTGCATCACCATCATCTTGATGTTGATCTTGCCCTTGATCTTGATCACTTGGTTGAGGGCCTTCGGTTTGTTCTTCGGAAGCGTGTGGGTCTTGTGTCGGTGATGGTTCCACATGCGTAGAACATTGTCCTTCTCCTTCCACCACAAGGGGTTCCTCAATGGGTAGGATTTGACCCACACCCATTCTTCTTATGGCTTGAGGAGGAATTTCATCACCTACATCACAAAGACCACTTTGCTCCACTTGGGAGCCATTATTCTCATCAAACTCCACGTTACACGTCTCCTCAATGAGTCCGGTGGACTTGTTGAGAACACGGTAAGCATGAGAGTTTGTGGCATAACCAACAAATATGCCCTCTTGAGCTCTAGAGTCAAATTTAGACAAGCGAACACCTTTCTTGAGAATGAAACACTTACAACCGAATACCCGGAAGTACTTGAGGTTTGGCTTGTTGCCGGTAAGTATTTCATATGGAGTCTTGTTCAAGCCTTTGCGGAGGTAGAGCCGATTGGATGCATGACAAGCGGTGTTGATGGCTTCGGCCCAAAAGTTGTATGGAGACTTGAACTCCGCCATCATGGTCCTTGCCGCGTCCATCAACGTCCGGTTCTTCCTTTCCGCTACACCGTTTTGTTGAGGGGTATATGGTGCGGAATATTGATGCTTGATCCCCTCATCACTAAGAAACTCATTCAAGGTGTAGTTCTTGAACTCGGTGCCGTTGTCGCTTCTAATAATCATTATCTTTGCATCATGTTGACGTTGAGCTTCATTTGCAAAGTCGATCACGGTTTGTTGGGTCTCGCTCTTCCTCTTGAAGAAATATACCCAAGTGTATCTTGAATAATCATCCACAATCACCAAGCAATACTTTCTCCCCCCAAGACTATCAAAAGATGGCGGTCCAAAGAGATCCATGTGAAGGAGCTCCAAGGGCCTCTTCGAGTAGATGATAGTCGTGGGTCGGTGAGCCGTCTCATGTAGCTTTCCTTCGATACAAGCACTGCAAGCACGGTCTTTGGCAAAGCTCACATTTGTTAGTCCTCGGATGTGTTCCCCTTTGAGGAGACTTTGCAAAGATCTCATATTGACGTGGGCTAAATGGCGATGCCAAAGCCATCCCACGTCAACTTTAGTCATTAGGCAAGTCGCGGTCTTAGTGGGTCGCTCCAAGAAGTTAACCACATAAAGACCGTTCTCGACATGCCCAACAAAAGCTACTTTAAGAGTCTTGCTCCACAAAAGGGCCACGGTATCAATATCAAAGAACGTTGCAAAGCCCATAATAGCAAGTTGACGAACGGAAAGTAAATTGTATGCAAGGGTCTCAACAAGCATGACCTTCTCAATGGACAAGTCCGGTGAGATGACCACTTTGCCAAGACCCAATACCTTTGACATTGAAGCATCACCATATTGGACATGGGTGGGCATAGATGAATTTGCTTGAACGTCCACCACCAAGTCCTTGCTTCCGGTCATATGATTTGTCGCTCCACTATCAAGCAACCATGACACCCCACCGGAAGCAAACTCCTACATAAGATTAATGCTTGGTTTTAGGTACCCATTCTTTAATGGGTCCTTTCATGTTAGTAACAAGGGTCTTAGGAACCCAAATAGACCATTCAATGTACTCATAAGAAGAACCAACAAATTTGGCATAAACATGCCCATCACTAGCACGGCATAAAACATAAGAAGGGTTAAAATCGCCGGCTTTGTTGGGATGGGTGGTCTTGCCCCTATTGACATTACCACCCACCACCTTGTTCTTCTTCTTCTTAGGAGCACCCTCTCCCTCTTTCACAAAAGTTTCTTTGAGAGGGAGAGCTTGCTTGGTCTTACTCTTCTTATTTGACTTCTTCTTCTTCTTTGACTTGGGTGCAAATCCAAGTCCCTCCTTGGCCACAACTTCCTTTTGATTGCTCAAAAGTTCATTGAGGTTTTTCTCACCTTGAATGCACGAGACAAGGCCTTTCTCAATTTGCTCTTTCAACTTGGCATTCTCCTCAACAAGATGTGCATGCTCACAACAAGGGTTAGTTGCACGAGCATTATCAATTAAAACAAACGGAGGACAAGTAGCAATCTCTTTAGTTAGCTTCACTTGGAGTTGATCATGAGACTCCTTGAGTGTAGCGTGAGCACTTTTCAAGGCCTTGTGAGCCTTGTCAAGTAACTCAAACTCCTCTTCGAGTCTAGCATGGCCAACCCCAAGTTTGGCCTTCTCATTTTTAAGCACATTAACGAGAACTTGAGCATGATCACGATCTTTCTTTAATTTAGCAAGATCTAGATTATGTGTCTCCTCAAGAGCCACTCTAAGACATTGCTCTTCCTCAAGAGCATTAGAAAGATCGGCAATCTCATCGGCATAATCTCTACTATGCCCTTCCGACTTAGAGATGGTCTCTTCATGAGAATCTATGATTTCATTTGCCTCACCTAATTGTTCCAAAAGAGCCACAAAGTGCTTCTTGGTCTCACCTTTGAGTTTGGCCATGAACTTGTCAAACACATTTTCCTCCACCCTAGCCTCCTCATTTTCTTCCACACAATTCATCAAGGAAGGAGTGGAAGTAATGCTAGTTTTGATGTTGGAGGTTACCTTGTTGGTGGCCTTGGCCATGAGGCACTTGTGGGTGGTGATGGAGTTATCGTTGGGGGAATCAAAGAGGGACACCTTTGGTGATGGAGAGGTGGCAATGGCGACGGAGGCCGTAGCAATCCCTTCACCACTCGCATCTTCATCATCATCGGAGTCATACTCTTCTTGCACCACCAAACTCTTTTGAGGCACCTTCTTGTTGAACTTGTTCTTGCTTGGGAAGGACTTGCCCTTGTCTTTGCAGATAAGCTTGCCACCATTTTCTTCCCTATTCTCATATGGGCAATCGGCGACGAAGTGACTCACATTACCACAGTTGTAGCAAGTCCTTACACGTTGACCTTTGCCTTTAGAGCCATTAGTCTTGTTTCTTGAGAAGTTGGGCTTGGAGTTTCTTTTGTTGCCCCAAAATTGTCTTGATGCAAGAGCCATGTGCTCGTGGTAAGCATATTTGGTGTCTTCGGGGCAATCTTCATCCTCACAGTCTTCATCTTCTTCTTCCTCTTCATGAACTACCTTGGCCTTCAAAGCAAGGTTGGGCTTCTTCGAGCGTTGAACACGAGCAAGTGCGTTGTCGGCGGTCTTGTTCAAAATGTTCATAGCAATAAACTCATCCAACACATCGCTAGAGGACAAGGTGTGGAAGTCCGGTCTTTGACGAATCACGGAGGACATGCTCTTGTTGTAAGGCATAATGGCCTTGAGGAATTTGCGCTTGATCCAATTGTCATCCGTGTCCTTGCTCCCGTGATCTCGGAGTGAGACCGCAAGAGTAGTCAATCTCCGGTAAAGCTCACGAGGATCTTCATCTTCATTCATAACAAACTCATCGGCCTCATCAAGAATAACCTCAAAGTTGGAGCGTTGAATGCTCGAGCTTCCCTTGTACAATGAATTGATATGCTCCCATGCATCTTTGGCAAGAGTGAATGGGCGCAAATGAGGAAGCTCTTCGGGAGGCATGGCGGCTTGAAGAATGAACAAGGCGGATGCATTGAGTTGGTTGTCCATTTCTTCTCTTGGGGACAAGTTGCTTGGGTCATGCGGATAATAGCCTTGTTCAATGATTCTCCAAAGTTGAGTTGAGCTATAATTCAAATGAGACTTAATACGAAACACCCAATTAGCGAAGTTAGTCAAATCAAGCTTAGGAGGAGGACCATGATTGTTTATATGAGGCGAGGGGACCGGTCCTCCATAGACCGGGGGAGGGGGAACCGAGGCGTGTGTTCCCGTCCCATTCTTACCATGAGGGGAAGATGTATGAGAGTCTTTAGCCGTTTCCTTGCCGGAATTGGCCTCCAACGCCGATGCGGTGGGATTAACCACAAGCAGCGGATCGGGAGTAGACTTCAACCCCTCAAGGAGCTCTTTCATCATGGACTTAACCTCGGCCGTCATAGACGTCTTTAGTGAAGCCATAGCTTCATTCAAAACGTCTATAGTGACCGTGGTCAACTCCACGGCCTCGGGAACATTCCCAACACGCTCCCCGTCGTCAACCATACTCTTCGGGTGGTGAAACCCTTAATAAAGAGACGAGGCTCTGATACCAATTGAAAGGATCGATATGGTTGACTAGAGGGGGGGGGGGGTGAATAGGCAACTACCAATTTTTAGCTATTCTTAACAAATTGGGGTTAGCAACAAAATAGGTTGTCTAGATGTGCAACTAGGTGAGCAACCTATATGATGCTAACAAATACAACTCAAGTAAGTAAAGGATACAATATGAGTAAATCGAAGACAAAGTAAAGGTAAGAGATAACCACAAGTGGAACCGGTGAAGACGAGGATGTGTTACCGAAGTTCCTTCCCTTTGAGAGGAAGTACGTCTCCGTTGGAGCGGTGTGGAGGCACAATGCTCCCCAAGAAGCCACTAAGGCCACCGTATTCTCCTCACGCCCTCACACAATGCGAGGTGCCGTGATTCCACTAGTGGTGCCCTTGAAGGCGGCAACCGAACCTTTACAAACAAGGTTGGGGCAAGCTCCACAACTTAATTGGAGGCTCCCAACACAACCACGGAGCTTCACCACAATGGAATGTGGCTCCGAGGTGACCTCAACCGTCTAGGGTGCTCAAACACCCAAGAGTAACAAGATCCGCAAGGGATTGGTAGGGGGAATTAAATATCTCTTGGTGGAAGTGTAGATCGGGGCCCTCTCCTCCAAACCCTAGAGCAACAACAAGATTTGATGGCTAGGGAGAGAGATCGGGCTAAAATGAGCTTTTGGAGTAACAATGGAGCTTGGGGGAAGAGGTCAACCTTAGGAAGAAGAAGACCTCTCCTTTATATAGGGAGACAAAATTCCAACCGTTATCTGCCCTCTGCCAGCAGTCAAGCGGTACTACCGCTCCTAGGAGCGGTACTACCGCTTAGGCGGTACTACCTCGAACTGGTCAAAAACACACTAGGTGTGCCACGGTAGTACCGCCAGAGCGGTACTACCGCTGCCCCCTTACGGTACTACCGCTAAGGGAGTTTCGACCAGAACAGGCAGCAGTAGTAGAGGCGGACAGGGCGGCAGTACCGCGCAAGCGGTACTACCGTTCTAGTACCGCTCTACTACCGCTAGAGGGAAAAGTGGTAACAGAAACTCACACAGAGGAAAAACCCCAAGCGGTAGTGGAAGCGGTAGTAGGGGCGGTAGTACCGCTGGAGCGGTACTACCGTACTACTACCGTGCTACTACCGGTTAAGACAAACCGGCAACAGAAAGTTGCACGCTCGGGGAAACCCCAAGCGGTAGTGGTGCGGTAGTACCCAGCGGTACTACCGCTCCTTGGAGCGGTACTACCGTGGGTCCAAGCGGTACTACCGCTTGCAAACTTCTGAAACACCACAGACAACACAGGAAATGCTCCAGAGAAGGGAAAGGAGGTTGTGGGTGCATATGGGGCTGTGTACGTGTTGATTCCACCCATACCTTTCCAACGCGGACCCCCTCTTAATAGTACGGGTTTCCTACGACTCAATTCACCAAAGAAATCGTCGGAAAATAACCGTCTTCACTCTTTATCATCGAGGGGAGATAAACCGTCTCGTGCCTATCAATATAATCTCTGAAAAGGTCAACGCACACGATTAGTCCGCAAAGCGCATTGTCATCAATCATCGAAACTACTGGGGTAAAATATGCCCTAACACCGGGTATTACTCAGCAAGTGTGCCCGGCCAGAGGTAATCGAGCGTGTTGGGTAACAGTAGTGCACCCCTGCAGGGAAGTTATCTATTCGAATAGCCGTGTCCACGGTAACAGGCCGCTCAGTGTTGTATCCCGATCTATTACTACTTGAACTGGACACCTGTTAAATAATTATAAGCTCCGGGATCGCTTTCTCGTAGGGAGTCGAGGAAGGATCTCTAGGCTTTGCTTCCACATGCTTGTTAATTAATAATATGCTAATCTGCACTCTTCTTATGCTGCAAGACCCTGAAGATGCTAGTCTTCGATAGGCTAGGCTTCTCCCTCTCTATTCCGGCATTCTGCAGTTCAGTCCAAAGATATAGTCCCATTCCTTTGATACAGATGCATATTTAGTATAGATCTGATGTCAGTCTTGCGAGTACTTTGGATGAGTACTCACGGTTGCTCTGCTATTCTTTTCCCCATACACACTTGATAAATTCAGACGATGGAGCCCAGGAGCCAGATGCCACTGCAGGAGCTTACTACCAGGAGAGTCCCGGAGGCACGTACTACTGGGTTGAGCCAGCCGACCAGGAGTAGTTTCGGAGGCTCCCAGGCAGGAGGCCTGCGCCTCTTCGATCAGATGTCGTTGTTTGTGCTAGCCTTCTTAAGGCAAAACTTGACTAACTATGTCTGTACTCAGATATCATTTGTGTGTATGACTTATGTATTCGGGTCCTCATGACTCCTGGCTTGTAATATGTGGATTTATGTTTTTAGTTTGTGTTTAGAGTTGTGTTGTGATATCTTCCCGTGAGTCCCTGTGCTTGATCGTGCACGTTTGCGTGTATGATTAGTGCACGATTAAGTCGGGGGCGTCACAAGTTGGTATCAGAGCCGACTGCCTGTAGGAAGCCCCCTTCCGAATTCCTTGGTCGAAGTTGAGTCTAGTCTTTCCGAAAACTATTTTACTAACATGGTTGTGTGGCTTACGGGCCCACGTTGCCAACTGGGTGGTATTAGGATCTTTTATTCCTCTTCTATACTCTGGGACTCCGAACTTTCTTCCTTTCGGGTTAAATGAATTTTACTAACGCCGACACTAGGTTCTCGTAATCTCGTCCACCCGGAGAGCTGGATTATCTGTACTTGTTCCTTCACATTGATCTGATTAGTCTAATAATCACATTTTCTTTTACATTGGTTTGTTTAACCTTTCCAAGTTATATGATACTTCTCATTGTCATTTGACAATCCTGAACTTCCTCTGTTTCAGATGGATCGTTTGTTTCCGCCGCGCCCTGTGACGCAGCTTGTGCTTCGCACTTGGGCTCGTGATGCCCCTGGTTTTCCAGCTGTCCTGATCGCCCTCCTGACCAGACTGGGCTACCGCTGGTACCCCGAGTACATGGTTTATGAGGATTACCGCGAGTTCAACCAGGAGCAGTACCATGCTGATCTTCGTATCTTTGATCAACGGGACAACTCTGACACTGAGTTGCACCTTTTTCACGGTATTGGCGTGACGATTGAGATGGCAGTCCATGATGCCGCTTACTCTGCTGTCGCACGTCTCCGTGGAGAGCATAGTCACTTGGATGCCTCTGAGTTCCGATACATCCCGTATGCCCCTGCTGGAGATGCTACCGGATACTACACAGCTATCTGTGCCCCTTACGAGCGACGTCGATATGACCCACAGGTTTTGATTCAGTGCACTCAGGCTCTGGATCACACTGCCCGGGCTCTCACCGTCGAGCTGTTTGCCACTCGAGCACGTCTCTACGATGCTATGACACAGTTGCTACCAGCTGTTCGTGCAGGGATATATCCAGAGTACATTCTTTACCCGCGCAGGACTCAGATGCCGGCAGGTATTGATTGGCCTGCTGTTGGAGGTCACAGACCTGCACGTGGACCACTTCTCCCAGTTCGAGACTGGGTTCTGCATCAGAGTGCACACGGAGAGCAGGACTTTTCTGCCGTGGAAACTCTTCGTCCGCACTTGCAGTTACCCCGTTCCAGTGGTTTTCCCCGACGTTGACGTATCCTTTGCTATGTCTCGTTGTGTACTTCTCACCGTGTGCCTGGGCGCCGCCTAGCATGTCTAGCTGTTTAATTTTGTGAACTTATGCTATTCGCGTGTAACCGACTTTGTGTATGGATCTGTATGTCTTAAGTGACTATTGTTATGTATCTATTGCACTTTGTTTATTGTCGTGTTACATCATGTTTGTTTCTAAACATTTGCAGTTACTTTTACTAAACTGCCCCTTGTTAAAATTTTAGCAGGATGGTTAGACCCGGTGGTCGTGGCCGTGGCCGTGCCAACGATCCACCACCACCGCCAGACTATATGGCAGCTATGATGCATCAATTTGAAGTGAACCGTCAATTCATACAAGGCATCATGGCTCAGTTCCCGCACCAGAACCAGAACCAGAACCAGAATGCTCAGAACCAGCCACCTCCCCCAATAACTCAGCAGGAGTTCGTACGCCTCAACCCAACTGTTTACCGCAACTCGGAACAGCCACTGGATGATGATGACTGGCTTCACGGCATCGCTTACGAGATGGAATCTGCCAGTGTCGCCCCTGACAACCTTGTCACCTTTGCGACCTACTTTCTAAAGGGCCCCGCTACTCAATGGTGGTCCACCCATAGGCGTTCACTACCTGAGGGGATAGTCATCACCTGGGTCGAATTTCAGACTGCGTTCCGTGCCCGTTACATTCCTCAGGGAATCATGGACCGGAAGAAGACAGAGTTTCGCAACCTCACTCAGGGCAATAGGACTGTCGAAGCTTATCAGCGGGAGTTTCTTAACCTGTCCCGCTATGCTGAAGAGGACATTCCAACTGATGCTCGTAGACAGGAGAAATTCCGTAATGGACTCCACCTAGACCTCAAGCTTGCACTTGCTGTTCATCACTTCGCCGACTTCGCCACTCTGGTGAACAAGACTATCCAAGTTGAGACCGCTCAGATGGAGCACAAGGAGTCACAGAAGCGCCACCGTGATATTGGCTCCTCTTCGAGCTCAGGACAAAGGCGAAAAATCTGGATTCCCAACAGCATGTATCGTCCAACTGCCTCTGTGCCAAGGACTTCATATGCTGCACCCCGTTTGCCTCCTCCTCCACCGAGGCAGCCAAGAGTTCAAGCTGCTCCACCATGTGTTGCTCCTCTTCGTCCTGAAGATGGTCTGTGTTTCAAGTGTCGCAAACCAGGTCACGTTGCCAAGGACTGCCGCTAGAATCAGAATCAATTGGCTTTTCCTCGCAATGGCCGTGGCAACAATCAGACCCGCAATTATAATACCGGGCCTGCTGCTTATGGACGTGGACAAGCTTACCACGTTGACCTTGAAGAAGTTCAGGATCAGCCTGATACTGTGATGGGTACACTTCTCGTTAACTCAGTACCTGCTTCTGTTTTATTTGATTCAGGAGCATCACATTCATTTGTCTCTGGAGCATTTGCATTCATGCATGGCATACAATATGAAAAGATGCATACTCCACTAGTCGTTAAAACTCCCAGTGGTCATTGTCATGCTGACATGATCGCACCCAACATCACCGTCGAAATTAAGGGATTGGAATTCCTTGCCTCTCCCATTGTTCTGAAGTCTTCCACCATAGACCTCATTCTGGGAATGGATTGGTTGAAAGCTCACATTGCTTCAATCAATTGTGCCACCAAAGTCGTCCAACTCCTTCACCCCTCCGACGAGATAGTGAACTACACCGCTCGCATTACTCGGAATGCCGAAGCTCAGATTTATGCTCTGAATGCTTTGAACGCTTCACCCCTTGAGGGAATTGAGAACATTCCAGTCGTTCGCGAATTTCCGTACGTCTTTCCAGAAGAACTTCCGGGAATACCCTCTGTTAGAGCCGTTGAATTTGTCATCGACTTGAAACTGGGCACCACTCCAATTGCTAAGCATCCATACAAGATGCCGCCGCATGAACTCCTTGAGCTTAAGGAGGAAATCGACAAGTCACTGAAAAGGGGTTTCATATGCCCCAGTTCCTCTGCTTGGGGAGCACCTTCTCTCTTTGTTAAGAAGAAGGATGGAACAAACCGATTGGTCCAGGACTATCGGCCTATCAACCAAGCAACAATCCAGAACAAATATCCACTTCCCCGGATCAACGATCTTTATGATCAGCTTGCTGGATCCTCTGTGTTCTCTAAACTCGACTTGAGGTTGGGTTATCATCAGATCCGAGTTCGCAAGGAGGATATTCCGAAGACTGCTTTCGTTACTCGCTATGGATCATACGAGTACACCGTCATGTCCTTCGGATTGACTAATGCTCCAGCAACCTTCTCTCGATTAATGAACTATATCTTCATGGACTACCTCGACAAATTCGTCATGGTTTATTTGGATGATATCCTTATATTTTCCAAGAATGAAGAAGAACACGCCGAACATCTTCGGCTTGTATTGGAGAAACTCCGAGAGCACCAGCTATATGCCAAATACTCTAAGTGTGAATTCTGGTTATCTGAGGTGACTTATCTTGGTCATGTGATTTCCAAAGATGGCATTGCAGTTAACCCAGAACGAGTTCAGGCTATTCTTGATTGGACTCCCCCGAAGAATGTTAAGCAAGTCAGAAGTTTTCTCGGTCTCGCTAGCTATTGCCGCCGATTCGTTGAGAACTTCTCCAAGATTGCTAAGCCGTTGACTGATCTGCTCCACAAAGGTGTTAAATTTGAGTGGACAGAAAAGTGCCAAGAAAGTTTCCAGATGCTCAAAGATAAGTTGACATCTGCTCCAGTGCTAGCAACCCCGGATTCCAAAAAGGACTTCGTGATTTACTGTGATGCATCTCGTCAAGGATTGGGCTGTGTCCTGATGCAAGAGCGCAAAGTGATTGCTTATGGCTCTCGACAATTGCGACCTCATGAGGAAAATTATCCAGTACATGATCTCGAGCTGGCTGCAGTTATTTATGCTCTCAAACTGTGGCGACACTACCTCCTTGGTAATCGTTGCGAGATATACATGGACCACCAAAGTCTAAAGTATCTGTATACTCAACCAGATTTGAACCTCCGTCAACAAAGGTGGCTCGAGACAATAGCTGACTATGACATGAATATTTCTTATACCCCTGGCAAGGCTAATGTAATGGCCGATGCTTTGAGCCGCAAGGCTTATTGCAACAACCTTATGGTTCAGGAAGCGCAACCTAAGCTTTATGAAGAACTTCGCAAGTTGAACCTCCATATTGTTCCACAGGGTTATCTCAATACCCTCGTTATTGAACCAGGACTCGAGAGTACCATCAGAAACTTGCAGAAATATGACTCTGAAGTCGAAAAGGTTAAGAAATACCTATCCAAGGGAAATTCTTCTTACTACCATGTTGATGAAGAAGGTGCCTTGCTCTTCAAAGGCCGCCTAGTGGTCCCCAGAAAGCACAATCTGGACTCTCGTCCGGATGTTATGAAAGAAGCACATGATACGCCCTTGTCTATTCATCCCGGTAGTACCAAGATGTACCAAGACATCCGACAGAGATACTGGTGGCCTGATATGAAGCGAGACATTGCTCGCTATGTTGCTGAGTGTGATGTCTGCCGTCGCATCAAAGCAGAACATCAAAGGCCTGCTGGAACTCTGCAACCCCTTGATATTCCTGAATGGAAATGGGACAAAGTCAAAATGGATTTCATTACTGGTTTTCCCAGATCCCAGAAGGGTCATGATGCTATCTTTGTCGTCATTGACCGATTCTCCAAGGTTGCTCACTTTCTGCCAGTCAAGGAGACAATCACTGCTAGTCAGTTAGCAGACTTGTATGTTTCCAGAATCGTGTCACTCCACGGTGTTCCGTTGGAGATCAGTTCAGATCGTGGCAGCCTCTTTACCTCAAGATTCTGGGAGAGTTTCCAAGAAGCTATGGGAGCTCATCTGTCCTTTAGCACCGCTTATCACCCTCAGTCTCAGGGTCAAGTTGAAAGAGTCAATCAAGTGCTTGAAGATATGCTTCGAGCTTGTGTCATCTCATTCGGCAAGAAATGGGAGGAATCTCTTCCGTATGCCGAATTCTCTTACAACAATAGCTATCAAGCTAGTCTGAAGATGGCACCCTTTGAAGTTCTTTATGGACGTAAGTGTCGAACCCCTCTGAATTGGTCAGAAACTGGGGAACGATCACTCGTTGGACCGGACATTATTCAACAAGCTGAAGAACAAGTCCGCATTGTCCGTGAAAATTTGAAGACTGCTCAGTCTCGTCAGAAGAGCAACTATGATCTTAAACACCAGGTAATGGTCTATCATCCTGGCGAACAAGCTTACCTTCGAGTCACTCCGATGAAGGGCACTCATAGATTTGGGATCAAGGGCAAGTTAGCTCCTCGCTATATTGGCCCGTTCCGTATTCTCGCCCGTCGTGGAGAAGTGGCATATCAATTGGAGTTGCCGCCAAACCTTTCTCAAGTGCATGATGTCTTTCATGTATCGCAACTTCGTCGCTGCTTTAAGGATCCGATCCGAGCAGTGGATCATGAAGTGCTTGAATTGCGAGAAGATCTTTCTTATCAAGAGTATCCGATCCGCATTCTTGATCAAGCCGAACGACGAACCCGTCAGAAGGAAATCAAATTTCTCAAAGTTCAGTGGTCGAATCATTCTGAGGATGAAGCCACTTGGGAACGCGAAGACCGTCTTCGTGAAGAGTATCCCGCTTTCTTTCAGCCTTCCTCTTAATTCTCGGGACGAGAATTTCTTTTAGAGGAGGAGAATTTTAACATCCCCATGTAATAGCTACAGTGATCACCTCTTGATAATGCCAAGTCACCATGCTTAACAGTGCTTAATCATCTTTTGCATCATATCTCATTTCAAATTCAAAATCAAATTGAAATTCAAATTTAAAGTGAAAAATAAAAGTTGTCTAAATTTGAAATAAAAATGTTCATTAAATAGCAGATAATTAATAACTAGTTATGTTCAGGAAAACAACATCACTAAAATTGCCTAAGTGACCCTACCAACCTAAAACAGTAGCAAACAGCATCATTTTAATACCATTTTAATTAATAAAATTACAAATGAAATCATATTTTATCCTAACCATTTTCTGATGGTCGGTAATAATACACTGTAATATTTGAAACAAGTCACACGGGTTATAAAACTCATTTAGTGGTCTAACCATTTGCAAAACAGAGATAAAGAAAAGAAATAGAAAAAGAAAAAGAAAACGGTTAGAACCTACTGGTGCGCTGGGCTTTCAGTGCACAGTGCACGGCCCAGCCCACTAGTCGGGTCGTCGTCCTCCTCCCCGCGCCCTGTCGCGCGCGCGCTGACACGGCGACGGCCGTCGCGCTGTCGCCCATCCCACGGTTCCCCGGCGCCGTTAAGGGCAGCCCCGAGCCACTCTTCCCTCCCCCGAAACCCTAGGCCACCCCAGAGTTCCCCATCGCCTCTCCCTCGCTCACTCTTCTCCGCGCCCGAGAGCTCGCCGCCGCCCTCCTCTCGATCCTGCGGCCACCGGCCTCCCCGCGACTCGCCGACTTGTCGTAAAGCTCCGCCATCATCTTCTCCGTCGACTGCGCCCAGCCGTGCAAGCCGGGAGCCACTACCGCGAGCCCGGCGACCTCTTCTTCCCCGAAGCCGTCCGCCACTGCCGCCGTCGATTCGGTCATCTCCGACCACCCCGAGCCGTCCCCGGGCCTTCTCTGCAACACCAGTGAGCAGCCGCGTCTCCTCCCCCTCTTCCCCATGCGGATCTGTCCCCGTGCTCGCGACATTTTGCATCGCCGCACGCAACGCCGCGGAGCTCATCGCCAGCGAGACTCCGGTGACCATTTGGTCACCGGCTTGTGTCAGATGAATTCACCGCATCGCGTAGGCCTCGGCTAGCCTCTTCTTTTGCCCGTTTGCGCGCCGGAGTGCTCTCCCCGTAGCTCACCCAAACACCCCGCCGCCGGCGAGGTCATAGCGCTCGACTCCGGCCGCCCCAACCGCTCCGACCACCGCCATTCGACGCGCCGTCGTCTTGCCGTTCGAACGCGCCCAACCGCGACCAAAATGGTGCCATGTGCGCGAATTCCGACCGATGCCCGAGCGCGCCGCCGCGAAACGAGCTCGCCGGCGTGACTCCGGCGAGTCTCCGGCCACTGCTGACCTGGCCTGACGTGTGGGGCCCCCTGTGTCACTGACGGGTGGATCCCGTTGACCCTTTGACCCGGTCAACTCGCTGACGTGGCACCCACTGTCACTGACATGTGGGTCCCGCTAAATTAAAAAGTTTTTAAATTTAAATAAACCGTTAGTTAAATTGTTAATTAAATTAATTAGTTAATTAGTCACTCAGAGTGCGGGCCCACTAGATAATTAGGATAATTAGATTAAGTTAATCTCTGTTTAGTTAGTCCAGTCACTGACCAGTGGGTTAGTGGGACCCACTGGTCAGGGTTGACTCTAGTCAGCCTCTGTTGACTGCTGACGTCAGAAATACATCATGCTGACGTCACCCTACACTGTTCTGGATAATTCGGGATTTAATTAATTTAAATAAATCTAGAAAATCAATAAAATTTTGAAAAATCATATCTTTTAAACCGTAAGTCAGATGAAAATAATTTATATATGTAAAACGATCAGAAAAATATGTAGAATCTGAAATATGCAATCAAAATGCCTGTCCAACACTCCTAGCTAGGTGAACATGGAACTTTTTGACTGATTTCGATAAATGAATAGTGTTCAACATTAAAATAAATCCAAATAAATTCCTAAATTAACTAAATCACTTAGTTAGGCAGTAAAACACCTCTGCATACCATTTAGGCATGTCATGCATAGTGATTGCATTTTTGTCGTGAATTTATTGTTTCTCCCCCTCCTTCTCTCCCGATAGACGCCGAGACCGACGCCGACGCAGCTGAGTTCGCCTACACTCCCGACGAGCAGCCTACTGACGATCAGCCTCTCTCAGCAGAGCTTCCAGGCAAGCAACCCCCCCTTGATGCATGCCTATATCACCTATTCTCTCTCCCTCCTGCTTGCATTAGAATTTGCTACTGCTATTGTTTTATCCTATTCTGATGCATAGCATGTCCTTGTAACTGTTATTGATTCCTGCTTATTATCTGAGATGCTTAGTATAGGTTGGATGGTAAACCATCTGTGGCCCCTCTCCCTTGCTGTAGTTGCCCCGCTTTAGTATCTGTGCCCCGATCAGTGTGATTGAACGGGTGGAGAACAGCACATCACCGCACACCCCTTAAGTTGCTCGACTCTCCAGAGCTGGCATCGAGTGCCGAGGGTGATACCTCTTATCTCACTTCCGATGATGTCTCTGTAGAATAGCTATCCGGATATGGGATACCGAGGGTGATTCCTCTTTCATCACTTCCGGTTAAGTTTCTGTCGTGCAACTCCTCGAGTGGGAAACCATCGAGGGTGATTCCTCGAATTCCTTCTCGTTACTTTGGACACATGTTTACTTTGACCTTTATTACAGGCGGGTCGACCCCGAGGGGTACCCGCAGGGAATTATGAAGTCGGGCTTGCCAGGAGGGCACCCGCGAGAGATTAATGTGGTGGAACGACAGGGCAGGCGGAGACCACCCTGTTCGTGACCCGTGTGTTACCAAGTCGGAGCGACAGGTAGTCTGTTCGTCTCTACGAGTTACTAAATACGCCTAACGGATTTGGGTATTTGATCTGAGTGGGTCGTTGGCCCTATACGCACTACCACCACGTGGGATAATGGTTTAATGGGGCCCTCTACGTCGTATGTATCAGCCGAAAGCTCTTCAGACATCACAGCTCAGAGATGCGGGCTGATTGTTGGGGTTGGGCTGGTTATGTCACTGGTGTATTCAGTGTCGCACCTGCGCCCCGGGCAGTCTCGCAACGTGCAGGAGTGCAAAGGGCGATGGCCCAAGACCCCTTCGCACTTAGGATTTAGACCGGCGTGCTGACCTCTCTGCTGAGCCTAGGTAGGACTGCGTCGTGTCGATCACCCGAGGCCGGGTATTACTCAGCAAGTGTGCACAGCCAGAGGTAATCGAGCGTGTTGGGTAACAGTAGTGCACCCCTGCAGGGAAGTTATCTATTCAAATAGTCGTGTCTACAGTAACAGGACGCTCAGTGTTGTATCCCGATCTATTACTACTTGAACTGGACACCTGTTAAATAATTATAAGCTCCGGGATCGCTTTCTCGTAGGGAGTCGAGGAAGGATCTCTAGGCTTTGCTTCCACATGCTTGTTAATTAATAATATGCTAATCTGCACTCTTCTTATGCTGCAAGACCCTGAAGATGCTTGTCTTCGATAGGCTAGGCTTCTCCCTCTCTATTCCGGCATTCTGCAGTTCAGTCCAAAGATATAGTCCCATTCCTTTGATACAGATGCATATTTAGTATAGATCTGATGTCAGTCTTGTGAGTACTTTGGATGAGTACTCACGGTTGCTCTGCTATTCTTTTCCCCATACCCACTTGATAAATTCAGATGATGGAGCCCAGGAGCCAGATGCCACTGCAGGAGCTTACTACTGGGAGAGTCCCGGAGGCACGTACTACTGGGTTGAGCCAGCCGACCAGGAGTAGTTTCGGAGGCTCCCAGGCAGGAGGCATGTGCCTCTTCGATCAGATGTCGTTGTTTGTGCTAGCCTTCTTAAGGCAAAACTTGACTAACTACGTATGTACTCAGATATCATTTGCGTGTATGACTTATGTATTCGGGTCCTTGTGACTGCTGGCTTGTAATATGTGGATTTATGTTTTTAGTTTGTGTTTAGAGTTGTGTTGTGATATCTTCCCGTGAGTCCCTGTGCTTGATCGTGCACGTTTGCGTGTATGATTAGTGCACGATTACGTCGGGGGCGTCACATGTGTGGATCTGAATGTCTTAGTTGACTACTGTTACGAATCTATTGCACCACTTGTTCATTATCATGTTACATCATGTTTGTTGCTAAACACTTGCAGTTGCTTTTACTAAACTACCCCCTATTAAAACTTTAGCAGGATGGTTAGACCAGGTGGTCGTGGTCGTGGTCGTGGCCGTGCTCCCGAACAGCCACCACCGCCAGACTATATGGCAGCTATGACGCAGCAATTCGAGCTGAACTGTCAGTTCATGACTGGAATCATGGCTCAGTTCCCAAACCAAAACCAGAATGCTCATAATCAGCAGCCTGCTCCAATAACTCTGCAGGAGTTTGTGCGTCTCAGCCCTACTACTTACCGCAACTCTGAACAGCCACTGGATGCTGATGACTGGCTTCGCGACATCTCCTTCGAGATGGAATCTGCCAATGTTGCCCCTGACAACCTTGTCACCTTCGCGTCCTACTTCTTGAAGGGTCCCGCTGCTCAATGGTGGGACACCCACAGACATTCACTACCTGCTGGGACAGTCGTTACTTGGATCGAGTTTCAGACTGCTTTCCGTGCCCGTTACATTCCTCAGGGAATCATGGACTGGAAGAAAACAGAGTTTTGCAACCTTACTCAGGGCAATAAAACTGTTGAAGCTTATCAGCGGGAATTCCTTGAATTATCCCGCTATGCTGAAGAAGACATTGCCACTGATGCTCGTAGACAGGAGAAATTCCGTAATGGACTCCACCCAGACCTCAAGCTTGCACTTGCTGTTCATGACTTCGCCGACTTCGCCACCCTGGTGAACAAGGCTATTCAGGTTGAGACCGCTCAGATGGAACACAAGAATGCCATCAAGCGCCACCATGACGCTGGCTCATCTTCGGGCTCGTCATCGCAGAAGCGCCGTATCTGGATTCCCAATAGCATGTATCATCCAGCTGCACCTCCTCCACCGCCGGGGCCGCCAAAACCTCGGGTTCCACAGCTTCGAGCTCCTGCTCCCCGTCCCAGTGATGGGCTCTGCTTCAAGTGTGGCCGTCCAGGTCACCGTTCCAGAGAATGCCCTCAGAATCAGAATCAGCTTGCACTTCCCTCTGCTGGCCGAGGTAACAATCAGCCTCGCAACAATAATGCCAGGCCTTCTTATGGTCGTGGTCAAGCTTACCATGTTGATCTGAATGAAGCTCAAGATCAGCTTGCTACTGTGAATGGTACTATCCTTGCTTACTCAGTACCACCCCCTATTTCAATTGATTTAGGAGCATCGCATTCATCTTGCGCTTATTTTTTTTTTTTGCATTCACGCATGACATTAGATATGAACCGTTGCACGAGCCGTTAATGGGAAAATTCTCCCGCGGGCCCATGCCAAGCATCCTTGGTATGAATACCCCAGTCTTTACCCTTTCACCTTCTGAATTCTCGGGACGAGAATTTCTTTTAGAGGAGGAGAATTGTAACATCCCCAAGTATTAAGCTACAGTAATCCCCTGCTAATGATGCCATGTCATCAGCATCACTGTTGCTAAATCCCCCTTTGATTCAATCCGGTTCAAATTCAAATTTAAGTTAAAGTCAAAATTTAAAGTTTTCGAAATGTCAAAACTAAATTGTTCTATATGTGTCAAATAATCCATAGAAAATATTGGTGAAGAAACCACATTTCTATAAAGTATTTAAATGCACTAAAATAATTAAAACAGTGACCTAAATATTATTTTAAATGCTTTTTAAATTATAAAAATTATTAAACCTATTTTATTAAGGTGCCAAATTATTTGTGGCAGTGGCATAATTAGTAATACTAATTTAGGGGCTAGTGTTGTATTTTGTAAAACTAAATATAAAATAGAAAATAAATAATAAAAGAAAACAAAGCTATAAAAAAAGAGAAAACAGAAACCCCCGCGGCCCAGGCCAGCCAGGCCGGCCTGCTAGGCCCAGCGGCCCCCACCAGCTACCTAACCCTAGCCCGATCCCCATCCCTCTCTCCCTCGCTCCTGAACCCTTCCACTCCCTCTCGTTCTCCCGTGCATCGCCAACCACCAGTGGAGCGCGCCCGCGCCCGAGGGCCGCCGCCCCGCGCCGCCGCCAACGGCCCCCGTGCTGGCCGCAGCTTCCCTGAACCCCTCCTCGCTGTGAGCCTCTCCTTCGCCCCCTGATTTCCCCTCGACTCTGACGCCGCAGCCGTCCGCGCCGGCGCCGCCCCATACTGTTGCTCGGCGCGCCCCAGCCGCACCGCATGCGCGCGCGTGCCTGCCCGTGCCCACACTCGCCCGTGCCCGGCTGCTCCCGGCCACGCTGCAGCTTACTGCCGTCGCTGCTGCTGCGCGCTGGCCGCGCTCCCCGGCCGACTCTGGTCGCGCCCGGCCACGCGTGCCCGCACCCGCTGCCGCCCACGCCTGCCCGCAGCCGCCTGCGCCCGCACGCGCGCGTCCACCGCTGCACTGCTGCTGCTACAGTACTGCTGATCGTACTGTAGCAGTAGCTAGCTTTGTACTACTGCTGCTTACTGACTAGCCCTTTTTGCATCAACAAAACAGTCAGCAAATCACTTCAAAAATGAATAAAAATGATGTGAATAGTTTGTACACTTGACCAACTCCATTTCATCTCACTGGAACAAGTCCATTAGATGCATGGATTAATTGCTACAAAAATGACAAAAGTGCATCTTCTGTTAACAGAGAAAACTGAAGAAACAGATTACTGACTAAGCTAGTTTGGGGTTGTATTTGAACTAGCTACGTGCACTGTTCATGCCATCAGATGGCATGGATTGGTAGTACTCTTGGAGTAGAGTAAATCATCTATAGGAATCATCCCCATTAGAGCTATGAATAACCCATTATAGCCCCCACAAATTGGCTAGTCAAAAAACAGATTCTAAGACTTAGTAGAATTTCAGAAATTCCAGAAATTGAATTAAACTTTGAAAATTAATATAAAATAAACCGTAAGTCAGATGAAAATAATTTATATATGAAAGATGATCAGAAAAATCCCACGAATCCGATCGTGCCATCTGTTTTCATGTCGGGACCCTCTACGTAGGAGAACCCGCAACTTTTCGTCTATTTTTGGTAGATAAATAGTGCATACATACCGGTTAATAATTCCAACTTAAATCCTAAAATAACTAAAATGGTTTAGAGATGCATTAGGTCACCCCTGCACTACATTTTAGCATGTTATGCTCTGTGTATTTATCTGTTTCTTCCCCCTCTTCTCTCCGGTAGATTTCGGCACCGACGTAGCCCCTGAGTACTATTTCATCACCGACAACTCTTCTTTTCCGGCAAAGCTTCCAGGCAAGCAAACCCCCTTGACCATGCCTATATCACCTATTCTTTCTCCCTCCTGCTTGCATTAGAATTTGCTACTGCTACTGATTGACCCTAAATCTGATGCATAGCCTGTTTTTGTAACTGTTATTGATACCTGCCTGCAATCCGAACTGCTTAGTATAGGTTGGTTGATAAACCATCTGCGGCCCCCTTCTCGTTCTAGTTGCCCCGCTTAGTTACCTGTGCCCCAGTCGATGTGATCGACGGGCTGAGACCAACACATCACCGCACACCCCCTAAGTTGTTCGACTCTACAGAGTTATCCTCGAGTGCCGAGGGTGATACCTCTTATCTCACTCCTGATATGCCTCTGTGGTACAGCTAGTTGGTTGTGGGATACGGGGGTGATTCCTCTTTCCCACCTTCGACGTAGCTTTTGTCGTGCAACCCCGCAAGTGTGAATCCAACGAGGGTGATTCCTCCGGGTTCACCTTGACGGTAGCATCGAGTGGGAATCCATCGAGGGTGATTCCCCGGATTACCCTCTAGATGTTACGGACACACGGTTACATTTAACTGTTGCCCCCTTGTACTGTTATTGCGGGACAGAAGGGACAGGCGGTACCACCCCGGTAGAGGTGGACCTGAGTTCCCGACAGTCTCCTGGGAAGACGGGTTGAACTGGAGGGTACCCGCGAGATAATTACGAGGCACGGCTGGGCAGGCAGAGACCGCCCTAGAGAGGGATGGGCCTGACCCTTGTTGCACTTCCTTGAGACGGGGCAACAGGAGTACTGATCGTCACCGCGATCTCCTAATAATGCACTAACGGATCTGGGTATTGATCTGAGTTGGCCACTGGCCTATACGCACTACCACCACGTGGGATAATGGTTTATGGGGCCCTCGGCGCCGTATGTATCAGCCGAAAGCTTTGTCAGATGTCCAGTTCAGCATTGTGGCCGGGCCGGATCGTGCCATCCAAGTAGAGTTGGCGCTTTATATAAGTATCCACCCTGCACACAACGACCCGGAGTGCACAGGGCGATGGCCCAAGACCCCTGAGCACTTAGGATGTAGACCGGCGGGGACCTCTTTGCTGAGCTCTAGGTAGGGCTACGGTGTGTCGACCAGCCGAGGCCGGGCATGACCCAGGAAAGTGTGTCCGGCCAGAGTTAATCGAGCGTGTTGGGTAACAGTAGTGCACCCCTGCAGGGAAGATTATCTATTCGAATAGCCATGTCCACGGTAACAGGACGCTCAGTGTTGTATCCCGATCTACTACTACTTGAACTGGATACTTTTAATTAATTGGAAGCTCCGGGATCGCTTTCTCGCAGGGAGCCGAGGAAGGATCCCTAGGCTTTGCTACAACATGCTTGCTACTTTAATTATGTTACTAATCTGCACTCTTCTAATGCTGCAAGACGCTGAAGATGCTAGTCTTCGATAGGCTAGGCCTTCCCCTCTATTCTGGCATTTCTGCAGTTTAGTCCAAAGATATAGCCCCATTCCTTTGATACCGATGCATATTTAGTATAGTTCTAATGTCAGTCTTACGAGTACTTTGGATGAGTACTCACGGTTGCTTTGCTACTCTTTTCCCCATACCCGATTGCTGCGACCAGATGACAGATCCCAGGAGTCAGCTGCTACCGCCGACGACTGCTACTACACTTCCGACGGAGCCTACTTCTACGTGGAGACCGACGACCAGGAGTAGATTCGGAGGCTCCCAGGCAGGAGGCCTGTGCCTTTTCGATCAGTGTCGCTGTTATGCTAGCCTTCTTAAGGCACCCTTGTTTAACTTTGTGTCTGTACTCAGATATTGTTGTTGCTTCCGCTAACGCTTGATCGCGAGCTTATGTATTCGAGCCCTCTGGCTTGTAATATAAAGCTTGTATTATTCTTTATTTGTGTTTAGAGTTGTGTTGTGATATCTTCAAGTGAGTCCCTAGGCTTGATCGTGCGCATTTGCGTGTATGATTAGTGCACGGTCGAGTCGAGGGCGTCACAAGTAGGTTCATTTCAAAATCTGCTGAGCGTGCCTTGCCATTTTTCAAGATTTTGAAAAAGGCAGGACCAATGAAATGGACTCCGGAAGCGGAGGCCCTGCTACAAGGTTTGAAAAGATACCTCTCCTCCGCGCCAACGCTAGTTGCGCCTCAACCACAAGAACCGTTGCTGCTATATCTAGCGGCAACAAATCAAGTGGTCAGTGCTGCATTAGTGGCGTAGAGAGAAACTGATGACGAAGAAGCAGCAGCGGCAAGCCCGTCCAGCGACAAACCGGAATCTTCTCCGGCAAGGTCTGGTGCCGACAAATCAGAAACAGCGCAAGAGAATGAAGCTGATCAGCAAGTGGTGCCGAAGAAGAAGGTGGTGCAGCGGCCAATGTATTTTGATATTTCCCTTTTACAGGGGGCTAGATCAAGATATTCTGGTGTGCAGAAATTGCTTTTCGGTCTCCTTATGGCCTTGAGAAAGCTGCGTCACTACTTCCAAGCACATGAGATTACCGTCGTCACTCACTTTCCGTTGCAGCGTATTTTGATAAATCCAAATGCAACTGGCAGGATAGTGGAGTGGGCATTGGAATTGTCAAGCTTTGCACTCAAGTTTGAAAGCACATCA
Organism: Elymus sibiricus; assembly: GCA_039707655.1. Classification (NCBI taxonomy): domain Eukaryota; kingdom Viridiplantae; phylum Streptophyta; class Magnoliopsida; order Poales; family Poaceae; genus Elymus; species Elymus sibiricus. The sequence goes on along the minus strand of CM077664.1, from coordinate 108,090,831 downwards.
ACTATTCAGAGCAGAGCCTTGGCAGAGTTCATCGTAGAATGCACGCCAACGCAAGACGAGGAAATCCAAGAAACGGCTCTCCCCGGCAAAGAGACAGCTAAGGAATGGATCATGTACTTTGACGGTGCCTTTTCGCTGCAAGACGCCAGTGCCGAAGTGCTGCTTGTCGCACCCACCAGAGAGCACCTCAAGTATGTAATCCAAATGTACTTTCCCAGGGAGAAAGCAACAAACAACACTGCTGAGTACGAAGGGCTCCTTGCCGGTCTCAGGATCGTAGTGGACCTCGGGATCAGAAAGTTGATCGTCCGTGGCGACTCGCAGCTTGTTGTGAAGCAAGTAAACAAAGACTACCAGAGCCCATTGATGGAAGCGTATGTAGAAGAAGTGAGGAAATTGGAAGAGCACTTTGACGGATTGCAAACAGAGCACATCCCTCGTGCGGAAAACAGCATTGCTGATCATCTGTCGAAGTGTGCCGCTCAAAAGCTACCCGTGGAACCGGGAACTTTTGTACTCCATTTGAATCAACCATCAGTCACTCCATCAATGCAGGCCAGTAAAAGAAGAAAGTTGAACACCGACAAATATTTTCCGGCAGAGCTCCCAGAAGCCGCCGGCAAGAAAGTTGCCGGGAACAACGACACGACCGCTGGTGAGCAGCGGCTTCATGCAGAACATCAGGTTCTTGCCGCTGAAGCAAGCGCTCCCACGGCCGAAGAGATGCCTTTAGTCCTTGTCGTCGAGCCGCAGGCTCCAACTTGGGCACAACAAATAGTTCATTTCCTTCAAACAGGAGAACTTCCTGATGAGCAAGAAGAAGCTGAGAAGGTAGCCCGTCAGTCAAGTATGTATCAGTTTGTGGATAACACGCTATACAGAAAGAGACCAAACGGTGTGAAATTGAAGTGCATTCACCGGGAAGATGGACTAAAGCTGTTGGCGGAGATACATGGAGGCATATGTGGCTCTCACATAGGATCAAGAGCACTTGCCGGCAAGGCTTTCCAGCAAGGCTTCTATTGGCCCACTGTCCTCCAGGATGCAACTGAGCTAGTAACCAAGTGTGAAGCATGCCAGTTCCATTCGAAGAACATACATCAGCCAGCTCAAGCTCTTCAAACGATCCCTCTCTCTTGGCCTTTTTCGGTCTGGGGGCTTGATATTTTGGGCCCCTTCCCCCGTGCTACCGGGGCTTTGAGTTCTTGTACGTCACCATCGACAAGTTCACAAAGTGGCCTAAAGTGGAGGCAGTGAGGAAGGTGACAGCGCAATCATCCGTCAAGTTCTTCAAAGGATTAGTTTGCTGTTTCGGGGTTCCTAACAGAATCATCACCGACAACGGTACACAATTCACGAGCTGCACCTTCATGCAGTACACCCAAGACCTTGGCAGCAAAATTTGTTTTGCATTTGTTGCTCACCCGAGAAGCAACGGTCAAGCGGAAAGGGCAAATGCTGAAGTGTTGCGAGGCCTCAAGACAAGAACTTTTGACAGGCTGCACAAGTATGGAAGACACTGGATTGATGAGTTGCCGGCGGTTCTTTGGTCACTCAGAACGACACCAAATTGAGCTACCGGCCAAACACCCTTCTCCCTAGTCTATGGTGCAGAAGCGGTGCTCCCCATGGAACTCATATACGGGTCACCTCGAGTGCTTGCCTACGATGAGGCAGAGCAAGAGCAGCTACGGCAAGATGACACAACGCTCCTTGAGGAAGATCGTCTTCGAGCGGCTGTGCGAGCTACACGCTACCAACAAGCCTTGCGCCGCTATCATAGCCGCAAAGTGCATGCCCGAAGCCTTGAGTAAGGCGACCTTGTTTTTCGGCGCATTCAGTCCGCCAAGAAATCAAACAAGTTGACGCCGAAGTGGGAAGGCCCTTATCGGGTAGCACGAGTCACCAGACCTGGCGCAGTCCATCTGGAGACCGAAGATGGCATCCCAGTGCAAAACTCATGGAATATTAAGCATCTTCGCAAGTTCTACCCATAAGGCGCAGTTGCCGGGCCTCCCGGCAACCCCTTTTGTACAAGCTTTGTCGGCAAGACTTGTAACCCTTTGTACAAAGCCAGGCGTAGACCCTGTGCATAAATGGAATAAAGCTAAGTGTTTCGCAACTCTTTGTACATATTCGTTTATGCATAAATACATGTAATGTTGTGATTACGCTTTAGATTGTATGAAATGGCTGATGAACCGTCAAGGTTCCCAAACCACTCTTTTCTCTTCTTTATTTTTCTCAAAGGATAGAAGGATCCCTCGCGTGCAAGTTTCCTGGGGGGAGTGACGATGGGGGTACCATTTAATGACGTTCAAGTGATCATTTCATGCGACAAGAGTGCAAGGAAAAGCTAAGTTGAAAAACTTCGAAACAAATTCCTTGTTACATTTGCAATTTCCCTTGAACGATTCTATGTTTGTATGAAAAACATGCACGCGAAGGAACCTTGTCGTGATCATTCGCGCTCTGATTTTGCCTCGGGTCCGCTTGGCAAGGTCTGTAGCCGCACTGTGACCGGCAAAGTTATCTTGCCGGTGGCGGCACTTCTAGCATGCTGCTAAGGACCTGTTCCTCAAAGCGCTCGCGGCAAGTGTGCGCATCGGCAAGTTTCCGCACTGTGACCGACAAGTTACCTTGCCGGAGGCAACACTTTCAGCAGGCTGCTAAGGATCCATTCCTCAAAGCGCTCGTGGCAAGTGTGCGCACCGGCAAGTTTCCGAACAGCGTAGGGAGCACAATCATACAAAGACAAAGAAAAAAGCAAGGGGAACATCACGCATTCATCTGAGCATGACGAATAGTAGATATTCATTAAAAAGTGCTTGATAACATTTTATTAGCCCTTCCCCACAGGGTTTACATCGAGTGCAATACAAGGGCAAAAGGGACGCCTAGGCGAAACCTGACTCGCTGCCGGAAGACTAGATGATGGTGCTGCCGACGTTCAGCTGGAGTCGGAGCCATCGTCCTCGATCTTGACGTTTGGAGCACGGTCGTCCTCGTCCTCGTCATCGTCGTCCTCGGTCTCGCTGGAGGAAGCGGTGTCGCTATCGCTCGAGCTCTCCGCGCAGCACTCCAGACGAGCGCCTGAAGCCCCGAAGAACTTCACGACGAGCGTGTCAGATCCGTCCATCCTGAAGTGAAGGAGGTGTCCTTGCCCCAAGCAGCGAACACGGACGAAGGACTTCCACCCGCGCGTAAGGTACATGATGCCGTTGGAGGTCTCGACGGTCACCCAAACTGGGCCGTTGCAGCAGCCGTCCACACGCAGCCACAAGCCGCGCAGATGACTGCCTTCCATCTCCCTAGCGAAAGGACGAGCAAGCCGCAGCCAGCTCCGTGGCCGGTCACGCAGTTCCACGATGAACTCACGCGTCGTGTCCTCCGTATGGCCTTCTGCTTGGAGTGGAGCGGCCGGAGATGAAGCGGCAAGCGCGCCGCCACGGCTGCCCCGGGTGCAGCGTCTTCCACGACCACGAACCGCAGCCCTTCCTCGGGCGCTGGAGCCGGCTTCCGCACCCGTGACCAAGACGTGGGCATGGCCTCGAGGAGAAGCTCTCGTGGCAGCGACGGATGCACGAGCTCGGCCTCTCCTCCTCGCCATAATGGTGGCAGATGCGGGGGGAAGGAAGAAGAAGACGACGGTGGCTGGGGGATTGGAATGGGAGGAGGTGGATGAGCATCGCCCTCTGCAGCCCCCTCTTTATAGGGGGGGGGGGGGGCGCGAGGGCTGGCTCTTCACTGTCCTGGGCGACCGCCTAGTTTCTCCAATCCAGTGCCCTGCATTCCTGACCGGGCACACCACTCCAGCGACCGCCCAGTTCCGCCAATCCTGCGCCCTGCATTCCTTGCCAGGCGCACTACTCCGACGACCGTCCTTCTTCGCCAATCCATTGCCTCGCATGCGAATACGCGTGGTGGAAGGGCGTAGGAAAGGAAGGAGTAACGACATATACGGCAGATATTCCTCGCCACGTGTGGCCATGCACTTACTCAAGTCTGGCCCAACGGCCCCTCGCATACATGCGTGCACTCGGCTTGCGCGCGGGCAACAGCTACCCGCCCGACGGCAAGGTTTGCCAAAGGATGGCCGAAAGCGGACGCAAATCCAGATTAATAAAGAAGCAAAGAAGATCTCAGAAGACAGAAACCATCATGACTAAAATTATAGCGGCAGTTTTCTCGCCGCGTGCCTGTGCATTGTTTGGGCCTAGCCCAACGACGCTTCGGACGCGTGTATGGCCCAGGCCCGGGGGCTCCTGTCGGTGTATAAAATATGGGTATTTTATACCCTGACTTATGCACAGACAGTGGCAGCCTCCTTGCCGGCCAAAGGCTTGCCGGAAATTACCAAACATCAAGATTCAAGACCCAGTTGCAGAGACCACTGGAGAGAAGATCAAGACGAAGCACTAAGTTCTACACCAAAAATAACCTTTGCCGGCAAGGCTGAACCGGCAAGCTCCGTGCCGGCAAGCCTTCGCTAGCTGTTAGCGCTCCACCTCATCGAGCAGCTAGTCGCTAATCGATGAGGTGTCGAGCCCGCAGGCAGTTAGGTGGGATTTGTCGGGCACGTGTCAGCATACCGGAAGGAGATTTGCCTTTAACGACACCCGTCCAGAAGGCGTGTCAAGCTAATAGGAGGTAGCTGGGCGAGCGGTGCAGAAACCTTGCCGGGGCTCCTCCTCCACACAACACCTAACAGAGCATTTATTGCTTTTGTCCTAAACTGGCAGAGTTAGGTATGATAGCACTGTTTGCTATCTAATCACCTTGTAATGACTGTTTTGCCACTGTGGTAACCCCTTGAGCTATAAAAGGAGGGCCAGGGCAACCATTACAGGGGATCGCCCGATCGAACCCTGGCACAACTTGCATGCGTAGCTGCTCCTCCCGCACCTTGCCGGAGAAAGCGCTCCTTGTTCTTGTGTTCATACATATTCAATACACCAAAGCAGGAGTAGGGTTTTACACCTCACGGTGGCCCGAACCTGGGTAAAATACCTTGCATTCTCTGTTGATTCTGCTCTTTGTGCTTGCGCATTCCCCTAGCCGAACTGCAAAGGGGCCGGATGGCCCCATAGATGGCCGTACGCCCGACATACACGTTTAACATTTTTGACATAGATGATTAACATTTTTTAGAAACGCATATATTTGCATGTCTACTTTTTCCATACACATTATAAATATTTTGTATACATCAGGAACATTTTTTATATACATGTTTATTGTTTACTAAATAAATTATTAATATTTTTGAATACATATTTTTGTATGTCTATTTTTTCCCTACACATTGTACATTTTTGTATACATTGCAAACTTTTTTCCTATACACATTTAATATTTTTCAAATGCGTGATTAACATTTGGGGCGTGCTACGGCCGACGGATCTTTTTAAGAGATCCGCCGCCTCACGAGCCGTCAGATATGACGCCATCCTGTACGGCAGAGCGGTGTCTTTCATCATTGCAACAGAGCTGCTGTTGCAGAAATCTTTGCAACACAGGGCTTGTTGCAGAAAAACGTTTGCAACAAAGGTATTGTTGAAGAAAAACTTTTGCAACAAAGGTCCTGTTGCATTTTTTTTGTTCATCCTCTGGAAGAAATTTTTGCAATAGAGGTCTTATTGCAGAAACCTTTGCAGCATAGGTAATGTTGCAGGATTTTTTTCCGTCTTCACCTTTTTGCAACATAGGTGATGTTGCGGAAGTAACTTTCGCAACCTAGGTAATGTTGCAGATTTTTTTTGGCAATGAAGATGATGTTGAACAGCAACGTTGCCTTCTCCGTCGCCCTTTGCAACTCCGCCGTTGCAATTGCAGCAGTGGAGGCGACCGATGATGGTTGGGAACAGCATGATGGAGGTCGACGGCAGCCGTGCCAAGCTTAGGCACTTCGCAGCAGTCGCCGGTCGTGGTGGAGGCATCCGATGGCCGCCATCCTGCTCGCGGGGGCTCATGGCTGCCCAACAGACGCCTAGCGTATCGGCGGCGGCAGCGCCCCGACCCCCGTCTGCAATCTCATCCGCTCACCTGCGCCTTATCCATTAATTGAGACTTGAGAGAGATAGATCGAAGAGGAAAAGAAACCGCTCACTGGAGAAATGGAGATAGTGGTTAACGGGCTCCACACGGGACACGCGTTGTGTGGGAGAGGCGGCGAACACGAGCGTGGAAATCGATTGGTTGAAAGGTAGCTTTTCCCTTAACATTTTTTAAAAAATGCATGAAAGTATATTTTTGTAATATATATGTTTAGAATATTTGGAAGTATAAAAAAGTAAAAAAAAAATCAAAAAAAGAAAATACGCGTGAAAAAATAACAAAAATATAACGTGGAAGTGGCCTCCCGCACGCCTGGGACGGCCTAGTAGGGCTCTCGCTTCAGGTGAGGCTAGCATCGAACTCGTGTCGAGCGAGGTATAGGCGCGCCCCACGTTTGTTGCCCTCCTGTCGCCTTTGGCGGGGATTAGGAGGTCCCTTCGGCCTGTACCGCTCATCTTTTTTTTAACCGAAACCGTAGAACAATTGTTCTACAGTATATATATTAAATAAAAGTTCAGTATGTACAAGGCTAAAAGAAAACAAAGGGAGAATCAACCAACTCCAGTTCTATGAAAACCCATCGACGGCATGATGAACTAGTTTAGGAACTGGTCAACCCAATTCGAAAACAGAGCTTCGAATTTATTCTTGAGTCTGTGCCTGAGAAGCCTTGAGTGCCCTTCTCCAAGCTTGAACAAAGGGAGGTTGTGATCTGAAGATTTTTTCCATTGCGCTGCATCCATATATTCCAACATCCCATGATCGAAACTTCCATGCAATATTTGGAGGAACGGTTTCAGTTAGAAGCAGGATCAAAGATTGATATCCCCCTTTTTCTTTGACCAAGGATTGAATCCCAGCAGTCTAGAGCGAAATGACAATCCCAGAATAGGTGCAGAGCTGTTTCCTCAGTGTTTTGTTGACTGAGCTCACAATTGTAAGAAGGGAGATGAAAGGATTTCCTATGTAGGAGGTTCCTAGAATTCACTCAGTCATGCAGAAGTAGGCAGAAAAAGATCTTGTATCTTAACATGGCAGCATTCTTCCAAATCTTTTTGAAAACAGTGGGTGAGGTAGGGTCTATCTTGGATATATAAAGCGGGACGAAAGCCTTTTTCGGTATGCAGTTGTACATCTTGGATATATAAAGCAGGGCGAAAGCCTTTTTGGGTATGCAGTTGTACATCTTGATGGAAAAATATGATGATCCCCATGGATATATCCAATTATCATTGTCATCTGAGAGGTGTATATTCTGAGTAATGAGCTGCAAGTCTTGAAGTTGCTGATGGGCTTGAATTGAGAGTGGGGTGTGGAAGTTTCCCAAGGAATCTTCATCCTGAAGAAATTCTTGCATTGTCATGTTTTCCTTGATAGAAAAAAAGAAGAGCTCTGGGTATTTATCTTGCAGAGTTCCATGACCCCAGTACTGCTCATCTTCTTCCTTTTATCTCAATCCTCTGAGTTCCTGTGTGATTCGAGCTATACTCGGTGAATTAGTGATCAATTGAGTAAATTAGTACCGTGATCCTAGCACTGGCCGTAGCCCGTAGCATACTTTGCTTCTGTCTCGGTTGCAACTTTTGCAGCTTGGACTCAACGACGAGCTCAGGTCGAGAACGCATGCATGCCTAATGTTCGGCATCCAGTGACCGTCACGCAAAGTTCCGATGATTCACAAAGGTACTGCTTGCGGATTCTGATGATGGGTGTTAAAAGGCGCAAATGTCCATACCGTGCCCAGTCAAGCCAGTTCAGTCTCTGCCGAGCTACCAGCCTACCACTCAATGGAGGCAGCAGACGGGTGGACAAACAAGGTCGGAGGAGTACACGGAGTAGACCGACAAACAGTCCGCTGTCACGCGGTGGTTACTGGTGAGCATGATCAGACCACAAAATCAGTCGCATGTGGCCGTTGATTGACCCCGCGTCTTCCATACGCCCTACCGCGCGCGGGTGTCTACGTGTCGACGCCTGCCCTCGGTGCATGGCGTGAACCCTTCGCCGAGCCGTCGACTTGATCCGGTCTCCATCGCTTTCACTCACTCTCATGTCAGGTCTGGACTTCAGGTCAGGTGTGAAAGGCTGAAAGTTCCCGCTGGCCCCCATCCCAACCGGCAAGAATAGACCGACTCGGAGTCGCACGGGTCCCCACCGAGACGCGGACAGCGTCAACTCCCAAGTCTTCCTGACGAACTGGTTTGGTTCGATGCTACCTGCGCATGCTATAAATAAGTGGAGTGGAGATCAAATGGATCCACACCATCTCAAACAGTAACACGACCGTGTCCATGGCTGGGAGAATGGAGGCCAAGGTCGCGGCCCCCGCGCTGCTCTCACTCGTCGCAGTCACCCTGCTCGCGCACACGCTCCTCCTCCACCGTCCGCGCGCCACCGCCTGGCTCCTCTCCACCGTCGACCTCTTCCGGTTCGACGGCCAGCGCCTCCTCGAGCTCGTCAACCGGAGAAACATGATCCTCCTCTGCAACGCCATCCTCCTGGTCATCCTCAAGGACGCCGGACTTCTCGCAGCTCCAGCTCGACCACGCGGCAGCACCACTGCCCCTGCCACAGCGGCCGTTGGAGGAGCTGCCTGCTCCAGCTCCGCGGCACGGCCTCAGCCTAAGAGTCGGCGGATCAGTACGGCGGCTGGTGCGACCGACGACGACGAAGATCGCCTCATGCGTGAACATAGAGGCCCTGAGACGCCCACGGCGCGAGTACGGCGCGGGAAGCCGCTGACGAGAGCGAGACAGGGGGGATATGCCGCGGCGGTCCAAGAGATCGATCCCGCCGAGAAACAGAGATCGGACTACAGCTTCAACCACTTTCATCATGGTACTGACGAGAGAAGCAGAGGGGAGGAGCACACGGTGCGGCAGGAAACAGAGGCCGAGTGCGCTGGTGACGTGGACGAGATGAACAAGAAATTCGAAGAGTTCATCGCCAGCATGAGGAGGAAGATGCATCTCGAGACCCTGCAGCTGCAGCAGGTCGAGGTCTAGACGGAGAGCGGAAAATTATGTACTCCTACATGCAGATTGTAGAGTGGCTAGTAGGCTGTATAAATTCGACTAATGTTGCCAGAAATGGCCGTCCTGCATATCTAATTTTATATCAGAAATCGGAAATTATGGGAGAATGAGAAATTGTTGTACTGTTACAATTTTGCAATGGACTGAGTACTTCAGCTCTAGGGGGATTCCAGCGAACGATACGTTCCCCTGGAGGGTTCGATCTAGTGAACGATTCTGTTCACTAGAAAGAGCCCCCGAGCGAACCCCCTCCCTCCATGTAGGATAAGTTTGTTGCTCTCGTAACAGTCCCAGTTGGGCCACAAAAAACGCCCAGTTTGCTATGAACTACTCCCTCCGGTCCTTTTTACTATGCATATTAGATTTGTCTGAAGTCAAAGTTTAACCAAGTTTATACAAAAAATTATTAACATTCACATAACAACACCAATATCATTAGATCCATCTTGGGATATATTTTCATATTATATTTATTACGTATTATAGATGTTAATATTTTCTAATATAAATTTGGTCAAACTTAGCAAAGTTTGACTTCAGACAAATCTAATACACGGAGTAAAAAGGACCGGAGGGAGTACTATCAAGTCTGAAAACTGGTATTTCGACTTGACTTTGAATGGTTGAACAAAATGAACCAAATTGACATGACATGTATAATAAAACTACCATCATGTTTAAAAGGATTAGATTAAAAAAATGCATTAAAGTTGTGAAAATAGTCAAGGAAAATCCATCTATGTACAACTACATCACAAAAAGAAAGTTGCCATGCTCCAGTGAATAAAACTACCACGTATTTTTTTTAAATGTAACTATCTATCACTAAAATTTCTAAAAAAAAGTCGCTATTTTGAATTTTACAATAATTGCAGAAAATAAAATTGTCGTGTCGGTGGTACAAAAAATTCCTAAAAACATTTCTATACTTTGCAATTATTGAATAGAACAAAACCTTTGAAAAGCCATGTGACCATCCATATGTGCAGGAAAAATGTAAAAAACGCCATGTCTTACTATATACCATGATGAAGAAAAAATAAAATTTGTAAAGTTACCATGTGACCAGTACCAAAAAAATTGTAAAATTTGCCATGTCTTACAAATTTCCTGAAAGTGGCCATGGTGTGTACATGTGTCATGTTATGAAATTCTAAAAGAATCCTATAAGTTTCCATGTGAACATTGCAAAAAAAAAAACATTATAACTGCTGCCAATTTTGGGGGGGGGGGGGGGGGGGGGCAAAAAAAAATCTGAATTTTCCATATGAACAGTGCAAATAATTTTGCCATCTCATTTTTTCGAACTATGCTATGTTACTTTACAGAAAATGCCATGTTTCAAAAACATCTTCTCTTAAAAAAACTGACTGGTTTTCAAAAGGTTTTCTACCATAGTAGAATATTGATCGAACTACCTTGGTCTAATTAATAAAATTGTCATGTTGCCTACAATAAAACTGCCATGGTCTAATAAAAATATTCCCATGCCTAAGTAATAAAAATGCCACGCTACCTGTAACAAAATTACCAAGGCCTAATTAAAACTACCATAGACTAATTAGATAGAAAATGGCATGGTCTAATTCATATAATTGCCATGATCCAAATAATAAAAGTGTAATCGCACGTACTATGAAACTACCTCCCTAAAAAACGAACTATGAAACTACCATAGCCTAACTGATGGAATTGCCATGGAATAAAATGATATAAATTGCCATGGAATAAATTATTAAATTGTCATGCTACCTATAATAAAACTACCATGTTCCAACTAATAAAAGTGTCATGCTGCCCATAGATAAAACTACCATATACTAATTAAAAAGAACCGCCATGGTCTAATTAATATAATTGCCATGCTCTAAATAATAGAAGTGCAAAGGCACCTACAACAACACTACCATGGCCTAATTAAAAAGAAATTGCCATGGTGTAAAATAATATACCATCATTTAAAAACTCGGAAAAAAATTTACAAAGAGACATGGCAAAAACAATTAAAGATTGGGTCTATATGTCATGACAAATGTAGAAAATATGAATGGTCATATGCCAAAAATTGTGGTGGGGGGGGGGGGGGGGCTAATTGAACATGGTAATTTTCTTATATTTTGGACAAACAAAAAGGTCGCATGGCAACTTTCAAAAATTGTTGTTACTCAACAAAATAAAAAGGAAAATACACTAGAATTGTCGTCTATAAGAAAAGGTAAAAACTACCCACAAGTTCATCATTTCGCACAAAAAAATATGTTATCCAACACTAATCTGTTGCCCCATCCCAATCTCCAAACTTTATTGTGTGAAAAAACTTCTCATAATTAAATTGGTACCGAAATGATTTGCCTTGCCAGAAACACAAAAGCATGATTCCTCGAAAGTGAATTTGCCATGTACAATCTTCTTAAAAACTATCTACACCTAATTAATGAAATTGCCCAATGAATAAAATAATAAAATTTGACATGGGCTAACTTATAAAATTGCCATGCTACCAATATAAAACTACCATGTTTTTTGAAAAACTAAATTTTGATAAATTACAATGAAAAAGTTCCATGAACATGCAATAGGCACTCCGTAACCACCAATAAAAAGATCCTAACAGTTGCCCCAAGGGTATCTTTAGTTGCCATGGTAATACAGATTAATTTGCTATGGCAACAGATGTATATATGCCATGGCAAACACATCCAAAAAGGGCAAACATCATAAGTTGCCATGGCAAAAACTTCTTTAGTTTGTGCGCAAACATCTAGTGTTGCCATCGCAACACTTGCATCCTTTCGTAGAGCAGCGAAAAATGTACCCTGGCCCTAACTAAGTTGTGAAAGACAAAATGCTCACCCCCAAATGCCCCTCTTATCCATGCCTCATCATCAGTATGGAAATGTTGGGCCCCCCTATCGTGTAAAATCTTCATACCGGCTGTGGACTTCGGACCGGAGGCTCAGGCATGGATTGCAAGATGAAAGTTGTCCTTGTTTTCTTTGTGATGAAGAGGAGGATACAGTGGACCATTTACTGATGAACTGCATATACGTCCGCCAGGTCTGGTACCTTTGTTTCAGGAAGGCGAGGATCAACTTGAAGTGGCTGCCGTTTAGGCTAGACTGGCTGGAGACATGGTGGAGCACCACTCGCAAACTTATCGCCATGAGGTACACGAAGGGATTTGACTCCCTGGTCACTGCTAGAGCATCTGGAAACAACGTAACGGACGGGTATTTGGGAGGTCGGATTCAGTTACTGAATGGACGTAGGCGTTTAACATTTTCCAGGAACTGAAACAGTGGTTCTTGGCAGGAGCTACAGGAATTGAATGTGAGGAGTAGAGTTTAGGTCTAGGAGTGGAGGTTGGATTAATAGTTGGTCTGGCTTGTGGTGGTTGTAATGTTTCTCTGTTGTAACTATACTTCTATCCTTCTATATATGAAGCTATGGTATGCAATTTGTATACCCTTGAAAAAAAAATCCATGCCTCATCATCAGTATGGCCTACTGCACCTCACTATCCACTGGTACACCACGCATCGTTCTTAGTTCGCGGAACCACTCCTAAAAACGTAAAAATTTGGGGATCCCATCACGGCAAAATCTGTTCAGTCCACTCTAGGAGAAGTCTCATACCTTGGTGGCATGGACAAGCAGACCGGCGGCACTGATTTATGCGGTGGCCAGTGTAGGGTAAGAGGGGGCAGTCATTGCCATGGGGGTCAAGACTCCAATCACGCTGATGCATCCTCACGGAGGAGGGAATGTAACATCCCAAAATTCTAAATTTTGGAATGTTGATTATTTAGATAGAATTAATTTAAAATTACTTGTGTTGCTTGTTGTTAGGTAACTTTTGCTAGATTTGGAACTTTTGGAGTTAAATGAATACTCAAATCGAGAGGGAATAAAATGACTTTACCAATTATTCATTTGGAATTTTGGATCTTATTTTGGGTTTGAGAATATTCAGAATATTTCCAATTCAAATATGAGAGAGGATGACATGACTTCCTCAATAATTAAATTGGAAAGTGATCAAATATTCTTCATATTGGATTTTCAAAATTTAAAACAAATCCATAAAAAAACAATTAAGTAAGAGAAGGTAATATGACTCCTTCAATATACAAGAGTTGGAAAGTGTTTTAAATATTGTTTGGTTATTTGTTTTGAAGTTTGAAAATATTTTAGGAAATATTTATAAAGCCCAAAATAAATTTATAAAAATCTTATGTGTATCTTACTTCATAGTTGGGCTGGAAAAATATTCACTGTCTACTTACTTAAAAAAAACTTACTTTAAAAAAAAGTTCAGTATCCAAATCCTGCTCGACTCGTTAGGCTCATTTGTGATTCGCACACATATACACAACCCTACACACCCCTCGATCTCCTCTCTCGATCAGCTGCCTCGCTTCGCGAATACGAGCTCGAAACCGAGCCCACCAACCTCGTGCTCATACGCCTCGTCGCCCGAAGCTGCCGCAGTGCATCGTTGCCGCCTCCGCCGCCCACCATGGTAAATGCTCTCGCAATCGCCTCCGACACCGGTTGTTACGATCGTGATTGGGCGGGACTGCCGGAGGAAATACTCCTGATGTTCATGCGGGAGCTGGAGATCCCCGACCTCGTCCGCTTAGGCGCTGTCTGCGCCTCGTGGCATACTGTTTACTTAGCCTTCCGCCGCCATCGCCTCCCCCTTCCGATCTCCCGGAAGCAGCTCCCCCGCCTGCTCTACGCATGCCGCAATCATGCCGCAGGGAACCGGATCCTCTAACATATACATATAGAAGAAGGAAAGTCACCGTGCTATCAGTGCCAGCCTAGTGTAAAATAAAGAAGGGAAGTTAGATACCGTTAGCAGACTGTTTACTGTTGGTACTTACTGTAGATATAAATAATCTAAAACTAAATTTATTTCACCATCAATTTGTCTGTATGTAATTACTACTTCATCCGTTTCTAAATATAAGTCTTTTTAGATATTCCAATACGAACTACAAACGGTACATACTCCATCCGTTCCTAAATATAAGTCTTTTTAGAGATTCCAATACGAACTATAATTTAATGAAACATGCTTTCGCCCTGCTTTATAAATAAAGCAACCAACCAGTCCAACAACGACTACCAACAAACCGAACGACAAAGTTTGTTGGGGCCATAGCACAAGCAAGCCCAAAGAAAGGATAAGAGAAAGCATAAAAAAGACCACCAAGTGGCCATCGCATCACGAAGGCATGAAGACGCCGACGAAGCAAGTCGACGTGACGTAGCCTGGAGTGCATCCAGCATCCGCCCTAGGCGCTCCTGATTCCTCTGTCTAGCGAGCGGGTGCCAGTGCTGTAGTAACGCAAGAAATTTGAAGAAAGAATCAGAGGCGCGTCGCAAGAATACCCTCTCAATCACCATCTTATTACGCGTCGTCCAGAGTGTCCACGACTGGGCGGCAAATCAGCCAAAAAAGGCGTCTTTCCCTCCCAGTTTGCACCGCTCTGGTCTGAAGGAAGCTGGCAAGATCCGACGCCTCCCACTCAGGCCCGAGTGCCTCCCGGACAAAACTCCAAAGCGACCTAGCCGCTGTGCAGGAAAAGAGGATGTGGGTCCCATTCTCCGGGACTTCACACAAGGGACACAACCCACTACTCGGGCCATGCCGCTTGAGCATCTCCATCCCCGATGGGAGGCGATCCCTCAGCAGTTGCCAAACAAAAATCTTAATCTTCAGGGGTAGAGGTGCCTTCCAAAGAGGGGCGGCGCTAGATCAGTAATTTGCAAATTAATTTAAATCATTTTAATCTTAATCATATGAATTGGAAGAAGGGAAGTTAGGGTACTGTAGCTTCTCTAACTTTCCTTATTTATGTTAGAGAGGATCCAGTTCCACTCCACCATCGGCTCCGCGCACGGTTGGCTCGTCACCGCTAATGAGGCCTCCAACCTCCAGCTCTTCAATCCCATCACGGGCGCCCAAGCCCGCGCTACCGTCCATCACCACACTCCACCACGTCGACAGCTGCACCGACGTCGAAGGCCACCTCATGTACAACGTCTTTGAGAGGGGCGATCCGGAGCTGACCCCCTTTCACGCGCGCAAGGCCAAGGACTGCGTGTACCACCGCGTTACGCTCTCCTGCAGCCCGTCGGCCGGGAGCGCTTGCGTTGTGCTCCTCATGCACATGCCGGTTGGTGAGCTCTCTTATGCCCGGCTCGGTGACGAGTGATGGACGTGGATCTCGCCGGACCACCACCACCTCATGGGCATCAGCTTGGGCTTCATGGACTCTTTCTACAAAGAGGACCAAGATTTGTTCTATGTGCTTCGCAGCCACAGATCGGTTTTCATCCTAAATTTCAATGGGCCGTCTATTGTTGTCAAGAAGATCATGCGCAGAATTAGGAAGTGACATGATCCTTCTAGCATGTACATCCTGCAAGCTCCATGGGGTGATATTTTGTAAATATGGAGGTGGAGGAGGTACGTCGAATCGTCCACACCCGTGGAGCTTCCTATTATAGATCTGGAGGGTCACAACGAAGATGACATAGACCGATATATTGAGCTCAGAACAACTGAAATAGAGCTCTATAAGGTTGACCTTGAGAACCAGGCACTTGTGCAGATGGAAAGCTTAGTGGATCATGCACTATTCCTTGGTTATAATAGCACCATGTGTTTAAACACTAAAGGCATTGAAGCCAAACTGTGTCTATATCACGGATGGTTCTTACGAGTACGTCAACATGTGTAAGCATAACTGGCGAGAAGTCAAGTTTGGGATATAGAAAACAAGAGTCTACAGACTTTTGAAAGTGATTTGTTACTTGTTCCTGGATGAACCGGCCTTCTCCGGTTTGGATAACACCCTCCCTTTTCTAGTAGGGTGACACATCTAAGACCTTGTTTTACTTTGATAACAATGACATCTGACCTTTTTTTCTTTTGAGAAATACAATGACATTTTTATGAGTGGAATAGGGTTCTTTATTCATTCAAAACGTTCAACGGAATACATCAAATATTAGGTAGCAAACCCGGACAAACATAACGGCCTACGTCCAAAGATGACGTAACCTTAGGTAAGATATGAGCTCCTGCTATAGTCACCCTATTCTCATGAACTACGGTCGTGCATCAAAATGATGATGTGAGGTGCTCCA
The DNA here is from genome assembly GCA_039707655.1 of Elymus sibiricus. NCBI lineage: Eukaryota > Viridiplantae > Streptophyta > Magnoliopsida > Poales > Poaceae > Elymus > Elymus sibiricus. The sequence continues at coordinate 108,074,575 of CM077664.1, read as the reverse complement.
TCTCCATCAAAATCATCATGTAGGAGCATAATGCCTTCTTATGATAATTGGTCACCACCTGTAGACTCTCGTCGTCGGTGCTGGTGATGTATTCATCGATGGAGCGGCAGTACTCCTCACTGAACTCAATCTTCTTGTTGTAGATCTTGGTGAGACGATGCTCCCTCTCCTCCCTCAGGATGGCTCGTCTCGCCGTTCACCTGATTGCACTGGGGAGGTCGTGGAAGGTACATCTACCGCCATCTCTCATGCTCACACCGGGGAGGACGACACGATCCTGATTTTCCGCCATTGATGATATTTTTTTAGATTTGCTCTCATCTAAGTTCCCACACCGTCCGATAGGCTTACTAAGATTTGTTTATTTCTACGTTTCTTTTTTCAACAACTCTTTAATTTGCCTGGCCGATGTCTAGGGCGAATCAGCCGTGTCCCACGACCGCCACTCGTCCCCTTTGGGCCTAGGCCTGGATGGCAGCCAATAGTTTCGCCTTTCTTGCCCGAAGCATGATTTTGTTACTCGTGCTTCTCCTCCTTTTCGCAAGCAATTTCCCTATTCTAAATAGATATATGTTGTAATTAGTGGCACGAAGCAATTTCATTTCTTTAGTGTTTTGTTATCAATGAACGTTACAAATCACATTCGAAGGATTGTCCTAAGTTGTGGGCCCTAAATTCTTCGGTGTTCTCCTAGCGATACCCAGACAATCTTATCAAATTTGAAGAGGGGGGTCATTGAGAAATCATAGTACATAAATTATTATTTTCTAAGGGACTAATGAATCATTTTAGTTCACCGTATCATGCGAGATTTTGCCAGTATACTCAATCTAAAATCTTGCATATTTATTAGACTATTACTAGGACAATGTCCGTGCATTGCAACGGTATATAAAATATTCTAGTACGTTACCTTGTGATTTACCTATCAACATTAACGCGATTGTGTAAATAATGTTTAACAAATCCTCCCCGTGATTTACCTTATATTTTGATGAGAAGTTTGGTAAGTAAATTAAAGTGGAATTGATTAAGAAGGTAAGTAAATTAAAATGAAATTGTTTCAGAAGGTAAGTAAATTAAGGTGATTGATATCATACGGGAAAGGTTGGACGAAGGGATGGTGGGAAGAAAAGTGAAACACGGACCCTTACATTCTTTTTAAATAGGAGAGAAATATTAATACGATTGTGTAAATAAATGTTTATCAAATTCTCTCCGTGATTTACCTTATATTTTGATGAGAAGTTTGGTAGGTAAGTTAAAGTGGAAACGATTCAGAAGGTACTGAGTAAATTAAGATAATTAATGACGAAGGGATGGAGGGAAGAAAAGTGAAACACGGACCCATACATTCTTAGAAGTTTGGTAAGTAAATTAAAATGAAATTGATTCAAAACGTAAGTAAATTAAGGTGATTGATATCATACGGGAAAGGTTAGACAAATGGATGGTGGGAACAAAAGTGAAACAGGGGCCTTACATTATTTTTAAGTAGCAGAGAAGAGATTGTCTTTTTTACCTCGGACTATCAATTATCCTTTTTTGTCCTTATTATATTCTTTTTAAGATGACTAGCGCATTCTCGATGTCTCACATACCATCTTTAGTTGCTATGACTTGCAAACACTTAAGAGTTTCTCTACAAACATTGTACGATTTGGATCGTTGGTTTGAGAGCACGATGTTGTATCTGGCCAAATATATAGAAGGAAGAAATAGGCTACACGCACAAACGACTCGAGTGCATGTGGTCAACGATACGGTAGTAAATGTGAGCAGACATACTAGGGTTGAGCATTTAACACCCGATTTATTTACTTATTTTGATAACAATGACATCGGAGCTACCAAGCCTTTATAGGCCAAACAAGCCGGCTAGCACAAGCCTAGTAAGGGCCAGTTCTTTGGGAGCTCCTAGTCGATTACGATAAGCGGCGCTCACTACAGCGCGAACTGGGCCAGCCCACAAAGGGGCACTGCACAAAATGCGCGAAAAGAATCAAAAAATTACGCTCCCGCGGAGCATCAAACTCGCGCCCTACACTACCTACATGTCTTCGGCTAACCACTAGAGCGTTTCGTTGCAAGTGACAGAATGCAGGGCTAACGCTTTAAAAACTATCATAGCCGCTCATACATATTTTCTTTAAGAAAAATGAAACTTCATAGATTTCGGAAAAAGTTCATAAACATGCAAAAAAAACGTTGCCCTATTCAAGAAAAGTTCAATGATTTTGAAAAAAGTTCATCAATTAAAAAAAAACAGTTCACAAAATATTAAAAAATGTTCATCAAAATTTTGAAAAAAAAGTTCACCAATTTGAAAAAAGTTCATCAATTTTGAAAAAGTTCACCAAACTGAAAAAAGTTCATCAATTTTGGAAAAAAGTTCATCTAATTTTAAAAATAATTTCATCCAATTTGAAAAAAACTTTATTGAATTTGAAAAAAGTTCATCAAATTTGGAAAAAAAAGTTCATCGAATTTGAAAAAAAAATCATCAACTTTTAAAAATAGTTCACTAAAATAAAAAAAATGTTCATTGATTTTGAAAACAAAATTTCATCAAATTTGAAAAAGACATCATCGATTTGGAAAAAGTTCACGCATTTAGGAAAAGTAAAAAAATGAAATCGATGAGGAAAGAAACCAGGAAGAAGAAAAAAAGAAAAAACAGAAAACGAAAGTGGAAAAAAGGAAATTGAAAAAAAAAGAAAAAAAGAAGAAAGGAATAAAAGAAAGAAAAAGTTGAAGCTTAGCAGATCCCGCTCCGTGGCGGGGTGGTTATACGAAGGAACCTCGAGGTCGCTGGTTCGATTCCCGGCGAGCGCGGTTGTTTTTTGCGGATTAAAATACAAAGTAATGGGCCGGCCCAGCACGGGGCGCTGCAGGCGCCAGTTTGTGAAATGCATACAAACGGGCGCTTGCAGCACTAAATAGGAAAAGTGGATTGCGGAGCTAAAAATGGCGAAGAAATGGTGCATCCACAAAACGTAGAAAAACCTAGGACGCCGCAAATCAGTACTCGGATAACAGACTCAACAACAGAGGTATAATGGCAGGCTCCTACACTCGTATCAAAACAACTGGAACTAGTGCGCTTTTAGAACCACATGGATTCTTTCATATACTTGACGAAGTAGTGTTTGGGCTAGAATGTCCAACGGCCCTTTGCTTATTGAGACTGTTTTTTTTTTGAATAAAAAGGTAGATCATTTTCTACCTTAATTGCATTCAAAACGGCAAAATGCCCGAATGACCAAAGTCATTTACATGAAGGTGATGTTAACGCTGCACAAAGACATGCAGCAGGCCATCACCAAACCTACATGGGTAGATAGAGGTAGAGCTGTAAGGAAGCTATGTGGACGTAATTACATTTGTCCATGCAACTAGAGCTTCTCTGATAGTCCCTCCTGGAGCACGTGTAGTCCAGAGATTGATGAGAGCGGCTATCTCATTGTAAACGTGCCCCTCGCACCAGAAGACCCCGTCGAAGACCTGCACGTTTCTTGCGTTCCACAAAGCGACAGCACAAGCTGTGAAAAAAACGTGCCAGAGTTTGCCATGTATTCTTGTAGGATATGCTGAGGTGAGGAGATCCTTTGCCTGTTCCGAGGAGATCGCAACTTCCTTTATCCCGATCTTGGCCCACACCGCATCTACCAACTTGCATCATAGCAAGATGTGATGCATACTTTCTGCAACCGGACACAAATCACAACCATTGTGTGTCACAACCTTGGTCCAGTGCTTGCTAAGCATGTTGTTTCTTGTATTGTGCCGATCTCTGAGTGCAATCCAAAGGAAGATTCGATGTTTGTGCGGTATGATCTTATCCCAAATGTACGGTGCCAGCTGACAGGTCCGTCCCCTAAACGTGAGAAGCTTGTAAAAAAATGCAGTCGACAGGCTCTTGTCCTCAGTGATGGGCAGCCTGGCATCCGTCGTGTCCACCTGCAAGCTTGCGTTGCTTAAAAAACCGTAGAGTGCGTCTAGTTCTTGTGATGCTGTGGGAGACAAATTGGGGTGTAGTTGAACATTCCAGTTTCCATCTCTGAATTGGGATGTGACGGTGCAAAACTTAGATGCAGAGAAGGTAAAGAGTGTCGGGAAGACTAGCATGAGCCGACTGCATCCCAGCCAAGAGTCAAACCAGAAGGAGATACCACGACCGTCACCCAGAATGCATTTGGTTGCTTCCAAGACCAGCTTCAAAGATGACTTTAGGCAACGCCAAGTGGTTGTATCCCCACTGTGTACATTCCAGGAGATTTCCCTCCGGCAATAGCTTTGGGCGAACCAGTTGTAGCATGGGATCTCAGTTCGGTGCATAATTCTAGCCATAAACTTGCAGATCATGGCCAAGTTGTGGCTCCTCAAGTCTCTCACACCCAGCCCTCCATTGATTTTTGGAAGCATAACCGTGCCCCCAAGCAACAAGGCAGTGGCCCCCTTTGGCTTTATTTTGGCCTTGCCATAAGAAACCCCTGAGTATCTGCTCCAGCTTGTCTAACGACTGTTTCGGCCACAAAAAACACCCCATAAAGTAGCTAGGGATTGCCGCCAGAACGGAGTTGATTAGAGTAAGACGCCCTCCCCATTACAAGAAAGTGGCAAGCCATCCGGATAACCTCTTGTCAACCTTTTGTATCACTGGCATGAGCAAGCCATGGGTAATCTTATTGGGTGAGAGAGGGAGGCCCAGATATGTGCATGGGAAAGATTCAGTCTGGCACTGTAACAGATCAGCAACTGCTTGGCAGGTCGGGTGGTCCACACGTATAGGAACAAAGGTACTTATGATAATTAATCTTGAGTCCATTGAAGCTCGAAAAAACATCCAGAATCCTCTTAATACTCTGCATCTGCTGAAGATCTCCTTGTACCAGTAATAGAGTGTCATCCGCGTACTGTAACACTGGGAAAGGACCGTCAGCACCTAGCAGGTGCTTGAGATTTCCTGCCAGATATTCCTTGAGGGATTGAGACTGATTGCTCGACAGTTTTCAATACCTTGTATCTTCCCAATCATCACCGATGCTAAGTATGAGATGCTGAAGTTTCAGAGGCGCAAACCACTTCTCGTCAAAAGAGACCTGAACAAGTTGGCTCATGAACTTGCGGCTCATGCCCGATAATCTCCTCAGTGTTCTGGAGTTGGATGGTGGTTCAATGTTGTTAAGTTGTCTAATCCTCAAAGAAACATAAAGATAAGGAAAGCAAAATTGATTCGGCAGATTTTCGTAGGAAGTGATACAACAACCCGTCCCATTAAGTCCATGTTCAAGTCCACGTAGCGTTTAAAGCCGAGACATAGATCAATCTCTATCAACTAACTAATCATGTTTGGCAGAATACCGTGAGCTATGATGTTGAAAAACGTAGTAGAAAACAAAAAAAAATCTCCCTATGATCAACCAGGAACACTATGAAGATGCAATAACGGTTTGGATCAGATCGTTACCGTCTCTGAGTTGCAGTAGAAGAAGACGAGTCGGTGTAGATCGTACTTGAAGTCCCTCGAACCGTTCACGAACGATCCCTCGAACGGAAGACCAAAAGCACAGCCTCTCCACAGTTTGCAAGCGTACAGTCTTCACGATCCGGCAGCGCTTCGCCGTCCATAGCTAATCATCGTCGGAGAATTAGAGGGAGGAGATTAGAACCACACTGGGCTTCTAATTATGAGGATTAGAGATGATCTAGATCTAGCTCTAATTGAATAAACTAGAAATAGAGAACTAGAGGAGGCTCCAAAACTTGTGTATCAAAGTGCCCAAAAACCTCTAGTATATATAGGTTGGAGGAGAGGGAGGGGGGCCACAAGGGGGGAAGGAAATGTAACACCCTGGTTTTGGCCCCTGCTTTTTCTTTTTTCTGCTTCAGTTGGATTTGTTTGTTCTTTGCTCTGGTTTTTCTCAGTCAACTCATCTGGACTTAACAAATCTAAAACCAACTAAAACCCTCACTCACTAGCTATCTCTCTCCCTACGACAACCTTACATTCACTCCTAACCCAAAACCCTAAGATCATATTCTATTCTCAAAAGAATATGTGCCCTAAAGCACTTAGGTTATGAAGCAACCACCATTTCAGTACTTAGGAAAATTCCTAGATAATTACCATAATTTCTTTGGGTCAAATATACTTCAGAGCGCGCGAGGCTGGCATGCATAGAGCGCGCACTCTGTGCAGCGCCCGTGCCCTGCCCACGCGGCCGCAGCCCAACCGCGCGTTCCCGGCTCCGCTGCCACGTGCAGCCCCCTCCTCGCACCCCCAAGCCCTTCCCTGCACCCGGCCCAGGCTCGCCGTGGCCAGGACCCTCTGCCGAGCATGGCAGTGGCTCTGGCCACTGTGCCCCCGTGACCGTAGCTGCGTCGCAACGCACTAGGCCGGTGTAGAGCCTCTTCGCCGCTTGTTGTAGACCATCTGAGCACCCGGGCAAGCTACGTCGTAGGCCGACGCAGGCCAGCTGGCCGTCAACACCGATCACGGCGGAGCCAGGACCCCCGGCCATCCTCCGGCCTATAAAAGGAGACCCCCGACCTCCATTTCTCCTCGCACCACTTCTTCTCCCTCCCTTACCATTACCGGCCGACGCCCTCGTGCTATCGCGCCTCCCGCCCTTCTCCACGGCGAAGCTCTGCCGCCGATGGGCCGAGCTCGATTAGCTCCACCCACGGCTCCCCGAGCCCAGCCACCACCACCGTTCGCCTCCCGTTGCTCCACTGAGCACGCCCAACCCTCGAGACGGGTCAATTAGGGCCCCCTCGCTGGAGTTCCCCAGCGCTTGATGATAGCCGCCGCCCGTGAGGAAGGAAGCGACACCGTCCGGCCATCCCCGGAGACGCTGCGGGTACAGGAGGAATCACCGGAGAGCCCTCTTTCTGGTGAGCCCACTCGCTCGAGCCCTAGCGCTCTGTCCTCGCCGGTGAGCCATCGCCGGAGCACCACCACACCTCGGCCGGGGTTTTAAAGAGAAACCTCACATGGTGGCCCCACCCGTCAGTGACCCAGCCGCAACCGAACCGGTACGTAAGTGGTGGCGTATTTCTGAAATACACCTTCGACGTGGCTGCTCGGTGGATTTCCTAATTTAGGTTATTTTCTATTTTTCTTTTATTCTGTTGACTGAACTTTAACCAGTAATTACTCCTAAACCATAAGTCCAAATGAGTTGATTCTTTTTGCATTATTTTCTTATATTATTCTCCTTCTGTGGGAATAATTTGAGATTTATTTGACTTGTCTAGATGCTGTTTGACAGATTTTTACTTATTTGCTTTATTTGAATTTGCTTTTTAAATTATTTCCAGAAGGAAATAATCCAGGAGGTGAAGGCCAGGAATAATTTGATACTCCATTTGAGCAAGGCAAGCCGCCACCTCCATTTGCTTGATGGCATTGCAAGGCCATGGGTTCAACTTGCATTTCTCGCATTTTCTTTCAGTGTTATTTTGCTTGACTTTTCTTACGATAGAATTGTTGTGATAATAGGGTTGAGATAGCATAATTAGTCACTAGAGAGAACACCATGGTTAGGTACTGTTGGAATAGAGGTTTTAACACTGACTCTTAACCGGTAATTATTTTGACAACATGAATCGTAAGCAATGTAAGTGGCAACATTCACCGAATATCTCGGGGAAAGACTTTACTTAGGATGATGAGCTCTCGTGAATGTTTCACCCTAGTAGGAAAGCTGGTTGAAGATTACAGTAGTTACTGAAAGGTTACGGTTATATACCTCTTGTTAAACCAACTATAAATAGCTGGTCAATCCAAGTGCCACGGAACCGAACCTCCTCGGTACAGCCACATCTGCCCGAGTGGGAGGGCCTTGTTTCGTTTGTAGTTATGTCTCTTTCGTGTGTCTCCAAAGAGGGAAGCTGGAATGAGTAGACTTCCTTTGGCCGGGAAGTTGCCATTCAGTCAAGAAAGCCTGGGTCAGTGGATGAGCTCAAGAGTAAAGATTCCCCGGGGGAATACAAGTAGTGCCATGGGGTGGCAAGGACCCAGATCCTCTCTCCCAGGGCTAGCCTGTGGGAGGTCGGAGACATAGTTAGAGTGCCATGCTATGAATGGGATTCTTTAGACAAAGAGTCTATGATGTGGGTAAAGTGTACAACCTCTACAGAGTGTGTGTGTGTGTTGAAACTATTCGAATAGCCGAGTCCCCAGCAACGGGACACTGTTCATGTTAAGTCACACTATTTGACCAAGCACCCTAATTCATTTACTCTACACTTTAATAATTGTGATAAACAGGTAATCTACTTTGAAAAGTCGGATGATCAAGGATCATGCCAGGAAGAGGTCCATCGGACGTTAAACAAGCAGACTAAGTTTATGCGGTAGTTATGATAGTAGTTGCCGTGCAAAAAGGGGGTATTTGTTTTCTTATATAAATAACAATAGAGTACGTGGAACGGTATTTGCCATGTTGATTGGACATGGTGAGATTATGTCAGCCCAAATATCGTTGTATGTTGGGCTTGTGAAGTTATAGTATCTGAATTCTTGATGCTTCTCATTACCAAAGCAGTCATGATGTGCAAAATATTGTTGATGACCCCTCTCTTCTGACCTCTCACATCATTTTGTTCTTTCAGTGGGTTTGCTATTTTGTGCCAGTGTACATGGTGCGTTGGAAGGAAGTGAGAAGATGAGACCGGTCTTGAGGACCCAAGGAACTGTTGTGACTAGGAAATGAGGTAACTAAACAGAGGAGAAGATATTCCATGGCGAGAACCTTATGACGAAAGAATATATGACTGATAAGTTGAGAAGTAAATAAATAAGAAGACAAAAAATGGCACTCGCTCGACATCCTGCAAGTGCATAAATGAGTATAACTGAAGCAACCTGCTGAAGATCATGAGATCAACTATTACATGACATATTCTCTTTCTTCTCAAACAATAAACATGACAATAATGTGTATGTTCACCTGGATGTACTCGCAACCCATATTGTAGATATGTTCTACCTACTTCAAAAAGTTACGACAATGTTTTTAAATGCCATCAACTTAATGCTATAGCAAGTTTCATTGCAAATTTTGGTGCAAAATTATGACCATTCATGCTCTAAGGTAGTCATTTAAACAAGAATCAAACTCAAGTGGAGAGACATCAACTCTAGCCCCCACCCACCCACACACATAGATCACTCTTCTATCCTGAACTTTTCCTTTACAGGTTACAACTGTAAACTTTGATCAGGATCAGGTTCGAACCATTCACAATACCTCTCTTGACTTTGAAAACTATTCACAATACTCACCTCCTTCTCGATTGATCGTTTTTATCTGTTTTGACTCAGGTTTGTCCTAGTGAGCAGTGACACGGTAGTTTTCTCTCTCTTCTCTCTCCGTCATCATCTCTCTCCCCCCTTCTCTCTCTCTCTCTCTCTGTTCACAACTACAACTAAAAATGCAGGTTTCTCTCAAACGTATATCAATTTGAGCTGACTTTTTATGATATCAGTCACCAAATTGTGCATTTTGAGTTTTGAAACCAAATTTTGAAACTAAAACTCGAACAAGTTTAGCTCAAACCGCATGTTAATTTTAGCAAAAACTTTATTAGATTGGTCACTCGAATATTCTTTACAATATGTAGTTTATATATACTTAATTCTATAATACTTTGCATCCAAATTGATTTAGCATTTCATCAAATAGCTCATAATACCAGACTAATTCGACCGTTCGTGTGTGGCTGGCTGAGATGGTTTCCTTATTCCGGTTCAAGTGGATGATGTAATATCATTTTTTGCATGCCGATGAGTAATAGTTTTGATCTAAATAAAGTTAATTTTACTAAGAAAAAAATGTCTGACAAAGCTATTTCATCTAGTTCACAAGATCTTTGTGATAGGTGGGCACAACTACGGGCCATGAGTACTTTGAAATTCATATAACCTGTTCAGACTCATTGCCCTAGCTCATGTGTTTTTAGGGAAGGCCATCATGGCTAGCTTTATTATGAATCAAAAGGAATTACGTCGTCCACAAGTTTTGACACAAGATAGGCCGGAGCCTCATCTGTCTAACTACTAGAAAACCTATTACAAAAACTATGACTAGCTAGCACATGTGCGGCTTGATTACATAATCATACACAATGTTTAAATTTGACCTTCCCGATAAGTGAAGCCACATCCACACACTCCGCAAAAATAGCTGTTGTAACATCCCACCATGTGATCTGTCCAGTGCAGTATTCTATAACTGTCAAGGAATCGGACTCTGCTTCCACCCGTGGGAATCCTAATGAGTTTGCAAACATTAGGCCATCTCTCACGGCTAGAGCCTCCACTGTAACAACATCAGCTACATGGGGAATATAAGAACACTGAGCTACTAGAAAATTCCCATTGTTATCTCTTAATACTACTGGAGTGGCACCCGCTCCCTCATCCAACTGAAAGGCCGTGTCAACATTTAGTTTCACGAACCTCGGCTCAGGCTTGATCCATCTTTGTTCTTGGACATTCTGCTTCTTCATATTCGCTTCCTGAAAATTGTTTGCTATTGCAAGGACATATATCGGCCATCTCGCGGGCGGTGGAGGTTTACCATAATGTGTAAATTGGCGCCAGAGCCACCACAAATACCATCCTCCCACCGCAATCACTTGCTTCACATCTAGATTTGGTTTTATAGGGACCGGTCTATCTCTGGCTAGAAATAGATGTTGCAGCGCTACCAATCCTGATCGGTCAACCTCCATAGCCTAATCCACATATTCTGCAACTCTGAGGTAACCCCAGAGTGCTCTCGCATGCGTGCAGTCGAATAGGAGGTGCCTAATACCCTCAGCAGACTGATGGCAGATCGGGTATGCACCATCAGAACCCACATGTCTGTTTGTTAGTATAGATTTTTGCAGCAGTATTCGATGAAGAGCCCTTCAACAAAAAATAGAAACTTTATGTGGGATCTGGAGTTTCCATAGTATAGACCATATTTCCGGCGTATTTGACCCACTCGACCTGTGGAGATGATTTGCATGCGCGTGAAAAGTTCGCATCCATTATACTTTGTACGCCGAGCGAACTAAGAAAGTGCCCTTCCACTCTGTGTGCCACACAATGAAATCCTCAAATGCGTTCAGATTCATTGGGATTTGCAAGATTCTTCCAACATCAACCGGGTTAAAAACAGTTTGGAGAAGCTCTTCATCCCACTGTCCCGTATTAGGATCAATAAGATCACTAACTGATGTAAGCACCGTATGTCCACGTGTTGATATAACTCTTCGGTCTGGGCTTGCAGGAACCCAAGGATCGTTCCATATGTTAACTCTTTTGCCCATTCCAACCCTCTAGATGTATCCCAGTTTGAAGGTCTCTAGTCCTTTTATTATACTTTGCCATATAAACGATGCACCATTTATTAGGGTGGCTTGAAGCAAACTGCAGTTTGGGAAACATCTTGCCTTGAGGACCCGTGCACATAAAGATTCCGGATTAGTGATAAGGCCCCAGCACTATTTTGAGAGCATTGCTAAATTGAATGAGTAGAGGTCGCGGAACCCCATCCCTCCTTCATTCTTCGGGTAACACATATTCCACCAAGTGTACCAATGCATCCTCTTATGATACTCGTCGTCTCCCCATCAAAATTGGGCAATCAAATCTGTAATATCTTTGCACACTCCTTTAGTTAAGCAAAATACTGACATAGCAAACACTGGGATGGAATGGGCCACCGACTTAAGAAGAATCTCTTTCCCACTAGTTGATATTTGTTTTCCCATCCAGCCCTGTAATCTTTCTTTGATCCTCTCATAGAAGTGTTTGAAATAGTCACTTATGTCTGCCCCTACCATGGCTGGGAGACCAAGGTATTTGTCAGACAAAGCTTCTGTATCAATGTGTAATTCTTGGCATATTTCAGACCTGGAAATGGCAGTTGTGTTAGGACCAGAGAAAACACTTGATTTTGCTAGACTCACCAGTTGGCCTGAACTTTGACAGTAAGTATTCAGAACATGATGTATGGAAGCTGCATTTAACACATCTGCTTTCATAAGAATCAAAGAGTCGTCAGCGAATAAAAGGTCTGATACTGACGGTGCATTTCTACACACTTTGATTCCCTCTATGCCACTAGGTTCTTCTTCAAACTGCAATAGACTGGATAGACCTTCTGCACAAAGGAGGAAAATGTAATTAAGGGGATAGTCTAATCCCATGAGTAGGGATAAACGAATTCGTCTCCTGAGAATTAAACCTCACGTTATATTTAATGGAGCTAACACAAGCCATTATCATCTCCACCCATTGTTCATGGAATCCTAAAGTGATCATCATATCACGAAGGAAGGACCATTCCACTCTGTCATATGCCTTGTGCATGTCCAGTTTGACGGCACACAATCCCATTTGACCATCTCTTTTGTTCTTGATCTTATGTACACATTCATATGCAATCAAAATATTATCAATGATCATTCTACCAGGTACAAATGCACTTTGAGTAGGGGAAATTATCTTAGGAAAAATATTTTTTAGACGTTGGGCCAACAACTTAGATATGATTTTATAAAGAACATTCCAAAGACTAATGGGGTGATATCGAGTTACCACTTCAGGTGATTCAGTCTTCGGGATCATAACAATGGTGGTGTCATTCCAATTGGCTGGAACATTTTTGGAATTGATTGCAAATAGAAACTCCTGAGTAATTTCCTCACCAATGATGTGCCATAATTTTTTTAAATACCGCATGGAGGCCATCCAGCCTGGGCACCTTCAGATCTCCAATACTATGGAAAACGTTTTTGACATCATCACTAGTATAAGGAGCCATTAAGATATCATTCATCTGATCTGGTACTCTGCATTGTACTTTCGGCAGAATTTCTGGATTTGTGTGCTGCACCTCGGACGTAAATAAATGTGAGAAATAATTCTGGACATGGGTATTTAATTCTTGCATACCTTCTAGCCAGTTTCCCCCCTCATCCTTTAATTTCTTCACGAAATTTTTCTTTCTCTATGCAGACACAAATGCTTGGAAGAATCCCATGTTTCGATCCCCATACTTTAGCCAATTTACTCTTGATCTCTGCATGACTTGAATTTCCTCTAATTCCAGTAGATATTCAATCAGCTCTGAAAGTTTTTTTTCTCATCATTGTCATCAGTCATCAGTCCACTCATAACTCTCTCAAAGTCCCTCTGTGCTTTGCGGAGCCATTTTTTCGGCTTCTTCAATACCCGATGCTCCCATTCATGGAACTGGGAATGCATCTTATTCAACCGATCGCTTATATTATTTACCTCTGGGTCAGCCCCAGTATCAATCCATGCTTTCTCCACCATAGCACCAAAGTGAGCCTCTCAGAACCACTGGGATTCAAACCTTTTTGGTTGCGCACTAGGTGTGTTTCCCGAACGTACATAAAAATCAGTATCCACTAGAAGCGGCCGGTGATCAGAATGGTTATATTCTAAATTTTGAAGCACTACTTGCGGGAAGAGGGCCGACCAGGCATCATTCACTAATCCCCGGTCTAACCTTTCCCTAATCCTCCCTCGGTGCCATGTGAATCTGTCCCCAACAAATCCAAGGTCATGAAGTTCACAATCCTCGATTGCATCATGGAAAGCCTTCATATACTGAATTGGTCTCGGGTTCCCTCCTTCCTTTTCATGTAGAAATTGGATCTCATTAAGGTCACCCAATAATAGCCAGGGAAGATTATGATTCTGGTGAAGCTGCCTCATACGGCTCCACTCCAAGTGCTTATTGATGGGGAACGTTGCATGAAAATCAAAAAAAATCCTACGAAACACCCAAGATCTAATCTAGGAGATGCAAAGCAATGAGAGGGGAGTGTGTCTACATACCCTTGTAGACCAAAAGCGTTAGCATCGTAACGCGGTTGATGTAGTCGTACTCTTCATGATCCAATCGCGATCCAATCCGATCTAGTGCCGAACGGATGGCACCTCCGAGTTTAGCACACGTACGGCTCGGCGGCGTCCTCTCCTTCTTGATCCAGCAAGTGAGGGAGAGGAGGTCAATGAGATCTGAACCAACATGACGGTGTGGTGGTGGTGGCAGCAGTGGAACTGCAGCACGGCTTCGCCAAGAGTCTGCACGAGGTGGACGAGGTGTAACGGGAGGGAGACGGGCAAGGGTCGAAGGGTGGCTGCCCCCAATGCCTCCCCACCTTTATATAGGCATGGAGGGGGATGGTGGCTTTCCCTCCAAGCCCCTAGGGTCGTTAGTCAAGGGGGGTGGAAGGAAATCCCTCCTTTCCTTTCCCCACCGATCGCTATCCCCCCTTTTTAGGGATCTTGATCTTATCCCTTCAGGATATGATCCTATTCCTTTTAAGGGGGGATCTTGGTGCACCTAGACCAGGGGTGTGGGGCCTTTCCCCACTACCCACGTTCATGTGGGTCCCCCCACGTAGGTGGGCCCACTCCGGAACCTTCTAGAACCTTCCCGGTACAATACCGGAAAAAACCAAACTTTTTCCGGAACCCAAAATATGACTTCCCATATATAAATCATTACCTCTGGACCATTTCGGAGCTCCTCGTGATGTCCTGGATCCCATCCGGGACTCCTAACAATCTTCGGACTTCACCATATTAAAATATCATTTCTACCCTAGCGCTACCGAACGTTAAGCGTCCGACCCTACGGGTTCGAGAATCATGTAGACATGACCGAGACTCCTCTCCGCTCAATAACCAATAGCGGGACCTGGATGGCCATATTGGTTCCCACATATTCAACGAAGATCTTTATCGGTTGAACCACGATGTCAAGGATTCAGTTAATCCGGAATGCAATTCCCTTTGTCCGGCGATATGTTACTTGCCCGAGATTCGATCGTCGGTATCTCCATACCTAGTTCAATCTCGTTACCGGCAAGTCTCTTTACTCGTTACGTAATACAAGATCCCATGACTAAACTCATTAGTCACATGCTTGCAAGCTTCTTGTGATGTTGTATTACCGAGAGGGCCCAGAGATATCTCTCCGTCACACGGAGCGACAAATCCCAGTCTCGATCCATGCAACCCAACAAACACTTTCGGAGATACCTGTAGAGCACCTTTATGATCACCCAGTTATGAGGTGACATTTGATAGCACACAAAGTATTCCTCCGGTATTCGGGAGTGGCATGATCTCATGGTCTAAGGAACTGATACTTGACATGAAGAAAGCTGTAGCAAATAACTAAACGATCTGATGCTAAGCTTACGGTTGGGTCTGTCCATCACATCATTCTCCTAATGATGTGATCCCATTATCAAATGACAACGCATGTCTATGGTCAGGAAACCATAACTATCTTTGATCAACGAACTAGTCTAGTAGAGGCTTACTAGGGACACGGTGTAGTTTATGTATTCACACATGTATTTAAGTTTCTGGTCAATACAATTCTAGAATGAATAATAAACATTTATCATGAACGGGAAATATGATAATAACCATTTTATTATTGCCTCTAGGGCATATTTCCAACACTTATTCTCCCATTTAAATTCACCATACATTCTTGTCAAATGCCAAACTATATTATTCTTTTCCTCAATTCTTACATCAAACGAACATAGCATAGCATCAAGGGCTAATGTATGGACTTTCACATTATTGTTCCAGAATAAAATAAGGCCTCCTTTTCTACCATCTCTTGGGCATACTATTTTTTGATCCATTTTAGCTCTTCTACGCAAACACTCAGCCGGAAAGGTTTCGAGCCGAGTCTCTGACAAAAACATCACATCAGGGATGCATCTTCGCTGGACATCCAGCAAAGCCCGAATTGCTGGGGCGTCCAAGCCTCGGCAATTCCATGATAATATTTTCATTGCGTCCAGTCATCCTCCTCGCGGGAAGACGCCGATATCTCAAGGGTTTTGTTTGTAGATGAACTCACAACAGCATCTCCATCTCCTCCTTTCAGTTTCTTTTTATTGGCATTCTTTTGAGGGGTACTACTACCTTCCATTATAGGTGTCGAGGATGCACCCCCCCCTTCAATCTGTTCAACAAGATTGGCCACAACCGAAGTTTTACTAGAACCCGTCGGTATAATTGCAAGTGCAGTTCCAGGAGCCGACGATATCGCTTGGGTATCCGCCGTGCATTTGCCTAGTACATTAGAGTTCCTCACATCTTGACTAGCAGCCCCATTCTAATTTCCTCCAGTTTATGTCTCCATATCTACAACGCCTTAAGAGTTGAACAAAGCATTATGCTGTTACTTGTGAGTTGCGTTGGGATTTTCCCCGAAGAGGAGAGGAGATGCAGTACAGTAGAGATAAGTATTTCCCTCAGTGAGAACCAAGGTTATCGAACCAGAAGGAGAATCACACAAAGCCTCGTGAACAGCACCTGCACACACAAAAGCAAATACTTGCACCCAACGCGGGCAAGAGGGTCGTTAATCCCCTTGAACTCGTTACTTGCAAGGATTAAATCTTGTAGTGGTAGATAGATAAATTGCAAAACAAAACAAAAATTGCAGCAAGTATATTTAGGTTTTCTTTTTATGTTTAAAGTAGACCCGGGGACCATAGTTTTCACTAGAGGCTTCTCTCTCGAACACATAGCATATGGTGGGTAGACAAATTACTGTTGGGCAATTGATAGAAAAGTGCATAGTTATGACGATATTCAAGGCAATGATCATGTATATAGGAATCACATCCGAGACAAGTAGACCGACTCCTGCCTGCATCTACTACTATTACTCCACTCATACGTCCAATTTGCATCATGATTTCCTACTATTATTTATAATGTATTTGATCATTATTTCACTTTATGCAATTCTTATGCCTTTTCTCTCTTAATTTGCAAGATTTATATGAAGAGGGAGAATACCGGCAGCTGGAATTCTGAACCTGAAATAGCTACAACAGAGATACCTATCCTACAGAGCTCCAATTGACTTGAAACTTCACAGAGATTTTTTATTGAATATATAAAAAATACTGGAGAAAAGAGATACTGGAGGGGACCCACCAGTTGCCCACAAGGTAACAGGGCGCCCCCCCCCCCGGGTGCGCCCTGATGCCTTGTGGGGCCCCTGGCTGGCCTCTGGCCCCCTCTGATGCGGAGCATCCTACGAACATCACCATGTCAAGAGTCCGTTTGGCAAGTGACACGTGCCACATCTACTTCCCATACATAAAGGTGAATCATCTCCTTTACACGTGTTCACTTGACCCCTTCGAGGATGGTATACTACTTGACAATCCTTCCGTGTGCATGCATAGGTTCTATCGAAGCTTCATACATAGCGAGGGCAAGTGCAAGCGCAAGGGAACAACTACACCATCCAAGAGGGAAGCTTGGAGGCGGAGAAGGAACTGTCAAGAAGACGGCGAGGTTCCACATGCGTCGACGGGCGTCCACAAGAAGGCTGACGGCGAGGCCTCTGGATACCCCGTGCACATGGGACCCCGTGCCCACGGTACAAGCCCGTGCGCACGGGCTAAGGCGTCAAGTCTTTGGATACCCCGTGCGCACGGGCTCCACGTACCCCGTGCGCACGGGGCCTCCTGCGTGTTGCTGTTGGGCTTTGCCCATGTAATCCCTATTATGCCCCTGCTTACCCCTTCATTGCCTAGGACTTTATATACTCCTCCTCCACCTCATTTGTGAGATAGCTAAGATTAGATCTAGACATTGGAGCTTAGCTCATGTATCTCCCCTTGTGGGAATCCTCTTGAGATAGGCACACTCCATTGGAGTTCAAGACCTCCATTGGAGAAGATCCTTAGGGATATCAAGACCCATCTCTCCTAGAGATTTGGATGAACTACCTTTGTATCTTTATTTCCCTTGTTGTTCTTGGATCTTGATGCACCTCTTGTATTGCTTGTGATTTGAGGAGTACTTGGTGTGGATCTTGTCCATTAGAGTGTTGTTCTTGTGTTTTCCCCTTGTGTTCGTGGTGTTCTTCCTCAAATCCTCCTCCAATTCATGAACATCGGGCCACCTAGGGTCTTGCCCTACATCATCTTGGTATCATGAGCCACGTTGACACGAATTTGGAGCCCTACCCCCATGTGCTAGCCTTTAGTTCGAATTTTGTTGCCAATTTCGAAAATTCCACAAAAAGAGCCATACCAAAAAAAAATTGTGATTTGTTGTTCCTAGTGCATTTTTGTTGGTTTCAATCCATGGATTTGGTGTTTAGCAAGTAGAGTCACCTTCTATTGCGTCCCCATAGCCCAATTTTTCTTTTCCCCCTTCGAATTTGGAGTTGAAATCGCAAAATTTCCGCCACCCCCGTGCCCACGGGCCCCAGCGAAGTTCCTGGACACCCCGTGCCGACGACCTTGTACCGTGCGCGCGGGACCCCGTGCCACGGCCCTTTGACCCCGTGTGCACGGCCCTCCCAGAAACAGCCAGCACCACTTCACCGTTTCGACCATATCTCCCACTTCCGAACTCCGATTTGGGTGTTCTTTGGCTCGTTGGAAAGCTAGCGATGTGCCCGAGCTGCTCATCTTGGTTTTACCACCATTTGACTCCATCAAATTTTGTACATTTTTTCATCTTTGCATAGGCCCTCCGCCATAACTGCCGCACCACCACCATAAACTTCCGCAACCTAACCCATTTTGGTTTCCATTGCATTTGTGGTTCTTTGAGTTGTGATTTGAGTCTCCTAAGGTGTTTCTACTACTTAGGGACGATTACATCTTCATCACCACCGGCGACTTGTATCGTTACATCAACTACATCCACCACGACATCCCGCATCGACGACAACCATCCATCCTTTGAGACCATCTTCAACCGGAAGCAAGGCCGGTTACCCCTGACTTCGTGAAAAGTTGTGTGATGAAGGTATCCATTCCATCATACACTTTTCCTTCCTTGCCATTACATCTTGATAGCCCCACCATCTTTGCGAATACCTTCATACCTATTGAGACTAGCTATCCGAGTATTGCCGGGCTTCGCGAAAACTTGTGCACCTTAGTGATACGATATCATATTGTTGCATCATTTGATATATCTTGCTCCCGTGCATATCTTGCGATACTTATCTCATGTGTTTGGTTGAGGCTCAATAAGCATAGTGGAAAGGAAGAGAAGAGAGCAAAAAAAAATCTTTTAAGCAAGGAAAAGAAAGATCATAAGCTTATAAGCAAGAGAGTGTTGAGCATGAAAAGAGATACTTGTGTATGAGGATACATGGAATAGGGAACGTTTTGCTTGCATACATATAGGTTGGTGCCAAGTGGTGAATCGTGCCCAAACGTGCAATCAAGCTAGAGTCTCTCCTTGTGTTTGTGCAACACGAGCTTAGTCTTCGTTAGGCAATTTTGTATTGCTCATCCCTATAGTTGCACAAGCCCCATTATCCCACCGTGTGTGTTTCTTTATTGCCCTCCTCTATATATTGTGATCACTTGCTTTGCATTTTGAGTCCTTTGGCTTGATTTCAACATTTACATATCTTGGACTTCAATTTGCATGAATTTGTGCCACTAACCCCACCGAGCTCCACTATAAGCCATTTGTATAGGTTGTGAGGATTGGACAAGGTTTTTCACCAAGTGCACTCTTTTCCTTGCATACATTGTGGTATTTGAGATCCATCTACAACTTCGGAAAAAGGTAACGTTGGTATGTTCATTCCATCTCGTTCTCACACCTTCTCAAGTGCTTCTATGGATAGGGACGGCACATCCCCTTTGGTCTACAACCACAACGACGAGTTCGATGCCATGAAGAATTTCATCGACGCCAAGATGGACAAGTACATGGAGGAGTTCAAGGTCCTCATCAACTCCGGCAAGCGGTCTTCATCATCTTCGAGAAGATGCTTAAGTGCAAAGACTCCCGAGCTACTATCTCCAGCAAGTACACAACGGCATCGACACCGACAAGACCATGAAGAGCAACCTTCTGGACGAGAGTTGGCTGCTATGGCACCCCCGTGCACACGGGCCTGCGACCCCCGTGCACACGGGACCCCGTGCACACGGCCTCCTGCACCCTCGTGCGCACGAGCTCTATAGTACAGTGACATCGACCCCAAGGCTGCGGCTTCATCCACTACATTGGCATCTTCGCCAAGTGACTTCAAGGCATCTTCGCCTTTGGATGTATGGCATCTTCGCCTACTCCACGAGCTCAAGTCCACAACTTCCACGAGCTCCTACGACCTCGACACTGACCACGAGCTTCCGTTCTATGGGACTCAAGACCCCAAGGAGTATCTCGAGTGGGAGCGCAAGATGGACGACTACCTCAAGCTCCATCAAGTCCCCTCTGAAGATCAAGTGAAGTGTGACACAAGTACCTTCCACGACTACGCGTCGACATGGTGGCTTCACACACCTTCGAAGAGCTACAACACGAGTTGGCCCAAGACGAAGAAAGTGATGCGGCGAGAATTTGTGCCTTCCGCCTACATGGAACTTCTTCTTCACCAATTGGAGAATACCATACAAGGATCCAAGTCCCTCGACGAGTACTTCAAGGAGATGAAGAAAGCTTTGCGACGAGCCGGTGTGAACGACCCCATTTGGATGAAGTTCCACTTCACGATGGGATTGAACAATGACATCGCCAAGACTTTCTTCACCAACAACTACGAGTCCCTCGACGACATGTACATTGGTGCTCTCCAAGTGGCACAAGAACACATGAAGGCCAAATATACTCGACCCCGAGCACACTTCGTGACGACCACACTCCAAGACGGCGAGCATGAGGCTAGTACCACCGAGATGTCCACGCCCGACGAGCTCCAAGACGATGCTCCCCAGTTCGACTTCACCGCCATCCCTCCTTGTGGCATTGACGATGCCGAGTCTACCACGACTCTTTTTGAAGACAGCGTGGCGACGACTACGACTACGGAGCCAATCAAGGACCAAGCTTTGGAGGCGAGCGACAAGGTGGCGAGCAAGGATGATGCTTCCATCTTTGGAGGCGAGAGTGACGACGTGCCATCGTCGGCCTTCATCCACGGCGACGGCGACGATGACTTGAGCGACTTATGCCACCATATTGAGAGTGAGAGTGACTTCACCACTAGCCCCATATATGATGAGATGACCCAATTCCCATGTGAGGAGAGCCACCACCACCACCACTTGAGTGATTTGAGTGACTCCACCATATGTGACATTGAGTGCACCTATTTTGAGGGAGTGAGTGAGCCACCACATAGAGAGAGTGAGGTAGTTGATAGGGCATGTGAGGCCATTCCGATTTCTAACGACTTAACCTCTACCTCTATTGTGTCTTCTCCTTTGGTGCTAGGTCCTATATATGATGACGCGCCGATCCTTGACGACTTCGTCCTTCCTTTGGACAAGATGATGGCCATGGTGGACTATGATACACCCTCCACATGGTTCCATCACGATGATGAAGATGACAACAATTTGGTCCTTGCCACCTCACCTACACCACATGAGTGGAATGAGAACGGTAACATAGGTGAAGGTGATGCTCTTGTCCCACTAGTGGACATTCTTGACATTGATTGCTGGCTTGATGTAGATCCTCCTATTGACACGCTTCATGCTAGTGCGACTTCCCCATGCGATGATTTACCCATTTATGATGAGTATGATGATTGCCATGTGGGGTCTATTAGTTGTGATGCCATGTTGCATAGGATTTCTTGTGATAATTCTCTTGGTCACATCATGTTTGCAACACCTCTTGACTTGTCATCTGCTATGAATGAGATCTCCCATATGTCATCTTTGCAATCTCATCGTAGTGCCTATGCATATTCCATTAAAATAAACCCAATTTGCACATATGGCATAGATGACAAGCCCATGGTTATTGGCATTTGCTTTTCTTGTGCTGATATTGATATGCTCCCTTTGCATCATTCCTCTCATATGCCATGCCATGACCACCTAGCTTTGGACATGCATTATTTGCCATGTTGTCAATTTTCTCCATATTATGCGTCCGCTATTGCTCATGAGGCGACCCCCATAGTTTCCTCATACATGTTAGGAGATTTTGGTCCATCCCATGAATTGCATGATCCCAATGATTGTGTGCACCATATGCATCCCATGAATGAAAATGCTTTTGATGCGCCTCACACTTGCTATAATTTGCATCCTAATCATGTTATACATAACAACTATTCTTTCATGATGAATGACATGTTCTTATACCATGCCTCCAATTTCTTTGAGCATTGCTTGTTTTGTGCTAACTCTAACGTGCACATACACATCATGATGGATGATGTGTACATTTACCACGCACACACTTTCTTTCGCTTGTGCCTTTCTTGTGTACCTCGCAAGCGCACGAGTTGACGAAACGAGCTCTAGAGAGCAATGAAGATGTGCGCCAACATGAAGTGCTTACCCTCCACCCACCCTCTACGCAACGAGCCTTTGTGCAGTTCTTCTACATGGCCCTCACATGGTTATGGGTTATTGTCCATTACATATTCTATGCCCATATTGCCATGTTCACTTTGCATGATATGCTCATTTCCATTTGGATGACATGCTTTGGTGACCCATGCTTTGCATCTCACATTACAGTTGATTCTAGTACTTGTATGTGTATTTGCATGCTTGGTGGAGATATCACTTGTTATTTCCATGTTTGCTTTGTACCCCATGCCTATGATGATACTTTGATATTGCTTTGTGTTCGTGCTTACGATATGTCATGTGCATTGCCTATATCTATTATTTGCTCACATGACATGATTGCCATGATTTCCTCTAGTGTGTTGCATCTTCGCTCCACTAGTTTGCACGACACGATTACTATGATTGCTTGCCTTGTTGCATCACCGATGATTCATACTTGCTCGTTTCATGCGGTTGATGGCATCCATTCACAAGCTTTGCACATGATTCATATTGCTTCTTGTCATATATCTCCATATGTTGCCTCTCTCATGCTAGATGATTTGCCATGTATTGAGTGCAACAATGCTTTTAGTCTTGCTAATGAGATTGCCCCCATAGCTTTCTCCCATATGTTTGGAACTTTTGCCATCTTTCATGTGAAGCATGCTTGTCTTCCTTCTTTGCACCATATGCCTAGTGCCATGAATATATCCATTGTTGCATCATATTATTCATGTGCTTTTGCTTCTAATGGTTATGTGCAAGAGAAGAGAACCATCATGATGGATGATGTGTTTATCTACCATGCACATACGCTCTTTGCTTTGTTTTGTGCATGTGTAGGATCGTTCGACTCCGTGTCAACTTCTACTTCCCGTGAGTTGACCGTTCGAGCTCTTGAGAGCGAGCCACTGTCGACCGATGCGCTATTACACCGCATTTCCTACCACTTCGGCATTGTGAAGGACGCACAAGGACATACTTTTGAGGTGATATCCTTCTCTTTTGAGAACTCCCAAAGCATGAGCATGAATATTGTGAGTCATACTTCATGTGTTGCTTGCACCATGACACTTTTCACACATGCTAGAGATCTTGCTTCGACTTGTCATTGCCACATTGCCATGCCTTATGATATATATGCCTTGTGTGTTGCATCGAACATGATTATCCCATGCTATTCCCATGTGTTTGATTGCAACAATGTCATTTCTTCACATATGCCATGTCCCATTGATTGCTACATGCTTGACTTGCTTGCCTCACACATAATGAACACTTGCTTTTTCCATAGTGTTGAGTGCCACACTATCTTCACTACCCCATGTGCACATTATGCTTGGTTTGTCTTGCACTTGACCCATGTGTTTAGACACTTCATTTTAATTGGTGTTGTGAATGATTCTTATGCCTACCATAGACCTTTTGTTGAGCACCTTGTGCATGCTTGCTATGACATTGAGGTAGATGCTTGTTCATTTGTCACACATATTAGCATCTTTACCTCACCTTTGCATGATTGTTTCCATGATGACTTTGCATGTGCTCAATTGATATGCTTAATTGCCATGTCTCACTTCCTTGTCAAACCATATGCTATGCTTGATGACTACACTTGTTGGGTGAATCACCACTTGAATGTTTGGTTTTGCACTAACGCTAACCACATTTGTTTTTCCAAGTGTTTGTTGTCATTGCTCCTTTTGAAGGAATCACAAGACGGTGCGACATTGGAGAGTGCCCAATTCGAGCTTAAAGATGTTGAATGCTTGGTGATCGTCCACTTGTACACGGCGACGCCATCTCTTTCCCATGGTGATTTGGTTTTTGATCCGAGGACGGATCTTTCCCAAGGGGGAGGGGATGATGCGGAGCATCCTACGGACATCACCATGTCAAGAGACCGTTTGGCAAGTGACATGTGCCACATCTACTTCCCATACATAAAGGTGAATCATCTCCTTTACACGTGTTCACTTGACCCCTTCGAGGATGGTATACTACTTGACAATCCTTCCGTGTGCATGCATAGGTTCTATCGGAGCTTCACACATAGCGAGGGCAAGTGTAAGCGCAAGGGAACAACTACACCATCCAAGAGGGAAGCTTGGAAGCGGAGAAGGAACCGTCAAGAAGACGGCGAGGTTCCACATGCGTCGATGGGCGTCCACGAGAAGGCTGACGACGAGGCCTCTGGATACCCCGCGCGGATGGGCCCTGGACCCCGTGCACACGGGACCCCATGCCCACGGTACAAACCCTTGCGCATGGGCTAAGGCGTCAGGTCTCTGGATACCCCGTGCGCACGGGCTCCACTTACCCCGTGTGCGCGGGGCCTCCTGCGTGTTGTTGTTGGGCTTTGCCCATGTAATCCCTATTATACCCCTGCTTACCCCTTCATTGCCTAGGACTTTATATACTCCTCCTCCACCTCATTTGTGGGATAGCTAAGATTAGATCTAGACATTGGATCTTAGCTCATGTATCTCCCCTTGTGGGAATCCTCTTGAGAGAGGCACACTCAATTGGAGTTCAAGACCTCCATTGGAGAAGATCCTTAGGGATATCAAGACCCATCTCTCCTAGAGATTTGGATGAACTACCTTTGTATCTTTATTTCCCTTGTTGTTCTTGGATCTTGATGCACCTCTTGTATTGTTTGTGATTTGAGGAGTACTTGGTGTGGATCTTGTCCATTAGAGTGTTGTTCTTGTGTTTTCCCCTTGTGTTCTTGGTATTCTTCCTCAAATCCTCCTCCAATTCGTGAACATCGGGCCACTAGGGTCCTGCCCTACATCACCCTCCTTCTTCTATATAAGCTCATTTGCCCTAAAAAATTATAGAGAAGACTTTCGGGATGAAGCGCCACCGTCTCGAGGCGGAACCTGGGCAGGAGCAATTTTGCTCTCCAGTGGAGCGATTCCGCTGGGGATACTTCCCTCCGGGAGGGGGAAATCGAAGCCATCGACATCACCAACTATCCTCTCATTGTGGGAGGACCAATCTTCATCAACATCTTGACCAGCACCATCTCATCTCAAACCCTAGTTCATCTCTTGTATTCAATCTTTGTCTCAAAACCTCAGATTGGTACATGTGGGTTGCTAGTAGTGTTGATTACATCTTGTTGTTGATGCTAGTTGGTTTATTTGGTGGAAGATTATATGTTTAGATCCTTAATGATATTGAATACCCCTCTGATCTTGAACATGAATATGATTTGTGAGTAGTTACTTTTGTTATTGAGGACATGGGAGAAGTCTTATCATAAGTAATCATGTGAATTTGGTATTCGTTCGATATTTTGATGATATGTATGTTGTTGCTTCCTTTAGTGGTGTCGTGTGAACATCGACTACATGACACTTCACCATCTTTGGGCCTAGGGGAAGGTATTGTGGAGTAGTAATTAGATGATGGGTTGCTAGAGTGACAGAAGCTTAAGCCATAGTTTATGCGCTATTCCGTGAGGGGCTGATTTGGATCCATATGTTTCATGCTATGGTTAGATTTATCTTAAATCTTCTTTTGTAGTTGCAGATGCTTGCGAGAGGGGGTAATCATAAGAGGGAGGCTTGTTCAAGTAAGAACAACACCCAAGCACCGGTCCACCCACATATCAAATTATCAAAGTAGAGAACGCGAATCAAACAAACATGATGAAAGTGACTAGATGAAATTCCCATGTGTCCTCGAGAATGCTTTGCTTGTTATAAGAGTTCGTTCCGTCTTGTCCTTTGCTATAAAAAGGATCGGGCCCCCTTGCTGCACTTTATTATACTTGTTACTTGTTACTTGTTACGAATTATCTTGCTATCGAAACTATCTATCACCGCTACTTTCAGTACTTGCAGAGAATACCTTGCTGAAAACCGCTTGTCATTTCCTTCTGCTCCTCGTTGGGTTCAACACTCTTACTTATCGAAAGGAATACGATTGATCCCCTATACTTGTGGGTCATCAAGACTTTTTTCTAGCGCCTGATGTCTACTACACAACTTATTCTTGTAGACTCGTATTGGGCCTCGAAGCGCAGAGTTTTGTAGGACAGTAGCAATTTTCCCTCAAGTGGATGACCTAAGGTTTATCAATCCGTGGGAGGCGTAGGTTGAAGATGGTATCTCTCAAACAACCCTGCAACCAAATACAAGAAATCTCTTGTGTCCCCAACACACCCAATACAATGGTAAATTATATAGGTGCACTAGTTCGGTGAAGAGATGGTGATAAAAGTGTAGTATGGATCGTAGATATAGGTTTTTGTAATCTGAAAATATAAAAACAGCAAGGTAGCAAGTAACAAAAGTGAGCACAAATGGTATTGCAATGCTTAAAAACACGGCCTAGGGTTCATACTTTCACTCGTGCAATCTCTCAACAATGCTAACATAATTGGATCATATAACCATACCTCAACGTGCGATAAAGAATCACTCCCAAATTCCTATTAGCAGAGAACATAAGATAGAAATTGTTTGTAGGGTACGAAACCACCTCAAAGTTATCCTTTCCGATCGATCTATTGAGCTATTCCTATAAGTGCCACAAATAGCCTTAGAGTTCGTACTAAAATAACACCATATGATACACATCAACCAACTCTAATGTCACCTAGATACTCCAATGTCACCACAAGTATACGTGAGTTGATTATACGGTATGCATCAAACAACTTCATAATCATAATATTCAATCCACACAAAGAACTCCAAGGAGCACCCCAAAGTTTCTATCGGAGAAAAGATAATGAAAACATGCATCAACCCCTATGCATAGATTACCCCAATGTCACCACGGGAATCTGCGAGTTGAGTGCCAAAACATATATCAAGTGAATCAATATAATACCCCATTGTCACCACGGGTTTTCATATGCAAGACATACATCAAGTGTTCTCAAATCTGAATATTCAATCCAACAATAACGAAACCTCAAAGGGAAAAGATTCGATTAATCACAACAAGGATAGAGAGGGAAGAAACACCATATGATCCAACTATATTAACAAAGCTCGCGATACATCAAGATCGTGCCAAATCAAGAACACGAGAGAGAGAGAGAGATCAAACACATAGCTACTAGTACATACCCTCAGCCCCGAGGATGAACTACTCCCTCCTCATCATGGAGACCGCCGGGATGATGAAGATGGCCTCCGGTGATGATTCCCCCCTTTAGCAGGGTGCCGGAAAAGGGCTGTAGATGAGATCGTGGAGGTACAGAGGTTTGCGGCGGCGTAAAAACTCATCTAGGTTAACTTTCGGGGGTTTCTGAATATATATGATTTTTTGGCGTTGGAATCACGCGAAGAAGGGCCACAGGGGGCCCATGAGGCACCAGGGTGTGCCTGGGGGGTGGCACGCCCTGGTGGCTCGTGGAGCCCCTGTGGGTCTTCTGGCCTCCTCCCGAAGCTTCTAGTGTTTATCTTGGCCAATAAAAAATCTCCAAAAAGTTTCGTGGCATTTGGACTTCGTTTGGTATTGATTTTCTGTAAAACAAAAACAGGGCAGAAAACAACAACTGGCACTGGGCACTAGGTCAATATGTTAGTCCATGAAATCATATAAAAGCCATATAAAAGTGCACCAAAATCATTCAAAACTATAATAAACATGGCATGAATACTTCATAAATTATAGATACGTTGGAGACATATCAGCATCCCCAAGCTTAATTCTTGCTCGTCCTCGAGTAGGTAAATGATAAAAGAAATAATTTATGATGTGTGAATGCTAGCATAGTGCATAAGTTTGATCAATAATAATTTCAATCACTTTTCCTAGCATCATAACAGCAACTTTTTCTCATAAAAGTCATCATGATAAAGTAGCAATTAAAAACAGAAATTTTGATGTGGAATGCTACCTATCATAATCATCATATAATCTTTTCTTTTGTTGCATGGACATTGGACTTGAATGATTCAAAGCAAGATCATTATTATAACAGCAATATTTATTATCATAAAACTTCTCATGAGCAAGTAACAATTCATCACAACAATGAAGTATAAGGCATAAACTTTCTTGGAAACTAACAAACTATTCTAGTCAACAATGCAATTGCAATTCATCATATTTTCAGGAAGGGTCTCATGTAGGAGCTTTTTAGCAAGTCCACATACTCAACCATCATTTAGTCTTCTATGATTGCTAACACTCACGTCATATATATGGAGCAAAAGTTTCAGCCAGACACATAGAAAGATAGGGGCTTGTGATTTCGCCTCCCAACTTATTCACCTCAAGGGTGATGTCAACAATAATAACTCATGATCACTCATATCCAACTGGATATATGTGCCTAGATCTTTCCCCACCACGTGATGCTTGCAAAAGAGAAAAATAAAAAGGAAGTAGAGGAGAACACTATTGACTCTTGCATAAAAAGTAAATACATAAAAGTAAAGGATAGGCCCTTCGTAGAGGGAAGCAGAGGTTGTCATGCGCTTTTTGTTGTTGGATGCACAAGCCCTTAATGCAAAGGAACGTCACGTTATATTGCCCCTTGTGATAGCAACCTTTATTATGCAGTCCGTCGCTTTTATTTCTTTACCATCACAAGTTCGTACAACGCTTATTTCCCTTACAATAAAAGTTCAGACATATTTAGAGGCAATTTTTATTCCTTTTTGCACCGATGACAACTTACTTGAAGGATCTTATTCAATCCATAGGTAGATATGGTGGACACTCATGGGAAGAAACTGGGTTTAAGGGTTTTGGATGCACAAGTAGTATCTCTACTTAGTGCGGATTTTTGGCTAGCAAAGATATTGGGCAATCACCACATGGTGGAGGATCTATAACAATATAACTTCTATGTGAATATGAACAAACATAATTCATTACGTTGTCTTCCTTGTCCAACGTCAACACTTTGACATAAAATACTTAATGGGGGCTCACAATCATAAAAGATGTCCAAGATAGTATATTTGCATGTGAATCTTCTCTTCCCTTATTAAATTTTTCATGAATTGCATCATTGACTAATGCTATGCTTGTCAACCTCCAATAAATTTTACCACTTATACTTTTCTTTATGTAATGTCATTACTTTCCATAAGATTAGCATATGATCTCTTTCATTATTTTCATTGCAAGGAATCACACTTATCATATCCAATGATCTATATGAAAGTTTTTATTATATCCCTCTTGAATATTCATCATCTTGGGACCAAATTCATATCTTGTGCAAATTACCATTACTATTATTAACTCTCAAAAATATATAAGTGAAGCATGAGAATTAATGACAAACTACTCCAAAATATATAAGCGAAGATCAATGAGTAGTGAAACAATTAAGTAGCTATGTGAGGACTCTCTCTCATTTAAAAAAGTTTCAGATCTTGATATTTTATTCAAACAGCAAGCAAAACAAAGCCACAACCAAGTATAGCACACATTATGTGAACAAGTAAAAACTTGGGTTCAATCGAGACTAACCGATAGTTGATGAAGAAAAGTGATGGGATGCCTACCGGGGCATCCCCAAGCTTGAATGCTTGATACTTCTTGGAATATTAACTTGGGGAGCCTTGGGCATCCCCAAGCTTGAACTCTTGTGTCTCGTTAATTCTTCTCATATAATAGGTTCCCTAAGTTTCAAAATTTTCATCCACACAAAACTTGACAAGAACTCGTGAGATAAGTTAGTATAAATCAACTCAAAACCTTAACATTCTCTACTGTGACAAATCACAAATATTATAATTAAACATTTAATACTAAATACCTCTTCATATTTAATACTCCTATCCTCAAATAGAAACACTAAACACGCAAACATATGCAAACAATGCAACTATAACAGCAATCTGCCAAAACAGAACAGTCTGTAAAGGATAATTAAGAATCCATACTTAGATAACTCAAAAAAATCTGAAAATTTACCAAACTGGAAATAATTTATCAAAGTTGACTGTGTCAAAATTTCAAGATTTTATCAGATTCTTAAATTTCTGGGCAATTTAATCAATAGCAGCAAACTTTCTGTTTCGAAACAGCAACTCATAAACTTGCAAACTGAGCATGGTAAAGGCTATAATTGGCATTTTATTGAACTAAAAGATACAAAACATGATTATTGATAACACCAATCAAATATCAACAGAAGAAAATGACGCTCCAAGCAAAACTCATATTATGTGACGAATAAAAATATAGCTCCGAATGAGGTTACCGATAGTGTTGAAGACGGAAGAGGGGATGCCTTCCGGGGCATCCCCAAGCTTAGTTGCTTGGGTCTTCCCTGAATTTTACCTTGGGGTGACTTGGGCATACCCAAGCTTAGGGTCTTGCCACTTCTTATTCTTCTCATATCGATATCTCACCCAAAACTTGAAAACTTCAATCACACAAAACTTAACGGAACTTCGTGAGAACGATTAGTATGATAAAGAATAAACCATCACTTAGATACTGTCCAAGATAAGATTCACAATTGTTCCCATATAATTCCTACTGTATTCTATCATTTCCACAATTTATATTTCATAATATAAGCTATGGAAACATTAAAACAAGCAAACTATGCATTGAAAACAGAATCTGTCAAAAACAGAACAGTCTGTGATGATCTGAGCAACTACCATACTTCTGGAACTCTAAAAATTCTGAAAAATTAGGACAACGTCAAAAATTTGCATATAAATGCTTTGTAAAAATTTCAGAATTTTTTGACGCTTCAATAAAATCTGGGAAATTAAACACTGGAGGCAAAAGTTTCTGTTTTTGCACAGAATTGAATCAACAAATATCCACACTATCCCAAAGGTTTTACTTGGTACTTTATTGAAAGAAAACATATAAAACATGATTAATACAGTAGCTTAATCATGTGAACACACTAAAACATAAAGGATACATATTGGGTTGCCTCCCAACAAGCCCTTTTCTTTAAAGCCTTTTAGCTAGGCATGATGATTTCAATGATGCTCACATAAAAGTAAAGAATTGAAACACAAAGAGAGCATCATGAAGCATATGACTAGAACATTTAAGCCTAACCCACTTCCTATGCATAGGGATTTTGTGAGCAAACAATTTATGGGAGCAAGAATCAACTAGCATAGGAAGGCAAAACAAGCATAACTTCAAAACTTTCAACACATAGAGAGGGAACTTGATATTATTGCAATATGTAAAAGCATATGTTCCTCTCTCATAATAATTTTCAGTAGCATCATGAATGAATTCGACAATATAACTATCACATAAAGCATTCTTTTCATGACCTACAAGCATAGAATTTTTATTACTCTCCACACAAGCACTTTTCTTCTCATTCATAATAGTGGGAGCAAACTCAACAAAATAACTATCATGAGATA
Source organism: Elymus sibiricus (assembly GCA_039707655.1). Classification (NCBI taxonomy): domain Eukaryota; kingdom Viridiplantae; phylum Streptophyta; class Magnoliopsida; order Poales; family Poaceae; genus Elymus; species Elymus sibiricus. Next base: position 108,042,866 of record CM077664.1, on the reverse strand, counting down.
CTTGATTGGCATAATCCAATTGAAAATTAAAATCATCATGACAAGTTTCATAGTTATCATTATTCTTTATAGCATACATGTCATCACAATAATCATCATAGATAGCAACTTTGTTGTCATACTCAATTGGAATCTCTTCCAAAATAGTGGATTCATCATTAAATAAAGTTGTGACGTCTCCAAATCCACTTTCATTATAGTAATCATCATAAATAGGAGGCATGCTATCACCATAATAAATTTTAACTTGGGGGAGTAAAAATATCATCTTCATCAAACATAGCATCCCCAAGATTATGGCTTTGCATATCACTAGCATCATGGATATTCAAAGAATTCATACTAGCAACATTGCAATCATTCAAATATTTTATGCCTAACATTTTATTGAATTCTTCTTCTATCAATTGAGCACAATTTTCCTTTCCATCATTTTCAAGAAAAACATTATAAAGACGAATAATATGAGGCAACCTCAATTCCATTTTTTTGTAGTTTTCTTTTATAAACCAAACTAGTGATAAAACAAGAAACTAAAAGATTCGATTGCAAGATCTAAAGATATACCTTCAAGCACTCACCTCCCTGGCAATGGCGCCAGAAAAGAGCTTGATGTCTACTACACAACTTATTCTTGTAGACTCGTGTTGGGCCTCCAAACGCAGAGTTTTGTAGGACAGTAGCAATTTTCCCTCAAGTGGATGACCTAAGGTTTATCAACCCGTGGGAGGCGTAGGTTGAAGATGGTATCTCTCAAACAACCCTGCAACCAAATACAAGAAATCTCTTGTGTCCCCAACACACCCAATACAATGGTAAATTGTATAGGTGCACTAGTTCAGCAAAGAGATGGTGATAAAAGTGTAGTATGGATAGTAGATATAGGTTTTTGTAATCTGAAAATATAAAAACAGCAAGGTAGCAAGTAACAAAAGTGAGCACAAACGGTATTGCAATGCTTAAAAACAAGGCCTAGGGTTCATACTTTCACTAGTGCAATCTCTCAACAATGCTAACATAATTGGATCATATAACCATCCCTCAACGTGCGATAAAGAATCACTCCCAAATTCCTATTAGCGGAGAACATAAGATAAAAATTGTTTGTAGGGTACGAAACCACCTCAAAGTTATCCTTTCCGATCGATCTATTGAGCTATTCCTATAAGTGTCACAAATAGCCTTAGAGTTCGTACTAAAATAACACCATATGATACACATCAACCAACTCTAATGTCACCTAGATACTCCAATGTCACCACAAGTATCTATGAGTTGATTATATGATATGCATCAAACAACTTCATAATCATAATATTCAATCCACACAAAGAACTCCAAGGAGCACCCCAAAGTTTCTATCGGAGAAAAGATAATGAAAACGTGCATCAACCCCTATGCATAGATTACCCCAATGTCACCACGGGAATCCGCGAGTTGAGTGCCAAAACATATATCAAGTGAATCAATATAATACCCCATTGTCACCACGGGTATTCATGCAAGACATACATCAAGTGTTCTCAAATCTGAATATTCAATCCAACAATAACGAAACCTCAAAGGGAAAAGATTCGATTCATCACAACAAGGATAGAGAGGGAAGAAACACCATATGATCCAACTATATTAACAAAGCTCGCGATACATCAAGATCGTGCCAAATCAAGAACACGAGAGAGAGAGAGAGATCAAACACATAGCTACTAGTACATACCCTCAGCCCCGAGGGTGAACTACTCCCTCCTCGTCATGGAGACCGTCGGGATGATGAAGATGGCCTCCGGTGATGATTCCGCCCTCCGGTAGGGTGCCGGAAAAGGGCTGTAGATGAGATCATGGAGGTACAGAGGCTTGCGGCGGCGTAAAAACTCATCTAGGTTAACTTTCGGGGGTTTCTGAATATATATGATTTTTTGGCATTGGAATCACGCGAAGAAGGGCCACAGGGGGCCCACGAGGCACCAGGGCATGCCTGGGGGGTGGCACGCCCTGGTGGCCCGTGGAGCCCCTGTGGGTCTTCTGGCCTCCTCCCGAAGCTTCTAGTATTTATCTTGGCCAATAAAAAAATCTCCAAAAAGTTTCGTGGCATTTGGACTTCGTTTGGTATTGATTTTCTGTAAAACAAAAACAGGGCAGAAAACAGCAACTGGCACTGGGCACTAGGTCAATATGCTAGTCCATGAAAATCATATAAAAGCCATATAAAAGTGCACCAAAATCATTCAAAACTATAATAAACATGGCATGATTACTTCATAAATTATAGATACGTTGGAGACGTATCAGCGCTGTTGCCGGGGAGTGAAGCGCCTTTGGTGAGTGGAATTTGGTAAGGAAACATTTATATTACGTGCTGAAATTTATTGTCACTTGTCACTATGGAAAGTAATCCTTTGAGGGGCTTGTTCGGGGTATCTTCACCTCGACCGGAAGCATTAAAAATTGCTCCTCAACCTACTGAACCTACTGAAAATATTTATTATGAAATTCCTTCGGGTATGATAGAGAAACTGCTAGCTAATCCTTATGCAGGAGATGGAACGGTGCATCCTGATGTGCACTTGATATATGTGGATGAAATTTGTGGATTGTTTAAGCTTGCAGGTTTATCCGGAGATGGAGTTAAGAAGAAAGTCTTCCCTTTATCTTTGGAGGGAAAGGCATTGACATGGTATAGGCTATGTGATGAAACTGGAACATGGGATTGGAACCGGTAGAAGCTGGAATTCCACCAGAAATTTTATCCTATGCATTTGGTTCATCGTGATCGGAATTATATATATAATTTTTGGCCTCGGGAAGGAGAAAGTATCGCTCAAGCTTGGGGGAGGCTTAAGTATATGTTGCACACATGCCTCAATCATGAGCTCTTAAGAGAAATAATTATTCAAAAAAATTATGCTCGACTTTCTCATAATGATCAATCCATGCTCGATACTTCTTCTGTTGGTTCCTTTATGAAGAGAACTATTGAATTCAGATGGGATCTTCTGGAAAGAATTAAACGTAACTCTGAAGATTGGGAAACCGACAAAGGTAAAGAGTCAGGTATAAATCTTGAGTTTGATTGTGTTAAATCTTTTATGGAAACTGATACTTTTCATAAGTTTAGTACTAAATATGGACTTGACTCTGAGATAGTAGCTACCTTTTGTGAATATTTTGCTGCTTATGTTGATCTCCCTAAGGAGAAATGGTTTAAATATGTGGTGCCCCTGCTCGACCGTGCACTAATCATACACGCAAATGTGCACGCTCGAGATCAGAGACCCACGGGAAGATATCACAACACAACTCTAAACTCAAGTTTAAACATAAATCATCATATTACAAACCAGGGGTCACAAGGACCCAAATACATAAGTTAAACAAACCATAATATCTGAGTACAGACATAGTTAGTCAAGTTTTGCCTTAAGAAGGCTAGCACAAACAACGACACGAATCGAAAAGGCGCAGGCCTCCTGCCTGGGAGCCTCCGAACTACTCCTGGTCGGCTGGCTCAACCCAGTAGTACGTGCCTCCGGGTCTCTCCTGGTAGTAGTCTCCTGCAGTGGCATCTGGCTCCTGGGCTCCATCGTCTGATGTATCATCAAATGGGTATGGGGAAAAAGAATAGCAGAGCAACCGTGAGTACTCATCCAAAGTACTCGCAAGACTGACATCAGATCTATTCTATTTATGCATTGGTATCAAGTGGAGAGGCTGTATCGGTAGACTGTATAGCAGCAAAGCCAGAATAGAGAGAAAGGCCTAGCCTATCGAAGACTAGCATCTTCAGGGTCTTGCAGCATAAGACGAGTACAGATTAGCATATTATTAATTAACAAGCATGTGGAAGCAAAACCCAGAGATCTTTCCTCGACTCCCTGCGAGAAAACGATCCCGAAGCTTATAATTATTTAACAGGTATCCAGTTCAAATAATATTAGATCGGGATACAACACTGGGCGTCCTGTTACCGTGGACACGGCTATTCGAATAGATAACTTCCCTGCAGGGGTGCACTACTATTACCCAACACGCTCGATCACATCTGGCCGGACACACTGGCTGGGTAATGCCCGGCCTCGGGTGATCAACACGAAGCAGCGTCCTACCTAAGCTCAGCAGAGAGGTCAGCATGCCGGTCTAAATCCTAAGCACGAAGGGGTCTTGGGCCATCGCCCTTTGCACTCCTGCACGTTGTGTGGCTGGTCGGGGCCCAGGCATGACACTGTATAAACAAGTGACGTAACCAGCCCACCCCAACAATCAGGCCGCATCTTTGAGCTGTGACATCTGAAGAGCTTTCGGGAGAAACGTACGACGTAGAGGGTCCCATAACCATTATCCCACGTGGTGGTAGTGCGTATAGGGCCAACGACCCACTCAGATCAATTACCCAAATCTGTTAGGCGTATTTAGTAATTCACAGAGACGATCAGACTACTTGTCGCTCCGACTTGGTAACACACGGATCACGAACAGGGTGGTCTCCGCCTGCCCTGACGTTCCGCCACAATAATCTCTTGCGGGTGCCATCGTGGCAAGCCCGACTTTACATTTCCCTGCGGGTACCCCTCGGGGTCGACCCGCCTATAACAAAGGTCAAAGTAACTATGTGTCCAATGTATCGAGGAGGAATCCAAGGAATCACCCTCGATTGATTCCCACTCGAGGAGTTACACGACGGAAGCTTTATCGGAAGTGATGAGAGAGGAATCACCCTCGGTAACACACATCCGGATAGCTATTCTACAAAGGCATCATCGAAGTGGAACAAGAGGTATCACCCTCGGCACTCGATGCCAGCTCTGCAGAGTCGAGTAACTTAAAGGGATGTGCGGTGATGTGTTGTTCTCCACCCGTTCGATCACACTGATCGGGGCACAGGAACTAAAGCGGGGCAACTACAGCAAGGGACAGGGGCCACAGATGGTTTAACATCCAACCTATACTAAGCATCTCGGATAGTAGGCAGGAATCAATAACAGTTACAAGGACAGGCTATGCATCAGAATAGGATAAACCAAAGCAGTAGCAATTTTCTAATGCAAGCAGAAGGGAGAGAGAGTAGGTGATTTAGGCATGCGTCAAGGGGGTTTGCTTGCCTGGAAACTCTGCTGAGAGAGGCTGGTCGTCTGACGGCTGCTCGTCGGAAGCGTGGTCGTACTCGGCTGCGTCGGCATCGGTCGCGGCGTCTATCGAGAGAGAAGGAGGGGGAAGAAACAATAAATTCACGGCAAAAATGCAATCACTATGCATGACATGCCTAAACGATATGCAGAAGTGTTTTACTGCCTAACTAAATGATTTAGTTAATTTAGGAATTTATTTGGATTTATTTTATTAAAGTCACGCACTATTCATATACCGTATACGGGAAAAATGTCCCATGTTTGGTATGTTACAGGGGTATGGCAGGCATGTGGATAGGTTATTCGGATTCTACACATTTTTTTGAGCGTTTTTCATATATAAATTATTTTAATCCGAGTTACGGTTTAAAAGATATGATTTTTCAAAGATTTAATCATTTTCTGGAATTTTTTTAATTATTTGAATTTACATTATCCGAAACGGTAACAGTGACGTCAGCATGACGTCAGCAGTCAACAGTCTCGTTGATTGGTCAACCTGACATGTGGGTCCCACCTGTCAGTCACTGTTTAGGTTAATTAAGGATTAATTTAGTTAATTATAGATTAATTAGTTTAATTAATAATTAGTTTAACTAAACATGATTAATTAAGTTAATTAAATAGTTAGTTAATTAAGTAATTAATTAATTATTTATTTTAAATCTTTTAATTCTTTTTATTATTATTTATTTTATTTATTATTTTCCTTTCGTTTTTCTTTTTATTTCTTTTTCGTTCTAAACTGGGCGGGGCCCAGTGGTTAGTGAACAGGCGGACATGTCCGCCCGTGCCCGTGTAAGGGCCGGACATGTCCGGGCGTTCGGTGTGTGCGCGGGCACACCGCGGCCAGACACGTCCGGGCGACGCGTGCGCGGCGACGACGGGCAGCGAGGCGAGCGAGCGGGCGGAGGCGGCTGAGCGCGGGCGGGCGACGGCGAGCGCGAGCGCGGGCGGGAGCGGGTGCGCGAGGGGCAGGCGGGGCGCGGCGGACGGCGGCGAGGCCACGGGCAGCAGCAGCAGCGCGGCAGCAGCGGGCAGCGAGCGCGGGCGCGGGCGCGCGAGCGAGCGCGGCGCGGCGCGCTAGTGGACGAGGCAGGGAGCGGCTGCGGTGGCGCGGTGCGTGCGGGGAGGAGGAGGCCAGCGCGTGCGGTGGCGAGCGCGGGCAGCGCGGCGATGGCGTCAGAGAGAGGGAGAGGAGAGGGGGCGCGGCTCACCCCCGTTTGCAGGGGTTCGGGGTCGGCGAGGCTCGAAGGAGCTCGTCGGGGAGGCGGTCGGGGTTCGGCGGCGACGGGGACGAGGACGAGGCGACGGGGACGACGTCGGGCGACGGCGGCGGCGCGGGAGAGAGAGGAGCGAGGGGGGAGTGGGGATTAGGGTTACAGGGGGGTGGCGGCGACGACGTATAGGCCAGGCGAGCGGGGCTGGGCCGGCCTGGCGGCCAGCTGGGCCACGGCCCAGTAGGGGGGAGGGGGCCTTTTTCCTTTTTCTTCTTTTAACTTTTGTTTTTATTTTAGTTTCTGTTTTATAATTGTTTAGGCACAATTTTAGTTTTGTAAAATAAGAGACTTGGCCCAAAATTTACGGTGCAATATTATCTACCACCAGAAATTAGTTTGGAGTTAAAAGAATTTCATTTGAATTTTATTTAAATAGAAAGGCATTAATTATTGCTGTCTGGTCCTGTTTTGATGATGTAGGGCTCATTTAATTAATTCAATAAATTTTGATTATATTTTTATAAATGCCTCTGGATTATTTGCAACATAATGAACATTTTAGTTTTCAAATTTGAACAACTTTTATTTCCACTATAAATTTAACTTGCAATTTGAATTTGAATTTGAAATGAGACATGATGCTAATGATGCTCAAGCATTGTTCAACATGATGATCTGGCATTATCAAAGGTGATTACTGTTGCTAATACATGGGGATGTTACAATTCTCCTCCTCTAAAAGAAATTCTCGTCCCGAGAATTAAGAGGAAGACTGAAAGAAAGTGGGGTATTCTTCACGAAGATGATCCTCGCGTTCCCAAGTGGCTTCATCCTTAGAATGATTCGACCACTGAACTTTGAGAAATTTGATTGCCTTCTGACAAGTTCGTCGCTCATCTTGGTCTAGAATGCGGATCGGATACTCTTGATAGGATAGATCCTCTCGCAATTCAAGCACTTCATGATCCACTGCTCGGATAGGATCCTTGAAGCAGCGTCGGAGTTGCGACACGTGGAAGACATCATGCACTTGAGAAAGGTTCGGCGGCAATTCCAATTGATATGCCACTTCTCCTCGACGGGCGAGAATACGGAACGGGCCGATGTAGCGAGGAGCTAACTTGCCCTTGATCCCAAATCGATGAGTGCCCTTCATCGGAGTGACACAAAGGTAAGCCTGTTCGCCAGGTTGATAGACCATTACCTGGTGTTTTCGATCATAATTGCTCTTTTGACGAGACTGAGCAGTTTTCAGATGTTCACGGACAATGCGGACTTGTTCTTCAGCTTGCTGAATAATGTCCGGTCCAACGAGTGATCGTTCCCCAGTTTCTGACCAATTCAGAGGGGTTCGACACTTACGCCCATATAGAACTTCAAACGGTGCCATCTTCAAACTAGCTTGATAGCTATTGTTGTAAGAGAATTCGGCATACGGGAGAGATTCTTCCCATTTCTTACCGAATGAGATGACACAAGCTCGAAGCATGTCTTCAAGCACTTGATTGACTCGTTCAACTTGTCCCTGGGACTGGGGGTGAAAAGCGGTGCTGAAAGACAGATGAGTTCCCATAGCTTTCTGGAAACTGTTCCAAAATCTGGAGGTGAAGAGGCTGCCACGATCTGAACTGATCTCCAATGGAACACCGTGGAGTGGCACGATTCTGGAAACATATAAGTCTGCTAACTGACTAGAAGTGATTGCCTCTTTGACTGGCAGAAAGTGAGCAACCTTGGAGAATCGGTCAATGACGACAAATATAGCATCATGACCCTTTTGCGATCTGGGAAATCCAGTAATGAAATCCATTTCGACTTTGCCCCATTTCCATTCAGGAATAGTAAGTGGTTGCAGAAGTCCAGCAGGCCTTTGATGTTCTGCTTTGATGCGACGACAAACGTCACACTCTGCAACATAACGAGCAATGTCATGCTTCATATCAGGCCACCAGTACCGTTGACGGATGTCTTGGTACATCTTGGTACTGCCAGGATGAATTGAAAGAGGCCTATCATGAGCTTCTTTCATGACATCCGGGATCAGATTCAGGTTTCCCATTCTAGGAACCACTAAGCAGTTTTTGAAGTACAAGGCGCCGTCAGTAGCAATGGTGAAGAATAAGGGCTTTCCCCTCTTGATATCTCGCTTAATTTTCTCGACCTCAGAGTCAGCCTTCTGTATATGCTTGATGAGGTCATCGAGCTCTGATTCAACAACCAGGGTATTGAGATGACCCTGTGGAACAATGTGAAGGTTCAACTTGCGAAGCTCTTCACAAAGCATAGGTTGCGCTTCCTGAACCATGAGGTTATTGCAATAAGCCTTGTGGCTCAAAGCATCGGCCATTACATTAGCCTTGCCAGGGGTATAAGAAATATTCATGTCATAGTCGGCTATTGTCTCGAGCCACCTTTGTTGACGAAGGTTCAGATCTGGTTGGGTATACAGGTACTTCAAACTCTGGTGGTCCGTGTATATCTCGCAACGATTACCAAGGAGGTAATGTCTCCACAGCTTCAGAGCATAGATAACTGCTGCTAACTCAAGATCATGTGTTGGATACTTATCTTCGTGAGGACGCAATTGACGAGAGCCATAAGCAATCACTTTGCGCTCTTGCATTAGGACACAGCCTAATCCTTGATGGGATGCGTCGCAATATATCACAAAATATTTGCGGGAATCAGGGGGAGCTAGCACTGGGCAGATGTCAACTTATCTTTAAGTGCCTGAAAGCTTTCCTGACATTTTTCTGTCCATTCAAACTTAACTCCTTTGTGAAGCAGATCAGTCAGTGGCTTAGCAATCTTGGAGAAGTTCTCGACGAAACGGCGGCAATAGCTGGCGAGTCCGAGAAAATTTCTGACTTGCTTGACATTCTTCGGGGGAGTCCAGTCAAGAATAGCCTGAACTCGATCAGGGTTAACGGCAATGCCATCTTTGGAAATCATGTGACCAAGATAAGTCACCTCAGATAACCAGAATTCACACTTGGAAAACTTGGCGTACAGTTGATGTTCTCGAAGTTTCTCTAATACAAGTCGAAGATGTTCGGCGTGTTCTTCTTCATTCTTGGAAAATATAAGGATATCATCCAAATAAACCACGACAAACTTGTTGAGGTAATCCATGAAGATATAGTTCATCAATCGAGAAAAGGTTGCTGGAGCATTTGTTAATCCGAAGGACATGACGGTGTACTCGTATGGTCCATAGCGAGTAACGAAAGCGGTCTTCGGGATATCCTCTTTACAAACTCGGATCTGATGGTAACCCAACCTCAAGTCGAGTTTAGAGAACACAGAGGATCCAGCAAGCTAATCATAAAGATCGTTGATCCGGGGAAGTGGATACTTGTTCTGGATTGTTGCTTGGTTAATAGGTTGATAGTCCTGGACCAATCGGTTAGTTCCATCCTTCTTCTTAACAAAGAGAGAAGGTGCTACCCAAGTAGAGGAACTAGGGCGGATGAAACCCTTCTTAAGTGACTTGTCGATTTCCTCCTTAAGTTCAAGGAGTTCATGCGGCGGCATCTTGTATGGCCGCTTAGCAATAGGAGTGGTGCCCGGTTTCAAGTCGATGATGAACTCAACGGCTCTAACAGGGGGTATTCCAGGAAGTTCTTCTGGAAATACGTCCGGAAAATCGCGAACGACTGGAACGTTCTCAATTCCTTCCAGAGGTGAAGCGTTAAAAGCATTCAGAGCATAAATCTGAGCTTCGGTGTTCCGAGTAATTCGGGTAGTGTAGTTCACTATCTCATCGAAGGGGTGAAGGAGTTGGACAACTTTAGTCGCACAATTGATTGAAGCAATGTGAGCTTTCAACCAATCCATTCCCAGAATGAGGTCTATCGTGGAAGACTTCAAGATGATAGGTGAAACCAGGAATTCGAGTCCTTTGATTTCAACAGTGACATTGTGTGCCATCATAGAGGTACGACAGTGGACTCCAGGGGTGCGGACAACCATTTGTAAGTCCATGTTTTCAAATGCAATGTCATGTGATAATTCTAATGCTTCTGACATGAATGAATGCGAGGCTCCTGAATCAAATAAAACAGAAGCAGGTACTGAGTTAACGAGAAGTGTACCCATCACAGTATCAGGTTGATCCTGAACTTCTTCAATATCGACGTGGTAAGCCTGACCACGTCCATAAGCAGCAGGCCCGGTATTATAGTTGCGGGTCTGATTGTTGCCACGGCCATTACGAGGAAATGCCAACTGATTCTGATTCTGGCGGCAGTCCTTGGCAACATGACCTGGTTTGCGACACTTGAAGCACAGACCATCTTCAGGACGAAGAGGAGCAGCACGTGGTGGAGCAGCTTGAACTCTTGGCTACCTCGGCGGTGGAGGAGGCAGACAGGGTGCAGCATAGGGAGTCCTTGGTGCAGGGGCAGTTGGACGATACATGCTGTTGGGAATCCACATCTTACGCCTTTGGCCTGAGCCCAAAGATGAACCAACATCACGATAGCGCTTCTGCGACTCTTTGTGCTCCATCTGAGCAGTCTCAACCTGGATAGTCTTGTTCACCAGGGTGGCGAAGTCAGCGAAGTCGTGAACAGCAAGTGCAAGCTTGAGGTCTGGGTGGAGTCCATTACGGAACTTTTCCTGTCTACGAGCATCAATTGGAATGTCTTCTTCAGCATAGCGGGACAGGTTAAGAAACTCCTGCTGATAAGCTTCGACAGTCCTGTTGCCCTGAGTGAGGTTGCGAAACTCTGTCTTCTTCCGGTCCATAATTCCCTGAGGAATGTAACGAGCACGGAAGGCAGTCTGGAACTCGATCTAGGTGATGATTGTCCCCTTAGGTAGTGAACGCCTGTGGGTGGACCACCATTGAGCAGCGGGGCCTTTCAGAAAGTAGGTCGTGAAGGTGACAAGGTTGTCGGGGGCGACACTGGCAGACTCCATCTCATAGGCGATGTCGCGAAGCCAATCATCAGCATCCAGTGGCTGTTCCGAGTTGCGGTAAATAGTTGGGTTGCGGTGTACGAACTCCTGCAGAGTTATTGGGGGAGGTGGCTGGTTCTGAGCATTCTGGTTCTGGTTCTGGTTCTGGTGTGGAAACTGAGCCATGATGCCTTGTATGAATTGGCGGTTCACTTCAAATTGCTGCATCATAGCTGCCATATAGTCTGGCGGTGGTGGTGGATCGTTGACACGGCCATGTCCACGACCACGAGCACCTGGCCTAACCATCCTGCTAAAATTTAACAGGGGGTAGTTTAGTAAAAGTAACTGCAAATGTTTAGTAACAATCATGATGTAACACGACAACGATTAAGTAGTGCAATAGATACATAACAGTAGTCAATTAAGACATACAGATCCATACACAGAGTCGGTTACATGCGGACAGCATAAGTCCGCTAAATAGAACAGCTAGACATACTAGGCGGCACGCAGGCACGCGGTGGAGGGATACAACAACGTGACATAGCGATATGCTATATCAGCGTCGGAGAAAACCACTGAACCCAGGTAACTGCAAGTGGCGACGACGGGCACTCTCGACGTGAGGATCCTGTGCTCCGTGGACACTCTGATGCAGCACCTGGTCTCGAACTGGAAGAAGAGGACCACGCGGAGGAATATAACCTCCAACAGCAGGCCAGTCAAGACCTGGTGGCATCTCCGTCCTGCGCGGGTAAAGAATGTACTCTGGGTGCATCCGTGCACTGACTGCCGGCAGCAACTGTGTCAGAGCGTCGTAAAGACGAGCACGAGTGGCATGCAACTCAACAGCAAGAGCTCGTGTAGTGCGATCCAGAGTCTGAGTGTACTGAACCAAAACCTGCGGGTCATATCGACGCGACATGTAAGGCGTACTCACAACAGTGTAGTATCCAGTCTCATCTCCAACATGAGCATACGGGTTGTATCTGAAGGCAGTATGCTCCAAGCGACTGTTGTACTCTCCACGGAGACGGGCAATAGCAGTATAGGCAGCATCATGGACTGCCATGTCGACAGTCACTCCAACACCGTGAAAGGTGTGTAACTCAGTGACAGAGATGTCCTGCCGATCAAAGATGCAAACCTCAGCATGGTACTGCTCCTGGTCGAACCCGCGGTAATCCTCCTAAATAGTGTACTCGGGATACCAGCGATATCCCAACTTGGTCAGAAGCTCGACCAAAATGGCCGGAAACCCAGTTGCATCGACAGCCATGGTCAGACAGACAAGCTGTCTTGCGGGACGTGGCGGGAACAAACGATCCATCTGAAACAGAGGAAATTCAGGGTTGTCAAATGACAGTGACTGAATTCTTGCATTGTGCATTCAAGAAAGTAATTTGCAGATAATCAAGCTCCGGGTGGATGTGATCAAGAGATCCTAGAGTCAGAGTTAGTAAAATTTAACCCGAAAAGAAGAGAGATCAGAATCCCAGAGTAAGAAAGAGGAATAAAAGATCCTAATCCCATCCATGTGCAACGTGGGCCCGTAAGCCACACAGCACTGTTAGTAAAATAGTTTTTTCAACGACTAAACTCAACTTCGACCAAGGAATTGGAAGGGGGCTTCCTACAGGCAGTCGGCTCTGATACCAGCTTGTAGCGCCCCTGCACGACCGTGCACTAATCATACATGCAAATGTGCACGCTCGAGATCAGAGACCCACGGGAAGATATCACAACACAACTCTAAACTCAAGTTTAAACATAAATCATCATATTACAAACCAGGGGTCACAAGGACCCGAATACATAAGTTAAACAAACCATAATATCTGAGTACAGACATAGTTAGTCAAGTTTTGCCTTAATAAGGCTAGCACAAACAACGACACGAATCGAAAAGGCGCAGGCCTCCTGCCTGGGAGCCTCCGAACTACTCCTGGTCGGCTGGCTCAACCCAGTAGTACGTGCCTCCGGGACTCTCCTGGTAGTAGTCTCCTGCAGTGGCATCTGGCTCCTGGGCTCCATCATCTGATGTATCATCAAATGGGTATGGGGAAAAAGAATAGCAGAGCAACCGTGAGTACTCATCCAAAGTACTCGCAAGACTGACATCAGATCTATTCTGTTTATGCATTGGTATCAAGTGGAGAGGCTGTACCGGTAGACTGTATAGCAGCAAAGCCAGAATAGAGAGAAAGGCCTAGCCTATCGAAGACTAGCATCTTCAGGGAATTGCAGCATAAGACGAGTACAGATTAGCATATTATTAATTAACAAGCATGTGGAAGCAAAAGCCAGAGATCTTTCCTCGACTCCCTGCGAGAAAACGATCCCGGAGCTTATAATTATTTAACAGGTATCCAGTTCAAATAATATTAGATCGGGATACAACACTGAGCGTCCTGTTACCATGGACATGACTATTCGAATAGATAACTTCCTTGCAGGGGTGCACTACTGTTACCCAACACGCTCGATCACATCTGGCCGGACACACTGGCTGGGTAATGCCCAACCTCGGGTGATCAACACGAAGCAGCGTCCTACCTAAGCTCAGCAGAGAGGTCAGCACGCCGGTCTAAATCCTAAGCACGAAGGGGTCTTGGGCCATCGCCCTTTGCACTCCTGCATGTTGCGTGGCTGGTCGGGGCCCAGGCGCGACACTGTATAAACAAGTGACGTAACCAGCCCACCCCAATAATCAGGCCGCATCTCTGAGCTGTGACATCTGAAGAGCTTTCGGGAGAAACGTACGACGTAGAGGGTCCCATAACCATTATCCCACGTGGTGGTATTGCGTATAGGGCCAACGACCCACTCAGATCAATTACCCAAATTCGTTAGGCGTATTTAGTAACTCGCAGAGATGATCAGACTACCTGTCGCTCCGACTTGGTAACACACGGATCACGAACAGGGTGGTCTCCGCCTGCCCTGACGTTCCGCCACAATAATCTCTTGCGGGTGCCATCCTGGCAAGCCCGACTTTACATTTCCCTGCGGGTACCCCTCGGGGTCGACCCGCCTGTAACAAAGGTCAAAGTAACTGTGTGTCCAATGTATCGAGCAGGAATCCGAGGAATCACCCTCGATTGATTCCCACTCGAGGAGTTACACGACGAGAGCTTTATCGGAAGTGATGAGAGAGGAATCACCCTCGGTAACACACATCCGGATAGCTATTCTACAGAGGCATCATCGAAGTGGAACAAGAGGTATCACCCTCGGCAATCGATGCCAGCTCTGCACAGTCGAGTAACTTAAGGGGGTGTGCGGTGATGTGTTGTTCTCCACCTGTTCGATCACACTGATCGGGGCACAGGAACTAAAGCAGGGCAACTACAGCAAGGGAGAGGGGCCACAGATGGTTTAACATCCAACCTATACTAAGCATCTCGGATAGTAGGCAGGAATCAATAACAGTTACAAGGACAGGCTATGCATCAGAATAGGATAAACCAAAGTAGTAGCAATTTTCTAATGCAAGCAGGAGGGAGAGAGAGTAGGTGATTTAGGAATGCATCAAGAGGGTTTGCTTGCCTGGAAGCTCTGCTGAGAGAGGCTGGTCGTCTGACGGCTGCTCGTCGGAAGCTTGGTCGTACTCGGCTGCGTCGGCGTCGGTCTCGGCGTCTATCGAGAGAGAAGGAGGGGGAAGAAACAATAAATTCACGGTAAAAATGAAATCACTATGCATGACATGCCTAAACGATATGCAAAAGTGTTTTACTACCTAACTAAATGATTTAGTTAATTTAGGAATTTATTTGGATTTATTTTATTAAAGTCATGCACTATTCATATACCGGATACGGGAAAAATGTCCCATGTTTGGTATTTTAGAGGGGTATGGGAGGCATGTGGATAGGTTATTCGGATTCTACACATTTTTTGAGCGTTTTTTATATATAAATTATTTTAATCCGAGTTACGGTTTAAAATATATGATTTTTCAAAGATTTAATCATTTTCTGGAAAATTTTTAATTATTTGAATTAACATTATCCGAAACAGTAATAGTGACATCAGCATGACGTCAGCAGTCAACAGTCTCGTTGACTGGTCAACCTGACATGTGGGTCCCACCTGTCAGTCACTGTTTAGGTTAATTAAGGATTAATTTAGTTAATTATAGATTAATTAGTTTAATTAATAATTAGTTTAACTAAACAGGATTAATTAAGTTAATTAAATAGTTAGGTAATAAAGTAATTAATTATTAGTTATTTATTTATTTTAAATCTTTTAATTCTTTTTATTATTATTTATTTTATTTATTATTTTCCTTTCGTTTTTCTTTTTATTTCTTTTTCGTTCTAAACTGGGCGGGGCCCAATGGTCAGTGAACAGGCGGACATGTCCGCCCGTGCCCGTGTAAGGGCCGGACATGTCTGGGCGTTCGGTGTGTGCGCGGGCACACCACGGCCGGACACGTCCGGGCGACGCGTGCGCGGCGACGACGAGCAGCGAGGCGGGCGAGCGGGCGGAGGTGGCTGACCGCGAGCGGGCGACGGCGAGCGCGAGCACGGGCGGGAGCGGGTGCGTGAGGGGCAGGCAGGGCGCGGCGGACGGCGGCGAGGCCACAGGCAGCAGCAGTAGCGCGACGGCGAGCGCGGCGCGGCGCGCTAGCGGACGAGGCAGGGGGCGGCTGCGGTGGCGCGGTGCGTGCGGGAAGGAGGAGGCCAGCGCGCGCGCGGCGGAGAGCGCGGGCAGCGCGGCGACGGTGTCAGAGAGAGGGAGAGGAGAGGGGGCACGGCTCACCCCCGTTTGCAGGGGTTTGGGGTCGGCGAGGCTCGAAGGAGCTCGTCGGGGAGGCGGTCGGGGTTCGGCGGCGACGGGGACGAGGACGAGGCGACGGGGACGACGTCGGGCGACGGCGGCGGCGCGGGAGAGAGAGGAGCGAGGGGGCGAGTGGGGATTAGGGTTACGAGGGGGTGGCGGTGACGACGTATAGGCCAGGCGAGCGGGGCTGGGCCGGCCTGGCGGCCTGCTGGGCCACGGCCCAGTAGGGGGGCGGGGGCCTTTTTCCTTTTTCTTCTTTTAACTTTTGTTTTTATTTTAGTTTCTGTTTTATAATTGTTTAGGTACAATTTTAGTTTTGTAAAATAAGAGACTTGCCCAAAATTTACAGTGCAATATTATCTACCACCAGAAATTTGTTTGGAGTTAAAAGAATTTCATTTGAATTTTATTTAAATAGAAAGGCATTAATTATTGCTGTCTGGTCCTGTTTTGATGATGTAGGGCTCATTTAATTAATTCAATAAATTTTGATTATATTTTTATAAATGCCTCTGGATTATTTGCAACAGAATGAACATTTTAGTTTTCAAATTTGAACAACTTTTATTTCCACTTTAAATTTGACTTGCAATTTGAATTTGAATTTGAAATGAGACATGATGCTAATGATGCTCAAGCACTGTTCAACATGATGATCTGGCATTATCAAAGGTGATTATTGTTGCTAATACATGGGGGTGTTACAAAATATCATCCACCCATTGAATTAAATGAGGAACAAGTTAGTGTTAAAGAAGAAACAATTGTTTACAATGTTGATCCAGTTGTGCCTACTGCTTATATTGAGAAACCTCCTTTCCCTGTTAGGATTAAGGAACATGCAAAAGTTTCAACTATGGTTAACAATATATAAGAACACCTAGACCTTCCGAACAAATTAAGGTTGAACCTAATATTGCAATGGTTAAAGATCTTTTGGTTCATGATATTGATGGGCATGTTATTTACTTTTGTGATGAGGCTGCTAGAATTGCTAAACCTGTTAGAAATGAACGAGGCATGTTAGACAAGAACAAGCCCATAGTTGGCATGCATGTTGTTTCTGTTAAGATTGGAGAGCATTGCTATCATGGTTTATGTGATATGGGTGCTAGTGTGAGTGCTATTCCATTTTCTTTATATCAAGAAGTAATGCATGATATTGCACCTGTTGAGATTGAAGATATTGATGTTACTATTAAGCTTGCAAACAGAGATACTATTACACCACTTGGGATTGTTAGAGATGTTGAAGTCTTGTGTGGTAAAATCAAATACCCTACCGATTTCTTAGTACTTGGTTCACAACAAGATATTTTTTGTCCCATTATATTTGGTAGACCCTTCTTGAATCCCGTTAATGCTGAAATTGATTGTGTTAAAGAGAAAGTTAGGGTTACGTTTGGTGATATATCTCATGAATTTAATTTCTCTAAGTTTCGTAGACAACCTAATGATAAAGAATTACCCAATAAAGATGAAATTATAGGTCTTGCTTCTATTGTTGCGCCTCCTACTGATCCTTTAGAACAATATTTGCTAGATCATGATAATGATATGCATATGAATGAAAAAAAATGAAATAGATGAGTTGTTCTTTAAGCAAGTGCTACTTGTAGACTGCGTTGGTATTTCCCCGAAGAGGAGAGATGATGTAGTATAGTAGAGATAAGTATTTCCCTCAGTTAAGAACCAAGGTTATCAATCCAGTAGGAGAACCACGCAAAATCCCTTTAGCAGCACCTGCACACACAAAAGCAAACACTTGCACCCAACGCAAATAAGAAGGTTGTCAATCCTCTTAGCGGTTATTTGCAAGGATTAATTATGATAGTGATAGATAGATAAACTAAAATACTAAATAAAATAAAGTAAATAAATTGCAGCAAGGTGTTTTTGGTTTTTAATATATGATAAAAGTAGACCCAGGGGCCATAGTTTTCACTAGAGGCTTCTCTCTCGAACACATAGCATACGGTGGGTAAACAAATTACTGTTGGGCAATTGATAGAAAAGCAAATAATTATGATGAATTCATGGCAATGATCATGTATATAGGCATCACATCTGAGACAAGTAGACCGACTCCCGCCTGCATCTACTACTATTACTCCACCCATCGACCGCTATCCAGCATGCATCTAGGGTATTAAGTATAAAACAGAGTAACGCCTTAAGCAAGATGACATGATGTAGACAAAGTAAACTCAAGCAATATGATTAAACCCCATCTTTTTATCCTTAATGGCAACAATATAAATACGTGTCATGTCCCTTTCTGTCACTGGTATTGAGCACCGCAAGATTGAACCCATCACAAAGCACCTCTCCCATTGCAAGATAAACCAATCTAGTTGGCCAAACCAAATCGATAGATCGGAGAGAAATACAAAGCTATAATAATCATGCATAGAAGAGTTTAGAGAAGAATCAAATATTTCTCATGAATAATCTGATCATAAACTCACAATTCATCAGATCCCAACAAACACACCGCAAAAGAAGATTACATCGGATAGAACTCCAAGAACATCGAGGAGAACATGTTATTGAAGATCAAAGAGAGAGAAGAAGCCATCTAGCTACTAGCTATGGACCCATAGGTCTGTGGTAAACTACTCACACATCATCGGAGGGGCAGCAAGGTTGATGAAGAAGCCCTCCGTGATCGATTCCTCCTCTGGCAGAGTACCGGAAAAGGCCTCCAGATGGGATCACGGAAGAACAGAGGCTTGCGGCGGCAGAAAGGTTTCCTCTTCTGTCTCTCTGGTATATTGGGAATATTTGGGAATTTATAGCGCTAGAATTTGGTCAGGAGGGGCTACGAGGGGCCCACAAGCCTGGGTCTCTTCTGGTCTTCTCCCGAAGCTTCGTGGGTCTCTTCTGGTCCAGAAAAAATTAATCCAGAGTTTTTTTTCTCATTTGGACTCTTTTTTATAATGATTTTCTGAAAAGACAAAAACAAGCAAAAAATAGCAACTAGCACTGGGCACTGGGTTAATAGGTTAGTCCCAAAAAAATGATATATAATGGCATATGATTGCATATAAAACATCCAAGATTGATACTATAATAGCATGGAACAATAAAAAATTATAGATACGTTGGAGACGTATCAAGCATCCCCAAGCTTAATTCCTGCTTGTCCTCGAGTAGGTAAATGATAAAAATAGAATTTTTGATGTGGAATGCTACCTATCATGTTTCATCATGTAATCTCTCTCTTACGGTATGAATAATAAGATCCGAATGATTCAAAGCAATAGTCTATAGTTTGATATAAAGACATCAATACTCAGGCATACTAACAAACAATCATGTCTTTCAAAATAAAAATGCTAAAGAACTTTATCCCTACAAAATCATATAATCCTGTCATGCTCCATCTTCTTTACACAAAATATTTATCATGCACTATCCCGATGACAAGCCGAGCAATTGGTTCATACTTTTTAACGCGCTTCAGCTTTTTCAACCCCCACGCCATACATGATCGCAAACCATGGGTATAACACTATGGGTGGAATAGAGTATGGTGGTAGAGATTAATAAGTGGAAGTCAAAAATAAGAAGATAGTCTCACATCGACGAGGCTAATCAACGGGCTATGGAGATGCCCATCAATTGATGTCAATGCGAGGAGTAGGGATTGCCATGTAACGGATGCACTGAGAGCTATAAGTGTATGAAAGCTCAACATGAAAACTAAGTGGGTGTGCATCCAACTTGCTTCTCATGAAGACCTCGGGCATTTGAGGAAGCCCATCATCGGAATATACAAGCCAAGTTCTATAATGAAAAATTCCCACTAGTATCTGAAAGTGACTAAACAGGAGACTCTCTATATGAAAAACATGGTGCTACTTTGAAGCACAAGTATGGAAAAGGATAGTAACACTGCCCCTTCTCTCTTTTTTTTTCATGGGCTCTTTTTGGCCTCTTTTTTTTCCTCACTGGGACAATGCTCTAATAATGATGATCATCATACTTCTATTTACTTACAACTCAAAAAATTACAACTCAAAACTAAAACAAAAATATGACCCTATATGAATGCCTCTGGTGGTGTACCAGGATGTGCAATGATACTAGCGTAACATGTATAAAAAATGATGAACAGTGGCTGAGCCACAAATACTATGTCAGCTATATGATCATGCAAAGCAATATGACAATGATGATGTGTGTCATAAAAACAGAACGGTGGAAGTTGCATGGCAATATATCTCGGAATGGCTATGGAAATGCCATGATAGGTAGGTATGGTGGCTGTTTTGAGGAAGATATAAGGAGGCTTATGTGTGATAGAGCGTATCATATCACGGGGTTTGGATGCACCGGCGAAGTTTGCACCAACTCTCGATGTGAGAAAGGGCAATGCACGGTACCGAAGAGGCTAGCAAATTGCGGAAAGGTGAGAGTGCGTATAATCCATGGACTCGCACTAGTCATAAAGAACTCACATACTTATTGCGAAAGTTTATTAGCCCAGGAAGCAAAGTACTACTATGCATGCCCCTAGGGGGATAGATTGGTGGGAAAAGACCATCGCTCGTCCCCGACCGCCACTCATAAGGTAGACAATCAAGAATAAATCATGCTCCAACTTCTTAGCATAACGACATATCATACGTGGATGCTTCGGGAATCGCAAACCTTAACACCAATATTCTGACTAAACCACAATTATCTACTAGCACCTCCCACAGATTACCATCTTAATATCGCAAAACTATTGCAAGGAATCAAACTTATCATATTCGGT
Organism: Elymus sibiricus; assembly: GCA_039707655.1. Classification (NCBI taxonomy): domain Eukaryota; kingdom Viridiplantae; phylum Streptophyta; class Magnoliopsida; order Poales; family Poaceae; genus Elymus; species Elymus sibiricus. Next base: position 108,022,065 of record CM077664.1, on the reverse strand, counting down.
GATCTACATGAAAGTTTTTATTATATCCCTCTTGAATACCTATCATATTAGGACCAAATTCATAACCCGTGCATATTACCATTGCTATTCCTTAGACTCTCAAAAAGATATAAGTGAAGCATGAGAGTGCAACTATTTCTTTAAAATATAACCACCGCCATGCTCTAAAAGATATAAGCGAAGCACTAGAGCAACTGCCTAGCTCAAAAGATATAAGTGAAGCACATAGAGTATTCTAACAAATCACGAATAATGTGCGTCCCTCTCAAAAAGGTGTGTTCAGCAAAGATGATTGTGACAAACTAAAAAGCAAACAAACTATAGCACAAGACGCTCCAAGTAAAACACATATCATGTGATGAATAAAAATATAGCTCCAAGTGAGTTACCAATAGATTGTAGACGAAAGAGGGGATGCCTTTCAGGGCATCCCCAAGCTTAGACACTTGAGTCTTGAATATTACCTTGGGGTGCCTTGGGCATCCCCAAGCTTAGGTTCTTGCTGCTCCTTATTCCTTTATCCATCGTTGTCTCACCCAAAACTTGAAAACTTTAGCACACAAAACTCAACAGAAACCTCGTGAGATCCGTTAGTATAACAAACAAATCTTAAACTTTAGGTACTGTTGTAAATTGATTCATATTTAATATTTGCAAAATGCTACTATACTCCAATTTCTCCATGACTCATAACCTCCTATACGATCCATAGATTCATCAAAATAAGCAAACTATGCAACAAAAATAGAATCTGTCTAAAACAGAACAGTCTGTAAAGATCTGAATTAACGTCATACTTTTGTAACTCCAAAAATTCTGAAAAATTAGAACAACGTGGGGAATTCATATATCAATATTTTGTAAATAATTCAGAAGGTTCTGACACTCCAGCAAAAAATCAAAATTCCAGCACTAGACGCAAAAGTTTCTGTTTTCAAACAGCATCAATTATACTATCATCCAAATCAGCCCAAAGGCATTACTTGGCACAAACACTAATTAAAAGATAAAAACATAATCATAACAGAGGCTATAATTGTGTAAACACACAAAAACAGAAAGTAAAAAACAAAAATTTATTTTATTCATTGGGTTGCCTCCCAACAAGCACTATTGTTTTATGCCCCTAGCTAGGCATAATGCATAGTTTCAAGTGTTGTCATCCTTCAAGTTAATTTCATTGGTGGCCCTCATAATAGATTCATAAGGTTCCTTAATTCTCTTTCTAGGGAAGTGTTCCACCCCTTTCTTTAATGGAAATTGAAATCTTATATTACCTTCTTTCATATCAATAATAGCACCCATGGTTCGTAGGAAAGGCCTACCAAGTATTATAGGACAAGAAGGATTGCATTCAATATCAAGAACAATAAAATCCACGGGCACATAATTTCTATTTGCAAGAATAAGCACATCATTTATTCTACCAAATGTTTTTTTAATAGTGGAATCCGCAAGATGCAAATTAAGGGAACAAGGATCCATATCGATGAGACCTAGCACATCACACAAAGACTTTGGTATCGTGGAAACGCTAGCACCAAGATCACATAGAGCATTACATTCATAATCTTTAATTTTGACTTTAATAGTAGGTTCCCATTCATCTTATAATTTTCTAGGAATTGAAACTTCCAACTCAAGTTTTTCTACATGCGCTTTCATCGTAGCTTCTACAATATGTTTAGGGAAAGCTTTATTTTGTTCATATGCATTTGGTGAATTAATCATGGATTGCAACAAGGAACTATACTCAATTAAAGAACAACTATCATAATTAAAGTCCTTGTAATCCAAAGTGGTGGGTGCATTACTATTTAAAGTTTTGACCGCTCCAAACCCACTTTTTTCATTTTTTATCATTAAGATTATCACCCTCCAAACAATTGGGACACCTTCTATCTAAAGTTGACTCTTCTTCAGTCCCTCTTTCATCATTTTTTATGTTACTAAATAATGATTCAATAGGAGTGACACCAATCATTTTAAATATCTTCATCATTACTACGATAGAAACCGGGTGGAATAGCTTTTTCTAGAAATTCTCAATTGGCTCTCAACCTAGCGGTCCTTTCTTTACTTTCATTAATGGAGACATAGATAGCTTTAATAGACTCATTTATATCATGCTTGGGTGGAAAAATTTTAATTTTGAGATTTTCCACATCATGAGCAATTTTATCCATGTTCCTAGCCAATTCATCAACTCTATTCAATTTTTCTTCTATCATAGCATTGAAATTCTTTTGCGAATTAATAAATTCTTTAATATTACTTTCAAGATCAGAGGGTGTCCTATTATTATTATATGGATTGCCATAGGAATTACCATAATTATTAGTGGAATTTCCAGGAAACGGTCTAGGATTGAAATTACCCCTATAAGCATTGTTGTTGAAATTATTTCTAGAGACAAAATTCACATCAATAGCATCATTATTTTGCTCAATAAAGGTAGACAATGGCACATAATTAGGATCAATATGAGCACTTTTACTAGCAACCAATTTCATAAGAGCATCCATCTTATCACTCAAAGTATTAATTTCTTCAACGGAATTTACCTTCTTACCAGTTGGAGTTCATTCAGTGTGCCATTGAGGATAATTTGTCATAATATTGTCAAGAAGTTTTGTAACTTGTCCCAATGTAATTTTCATAAAAGTACCACCTGCGGCAGAGTCTAGCAAATTTCTAGAAACAAAGTTTAGCCCCGCATAAATTTTTTGTATGATCATCCATAAATTTAAGCCATGTGTTGGGCAATTTCTTATCATTAATTTCATTCTCTCCCAAGATTGTGCAACATGTTCATGAAATAATCTTAGTGGGAGGAAAATACTTGGTAATAAAAGCATCCTTACACTTATCTTACGAATCAATACTATTTCTAGGCAAGGACGAAAACCAAGTTTTAGCGCGATCTCGTAGTGAGAACGGAAATAATTTTAATTTGACAATATCATTATCCACATCTTTTTTCTTTTGCATATCACAAAGTTCAACGAAAGTATTTAGATGGGATGCAGCATCTTCATTAGGACTACCAAAAAATTGTTCTTTCATAACAAGATTAAGCAAAGCAGCATTAATGTCACGCGACTTTGCACTAGTGGCAGGAGGAGCAATAGGAGTACTAATAAAATCATTATTATTAGTATTAGAAAAGTCACACAATTTTGTATTTTCTTGAGACATCACGACGAAGCAAGCAAACTAGGAAACAAGCAAATAAAAATATTTTTGTGTTTTTGTAAGAAAAATTAGAAGTGGGGGAGATGAAAACGAGAGGCAAATGCAAATAAAAAGGCAAATAAAATAAATCAAACACTTGCACCCAACGTTGTAGACTGCATTGGTATTTCCCCGAAGAGGAGAGGATGATGTAGTATAGTAGAGATAAGTATTTCCCTGAGTTAAGAACCAAGGTTATCTATCTGGTAGGAGAACCACGCAAAATCCCTTTAGCAGCACCTGCACACACAAAAGCAAATACTTGCACCCAACGCAAATAAGAGGGTTATCAATCCTCTTAGCGGTTATTTGCAAGGATTAATTCGGATAGTGGTAGATAGATAAACTAAAATACTAAATAAAATAAAAGTAAATAAATTGCAGCAAGGTATTTTTGGTTTTTAATATATGATAAAAGTAGACCCGGGGGCTATAGTTTTCACTAGAGGCTTCTCTCTCGAACACATAGAATACGGTGGGTAAACAATTTACTGTTTGGCAATTGATAGAAAAGCAAATAATTATGACGCATTCATGGCAATGATCATGTATATAGGCATCACGTCCAAGACAAGTAGACTGACTCCTGCCTGCATCTACTACTATTACTCCACCCATCGACCACTATACAACATGCATCTAGGGTATTAAGTATAAAACAGAGTAACGGCTTAAGCAAGATGACATGATGTAGACAAAGTAAACTCAAGCAATATGATTAAACGCCATATTTTTATCCTTAATGGCAACAATACAAATACGTGTCATGTCCCTTTCTGTCACTGGAATTGAGCACCGCAAGATTGAACCCATCACAAAGCACCTCTCCCATTGCAAGATAAACCAATCTAGTTGGCCTAACCAAATCGATAGATCGGAGAGAAATACAAAGCTATAATAATCATGCATTAAAGAGTTCAGAGAAGACTCAAATATTTCTCATGAATAATCTGATCATAAACTCACAATTCATCGGATCCCAACAAACACACCGCAAAAGAAGATTACATCGGATAGAACTCCAAGAACATCGAGGAGAACATGGTATTGAAGATCAAAGAAAGAGAAGAAGCCATCTAGCTACTAGCTATGGACCCGTAGGTCTGTGGTAAACTACGCACACATCATCGGAGGGGCAGCAAGGTTGATGAAGAAGCCCTCCGTGATCGATTCCCCCTCCGGCAGAGTACCGGAAAAGGCCTCCAGATGGGATCGCGGAAGAATAGAGGCTTGCGGTGGCGGAAAGGTTTCTCTTATGTCTCTCTGGTATATTGGGAATATTTGGGAATTTATAGCGCTGGAATTAGGTCAGGAGGGGCTACGAGGGGCCCACAAGCCTGGGAGGCGCGCCTAACCCCCTGGGCGTGCCCTTGTGGCGCCCCTGCTCGACCGTGCATAAGTCATACAAACCATAATATCTGAGTACAGACATAGTTAGTCAAGTTTTGCCTTAAGAAGGCTAGCACAAACAACGACACAAATCGAAAAGGCGCAGGCCTCCTGCCTGGGAGCCTCCGATCTACTCCTGGTCGGCTGGCTCAACCCAGTAGTACGTGCCTCGGGGACTCTCCTGGTAGTAAGCATCTGCGGTGGCGTCTGGCTCCTGGGCTCCGTCGTCTGGTCGCAAGTATCGGGTATGGGGGAAAAAGAATAACAAAGCAACCGTGAGTACTCATCCAAAGTACTCGCAAGGCTGACATCAGATCTATTCTACTTATGCAACATTATCAATGGAAGGTTGTACAAGTGGACTGAACTACAGAATGCCAAAATAATGGGAGAGAAGCCTAGCCTATCGAAGACTAGCATCTTGAAGCAATCTTGTAGCATTAGAACAGTGCAGATTAGCATATTATAAGTTAACAAGCATGTTGAAGCAAAGTCCAGAGATCCTTCCTCGACTCCCTGCGAGAAAGCGATCCCGGAGCTTATAATTAATTATCATGTATCCAGTTCAAATAGTGGTAGATCGGGATACAACACTGAGCGTCCTGTTACCGTGGACACGGCTATTCGAATAGATAACTTCCCTGCAGGGGTGCACTACTGTTACCCAACACGCTCAATCACATCTGGCCGGACACACTTGCTGGGTAATGCCCGGCCTCGGGTGATCAACACGATGCAGTCCTACCTAGGCTCAGCAGAGAGGTCAGCATGCCGGTCTAAATCCTAAGTGCGAAGGGGTCTGGGCCATCGCCCTTTGCACTCCTGCATGTTGCGAGACTGGCCGGGGCCCAGGCGCGACACTGTATACACAAGTGACGTAACCAGCCCACCCCAACAATCAGCCCGCATCTTTGAGTTGTGACGTCTGAAGAGCTTTCGGCTGATACATACGACGTAGAGGGTCCCATAACCGTTATCCCACGTGGTGGTAGTGCGTATAGGGCCAACGACCCACTCAGATCAAATACCCAAATCCGTTAGGCGTATTTAATAACTCGCAGAGATGATCAGACTACCTGTCGCTCCGACTTGGTAACACACGGATCACAAACAGGGTGGTCTCCGACTGCCCTGTCGTTCCGCCACAATAATCTCTCGCGGGTGCCCTCCTGGCAAGCCCGACTTCACATTTCCCCGCGGGTACCCCTCGGGGTCGATCCGCCTGTAACAAAGGTCAAAGTAACCGTGTGTCCAAAGTATCGAGAAGGAATCTGAGGAATCACCCTTGATCGATTCCCACTCGAGGAGTTGCAAGACGGAAGCTTTATCGGAAGTGATGAAAGAGGAATCACCCTCGGTAACTCTCAACCGGATAGCTATTCTACAGAGACATCATTGGAAGTGAGATAAGAGGTATCACCCTCGGCACTCGATGCCAGCTCTGCAGAGTCGGACAACTTAGGGGGAATGTGCGGTGATGTGTTGTTTTCAGCCCGTTCAACCACATCGATCGGGGCACAGGTGCTAAAGCAGAGCAACTACAGCAAGGAAGAGGGGCCACGGATAGTTTACCATCCAACCTATACTAAACATCTTGGATAGCAGGCAGGTATCAAAAACAGTTACAAGAATTGGCTATGCATCAGAATAGGATAAATCAAAGCAGTAGCAATTTTCTAATGCAAGCAGGAGGGAGAAGGAATAGGTGATATAGGCATGCATCAAGGGGGGTTGCTTGCCTGGAAGCTCTGCTGAGAGAGGCTGATCGTCGGAAGGCTGCTCGTCAGGAGCGTGGTCGTACTCAGCTGCGTCGGCGTCGGTCTCGGCGTCTATCGGGAGAGAAGGAGGGGGAAGAAACAATAAATTCACGGCAAAAATGCAACAGCGATGCATGACCTGCCTAAATGTTATGCACATGTGATATATTGCCTATAAAATTGTTTTAATTAATTTAGGAATTTATTTGGATTTATTTCATTAAGGTTGAGCACTATTCATTTATCGAAATCAATCAAAAAGTTCCATGTTCGGTATGATAGAGGGGTGTGATAGGTATGTGGGTGGCATATTTGGATTCTACATATTTTTCTGATCGTTTGACATATATAAATTATTTGTATCCGAGCTACGGTTTAAAAGATATGATTTTTCAAAGTTTTAAACATTTACTAGAATTTCTGGAATTAATTAAATTTAGAATTATCCGAAACAGTGTAGGCTGACGTCAGCATGACGAAATGATGATGTCAGCGGTCAACTGGGCTGACTAGTGTCAAACCTGACCAGTGGGTCCCACTGGTCCGTGACTCAGATCTAATTAGGATTAAAATTAATCTAATCAGTGATTAATTAGGTGGTGGGGTCCAGTAGTCAGTGACTGATTAGGGATTAATTAATTAATTAACAAATTATCTATTTATTTAAATCGTTTAAATGGGGTGGGACCCGCGTGTCAGTGACACGGGGTCAGCCCAGTCAGCGTTGACCGGGTCAATGGGCCCAGTGGGACCCAGGGTCAGTGGCTAAGCGGTGGGGCCCGCGGCGCCACGTCGGACGCCGAGTCAGCGCCGGTCACCGGAGCTCTTCGGCGAGCCCGAACGACGGCGACAACTCCAGCGAGCTCGGGTTTCTTCTACGGGGCACCATTTCGGCCGTGGTTTGGCTTGCTCGAACGAGCACTCGAGGCCACGTCGAACGGCGGTGGCCTCGCGGGCTGCGGTGATCGGGAACGTCGGCGGCAAGCGGCGAGGCGGACGCCGGATTTCGGGCGTCGACGGGATCGGCGAAATAGGCCACGTCAAAACGCGTGCGGGTGTGCGTTGGGTAGCTAGGAGCTCGGGGAGCTCGACGCACGGCTCAGGCGCGAGCTTAGCGGTTAGTGGCGGCGGTGGCGAGGCGATCGGCGGCGACGAGCACGGCCGTGACGGGGATCGGAGCTAGAGGGCGCCATGGCTAGCTAGAAGAGGGGGAGATGATGCACAGCTCACCTAGGGGGCACAAGGAGGCCCGGCGAGTGCACGGGAGCGCAGGGGTGCGGCGAATCGACGACGAACTCCGGCGTGCCCGAAGGTTGAAGAAGACGGCGGAGCGGGCGTTGTGGAGGCTCCCGGCTTGCGCTGGACGGGGCAGAGGACGTAGTCGACGATGACGGTTCGATCCGGCACGGCGGCGAGGCAATGCGGTGGCGGTGGCCGCGGGATCGAGCGACGGACGGCGGCGATGTTTCTGGTGAGGTGGGGAAAAGGGAGAGGCGAGGCGCAGGCGGGCGAGTGAGGTAGGCTAGGGTTTCGGGGGAGGGGAGAGCAGCTCGAGGAGAGCCTTATCGGCTCGGGGGCGCCACAGGATGGGCGACAGTGAGGCGGGCGGAACCGAGTCAGCGCGAGCGACAGCGCGCGAGGAGGACGACGATCGCGCTGGCGGGCTGGGCCGGCTACTGTGCACTGGAAGCCCAAGTGCACAGTAGGCCTTTGCCCTTTTCTTTTTCTATTTTCTGTTTCTTTTCTTTATCTCTGTTTTGTGAAATGTTCGGCCACTAAATGAGTTTTATAAATTGTGTGACTTGGTTCAAATACTACAATGCAATATTACTTACCACCAGAAATTGGTTTGGTGAAAATATGATTTCATTTGCAAATTTTATTAAATAAAATGATATTAAATATTGTTGTTAGCTACTGTTTTGAGATGATAGAGTCACTTAATGAATTTAGGTGATGTTATTTTCCTGAACATAATTAGTTATGAATTATTTGCTATTTAATGAACATTTTTATTTCCAATTTGGAACAACTTTTATTTTCACTTTAAATTTGAATTTCAACTGAATTGGAATTTGAAATGAGATATGATGCAAATGATGATCAAGACTAGTTAATCATGCTGACTTGGCATTATTAAAAAGGTGATTACTATAGCTATTACATGGGGATGTTACAGCCCTCCAGGCTTGCCGCCTCCTCGTGGCTCCTCTGGTCTTCTCCCGAAGCTTCGTGGGTCTCTTCTCGTCCAGAAAAAATTAATCCAAAGTTTTTTTCTCATTTGGACTCTTTTTGATAATGATTTTCTAAAAAGACAAAAACAAGCAAAAAAACAGCAACTGGCACTGGGCACTGGGTTAATAGGTTAGTCCCAAAAAATGATATATAATGGCATATGATTGCATATAAAACATCCAAGATTGATACTACAATAGCATGGAACAATCAAAAATTATAGATACATTGGAGACGTATCAGCAAGCACCTATCCTTAAACATAATTTGCCTGTTGAAACTTTGGGAGATCCTCTTCCACCGAAGAGTGATCCTGTGTTTGAATTAAAGCAATTACCTGACACGCTTAAATATGCTTATCTTGATGAAAAGAAGATATATCTTGTTATTATTAGTGCTAACCTTTCAGAGCATGAAGAAAAGAGATTACTTAAAACTCTGAAGAAACACCGTGCTGCTATTGGATATACTCTCAATGATCTTAAGGGCATTAGTCCCACTCTATGTCAGCATAAAATTCATATGAAGCCAGATGCTAAACCCGTTGTTGATCATCAAAGAAGGCTGAATCCTAAAATGAAGGATGTGGTAAGAACTGAAATATTAAAGCTTCCGGAGGCAGGTATAATTTATCCCATAGCTGATAGTAGATGGGTAAGTCCTGTTCATTGTGTTCCTAAGAAGGGAGGTATTACTGTTGTTCCTAACGATAAAAACAAACTTATCCCACAAAGAATTGTAACTGGTTATAGGATGGTAATTGATTTCAGGAAATTAAATAAAGCTACTAGGAAAGATCATTACCCCTTGCCTTTTATCGATCAAATGTTAGAAAGATTATCTAAGCATACACACTTCTGCTTCCTAGATGGTTATTCTGGTTTCTCTCAAATACCTATATCACCAGAAGATCAAGAGAAAACCACATTTACTTATCCTTTTAGAACTTATGCTTATCGTCGTATGCCTTTTGGTTTATGTAATGCACCTGCTACCTTTCAAAGATGTATGACTGCTATATTCTCTGACTTTTGTGGAAACTTTGTTGAGGTTTTCATGGATGATTTTTCCGTTTACGGAACTTCTTTTGATGATTGCTTAAGCAACCATGATCGAGTTTTGCAGAGATGTGAAGAAACTAATCTTGTCTTGAATTGGGAGAAGTGCCACTTTATGGTAAATGAAGGTATAGTCCTTGGGCATAAAATTTCTGAAAGAGGTTTTGAAGTTGATAAAGCTAAAGTTGATGCAATTGAGAAAATGCCATGCCCTAAAGATATCAAAGGTATAAGAAGTTTCCTCGGTCATGCTGGTTTCTATAGAAGGTTTATAAAAGACTTCTCTAAAATTTCTAGGCCTCTTACTAATCTCTTGCAAAAAGATGTTCCATTTGTTTTTGATGATGATTGCGTAGAAGCCTTTGAAATTCTTAAGAAAGCCTTAATTTCTGCACCTATTATTCAATCACCTGATTGGAATCTACCCTTTGAAATTATGTGTGATGCTAGTGATTATGCTGTTGGTGCTGTTCTAGGACAAAGAGTATATAAGAAATTGAATGTTATTCATTATGCTAGTAAAACTCTAGACGGTGCTCAAAGAAACTATGCTACTACTAAGAAACAGCGGAGAGGACCCATGAGGAGGTCACAAGGCAACAGGGCGCGACCCCCCCCCCCCTGGGGCGCGCCGTGTTGCCTTGTGGGCCCCTCGTGTTGTGACGCCCCGACTCAATCGTGCACTAACCATACACGCAAATGCGCACGATCAAGCCCAGGGACTCACTGGAAGATATCACAACACAACTCTAGACACAAAATACAATAATTCCAGCTTTATATTACAAGCCAGGGGTCTCGAGGGCTCGAATACATAAGCTCGAGTTACACAAGAGTCAGCGAAAGCATCAGTATCTGAGTATAGACATAACTAAACAAGTTTGCCTTAAGAAGGCTGAGCAAAACAACGACATCTAGATCAAAAAAGCGCAGGCCTTTTGCCTGGGCGCCTCCGAACTACTCCTGGTCGTCGGTCTCCACCTAGTAGTAGGCTCCGCCGGGTAGTAGTAGTCATCGACGGGATCAGCTGTCTCCTGGGCTCCGTCATCTGATCGCAGCAATCGGTAGGGGGAAAAAGGTAGCAAAGCAACCGTGAGTACTCATCCAAAGTACTCGCAAGACTTACATCAGATCTATGCTAAGTATGCATCGGTATCAAAGGGAAGGGGCTGTGTCTATGGACTATACTGCAGAAATGCCAGAATAGAGGAAAGACCTAGCCTATCGAAGACTAGCGTCTTGAAGCAACAGAAGAGAGTAGAATAACATAACATGTAGTAACAAATATATATTAGTAATGCCCAGAGATCCTTCCTCGACTCCCTGCGAGAAAGCGATCCCGGAGCCATCATATCAATTTAGTATCACAAGTGTCCAGTTCTAGTTGTAGTAGATCAGGATACAACTCCGAGCGTCCTGTTACCGTGGACACGGCTATTCGAATAGCTAACTTCCCTGCAGGGGTGCACTAACTTACCCAACATGCTCGATTAACTCTGGCCAGACACACTTTTCTCATGCCCGGCCTTGGCTGATCGACACGTCGTAGTCCTACCTAGGCTCCGCAGAGAGGTCCCCACCGGTCTACATCCTAAGCGCGAGGGGGTAGTTCGGCCGCTCACCCCTAAGCACTTCGGGTCGTTGCGCGCAGGGTCAGCCTCACCACGTTGTGCCTGTGGGTATCTGCTGTTGCCCGGCCGCAATGCTGAACTGGACATATGACGAAGCTTTCGGGAGAATCGTACGACGCCGAGTGCCCATAACTTATCCCGCATGGTGGTTAGTGCGAAAAGGCCAGAGGCCTACTCAGATCATATATCCAAACCATTAGTGTATTGGGAGCTCGCGGAGACGATCAGTGATCCTGTCACCCTGTCTCGCGGACTTACGGCAAGGGCTAGGCCCACCCCTCTCTAGGGAGGTCTTTGCCTGCCCGGCCGTGCCGCGTAATTATCTCGCGGGTACCCTCCTTGTCAACCCGACTTATCCAGAGACTGTCAGGAACTCAGGTCCACCTCTACCGGGGTGGTACCGCCTGTCCCTTCAGTCCCACAGTAATAGTTAAAAGGGGCAACAGTGTAAGGTAACAGTGTGTCTGTAACATCAAGGGGGAAATCCGAGGAATCACCCTCGATGGATTCCCACTCGATGTAACCGTTAAGGTGAACTTGGAGGAATCACCCTCGATGGGTTCACACTTGAGGGGCTGCATGACAGAGGCATCATCGGAGGTAGTGAAAGAGGAATCACCCTCGGTAACCCACAACCGACTAGCTATGCTACAGAGATATCATCAGGAGTGAGGTAGGAGGTATCACCCTCGGCACTCGATAGTAGCTCTGCAGAGTCGTACAACTAAGGGGGTGTGCGGTGATGTGTCAGTCTCTGCACGTCGACCACACTGATCGAGCAACCGGAAGCAAAGCATGGCAACACGGACAAGGGTGCGGGGCCACTGATGGATCACTAACCAACCTATACTAAGCATTTAGGATAGAAGGTAAGGTATCAACAGCAGTTACAAAAACAGGCTATGCATCAGAATAGGAGCTTTCGGACAACAGTAGCAAATTCTAATGCAAGCACGGGAGAGAAAGAAATGGGCGATATTGAAATGATCAAGGGGGGTTGCTTGCCTGGAAGCTTTGTAGTCGTACTCGGGGTCAACAGCAGCCTCGGGGTCTACCGGAGAGAAGAGGGGGGAGAAACAGTAAATATAAAGCAAACAAATGCATCACATTGCATGACATGACAGTAAGCTATGCTAGGGGTGACCTAATGCAGTGCTACACGTTACAGACGGTGCGGGAAAATATCTGGGAATATTTTCCCGGCTTTAGGCAATTATCGGACAGACGATCCGGAGGGGAAGGTTCCATGTTTGCAGTGTTGGAGGGATGTGACAGGTATATGGATGGCATATTTGGATTCGTCTTAATTTTGAACATTTTTCATATATAAAACATTTTCATCTGAGCTATGGTTGAATTTCTACGAATTTCTAAAGTTTTAGCAATATTCTGAAAATCCTGGAATTAATTTTAATTCGAAAAACACCAGAAAATGGCTGGGTGCACCCGGTGCAGTGCACCCAGCAGTGCATAGAGGGGCTGACAGTGGCCCCCCATTGACTGAGTCAACTGCCCAGTCAGCAGAGGCTGACTGGTGGGCCCCGGGGCTGAGTCAGCAGGTCAACGCTGACCAGTTGACCAGTCAACTGGGTCAGCGGGACCCACTGGTCAGTGACCCAGGGGGGCCCCATGCCTTGCCACGTCAGCGGGGCCGGCGTCTCGCTGTCGGCGACCCGAAAACGCGGCGGAGTGCCTTGGGCTTCGCCGGAAAATGCCTATAGGGCGCCATTTCGAGCGCGGCTGGGCTCGTTCGAGAGCTGGGACTCGCGCGCATCTAACGGTGGTGGAGCTGGACCAGAAGGTCGCCAGAACGAGGCCGGCGACGAGCGGAGGCGGCGGTGTTGCTTCGGGCTCCGGTGGAAACGGCGAGGCAGCTTGGTTTCAAGCCAACAAAAGGGCCAGGCTGCACCTAGGCGACACGCTAAGCTCAACGGTGAGCTCGCCCGTCCAAACGGGGCACTACAACAATGGCAGCGAGCTAGCGCGACGGAGCCGAGCTCCGGCGAGCATGGCAGCAGGGGCTACGGGGACGGATTCGAGCTAGAAGGAGAGGGGGGAAATCTGCGTGCTCACCGGGGAGGCACACGGTGGCCCGTTGGTGGCTTAGGAGCTGTAGAACAGCGGCAATCGTCGACGGTGAGCTTCGGCCTCCCGAGGAAAAAGAAGAGGTCGGGGACGATGTTCGGTGCCGTGTGGCTCGACGAGGAGGCATAGACGACGGAGGCGGAGCTCGGGGACAGGTCGGAGAGGCGAGGCGACGGCGGTGGCTATGCGAACGAGATGGGGAGCGAGAGGGAGAGGGGGAAGTGGATAGGGGCGTCCAGGGGAGGCTGCGGTGGAGGCCTTATCCACCCAGGGCACCGGCAGTGACGACGGGCAGCCGACGCGTGCGCTCTGCCGCCCTGGGTGCACGCGCGGCGACACGCATAGGAGAGAGGAGGGAGGTTGAAGGGGAGGGGGAGATGGGCTGGGCCGGTGCACTATGCACTTAGGCCCAGTGCACAGTGGGTTTTCCCTTTTTCCTGTTCTATTTTCTGTTTTTCTTTTACAGAAACTGTCTTGCATTTATTTTTAGCCATCAAATGACTTTTGCAAAATATGGGACTTGGCCATATAATTACATTGCAATATTTGGCGCTGCCACAAAAAGTTTGGGAGAAGTTTGAAGTTGTTTGAATTTTTCATAAATGGAAAAGCATTTAAATATGCTAATTTGGCACTATTTTAATTGCTATAGCCCATTTAAGCAAATAAGTGATGTTGTTTTCCTTAACAAATAATTGTTATGGAATATTTGCTAAATGATGAACTATTTTGCAACCATGTTTGTGAAACTTTAAACTTCACTTGTAATTTGAATTGATTTCAGTGGTGGAATTTGAAATGAGATATGAATCCAATATGATCAAGCACTGCAAAGCAAAGTGACTTAGCATTAACATGAAGATTACTGTAGCTCATTACACAGGGGTGTTACACGTGTGCCGTCCCGACTCCGTTTTCCTCTCGTATGCTTGTTTTGCAAGATAAAAATTCTTTATATATACTCCCGGGTGTTTTGACCACCGATCGCAAGTTTCTCCTTTGTTCTTGTTTTGGGCTGCTTTCTGTCAGATTTTAAAGCCAGGCATCATGTCTTCCTCCTCCTCCAACAACGTGGGAGACGATGCTTGGCTGCTGCAGATGGAACTCAAGAGAGAAGGGGAGGAAGAGGTTACCATGGAAGAAGATGATGGAGATTCGCTGGAGGTCCAGCCCCCTGCTTCAGAGAGGGGTACCCTTGCCGGCATCTCCACAACTCCAAATCCTCATCAAGCTATGAGAAGCAACACAAGCCATGGGGGTCCAGAGGTACAAGAAGGACTTCCTCCTAGGAGGCCCTTACACAAGTTACATCAGAACAACTTTCATAACTTGGTCCACAATTATGGGGTTGAAAACACTCCTCGTATGCACATACCTTCCAATTGGGATATTTCCCGTCCAAGTGAGAATGATGTAGGAAAGGGCTCATGGTGGCCGGAAAATAAACATATTATGGCTGAAGTGCAAAAGAATGCCACCGCGATTCAGCAGCTGCTTCGGGAGGTCCAGAGTTTGAAGGATATCTTACTAAATATTTTGAAGGACAAGCCTATCACTTCATCACCACCATCACCGAAGAAGGAGACTTGAGTACATGAGTATGGGCACCACCCTTGGCTTGTGCCAAGCTTGGGGGAGGTGCCCCGGTATCGTATCACCATCACTTTCATTATCATTATCTATCTTAGTTCGATCCTTAATTATTTCATGATTTAGAAGAATAAAATTTTAGTATGATTTAGTTTCGAGTGCTTGCTTTGTGGTCTATCTATATATGTAATCGTGTGTGAAAGTTATGTAATAAAGAGTAGTTCGAGTTGAGTGTTTTGCTTTTGTTGATCCAACCTTAGAAATAAATAAAGAGAATAAAAAGTAAAAAATCATATGCTAATCCCATGGGGAGTGATGGCTTCACATAAAAGAAGTATAATTGATAAAACTTGTTGGAAGTTGACAAACATAGCATTGGTCATTGTTGCAATTCATGAAAAAGTAATAAAGGAAGAGAGGTCACACATATAAATATACTATCTTGGACATCATTTATGATTGTGATCCCCCATTAAATATTCTATGTCAAATAGTCGACGTTGGACAAGGAAGACAACATAATGAGTTATGTTTGCTTATATTCACATAGAAGTTATATTGTTTTGGATCCTCTAACATGTGGTGCTTACCCCCTATCTTTTGCTAGCCAAAAATTCTGTACTAAGTAGAGATACTACTTGTGCATCCAAAAACCCTTAAACCCAGTTTCATGCCATGAGAGTCCATTATATCTACCTATGAATTGAATAAGATCCTTCAAGTAAGTTGTCATCGGTGCAAAAGCAATAAAAATTGCTCCTAAATATGTATGATCTTTTATTGTAAGGGAAAATAAGCTTTGTACGAACTTGTGATGGTGAAGAAATAAAAGCGACAGACTGCATAATAAAGGTCGCAATCACAAGGGGCAATATAAAGTGATGTTCCTTTACATTAAGAGATTGCACATCCCAAAGTAAAAAGCGCATGACAACCTCTGCTTCCCTCTGCGAAGGGCCAATCTTTTACTTTATGTATTTACTTTCATGCAAGAGTCAATAGTATTCTTCTCTATTCCGTTTTTATTTTCTCTTTTGGCAAGCATCATGTGGTGGGGATAGATCCAGGCATATATATCCAGTTGGATGTAGGTGATCATGAGTTATTATTGTTGACGTTACCCTTGAGGTAAATAAGTTGGGAGGCGAAATCATAAGCCCCTATCTTTCTATGTGTCTGACTGAAACTTTTGCTCCATAAGTATGTCGTGAGTGTCAGCAATCATAGAAGACTAAATGATAGTTGAGTATGTGAACTTGCTAAACAAAGCTCTTACATAGACTCTTTCTGATAATATGATGAATTGCAATTGCTTCAGTGACTGAGATCATAGTTTGTTAGTTTTCAATACGGTTTATGGTTCATACTTTAACTTGTGAATGAATTGTCACTTTTTCATGAGAAGTTTTATGATATATTGCTGTTATAATAAAGATCATGATGCTTCATGTCCGTATTTTATTTTTTATCGACACCTCTCTCTCTAAACATGTGGTCACGATTATCGATTTCGGCTTTCGCTTGATGACAAGTGAGGTCTAAGCTTGGGGGACTTGATACGTCCAATTTGCATCATGATTTCCTACTGTTATTTATAATGTATTTGGTCATTATTTCACTTTATGATGCAATTCTTATGCCTTTTCTCTCTTAATTTGCAAGATTTATATGAAGAGGGAGAATACCGGCAGCTGGAATTCTGGACCTGAAATAGCTACAGCAGATATACCTATCCTACAGAGCTCCAATTGACTTGAAACTTCATAGAGATTTTTTATTGAATATATAAAAAATACTTGAGAAAAGAGATACTGGAGGGGACCCACCAGTTGCCCACAAGGCAATAGGGCGCGGCCCCCCTGGCGCGCCCTGATGCCTTGTGGGGCCCCTGGCTGGCCTCTGGCCCCCTCCTTCTGCTGTATAAGCTCATTTGCCCTAAAAAATTATAGAGAAGACTTTCGGGATGAAGCGCCGCCGTCTTGAGGCGGAACCTGGGCAGGAGCAATTTTGCTCTCCGGCAAAGAGATTCCGCCGGGGATACTTCCCTCCGGGAGGGGGAAATCGAAGCCATCGACATCACCAACGATCCTCTCATCGTGGGAGGACCAATCTTCATCAACTTCTTCACCAGCACCATCTCATCTCAAACCCTAGTTCATCTCTTGTATTCAATCTTTGTCTCAAAACCTCAGATTGGTACCTTTGGGTTGCTAGTAGTGTTGATTACATCTTGTAGTTGATGCTAGTTGGTTTATTTGGTGGAAGATTATATGTTCAGATCCTTAATGATATTGAATACCCCTCTGATCATGAACATGAATATGATTTGTGAGTAGTTACTTTTGTTCTTGAGGACATGGGAGAAGTCTTGTCATAAGTAATCATGTGAATTTGGTATTCGTTCGATATTTTGATGATATGTATGTTGTTGCTTCCTTTAGTGGGGTCGTGTGAACGTCCACTACATGACACTTCACCATCTTTGGGCCTAAGGGAAGGTATTGTGGAGTAGTAATTAGATGATGGGTTGCTAGAGTGACAGAATCTTAAGCCCTAGTTTATGCACTATTCTGTAAGGGGCTGATTTGGATCCATATGTTTCATGCTATGGTTAGATTTATCTTAATTCTTATTTCATAGTTGCGGATGCTTGCGAGAGGGGGTAATCATAAGTGGGAGGCTTGTTCAAGTAAGAACAGCACCCAAGCACCGCTCCACCCACATATCAAATTATCAAAGTAGCGAACGCGAAGCAAACAAACATGATTAAAGTGACTTGATGAAATTCCCATGTGTCCTCGAGAACGCTTTGCTTATTATAAGAGTTCGTTCCGGCTTGTCCTTTGCTATAAAAAGGATTGGGCCCCCTTGCTGCACTTTATTATATTTGTTACTTGTTACGAATTATCTTGCTATTGAAACTATCTGTTACCGCTACTTTCAGTACTTGCAGAGAATACCTTGCTGAAAACCACTTGTCATTTCCTTCTGCTCCTCGTTGGGTTCGACACTCTTACTTATCGAAAGGACTATGATTGATCCCCTATACTTGTGGGTCATCATCCACCTGTCGACCGCTATCCAGCATGCATCTAGGGTATTAAGTTAATGAAAACGGAGTAACGCCTTAAGAAAGATGACATGATGTAGACAAAGTAAACCCAATCAATATGAATAAACCCCGTCGTTTTGCCCTTAATGGCAATAATACAAATACGTGTCTTGTCCCCTACTTTATCACTGGGATATAGAACACCGCAAGATTGAACCCATTACAAAGCACCTCTCCCGCTGAAGATAAATCAATCTAGTTAGCCAAACCAAACGGATAGATCGGAGAGAAATACAAAGCAATAAAAATCATGCATAATAAAGTTCAGAAAAGACTCAATTACTTCTCATGAATATTCAGATCATAAACCCACAATTCATCGGATCCCAACAAACACACCGCAAAAGAAGATTACATCGAATATAACTCCAAGAAGATCGAGGAGAACGTTGTATTGAAGATCAAAGAGAGAGAAGAAGCCATCTAGCTACTAGCTATGGACCCGTAGGTCTATGGTGAACTACTCACACATCATCGGTACGGCAGTAAGGTTGATGTAGAAGCCCTCCGTGATCGATTCCCCCTCCGGCAGGGTGCCAGAAAAGGCCTCCAGATGGGATCACGGAAGAACAGAAAATTGCGGCGGCGGAAAAGTTATTCGAGGTGGTCCTCTATTGGTTTCCCAATATTTGAGAATTTATAGAAGTGGAATTAGGTCAAAAGGAGCCACGTGGGGCCCACAAGGTAACAGGGTGCGGCCACCCCCCTGGGCGCGCCCTATTGCCTTGTCACCTCCTCGTGAGTCTTCTGGTCTTCCCCCAAAGCTTCTAGGGTCTCTTTTATCCAGGAAAAAATCGTCAAAAAGTTTCATAGCATTTGGACTCCGTTTGGTACTGATTTTCTGAAAAACCAAAAATAAGCAGAAAACAACAACTGGCACTGGGCACTAGGTTAATAGGTTAGTTCCCAAAAATGATATAACATGACGTATAATTGCATATAAAACATCCAAGATTGATACTATAATAGCATGGAACAATAAAAAATTATAGATACGTTGGAGACGTATCAGCATCCCCAAGCTCAATTCCTGCTCGTCCTCGAGTAGGTAAATGATAGAAACAGAATTTTTGATGTGGAATGCTACCTAACATGTTTATCATGTAATCTCTTTTTACAATAATATCCATGAATATAAGAAGCATAATCATTAAAAATTCAAAATATACGATACTTAATGAATGTTATTCCCCACTCATTTTATCATGTTAGCATGGCATGACTCCGACATGGCATGACTCCGCCTTCACTTCATAAATATAAATCATGAGCACCCCGGTGTTAAACCAGGAAATTGGATCGTACTTCTAACGCGCTTCAGCATTTTCAACTTCATGCAATACATGAGCGTGAGCCATGGACATAGCACAAGGTGGAATAGAATGTGGTCATAGGGATTAATAGGAGAAGTCAAAAAGGAAGAAAGTCTCGCATCAAATCGGCGGATCAACGGACTATGGAGATGTCCATCAATCGATATCGATGCGAGGAGTAGAGATTGCCATGCAACGGATGCACTAAGAGCTACAAGTGTATGAAAGCTCAAACTGAAACTAAGTGGGTGTGCATCCAACTTGCTTGCTCATGAAGACCTCGGGCATTTGAGGAAGCCCATCATCGGAATATACAAGCCAAGTTCTATAATGAAAAATTCCCACTAGTATATGAAAGTGACAACTCAGGAGACTCTCTATATGAAGAACATGGTGCTACTCTGAAGCACAATTGTGGAAAAAGATAGTAACATTGCCCCTTCTCTCTTTTTCTCTCATTTTTTTTGTTGGGCTCTTTTTGGCCTCTCTTTTTTTCGTCCGGAGTCTCATCCCGACTTGTGGGGGAATCCTAGTCTCCATCATCCTTTCCTCACTGGGACAATGCTCTAATAATGATGATCATCACACTTTTATTTACTTACAACTCGATATTACAACTCGATACTAGAACAATATGACTCTATATGAATGCCTCTGGCACTGTACCAGGATGTGCAATGATCTAGCGTAATGCTACTTGTGAGCTGCGCTTGGATTTCCTCGAAGAGGAGAGGATGGTGCAGTACAGTAGAGATAAGTATTTCCCATAGTTAAGAACCAAGGTTATCAATCCAGTAGGAGAACCACACAGAACCTCGTTAGCAGCACCTACACACACAAAAGCAAATACTTGCACCCAACGCGAACAAGAGGGTTGTCAATTCCCTTGGTGGTTACTTGCAAGGATTAATTCTGCTAGTGATAGATACATAAGTAAATTGCAAAACAAAATAAAGGAAATAAAATTGCAGCAAGGTATTTTTGGATTTTATATATGATAGATAAATGACCCGGGGGCCATAGTTTTCACTAGAGGCTTCTCTCTCGAACACATAGCATACGGTGGGTAAACAAATTACTGTTGGGCAATTGATAGAAAAGCGTATAGTTATGGCGGATTCATGGCAATGATCATGTATATAGGCATCACATCTGAGACAAGTAGACCGACTCCTGCCTGCATCTACTACTATTACTCCACCCATCGACCGCTATCCAGCATGCATCTAGGGTATTAAGTTAATGAAAACAGAGTAACGCCTTAAGCAAGATGACATGATGTAGACAAAGTAAACTCAAGAAACATGAATAAACCCCATCATTTTATCCTTAATGGCAACAATACAAATACGGTTCTTGTCCCCTACTTTGTCACTGGGATAGAGCACCGCAAGATTGAACACATTACAAAGCACCTCTCCCATTGCAAGATAAACCAATCTAGTTGGCCAAACCAAACGGATAGATCGGAGAGAAATACAAAGCTATAACAATCATGCATAAATAAGTTCAGAAAAGACTCAAATATTTCTCATGAATAATCTGATCATAAACCCACAATTCATCGGATCCCAACAAACACACTGCAAAAGAAGATTACATCGGATAGAACTCCAAGAAGATCGAGGAGAACATGGTATTGAAGATCAAAGAGAGAGAAGAAGCCATCTAGCTACTAGATATGGACCCGTAGTTCTGTGGTAAACTACTCACACATCATCGGAAGGGCAGCAAGGTTGATGTAGAAGCCCTCCGTGATTGATTCCCCCTCCGGCAGAGTACCGAAAAAGGCCTCCAGATGGGATCGCGGAAGAACAGAAGCTTGCGGCGACGGAAAAGTTATTTCGTGTGGCTCTCTGGTATATTGGGAATATTTGAGAATTTATAGGCTTGGAATTAGGTCAAGATGTGCCACGAGGGGCCCACAAGCCTGGGGGGCGCGCCTACTCCCCTGGGCATGCCTCCCGAGCTTGTCGCTCCCTCGTGACTCCTTCGGTCTTCTCCCGAACCTTCTAGGGTCTCTTTTGGTCCAGAAAAAAATAATCCAAAGTTTTTTCTCCGTTTGGACTCCGTTTGATATTGATTTTCTGAAAAGCCAAAAACAAGCAGAAAAATAGCAAATGGCACTAGGTTAATAGGTTAGTCCCAAAAATGATATATAATTGCATATAAAACATCCAAGATTGATACTATAATAGCATGGAACAATCAAAAATTATAGATACGTTGGAGACATATCAAGCATCCCCAAGCTTAATTCCTGCTCGTCCTCGAGTAGGTAAATGATAAAAACAGAATTTTTGATATGGAATGCTACCTAACATGTCTATCATGTAAGCCCTTTTACGGCATATAAATTGTAAAGCGATGAATTAAAAATATCAACATAATAATATCCATGAACATAAGAAGCATAATCATTAAAGTTTCAAAATATACGATCCTTAACGAGTGTTATCCCTACTCTCTTTCTCATATTGGCAATGGCATGACTCTATCTTCACCGCAAATATATAAATCATGAGCACCCCGGTGTTAAACCATGAAATTTGATCGTACTTCTAACGCGCTTCAGCATTTTCAACTCTCACGCAATACATGAGCATGAGCCATGGACATAGCACTAGGTGGAATAGAATGCGGTGATAGGGATCAAATAATGGAAAGGAGAAGAAGAAAGTCTCGCATCAACTCGTCGGATCAATGGACTATGGATATGCCCATCAATCGATATCAATGCGAGGAGTAGGGATTGCCATGCAACAGATGCACTAAGAGCTATAAGTGTATGAAAGCTCGAACAAAAAACTAAGTGGGTGTGCATCCAAATTGCTTGCTCATGAAGACCTCGGGCATTTGAGGAAGCCCATCATCGGAATATACAAGCCAAGTTCTATAATGAAAAATTCCCACTAGTATATGAAAGTGACAACTCAAGAAACTCTCTATATGAAAAACATGGTGCTACTCTGAAGGACAAGTGTGCAAAAGGATAGTAACATTGCCCCTTCTCTCTTTTTCTCTCATTCATTTTTTTTGCTGGGCTCTTTTTGGCCTCCCTTTTTTTTTGTCCGGAGCCTCATCCCGACTTGTGGGGGAATCACAGTCTCCATCATCCTTTCCTCACTGGGACAATGCTCTAATAATGATGATCATCACACTTTTATTTACTTACAACTCAACATTACAACTCGATACTAGAACAATATTACTCTATATGAATGCCTCTGGCAGTGTACCAGGATGTGCAATGATCTAGCGTAACATGTATCAAAAATGATGAACGGCGGGTGAGCCACAAATACTATGTCAGCTATATGATCATGCAAAGCAATATGATAATGATGATGTGTGTCATATAAAAAGAACGGTGGAAGTTGCATGGCAATATATCTCGGAATGGCTATGGAAATGCCATAATAGGTAGGTATGGTGGCTGTTTTGAGGAAGATATAAGGAGGCTTATGTGTGAAAGAGCGTATCATATCACGGGGTTTGGATGCACCAGCGAAGTTTGCACCGACTCTTGAGGTGAGAAAGGGCAAGGCACGGTACCGAAGAGGCTAGCAAATTGCGGAAAGATAGGAGTGCGTATAATCCATGGACTCACATTAGTCATAAAGAACTCACATACTTATTACAAAAGTCTATTAGCCCTCGAAGCAAAGCACTAACCGCATGCCCCTAGGAGGGAGGTCGGTAGGAGTTAACCATCGCGCACCCCCGATTGTAACAGCACTCAAGGATTTCATTTCAGACCTATAAATGCTCGAACTTCCTCACCATGCCACGACCAATACTTAGATGAGTAGTCATAACAAACTTTAATACCGATATTTCTACTAACCAATTATCATGAACCTATATCCTTTCATATTACGACATTAATAAAATTAACCACACACTTCATATTTAGTGATCTACATGAAAGTTTTTATTATATCCCTGTTGAATACCTATCCTTTATGTGAGCTGCGTTGGGATTTCCTCGAAGAGCTGTGTTATACCTATCCTTTATTATATCCCTCTTGAATACCTATCCTTTATTATATCCCTCTTGAATACCTATCCCGGCAACGGCGCCAGAAATTCTTCCTGCTACTTGTGAGCTGCGTTGGGATTTCCTCGAAGAGGAGAGGATGATGCAGTACAGTAGAGATAAGTATTTCCCTTAGTTAAGAACCAAGGTTATCAATCCATTAGGAGAACCACACAGAACCTCGTTAGCAGCACCTACACACACAAAAACAAAAATTTGCACCCAACGCAAACAAGAGGGTTGTCAATCCCCTTGGCGGTTACTTGCAAGGATTAATTATGATAGTGATAGATAGATAAGTAAATTGTAAAACAAAATAAAGGAAATAAAATTGCAGCAAGGTATTTTTGGATTTTATATATGATATATAAATGACCCGTGGGCCATAGTTTTCACTAGAGGCTTCTCTCTCGAACACATAGCATACGGTGACAAGAGAGGACAAACTTACGTGCATCTTTGAAAAGAGTAGGCCAATAAAAACCAGACTGTAATACCTTATGCGCAGTTCTGTATCCCGCATGGTGTCCTCCGTATGCCTTGAAGTGACACTTCCGTAGGATTTGTTCATGTTCATGCTCAGGTACACAACATCTAATAACACCAACTACTCCTTCTTGATATAAATGTGGGTCATCCCAAAAGTAATGTCTTAAATCAAAGAAGAACTTTTTCTTTTGTTGGTATGTGAAACTAGGTGGGATATATTTAGCAACAACATAATTAGCATAATTTGCATACCAAGGACTATTGCAGGAAGCATTTAGCACAGCTAATTGCTCATCGGAAAAATTACCATTAATAGGAAGTGGGTCATCAAGAAAATTTTCCATCCTAGACAAATTATCAGCTACTGGATATTCAGCTCCCTTTCTATCAACAATATGCAAATCAAATTCTTGTAGTAAAAGAACCCACCTAATAAGTCTAGGTTTAGCATCTTTCTTTTCCATAAGATATTTAATAGCAGCATGATCGATGTGAATAGTTACTTTAGAATCAACAATATAAGATCTGAACTTATCACATGCAAACACAACTACTAAAAATTCTTTCTCAGTAGTAGCATAATTTCTTTGAGCACTGTCTAGAGTCTTACTAGCATAATGAATAACATTCAATTTCTTATCAACTCTTTGACCTAGGACAGTACCAATAGCATAATCACTAGCATCACACATAATTTCAAAGGGTAAGTTCCAATCAGGTGGTTAAACAATGGGTGCAAATATCAAGGCTTTCTTAAGTATTTCAAAGGCTTCTATGCAATCATCATCAAAAACAAATCGAACATCTTTTTTCAAGAGATTAGTAAGAGGCCTACAAATTTTAGAGAAGTCTTTTATGAACCTTTTATAGAAACCAGCATGACCTAGGAAACTTCTTATACCTTTGATATCTTTAAGACATGGCATTTTCTCAATTGCATCAACTTTAGATTTGTCTACTTCAATACCTCTTTCAGAAATTTTATGCCCAAGGACTATACCTTCGTTCACCATAAGGTTGCTTAAGCAATCATCAAAAGAAGTTCCGTAAACGGAAAAATCATCCATGAACACCTCAACAATCTTTTCACAGAATTCAGAGAATATAGGAGTCATACATCTTTGAAAGGTAGCAGGTGCATTGCATAAACCAAACAGCATACGTCTATAAGCATAAGTTCCAAGAGGACAAGTAAAAGTGGTTTTCTCTTGATCTTCTTTTGATACAGGTATTTAAGAGAAACCAGAATATCCATCTAGGAAGCAAAAGTGTGTATGTTTAAATAATCTTTCTAACATTTGAACAATAAAAGGCAAGGGGTAATGATCTTTCCTAGTAGCTTTATTTAATTTCCTGAAATCAATTACCATTCTATAACCAGTTACAATTCTTTGCGGGATAAGTTCATTTTTATCATTAGTGTCGGGGATATAGCCCCGCAGTGTGACCCGCCCAGGAGGGGCCGGGTTACACGGTTGGCGACTCTAGCAAGGGGCCCAGGCAGGCCCAAGAAGATAAGACGTGAATACGGCGGCTCATGAGACGGCTTACTGGGGGCCCAAGACCCGGGGGCGGCTGAAGGCCCAGAGGTGCAAGCCGCCTGACGATGACTTGTTCTGTAAGGCAAGGAGAGTAGAACCAGAGTCGGTTACGTTGTGTGACCCGACCTGGACTCTTGTAAGCCGTCGGACCTCGACCTGTGTATATAAAGGCGAGACCCGGCAGCGGGTTAGGAGAGGACAATTGATCGAGAGCTAGGTCAAGTATATTTGCTTCCTTGTAATCGATACCCAATCAATACAATACAAAGCAGGACGTAGGCTTTTACCTCGATCGAGAGGGGCCGAACCTGGGTAAACTTTTGTCTTTCGTCCCGATCAACCCCTTCGAGAAATCACACATGGCGATGGCCTCACGCTTAAGTCCTTTCATGAGGTCATCTGCCATGACAAAACCACGACAGTTGGCGCCCACCGTGGGGCCAGCGCACGGTGGTTTCAAGTTCTTGAAGGGCTCTTTCCCAGGGATCGAGGGATACGCTGTTGGCAGGATGACGAAGAGTCGCCGCGGCAAGCTCTACATCGACGACGCCGGCTGGGGCCCCGAGGCCGACTCAATCGAGTACGGGTACCGGGTCCCCTTCGGCGGAATTCACGTCTTCATCGGCAAAATCGGCGAACCCGAGGCCGAGCCGGACAACTGCACCGACCTCTTCGAGTCGGCTCGGCGCGTGCAACCCGCCCGGATTCAACCCGGCCGAAAACACGTCTTTGTCGGCTTCACGCAAGGATCTGAACTTGCGTACGACTCTGCATCTGGAGGAGAGACCCTCATCTACTCAGGGGATGAATCTTCGACCGGAGAGACAGAGTCAATTTATCAGCTTCATGACGACGGGTTTGGGGGCTATTCCGACTTTCTATTAAAAAAAGAAAGGGGGCGGTAAGGCGCCTATGGTTTGACAGGCTCGCAACTAACAAAGTATTCCGGACCCCTGTGAGCCGCCCAGCCAAGCCGCCGTCTTCATGGCAGGCACGGCGCTGGCTCTCAATAGCACGGCGGCTGGAGCAGCTACAGCCGCTGACCCGTCCGGATCCAGGTCGGCCAGGCCGTCGGCTCAGACTTTGTTGGAGCTGATGAATGAATTGGCAGCCTTGATGGGAACCGAGGTCACGGCCGAAAATCAAGCAGCGCGCAACGCGGAGATTGCTAAGCTGAAGGACCAGATGACCAAGGCCCAAGAGGAGATCAACGCGGTGCAAGTTCAGATGGATGCTGAGTCGGAGCATCTGAGGGCTGAAGCTTTTCGCCTAAGTTTGGATCAGAATGCTTCTGAGGCTGTTCTTCGGAGGAGGCATCAGACTCGTCTGCCTGGGCAGTATGAGCCCAGGAACCTCTTTAACAGTCCCAGAGCCGGGCTAGAGACCCCGGCGGCTCCAGGACGTAGGGCGGCGGCTCATCCCCGGCAACCAGACCCGCCCCGCAGGAGTCAGACCCCGCCGCAGCAGTTTTTAACCCCACCTGGCCATTACTCTAACCCGGTGGATAACATGGTGGCAGCGGCTACCAGGCTTAACGCACTGCCTCTTGCTGATGGGACGCCCTTTGCTGCGGAAGCCCGTAATGCTATAGAGCTCTTGCGAACAGTGGTGGCACAGCTGGAGAAGTATTCATACAGTCGGAGCCGTGTGCACTCCACCCCGGTGCCGAGTCATAGTTATAGCCAGCGCATAGAGTCGCCCGCGGCTTCAAGCAGTGAGCAGCGCCGTAACCCGCCCCGTAACGACCCGCCCATAATCAACGCTCAGGCAATTGTGGATGAAGCCAGGGCCCGTCGTGACGCGGCAGCGGCGACGGCTCACCAGGAGATTTATCAGTCGCCTCCGATGACCCCGTCAGCTTCGGCAGGAGCCGGAGCCGGCTCAACTTCCAGAGCCGTCGGAGTGCCCTGTTTAATACCGGCTCTGCGGAACGAGCGCTTGCCAAAGGATTTCAAAGGTCCATGCAAGGTGCCGAATTACACAGCAGATCTTCCGCCAGAGGCCTGGATTGAAAGTTATGAGTTAGCTATGGAGATGTTGGATGTCAGTGATGCAGTTTGTGCCAAATATTTCATTATGATGTTGGAAGGACCGGCTCGTACGTGGTTAAAGGGCCTGCCGCCTAATTCAATCAATACATGGGCCGAGTTGAAAGCACGTTGTATTAAAAATTTCCATGGCACTTGTAAACAGCCCATGACAATTGTGGACTTGGATCACTGCGTGCAGCAGGAGGATGAGTCGGCCCACCATTGGGTCCGGCGGGTTTCGGCTATTATCCACTCTTCCGATAATATCTCGGCGGCTCAAGCAGTGCTGATCCTGGATGAAAATTGTCACTTCGTACCCCTTAAGCAGAAGCTTGGGCGGCTCAAGCGCTCCTGTCAGGATATGGGAGAGCTGATGGCGGCTCTTACTAAGTATGCCGACTCTGATAGTATGAAGGATCCCAGCTCCGATGATGAGAAATCCGGGAAGGGTAAAAAGAACGGCAATGGCAAGGGTCAGAGTCAGAATCCGGCTGGTAACAATAATCAGGGCAAGCGCAAGAACCAGGAGGGCGGGTCAGATCTCGTGGCTAACACCAGTACCGGAGGCAAGCACCGCAACGGGAATGGTAAGCCGCCCTTCGCAGGAGCAAAGCCTTTCAACATTGAGGCAATGCTAAGCAAGCCCTGTCCAGAGCACAGTCAGCCGAATAAACCGGCCTCTCACGCCTGGAAGGATTGTTATATCATGCGGGAGTTCAGGAATTACAGCCTCAACCAGCATCATGGCAACGGTAATGGGCCGCCTGGCGGGTCAGGTTCCGGCTCTCAGGGCGGCGGTTTTGGCGGTGGCGGCTCAAATATTGGATTCCAAGGTCAAGGTAACCAGCGGTCCAATAGTAATCAGCAGCAGAATAACCAGTCGGGGTATCAGAGCAATCCTAAGCAACTTAGTGAGGGTCAGTATCATGTCTTCACCACAACTCTTTGCAAGCGAGATCGAAAGGTTCACAAGCGGGCGGTTCATGCGACTACGCCGGCTGTTCCACAATATTTGAGATGGTCTGAGCACACTATATCATGGAGCCGGGCGGATCACCCGCCTCGAGTGGATAATCCGGGTCACTTGGCCCTTGTGGTGGCACCTCAGGTGGGAGGTTACAAATTTACCAAAGTACTGATGGATGGAGGCAGTAGCATCAACATTTTATATTATGATACTTTCCGGCGTATGAATCTGACCGACAAGAATCTTAAGCCGTCGTCTACAGTGTTCCATGGTGTGGTACCTGGCAAGTCGGCATATCCCGTGGGTAAAATTGCCTTGGAGGTGGCCTTTGGTGATGATAGCAACTACAGAGTTGAAACGTTATGGTTTGAGGTAGTCAAAATCAAGAGCCCATATCATGCCCTGTTTGGACGGCCAGCTTACGCTAAGTTTATGGCGCGTCCTTGCTACGTATATCTGTAGCTTAAGATGCCAGGGCCAGACAGCATGATTACGGTGCACGGTGATCAGAAAATCGCTCTGGAGTGCGAG
This sequence comes from Elymus sibiricus, assembly GCA_039707655.1. Classification (NCBI taxonomy): domain Eukaryota; kingdom Viridiplantae; phylum Streptophyta; class Magnoliopsida; order Poales; family Poaceae; genus Elymus; species Elymus sibiricus. The sequence continues at coordinate 107,993,064 of CM077664.1, read as the reverse complement.
GAAGGTGATGCTGCTTATGCAGAGGCAAGTTGTGCTAGTGCGGAGCTCAAGTTTTATAAGGACAATGTTGACCCGGCTGATATGACCCCGTTGAAGAAGCCTACCACAGAAGTTGAGCCGCCCTTGAAGTTTAAGTCGGCGGAAGATACCAGGCTAGTGGATTTTGTTTCGGGCGACTCGTCACAACAGTTTACTGTGGGGGCTGATATGGACCCCAAATAGGAAAGCGCGATCATCGAATTCATCCGTGAGAATCGGGACATCTTTGCATGGAAACCTTCTGACATGCCGGGTGTACCGATAGAGTTCGCTGAGCACCGCCTTAATGTGGATCCTAAGTTTAAGCCGGTTAAACAGTTCCTTCGCCGGTTCAATGAGGAACGACGCAAAGCTATTGGAGAGGAAATAGCCCGGCTCTTAGCGGCTGGGTTCATCATGGAGGTCTTTCACCCGGACTGGTTGGCTAACCCTATGCTCGTGCTTAAAAAGAACGGCACATGGCGCATGTGTGTGGATTACACAGATCTCAACAAAGCTTGTCCGGCTAATCCGTTTGCTCTCCCCCGTATCGACCAAATCATTGATGCTACGGCGGGTTGTGAGAGCTTATGTTTTCTGGATGCTTATTCTGGTTATCATCAGATCAAGATGGCAGTAGAGGACCAAGAGAAGACATCTTTTATAACACCTTTTGGGGCTTTCTGCTATGTTTCTATGCCTTTTGGGCTTAAAAGTGCCCAGGCGACTTACCAACGTTGTGTTCAGAATTGCTTCCACGGCCAGATTGGGCGCAATGTTCACGCTTATGTGGATGATATAGTGGTCAAGTCAAAGAAGAGGGAGACGTTGCTTGACGACTTAAAGGAAACTTTACTAACCTCTAGGTCTACAAGATAATGCTTAACCCGGCCAAGTGTGTTTTTGGTGTGCCTGCGGGTAAACTGCTCGGTTTTCTGGTCTCTGAGAGGGGCATTGAAGCTAACCCGGAGAAGATAAAGGCCATTACTTCACTTTCTAAGCCGGTGTGTGTCAATGACGTCCAGCGCTTGGCGGGTCGTATTGCAGCTCTGAGCCGGTTTATAAGTCGCCTTGGTGAGAAGGCTATGCCCTTATATCAAATGATGAAAAAGACAGACAATTTCGTTTGGAGTAATGCTGCTAATGAGGCGTTCGAAGCTCTGAAGAGGCAGCTTGCTGAGCCGCCCGTTTTGGCCGCTCCCATAGACAAAGAGCCTTTGCTCCTATACGTGGCGGCTAACAATAAAGCCGTCAGTGTTGCAGTTTTCGTGGAGCGCAAAGAGGCGGGTAAAGAATTTCCAGTCCAGCGGCCGGCTTATTATGTCAGCGAAGTTTTAACTGAGTCCAAGCAAAGGTACCCACATTGGCAGAAGCTGGTATTTGGAGTCTTCATGGCGAGTCGCAAGCTCAAACATTATTTTCTTGGACATCCAATCACTGTGGTCAGCTCTGCTCCCTTAGGGGATATAATTCAGAACAGAGAGGCCACGGGCCGGGTTGCGAAGTGGGCAATTGAGCTGGGACCTCACAATTTGAAATATGTGCCTCGGACGGCCATCAAATCCCAGGCCCTGGTGGACTTTATAAATGATTGGACAGAATTACAAGCGCCAGAGGAGAAGCCGGACAACACATATTGGACAATCCACTTTGATGGGTCCAGGCAGTTGGAGGGCTCGGGGGCTGGAGTGATTTTGACCTCCCCACGAGGTGATAAATTCGGTTATGTTTTAAGACTAATGTTTTCTTGCACTAACAATGCAGCTGAATATGAAGCTCTGCTTCATGGGCTCCGTATGGCCAAGGAGATGAATTTGAGCCGGGTCAGATGCCTTGGCGACTCAGACCTGGTGGCTCAGCAAGTTTCAGGAAAGTGGGACGCTAAAGACCCACTCATGGCGGCTTATCGCCAGGCGGTTGAGCATATTGCCGGTCATTTCAAGGGCTATCAGGTGGATCATATTGATCGACGCAAGAACGAGGCGGCTGATGCGCTGTCTAGGCTTGGCTCTCAGCGTAAGCCGGTGCCACCCAATGTGTTCCTTGATGTGTTGCATAACCCGTCAGTTAAGTTACCTACCGAGGAGGATATTGCTATCCCTGACCCGGAGGGGCAATTGGTGGCGGCTCTTCGTGCAATTCCAGATTGGACGCTGCCTTATTTGGCTTATAAGACTAGGGGCGAGTTACCCGAGGATGAGACTGTGGCACGGCGGATCATAAGGCGGTCTAAATCCATGACTGTTATCAAGGGCGAGTTACACAAATGCAGCGTCACTGGTGTTTTTCAACGGTGTGTTTCTCCTGAAGAAGGCTATGAGATTCTACGAGAGATACATGCAGGCGATTGTGGTCATCACACCGGGTCTAAATCTTTAGTGGCTAAAGCTTTTCGTCATGGGTTTTACTGGTTAACAGCTCACGCGGATGCAAAAAACATAGTCAGTAAGTGTGACGGGTGTCAGAAATTTGCACGCCAAACTCATGTGCCGGCTCAGCAGCTCCGGATGATACCGATCACTTGGCCGTTTGCAGTCTGGGGGCTTGACATGGTTGGGCCGTTTAAAAGATCTAAAGACAAGAAGACCCACCTCTTGGTGGCGGTTGATAAATTTACAAAATGGATTGAGGCAGAGCCGGTCAGCAAGTGTGACGCCGCAACAGCTGTTCAGTTTATCAAAAAGCTGATCTTTCGCTTTGGTTACCCGCATAGCATCATCACTGATAATGGCACGAATCTGTCTAAAGGTGCTATGAAGGAGTTTTGTCAACAAGAGCACATCCGGCTAGATGTTTCTTCCGTGGCGCATCCACAGTCCAATGGTCAGGCGAAAAGGGCTAACCAGGAAATTTTGAGAGGTATCAAGCCTCGGCTCATGGTTCCTTTGGAACGAACACCCGACTGTTGGGTTGAAGAGCTTTCTTCAGTTCTTTGGAGTATCAGAACCACCCCCAACCGTTCAACAGGCTACACGCCTTTCTTCATGGTATATGGTGCAGAGGCAGTCCTCCCCAGTGATATTCGTCATGACTCGCCGAGGGTGGCGGCTTATGTTGAAACTGATAGTGAGACGGCACGACAAGATGCACTTGATGCTTTGGACGAGGAGCGTGATCTGGCGGCGGCTCGTTCGGCGATTTACCAGCAAGACCTGCGTCGCTATCATAGCCGCAGGGTCAAGACCCGGACGTTTCAGGAAGGCGACTTAGTTCTCCGGTTGATTCAAGATCAGACGGGTATGCACAAGCTTTCACCCCCTTGGGAAGGACCTTTTTTGGTCAGCAAGGATCTCAACAATGGATCATATCATCTCATTGACATACGAGAGAGCAACAAGTCACGCACTTCTGCGGAGGAGACCCGCCGGCCGTGGAATATAGCTCATCTTCGGCCTTACTACACTTGAGTCACCGGCTCTAATTATTTGTACATATCTTCTTTTGGATGTATATACCTCTTTATGGTCAATATAATAAAGCCGGCATCCCTGAATTTTTGGGCCTCTGCCGTTTCATATCATATTACTGGTACTTGAGTCTTTATTTGTTGATCATAAGGTCACTTGGGGGCTTCCAACTCATTGAGTTTAGCTTTCATACCCTCTTGACCGGCTTACAAGCCATATATGGGTTAAACCTGCCTGTTTGCAACTTGCCACTCCACCAGGTGACCCGCCGAACTCTTAATAGTCAATCTCTTAAAAAAGACCCTGAACTGGTTAAGGTTAAAACGGCGACTTATGTCACGAGAGGGCCGGCTTACAGAGAGCTAGGATAAACTCACCTCTTTGCTGTAGTCTCTCCGCTATATGACCCGTTGGTACTCTTGAGCAGTCAATCTCCTAAAAAAGACCCTGAACTGCTTAAGGTCAAAACAACGGATTTATGTCATGTGAGAGCCGGCTTATGAGGGTTACTGCGTTCTCGCCAAGCTTCACTGAAGCGCAAAAACATGTTTTGCAAAAAATTACAAAGCAAGAGTTAATCTCTTTGTCGGCCTTTAAAGCCACCTTATAACACAAGAGTTGATCTCTTTTTGGCTGTGCCTTTTAAGCCGCCTTACAGATATTGGGGATATACATGTATATATTCTCTATTGTTATTTCAGGAAGTTCATAATTGGATCGATCAAGATCTAGCTGCACATCAAGCGAGATTCTGACAAATTATGACTCGCCAATCGAGACATTAAACGCCTCGGATATTAGAGTCATGAAGCTTTAAGCCACCCTACGTCTTGGCCGTGACCCGCCAGTATTGTTATTGGTGCTGCGTTCACTGTTCGTCAATCAAGATTGCGGAGCACGTCAAGAAAATTTAAGCCAGCTGCATATATACATATGGTTGAAAGCTGTTGTAATTTACAGCCGCCTACGCATAAAGTTCATCAAAACATGCACGAAGGCATGGCAGGGCGAGTCATTGTTTTACAACTACCTATTACACGGCTCCCGTTTGAGCCGGCAAGTTATGACAAGTGTTTTTACACAAAAACGGCTTACAAATGCCAAGCCGACTTCAGCGTCATCTAAGTCAGGGCCTGCCGGGTTAACCTTCATGGTGCCTGGAAAAGGAAGGTGCCGGGTCATCCTGCGTCGGTTCTTCGCTGTCTGCTATCTGAAGATCATCCGAAGTCTAGTCGATGCCCATTAATGCTTCAAAGGTAGCTTCTTCATTAAGTATAATAGAAGGGTCAAGCTCAGGGGCAAAGATTTGCTTACGCCTTGGGGGGGTCAAATCCGTTACTGCATGGGACGGCGGCTTAACACGAAGGTTCAGACTATCGTAAGCCGGCTGGTACTTGTTTAGATCCAGTCCTTGCGCAAGCTGACAGGCTAAGGGCCTCATCTCTTTCACGCACCGAGCAAAGTCCGCTTCATCAAAGGCAGTGCCGTCGTCCTTGAATTCTGGACACCCACCAGCCATCTCCGCCGGGTCAAGCTCTGCTTGCCAAGCTTTTGCCCGGCTTAGAGCAGTAATGGCTCCTACGCGGGCAGCTGATAGCTTGAGCTCCGATATTTGCGCAGGGACAGTGGAGAGGTGATCCAGCACTTCTTTGATTACAGTTGGGGGCTTCCTGCCACAAGAGACGGCCACCAAAGTCCTTAATGAGCCGGCATAAAGCTTCTCTGTTAAAGAGTACACGGCCTTCAGTTTTAATAGCATCTTCTCGCCAAGATTAGCACTCCTGGCGCCTGTCAAAACAATGATGAAACAGTTAGAACAGATAAATTGAGTCGCTAGGCATACAGAGGTGTTTTCAATAGACAAGATTAAATTCCAAGAATGGAAGAGCTTACCAAAGATGGCGGTTGACATTTGGGTAATGTGGTGCTTTAAGCCGGAAAGCTCCTCGGCCACCGGCTTCAGTTGGTTCTCAGCGGCTTCTGCACGCTTCACCAGGGCGGCTTTCTCGGTCTCCCATGCTGCCCTCTCTGCATCGACGGATGACTTCATTTTTTCCAGATTTGCTAAGGCGGTCTTCAGTTTGGACTCGGCCTTGGCAGTCTCCGCCTTTTGGGTTTCCAGCTTTCCTTTAAAGTCGCCCAGTTGCGACTCCTTCAGTTTTAAAAATTCCTGTTATCATAGGGGCAGGCGAGTTTCAGTTGATGGGTTATGATTCAAAAACATTCAAGTCCCAAGCATATTGCCGGCAATACACTCGGCACTTGGGGGCTAATGTAGGTCATTTCAAATTTATATTATGACCCAGCCCATCTTATTAAGATAAGCCGGCCCTTGGGGGCTACATGTGGATTTCATGTTAATATTTGGAGTCTCTGGAAGACCCGGCCCGTCTTATTAAGATGAGCCGGCCCTTGGGGGCTACATGATAATGATCTGTTCAAGTGCTAAATTTGAAAGACCCGGCTTACTATTTCATACTAAGCCGGCCCTTGGGGGCTGCATGACTATATATGTGTATACTGTAGAAGGGCAACCTTACCTCATATCTCTTCTTCATCATGTTCACTAAGCCGGCTTCCATGTCGCGGCTTGTGTGAAGACGGCTTAAATAGCCAGCATGAAGCTCACTGACGCTGAAGGTGGCATAATCCTGAAGGTCCAGTTTGGCCTTGTCCTTATCAATTGAAGGCGACTCTCCTTGGTGCTTGGCCAGGACAGTGGAGGCGCCTAGCATAGTGTAACCCGTTCCAGTGACGGTGACATCAGCATCCTTTTCAGCATAGATGCCTTGGTCAGTTTGGACGCGTGATGGACTGGGCGGTTCATGCTCTTCAGCCGGCTTGACGCTCATCTGGACGGCTTCAAAGAGATTTTCACATGCTGGTTCAGGAGCAGTGTGTTCAGTAGGGCCTTCAGATTCTACCATTAAGGTTTGTGGGGCAGATGGCACTTCTCTCTCCGGCTCAGATATTCCGGCAGCCTTGGATGAGTCGCCTGCTTTATGCCTCTTGCTAGCCTTTGCTTTTGCCCTGTAACAAAATAAGCTGGTGAGTTTATGACATAATAACTTGCAAATTTTATAAACGTAAGAAGCTTACCCAGGGTTGACAATGAAAGCCGGCAGTTGAGTACCGGTTGAGTCGCCTGATGAGGGTGGTGTTTCCTGATAATTCGAGTCGGAAGGATTAAGAGGTTGTCGTGTAAGACCGGCTCGAGGAAGAGATAAAGTAGGGCTGTGAGGTACTTCATTTCGGCGCTTGCGAGGTGCTGGGGTAGGAGATAAGCCGGTCAGAAGTTCTTCAGAGCCGGCGCTCTGAGTCTGCCGCTTGGATGCGTGCTGCTGCTTCTTCAAAAGAAAGTTGAGGTCCAAGTGAGCAAGAGGGTGTGAAAATCTTACTTTCCGGATGACCCGCCGAGGTTTTTCTCTGGGCAAGGGTTCTGAGTCAGAGGAGGTGATAGTTACCTCTGCTGCTTCTGCTTGACTGTTTTCTGTTCCGTCCTAAGAAGAGTCGGCGTCAATAAGTTGCATAAAAAAGATGCCAAGGGAGTCAAGTTCTACCTCCGACTCATCAAGTCGCATTAGCTCTTCAGCCGTCTGCTTCTTGGGACGACCCGGACCACGACCTTTTGTGGTTGTCTTCTTCCTCTGCTTGGTTGGGGTTGGAGCAGAGTTCATTTTCCTCTTCCAGAAGGCAGAGTCGGCCTGCAAATGTATGTGCGATCAAGAGGTATAACTGATAAGGTGATAAGATGAAATACAAGTGAGGGATATTTACCGCAGGAGCCAGATTCAAGGTGCAGAAGGGGTTAAGCCCCACCTTACTGCATGCCTCTTGGGACTCACCTAGCAGTGACTTAACAATCGCGTTGATCTCCTTGTCAGATAGAGGAGTCTTGTTGAAACGTTGGGAATGATCCACACTGCCATCATACTCACACATTAAGCCGGCCCGCCGGCTTAGCGGTAAAATTCTCCAAGAGACCCAGCAGCGGGTCAGGTCAATTCCAGTCAGACCGTTAGCTATCAAAGCCTTGACCTTTGGAAATATGTGGGCGTGTTGAGCGCGCTTTGTGGCAGTCAGCTTGCTGGGGAGCACGTCATTTGGATTGAGCCGGTAAGGGCGATAACCCGGCAGAGGATTCTCGTCAGCCGGCGCTGTGTTTTTGCAATAGAACCAAGTCTTGTTCCAGTCTTTAAGGTGACTCGGCAGTGTGGCAGAAGGAAAAGTAACATCTCGCCGCCTTTGAATAGAAACGCCTCCCAGTTCAAAGAGGGGGCCGTCGGCGACTTCAGTTTGACGGTTGATGTAATAGAAATCTCTAAACATGTTGACAGTGGGCTCTTCTTGCAAATATGCCTCGCAAAGTACTTGGAATTGGCATAAGTTGGTGACAGAGTTTGGGGCAATGTCTTGAGGGCGGATGTTGAAAAAGTGTAAGGCGTCCTGGAAATTTTTTGACCCGAGTGGTGAGAAACCACGAAGGAGGTGATCTGTAAAGATTACTACTTCGCCCTCTTGAGGTTGTGGAGTTGTTTCGGGACCAGGAACCCGCCAATGGACTATTCCTTTCTCTGGTAAAATTCCCATAGCGACATACTCGTTGAGTAAGAGTTCTGTCACTTCTGAAGCTACCCAATCACAGGAGTTGGGGACCTTAACGGTTCTATCACCGGCCATTTTATCACTGGCTTATCAAACTGCACAGGGTGTAAGATGTGGCGGATCAGAAACGTAAAACATAAGTCGGCGAGTACAATTTCAATTGACTACATTGGGTGGTAAGCCGCCTGAAGACTACGAGCCGCCCTATCTTCAAAGAGTACAGTGAATTATAATTGATTGACTATAGCAGTCTTAATGGTGAACAGTTTAAGCCGGCCAGAGGCTGGCGGGTTACAAGAGTGTTCTGTAAGACGCCTATACGAGCTATGGCGGGTCAGTGGTATATGAATCCCGAATCGCTAGATTTCTGCTAAGTGTGGTACAAACAGATTTCGCGGCATGCGGTTACATTTATGGATCTACAGCAGTTTGGAGAGCGAAAGTAAAAGCTAAACCTAACAGGCGATGGTGGAAGAACAAACAGGCTACGCATTGATCCATACAAAGTTAAAGGCTATCCGAGAAGTGAGTAAAGGGCTACCAACTACCACCGCATTGCTCCATCTGACTTTTGGATTGGACTGAAAGTTCTAGGTGACAGAGGGATGAACTAGGTTGACATACGAAGAACTCCGATGAACCCTACGACAAGGACTGATCTAATGCGAATCTAGGACAAGGGGAGAGCCTTACCTGGGTGCTGGGCTGAAGAGCGGGAGGGCACCGCCGTTTTCTGGTCCGACCAGGTTGATGCAGCGGCCTGTGTCGACGTCGCCGGTGAAGGACAATGGCGGTGGGGCTCTGGTCGCGAGAGCGGCACGAGGAAGACGAAGGAGCGAGAGGAATGGGGGTCAAGGTGAAAAGTGAACCCCCTCGCGCCGGTTTATAAGGAAAAAAGTGAAACAGTAAACGGCGGACGCGGACATCGAGGAGGCATCATCATTAACTTAACGGCAGAGGCGCCTCGATTCTAGGAATGGCTGATTAATAAAGATCCGTTATGATATCATGGCAGGTCATCTTTGGTCATGGCGGGTTACCTTTCGTCATGGCGGGTCATGAAAGTTGGTCAGTCATGTGGAAAAAGTTTAAGAGATACGCCAATTAAAAGATGAAGATTGACATGAACAGGTTCAAATCAATCTGGGGCCTAATGTCGGGGATATAGCCCCGCAGTGTGACCCGCCCAGGAGGGGCCGGGTTACACGGTTGGCGACTCTAGCAAGGGGCCCAGGCAGGCCCAAGAAGATAAGACGTGAAGACGGCGGCTCATGAGACGGCTTACTGGGGGCCCAAGACCCGGGGGCGGCTGAAGGCCCAGAGGTGCGAGCCGCCTGACGATGACTTGTTCTGTAAGGCAAGGAGAGTAGAACCAGAGTCGGTTACGTTGTGTGACCCGACCTGGACTCTTGTAAGCCGCCGGACCTCGACCTGTGTATATAAAGGCGAGACCCGGCGGCAGGTTAGGAGAGGACAATTGATCGAGAGCTAGGTCAAGTATATTTGCTTCCTTGTAATCGATACCCAATCAATACAATACAAAGCAAGACGTAGGCTTTTACCTCGATCAAGAGGGGCCGAACCTGGGTAAACTTGTGTCTTTCGTCCCGATCAACCCCTTCGAGCAATCACCCATGGCGATGGCCTCACGCTTAAGTCCTTTCATGAGGACATCTGCCGTGACAAAACCACGACAATTAGGAACAACAGTAATGCCTCCCTTCTTAGGGACATAATGAACATGACTTACCCATCGACTATCAGCTATAGGATAAATTATACCTACCTCCAGAAGCTTTAATATTTTAGTTCTTACCACATCCTTCATTTTAGGATTCAAACGTCGTTGATGATCAACAACTGGTTTAGCATCTGGCTCCATATGAATCTTGTGCTGACATAGAGTGCGACTAATGCCCTTAAGATCATCAAGAGTATATCCAATAGCTGCACGGTGCTTCCTCAGAGTTTTAAGTAATCTCTTCTCTTCATGCTCTGAAAGGTTAGCACTGATAATAACAGGATATATTTTCTTTTCATCAAGATAAGCATATTTAAGTGTATCAGGTAATTTCTTTAATTCAAACACAGGATCACTCTTAGGTGGGAGATGATACGTCCATTTTGCATCATGTTTTGCTATTGTTATTTATAGTGTTTTTAATCATTATAACACTTTTTGGAGTAATTCTAATGCCTTTTCTCTCTTAATATGCAAGATTCACACAAGGAGGGAGAATGCCGGCAGCTGGAATTCTGGACCTGAAAAAGCTATGTCAGAGATACCTATTCTGCACATCTCCAAATGAGCTGAAATTTTTTGGAGATTTATTTTGGAATATATAAAAATACTGGAGGCAAAAAGTACCAGAGGGGGCCACCCAGGTGCCCACGAGGCACCAGGGCGCGCCACCCCCCCCCCCCCCCAGGCGCTCCCTGGTGGCTCGTGGAGCCCCTGGCCCACTTCTGGCCCCCATTTTCTGGTATATAAGTGCATTTAACCTAAAAAAATTATAGAGAAGACTTTTGGGACGGTGCGCCGCCGTCTCGAGATGATTTTTATTGGCCTACTCTTTTCAAGGATGCTCGTAAGTTTGTCTTATCTTGTGATGAATGTCAAAGAATTGGTAATGTTGGTAGACGTCAGGAAATGCCTATGAATTATTCACTTGCTATTGAACCATTTGATGTTTGGGGATTTGATTATATGGGACCTTTTCCTAAATCCAATGGGTATACTCATATTTTAGTTGTTGTTGATTACGTTACTAAGTGGGTAGAAGCTATTCCAACTAGTAGTGCTGATCATAACACTTCTATTAAAATGCTTACAGAAGTTATTTTCCCAAGGTTTGGAGTCCCTAGATATTTAATGACTGATGGTGGTTCACATTTTATTCATGGTGCATTCCGTAAATTGCTTGCTAAATATGATGTTAGCCATAGAATTGCATCTCCCTATCATCCTCAAACTAGTGATCTAGTTGAATTGAGCAATAGAGAAATAAAATTACTTTTGCAAAAAACCGTCAATAGATCTAGAAAGAATTGGTCTAAGAAACTTGACGATGCATTGTGGGCTTACAGAACTACTTATAAAAATCATATGGGTACGTCTCTTTATAAAATGGTTTATGGAAAAGCATGTCATTTACCTCTTGAGTTAGAACATAAAGCATATTGGGCAATTAAAGAACTGAATTATGATTTTAAACTTGCCGGTGAAAAGAGGTTATTTGATATTAGCTCATTAAATGAATGGAGAACCCAAGCTTATGAAAATGCCAAATTGTTTAAAGAAAAGGTTAAAAGATGGCATGATAGAAGAATTCAAAAACGGGAATTCAAAGTGGGTGAGCAGGTTCTATTGTACAACTCTCGTTTGAGACTCTTTGCAGGAAAGCTTCTCTCTAAATGGGAAGGACCGTATATTATCGAAGAAGTTTATCGCTCCAGAGCCATCAAAATAAACAACTCTGAAGGCACTAATCCGAGAGTGGTGAATGGGCAGAGAATTAAGCACTATATTTTAGGTACCCCCATTAATGTTGAAACTAATATTATTGAAACAATTACACCGGAGGAATACATAAGAGTGACCTTCCGGAACACTCCAGAACCCTGAAAAGGAAGAGGTATGTGATACGGTAAGTAAACCGACTCCAAAAATTTCATAAAAATATTTTCTGTCAGTTTTGGAATATTTAGAAAAATACAAAAATAAGAAACAGCCGAGGGGACCCACCTGGTGCCCACGAGGCACCAGGGCGCGCCATCCCCCCCCCCCCAGGCGAGCCCTGGTGGCTCATGGGCCCCACGTGTGCCTTCCCGACTCCGTTTTTCTTCTGAATTGCTTGTTTTGCAAGATAAAAAATCTATATATATACTTCCAGACGTTTTGACCACCGTATCACAGAAATCTCTTCTGTTCTTGTTTCGTGCTGTTTTCTGTCAGATTTTGAGGCCAGGCATCATGTCTTCTTCCTCCTCCAACAATGTGGGAGACGATGCTTGGTCGATGCAGATGGAGCTCAGGAGGGAGGAGGAAGGAGAAGTTACCATGGATGAAGATGATGGAGATTCGCTCGAGGTCCATCCTCCGGCTTCCGAGAGGGGAACCCTTGCCGGCATCTCCACAATTCCGAACCCACACCAAGCCATAAGAAGCACTTCAGGCCATGCGAATCCAGAGGTACAGGAAGGGCTCCTCCCTAGAAGGCCCTTACACAGGTTACATCGGAACAATTTTCATAACTTAGTTCACAATTATGGGATCGAGAATACTCCTCGTATGCACATACCCTCCAATTGGGACATCTCTCGTCCAAGTGAAAGTGATGCAGGAAAGAACGCTTGGGGCCCAGAGAATAAGCATATTATGGCCGGAGTCCAAAGGAATACAGAGATGATACAACATATGCTCCGGGAAATCCAGAGCCTAAAGGAGATCCTAATTAATGTCGTGAAGGACAAGCCCACCACTTCATCATCACCACCATCACCGAAGAAGGACACTTGAGCACATGGGTATGGGCACTCCCCTTGGCTTGTGCCAAGCTTGGGGGAGGTGCCCCGATATCGTATCACCATCACTTTTATTATCTTTACCTACTTTTAGTTCGATCCTTAGTTATTTCGTGATCTAGTTGAATAAAAGTTTAGTATGATCTATTTTCGAGTGTTAGTTTTGTGATCCATCCATCTATGTAATCGAGTTGAGAGCTATATAATAAAGAGTAGTTTGAGTTTTTGTTTCTTCACTTTCATGTTTCAATCATAGCAATGAAAATAATGAAAAAGATCATATGCTAATCTTATGTAAAGTAATGACATCACATAAAGAAAAGTATAAGTGGTAAAATTTATTGGAGGATAACAAACATAGTATTAGTCAATGATGCAATTCATGAAAGAATTAATAACGGAAGAGAAGATTCACATGCAAATATACTATCTTGGACATCTTTTATGATTGTGAGCCCCCATTAAGTATTTTATGAAAAATTGTTGAAGTTGGACAAGGAAGACAATGTAATGAATTATGTTTGTTCATATTCACATAGAAGTTATATTGTTATAGATCCTCCAACATGTGGTGCTTGCCCAATAACTTTGCTAGCCAAAAATCCGCACCAAGTAGAGATACTACTTGTGCATCCAAAACCCTTAAACCCAGTTTCATGTCATGAGAGTCCACTATATCTACCTATGGATTGAACAAGATCCTTCAAGTAAGTTGTCATCGGTGCAAAAAGCAATAAAAATTGCCTCTAAATATGTCTAAACTTTTATTGTAAGGGAAATAAGCTTTGTACGAACTTGTGATGGTAAAGAAATAAAAGCGACAGACTGCATAATAAAGGTTGCTATCACAAGGGGCAATATAAAGTGATGTTCCTTTGCATTAAGAGCTATTGCATCCAATAACAAAAAGCGCATGACAACCTCTGCTTCCCTCTACGAAGGGCCTATCTTTTACTTTTATGTATTTACTTTTTATGCAAGAGTCAATAGTGTTCTCCTCTATTCCTTTTTATTTTTCTCTTTCGCAAGCATCATGTGGTGGGGAAAGATCTAGGCACATATATCCAGTTGGATATGAGTGATCATGAGTTATTATTGTTGACATCACCCTTGAGGTGAATAAGTTGGGAGGCAAAATCACAAGCCCCTATCTTTCTATGTGTCTGGCTGAAACTTTTTGCTCCATATATATGTCGTGAGTGTTAGCAATCATAGAAGACTATATGATGGTTGAGTATGTGGACTTGCTAAATAGCTCCTACATGAGACCCTTCCTGAAAATATGATAAATTGCAATTGCATTGTTGACTAAGAACATAGTTTGTTAGTTTTCAAGAAAGTTTATGCCTTATACTTCATTGTTGTGATGAATTGTTACTTGCTCATGAGAGGTTTATGATAATAAATATTGCTGTTATAATAATTATCATGATGCTTCTATGTCCGTATTTTGTTTTTATCGACACCTCTCTCTCTAAACATGTGGACATGATTATCGATATCGGCTTTCGCTTGAGGACAAGCGAGGTCTAAGCTTGGGGGAGTTGATACGTCCATTTTGCATCATGTTTTGCTACTGTTATTTATAGTGTTTTTAATCATTATAACACTTTTTGGAGTAATTCTAATGCCTTTTCTCTCTTAATATGCAAGATTCACACAAGGAGGGAGAATGCCGGCAGCTGGAATTCTGGACCTGAAAAAGCTATGTCAGAGATACCTATTCTGCACATCTCCAAATGAGCTGAAATTTTCTGGAGATTTATTTTGGAATATATAAAAAATACTGGAGGCAAAAAGTACCAGAGGGGGCCACCAAGGTACCCACGAGGCACCAGGGCGCGCCACCCCCCCAGGCGCGCCCTGGTGGCTCGTGGAGCCCCTGGCCCACTTCTGGCCCCCATTTTCTGGTATATAAGTGCATTTGACCTAAAAAAATTATAGAGAAGACTTTTGGGATGGTGCGCCGCCGTCTCGAGGCGGAACTTGGGCAGGAGCTCTTTTGCTCTCCGGCGGAGAGATTCTGCCGGGGATACTTCCCTCCGGGAGAGGGAAATCGTCGCCATCGACATCACCAGCGACCCTCTCATCGTGGGAGGGCCAATCTTCATCAACATCTTCACCAGCACCATCTCATCTCAAACCCTAGTTCATCTCTTATATTCAATCTTTGTTTCAAAACCTCAGATTGGTACCTGTGGGTTGCTAGTAGTGTTGATTACATCTTGTAGTTGATGCTAGTTGGTTTATTTGGTGGAAGATTATATGTTCAGATCCTTAATGATATTGAATACCCCTCTGATCTTGAACATGAATATGATTTGTGAGTAGTTAATTTTGTTCTTGAGGACATGGGAGAAGTCTTGTCATAAGTAATCATGTGAATTTGGTATTCGTTCGATATTTTGATGATATGTATGTTGTTGCTTCCTTTAGTGGTGTCGTGTGAACGTCGACTACATGACACTTCACCATCTTTGGGCCTAAGGGAAGGCATTGTGGAGTAGTAATTAGATGATGGGTTGCTAGAGTGACAGAAGCTTAAACCCTAGTTTATGCGCTATTCCGTACGGGGCTGATTTGGATCCATATGTTTAATGCTATGGTTAGAGTTATCTTAATTCTTCTTTCGTAGTTGCGGATGCTTGTGAGAGGGGGTAATCATAAGTGGGAGGTTTGTTCAAGTAAGAACAGCACCCAATCACCGGTCCACCCACATATCAAATTATCAAAGTAGCGAACGCGAATCAAACAAACATGATGAAAGTGACTAGATGAAATTCCCATGTGTCCTCGAGAATGTGTTGCTTATTATAAGAGATCGTTCCGGCTTGTCCTTTGCTATAAAAAGGATTGGGCCAACTTGCTGCACTCTTTGTTACTATTGTTACTTGTCACTTGTTACAAATTATCTTGCTATCAAACTACTCGTTACCGATAATTTCAGTGCTTGCAGAAAATGCCTTGCTGAAAACCACTTGTCATTTCCTTCTGCTCTTTGTTGGGTTCGACACTCTTACTTATCGAAAGGACTACGATTGATCCCCTATACTTGTGGGTCATCAGGAGAGGATCTCCCAAAGTTTCAACAAGCAAATTATGTTTAAGAATTGTTGCTTGTTTAAAGAATATTTCATCTATTCCATTCCTTTCATTCATTTGCATATCATTTTCATGGTCTACCAAATATTTTTCTAAAGGATCGGTAGGGGGCACAGCAATAGAAGCAAGATCAATAATTTCATCTTTGTTAGGTAATTCTTTATCATGAAGTTGTCTACGAAACTTAGAGAAATTAAACTCATGAGATATATCACCAAAATTAATGCTGACCGTTTCTTTATTGCAATCAATTTTAGGATTAACCGTATTCAAGAAGGGTCTACAAAATATAATGGGACAGAAATCATCTTGCGGTGATCCAAGGACTAGAAAATCAGTAGGGTATTTGATCTTACCACACAAGACTTCAACATCTCTCACAATCCCAAGTGGTGTAATAGTATCTCTGTTTGCAAGCTTAATAGTAACATCAATATCTTCAATCTCAACAGGTGCAATATCATTCATGACTTCTTGATAAAGAGAAAATGGAATAGCACTTACACTAGCACCAATATCACATAAACCATGATAGCAATGATCTCCTATTTTAATAGAAACAACACGCATGCCAATTAGAGGTTTATTTTTATCTTTGGTTTCTGGCTTAACAATTCTAGTTGCTTCATCACAGAAGTATATGACATGCCCATCAATATTATCAACCAAAAGATCTTTAACCATTGCAATATTAGGTTCTACTTTAATTTGCTCAGAGGGTTTAATTGATTTAATATTACTTTTATTAACACTACTGGAATCAGGGTCTTTGCCATCTGCCAGCTCTTTGCCGTCTGCCAGCTGATGGCAAAGAGGTTGTTTGCCGTCTGTCTTGCCAAAGCAGACGGCAAAGAACCAGCTGATGGCAAAGAGGGTCTTTGCCATCTGCCACTTCTTTGCCGTCTGCTGGCAGATGGCAAAGAGTTCTTTGCCGTCTGCCAGCAGACGGCAAAGAAGAAAGTGGGCCCCACGGGACAATGCCCTCGCTAGGTCACACGGGCCACTTCTTTGCCGTCTGCCAGCAGACGGCAACGAGGTGAGGGGGGCCCACAATGTCACGGCGTGGGCGGGCTAACGGTTACCCTCTTTGTCGTCTGCTGGCAGACGGCAAAGAGTTATTTGCCGTCTGCCAGCAGACGGCAAAGAAAGAAATTAAATAATTTCGCCCCCCGCGCCCCGCACCTCTCTCTCACACACATCTCTCTCTCCCTCTCTCTCTCAGCGCCGCCGCCCCCTCCCCGCAGCCCGCCGCCGCCCCCTCCCCGCAGCCCTCCTCCACCACCGCCGCCCCCTCCCCGCAGCCCTCCTCCTCCACCGCCGCCGCCCCCTCCCCGCAGCCCTCCTCCTCCACCACCGCCGCCCCCTCCCCGCAGCCCCGTCGCCCCCGCCGCCCCCAGCCCCACCGCTCCGGCGAGCTCCACCCTCCCCCTCCGCCGCCCCCGACGACCCAGCTCCGCCCCTCCCCCTCTGCCGCCCCGCGCCGCCGCCTCGACCCCCCCTCCGGTGAGCTCCACCCTCCCCCCTTTTTTGTTTTTTTTCTGTTTTTATTAGTTCATATTAGTTAGTTATTAGTTCATATTAGTTAGTTTATATTAGGTAGGAAAAACTTAGATAGAAAAGAAGAAAAAACCTAGAAGAAAAAAAAAGAAAAGAATAGGAAAAAAGGAAAAATAAAAAAGGAAAAGAACAAAAAATAATAATAATAAGAAGAAGAAACAGAAGAAGAGGAGGAGGAGAAGAAAAAAGAAGAAGAAGAAGAAGAAGAAAAAAAGAGGAGAGGAGGAGAAGAAGAAGAGGAAAAAAGGAAAGGAAGAAGAAGAGGAGGAGGAGGAGGAGAAGAAAAAAGAAGAAGAGGAAGAAGAAGAAGAAAAAAGAGGAGAGGAGGAGAAGAAGAAGAGGAAAAAGGAAAGGAGGAAGAAGAAGAAGAAGAAGAAGAAGGAAAAAAAGGAAGAAAAGGAAGAAAAGGAAGAAGAGGAAGAAGAAGAAAAGAAAAAAAGAGGAAAAACCCCGACCCCGACACGGCACCCCGACCCCGACCCAACACCCCGACCCCGACCCAACACCCCGACCCCGACACCCCGACCCCGACCCCGACCCCGACCCGACACCCCGACCCCGACACCCCGACACCCCTGACACCCCAACACCACGACACCCAGACACGACACCCCCCGACACCCTGACCCCGACACGACACCCCGACCCCGACACGACATGCCGACACCCCGACACCATGACACCCCGACACCACGCCACCCAGACACGACACCCCCGACGCCCGACACCTCTTCGGCCTCCTGTTGACCGAAAAGGTGCTCTTCGGCCTTCCAGAGGCCAACGGGGTCATATATTTGTGAATTATGAGTTAGGAAGTATATTTCCCGATTTTGTTAAGAAAAACATCATATATATTTGTGTTGATCGGGTGGATTTAAATGTGCAGTTCTTTCGTTGCTGCGAGGGTCTCTGGTGTTCAACGACCTCCCCGTGCATTCGACGAGCTCCACCCCTGCGTTCGTGGGTGAGCACAAATGACATCTCCTCCTCCCCCCTTCATTTGCTCTGTTCCGGTCTTCGTGCCGATGAAACATGCTAGCTGTAGGTAGATTCAATCATCAGTATGCGTGACCACTATGCGTCTCCCGTTCGAAAGGGTTACATCTATAAATATGCATGCATTTGCATATTTATAACCGTGATTCTTTCGAATTGTCCAACGTTATCCATGGACAGCCCGAGTATGTGTAGATTGGGTTCGTTTTCCCATATGCTCTGCTCCGGATCCGATGCAGAATTTCGTCAGTGCCTCCATGTTGTTCTCCGGGTACACATCCTCTCTGCTTATTGCTGAGACGTGTATCAAGAGAACAGCGGGGAGGTGCTGCCGAAATTTTGCGTCGGATCCGGAGCAGAGCATGGGAAAATGAACCCAATCTACACATACTCGGGTGGGATTAGGACCTATCTTTACCTAGTAGCGTCTAGGTTGCATGGACATAATAAAACTGACAAACTCTATTAACTGATGAATATGGTTTGCTGAATTATGTATATATTTCTTGTGTGTCCAGTAGCTAGGCAAGATGAGTGATCGTGCGTGGATATACACCGGTCACACTAGTCAGAAAGACATGACACATGAATGGTTAACAAAAACCAAGGGGTTTGTGAGAGCCGCATTTGCAAATGGACAGAGAAAAACCTGGTGCCCCTGTGTCGAGTGCGATAACTATTATAAGAAGTCAGAGCTTGAAATGATCAAACACCTGCAGAAGAGTGGTTTTACGCCTGATTATATGGTCTGGACATTTCACGGTGAGTCTGCCCAACGTGCCAGAGCTGAGGCGGGCCGTCGTCGCACCGACGAGCATGGTACCGGGATGGAAGACATGGTGGAAGACTTTGATGATGCTCGGGATTCGGACGATGAGATGGAGGAATCTGCAAAGGCCTTCAATGATATGTTGGAGTCTTCAAAACGTCCTCTCCACGAGCACACTGAGCTTTGTCAGCTGGATGCCATCGCACAAGTAATGGCTCTGAAGGCTCAATTCAACTTGGGCAGAGAATGCTACGACGCGATGATGACACTATTTGGACGCTTTCTACCCAAAGGCCATGTAATGCCTGCAAACATGTACCAGTCGGACAAAATCCTCCGTGTACTTAAGATGCCCTATGAGAAGATAGATGCATGTGAGAAAGGATGTGTCTTATTTAGGCTTGAGTATGCGGACTTGAAGTATTGTCTCGTTTGCCAGTCTTCCAGGTATGTTGAGGTAGACAACGGTATGGGTGAGAAGAGTCAGACAAAAATCCCAGTTAATGTTCTTCGGTATATGCCAATCATACCAAGACTTCAACGTCTTTTCATGGTCGAAGAGACGGCCAGGCAGATGACATGGCACAAATTGGGCAAAAGAACCGAACTCGATGTAGATGGGGAGCCGATGTTGGTACACACATCGGACGCTTTTGCGTGGAAGCACTTCGATGCAATACATCATGCTAAAGCCGCAGATCCAAGGCATCCTCGAATCGCCATAAGCACGGATGGGTTCAATGTGTTTGGTATGATGGCAGCCCAATACAGTTGTTGGCCTGTATTTGTCATTCCACTCAATCTCCCCCCCGGACAGATTATGCAAAGAAAGAACATTTTCCCGACGTTGATAATTCCAGGGCCCAACTATCCGGGGAAGAATATGAATGTGTACATGCAGCCGCTTAAGGATGAACTGCAAGAAGCTTGGGATAATGGGATCAAGACATACGACGCCGCTACAAAAAAAACTTCCTAATGCATGTGTGGTACATGTACTCGATGCATGACTTGCCGGCGTATGCGCTATTCGTTGGCTGGTGTGTGCATGGAAGGTTCCCGTGCCCCACATGCAAGGCAGCTCTTGAGTTTCATCGGCTGCAGGCGGGTGGCAAGTTTTCTTGCTTCGACATGCATAGACAGTTCCTGGATCCTCGCCATAAGTTCAGAAAAGACAAGAAGAACTTCATCAAAGGTAGAGTTGTCAAAAACTCTGCACCACCTGCATTGACAGGCCAACAGACCCTGGATCAGTTAAACTCTCTCGAGCTGGATCTAGAGCGTCCAGGGTATTTCAAGGGGTATAATTCCGAACACGCCTGGACTCACAAGACATGCTTGTGGGATCTGCCTTACTTCAAAGACATCCTTTGCCCACACAACATCGACGTGATGCACACTGAAAAGAATGTCGGCGAGGCCCTCTTTGGTACATTGTTCGGCATAGAGGGGAAAACAAAGGATAATCCTAAGGCTAGAGTCGATCAGTAGGCTCTATGTGATAGACCGCTACAAAACATGCGACAACCGAAAGGAAAGAAAAACTGGACGAAGCCAAAGGCATGGTTCAATCTTGGAAGGCCAGTTATGAGGGAAATACTCGTGTGGGTGAAAAATGAGTTGATGTTCCCCGATGGGTATGCAGCGAATCTAAAGAGGGGAGCGAGCCTTGAAAAATTGAAAATATTTGGTCTCAAGAGTCATGATTGGCACATATGGCTTGAGCGGGTAATGCCGGTGATGTTGCGTGGCTTTATCCCTGAGGATGAATGGCTAGTACTGGCAGAGCTGAGCTATTTCTTCCGTGTTCTTTGTGCGAAAGAACTATCGCCTGGCTTGCTAGAAGAACTGGAAGAGTTGGCGCCGGAGTTGATCTGCAAGTTAGAGAAGATCTTTCCACCGGGCTTCTTTAATCCAATGCAGCATTTGATTTTGCATCTCCCGACCGAGGCACGATTGGGGGGGCCCGTGCAGAATCGTTGGTGCGACCCTAAAAAGGGTGGATCCAACCTCAGCCTATTCAAAGGGAAGCTCGCACCAGCCGGTGCTTATACTTCCTTATCGCTGGATGTCGACGAATGGCGGACCATTACGTTGTATATCTTGAACAACCTAACAGAAGTGCAGTCGTACATCGAGTAAGTTCTCGGTACATTGTTTCGCAACCTCTAATTCCTTTGAACTGCTCTTATTCCTGGATATTTGATACAGTCGATACGTCGCCAAATTCTCGTATGGAGCGGTGATCCAAAAGGATTCCGTCGAAGAGTATGAGCTTCTGGCAATGCATGGAGGCGGCTATCCCGGTTTCATCTCTTGGTTCAAACAAACGGTAATTTCCATTAGACCATTTCATTTCTTCGTCTAATTTCCGGCTAATGCAACAATCCTTTCGTATTAAACTTGTAGGCTAGTTCAGAGTCTATGGACGCCGAATTGAGACAAGTCGCTAATGGTTTTGACTATAAGGTCCGTTCATTTGACAAATACGACATCAACGGGTATCGCTTTCGTACCTATGGCAAAGAGCTATCTATGGCCGACCGAAAGTCTACAAATTGTTGTGTCTCTGCTATCGACGAAGGAGGTACCGAGTATTATGGAAGACTTGAAGCAATTTATGAACTTCTATTCTATGGTGCAAACCCACCGAAAGTCGTAGTCTTCAAATGTTATTGGTTCCAGCCGAAGGAGACTAGAAGGACTCATGAACATCTAGGGCTAGTCGAAATCAAACAAAGCACCCATTTGGATGTTCCCGATGTCTATATTACGGCTCAACAGGCAACCCAAGTTTTCTATCTACCGTGGGCCTGCCAAAGTGATCCAAATCTCAAAGGTTGGGATGTCGTTTATGAAGTGCCGCCACGTGTTAGACCACCTCCCCCCAATGAAGAGGATTATGAACCTCACATTAACCCAGACACATATGAAGGAGAATTCTTCCAAGAAACACGTCTTTCCAAAAAAACGTTTCAAGAACCGCTCTACTTCACCTCAGAACATTGAAGTAGACAACGGCAGTGAATCCGAGCCTGAGCCGGAACAAGAAGAGGTTACTGCTGCGGATGACCTGTCAATGCTTGACCGATTACGTACAGGAGGCCCTCCACATGTTGATGCATTTATTGATGATGATGATGAGCACGTCATTACTGATAGTGATGATGATGATGCATTTATTGACCCCGAAGCATATATAGACGATGATGATGCATTTATTAATGATGACGATGAAGATTAATATTATAGTTCATGTCAGGTATGCAATTATTATTATGTACATATATATTATTAATTGGTTCATGTTAGGTATTCAATTTTTTATTATGTTCATGATGATGATACACTTAAATTATATTCATGTCAGGTATTCATTTTTTTATGTTGTACTAACTTCGTTTACTCTTTGTCATTGCAGGTGTTGACAGATGGTGGGCGCGGGTCGAGAGCGCTCCGAGGCTCCTTCCTCGGCGCGTGGTGGGAGGGGTACTTCCATCCCACCCCAGCACCTCCGGAGAGCGCTGGATCTCGGTATGCAGACACCGGCGGGCGCTTCTTCTTCGGCCGGGAGAGGTCGGGGGGGGAGAAGGAGAAGGCTGGTAGAGGTGGACGTGGCGGCGGGAGAGGTAGGAAGGCTGCTACTATGCCTTCCTCGCCGCCACCCCCAGCTGATTCACCCGACCACAGGAGTGCTCCGTCTGAGATGGAGCCGCCTGAGCTGGACCCGTCTCGGACTCCGGTCCACGAGCCTCCGGCCACCGAGCCTATGGCAGACGCGCCTACGGCCGACGAGCCTCGGGTCGACGAGCGTCGGGCCGACGAGCCTCGGGTCGACGAGCGTCGGGACGCTGAGCCTTCGTCCCACGAGACTCCGGAGCTCAGCAGGGATCACGCAGAGTCGCAGCGGGACCCATGGGCGGACTCGACGGAGTCGAGTGGCCGTGCTGCCGGTGGCTATAGTTCTGATAGCTATAGCGAGGGTGAGTGGGTTGAGGGGCGCAAAGTCTACCAGCATGGTGGTACAAAGCTCCCGCCCACCCCGGCGACCCCCGACCAGAGGTGGTTGATTGCACCTAATGGGGAGAAGTAAGTGCATTTATTCTTTTTTAACCTTTCGCCTTCACGTTTCTTCGAATATCTAATGCGTTAGCCTTGTCATACTGCAGGTCTTGGACACACGAGCCTCGTGTCCGCAGGCCCAACACTGTCCTTGGTGTGATTTGTCGCCAGAGCTTCCCGGGGTGGGTCACGTTGCCCGGTGAGGGCCGGGTTCCAGAGCTAGGAATGACCTGGGAGCACTACTTGGCTGCCCCGGCCCCGCCGGGGCATAGGATCGGCGATGTCGAGTGCCACACGGTGGCCGACATTGTGATCCAGACGTTTTGGGTAATTTCTCCTTTGCCGTCTACGTTGTGTTTTCTTCTTTGATTGGCAACCCTAGTGATTGTACTAATCCGTGTTTTCTTGTTTGATTGCAGACCTTCTACAGGTGTGCTGAGGGACAGGAGGAGGCCGCGGCTCGGGTTATCGACAACGAGTGCAGGCGCCTACTTCAAAACTTTCGGCACGAGGCTCGGACGCAGGCTGTTCGAGACTACTACGCCTCGACCGGTATTAGGAGCAAAAAAGAGAAGTGCCGCGGCAAGTATCTGAGCAAGGAGAAGTACATGAAGGTAATTACCTATTCTTAAGGCCTTGTACTTAGTTTCCTTGATTTGATTCGTAGGCGTAGCGCTCAAATTTCTCTTGCTTAACTTAGGTGCCCCCGAGATGGTGTGCGGATAGGATGGACTGTTGGGAGGCGTTGGTGGATGAGTGGTGCTCTCCCCAATGGCGCTCCACCCACGACACTGCAAAGGACAAGCGTGACAAAATGAAAGGTGTCCCACACCATCTAGGCAGCGTCAACCTACATCAGTACGGGGAAAACTGGGTATGTGGTTTGCTTCATGATTCATGCAAATTCATTCTTCATGCTAGCTTGAGCCCTTAACTAATACTCTGTTCCTCTCTTTTAGGGGCGACACAACAAGGCTCCAGTGCCAGGGTTGTTCGACCTCTATGCCATGTCCAATACTGCCTCGTACAAGAAGGCCAAGGCATTCTCTGAGTCTGACCTCGATGATCCAGAGAAATTCAGCAACCGCGCCTCCCACCACAAGCTTGTGAGGTACAGAGACAAGGGGAAGGCGAGGAAAGGGCCGGACTTTAACCCGAGCCAGGAACCTCTTGATCCAGAGCTGGTGATGATATCTGGTGGCGGGAGGCACCATGGCTCGTTAGCCATTGGGGATGGACTGATACGTTGTACTAGCACTCTCCCGCAGATCAAGAAGCGCCAGACCAGCTCCGATCCTGAGATAAGGCCTCGTGCACGGCCAATGGAGCTCGAATTCAAGGTTAGTTATACGGACTCATATACCTTTCCTCCATTACATTGTGTGTGCGGCCGTCGATGATTACAATGCTAACGAGTGGTGTTGCAGGCTGCTATTGAGGCAGAGAGAGCGAAGACCCAGGCTGCTATTGAGGAAGAGAAAGCAAAGACCCAGGCGCTTCTAGAGGAGAGGGACCGGCAGGCGGAGGAGAGGACGGCTAGGCTAATGGAGGAGGAGAGGAACCAGAACGAGTTGGGTCAACGGGCCCTATACGAGCTCATCGTGGTAAGTTTCTTCTGCATATTAGCCAAATCATGCACGTAATGTTCCTTTCATTACTAATTAATATGACTGACTCGAGAAAACCAAATGTGCATACCATGTTCCAGAACAATGGCACGACCCCTCCGCCGATGCCAGTCATTGCTCCAGCGGGCACGGTGAGTTTCATTTGAATGGTCATTAGTTACTAGTCTTCACATTTGAGTTGCATCATGCTAACGATACATTGGAAATGATCTTTGGTGCAGCATAACTCCCGACAAGCATCGACCGATGGTTCTCCGTCTGCCACTGGCGCGACCGGTCCTACACCTACACCTAAGTGATGACGGTAAGTTTTCCCAAGTGTTTAGCTTAACAAATGCATACTTAGCTTAAGAAATGACCTATTTATCTCCAAAATGCCGTATACTTAGCTTAGTTTCCTCGAAAATGACATTATAACCTTACTTAGCTCCAAAATGACCAATTTTACCATGGATAGCTCTCAAATGACCTATACTTAGCTTAGCTTAAGAAATGACCTATTTAGCTCTAAAATGACCTGTACTTAGCATTATTTCCTCCAAAATGACATAATAACCTTAATTAGCTCTCAAATGACCCATTTAACCTAGGATAGCTCTAAAATGACCTATACTTAGCATTTATTCCTCCAAAATGACTTAATATGCTTAGCTAGCTCAAAAATAACATAACAACCTTAATTAGCTCCAAAAGGACCTATTTAACCTAGGATAGCTCTAAAATGACCTATAATTATCAATTATTCCTCCAAAATGACTTTATATGCTTAGCTAGCTCAAAAATGACATAATAACCTTATTTAGCTCCAAAATGACCTATTTAACCTAGAATAGCTCTAAAATGACCTATACTTAGCATTTATTCCTCCGAAATGACTCAATATGCTTAGCTAGCTAAAAAATGACATAATATGCTTAAGAAATGACCTATTTAGCTCCAAAATGACTTAATATGCTTAATTAGCTCAAAAATGGCATAATTACCTAGGTTAGCTCTAAAATGACCTATACTTAGCTTATTTAGTTCATTTATGACATATTTAGCATATTTAGGTCAAAAATGACCTATTTAACCTAGGATAGCTCTAAAATGACCTATACTTAGCATTTATTCCTCCAAAATGACTTAATATGCTTAGCTAGCTCAAAAATGACATAATATGCTTAAGAAATGACCTATTTAGCTCCAAAATGACTTAATATGCTTAATTAGCTAAAAATGGCATAATTACTTATGTTAGCACAAAAATGACCTATACTTACCTTATTTTCCTCCAAATTGACATAATAAGCTTAGTTAGCTCAAAAATGGCATAATTACCTATGTAAGCTCTAAAATGACACAAATAAGGAATAAGAAGAAGAAAAACAAGGAAGAGGAGAAAAAGAAAGAATAGAAGAAGAAAGAGAAGAAAAAGAAAGAATAAAAGAAGAAGAATGAGAAGGAAAAGGGTAAACACCTTCTTCTTCTTCTTCTAGTCTTCTTTTCTTCTTCTTCTTCTTCTTCTTGTCTTCTTCTTCTTCTAAAATGGCATATACTTACCTAATTTAGCTCAAAAATGGCATAATTACCAAGGTAAGCACAATAATGACCTATACTTACATAATTTTCCTAGGTTAGCAAAAAAATGGCATACTTAGATAGGTTAACTCTAAAATGACACAAATAATGAATAAGATGAAAGAAAAACAAGGAAGAGGAGGAAAAGAAGGAATAGGAGGAAGAAGAAGAAGAAGAGCTCCTCTTCTTCTTCTTCTTCATCTTCTTCATCATCATCTTCTTCTTCTTCTTCTTAGCATTTATTCCTCCAAAATCACTTAATATGCTTAGCTAGCTCAAAAATGACATAATAACCTTAATTAGCTCAAAAATGACCTATTTAACCTAGGATAGCTCTAAAATGACCTAAACTTAACATTTATTTCTCCAAAATGACTTTAATATGCTTAGTTAGCTAAAAAATGACATAACAACCTTAATTAGTTCCAAAATGACCTATTTAACCTAGGATAGCTCTAAAATGACATATACTTAGCATTTATTCCTCCAAAAATGGATTTATATGCTTAGCTAGCTCAAAAATGACATAATGACCTTAATTAGCTCCAAAATGACCTATTTAGCTCCAAAATGACTTAATATGCTCCAAAATGACTTAATATGCTCCAAAATGACCTATTTAGCTCCAAAATGACCTAATTAGCTCCAAAATGACCTTTTTAGCTCCAAAATGACTTAATATTCTCCAAAATGACCATTTTAGCTCCAAAATGACTTAATATGCTCCAAAATGACTTAATATGCTCCAAAATGACCTATTTAGCTCCAAAATGACTTAATATGCTCCAAAATGACCTATTTAGCTCCAAAATGACCTATTTAGCTCGAAAATGACCTATTTAGTTCCAAAATGACCTATTTAGCTCCAAAATGACCTATTTAGCTCCAAAATGACCTATTTAGCTCCAAAATGACCTATTTAGCTCCAAAATGACTTAATATGCTCCAAAATGACTTAATATGCTCCAAAATGACCTATTTAACTCCAAAATGACTTAATATGCTCCAAAATGACCTATTTAGCTCCAAAGTGACTTAATATGCTCCAAAATGACCTATACTTAGCTTATTTAGTTCATTTATGACATACTTAGCATATTTAGGTCAAAAATGTCCTATTTAATTAGGTTAGCTCTAAAATGACACAAGTAAGCAATAAGAAGAAGAAAAAGAAAGAGAAGAAAAATTCTTCTTCTTCTTCTTTTTCTTCTTCTTCTTCTAGTCTTCTTCTTCTAACTTTCTTCTTTCCCATTTTGCAGATTTGATTCACTTCACAGGAGCTTGCGTTCATGCATGGAGTCCTTGTCTTCCTTTTTGTTTATGTGATGGATGATTTTGTATATGTGTTTGATATGTGAAACTTGCTACTATTGTAACATGGATAATATTGTGAAACTTGCTACAATTGGTAACATGTGTTCATGGATATGTGTTCATGAGTATTGGTAATATGTGTTGGATATGCTATATTGGTCATATATATATATATATATGTTTGATTTTCTGTGAAAATGAATTGATTTAAGAAAAAAACAGAAAAAACAGGGCCAATATAGCCACTTTGCCGTCTGCTAGCAGACGGCAAAGAGGTTTGCCGTCAGCTAGCAGACGGCAAAGAGACCACGTGGCAGCAGCATGTGCAAACTGGGCTGGCCTATTTGGCCTCTTTGCCGTCTGCTGGCCGACGGCAAAGAGCCTGCGTTGGCCCAGCTGACGCCTGACGTCAGCTGCGGCTCTTTGCCGTCTGCCAGCAGACGGCAAAGCGGCCTTTACCGGCTCCTGTTCAGCCAAAGTGGTTGCCGTCTGCTGGCAGACGGCAAAGGCTTTGCCGTCCGCGAGGCATGCCTTTGCCGTCTGCTATGGCAGACGGCAAAGTGCCTGATTCCTGTAGTGTAACCATAGTTGAAGCTTTAGCATGTTCCTTAATCCTAACAGGAAAAGGGGGTTTCTCAATATAAGTAGTAGGCACAACTGGATCAACATTATAAATGATTGTTTCCTCTTTAGCTACAATAGGTTCTTCCTTTACTTCAATAGGTGGATGAAACTTAAACCATTTCTCCTTAGGGAGATCAACATGAGCAGCAAATGATTCACAAAAATTAGCTACTATCTCAGAGTCAAGTCCATATTTAGTACTAAACTTATGAAAAGCATCAGTTTCCATAAAGGATTTAACACAATCAAACTCAAGATTTATACCTGACTCTTTAGCTTTGTCGATTTCCCAATATTCAGAGTTGCGTTTAATTCTTTAAAGAAGATCCCATTTGAATTAAATAGTTCTCTATATAAAGGAACCAGTAGAAGAAGTATCGAGCATGGATTGATCATTACGAGAAAGCCGAGCATAAAAGTTTTGTATAATTATTTCTCTTGAGAGCTCATGATTGGGGCATGTGTGCATCATATACTTAAGCCTCCCCCAAGCTTGAGCGATACTTTTTCCTTCACGAGGCCAGAAACTATATATATAATTTCGATCACGATAAATCAAATGCATAGGATAAAATTTCTGGTGAAATTCCAGCTTCAACCGGTTCCAATCCCATGTTCCAGTATCATCAAATAGCCTATACCATGTCAATGCCTTTCCCTCCAAAGATAAAGGTAATACCTTTATCTTAACTCCATCCTCGGATAAACTTGCAAGCTTAAACAATCCACAAATTTCATCCACATAGATCAAGTGCATATCAGGATGTATTGTTCCATCTCCTGCATAAGGATTAGCTAGCAGTTTCTCTAACATACCCGAAGGAATTTCATAATAAATATTTTTAGTAGGTTCAGTAGGTTGAGGAGCAACTCTTATTACTTCCGGTCGAGGTGAAGATACCCCGAACAAACCCCTCGAAGGATTACTTTCCATACTGACAAGTGACAGTAAATTTCAGCATGTAATAAAAATGTTTCCTTACCAATTTCCACTTACCAAAGGCGCTTCACTCCCCGGCAACGGTGCCAGAAAAGAGTCTTGATGACCCACAAGTATAGGGGATCAATCGTAGTCCTTTCGATAAGTAAGAGTGTCAAACCCAACGAGGATTAGAAGGAAATGATAAGCGGTTTTCAGCAAGGTGTTTTCTGCAAGCACTGAAAGTAGCGGTAACTGATAGTTTTGTAGCAAGATAATTCATAGCAAGCAACAAGTAACAAGTGTAACAAAAGTGCAGCAAGGTGGCCCAATCCTTTTTATAGCAAAGGACAAGCCAGAACGGTCTCTTATATAAAGCAAAGCATTCTCGAGGACACATGAGAATTTTCATCTAGTCACTTTCATCATGTTTATTTGATTCGCGTTTGCTACTTTGATAATTTGATATGTGGGTGGACCGGTGCTAGGGTGCTGTTCTTACTTGAACAAGCTACCCTCTTATGATTACCCCCTCTCGCAAGCATCCGCAACTACGAAAGAAGAATTAAGATAAATCTAACCATAGCATGAAACATATGGATCCAAATCAACCCCTTACGGAATAACGCATAAACTAGGGGTGGCCGCGCCCTGTTGCCTTGTGGGCAACTGGTGGGCCCCCTCTGGTATTTTTTTCTTCCAATATTTTTTATATATTCAATAAAAAATCTCCGTGAAGTTTCAGGTCATTTGGAGCTCTGTAGAATAGGTATCTCTGATGTAGCTATTTTAAGTCCAGAATTCCAGCTGCCGGTAATCTCCCTCTTCATATAAATCTTGCAAATTAAGAGAGAAAAGGCATAAGAATTGCATCATAAAGTGAAATAATGACCAATTATATTATAAATATCAATAGGAAAACATGATGCAAATTGGACGTATCAGGCACGTAGTCTACTACCAGAAGAGGGGAACTGGGGAGCGCGCGTCCCTATTTAGGATTGACGCGGGTTTGGCCAGGGGCCGAGGTGACAGTCCGTATGCGCTTTGAAGAGCTTGGTAGGGCCTGCTGAGCTGTGTGTCAGGTGGCTTCCTCGAACGCCTAGAAATCAGCTGCGAAGGATGTCGTCTGCTCCTCTGTCCGGAGGGAGGTCTCCGTGTTACCGTTAATGGTAATGACGCCGTGGGGCCCCGACATCTTGAGCTTTAGGTAAGTGTAGTGCGGCACCACGTTGAAGCGGGCAAACGCAGTACGACCGAGCAATGCGTGGTAGCCGCTACGGAAGGGGACTATGATGTCTACTACACAACTTATTCTTGTAGACTCGTGTTGGGCCTCCAAGTGCAGAGTTTTGTAGGACAGTAGCAATTTTCCCTCAAGTGGATGACCTAAGGTTTATCAATCCATGGGAGGCGTAGGATGAAGATGGTCTCTCTCAAACAACCCTGCAACCAAATACAAGAAATCTCTTGTGTCCCCAACACACCCAATACAATGGTAAATTGTATAGGTGCACTAGTTCGGCGAAGAGATGGTGATACAAGTGTAGTGTGGATAGTAGATATAGGTTTTTGTAGTGCGAACAAGAAAAAACAGCAAGGTAGCAAGTAACAAAAGTGAGCACAAATGGTATTGCAATGTTTGAAAACAAGGCCTAGGGTTCATACTTTCACTAGTGAAATCTCTCAACAGTGTTAACATAATTGGATCATATAACAATCCCTCAACGTGTGATAAAGAATCACTCCAAAGTTCCTATTAGCGGAGAACATAAGATAGAAATTGTTGTAGGGTACGAAACCACCTCAAAGTTATTCTTTTCGATCAATCTATTGAGCTATTCCTATAAGTGTCACAAACAGCCCTAGAGTTCGTACTAAAATAACACCATATGATACGCATCAACCAACTCTAATGTCACCTAGATACTCCAATGTCACCACAAGTAACCGTGAGTTGATTATACGATATGCATCAAACAACTTCAGATTCATAATATTCAATCCAACACAAAGAACTTCAAAGAGTGCCCCAAGATTTCTACCGGAGAAAGTAGGACGAAAACGTGCATCAACCCCTATGCATAGATTACCCCAATGTCACCTTGGGAATCCGCGAGTTGAGTGCCAAAACATATATCAAGTGAATCAATATAATACCCCATTGTCACCATGGGTATTCATATGGAATACATACATCAAGTGTTCTCAAATCCATAAAAATATTCAATCCGATAATAGTGAAACCTCAAAGGTAAAAACTCAATTCATCACGACAAGATAGAGAGGGAGAAACACCATATGATCCAACTATATTAACAAAGCTCGCGGTACATCAAGATCATGCCAAATCAAGAACACGAGAGAGAGAGAGATCAAACACATAGCTACTAGTACATACCCTCAGCCCCGAGGGTGAACTACTCCCTCCTCGTCATGGAGACCGCCGGGATGATGAAGATGACCTCCGGTGATGATTTTCCCCTCCGGCAGGGTGCCGGAAAAGGGCTATAGATGAGATTGTGGAGGTACAGAGGCTTGCGACTGCGTAGTCGAAGTTCTAGGGTTATTTCTGGGGGTTTCTCTATTTATAGGATTTTTTGGCGTTGGAATCACGCGAAGATGGGCTAAGATGGGCCCACGAGGCACCACGGCGCCATACCCCCCTGGCGCGCCCTGGTGCCTCGTGGGTACCTCGTGGCTCTTCTGCTCCTCCCACGAAGCTTCTTGGTTCTCTTTTGTTCCAAAAAAAATCGTCAAAAAGTTTTGCTGCATTTGGAGAACTTTTATTTCTGCACAAAAAACAACACCACGGTAGTTCTGCTGAAAACAGCGTCAGTCTGGGTTAGTTCTAATCAAATCATACCAAAACCATATAGAATTCTTATAAACATGGCATGAATACTTCATAAATTATAGAAACATTGGAGACATATCAGACTATATCGAAAATCAAGTCCTCACTTCGGAAGTTTTCGGGCGAGCCGAAGACAACCTCCAGCGTTACGGTGCCGGTGCATTGAGCCTCTACGCCGGGTATGACACCCTTGAATGTGGTGCTACTGGGTTTAATTTATGAAGAATCGATAACCATTTTTTTGACTGTGTCGACGTAGATCAGGTTCAGACTGCTTCCGCCGTCCATAAGGACGCGGGTTAAGTGGAATCCATCAATGATGGGGTCTAGGACCAAGGCCGCCGACCCGCCATGATGGATACTGGTCGGGTGGTCCTTTTTATCAAAAGTGATCGGGCAAGCCAACCACGGGTTGTACTTTGGGGCTACAGGCTCTAAGGCATAGACGTCCCGAAGTGCTCGTTTCTGTTCCTTCTTAGGAATATGCGTGACATAGATCATGTTCACATTCTTGACATCGGAAGGAAACTGCTTTTGGCCACCGCTATTTGGCCTGCGAGGTTCATCCTCGTCATCGCTCCGAGACTGGCTCCTGCTTGGTTCCTCGGCGACTGCTTTGCCGGCCTGCTTGAACACCCAACAGTTTTGATTGGTGTGGTTGGCGGGTTTATCCGAGGTGCCATGAATTTGGCAAGACCTGTCAACTATTTTGTCTAGGGCGCTTGGGCCATCCTTGTTCCCTTTAAAGGGCCTCTTCTTGGGTCCGGCCCGTGAACTGCTGAACCCTGCATTGACTGCTGGGTCCTCGGCATCGCTGTCGCTGTTTTTATTCCGGCGCTTGTTTCTGTTGCGCCTGAATTTGCCGTTCCCGTCACGTGCATCCGAGGTGCCGGAGTCGCTCCTGTGAGAACTACGGGCCAGCCAGCTATCCTTGCCCGCGCAAAAGCGGGTCATTAAAGAGGTAAGAACCGCCATGGTTCTCGGCTTATCCTACCCGAGCTGTCAGGCAAGCCATTCATCTCGGATGCTGTGCTTAAACGCATCAATGGCCTCGGCGTCGGGGCAATCGACAATCTGGTTCTTTTCAGTTAAGAACCGGTTCTAGAATTTTCGGGCCGATTCGCCCTCCTGTTGGACGATGTGGCTGAGGTCGTCGGCATCCGGGGGCCGAACATAGGTGCCCTGGAAGTTTGCCCTGAAAGCCTCCTCAAGCTCCTCCCAGCTTCCGATAGAGTTTCTAGGGAGGTTTTGGAGCCAGTGCCTTACCGGTCCCTTAAGCTTGAGCGGCAGGTATTTTATGGCATGGAGGTCATCACCTCGGGCCATGTGAATATGGAGAAGAAAATCCTCAATCTAGATAGCCGGGTCGGTCGTTCCATCGTATTGATCGATATTGATGGGTTTAAACCCTTCTAGGAACTGGTGCTCCATGACCTCTCTGTGAACCATACTGGATGTGCGGGCCCTCGAAATCAAGTCACATCTGGTCGGGTGTTAGTCGTTGTCCTAGCCCGCGTCTGCTCTCGAGCTCTATCGTGCATGTCCAACCAGGCATCATAGCCCTTTAAACCGGCGGGCACGCGATCCCATGATCCATACATGGATCGAAGAGGGGCTTTATTGGCATGTATCTTGTCGCGCAAATCGAAAGGCTCATGGTATTCGACCGCACTCTTGCTGTGAGGGCGGGTTTTTGCAGGGGAGTTCTTTGTTTGCCCCTGCTGGCCGGTCTCGCCCTCTAGGGGCCGGTCAGCCTGTCCCGCGTGGTCGTGTGTGAACAACACGTCATTTGCTGCCTCATCGTCGAAGTCGGGCAGAAGCCACCTTTTAGGGTATGATTTGGCGGCCGTATGTCGGGCCTCAAGGTCCGCTTCGGACGTAAGGACTTTTACCCACTTTTCATTAAGCGCGTTTTCGTGAGCGTACAGTTCCTGCTGCTTCTTTTTCATGCTCCGCGCAGTTGCGGTTAACTGCTGTCGGAACCGTGCCTACTTGGATGGGTTTGTGGGTACCACGAAATCTTAGGGTCTGAGGCTGACCTCGTCTTCGGACTCGGGGAGGTAATCCCTGTCTGACCCGTCGACAAAGGTGCCCATGTCCTCGAGATCATCCTCTGCAGGTGCCTCTACGGGCTCCTACTGTTGGGCGGGCGAGGCTTGATTGTCCTCGCCCAGGTTCTCAGCGGCGTCGGGGGCCACATCGTTATTAGCGGCGCCCGTGGTGTTGGCCGTACTTCTGCTTCCATTACTGCCCTTCGTCCGTCTTTTGGGGCGACGACGCTTAGGGTTTTCCTTGGGCTTCTCGTGAGGACTGTTTTTAGGAGTGTCAACCATGTAGACGTCATAAGTAGACGTTGCGGCCCAATCCCCTATACAGGGTTTGGCCGTGGGTGGATTTGCTCCGGTATCGCCACAGACATCTTCATCCATGTCAGTGGCTTCATCGGAGCCGTAGTCAAGCGCATCGGTTAAGTCCTCGACCGTGGCGACTAAGTGGGTGGTGGGTGGGATGAAAATTTCCCGATCATCGGCTTTACATCCGATCTGATCGTAGACGGTAGATGAGATCGCCAGGTTTTGGATCCGGTCCAGCACCTCGTTTATCTGAGAGAGTTCCTCGGTATCCAGGATCTGGCTGTAAGCCGGGCTGATCTGAAGCGGTTTGTTCGGGCCGCTTGATGCAGGCCCATCATCTCGGTCGCTCAGGGTTGACCCCTGGTCGATGGGAGGAGAAGTTGTATCAGAGGCTGCGGCCTGGTCCGAAGACGGGCTCGGCTCGAGGCCATCATCTGAGGAGGTAGGGGTTGGATCGGACGTGGCAACCACCGGATCTATCTCCGGGGTCGGTTCCACCGGGAGGTCGGATCCGAGGATTGGGTCGGAAAACCTGCTCCGGAGCTCCTGCGCCGAAGGGATCTTTGAGTCGATCTGAGATCCGTCCTGAGAGGACGAGATCACCTCGGGCGTCCGTGATGTACTCCAGGCTTCCGAACATGACGACCTGGTTTGGGACAAAGTTCTCAACACAGCCCAGGTGGCCGGTCGGATCAGCGTGCATCACAATGCTACCGAAGGAGAAAAGCTGGTCGGGGACGAAGATGTCGCCGCAGCCAATGCTGCTATCAATCTGCAAGCGAGCCATCAATCCGAAGCGATCGCACAGCAAGCTCTCAATGAAAGCACCAATGTCGGTGTCAAAACCGGCAGATCTCGGGTAGGGGGCCCGAGCTGTGAGATTGGATCGATGGGTAACAAGAGATAGGGGACACGGTGTTTTATCCAGGTTCAGGCCCTCTTTAAGGAGGTAAAACCCTACGTCCTGCTCTTGTTTATATGAGGGTGTATAAAAGTACAGAGTTGATCTACCTCGAGATCGTAAGTTGTGGTCTAAACCCTCGGGGTGATGATGATGATGAATGCGAATGTCTCTACGGACTAAACCCTCTAGCTTATATAGGCACCAGGGGTATCTAGAGTTACACATGGTCGGTTGCCATCTAGGGGTTACATGTTGAATCTAGTAGATGTTCTTGGAGTACACGCCAAGTCCTCGGAGTGGCCCGATATGCTTGTACTACGGGTTGGAGGCCTCCGGAGTCCTTCCTCATCAACGGGCCATCAGTCCGGCCCATGGACTGGACCGGCTAAGTCGGGACCCCCTAGTCCAGGACACCGTCACCTCCCCTTTGTTTAAAATTAAGCACTTCATTCTCGGGGGTACAAGCAACAAGCAAAGAACTAGCCATAGTGGCAGAACAAGCAAACGAGCAAACAGAAATATTTATGTTGTTTTTTGATTTTTAGAGAAGTGGGGGAGATGAAAAAGATAGGCAAATAAAAAGTAGAGCAAGTAAATGATAGTTTGAGTGAAGGTACTTGATAGGATTTGATGATGTCTCCCCGGCAACGGCGCCAGAAATTCTTCCTGCTACTTGTGAGCTGCGTTGGGATTTTCCCCGAAGAGGAAGGGTGAAGCAGTACAGTAGAGATAAGTATTTCCCTCAGTGAGAACCAAGGTTTATCGAACCAATAGGAGAATCACGCAAACCCTCATGAACAGCACCTGCACACACAAAAGCAAATACTTGCACCCAACGCGGGCAAGAGGGTTGTCAATCCCCTTGAACTCGTTACTTGCAAGGATTAAATCTTGTATAGGCAAATATATAAATTGCAAAACAAAAGAAAAGTAAATAAAGTGCAGCAAGGTATTTTTAGGTTTTTTTAATATGCTTAAAGTAGACCCGGGGGCCATAGTTTTCTCTAGAGGCTTCTCTCTCGAACGCATAGCATACGGTGGGTGAACAAATTACTATTGGGCAATTGATAGAAAAGCGCATAGTTATGACGTATTCATGACAATGATCATGTATATAGGCATCACGTCTGTGACAAGTAGACTGACTCCTCCTTGCATCTACTACTATTACTCCACCAATTAACCGCTATCCAGCATGCATCTATGGTATTAAGTTCATGACAAACAGAGTAACGCTTTAAGCAAGATGACATGATGTAGACAAAGTAAACTGAATCAATATGAATAAACCCCATCATTTTATCCTTAGTAGCAACAATACTATATGTACCCCGTCCCCTTTTGTCACTGGGTGGAGACACTGCAAGATTGAACCTACTACAAAGCACCTCTCCCGCTGAAGATAAATCAATCTAGTTGGCCAAACCAAACGAATAGATTGGAGAGAAATACAAAGTTATAACAATCATGCATAATAATGTTCAGAAAGGACTCAATTACTTTCAATGAATAATCTGATCATAAACCCACAATTCATCGGATCCCAACAAGCACACTGCAAAAGAAGATTACATCGGATAGAACTCTAAGAGGATCGAGGAGAACATTGTATTAAAGATCAAAGAGAGAGAAGAAGCCATCTAGCTACTAGCTATGGACCCGTAGGTCTGTGGTGAACTGCTCGCACATCATTGGAAGGGCAGCAAGGTTGATGTAGAAGCCCTCCGTGATCGATTCCCCCTCCGGCAGATTACTGGAAAAGGCCTCCAGATGGAATCGTGGAAGAACAGAAGTTTGTGGCGGCGGAAAAGTTATATCATCTGGCTCTTTGTTGGTTTGGGAATATATGTGAATTTATAGGCTTGGAATTAGGTCAAACGGAGCTGCGTGGGGCCCACAAGCTCAGGGGCGTGCCTACCCCCCTAGGGCGCGCCCCTCGAGCTTGTGGCTCTCTCGTATCTCGTGTGGTCTCCTCCCGAAGCTTCTAGGGTCCCTTCTGGTCCAGAAAAAATTAATCTAAAGATTTTTTTTGTTTGGACTTCGTTTGATATTGATTTTTTGAAAAGCCAAAAACAAGCAAAAAAATAGAAACTGGCACTGGGCACTGGGTTAATAGGTTAGTCCCAAAAAATGATATAAAATAGCATATAATTGCATATAAAGCATCCAAGATTGATAATATAATAGCATGAAACAATAAAAAATTATAGATACATTGGAGACGTATCAGATCCCGTCGTCCGAAGCCTGGTCGCCAATGAAGGCACGTTGCGGGCTATAAGCATAAAAACAAGGAGTCACATGATGCATTCATGAGGAGGATCAGGGGTGTTCGTTTAGAAGTACCTTTGGGGCGCCAGCTTCGTCCCGCGGGGCTGTAGGAGGTCATCCTCCGAGGAGTCGGAGAGGGTGACCTTGGCATGTGAGGCCCGCTGATCGGCTGGGCCAGCCAAGGCCTTGCTCATTTTTCAGCGGGACCGAGGATGCCCTCCTCCTCGGCGTCTTCGAATGCCACCTTTTTCCTTTTCAGGGAAGGCGCTCCTTCCCCCGAGTCCTCCTCTTCCTCTTTCTTCTCTTCCTCCTCGTGAGTAGAGGAGGCGTGGGTGACTTCGGACCTGGCCTCTGAAGGATCTCGGATGCGCAGGCCGCCCCTTCCCTTTGGTTGCCTCTGCTCCTTGGCCGGGACCACATATCGATCCTCGGCCAAGAGTGCCTCGAGCTGAGGAGACTCTTCCTCCTGGGGCAGCGGCGTCGGGCACTGCATCTGCTGCGCCTTGGGGATCCATTTCTGGGGAAGAAAGAGTCAATTTGAGCATTCTAATAAAGGAATTCGTAAAGAAAGGGTAAGGCAACAATAAAGCTAAAGGTTGCAGTTACCTCATGGGTGTCGTGCTCGGCGTCGAGGCCGCAGTCCACCCCTTCCGCGGGGAATTTATTCTTGGACGGCTTGAAGAGCGCCATCCACATTCCGTCCAGGTTGGTGTGGAAGAAATGCCGCACTGTCGGTGAGTCCTCGGGCTTGTGGGCCCACATCAGGCTCGCCCGAAGCTGGAGTGGGAGGATGCAGCGATGGAGCATAACGTCGACCACATCCACCAGCTTGATCTTCTTCTTGTCTGCTAGAGCCTGGATCCTCTTTTGCAGCAAGAGCACTTCTTCGGAATTGCCCCAATCCAGGCCTTTCCTCACCCATGAGGTGAGCCTCCTTGGAGGGGACGCCGAGAACGCTGGGACTTTGGTCTGGCCGCATGTGAGTGGTTCGGTGATGTAGAACCAGTCCCGTTGCCACTCCTTGATCGTCTCTACGAAGATGCCTTCGAACCAGGCGACCTTCTGGATCTTGATAATCATCGCTCCTCCGCACTCGGCCAGGTCGGCGCCGCTGCTCTTTGGCTTGATCCCGAACATCTTCAGCCACAAGACGAAGTGTGGCTCGACACGGAGGAAGGCCTCGTAGAGGGTGATGAACACCGCGAGGTGCAGAATGGAATTCAGGGCTAGATGGTGGAAATCTAGCCCGTAATAGAAGAGAACCCCGCGCATGAAGGGGTGCAGGGGAACCCCAGACCTCAGACGAGGTGGGGAAGGAAGATGACCCTCTCCCCTGGCTTGGGAGTAGGGATTCACTGATTAGGCTCTGGGGCCCCGCAGGCGGCGTCCGTAGGGATGTAGCCCGCGGTCCGGAGCTCCTGGATGACGTTCTCCATGATGGTAGAGGGCGCCCACTGGCCCTTCAGGGTGGCGTCGGCCATTGCTAGAGAAAGAGTTGCGAAGTGCTGGAAAGGATTGGCGAAAGCTTTGGGAACCGGTCTGGGCACTAGAGCTCTGGGGGTTGTGTGCGACAGCGATGGAATGGGAGCGTGGGGAAGGCAGTCAAGCCACCCTTTGCTTTTATGGGGATGTGAAAGACCAAGCGTCCCTTTACCCCACCGGGTTAATCGCCACGTTCCAACCCTTAACGCGGTTATGCGTACGTGGGGGAAAACAAATCTTGATGATATCCCCTAAAATGCGGGGCACGATCCCTGCTTTGATAGGACGTGCCAATGGGAAACCCGCCTCGGGCCGCGATTCGAGTAACAATAACTGACCCACTTTGGTATAAGCAGTGACGCTTCAAAAAAAGTTGTCAGGTTATAAACATTGTTCACACTCGAGTACTGTGCCTTCGAGGCTAAGCTATCTCCCAGGCCTCGGATTACGAGGCATGACTCTATGAACATGTGGTCGGAGGGTGCTACTTGTAGACTGCGTTGGTATTTCCCCGAAGAGGAGAGGATGATGCTGTAT
This sequence comes from Elymus sibiricus, assembly GCA_039707655.1. Classification (NCBI taxonomy): domain Eukaryota; kingdom Viridiplantae; phylum Streptophyta; class Magnoliopsida; order Poales; family Poaceae; genus Elymus; species Elymus sibiricus. Next base: position 107,953,574 of record CM077664.1, on the reverse strand, counting down.
AGTAGAGATAAGTATTTCCATTAGTTAAGAACCAAGGTTATCAATCCAGTAGGAGAACCACGCAAAATCCCTTTAGCAGCACCTGCACACACAAAAACAAACACTTGCACCCAACACAAATAAGAGGGTTGTCAATCCTCTTAGCGGTTATTTGCAAGGATTAATTCTGATAGTGATAGATAGATAAACTAAAATACTAAATAAAATAAAAGTAAATAAATTATAGCAAGGTATTTTTGGATTTTAATATATGATAAAAGTAGACCCGGGGGCCATAGTTTTCACTAGAGGCTTCTCTCTCGAGCGCAGAACATATAGTGGGTAAACAAATTACTATTGGGCAATTGACAAAAAGCAAATAATTATGACGGATTCATGGCAATGATCATGTATATAGGCATCACATCCGAGACAAGTAGACCGACTCCTGCCTGCATCTACTACTATTACTCCACCCATCGACCGCTATCCAGCATGCATCTAGGGTATTAAGTATGAAACAGAGTAACGCCTTGAGCAGATGACATGATGTAGACAAAGTAAACTCAAGCAATATGATTAAACCCCATCTTTTTATCCTTAATGGCAATAATACAAATACGTGCCATGTCCCTTTCTATCACTGGGATTGAGCACCGCAAGATTGAACCCATCACAAAGCACCTCTCCCATTGCAAGATAAACCAATCTAGTTGGCAAAACCAAATCGATAGATCGGAGAGAAATACAAAGCTATAATAAGCATGCATAAAAGAGTTCAGAGAAGACTCAAATATTTCTCATGAATAATCTGATCATAAACTCACAATTTATCGGATTCCAACAAACACACCGCAAAAAAAGATTACATCGGATAGAACTCCAAGAACATCGAGGAGAACATGGTATTGAAGATCAAAGAGAGAGAAGAAGCCATCTAGCTACTAGCTATGGACCCGTAGGTCTGTGGTAAACTACTCACACATCATCGGAAGGGCATCAAGGTTGATGTAGAAGCCATCCGTGATCGATTCCCCCTCCGGCTGAGTACCGGAAAAGGCCTCCAGATGGGATCGCGGAAGAACAGAGGCTTGCGGCGGCGTAAAAGTTATTCGGGGTGGCTCTCTGTTGGTTTCCGAATATTTGAGAATTTATAGAAGTGGAATTAGGTCAAAAGGAGCCACGAGGGCCCCACAAGACATTAGGGCTTCCCCCCGGGGTCGCGCCCTGTTTTCTTGTGGAGGCTTCGTGAAGCTTCTGGCCTCCTCTCCAAGTCTCCAAGGTCTCTTTTGTCCAGAAAAAAATCTCCAAAAAGTTTCATGGCATTTGGACTTCATGTGGTACTGATTTCCTGAAAAACCAAAAACAAGCAGAAAACAGCAACTGGCACTGGGCACTAGGTTAATAGGTTAGTCCCAAAAAATGATATATAATTGCATATAAAAACATCCAAGATTGATACTATAATAGCATGGAACAATTAAAAATTATAGATACGTTGGAGACGTATCAAGCATCCCCAAGCTTAATTCCTGCTCGTCCTCGAGTAGGTAAATGATAAAAACAGAATTTTTGATGTGGAATGCTACCTAACATGTTTCATCATGTAATCTTTCTCTTACGGTATGAATAATAAGATCCGAATGATTCAAAGCAATAGTCTATAGTTTGACATAAAGACATCAATACTCAGGCATACTAATAAACAATCATGTCTTTCAAAATAAAAATGCTAAAGAAAGTTATCCCTACAAAATCATATAATCATGTCATGCTCCATCTTCTTAACACAAAATATTTATCATGCACTACCCCGATGACAAGCCGAGCAATTGGTTCATACTTTTTAACGCGCTTCAGCTTTTTCAACCCCCACGCAATACATGAGCGCAAGCCATGGATATAGCACTATGTGTGGAATAAAGTGTGGTGGTAGAGATTAATAAGGGGAAGTCAAAAATAAGAAGATAGTCTCACATCGACGCGGCTAATCAACGGGCTATGGAGATGCCCATCAATTGATGTCAATGCGAGGAGTAGGGATTGCAATGCAACGGATGCACTAAGAGCTATAAGTGTATGAAAACTCAACATGAAAACTAAGTGGGTGTGCATCCAACTTGCTTCTCATGAAGACCTCGGGCATTTGAGGAAGCCCATCATCGGAATATACAAGCCAAGTTCTATAATGAAAAATTCCCACTAGTATCTGAAAGTGACTAAACAGGAGACTCTCTATATGAAAAACATGGTGTTACTTTGAAGCACAAGTATGGAAAAGGATAGTAACACTGCCCCTTCTCTCTTTTTCTCTCATTTTTTTTCTTTCTCTTTTTTTTTCTCTTTTTTTCGTGGGCTCTTTTTGGCCTCTTTGTTTTTCTTTTTTTATTTCCTCACTGGGACAATGCTCTAATAATGATGATCATCATACTTCTATTTACTTACAACTCAAAAGAAAATTACAACTCAAAACTAGAACAAAAATATGACTCTATATGAATGTCTCTGGCGGTGTACCAGGATGTGCAATGATACTAGCGTAACATGTATGAAAGTGATGAACGGTGGTTGAGCCACAAATACTATGTCAGCTATATGATCATGCAAAGCAATATGACAATGACGATGTGTGTCATAAAAAACGGAACGGTGGAAGTTGCATGGCAATATATCTCGGAATGGCTATGGAAATGCCATGATAGTAGGTATGGTGGCTGTTTTGAGGAAGATATAAGGAGGCTTATGTGTGATAGAGCGTATCATATCACGGGGTTTGGATGCACTGGCGAAGTTTGCACCAACTCTCGATGTGAGAAAGGGCAATGCACGGTACCGAATAGGCTAGCAAATTGCGGAAGGGTGAGAGTGCGTATAATCCATGGACTCACATTAGTCATAAAGAACTCACATACTTATTGCGAAAGTTTATTAGCCCTTGAAGCAAAGTACTACTACGCATGCCCCTAGGGGTATAGATTGGTAGGAAAAGACCATCGCGCGCCCCCGACCGCCACTCATAAGGTAGACAATCAAGAATAAATCATGCTCCAACTTCTTAGCATAACGACATATCATATGTGCATGCTTCGGGAATCACAAACCTTAACATCAATATTCTTACTAAACCACAATTATCTACTAGCACCTCCCACATATTACCATCTTAATATTGCAAAACTATTGCAAGGAATTAAACTTATCATATTCAGTGATCTACATGAAAGTTTTTATTATATCCCTCTTGAATACCTATCATATTAGGACCAAATTCATAACCCGTGCATATTACCATTGCTATTCATTAGACTCTATAAAAGATATAAGTGAAGCATGAGTATGCAACTATTTCTTTAAAATATAACCACCACCGTGCTCTAAAAGATATAAGTGAAGCACTAGAGCAACTGCCTAGCTCAAAAGATATAAGTGAAGCACATAGAGTATTCTAACAAATCACGAATAATGTGTGTCCCTCTCAAAAAGGTGTGTTCAGCAAAGATGATTGTGACAAACTAAAAGCAAACAAAAGCGAACAAACTATATCACAAGACGCTCCAAGTAAAACACATATCATGTGACGAATAAAAATATAGCTCCAAGTGAGTTACCGATAGATTGTAGACAAAAGAGGGGATGCCTTCCGGGGCATCCCCAAGCTTAGACGCTTGAGTCTTCCTTGAATATTACCTTCGGGTGCCTTGGGCATCCCCAAGCTTAGGCTCTTGCAACTCCTTATTCTTTTATCCATCGTAGTCTCACCCAAAACTTGAAAACTTCAGCACACAAAACTCAACAGAAACCTCGTGAGATCCGTTAGTATAACAAATAAATCTTAAACTTTAGGTGCTGTTGTAAATTGATTCATATTTAATATTGGCATAATGCTACTGTACTCCAACTTCTCCATGACTCATACCCCCCGATACGATCCATAGATTCATCAAAATAAGCAAACTATGCAACAAAAACAGAATATGTCTAAAACAGAACAGTCTGTAAAGATCTGAATTAACGTCATACTTCTGTAACTCCAAAAATTCTGAAAAATTAGGACAACATGGGCCATTCATATATCAATATTGTGTAAACAATTCAGAAGGTTCTGACAATCCAGCGAAAAATCAAAATTCCAGCACTGGACGCAAAAGTTTTTTGTTTTCAAGTAGCATCTATTATACTATCTTCCAAATCATCCCAAAGGCATTACTTGGCACAAACACTAATTAAAATATAAAAACACAATCATAACAGAGGCTATAATTGTGTAAACACACAAAAACATAAGGTAAAACAAAAAAATTATTTTATTTATTGGGTTGCCTCCCAACAAGCGCTATTGTTTTATGCCCCTAGCTAGGCATAATGCATAGTTTCAAGTGTTGTCATCCTTGGTTTCCAAATCCTCAATTATACACCCACTCTTTCTAGGAGAACTATCATAGGAATTTCTTATCATCACGCTCCTATGCACAAAATTAAGAATTTTGCTTTTATAGATAGGTTCCTTTATTATATCAATGAAATTGGGGTGCGCACTAATCATTTTAAGATCCTCATTCCCTTTGCTAGAAGTAGTACCTTTATTCTTAGGAACATACAAAAACTTGCAATTTTTATTGGGAGAAGTCCTATCAATAGTTTTAGTCGAGGAAAAAGCGGAACCCAAATTATTGATAATCTCCTCTAACTTATCAATTCTAGCGGGACTTTGTTCTATCTTTTCATTTATTATTGGTTCTTTTTTCCTTTAAGCTTTTCAATGTAATTCCCACCTTAGAACCAAATTGAGTAATGTGATTATGGACCTTTTTGTCTAAATTCTCAAGATGTTCAATAGTAGGCATTTTATTTTCAATAGCTTCTAAACTTTGCATAACATGTTCCAAAGTCAATGTTGTTTCATTAATAATGATAGGTGGTGATCCCACTAAATTCCCCATAGCATTGAAAGCATCCATAGAGGGATACATCAAGAAATTCCCTTCGGTAATAGTGTCAAGCACAAATCTATACCAAGTAGTGATTCTCACATAAAAATTGCGAAGAAGAACGGTACTAGATTGCTTACGAGTTGATCTATTTTGAGCATCATAAATCCTATACCAAACATCCTTTAAATTCTCTCCTCCCCTTTGTCTAAAATTAAGCACTTCATTTTTAGGGGTAATAGCAACAAGTGAAGAACTAACCATAGTGATAGAGCAAGCAAACTAGCAAACAAGCAAATAAAAATATTTTTATGTTTTTGTAAAAAAAATTAGAAGTGGGGGAGATGAAAATGAGAGGCAAATGCAAATAAAAAGGCAAATAAAATAAATGCAAGTGGATGATAGTTTGTGCGAAGGTACTTGATAAATTTTGGTGATGTCTCCCCGGCAACTACGCCAGAAATTCTTCCTGCTACTTGTAGACTGCGTTGGTATTTCCCCGAAGAGGAGAGGATGATGCAGTATAGTAGAGATAAGTATTTCCCTCAGTTAATAACCAAGGTTATCAATCCAGTAGGAGAACCATGCAAAATCCCTTTAGCAGCACCTGCACACACAAAAGCAAACACTTGCACCCAACGCAAATAAGAGGGTTGTCAATCCTCTTAGCGATTATTTGCAAGGATTAATTCTGATAGTGATAGATATATAAACTAAAATACTAAATAAAATAAAAGTAAATAAATCGCAGCAAGGTATTTTTGGATTTTAATATATGATAAAAGTAGACCCGGGGGCCATAGTTTTCACTAGAGGCTTCTCTCTCGAGCGCAAAACATACGGTGGGTAAACAAATTGCTGTTGGGCAATTGACAGAAAAACAAATAATTATGAAGGATTCATGGCAATGATCATGTATATAGGCATCACGTCCGAGACAAGTAGACCGACTCCTGCCTGCATCTACTACTATTACTCCACCCATCGACCGCTATCCAGCATGCATCTAGGGTATTAAGTATGAAATAGAGTAACGCCTTAAGTAAGATGACATGATGTAGACAAAGTAAACTCAAGCAATGTGATTAAACCCCATCTTTTTATCCTTAATGGCAACAATACAAATACGTGTCATGTCCCTTTCTGTCACTGGGATTGAGCACCGCAAGATTGAACCCATCACAAAGCACCTCTCCCATTGCAAGATAAACCAATCTAGTTGGCCAAACCAAATTGATAGATCGGAGATAAATACAAAACTATAATAATCATGCATAAAAGAGTTCAGAGAAGACTCAAATATTTCTCATGAATAATTTGATCATAAACAATTCATCGGATTCCAACAAACACACCGCAAAAGAAGATTACATCGGATAGAACTCCAAGAACATCGAAGAGAACATGGTATTGAAGATCAAAGAGAGAGAAAAAGCCATCTAGCTACTAGCTATAGACCCGTAGGTCTGTGGTAAACTACTCACACATCATCGGAAGGGCAGCAAGGTTGATGTAGAAGCCCTCCGTGATCGATTCCCCCTCCGGCAGAGTACCGGAAAAGGCCTCCAAATGGGATCGCGGAAGAACAGAGGCTTGCGGCGGTGTAAAAGTTATTCGGGGTGGCTCTCTGTTGGTTTCTGAATATTTGAGAATTTATAGAAATGGAATTAGGTCAAAAGGAGCCATGAGGGCCCCACAAGGCATCAGGGCGCGCCCCCCCTTGGGTCGCGCCCTGTTGCCTTGTGGAGGCTTCGTGAAGCTTCTGGCTTACTCTCCAAGTCTCCAGGGTCTCTTTTGTCCAGAAAAAAAATCTCCAAAAAGTTTCGTGGCATTTGGACTTCGTTTGGTACTGATTTCCTGAAAAACCAAAAACAAGCAGAAAAGAGCAACTGGCACTGGGCACTGGGTTAATAGGTTAGTCCCAAAAATGATATATAATTGCATATAAAAACATCCAAGATTGATACTATAATAGCATGGAACAATCAAAAATTATAGATACGTTGGAGACGTATCAGAGGGCAGCCGCGTTAGAGGGGGAGCTCGGAAAGATGCTGTGCACGAAAAGGCCTAGGGCTCATATGGGCAGACACCAGGCCGAAGTCATCCGTCCGAGGAATTGATGTCCCCAGCTCCGAAGACAAGTTCAGGGCTACTGACGGTGTCCTGGACTAAGGGGTACCAACCTAGTTGGCCCATCGTCCATGGGCCGAGCTTATGGCCCACTGATCTTATAAGGAAGGACTCTAGAAGCCTCGAGCCTAGGTGTGGTGAAGATGGACTCTGCCGAAGACTTGGCGTATACCCCAAGGATTGCTCTGGCTATTGGCATGCGTTTCTCCAGCTAGCAACCGACCATATGTAACCCTAGATACCCCCAGTGCCTATATAAGCTGAGGGGTTTAGTTCATAGGGCCAGATTCATCCTTATTCACCTTAGGGTTGGAACACAACATACGATCTCGAGGTAGATCAAGCCTGTACTCGATACATCATCATCAATACAATCAAAGGAGGACGTAGGGTTTTACCTCTTCGAGAGGGCTCGAACCTGGGTAAATAATGTCCCCTTCGTCTCCTGTTACCCCTCGATCCAAGATCTACAGCTCGGGGCCCCCTACCCAAGGTCTGCCGGTTTTAGTGCCGACAGTGGGCGTTCTCGGGTTCATGAACTATAACCATATTTTCCCCTGCTGCGTGGCCCATCCTGCATCTCTTCCATATTGGTGTAGATCATGTTCTTACAGAAGACTCGACAAAATGCATAAGACTCTCTTAGAAAAATATGCCTTTCCCTTAGAAAAATGATTTGAACTGATACAAACATAGTTGACAATCAAAGGATCATCAAATCTACTTTGGTACAGACATAGTTGACTATGAAAGTATGAGTACATCAGATATAACATTCAGAGTGACGAACGAAAGGAAGAGAAACATGGGTGAAGACTAGAGGATCTGGAAGCACGGACCTCGAGGAGGCGCTCGTTGTAGATGAGTAGGATGACGCGGGCGCCACTGGCCTCGACGAACTTGACGAACGATGGACCGATGTAGGAGGTAGAGGTGCCGTTGTTGACCCCCTGCCACGCCGTTGCCCAGGTGCATGACGATGCCGATCACAGGGCGACCATAGACCGCCGGATCCGCCGACACATGCCCAGCCGGATGACAGTCGGATGGCGCCCTGCTCTTCCCTAAACGACCGCCCGCAGGACCTCCAGTGCTCCTTATAGCACGACCGTCACGGGACCTCCATAGGTCCTCATCATGCGGCCGCACGGAACCTCTGATGCTCCTACTCACGCGACGAATGAAGGGTGGGGCCACGTGCAGCGGCGAAGAAGGTGCGCGTCGGATCCCCCAACCACCGGCGAGGAAAGGGATGGCCTCGAGTGGCAAGTGCAGAGCTGCGCGACGGAGGTGGAGATGCATGAATGCGGCGGGGACGGATGTGCGTGAGCGCGGCGACGGGGAGTAAAGAGAAGTGTCGGTGAGGGACATCGAGAAGTGAGTGGAGATGATGAAATAGGGGAGAAAGATAAGGTCACCGTGGAGAGTCGCTCGTACGAGAGCATTCACGCGTGGACGGCAACGAGCGAACGCTACATTTCTCCGACAGGGAACACCAGGAAGCCTCAAGATTTGTGCGCCTCATCCAACGGTAGCCAAAGTGTTCGTTGGGAAAGCTTATAAATCCCACGTCAATTCTATAACGTTTATACCAACTATTAAATGTATAGATTTTCCCTCTAAGGCCTTGTTTGGACGCGAGGGTGGATATTTCCAGGGAAAAGACGACCAGGGTAGAATATTCTTGGCAAGACTAAAATCCCGTGGAAAATTCACATTACCATTTGGAGCACCCAGATCGAGCTGTACATTATCCCAGGGAATAGTATTGTCTTCGTTCTTGGCTACTTGACGCAGCCTTCTGTTGCGTTGGAGCACCCAGATCGAGCTGTGGCCATGCATCTCTACAAACCCCATCTACACTTCCACCACCACCAGTAGTCACCGTCGCTAGCAGCCTCCCTTGTGGCGCCACTTAGTAGACAGGACGCGCAGAGCTCCATCTATGGTCGCCCGTCTAACCAGCTTTAACTAGTGGAGAATCTAACGCCACGGCTACGGCCGACGACCACCACTGGCATGACGGAGGATGGAGGCGTGAGTACAAGGGGCAGGCGGAGAGGAGAGGCAGCACAACCTTGGAGCAGCACATGGTGGCAGGGGAAGGAGGCGGCGGCCTCGTGGGGGGTGGGTGAGAGAGAGGCGTCGCGAGCGAGACAGTGAATTCTCTCGCGATGTCGCGAGGCGTGGGTGCTATCCCAGGGAAATCACGGGGATCGGGCCGAAAAAATCTCAGGGGCTTCTACGTCCAAATGTCCACGCACTTGGCCCGGGTCAGATTTTCCGTGAAGGCTTTCCACCTAGGGAATTGGTCGGGATCCCTCGGGGATTCTTGGCGACGAAACGAGCCCTAAAAGATAATAAATTTATCTGAAAATTATTTTTAGGGACATCTGAAAATTAAATACTTTCCAGAATAAACATTTTTTTAGGGATACTTTCCAGAATAAACATGATATGAAATTATATCCTTCTATCCAATCGGGCCCGTTCGCTGGCCCACCAACTACTAGTGCAAGAAGAAAGGTGCCAACAATATATTAACCTGCTCACCCCGGTCGCCCGAGCTCGCAGCAAAACAGATCACATGGCGACCCCTCAGATCTACCGCAAAACCCTCCTCCCCGTCCTCCTCCTGCTCGCCGCCGCGGCGCTCTACCCAGCCGCCGCCGACGGCGATGAGGTGCTCGCCTTAACGGAGTCCACCTTCGAGAAGGAGGTCGGCCAGGATCGCGGCGCGCTCGTCGAGTTCTACGCTCCATGGTCCGTGGCCCGCCGCATCCCCCCCCCTGCCCTCCCTATCTCCTAGTATCACGACGTGCTCGTGTAGTTTGACCTGCGCGTGAGCCGCTTGCATCTGGATCCGTGGCTGCTTTGCTTCCTCCCCTGGTCGCAGAGCTCGGATCTCTGATGGGATCGTGCCTGGGTTGCCGCTGGAACGGATCGTAGCGAAATTGTAGCCCGGAGTCGAGCAGTCTAGATGCTACTGGTCCGAACTCCCGTTGAAATGGGAAAATATCGGGATCTTTAGCTAAAACAAACGATCTGCCTTGTTCACGCTGGCAGACGGAATTGTTTTGATCTCCTTTTGACGTGCACTAGAATTGGAATTGGTATTAGTCTGTTGAGAATTTTTCTGCAATTCGGATCCCAGTCTTTGGATCTCAGATTTGTTTGAAAAAATTCTGGGTACGAGAGTAGAAACGGTCTACTGGGAGGAGATTCGGATCAAATCTTATGTTGTGGTGATTCTACTGTATCTTTGAAAATAGGCTTACATGCGCATTGTCATAGTGAGTAAAGCGTCCACTTTAAGGGTGATCTTTGATGTTCTCCCAGGATGAACTTTAGTTTTGTACTACTTGGGTTGTTCCTGTAAGTGTTGAACTATATTTTCTACCTTCTACCATAGGCTTATTGGTGAATCAGTTGGTGCATCAAACTGAATAGTATATTATCAAAGCCAAGAGCTGTTGAGCTCAAACAAAATAGTAATAATTCATTGCAAGTATGAAAACAATAATCTATTGTAACGAGAAAAAGCTTTCACCAAGCCATCAATCGATGGATGTTGCAAACCAGACCAAGCGATCCAAGTAAATTATTCATAGTTGTGTAAGTAATATTATCAATATACGAACCAATCCTAATTGGTACGAGTCAATTGCATTTAAAGTCGTATCTACTATTTCTGTTAGTCTCATATTTATTATCTTATTTGCATTGTTTGTAAAGCGTCCCGCTTCAGACGCTTAAGCGTCGCTTAAGCGACAAGGCGCCCTGGCAGCGCCTTAGAAATTTGCCCGCTTTAGGCGCTTAAGCGCTCGCTTTAGGCGCTTAGGCGTCGCTTAAGCGTTAGAGCGGGTGGTGCTCGCTTTAGGTCGCTTTACCGCTTTATAAACCATGCTTATTTGTAAAAACTAGTTCTTCCTTAGATGACTGTACTCTCTACTCTTTGGTTCATTATTTGATGATTGTTTTCTGTTTTATAGGTGTGGTCACTGCAAGAAGCTTGCTCCAGAATATGAGAAGCTTGCTGCAAGTTTTAAGAAAGCTAAATCAGTCTTGATTGCCAAGGTGAATCTCGTGCTTTTGAAAGTGTTTTGTACATTAACGCTATAACATTTTTTTTGTCAACAGTTGTATAACATATACTGTTATTTTCCTCTAAATTGCATAGTGTTTGTTATGGTATATTTACTAAGTTTCTCTCTATCCAGGTTGACTGCGATGAGCACAAGAGTGTGTGCAGCAAGTATGGAGTTTCTGGCTACCCCACAATTCAGTGGTTTCCCAAAGGTTCTTTGGAGCCCAAGAAGTGAGAATGCACACTTTGTTTTTGATCAATTCACTTCTTGTTATAAAATAAAATCTGAAAACTTAATGTTGAACTCATTGTTTAGGTATGAGGGTCAACGCACTGCTGAAGCCCTTACAGAATATGTTAACTCTGAAGCAGGTAAACTTCTGGTGTAGTACATTTTCCAGCCATGCTGTCTTGGTGGGTTTCAAGTCAGTCGGGTTCTCTATGACCATTTAATGGATTACGTAGAACATTTAAGTTTTCACCTCAGGAAAACTACGTTGGAAGATAAGCATCACACTGAAGTAGAAATTAGACAACTAGCACTTTAGCAATGTGGTGCTACTTTGTATGACCCCCTTGTCACTTGTGCATGTGCTATTGGTGCCATCCATCTTCAGTTATACACTTATATTAATACTGGAAAAGCTGCTGGAGTTACTTGTATATGTTGGCGTCTCTCATTTTCATTTTAGTCCTGTTGAGTGTTACCAGCCTTCATAACTTCATGGTGGTCCTCTAATCTCTGACATCTGTCTTTCAGCCACCAATGTAAAGATAGCAGCAGTTCCTTCTAGTGTTGTGGTTTTGACCGAGGAAACCTTTGACTCAGTTGTCCTTGATGAAACCAAAGATGTCCTTGTTGAGTTCTATGCCCCATGGTAGGTTATTATGATCAGCTTGCCATGCATCAAAATCTACTTCATTGCATCGCTTTAATGGACATAATTTCATCGAATGCCATTTTTGCTTTACAGGTGTGGTCACTGCAAGAGTCTTGCTCCGGTTAGTTGTAGATCTCACTAACTTGGAAATTTCCTTAATAACATAGTTTTCTCATGCAAGAACTGTCATGCATCTTCATTTTTCAGCTTTCTAATTCAAGTTTGTAATTTCTTAGATATATGAGAAGGTGGCTTCTGTTTTCAAGCAAGATGAAGGTGTCGTGATTGCTAATCTTGATGCTGATAAATACACAAGCTTGGCTGAGAAGTATGCACTCTGGAGTCTCTGTTCTAATGTCTGTTATAGCCCTTCTTATTTTTTATGTAATTTCGTGAAGTTTTTCCGAAGGAAACTGGTATTGACGTACTTAGGCTGACCTGTTAAATCTAACACATTTATTATCTGACTTACCCACCAATTTTGGTTATGCATGATATTTAACCGCATAATGTAAGAAGAATTTTAATCGTGCATATTACTTTCAGGTATGGAGTTTCTGGTTTCCCCACATTGAAGTTCTTCCCCAAGGGTAGCAAAGCTGGTGAAGAGTATGAGGGGGGCCGGGACTTGGATGACTTTGTTAAGTTCATTAATGAGAAAAGTGGAACTAGCCGTGATTCGAAGGGTCAGCTTACTTCAGAGGTTGGTCACACATGACAGCACACTAAGTTAGTAAGCTGGGTGATAATGTAATAATCTGATAAAGCTTATCCGTTGCAATTTTTGTAGGCTGGGCTTGTGGCAAGTTTGGATGCTCTTGTCAAGGATTTCCACAGTGCCGCTGATGACAAGCGGAAGGAAATCCTCTCTAAAATTGAAGAGGAGGCTGCAAAGCTCACTGGTCCTGCTGTCAAGTACTAACTTCCACCTCTCCTCCACTATGTTTGCAAGTTACCAAATTGTTCCCAGATTTTATTCTTATGTTAGAGTAGCACTGCCATTGATGACTTCAAACATTTTTCTTCTAAACCAGGCATGGAAAGATCTACGTGAACGTTGCAAAGAAGATAGTCCAGAAAGGCTCCGACTATACCAAGAAGGAAACGGAGAGGCTTCATCGCTTGTTGGAGAAGGTGGGCAACAAGAAAGTCATATCACATATTACTTTATCTCAATATTTATAAACTAATTTCCTGTTTGATAACATGACAGTCGATCAGTCCTTTCAAAGCCGATGAATTCGCCATCAAGAAGAACATTCTTTCAGCCTTCTCCTCTTAATGGTGATGAGCCACGTGCCCCGGCCCTGCCATTGTTGTGGTGTAGTCAGTAATGCAACTCCCACGTGCCCCAAGAGAGAAGTGAAGAAAAAGGGAAATAGAGATCAGAGAGATGGCAGTGGAAGTTTAGGGGCGATAGATTATGTGTTTGGTTCTCTGTTGAACAACATGTGATATCTTCTTTTCTCTGCCATTTACTTCTATTGTGGTTATACAGGGATTTACTTAGCACTCTTAAGAGTTTACTCAAGAACAAACAGCACCATCTGGTGATGACATTGCAATTTGTTTTGCAACACAATAAATTTGCCATTTGAGTTATATAGCCTATTTTCCTTTGCTCTTTATTTGTTGGACGAGAAAGTTTGCTGTCTATTGGGTTCGCAACACAGTAATTAATACCCCTCTGTCTGGAATTACTTGTTGCAGAAATGGATAGAAATTCTGTGACAAATAATTCCGTAATTCTGTTTCTGTGACAAGTAATTCCGGATGGAGGGTAGGTTTCAGTTCGAGCTGAGAGTTACTTAAATGTTCCAATTTCAGCAAACGGCAAACAACACACTTAGGTTGTGTTTGGTTGAGCTGCAGATTCTGAAAAAGCTGCTGTGAGCTGTGAACTGTGAGAAAGTTGCTATGAACTTTCAGCTGTGGAAAAGCTGGAAGCTGTTTGGTTGAAACAACTGTGAAACTGTAGATTTGACTGTGAATTGTCTATAATGCCCTCAAGAGTCTGAGAGACTGTTTATATGCTAATTAACCGTAAAACACTGATCTGCAAGTTAATTGACATATAAATGACTATTTTGGGAAGGAATTTTCCATTTTTTAAATGTTGCACTATACTATGCACTGGATAGTTAAATGTAAAGAGTGCATACATGTACAAACAGGAGAGCACTATACATCTTTGATTTCACAGGACATGGATAAACAGGAGAGCAATTTATTTTCATACACACATGATATACAATGTAGCTCTGGATCCAATTGAGCCAAAGGCAAGACAAAAAATTAACTAGATCCAATTGAGCCAAAGACAAGATAGAAAATCTGGATCCAATGGGCCAAAGGGAAAACAACATCAGGATAATCAGCTAGTGTATAAGAAATTTGTCCATAATCAGCTCAACTACTAAACACTAAAGTTGTTGGTGATCTCCTAGCTTTCTTCAATCGCTACCTTTAGCACCTGAGCTCATATGCAGCAAGCCAACAATCATGCTGAATTAACAATCTTGAAGAGAAGCAAGTCAGTCACTTTTCTGCAGGATGGCATGGCAACTTCTCTCATTAGTCCACCTTTACAAATTCCTGATATTATAATCTCTGGAAGAGAAGCAAGTCAGTCACAACTATATGATCCTCATCATGCTTTGATGCATCAAAACATCCTTCTTATCCCCCCAAAAAAATTCATCCATATTCTCAAAACATCCATGTTCTAGATAAAAATTACTACATAATATATAACTTTGACAGCATACGAACTTCCAGGAAAAGAATTAGACATAAAAAGGTGCTCTCTTACAAGACGAACCAAATCTTCTAGGCAAAGAACGGCATTGGATAAAAATTAACAGACTGATTCATTCCAGTTATGATTGATCTTCTCCGTATTATAAAAAAATTGTAAACCAAACCATCTGTTCCAACAGCAAACAAATTCTTCACAGCAGACAATTAACTGAGTGCTTAAGCACGTAATAACTGATTCCAATAGCAACAATTATGCGCACCATGGGATACAAAAGGAACAAACTGAACTAAATTTAACTAAACTTATGTTTGACTGAATTTAACTAAACTGAAACGAACTCATGCTTCTCTCTATACACCCCACACATATCCCTGTTGTACCTCAAGCATTACACAACAATATATAGCAATACATGGACACAATCTGCAATATATACATGGACACAATCAGCAATTACAAAGAAAGGAGGGATGAAGGAGGAGAGGGATGCCCAGATCCGATTGGTGCATGCCACCCACAGGCCAGAGCCGATGCAGGAAGAGGGAGGAGGAAGGAGGTCCGTGCATAGCCGGCCGGCGGCGCCGGACGGCCGGCTGGACCATGGCCGCGGCTGGAACAGGGAAGAAGAAGGGGATGGAAGAGGGAGGAAGGAGGGAGGAGGGAGGGAAGGGAGTAAGGAGTACCTGGGCTGGCATGGGACCACTGCTCCAGGCGGCGGCGTGGGCTGGAGGGCCGCCGGAGGCCGGCTGCAGTGGCGGCGGCGGCGGCTAGGAACCCTAGCGTCGCAGGGTCGGGAAGGGCCGGCTGGCTGCTCTGTTCTGAACGGGAAGGGCTGGCTCGCTTTGCTCGTTCTGTTCGATCGATCGAATCGTTTTTGACTAATGAGTGGCAGTGGTGGGTAAATAACGTGCAACTTCCAGGAGACATACAAAAAGGTTTAGTTCAGAAGCTGAGGAAGTTGGGGTCGGCCAGCTTCGATATTTGCACGTACGAGAAGTTGGCGCTTCGGCCGAATCTGCTGCGAAAGAAACGTGTTTGGTTCAGCTTGTAGCTTTTTGCAGCAGAAGTCGGCTGCAAAAGCTCTACCAAACGCAGCCTAGCTTCAGTTTGAGCAGAGAGAGATGTTAGTTAAATGTCCGCAGCACAGGAGAAATATTAGTGCTGCCGACAAATATTTCTCCAACAAATATTTTCGGTCCGAGGGGGTACCATGCACAGGATTGAGATTCGTGCCATGTACTCTGCCAAATTTGTTTTGTTTTCAAGGGGTTCTCAAATAAAACATAAAAGTAAAAACCTTCATTCAACATTCATGAATGAAGGTTTTATTTTATGTAATCATTTAAACTACCAAAACGTCGTATATTTAGGAACGGATGGGGTACGTGTTAATGTAAACAAACCATAACTATGTAAACCTATTCCTAATAGATTGGTACCAAAATAACAAATCCAAATTATAAGAAATCCCTTTGAAATAAGAAAAAAAACGCAAACATCATGTGAAACGGGTCAAATTTTCCCAAAAATCAGAAAACACGGCACAAATCTCAAAGCAACAGACCGTGGATGCATGCATGGTGTGCATTATATATAATAAATCACTCTCCGCAATACAGTAGTTATGACTTTTTGGTGCAAACAGCAGACAGGCACTCAAATGCCACAAGTTCAAAACTACGCAAAGCAGACAGATTACAACGAATCTAACAGCATAGAAAATTACAACAACGATCTCCCATTGCCATAATCAATACGACAATGACATGGTGTGATTGCACTCTGATAGTATCTACCTAGTTTTATCCATACTGGCGTCAGAATTACCTTGGTTATCATCTTCCTGCTTGAACTTGGGGCCACTCAAGACATCATCAGCTGTGCAGTCATCGATGTAATCGGTATCGTGCTCCTGCCGCCCATAGCTGTTTCCAGCCCCCTGGTAGCTGGTAGCTTCATTATCAATTGATTTCCTGCAAGATGGTCTCTCTGGCCCTCCCAAATCTTCCAGATGTTCATGACCATGAACATGAACATCATCATGCTCATGGACATGTTCTTGCTCTTGCCGGCTGCCGAATGACGGGTCGTACGCGTGGGGACCATGCACCCTCATTTGCACCGACCTCAGTAGCGCCGTTCGCCTCAGGTCCGCGCCGTGGCACATGTCATTGGGTGAAGACGGAAACCGGCCTTCATTCTCAGAGCCACGTCGAGGGTGAGAGCAAGCCACGGATGAGAGGGAGCAGCTGGGGAGAGGATATGGGCTTGATGGTAGCAAACCAGCTTGCGGTTTCTGGAACCGGTGAGGGGATGACATTGGACTAGTTGATGGGCTGACCATTGCATCGCCTTGACTCCCGTTGGGGTTTAGTTGCGTGTCGAAGTACCGGTAGTCATCTGAGTCTTCTGACATTGGTGAGTATTGGGAGATTATTTCGTCCCTGAAAGTGACAAATAGGAAAACACATCATGACATGTGTACCGTAAGAAATACAATTGCTGAGAAAGAGCAGTACTACTAAACCAACTGAAGTAATCCCCGCAATTAATTGTATCAAATATAAAGAGACAGATTCAACAAAAGAAAAAATAGATCTGGCAAAACTAACAAACAAGTAATAATTGATATTTGATGGTTACAAAGTGTATCGAGACAAATGGGACGCATATAGTTGTATAAGTATTTTATCCTCAAGCAGACTGCTTATGACCACGGCTCCTAAATGGATAAGCGCCTGGCGAGAAGACATCATGGACAACAATATTCATAAGCATTCCTTAGCTTGACATGTTGTAGAACATGCTTATAATGATTCAATAAGTTAAATGCTTACATGTGAATGCAATCATCAAAGCAATAAAGTAGAAGGATCAGATTGTGTCCAGAAGCTCCAGGTTAGTCATAAGCATGTAGATGGAAGACTTTGTCCAGATTATTCACTGGTCATGCTGTGTATTACAGAACCTTCGGAATACAATTGTACTACAAATACATTAGAACGAACCGTACCTTTACACGTAATAATAATTCCTAGATGCTTAATCATACCATGGAAAATCAGTATGAACTTTGTAAGGAGTTATGACAAACTACACTAGTCATCATCTTAAATATTAGTGTGGTGGCTGTTTTACGCAATATTGTAAACATAACTTTCAGACAAGCTAGAGGAAGAGGTGAATGGATGAAAATGACACCCTCACTATTTTAAACCTCACTGGAGTAACCATCCCCAAATCTTAAAAAAATTATGGTCAAGTAATTGCTGAAATATTTGAAACAGAAGCCACACTCAAGGATATTGATCGTGTTTCTCAAAAGATTAAAGAGAAAATTAGGGTGTTTACAATTTATAGAGAACTGTATAGATAAGACGGAATAATAGATCCCTTTTAGGCAAAAAAATGAGCATATTATAACTGAAATAGATACGGAACAGCAAAAATATTTCGTTCCTCCTTTCACATAATAGAGCTTCTTTGATTCGCAGGATTCCGAAAATGTAGGAATATGAAAAACACTAGAATGTGACAGGATTGCACATGCAAAACAGAGGATTGTGAAAACACGGGAATTTTGTGGAATTGGGTGTTTGATTCCGGGAAACATTAAAAACACAGGAATCCTAAAAAGCTTCAAATCAAGGTTTAAGCACATACAAAGGCAATATTATATTGTTTTTATGCAACTTATGGCCTTTGTCTTGTTCTTTGTGCATAGAAATGCAAAAAAGAAGTTTAAGTGGATGGTAAAATTCCTTTGTTTTTCCTTTGAAAATCACACCAAAGGAAAAAATCCTCCATTTTTCGTATGCACCAATCCTTTGAATCAAATGTATTAACAGTGTCACCAAAGGAATTTTCTATTACATATATTCCTCCACTTGTCCCATGAATCAGAGAGGCCCTACATTAACTGCTGAATTTGGAAAATAACAAATTGATAGTAATCCTATTGGATACTACGAGATCGAAAGAGTAAACATCATATCTATATCTTGGATTTCTGAGACCCGCTTTTCGACAACGATCAGAGATGTAAACATGATGAAATGTACACGGAATCAGAGCACACAAACCTGACACAAGAGGAACTCTCCGACCTCGCAGGGGACTCCATGATGTTGTCGGCAAGAGAATCTCCAACAGAGAGCCCATTCAGGCTGGACGCCATTATCTGCACTAGCACAGCCAACGGTGAGCTGATAAAGCAACAATATTCAGGGGGGAAACAGAAATGTCATTCAGCACAGTTTCACAAGAACTCGAAGCTATTTGAGAACCGGGAATCTATGTAAATGTAAATGACACAAAGGTGAATTCTAACCCGGACAGCAGAAGGAGATGGAGAAAGGGGAAACAAGTTGGTAGCACAAATTGTAAGAAGCAGGTAGCAGTTAGAGATCAGTAAGAACAAAATTCAGCGCCGGAAACCAAGGAAGCCCGTCTCTCGTACTGGAAGGATCACGGATCAAAGGATTCGCTAATCGACGCAACGAGAGAAGAACTCTGTCTATCAGGGTTTTCGGAAGCTAGAAACCGCCCGGAATCTGAAACAGAAGAGCCGTTTCCCCCAACCGATTCAGGCCCAAACCAAGAACCAAGGGGAGGCACAGCCATGGAGAGACTGAAGGGGCGCCGACCTCGCTGAGGTACCGCTTGTGGGAGTGGAGGTTGTCCACGTACACGTCCTCCTCCGGATCCCTCCCGCGCTTTCCGCCACCGCCGCCGCCGCCAACGCCGGAGGAGGAAGGCGGCGACATTGCGGCGCCCTCGCCGCTGCCACCCGCCATCCGCGCGGCGCGGCGGCACGGGTTGCTGGATTGGCTGCTTCTTGGAGGTGAGGGTGGGAGCTGGAGAAGAGTCGAAGGGGAAAAGTGAGGGGAGAAAGCGCTCTGTCTCGTTTCCGCTCTCCGAGTCTAAGCACAAAATCCCAACTCGCATGATTTTAGAAAGAATTGTTTTCTCATGAAATTTATACACAAATTTTTAGAAAGAAATGTTCAGCTTTTCGTGAAATTTTAGGAAGAAATGTTTTCTCATAAAATTTATACAAAATTCCAATGAAACTGCTGCAAAAAGAGGTTTTGAGAGCATCTTTAAGAGGTGATGTAAAATAGGGCAGCTGCCCAAAAACCGTATTTAGGACATTTGAGACAAAAAATGACGCTTCAGCAGCGCTATCTCTATATTTTTGTTCCCAGTTCAAAGTAGTCCTAAAATTTGCCTCTTTGTGCTGCAAATATACAACACACGTGGTTGCTGCAAAACAAAAACGCAGCCGTATGTAGCCCAACCGTCATTCGGAGACTTCGCACCCGCAATCCGCCCGCAGTCGCTTTGATGCGGAGCATCCTATAGACATCATCATGTCAAGAGCTCATTTGTCAAGAGAAACGTGCGACATTTAATTCATACTAGAGGCTAACGCGCGCTTTGCCGCGCCATTCTTCACTCATGAAATTAACTATTTTATATCTATAGATTATTGCGATCAGTTGTTTTGTTTTGATTTTATCTGCGTTGGCTTTGTGTTTTATTTTTTTACTGGTGGTGTTTTTTGTTCGTATATTTTTTTCAAGAGGAGAGAGGAGTTATTTGATGCATGGTTGTGAAGTCTTTGCACGTTTTGGCCTTGGTGTCAACCGGTGGTAATTGTTTGAGCCTCTTGAGAGCCCCTATTTCACGCTAAAACCATGAAATTGCTACTATAATGCTTACATAGGCCAGCACCCGAAGCTCTTAATCGCTCAGCTTGGCTATCTGCTCTTCTCGCTTGTTTAGTTTTTTTTCGCTCACCCCACTGCTAGCTCAGAAATAAATCGCCTATCTTCCTTTATTTGAACAAGTTAGTTAAATTAAATGATGTTTAAGGAACTTTAAAAATATTTTGAATTTTAAAAATCATGAATTTTAGAAAATATTCATGAATTTAAAATATATTCATGGTTTCAAAAATGTTCACAAATTAAAAATAAATTCAAATTAAAAAAATGTTCACAAACTTTGAATGACCGTGAACTTTACAAATATCCACAAATTTAATCAATATTAACGAATTTGAAAAAAATGAATATTAAAATATGTTTACGTTTTTTAAAGTATACAGATTTAATAAGCGCTTATGAATTAAAACGTGAAAAAAAAATAAAAATAAAAAGAGAAGAAGAAATAAAACTAAACAACACACACTTACGCATGGGGCCCTTAGCGACCCCCACAACCCTCGAAGCACCTGAGCGCTTCAATTCAAGGGAGTTTAGTATCTGTATAGACATATAAAGGTGAATCTTCTCCTTTACACATATCCACTTGATCCTTTTTTGGATGATATACTACTTGACCTCCTCTAGTGCATGCATAGGTTTGAGCAAAGCTTCAAGCTTGACGAGGAGTCTAAGCACAAGATCACGCCTAACCATCCGCGAAGGAAGCATGGAACGGGAGGAAGAAGCAAGGTGAAGCTTGTTGGAGCCCTCGGAACCTCCGCCTCCATCCTGGAGCTTCTGGCCCCCAAAACTTCCGGCCTCCCTCGCGTGCAGCAGTGCAAACTCTCAGGAAATCCCGGAAGCTGCCCGGAACTTCCGTCCCCTGTCTGCGCGCAGCGAGTTGGGCGCATCCCATGTACCTTTCCCTCCTCACTTACCCCTTCATGGTTTGGACTATATATAGCCTTCCCTCTCCTCCATTCTAGAGTTAGCCAAGATTAGAACCAGAACTATAGAGCTTAGATCATGTATGATGTATCACCCCTTGTGGGATTACTCCTTTCATGGAGATGAAGACCTCCTCTTGAGGGGATGACTCCTTAGGAGTACCAAGGCCTCTACTTGTGGAGAAGGATCCCCACCATAGGATTATCAAGATCCATCTCTCCTAGAGATTTGGATGAACTACCTACGTATTGTTTTTCTTGTTGTTGTTGGATGCTTGTGATTTGAGTGTCTTGTGTGTGGATCTTTTCCAATAGAGTGTTTTCCCCCTTGTGTTCTTCGTGTTACTCCTCAAATCCACCTCCAATTCATGAAGATCGGGCAAACAAGGGCTTGGTCCTACACCATTTGGTATCAAGAGCAAGGTTGCCATGAATTGGAACCCAGACCTCTCCACTTTTTACCCTCAGTTCAAAGTTTTAAGACCTAATTCAAAAATTTCCCACAAAAATAGCCATACCAAATTTCTTGTGATTTGTTGTTCCTTGTGAGTTATTGTTGATTTAGATCCGTGGATCTTGTGTTTGGCAAGTGAATCTACCTTTCCTTTGCGTCACTAGCCTCAATGTTTTCTTTTCCCCCTTTAATTTCGCCCTAAAAATCGAGTTTCTCCGCCCCAAAACTCGGATCTGAAATTTGGAGTTCGACCCCGCAGTTCTTCTGTGAACCCCGGACCTTCGGGGCACCCCCAGAACTTCCGCTCCTACCCCCGGAACTTCCGGGCTAAACAGAGAGGTTGCATCGTAATTTCAGCATTGCCCCCGTTCACTGCTTTTGCCCTAATTTATGACTCCGGATTTTGATTTGAGTGTTCTTGGGCACGTTTTGAAGCTATCGACATGCTTGAGGCCCTTATATAGGTTTCCACGCCATTTGGCCAAGACAAATTTGGAGGTTCTTCATCGACACCGAGACCCCTCCATCGATCATCACGCTCGTGCCACCGGTTCATCACCAACACTTCCTCGGAGTGACTATCTTGTACCTCTCCATCGACTACATCAACCAACGACGCTCGACATCGACGACGACCACTTCATCCCTTTGACACCAACAATCGGAAGCAAGGTCGGTTACCTCTGACTTCGTAAAGGGTTAAGTGTGACAAATGTATTCATTCTATCACAAACTTTTCCTTCCTTACCATTACACTTTGATAGCTGATAATCCCCAAGTGCAAGGAATCATCGTAGCACTTTTCAAAGATGGAAGTGGTAAGTATGGAGTGTCAAACCCACAAGGAGCTAAAGGTAAGATCAATATTCTCTCAAGTCCTATCTGCCACTGATACGACTCTACATACACCGAGCGTTTTCTTTTATCTAGAAACAAGAAATAAAACTACGTTGTGGATACAAAGAGAATAGCTTTGCATGATACCGGAGAACTAAAACATAAAATAGGTGCTATCTAAATAAAGTTAGAATATATCACAATATATTACAAATAGCGAGTGTGGAATAATGATGGTATGGTATGCGAAATTGTCCTGAGCAATTGATAACATGATCAGTAATCATTATTGCAATTTTATATGAGGGAGAGGCATGAGCTAACATACTTTCCGTACTTGGATCATATGAACTTATGATTGGGCCTCTAGCAAGCATCCGCAACTACTAGAAATCATTAAGGTAAACCCAACCATAGCATTAAGTAACAAGTCCCCTTTACTCCCATACACAACAACCCCCTTATTTGGGTTTAAGCTTATGTCACTCTCTCAACCCAGTATAAGCGAATCATGAACGTATTGCAACACCCTACAGTGGGAATCCCCCACGTGTGCGCGGCACAGAAAGCACTATAGGACAACACCAAAATAAAATATACAACTCAAACCAATCAAGATCATCAATCAACCCATAAGACAAAAGAAATCTACTCAAAACATCATAGGATGGCAACACATCATTGGATAATAATATGTGGCATAAAGCACCATGTTCAAGTAGGGGATTACAGCGGGGTGCGGGAGAGTGGACCGCTGAAAAGAGATGAGGGAGGTGATGAAGACGGTGATGTTGATGAAGAAGATCACCGCGGCGATGGTTCCCCCGGCAGCACTCCGGCGCCACCGAGAGAAAGGGGGAGAGAGTCTCCCCCTCGGGCTTCCTCCTCCATGGCCTCCCCCTAGATGGGGAGAGATTCTCCCCTCTTGTCCTTGTCCTCCATGGCGCCCCGAGATTGGATCTCCATCTATGTTTTCTTCTCTGGTTCGCGTCTGTTTTCTGGCCCTTCACCGTTTCTTATGTTCCTGAAGATCCGTAACTCCGATTGGACTGAAATTTTGATGGGATCTTTATCCAGAAATTATCTTTCTTGCGGCGAAAGAAGGGCATCAACCAACCTACGAGGTGGCCACAAGCTCAAGGGGCGCGCCCAGGGGGGTAGGGCACGCCACCTGAGCTTGTGGGCCCCTCGAGCATCATCTTGCATTGATTCTTGTTCCCAAAAATAACATATATTCCATTAAAAAAATCACCGTAAGTTTTCATCATGTTTGAACCTTCCTAGATATGGATTTTCTGTGAAACAAAAAATATACAGAAAACAAGAGCTGGCACTGGGCACTAGATTAATAAGTTAGTCCATAAAAATAATATAAAAGTGCACCAAAACCATATATAATTGATGTAAATATAGCATGAATACTTTATAAATTATAGATACGTTGGAGACGTATCAATAGCCTCACCATCTTTGCGATGACCTTCGTACCTATTGAGACTAGATATCCGAATATTGTCGGGTTTCGCAAAACGTGAGCACCATAGTGATACGATATCATCTTGTTACATCATTTGGTATATCATATAGTGCGCTGAAAATCATTGACTATGCACTCCCAATAAATTCTATGTTTGAATTATGTATTTTTCACTCCCAATAATTTTTATGTTTAAATTATGTATTTTTCCTCATAAATTTTATTTGTGTGTTATATTCATTGTTCCGTGTATTCATATCGTTCAATTATCGTTGTGCATGTGTTTGCATATATTTAAGGTTTCGAAAGTGGAGGATGTGGTTGCCAGGGTGGGTATATAGGGGGTCGCCGGCTCCTGTATGCGTCCGTCCGCGGACATATAGGGGTCAAATTTGCCCACTCCGGTTGAAGATGCTCTTAAGCAGCCCTGTTGAGGTGGCGAGCATTGTATCACATGATAATACTCTTCCTAATCAACTACTCCCTCTGTAAAGAAATATAAGAGCGTTTAGATCACTATTTAGTGATCTAAACGTATATTTAGGGAGTAATATACTCCCATTTCCCTGCAAATAAAAAAGTTACTGTGCACTTTGCAAGAAATAAAAAGTATATTGTATACTATGGTGGGCAGGACCGGCATATATATCTACTACCCTATAAAAGCACGAGAGGGCAGATCCAACTAAGCATCTCAGCCCTCTAATCAATAATTTAATGGTCTAAAATCTCTGTTAACGAAAATGATTGTTAACGAAACGACTCCCCACGCTAACGAAAGCGAATCCCACGCTAACGAAAACGAGGAGCCCCTGCCGCTTCGTCCCACGCCCGCACGCCCCCGCCAACCGCTCCCGCTCGGCTTCGTGCGTCGCCGCACGCCTCCTCCCGCCGCCAGCCGCGCCCCCTCCCGCCGCCAGCCGCTCCGCCCCGCCCGCCGCTCCCGCTCGGCACCGCCGCCAGCCGGCTCGTCTACTTATACCCTATAAAAGCACGAGAGGGCAGATCCAACTAAGCATCTCAGCCCTCTAATCAATAATTTAATGGTCTAAAATCTCTGTTAACGAAAATGATTGTTAACGAAACGACTCCCCACGCTAACGAAAGCGAATCCCACGCTAACGAAAACGAGGAGCCCCCTGCCGCTTCGTCCCACGCCCGCACGCCCCCGCCAACCGCTCCCGCTCGGCTTCGTGCGTCGCCGCACGCCTCCTCCCGCCGCCAGCCGCGCCCCCTCCCGCCGCCAGCCGCTCCGCCCCGCCCGCCGCTCCCGCTCGGCACCGCCGCCAGCCGGCTCGCCTCCCGCCCGCCGCTCCTTCTCGCCGCCAACCCCTCGGTCCCGCCGCACCCGCCGCTCGGCCCGCTCAGCCCCGCCGAACCACACTCCCCTGACGCCGGCGGACAGGGGTTGGTGCCCTCCGATTTGCCGTTCGCCAGGGGACAAGGTCGACGCCGGCGGACAGGGGTTGGCACCCTCCGATTTACCGCTCGCCAGGGGACAAGGGCGACGCCGACGAGGCGCACAAGCGACTGCAATGGCGACGCCGCGGTGAGCAGAGAGGCCGCACGCGCCCCCGACGCCGGGCGACCAGGGGTTGCCGCCCTCCGATTTTCTGCTCGGCAGGGGCAGCAGCACGGCCCCGACACCCCGGTTTGGAACTGCCGACGCGGACGCCTCCGGCCCTTGGGTTGCTGCCGACGCCTTGTGCCCTGCTGTTGCTGGCTGCTGCAGACGGAAACTGAAACTTTTCACGTGAGCCACCTTGTTCTCTCTTTTCTCTTCATCTATATTCATCTATACAAGATTCAGTACAAACTGCAATTAAGAACAATGCCTCTCAATTGTTCTGCACAGTGACATTAAGCACAGTGCCTCTCAATTGTTCTGCATCTTCAATTGTTAGTTTTATACAATTCCTGATTGGATGAGCAGTGATTTGTGAATAGATGTAGTTATCTATTTCAGCACAAATGTACCAATCTGTTACGATGAGCAGTGCTTTCTGCAAAGAATATACTAATATATTTTGACCACAAATGTAGTAAATATATCTATAATTCCTTAGCATTACATCGTGCAATTTCTTTTTGATAATGGAAGAGAGCAACTCTCCCGGTATCTGCATCTGAAAATGTACACAACTCCCATTATATACCATGTATCCTACTGTGAGAAAGAGGAGACCAGGGCTCCCGAGGTAACTGTATGATTCAATACATTCTTCCTGCTGTTGGGCTCGGTGCGGCCGAGCTTGGGTGCGTCGCTGCCATGCCCGCCGCCGTTGACGCGCCGCTGCCGGCCCTTGTGGAAACTGGCATACAATTGTGCATTCTTAACGTATGATACTAAATAGTCATGAATTGTCATTTATATACAAAATTGCTACTGCATCTTCATTTTGTTCTCACTATATCTGTGTATTATTTGCTTAAGTTCAGTAGTAAGTGTTGGTCGACAGGCTATGTTCTGACCTTGTATGTTCAAGATTTATAATTAGTAAAGATTAGATGAAGCAACTTGGGGCAAGCTTAAAATCATGTCTAATAGATATCTTTTCTTGTTACATCTGTAGCAAGATTTTCAAGTTGTTAGCCATACAAAAAGTAAGCTAGATTTTCAAGTTGCTTGTATGCAGTACTCTGGTTTTCAGGTTTAATTCTTCTTACATGTATCCGTTGTTGTATTTAAAAAAGGATCCAGATCAATGATTTCATATGATATTTTCCTGCATTTTTGTTTATGTACAGAAAAAGGTAAATTTTCCTGCAATTGCAACCACATAATCCGTAGTTTGTTGGTTTGTTTCGAATAATATGCGTGATCTTTTTCCTTTGAAGTTTCAACCTTTTGATTTTAGGGATGCCATTTATAAAGATATGGAAAGGTATTTTCAGTTCTTTGGCGCTTCTTGCTGCTGGAACTGCGCACAGGCGGTGACGAGCAGATGAATGGTGACAGTAGGAAGAGGAGGATATGGGGACATTCGACGGTGGCGGCGGCCGATATAATGGTGCCTATCATCCTCCTCAACTTCTCCACCTGGAAGGGAGCCGTTATGTAAGCATGGTCCTATCTGAATATTCATTTCTCCTTGTTCATCTGCTTCAATTGTTTTGTGCACTATGGGGTATATTATGTGCTATATCGATTCAGCTGCTAGCTAGCGAGTGCATACTGGCTGGTGTACAAATTTCAGAATATTTGGAGTACATAAATCTCTTAAAGAATTTTATGATGTTAAAAATTCACCGTAGTTCCTTCGCTGCCCTCCTCATTCGGTCGTCCACCTCACCACCTGTAACTGGTACGGCAGCAGCAGTGGGAGCAGAGCAGCCGGCGGGTTCCTGGCTTACCTGCCTCGCAACAAGGCGGTCACAGCTGGGCTAGGCAGCCTGGACATCCAGGATTCGCAGGTCGTGGTCCACTCCTGCTCGGAACGCTACAGGTTGGCATTACTACAAACTCCCCCCTCCCTCACACACACACACGCCAACCCTCCAACAAATCAATGGATCGATCTTGTGAGAAAACTCCTTCAGGGATAGTGCAAATTTATGGTTATTGTGACAGCTAAAGGTTTACACTGGTCATTACGAAAATATTGTCTGCTCGAGTAGGTGAAATGAAGGTTGTGGATTAAGTGGAATTGTAATGTACGCACTATTGGTTGCACCTATAACTTTTTTGGTAAATTGATATTACGACGAGCAACAATTTTCAGAGCAAAGAATATTATATGTTGTAGCAACGGTTTACAAATCCCTTTTTGTAGAGGATACTTTGCTTTATTCAATGCAGGAAATATTTAAGTCCTTACTAGCTCCGTAGTGTTGTAAGCACACTGTTCTTTTTGTTCAGTCCAAAGGTCGGTGAACCACATGTTAAACCTCCATTGGAAGCCGTATTACAAATGCTTATCGTGCAACCACTTGTTGTACTTTCTTCTTCACTATTATTATTTTATGAATTTTTCTGAACCTGAAAGAAGCTTCGGCTGTGATGTTGTATGAACCTGAAAAAAGCTTGTACTGCATTGATGACTGAACCTGAAAAATGCTGCTTCCTGTATGATGCGGAAGAGAGTTTCTTGCTTGTGCTTAGTATGATGCGGAAGAGAGTTGATGCCCGCCAAGTTCCAACTCTGAAGGATGTGCATATCATTTTACCTAAACCAAGCACTCCAAGTAGCAAATCCCGAATGAAATGATGTATTTTTTTTCTTCTGGCATCGTCGATTACGAGCTTGTGTTCCAAAAAGCACAGACAGGTGACTACCTTTGAAACCCACTAAAGCATCTTATTTAGTTTTTCTAACACTCAAGATAATGGTAATGCATTTATCTACAGGAACCTGTCTGATTATTTTGCTTTTAGTTTATTGCACTCATGGAATGCGAAAGAACTAAATCAACCAGTTTGCAGGGTCAATATTCATTGTTTCACAATTTTACATTCTACTATGCGAAAACTCCAAAATATTGTCTAACTATTTTCATTCAGGATGGTGACCAGATAAGAAAGCAATTTTTGGTGCACCTACTCAACTACATCAACATTCGGGATGTTTACGAGAATTGATTAGCCTTATTAGGAATTACTGGGAATCTGGGATAATTTTTTGGCTCTATGCATACAATGAGTCGATGATGCATTAAAGTGTTTTCTTGATTTGTAATAGTACTTTTTAGTGCAATGAAAATATCTGTATGTGTATGTTAATTCTTACATATGTTTGTTATATTAGTCGAGATGTGCATTTGCACGTGCACGCTTACTAGTTGTAGCAAAGAATCGTGGTACATCGTGACGGACCATGTCCAAACACATCGATTTAGCATTCCAATATTTACAGGGAAAAGTGGCTATGTCACAGGGGCATAACAAATGTTTCTACAGTTTCAGGTAAACGCCTTTCATGTGGAGGAAGCAGGCGGCCAAGCACCAGAAGATGATCTCCACGAGGACGAACGCCAAGGTGCCCCAACGTTTCGAATGGAAGATGGCCTGGAGCAGAGACTCCGTGGCATCCACCTGAAAATCAGTTTTTTCTTCTTCTGGGTTATCTCTCATGAAACCAGGTGCTTCAGGGGTAACAGCGGCAGATAATTTTCCGAACTGATAAATGCGTGACCAGCATGGTACTTGGTGTGCGCGATAAATTGGCATGAGCTCTACATAATTTACAACAAATATGGCAGGAGAAGCATATGCATCAAATACATACCAGGTTGTTCTCGGGTGACTGCCAGTAGAACCCCTGAATAAGCGTAGGGAAGAGCTCACAAGCTGCCAGGACATAGACTATAAGCGCATTCATGCCCATCCACGGGAACAGAATTAATGGCTTCTTGATATGGATAACATCGACCTGAGCAACATATAGATTGTTAGATTTGGATGAATAGACTTCATGGTGATCTAGTTTGTTGGATTTGGATCCAAAGTATTACGGGAAAATCAAGATTAATATGATTGAGAATACCAATGTTACAGGCAACAGCCTGGACCAAAGAATACACAACTTACTATGCAGTATAGCAGCAACAGAAGGAACCCAGATACTCCACCAGTCAGCAGCATGTAGCTCACAGTATACAAAGGCTTGCTGAAAGGCATACCTAAAGACCAACAAGCCGTCAGCACAGAAATGGAAGGTCAAATTCGAATCATGGCCCGTGGCGTGTCACTCTCTTGTAGACTGCAGACTCACCTAATAATTGTAATAAAAATCCAGAGACTGTTAACACCGTTGAAGCTAGCAGCCATGACATCATTCGCTGTGAATGAGTCTGCAGCAGAAGCAAGGTTAGAAAAGTCTGGAAATGTCTTTTTGCTTCATAATTCTGTTTTGCTAAAAAATAAAGGTTCCAACAGACAAGCACATGGTTCAAAATGTACTGCATTTCAGGTGATGTACCTTGCAATGAATCAAGACATGACCAAAATGCAACCCAACAAAGCAACTCACTGCAGCCATCAATGTACTGCGAAACCAGGTGGAAAGAGGGACAGGGGGTCACGTTCTGATTTTTCTAGGAGAGATGTCAATTTTCATACTTGTTTAACATTAGTTGGGATAATAAAGAAGCCTGGTATGATTAAGTATGCAATCAGCAATAAATTAATAACAGAAGGTATATATAACTACCTTAATAAACCCTCTGGGTCAAAGGGAGCCAGGCACCAGTCTGGCGCATTCGGAGGAAGCGGTCCATAATCAGGGGAATTAATACTGCATTCCTATGGGTGAAGGAAAAAGAGAAATTTGATCCTTAGGATATAATATTACAGAACTTCTATCCTATAGAGAAGTTGTCTCACTCTTGATGCTGAAGAAAAGAAATACTCCCTCCGTAAAGAAATATAAGAGCGTTTAGATCACTACTTTAGTAAGAGCGTTTAGATCACTACTTTAGTGATTTAAATGCTCTTATATTTCTTTACGGAGGGAGTAGCATTCTAAGTCTTAAATCAAAACCTTAGTTCTTTTGTACACTGGGTTCTTGTACAGGTGACTTTCCCCAAGCAAAACCCGATCTACAAAGCCAACTGCATTGCAAGGTGGTCCAAGACTACCTCTAAGTCCACACTGGATCTGCAAGTTAACAAAACAAGTGCAACAAACAGGTACATAAGTGTAACAGCATAGATATGGCGATGTTTAGTTGTTCGAGGCTAAAAATCAAAGGTATTTGAAAGGCCTGACCGGGAAGGGAGAGGGGTTAATCACTTGGTCAACCAGGTAGTTGGCAGAAATGCTGGCAGGAACCGGCACTTAGAAAGTCGGTTGACATTTTATTAATTTGCATTGAAGAATCAAAAGTTTGAATTCATGGATCCCCATGGTAACCAGCCACCCCATTTTAATTAAAATTGAGTTTGAGTTAGCAACTCCCCACTCAGTTTCCAACGGTGGTACTAGGTTGTTTTTTTATACTAGTAGGTGTGGTACTAGCTTAGGTTCTGTTGCCTACCAAACCAATTCCAAGAAGAAACCAATTCGACCAAAGATGATGGGCGCTGAGATCTGAATCTTAAATTTATATCAAGCTTATCAATCAGTTTTCCAAATTTATTTACAAAGAGTCATTTCTCACTTAGTCAACATGCAACAGTGTCGAAGCATATTTAGTGGGAAATATATCAAGTGCCAAAACTGAATTGCAGCAGCTTGAGTAGTCACATCAATTCAAACATATCACCACATATAAACAATTATCATGTGTCTTAAAATCATAGTATTAAAATACATACTATTACATCATCCAAAACAACTTCGGAGCCTGCATCCTATCTTCAAACAGAACAAGGTAATTAGGTCTACTGAGGGATTCTCAATTTCTCATCTTACCGTTTTGAACCCAACATCATTGCTTGGATTTGAAAAGGTCAAACTGCTAGTCTGAACTTTAAATTCCCAATTTGGAACATAGAGGCCAAATACCAAGCCAATGTACAGCGCTGAAATCATTATGGCCATGATCCTTCAGAAGATAAACAGAAGTGAGTACTGGTACTAGTGTATATCGTGTTTTGTGTTCAGAATAATTCTTAGTAAATCCATACAGCTAATCCCATCCAAAGTACACCAAATTACAAGATTTGTACATTTTGTGACTAACAGCAGGGAGTTATCTAATCACCTCTGGCACTTAAACATACAGATTGACAGAGGAACCAAAATTTGATATAAAAGGCCTCATAAACTAAAGACAACAACATTCTGAAACAGACAATGAAACATGCTATTTTATACCACTGAAAATATTATTTTGAGGCAGAGCTCAGTTTACCAGAATCATAGGAAATAGCAAGAGCATATTGTAAAGGATTAGATTCATACTTCCAAAATGTTTAATACTGATTCATGAAGAATGTAGAGAGTGCAAAACTGCATATTTCCTTAATAAAATGTTACCATTATTGACTAACCACTCCACGAAGTACTTCTTCACAAATGATGCTGGCGAATCCACCGAAGTATTGTTCACAAGCCAAATCTCAGAAATTGCTGCTAGAAAG
This sequence comes from Elymus sibiricus, assembly GCA_039707655.1. Classification (NCBI taxonomy): domain Eukaryota; kingdom Viridiplantae; phylum Streptophyta; class Magnoliopsida; order Poales; family Poaceae; genus Elymus; species Elymus sibiricus. Next base: position 107,921,356 of record CM077664.1, on the reverse strand, counting down.
TATCCAATAGCTATTCTCTACCAGAAGCAAAATGGCAATTAGAAAAGTTAAAATTCAGTAAATAGAAAGAAAACAAATACAAACTCAAAAATAAACATATGTAGTTTATAAATTACCTGTAACACACCTAGCAATCGAATATGATCCAAATCGACTCCATAAGTTAATTTGTGCCGTCCATGAATGTATCCTCCTAAAAGTAAAAGTTTTTTTCAAGATAAACTCCAACACAAGATAAATGAAATAAGACAGGTGATCACAATATATCTAGTAAAGAACTAGGATAAGTATGACCTTGCAAAATTACGCCCAAGATGAAAAGCTTGATAGCCCTAAATGCAGCCTTCTTAGTTGTTGCTATCTTGTTTGGTGTTTTCTGTAGTGCACCATCCATATTTGTCAGATGTTATTCAATAAAGAGTTGGTCAATGGTTAAATTGCACACTGAGCACCAAACGTCTAGGTGGAGATATGCAAATCAGTGGTATTTTGAGGAGTAGCGCGGAACAAGCACAGGGACTAAGATTTTGTTCACAGCAACTGAAGTCCACTATCTAAGTGCCGTGGCATAGTTTAAGGTTTTATTACGGAAATAGAGTCCTCACATAACCCAGGACCAACCTTTACAGCAGTAATCATTAGTTCCTAGTTCCTCACCAAGGAATAATGAGTACCTGATAATAATATACTTGGTATAGAAGCTAAGAATGAAAAGGTTAAAGAAAATTTTAGAAAGAAATGTTAGCCAAACTCAGAGTTGCCCTAGTGAGGTTTACAACAATATGGCCATGAGAATACAACCCATGATCTCTTTCATCTTTTTTCCTTTTTTAGTTTTTTTTTCCTTTTTGGGTGTATAACCCATGATCACACTAGAGCAACTTCTAAAATGAACCGTTGATTCCCAGTTTCCTACTTTGAAATCATAGTTATCTGATGATCAAAATAGTTGGCACACTAGACATAAAGAGCTTAAGCAAACTTTCGAGGAAAATGGTAGCCAAACTCAACGTATTGCTCTGTGAAGGTTTTACAAGGGTCCGGCATCCATGAAAATGGGAAATGAGACAATTTACAGATCCTCAAACTTCATTTTGGAGAAGTTGTCGTGTGCTTAGGAGGCACTTAAGTACCTCCACTCTACAAAATATCAGCCGTTGCTTAAGATAAGGTACAACAGGTGCATAACATTCTGTAGGTTAGTAACAGTTGAAGACACTAATTTTGTTACCAATTCAGATTCTTCGCATTTGTCTTCCTTACCAGAATATGTCTTTTAACTCTGAGAAAAAACGAACAGAAAGCGTTTCATCTCCAGCAAATTTACACCGTATCCTATTATCTTCTTCAACGTGCAGTATATAGGGCCTCCATAAAGTGGCGGTGGTGGTATTGAGCATTGCAGCAGCCAGCATATGATATGCAACCACTAGTTCAACAAGTGTGGCCACACCAATTACAGATCACTAACAGATAACGGTATTATGTAAATTGACCCTTTGCATAGTTTCTACAGAATTTACTGGGTAGAACATTCGATTACACAGTGATAATAAGTTATGGGTGAAACTATTTAGATTGCGTCCAGTTAATTGTAGACAGACTGCATCCATTTACTAGCAGATTTGTAGTTCCAAACAAATCTGCTGCACTTTGCAATTACTGTGTTTGAAGAACCTACATCTTGAACCAGCCATGCTGTTTCATCAACTAATGAGAGAGCTGACCACTGATGTAAGCTTTGTTTCTTAATCATGCTTTGTATCTGCCCTCTCCCATCCCCAAGGCATGAGGGAACTACAGCAGAAGGGATAATTGGTGACCCGGCAGAACACATTAATTCCAAGCAGCATAAGAAGTCTCCAGTTATGGCATGACCAAGAGGACTGCCAGAGATTCTCGGCAACTCGTTAGAATCTATGTGGAATCGAGAGTAGCTCTATAGAATCTCTTATTTCCTGTACAATTTCATCGACAACTGGATAGCTCGACAAATCAGCAAACCTGTATGGCTATATGGTGACATGGACACATGACAGCAGCAGAGGCCCAAGGTTAGGGGCAAATGAAAAATCTAGCAAGCACTGAACCATTCCCCGGTTTCTACAGTCCCGACCATTTGGTTATTTTCATATAGCACAATCATTTGGCTCTTGGGATGGTTATACTAGTACATCCTTTTATAGTGGTGAGCGGATAATAGCTACTCCCTCCGTTCCTAAATATAAGTCTTTTTAGAGATTTGAATATGGACTACATACGGATGAATATAGACGTATTTTAGAGTGTAGATTCACTCATTTTGCTTCAAATCTCTAAAAAGACTTATATTTAGGAACGGATGGAGTAGTAACTAGTACTCCCTCCGTTCCATAATGTAGTGCATACAGATTTCTTAAAAAGTCAAACCTCACAAACTTTGACCAACTTTGTAGAGAAAAATATTTACATCTAGAATGCCAAACATACTCCCTCCGTTCCTAAATATAAGTCTTTTCGACTTATATTTAGGAATGGAGGGAGAATATCATTAGATTCATCATAGGATGTAGTTTCATATTTTATATATTTGATATTGTAGATATAAATAGTTTTCTCTATAAACTCGGTCAAAGTTTGCAAAAGTTTGCAAAGTTTGACTTTTCAAAAAATCTATACGCACTACGTTATGGAACTGAGGGAATAGTAAGCATCAGTATATTTTATTTTTATTTTTGCGGGGATAAGCATCAGTAATTCGGGATACCTTGAAGACGAGGGCGGCGGAGACGCCGATGATGAAGAGGAAGGCCGGCATGACGAAGTCCGCCACCGTCACCCCCAACCACGGCGCGTGGTTTATCCCCGGCCACGCCCCGCCGGCGTCGTCCACGAGTATCATCATCTGCTCAAGCGCAAGCAAACACGATTGGCACGCGAATCAGAAGAGAAACATACAAGCATGTGGGAAGGGCCGAAGAGGTTAGGGTTCTACTGACGGCGACGGTGAGACCGCGGAACACGTCGAGCGAGGCCACCCGCTGCGGCTTCTGCTGCTCGGGCTTCGCATCCGCCCCCGGCGGCTGCGGCCGCGAAGGGGATTCGGGGTATGGGAGGATCTCGTTTCCGGTCTCAAGGAGGGGGCGGCGGCTGTCGCCGTCATCTCCGTCGCTGGCGACGGCGACCACGGTGTCGTCCATTTTGGGGATCTCCTGCTGCTGTCGTATGCGGAGCAGTATTGCAGAGGGTGTGGAAGACCGGACTAATCGATGTAGTTGTTTTTTACCTTCTGTGGACAATTGATTTCACACCAGCTCTTGTAGCTCAGTTGGTTAGAGCACCCGCTTAGTAAGCGTTCAGTTCAACTCTCAACGAGAGCAATTTTAATTTCAGTTTATTTTTAGCATGACTACCTATAGTAGTTGATCTCTTTTTTTTTTCTCCGTTTTCTTGTTCAACTCTCAACGAGAGCAATTTTAATTTCAGTTTATTTTTAGCATGACTACCTATAGTAGTTGATCTCTTTTTTTTCTCCGTTTTCTTAAGTACTCCCTTCGATCCATATTAATTGTGGCTAATTTAGTAATATCGTTAATTCATTTTTCACACGAGCTGAAAGTTCAAGCACAAACTGTTTGTTAAAAAATCAAACTATTATCGGTTTCGGCTCCATATAATCCTTGTGTGAATTACCAACTCTCAACGAGAGAAATTTTAATTTCAGTTTATTTTTAGCATGAAACCCTATAATAGTGTCTTGAGATCAACTTTCAACGAGAGCAATTTTAATTTCGGTTCATTTTTAGCATGAAACCCTACAGTAGTTCATCTCTTTTTTTTCTCTGTTTTCTTAAGTACTCCCTTAGATCCATATTAATTGTGGCTGGTTTAGTAATATCATTAATTCATTTTTCACACGAGCTGAAAGTTCAAGCACAAACTGTTGTTAAAAAATCAAACTATTGTCGGTTTCTGCTCCATATAATCCTTGTGTGAATTATCATCAGCTTCTGCTTTGTGAAACCCTTTTACGAATTTTGCATCCTTTTTCAAATTTTGTGCACTACGAAGACGTTCAAGGTATATGTTGACTTCTTATTTGTTTGGGATGGTGGTGTTCATTGATTATATTTGTGACAAACATCCAAGTAGATACATAAGTTAACATGCTATTGCTCAATGAAAGTTCCTTCTGTCTTATTTCCATCATTTCTATGTTTATCAGTCAAATTCAATAGTAATTCAGGTTAATCAATGCCCTTATATAGAACAATCAAATCACGCATTTAGATATCTATCGATGAGTAAAAGGTACCTAGTCGGAGGAGGATACCATACAGGCGTATCCGTGCCAAGTCACCCAGAGAGTCTAAGGGCTTCCAATTCTTGCACGCTAATAGACACTCGGAGGGATATGGACAAATGTGGCTATGTATGGATCTGACGGTTATGTGAGATATGCCCAGCATATTCGCGGGGTCGCCTAATCGTATCGTATATATCCCTCAAAAAATAGCTACCAAACTGTCAACATCCGTTTAATTACCTATATAAGGGATAGGGGAAGCCCCGCCAAGGGAAGGGATTTACCAAAGCATCTTGACCCATAACCTAGCTCGTAGTAGATCTATTCTGCACCATTGTAATCTCCTTGTTGACCAATAAAAGATGGGTAGGCAGGATGTACGACTATTACCCATCAGGGGGTGAACCTAGATAAATCCGTCATGTCACCTTCATCGCCAATGAGATCCCTTCGGGCACTGCCCTTACCTCTACCTTATTCTACATTGATCGTAAGATCGATGGTGCACTAATCGTCAACATTTAGCGCCCATCGTGGGGCCTCGATGGATCTTATCAGCTGCCAAAGGCATGGATCATTCATTGCATTTTCGGATCTGGACTACAAGGACTGTTGTTGGTCCGAAGACGACTACACCATCTTCGATCATGAAGAACCCATTGCTTGCTACAATGGTGTAGCTATTGTAGGACTCCCCAGTGTAGGAGTTTGCAATACACAACAAGTTTTCCCTTAGTGACAAACCAAGGTATCGATCCACGGAGGCACCGGTATAGTTGAATGTTCTGCAACACAAAAAAAAACTTCGCTTGTGTCCCCAACAGTTCTAAAAATGGTGTCAACCTTGCTAGTTGCACAATGTTGTTAAAGGATAATGTGGGATAAATATTTTGGTATTTTCGGAGTAAAGCAATAATAAAAGTAAAACAACGTGTAAAAGTTGTCAGAAGGTGATTCTTATGCTAAAAACTAGACCGGGGTTCATAGGGTCGCCAAGTGTAACTATCCAAAGCATAAAAGTGCGGTAGGTAACATTTATCACGTGAAAAGTGCACAATGAAATATCTCATGCTCATGTCAGATTAATGAATATGTAAGATCATACTATTAAACTGACATCCTTTATGGCTTGTCCATTTTTGATGTCTATGCTACGTCGGATCATTGCACCTGGTATACTGCCAGAGGCATTCATATAGAGTTTCTCTCATGTTTTGATATTGAGTTATGATTACATTCAGTTGAAGTGGGTCATTATAAAGTGTATTGTTCATCATTGTAAGGTGTTGCTTCTACTAAGAGAGAGAGAGAGAGAGAGAGAGAGAGAGAGAGAGAGAGAGAGAGAGACCAAATAGAAGATGCACCACAGAGGTGCCAAAAAAAGAAGAAAGAAAGAAAGAAAGAAAGAAAAAGAAAAGGAAAATAAGGCGAAGAAGTGAGAAGAGGCAACACCATTATCCTTTTTAGTATACACTTGTGCTTCAAAGTAGCACCACTTGCATTATAGAGTAGAAAGTTTCACGAGCTTTATGTATTATATACTAGTGAGGAACCTACATTATAGAACTTAGCTTGTATATTACGATGAAGAGCTTCCTCAAATGCTCGAGGTCTTCATGAGCAATTAGGTTGGATGCAGCCCCATTTAGCCTATACGAGAGCTTTCATGTATTCATAGCTCGGTGTGAATCCTAGTTGCATGGTCATCCCTACTCCTTGTGTAAACATTGATCATAAGGCCTTCTCCATTGCATAATGGTCAGCTGAGTTGGCGCAAGACTTTCTTTATTTTTGACTTCAAACCCCAATCGTTATTATATTTTCCCTTTAAGTGCAAGGCATAGACTTGCGCTCAGCTCTGCATAGGTAGTTGAGTGGTTGATTAACATAGATAGACGATCTTGCTATTGTACCTGATATGCCTTGGATTGGTGTTTTGAAGTGACCGCCAATGCATAATTTTTGTTGTCTATGACGGGCATTGCTTTGTTCCTAACATAATTATGACATTCCCTCTAAACATTTGGCAATGGGAATTTGTACTCCACAAAAATATTTCCTCTTTCTCGACCTCCATGGCAATGGGACTAAGGGATAGCATGTATCACTTCCTTGCTAGTTAACTTTTGCATGCTCGCGTGAAGAACATGGATTCACTTTCGGGGTTTGATTTCAACGTAAGCTTTAGTGTTGGCAACTATGAGCTTTGATAGTCAACCTTCTTACTCGAGGACGAGCAAGGTATAAGCGTGGGGAGGTTGGTAGCTCTATATTTTACGCATTTTTAGAGATCATTTATTGCATGTTCTCTCCATATGTTATGTCCCGTTGAACCAAATACATGTCCATTATTACTGATTTTCGGTTTTCACTCTTTTATTGTGAGCATTTCATAGTTAGTGTTTTTATTTGGTTTTTATTAGTTTCCTTTGTTTTGTTGTGTCTATAGGTGTTTTGGAGCAACCTAGGACCAAGCACGATGAAAAGGCCAAACATGGGTTCAACATGGAGGACTGCCAGCACCAGACCTAGCCATTTGGGATGACAAAAATGCCATTTATTCAAAGTGCTCCAAATCAAGATCTAATACCACCGATGTGTCGGCGTCGCTCTCACGATTCCAACGAGCCCAAGAACATAAAAAATGGAGTTCGTATGAGAAAGTTATGACTGTTCTACTGAAGAAGTCCAGAGCATTCGACGGCCTCTGGTATGACCGTGGCTGGTCATACCGGTGGTCGTACCAGGTGCAAACAAGCACGAAAGTTGTCCTTCTAGACATGATTCTTCACCTATTTTGTCCCCATTTGTTCCTACATGATTCTTGACAAGGAAGGGTTTGGGAGAGGATTAGGCTCATTTAGAACCCTTGGGGGTGGAGGTGGATGAATCACATCTACAGAGGAGAAGTGCAGAAGCCCTTATATATAACCCTCCAACCCTAGCCGTCGTCATCTATCGTGCATATAACCATCTCCAACTCCATTGCTGCTCCAACTCCACGTCCAAGAAAAAGGGACAAGATCAAGGGAAGAAGAGGAGGCTCCGCCACCGCGTGCACCGGCCTTCGGTCCGGTGCCATCTCAACCGCATCGCCGCCACTGATGTCATATCCATCGCCACCATCAACACCAGCGCCGCCATTGATACGTCTCCAACGTATCTATAATTTTTGATTGTTCCATGATGAAAGTGCAACTAATCCCTGGGTGATTTTGGAAATTCATAACATATATCTCATTGAACTAATGTCCATTCAAGTTAAATATTTCAGGATGTTCAATGATTGGCATGGCAAGGACTAGTGATTGTGGACCCCTCAAAATGCTAAGGACATGGATTGGCAAAAGCTCAAGACTCTACATTTTTGTTAAGTGATCCAAGATCACATTGAGTCCATAGGAAAGCCAATACTATTAAAAGGGGATGAGGTGTTGCTTAATGATCTATTTGCTCAAGTGCTTAGTGACATTGCTCCAAAACCCTCAACCACTTTCTCCATCCAAATATGTCCAAAACCTACATTCCAACTCTGCCCCACCAAAATTTCCTATCCGGAGCCACCGAGTTCATCTGGACTTAGCCACTGCCAAACCCTAACAAATCGGATCCACCGATATGGATCTCGGTCCCACCGAGATGGCCTTGCCAACTCTCTGTTACTTGTTGCAATTATTTTGGTTCCACCGAGAATTGCAATCGGTACCACCGAGATGGCTTGCCAACTCTTTGTTGCCTTATTGCTTCACTTCGGTCTCACCGAGTTGATGCAATCGGTGCCACCGAGACGAGGTTTGCCCTAACCATTGCACATCGGTCCATCCGAGATGTTCCAGTCGGTCCCACCGAGATTCCTAACGTTCATATCTTTTACACAGGTCGGTGCCACCGAGATTTCTGATCGGTGCCACCGAGTTGGGTCAAAAGTGTGTAACGGTTGGATTTTGTGTGGAGTCTATATATACCCCTCCACCCCTTCTTCCTCAGTGAAGAGAGCCATCAGAACGTGCCTACACTTCCACCATACATTTTCTGAGAGAGAACCACCTACTCATGTGTTGAGATCAAGAGATTCCATTCCTACCATTTGAACCTTGATTTCTAGCCTTCCCCAAGTTGCTTTCCACTCAAATCCTTCTTCCACCATAGCCAAATCTGTGAGAGAGAGTTGAGTGTTGGGGAGACTATCATTTGAAGCACAAGAGCAAGGAGTTCATCAACAACACACCGTCTATTACCTTTTGGAGAGTGGTGTCTCCTAGATTGGTTAGGTGTCACTTAGGAGCCTCCGACATGATGTGGAGTTGAACCAAGGAGTTTGTAAGGGCAAGGAGATCACCTACTTCGTGAAGATCTACCCGAGTGAGGCTAGTCCTTCGTGGACATAAGCCATGGTGGAATAGACAAGGTTGCTTCTTCGTGGACCCTTCGTGGATGGAGCCCTCCGTGGACTCGCGCATCCGTTACCCTTCGTGGGTTGAAGTCTCCATCAACGTGGACGTACGATAGCACCACCTATCGAAACCACACCAAAAATCATCGTGTCTTCATTGCGTTTGAACCGATCCCCTCCTTTACTTACATGTGCAATTGTTTACTTTCCGCTGCCACACTCTTAGAATTGCATGTGTAGGGTGTTACTTGACTTGTGAACTTGCTAAAATCGGCCCACGACTAAAATTGGGAAAAGGTTAATTTTTTTATTTGGTCAAGTAGTCTAATCACCCCCCTCTAGACATACTTTTGATCCTACAAGTGGTATCAGAGCTTTGGTCTCCGTAAGCCTTGATTTCCATTGCTTTGGTGATCATAGCCTTGGTTTCACAACCTAGGAGAGTATGGCGTCTAGTGAGGGTAATTATCACCGTAGAGGTCCATATTTTGATGGTACAAACTTTGCTAGTTGGAAACATAAGATGAAAATGCATATTCTTGGTCATAACCCCGCCGTTTGGGTTGTTGTTCGTGTTGGCTTGCAAGGTGAATTCTTTGAGGATGGCAAGGAACCGGATCGTGAAGCAACCGCGGAAGAATTGAAGATATTGCAATACAATGCTCAAGCTTGTGACATTCTCTTCAACGGTTTATGTCCCGAGGAGTTCAACAAGATCAGCCGCCTCGAGAATGCAAAGGAAATTTGGGATACTTTGGTTGATATGCATGAGGGTACCGAGTCCGTCAAGGAATCCAAGTTGGATGTGCTTCAAAGTCAATTTGACAAGTTCAAGATGATGGATGGTGAAGGAGTCGCTGAAATGTACTCTAGGCTTGCTCTCATCACAAATGAGATTGCCGGCTTAGGAAGTGAAGAGATGACCGACAAGTTCATCATCAAGAAAATCCTTAGAGCTTTGGATGGAAAATATGATACCATTTGCACATTGATCCAAATGATGCCAAATTACAAAGATCTCAAGCCCACGGAAGTCATTGGTAGGATTGTTGCTCATGAAATGTCACTCAAGGACAAAGAGGAGCTACACAACAAATCAAGTGGTGCTTACAAAGCCTCAACTGATGCTCCAACAACTTCAAGTGACAAGCTAGTATCCAATGAAGAGATAAGCCTAATGGTGAAAAGGTTCGACAAGTTTTACAAGAACAAAGGGAAAGAAAGAAGCTCTAGCTCAAGACACTATGAGAGAAGATCATCAAGTCGTGACCGAAATTGCTACAATTGTGGACGACCCGGACACTACTCCAATGAGTGTACGGCTCCCTACAAGAAAAGTGACGAATCACCAAGAGGAATAATATAGAAGAGATGAATCACCTCACAAGGAGAGAAGGAGTAGAGATGATCGTTATGAGCGAAGATTGTCATGGTGGTACGACCATCTATGGGGCCATGCGACCCCTTGTGGTTCGGCGGGGAAGATTGACGTGCACAAAGAGCATGAACAATGGAACGCGAGGGATTTTACCCAGGTTCGGGCCGCTGAGAAGCGTAAAACCCTACTCCTGCTTTTGGTGTATTAGTGGTATGGGAGCACAGTACAAGGAGCGCTTCTCCCGGCAAGGTGCGGAGAGAGCAGCTACACGAGAGGTGCTTGTGTTTGAAAAGGGGTCCGAATCCTCTAAACTGTTGCCCTGGCCCTCCTTTTATAGTTCAAGGGGTTACCACAGTGGCAAAACAGTAATTACATCGTGACTAGATAGCAAACAGTGCTATCATACCTAACTCTACCAGTTTAGGACAAAGGCATTAAATGCAACGTTTAGGTGTCGTGTGGAGAGGTAGTCCCGGCAAGGTTCCCGCACCGCTTGCCCAGCTACCTCATATTATCTTGACACACCTCCTGGACGGGTGTCTTTTAGAGACAAATCTTGTCCCAGCGAGCTGACACATGTCCGCCAAGCCTCACCAACCACCCTGTGCGGTCGACACCTCGCCTGTTGACGAACACCTGTACGGTGAGGCGGAGCGCTGGAGGGCTGGCATAAGCTTGCCGGCATGGAGCTTGCCGGGTCTTCACCTTGCCGGCTTAGGCTTGCCGGCAAGGAATGTCTTCATCTTTGGTACTAGTTGAGTGTCGTGCCTTGAGCTTCTCTCTGGTAGCTTCTTCGGCTGGACTTTGAATCTTGGTCTTGGCAGTTCCCGGCAAGGCCTTGGCCGGCAAGGAGGTTGCTACTGTGTGTACATAAGTCAGGGTATAAAATACCCATGTTTTATACACCGACAGGAGCCCCCGGGCCTAGGCCATACGCGCGTCCGAAGCGTCGTTGGGCTAGGCCCAAGCAATGCACAGACACGCGGCGGGAAACTGCCATTACAATTTTTGCCACGATGGCCTTCATTCTGACGCACGTCCAATACACGCATTAAATGCGGGTCGTGGGAACTTGGATTGTTGCGGTTGCATTGCGGTAGTGCGCCTGTAAAAGAACATGGCTGGGGTAAACAGTAAAGAGCCAGCCTCCCTTCGCGCCTTCCCCATAAAAAGGCAACCGCGAGGGGGGGGGGGGGGTGCCGCTCATCCGCCCCTGTTTTCCCTGCTTCATCTTCCCCCTCAAGCCAGAACTGCTTCCGCTGCCACCGCCGCCGCTTCGCATCTCGCCTCAGCCGCCTCCCTTCTTCCCAACCCTCGATGGCGCCTAAAAGAGCCGACGCGGCGAAGAAGAAGGAGCCCGTCAAGCCGCTCGACCCCAAGGCGGAGGAGAAGAAGAAGGTGCTGGAGGAGTTTGTAACATCCCCATGTAATCACTACAGCAATCCCCTGTTAACAGTGCCATGTCATCATGTTTATAGTGCATAATCATCATTAGCATCAAACCTCATTTTAAATTCAAACTCAATTTGCAATTTAAATGAAAGTGAAAAATAAAAGTTGCTCAAAACCAGAAACTAAAATGTTCATTAAATAGTACATAAATCAGAGGTAATTATAAAAATATGTTTTATATTAACAAAAATATTTAAACGAGTAAGTCAAGTAGAAACAATGACCAACAGCAGCATTTTAAACCATTTATGATTATTTAAAAAATAAAGTGAAAACCTATTTGCCCCAAACCAATTTTCACTGGTGAGGAATAATGCACTGAGTATTTTGGTATATGCCACACATTTTACTAAAGTCAACTAGTACCTAAAATAATTGGGAAAAGAAAAGATAGAAGAAAAAGAGAAGAAGAAAAAGAAAAAGCAGAAGCGGCCCAGCCGAACTGGGCTCAAGTCACCGGCCCACCCCCACCGTCGTCTCCCTCCACTGCTCACCCCCTCCTGCTCGCTGTCGAGCACAGAGCGCGCACGCGCGCGCGCGCCCTGGCCCCCCTCTCTCCCGCGACGACAACGGCCGCGCACGCCTCCCCGCGCTCGCCCTTATCCTCCCCGACCCCGCAGACACTCCTGCTTCCCCTCACTCTCTCTCGCGAGCTCGCCCCTCTCCTCCCCTCTCTTCCAGAACGCAACCATGGCTGCTCGCCATTAAACCACACGGCCACCGCCTCCCTCTCGCCGCCCCACCGTGCCGTGAAGAACCGCCGTGGTCGACTCCGTCATCTCCGACCCCGGACCCGAGCGCTACGCCACCGCACCGAGCTCCTCGCCGTCTTCTTCAACCTTCGGCCGCCGACGTTCGCCGCCTCGATTCGCTCCGGCAAGCCCTCCCCGAGCCCACCTAAGCACCTCTACGGAACCGCTGTGAGCACCGCCTTCTTCTCCCCCCTCTCCCCGTGCGAACCGAGCTCCCTAGCACCTAGTTCGCGGTAGCCCGAACGCGCCGCCGCCCTGCTCGTCGCCGGTGACTGTCCGGTGACCCAACGGTCCCGTGCACGCGCGCATCTACTTCGCCTTGTCGCGTAGATCATCCCCGCACCTCTAGTTTGAGCTAAAACGCGACGTAGCTTCGAGCTCGTCGACCACCCGACGCCGCCGTCCGCCATTGCCGCCGTGGTGGTCGATTCCGGCCATCCCCGCCGACGAGACCGCTCCCATCCGTCGCGGCGTGATCCTCCCGTTCGAACGCGACCAGCCGCGCTCCAAATGGAGCTCTGTAGCCGAATCCCGACGTGCTCCGGCGACGAACCGCCGTGGAGTAGCTCGCCGGCGCAACTCCGGCTCGCCGCCGGCCACCGCTGACCTGGCCTGGCCCCCACCAGTCAGTCTCACTGACTGTGGGCCCAGGTGGGGTCCCCGCTGACCAGTCAACGCTGACTGGGCACCTCTGTCTCTATGACAGGCGGGCCCCACTGCTTAATTCGGTTTTTAAAATAAATAAAACTGCTAATTATTAGTTAATTAAGTTAATCAGTCGCTGACATGTGGGACCCTCTGTTAATTAAACCGGTTTAGATTAAATTAAATACTGGATTAGTCCACTGTGTATGACATGTGGGCCCCACACGTCAGGGCTGACCAGTCAGCGCACTGTGCAGTGCTGACGTCACCCCTACGTCACGCTGACGTCACCCTGGCACTGTTCTGGATAATGTTCTATTTATTAATTAAAATAAATTCCAGAAAATTTAATAAAACTTTAGAAATTCATATCTTTTAAACCGTAACTCGGATTTAAATAAATTATATATGTAATATTATCAGAAAAATGTGTAGAATTTGAATATGCAATAATATTGACTGTCCAACACTCCTAGCTAGATCAACATGGAACTTTTTGACTGTTTTCAGTAAATGAATAGTGACATACTTTAATAAAATAATTCCAAATAAATTCCTAAAATCACTAAACCTTTTCATTAGGCAGTAGAACACCTCTGCATACCGTTTACGCATGTCACGCATGTTGATTGCATTCTTGTTGTGTATTTACTGTTTCTTCTCCCTCCTTTTCTCCCGATAGCCCCCGAGCCCACCGACGACCCTGCTGTCTTCGACGACGCCGCCAACGACCAGGTCCCTTCGGCAGAGCAGCCAGGCAAGCAAAACCACCTTGACCATCATATATCGCCCACTCTCTTCTCTCTTATGCTTGCATTAGAAATGCCCCTGCTACTGTTCCAATAGTACCTATTCCGATGCATAGCCTGATTTTGTAGTCTGTTGTTGATACCCCACCTGTTGTCCCACAAACTTAGCTGTGCTACTTCTTCATCGGTGGCCATCACCCTTGTCCGTATGCCATGCTTAATACCGGGTCGTGATTCCTCTGGGCGAGGATCACGAAACTGTTTACCTTAATGCAATACATAAACTGTTAAAGTCGGGCTGGCCCCAAGGGTGCCCGCGAGATATCATTAAAGACGGGTCGGCTCCAAGAGCACCCGTGCGTTATGTTTCACCAAGTCGGAGCGACAGGTAGTCTGATCGTCTCTGCGAGTTACTAAAAATGCGCTTAAACAGATTGGGTATTTGATCTGAGTTGGGTCGTTGGCCCTATACGCACTACCACCACGTGGGATAATGGGTATGGGCCCCTCTGCGTAGTACGTTTCTTCCGAAAGCTCTTCAGACGTCACAGTTCATCATTGCGGGCTGATCGTCGGGATTGGGCTGGTACTTCACTGGGTTGTTCAGTGTCGCGCCTGCACCCCGGCCAGCCACGTAACGTGCAGGAGTGCGGAGGGCGATGGCCCAAGACCCCTTCGTGCTTAGGATTTAGACCGGCGTGTTGACCTCTCTGCTGAGCTTAGGTAGGACGCTGCTTCGTGTTGATCACTCGAGGCCGGGCATTACCCAGCAAGTGTGTCCGGCCAGATGTGATCGAACGTGTTGGGTAACAGTAGTGCACCCCTGCAGGGAAGTTATCTATTCGAATAGCCATGTCCACGGTAACAGGACGCTCAGAGTTGTATCTTGACCTGCTACAACTACAAATGGTTACTGTCATATGATTAAACTGCTACTACTATTGCTCTCGGGATTACTTTCTCGCAGGTTAGTCGAGAAAGGATCTCAGGGCGCTATTACTATATAACCCCTATTATGTATTACTGTGTTCTACTCTCTTCTGATGCTGCAAGATTGCTTCAAGATTGCTTCAAGATTGCTTCAAGATGCTAGTCTTCGATAGGCTAGGCTTCCCCCCCCCTTACTCTCGCATTCTGCAGTACAGTCCACTGATACAGCCCCACTCCTTTGATACAATGCATTTAGCATAGTTCTGATGTCAGTCTTGCGAGTACTTTGGATGAGTACTCACAGTTGCTTTGCTATTCTTTTCCCCCATACCCGCATGATAAATTCAGACGATGGAGTCCAGGAGCCAGACGCCAACGCAGGAGACCACTTCCAGGAGAGTCCCGGAGGCACGTACTACTGGGTTGAGCCAGCCGACCAGGAGTAGTTTGGAGGTTCCCAGGCAGGAGGCCTGCGCCTTTCGATCGTTATGTCGTTGTTTGTGCTAGCCTTCTTAAGGCAAAACTTGTTTAACTTGTGTCTGTACTCAGATACTTTTGCTTCCGCTGATGCGTGTATGACTTCGAGCTTTTGTATTCGAGCCCTCGTGGCCCCTGGCTTGTAATATAAAGCTTGTATTATTTTATTTGTGTTTAGAGTTGTGTTGTGATATCTTCCCGTGAGTCTCTGATCTCGAGCGTGCACATTTGCGTGTATGATTAGTGCACGTGTCGAGCAGGGGCGCCATAGAGTTGGAAAAGCGGTGGAGGGAAAATGCAATCTTCTCGCCGTGCTCCTTGGATGCCAACGAGCTGATCAGAAGGTATGCGTATATGTGGGGAGAGACACCAAGGATCGTAAGGCGCCTGTAGTGCTTCCTGTGGGCAACAAGGATCCATCGGATTCATATCCATTCTTCTGCGCATACTTTTACTGTGGCCTGGTTCCTCCATTCTCAGATTTCTTCAGCGCCATGATGTTCAGCTATGGATTCAGGCTGCTGGACTTTACTCCGAATGCGATGACTTGCATGGCGGTCTTCGCCCATCTGTGCGAGAATTTCGTCGGAGTGGCACCCAATGTGGATTTGTTCCGGCATTTTTTTATCCCCTGGATCGAAGATAAATCTCTTTCCGGCAGCATTGCTTGGATCCCCAGGGCGAAGACGAAGGGTGAGTATCTTCCCGGGTAGCTTCACCTCAAGTGGGACGAGTGGAGGGCCGAGTGGTGCTGGATCCAAGAGAAGGACTTTCCCCAATTCTGCATACCGCGCACCGTGAAGGTTGAGCGTGGCAAGAACTGGAGCAGCATAGGTGCCACAGACGCCAAGCTTCGTCTGGCACTGAACAGAATCGCCCGTTTTAAGGCCGCCAAGTTGACCATAGAGATGGTTGGCGCTGACTTCCTCCGGCGACGCATAGCGCTGTTGCAGAAGAGGGGGAGGTTTGCCTGGGAGTACCAGAACGCCGCTGACATCATGAGATTATACCCCGGTCGCGGCAACAACTTGTCAGTCATGGAACACGCCAGCCTCTGCGAAGCGTTGTTCCGGAAAACCGATACGTTCCACTTGCCGGACAAAATCGTCCCGGTGCACATCAATTCCGCCAAGGACTCCATCTTGGCGGCGATGCCGGACTGCGACGCTCATGGAGTAAAAGCAGACTGGGTTTTGCCCTCCTTGGAGTCCGAAATGGAGTGGGCTTCCAACTTGATAGAGGTGGCTTCCTGGAAGGAGACGGACCTCATCCGGGCTACCACTGCAGAGGAGCTGGCGTACAACACCAGCAAGGCCGAGGAGATCGCGAGGATCAACGCAGCGAGCGGTTCTGGAGCCGCGGCAGCCGAGGATGAGGAGGATGAGCACTTCGAGGAAGAGGCCGCCGAAGGACAAGAAGAGGAGCCCGCCGAGGACGAGGCCGCTGAGGCTGAGGTTGTCGGGACCGGTGTTGCCGGGTCTGAGGCTGCCGGGTCTGAGAGTGTCGAAGAGCCCAAAGACGAGGAAGGCCCTTGAGCCCCGAAGAGGAGGCGCCGCCTCCGGAGAGCGGTCAGCCAAGAGCCGGTGCATCCTTCTTCGCCGGTGGCCGGCCCTACGGTGAAGAAGGCGACCACCAAGACCGGCCGCCAGGAAGAGGTTCAGCGGCAATCGTCCCGGCGTCCCCGAACTCAGCCCTCGTCTCCCCGGCAAGAGGTTGTCGAGGAAGTCGAGCCCGCCAACACGACAGGTTCTCCTCCCCCGGCGCTCAAGAGGGCAAGGGAGTCGCCCCCGCCAGTGATGTATGACTTTGACATCTTCGGCGCGTCTGAGGAGGAGGAGGAGTAAGTGATTTAGCTCATCTCCGGCAAGCTCCAATTCTATCATGCCGTCATTCTAACTTGATTTCTTCCATCTTGACAGGGACCCAGAGCTGCTCGTGCACCGGTCAAAGTGGGCCAGGCCCGCAGCAACACATGACCCTGTGGCGAGAGTTGAGCGGGGGGGGGGGGGGGTGCGACAGCCGAAACCATTGTCACCAGCCCCCAGTCTAGTCCCCGGCGTGAGGATGTGGAGCAGATCCCGCCCACCGGCGTCGGTACTGAAGTTCCTCCCCTCGAGCTTGACAAAGAAGCGGGGGAGCCCCATCAAGAAGAAGATCGCCAGGAGGTGGACCCCGCTGTGGTCCCCCCGTCAATCAGCGTTCCGGAGAGTGCCTTTCCGATAAGGGCCTCCACCGATGAGCCTGTTCGTGCGGAGATCATCCCGACAAGCGGGGCTGGAGATGACCGTACGCCGGCGACGCAAGCTGCCAGGGGAGGGGACGCCCCTCCTGAACAGACGCCAATGGGTAATCCTCTTGTCCTTGGGCACTTTCCATGGAACATTTCTTCTTTCTCTATTCTCTCTTCTCTTTTTTTTTGTTTTCTTGGACTTGACTCATGATTCCGAATTCTATCTCTCCCTTGCTTCCGCCTCAATCCACAGCTCAAGCCTCTCCCGACGAAGGTGAAGTCCTCGTGGAGGTGGCTAACATTGCAAGGGACGCTGCTGAGGAAGCCACCAAGATCGCCACTGAAGAGGGCACCGCGCAGGCCGCCGAGGAGGCTGGAATGCTTCCTGACGAGTCTGAGAAGCCCACCGGCAGCGCGCCTGGCCCCGTCAGGGTAGACGCGGAGAAGACGCCCGCTAATACTGACATGCCGACTCCCGGCAGCCAATTGGTGGTGTCGACCCTGCAAGCCCCGTCAAGCGAGTTGGCGCTGGTCACTCCCCAACACGGGTCTGGAGCCCCCAGCTCTTCTGGCACTGCGGGACCAAGTTTTGATGAAGAGATAGCTCGGATCTTGCTTCCCTTGGTCCAAAGAAATGACGAGTCCACCGACGCGGCCGACAACGCCGAAGATCTCGCCTTCATGGAAATCATGGCTGTCGGGTTCAAGGGCGTCCAGGAGCGGTACAGCCAGAGGTGGGACAAGGTGCATGAGGAGCGCAAAGCTGCGGATTTGGTCGACCGAAAGCTGAGGGAGAAGGCGAACGAGCTGCGCATGTGGTACAATCAGCAGGCCCGCAATCTCAATGCCGCCGCCGAAACAGCAGCGACCCGTGACGGCAAGCTGACGGAGCGCGAAACGCGGCTCAACGCCAAGGAAAAAGATCTTGCCGCACGGGAAGGAGCCCTTGCCGCCACTCTTCGTGGCAAAGATGATGAAATTGAAGCGCTCCTTAAGCAGCGGACCCAAGAGCTGGAAGACAGGCACAAGAAATCCATCGAAGCCCATGCCTTGGAGAACGCCGCCAAGCTCAAGGAGGCTGTTGACAAAGTTGCTACTGCTGACTCCGCCAAGGCAGAACTGGAATCCCAGGTGGCCAAACTGAGGGAGGATCTCATTGGCAGCGGCAAAGAGGTCGAGGCTATCAAGGATGAAGCGCTGAAGGCAGCCCGTGCTTTAGGAGATTTGCAAGCGCAACTGTCATCCAAGAACCAAGAACTCGACGCTGCCGTTAAGGCGATCGAAGATCTGAAATCCCAACTGGCCACTGTAGTAGCAGCTTCGGAATCCGCCAAGGAGAGGGAGAGGGTCTTGACGAAGAAGCTAGAGAAGGAGGAGGCCTCGAAGAAGGAGGCTGAAAACAACTACGCCCATCTGCATGAGAACCTCTCCCTCTGGACCGACAGGCTTGTTGATGCCGCCGAGCGCATCAGCTCCCAGATGGCCGTGATGGACATGAAGAGCTGGGGCTTCACTGTCAATGACAAGGAGGCCACCAGCGTCCGCCTGACCAAGTTCTTCGAGGGCCTCATCGACGCCTTGAAGACGCATCACGAAGACAGATCTGCTTCGTTTGCCGATGAATCTCGAAAATTTGCGCGCGAGGTTGTGTACAGGGTGCTGCTTAAGCTTGCTCATCGCAATCCTGGCCTTGATCTCTCCGGGGTCTTCAGGAGGTTGCCGGATAGCGCGGACGTCATTGCTGCCGACAGGATTGCCGCCCCTCTCGCCGACAAGGTTCTCCAAATCCCCAGGGTTCAAGGCAACTGTTGAGACTGAGCTTGCCGCCATATCCACCACTGAGCTGCCATGTACAAGATACATTTAATCTCTTGTTACCCCTGCTCTATTTCTGTGGTGTAATATAACTTGTGCTGCCTGAACGCATGCGTGCCGTTTCCCTCGTTTCATTCTGCCTTTGTATGATTATGTTCCCTACGCTCATTGGAAGCTTGCCGGTGCGCACACTTGCCGCGAGCGCTTCGAGGAACGGGTCCTTAGCAGCCTGCTGGAAGTGCCGCCGCCGGCAAGGTAACTTGCCGGGTCAGAATGCAGCTGCTAGGCTTGCCGAGCGGACTTGAGGCAAGCTAGAGCGCAGACCGATCGCGACAAGGTTCCTCTCGCGTGCAGGTTTCTCATACAAAGTGCAAAATCATTCAAGGGAGAACGTGAATGTAATCAAGGAATTTTTTTAAAGCCTTCCAACTTAGCTTTTCTTTGCGTCGTTTCTCTTGTTGCATGAAATGATCACTCGAACGTCATTTAGAAATGGTACCCATCTCCACTCCCCCCGGGAAACTTGCGCGTGAGGGATTCCCTTGTCCTTTTAAGAAAAAGAAAGAAGAGAAAAGAGAGTTTTGGGAACCTTGATGGTTCATTAGCCATCTCATACATACTAAAGTGTAAATCACAATATCACATGCATCGACATATAAATGAATATGTACGAGGAGTCGCGAAGCACTTAGCTTTATTACGCACAGGTTCTGCGCTTGGCTTTGTACGAAGGGTTACATGTCTTGCCGACAAGGCTTGTACAAAAGGGGTTGCCGGGAGATGTCCCGGCAACTGCGCCTCACGGGTAGAACTTGCGAAGATGCTCAATATTCCATGAGTTTTGCACCGGGGTGCCATCTTCGGTCTCCAGCCGGACTGCGCCAGGCCTGGTGACTCACACTACCCGGTAAGGGCCTTCCCACTTTGGCGTCAACTTGTTTGATCCTTTGGCGGACTGGGCGCGCCGAAGAACAAGGTCGCCTTCCTCAAGGCTCTGGGCGTGCACTTTGTGGCTATGGTAGCGGCGCAAGGCTTGCTGGTAGCGTGCAGCTCGCACAGCCGCCCGAAGACGATCTTCCTCAAGGAGCAATGCATCGGCTTGCCGCAGTTGCTCTTGCTCAGCTTCATCATAAGCGAGTACTCGAGGTGACCCGTATTTGAGTTCCGTGGGGAGCACTGCCTCTGCACCATAGATTAGGGAGAAGGGTGTCTGGCCGGTAGCTCGATTTGGTGTCGTTCTGAATGACCAAAGAACCGCCGGCAACTCATCAATCCAGCGCTTTCCGCACTTGCGCAGCTTGTCAAAAGTTCTTGTCCTGAGACCACGCAGCACTTCAGCATTCATCCTTTCCGCTTGGCCGTTGCTTCTCGGGTGAGCGAGAGACGCAAAACAGATTTTGCTGCCAAGGGCTTGAATGTACTGCATGAAGGTGCGGCTCATGAATTGCGTGCCGTTGTCGGTGATGATCCTGTCAGGAACCCCGAAACGGCAAACTAATCCTTTGAAGAACTTGACGGCCGATTGCGCTGTCACCTTCCTCACTGGCTCCACTTCTGGCCACTTTGTGAACTTGTCGATGGCGACGTACAAGTACTCAAAGCCCCCGGCAGCGCGGGGGAAGGGGCCCAAGATATCGAGCCCCCAGACCGAAAAGGGTCAGGAGAGAGGGATCGTTTGGAGAGCTTGAGCTGGTTGATGTATATTCTTTGAATGGAACTGGCATGCTTCACACTTGGTTACTAGCTCAGTCGCATCCTGGAGGGCGATGGGCCAATAGAAGCCTTGCCGGAAAGCTTTGCCGGCAAGTGCCCTTGACCCTATGTGAGAGCCACATATGCCTCCATGTACCTCTGCCAACAACTTTAGTCCGTCTTCCCGGCAGATACACTTCAATTTCACACCGTTTGGTCATTTTCTGTATAGTATGCTATCCACAAACTGATACATACTTGACTGGCGGGCTACTTTCTCAGCTTCTTCTTGCTCATCGGGAAGTTCTCCCATTTGAAGGAAACAGACTATCTGCTACGCCCATGCCGGAGCCTGTGGCTCGATGACAAGGACTAAAGGCTTCTCTTCGGTCATGGGAGCGCTTGCTTCTGTGGCAAGAACCTGTGGTTCTGCGCTAAGCCGCTGCTCATCGCCAAACGTGTCGTTGTTCCTGGCAGCATCCTTGCCGGTGGCTTCTGGGAGCTCTGCCGGAAAGTACTTGCCGGTACTCAACTTTCTTCTCTTACTGGCCTGCGTTGATGGAGTAACTGTGGGTTTATTCAAATGGAGCACAAAGGTTCCCGGTTCCACGGGAAGCTTTTGCGCAGCACACTTTGACAGGCTATCAGCAATGCCGTTTTTCGCACGAGGGATGTGCTCTGTTTGCAGCCCGTCAAAGTGTTCCTCCAATTTCCTCACTTCTTCCACATATGCTCTCATCAACGGGCTCTGGTAATCCTTATTCACTTGCTTCACAACGAGCTGCGAGTCACCGCGGATGATTAATTTCTTGATTCCAAGGTCCACTGCGATCCAAAGACCGGCAAGGAGCCCTTCGTACTCAGCAGTGTTGTTTGTAGCTTGCTCCCTGGGAAAGTGCATTTGGACCACGTACTTGAGGTGCTCCCCGGTGGGTGCGACAAGCAGCACTCCGACACCGGCGCCTTGCAGCGAAAAGGCACCATCAAAGTACATAATCCATTATGTTGTTGTTTCTTTGCCGGGGAGAGCCGTTTCTTGAATCTCTTCGTCTTGCGTTGGTGTCCATTCAGCAATGAACTCTGCCAAGGCTCTGCTCTGGATTGTTGAAGTGCTTTCAAACTTGAGTGCAAAGCTTGACAATTCCAACGCCCACTCCACTATTCTGCCGGTTGCCTCTGGATTTCTCAAGATGCGTTGCAGCGGGAAGCGAGTGACAACAGTGATCTCGTGTGCTTGGAAGTAGTGACGCAGCTTCCTCGAGGCCATAAGGAGGCCGAAAAGCAATTTTTGCACTCTAGAGTATCTCGATCTAGCCCCCTGCAGAAGGGAACTAACGAAATACACTGGTCGCTGCACCATTTTCTTCTTCGGCACCACTTGCTGATCAGCTTCATTTGCTTGCACTGTACCTGCCTTGTCGGCGTCAGGCCTTGCCGGAGAAGATTCCGGTTGTTGCTGGATGGGCTTGCCGTGGTTGCCTCCTCGTCATTGATTTCCCTCTGTGCCACTAATGCGGCACTAGCCACTTGATTCGTTGCCGCTACATATAGCAGCAACAACTCTTGTGGTCTAGGCGCAACTAGTGTTGGCGCAGAGGAGAGGTATCTTTTCAAGTCTTGCAGCGCGGACTCTGCTTCTGGAGTCCATTTCATTCGACCCGCCTTTTTCAAAATTTTGAAGAACGGCAAGGCGCGCTCGGCAGACTTTGAAATGAACCTACTCAAAGCAGCAATACAACCGGCAAGACGCCACACACCCTTGACGCTTTTCGGTGCTTGAATCTGCTTCGGCGCCAGCGTCCTCCCCGGGAAGCCTTCTTCCTTCCTCGGCACGTGCACACTTATCCGCCAGCGTGTAGAGCTCGTTGACGGTCTTGGGCAACTTGACGTTCATTTTCTCCCGCGTCCTCCGATTGCGCACATTCGTGTGAAAGGCGGCAATCACGGCTGCGAGGTGCATGTCTGGAATGTTGCGGTGCACACGGCTGAATCTCTGGATGTACTTGCGCAAGGTTTCACCGTCTCTTTGCGGGATCACCTGTAGATCGTTGGGCTGTCCAGGTGTCTTGTGGCCTCCGGTAAAGGCACCGACGAACTCGTTGCAGAGGTCTGACCATGAAGAGATGGAGTTCTCCGGCAAGTTCATCAGCCAAGACCTCACGTTGGGTTTCAGTGCCAACGGAAAGTAGTTGGCGAGGATTTTCTCATCTCTTCCTGCGGCAGCTTGTACGGCAATCATATAGATGCCCAGAAACTCTGTCGGGTTTAGCTTGCCGTCATATTTTTCCGGCACTTCTGGCTTGAAGGCTCGAACGGACGGCCACCGGACTTGCCGCAGCTCACGAGTGAAGGCAGGACACCCAACCTCGTAAGGTAGGTATCCGCCAACCCCTGGCGCAGGCTCATCGACGATGGGGCCGTTACGCGCGTCGGATTGACGGCGTGCCTCGCGGCGCCGTTCGATGGTGGTGCGGGCGTCTTCAGCCCGCCTGTCTTGCAGCACTTGCCGCTGATCTCGCCGCGCTCGTGGATCCAAAGACGCGATCGACATCTCGTCGGGTCCAAAAGACCGCTGGGCTTGTCGCGGCTGTTGGCGTTGCTGCTGTTGAAGCTGTTGCCACGGCGGCGACTGCACCGTTAGTGTAGTTCCGTCAGCGCGGCCACCAGCTGGAGATACCGGCGCCGGTTGCGGACGCCTTGAGGGTTCCGCTTGCTATGATTTACTGGCTTCGGCAAATCCAATCAAGCTCTGGATGGTGGCTCTCCACTCGTCCATCTTCTCTGCTGCCGGAGGGAAGTTTAGCAGCATCTGAGCTCACGCCATTGCTTCTGCCGCTGTGGCTGGCATGGCTGGGAGCGAAGAGCGCGACATCGCTCTACTCCTGGCAGAGCCAGTAGGAGCGCCATCGTGATTCAGCTGCCGCGGCACATGATCAGCAGCGGGTCGCCGTGGCGGAGGCGATGCCTGAGGATCTAGGATTTGGTCCACAGGTGTCTTGCCGTGAGGTCGCCGCTGCTCGGAGTCGTTGGCGCCGCTTGGGGTCGTACCGCACCCATTGTGTGAGGGGCGTGGCATCCGTCCAGAAGCAGCGTCCTTGGACGTCGCCGCAGCGGGGTCTCGGCTCGCGCCAGCCCGGGCGTCGCCGCTCCGGCGGCTGCGTTCGTCATCGCGGCGAGGAGGAGGAGGAGGAAGGCGCCCGCCCGCTCTGCCTGCGCCGTCGCGGCTCCGTTCAACAGAGGACCGAGGAGGTCGACCGGCTCCGTCGTGCTCGCCCCTTGCGCCGGCCGCGGTGGGTGTAACGACCGCGCCGCCCGCGCTGGTCGTGCCGATCGCAGTACCCGCGTCGCCCGCATTGGCTGCGCCGCCTGCGGGCGCGTTCGAGGTGGCCGTCATCGTGATGCCCTTCTTCTTGGGCGCCATCGATGGCGAGGAGGACGGTGATGAAGTTGATGATGAAGATGAGGAAGATGCGCGGTCCGCTGATCAAGATTCGCACAAACGCCACTCTCCCCCTACCCGGCGCGCCAAAGATGTCATGGCGGTACGACCATCTATGGGGCCATACGGCCCCTTGTGGTTCGACGGGGAAGATCGACGTGCACAAAGAGCATGAACAATGGAACGCGAGGGATTTTACCCAGGTTCGGGCCACTGAGAAGCGTAAAACCCTACTCCTGCTTTTGGTGTATTAGTGGTATGGGAGCACAGTACAAGGAGCGCTTCTCCCGGCAAGGTGCGGAGAGAGCAGCTACACGAGAGGTGCTTGTGTTTGAAAAGGGGTCCGAATCCTCTAAACTGTTGCCCTGGCCCTCCTTTTATAGTTCAAGGGGTTACCACAGTGGCAAAACAGTAATTACATCATGACTAGATAGCAAATAGTGCTATCATACCTAACTCTGCCAGTTTAGGACAAAGGCATTAAATGCAATGTTTAGGTGTCGTGTGGAGAGGTAGTCCCGGCAAGGTTCCCGCACCGCTTGCCCAGCTACCTCGTATTATCTTGACACGCCTCCTGGATGGGTGTCTTTTAGAGACAAATCTTGTCCCAGCGAGCTGACACATGTCCGCCAAGCCTCACCAACCACCCTGCGCGGTCGACACCTCGCCTGTTGACGAACACCTGTACGGTGAGGCGGAGCGCTGAGGGCTGGCATAAGCTTGCCGGCATGGAGCTTGCCGGGTCTTCACCTTGCCGGCAAGGAATGTCTTCATCTTTTGTACTAGTTGAGTGCCGTGCCTTGAGCTTCTCTCTGGTAGCTTCTTCGGCTGGACTTTGAATCTTGGTCTTGGCAGTTCCCGGCAAGGCCTTGGCCGGCAAGGAGGTTGCTACTGTCGGTGCATAAGTCAGGGTATAAAATACCCATGTTTTATACACCGACAAAGACCCTCTCGAAGAATCAAGGATTCGGAAAGGAAGGACAAGTCATCCAAGAGCTACACAAGAAGACATCAAGCTCATGTTGGTGAATGGATTTCCTGCTCCGACTCCGACAACCACTCCGAGAGAAGCTATCACTCCAACTCCGACTATAGTCAAGATGAAGGTGTTGCCGGACTTGCTCTTGTGTCATCCAACTCCTATGATCTCTTTGACTCACCAAATGAAGGAATTGGAAGATGCTTCATGGCAAAAGGCCCCAAGGTATCACACCCCGAGTATCTTGATTTCAATAGTGATGAAGATGATTTGCTAGGTGATGATGATTTACTTGTTGATAAGGCTAGTGATGTGAGCTATAATGAAAATGCTAGTAATCATGATAGTCAAGAGGAAACGAGTGACAATGCTATGAAGGAGATTGAGCATCTAACTAAAGAACTAAATGCTCTTAAGTTAGCTCATGAAACTACTCAAGAGGATCATAGAGAACTTCTAAGAACTCATGAGAAGCTACGCTTCGAGAAGCTAAATTTAGAGCAAGAGCATGAGTTTCTTAAAGCTATCAATGATGATCTTCGAAAGAAGAGTTCTTCATATCTTGCCAAACGTTTACTCTTGTCTACCTTTATGCCACAAATTAAACCTAAGCAAACTAGTAACAAGGGTAAAAAAAGTTCTACTTCTAGTAGTAACAATAACAATGCCATATCCAATGTTGTTGCTTCTAGTAGTTCTATTGATTCCACTAATGATTCTCTTAGCCAAGGTACACTTGAGCAAGAAAACAATCTATTGAAAGGAATTATAGAAAAAGGTGTCTACAAGAGCCTTGCCGGGAGTAAGTGATGTCTACTACGCAACTTTATTCTTGTAGACTCGTGTTGGGCCTCCAAGCGCAGAGTTTTGTAGGACGGTAGCAATGTTCCCTCAAGTGGATGACCTAAGATTTATCAATCCATATGAGGCGTAGGATGAAGATGGTCTCTCTCAAACAACCCTGCAATCAAATACAAGAAATCTCTTGTGTCCCCAACACACCCAATACAATAGCAAATTGTATAGGTGCACTAGTTCGGCGAAGAGATGGTGATACAAGTGTAGTATGGATAGTAGATATAGGTTTTTGTAATGTGATAATAAAAAAACAGCAAGGTAGCAAGTTATAAAACGGAGCACAAACGGTATTGCAATGCTTAGAAACAAGGCCTAGGGTTCATACTTTCACTAGTGCAATCTCTCAACAGTGCTAACATAGTTGAATCATATAACAATCCCTCAACGTGCGATAAAGAATCACTCCCAAGTTCCTATTAGCGGAGAACATAAGATAGAAATTGTTTGTAGGGTACGAAACCACCTCAAAGGTATCCTTTCCAATCAATCTATTGAGCTATTCCTATAAGTGTCACAAACAACCCTAGAGTTCGTACTAAAATAACACCATATGATACACATCAACCAACTCTAATGTCACCTAGACACTCCAATGTCACCACAAGTATCCGTGAGTTGATTATACGATATGCATCAAACAACTTCATAATCATAATATTCAATCCACACAAAGAACTTCAAGGAGCACCCCAAAGTTTCTATCGGAGAAAAGATAATGAAAACGTGCATCAACCCCTATGCATAGATTACCCCAATGTCACCTCGGGAATCCGCGAGTTGAGTGCCAAAACATACATCAAGTGAATCAATATAATACCCCATTGTCACCACGGGTATCCATATGCAAGACGTACATCAAGTGTTCTCAAATCTAAAATATTCAATCCGACAATAATGAAACCTCAAAGGGAAAAGATTCGATTCATCACAACAAAGATAGAGAGGGAAAAAACACCATATGATCCAACTATATTAACAAAGCTCGCGATACATCAAGATCATGCCATATCAAGAACACGAGAGAGAGAGAGATCAAACACATAGCTACTTGTACATACCCCTAGGCTCAAGGGTGAACTACTCCCTCCTCGTCATGGAGACCGCCGGGATGATGAAGATGGCCTCCGGTGATGATTCCCCCCTCCGGCAGGGTGCCGAAAAAGGGCTGTAGATGAGATCGTGGAGGTACAGAGGCTTGCGGCGGTGTAGTCGAAGTTCTAGGGTTATTTCTGGGGGTTTCTCTATTTATAGGATTTTTTGGCGTTGGAATCACACGAAGATGGGCTAAGATGGGCCCACGAGGCACCACGGCGCCATACCCCCTCCCCCGGCGCGCCCTGGTACCTCGTGGGCACCTCGTGGCTCTTCTGGTCCTCCCACGAAGCTTCCTGGTTCTCTTTTGTTCAAAAAAAAGCGTCAAAAAGTTTCACTGCATTTGGAGAACTTTTATTTATGCACAAAAAACAACACCACGGTAGTTCTGCTGAAAACAGCGTCAGTCCGGGTTAGTTCTAATCAAATCATACCAAAACCATATAGAATTGTTATAAATATGGCATGAATACTTCATAAATTATAGATACGTTGGAGATGTATCAACATCCTCAAGTTTAATTCCTGCTCGTCCTCTAGTAGGTAAATGATAAAAGAAATAATTTATGAAGTGTGAATGCTAGCATAGTGCATAAGTTTGATCAATGATAATTTCAATCACTTTTTCTAGCATCATAACAACAACTTTTTCTCATAAAAGTCAACATGATAAAGTAGCAATCAATTCACATGTTATGGTTCAAATAATGCATTCTCTTGAAACTTAACAACCTATGTTCTTAGTCACCAAACAGTTGCAATTCAACTTATCTTCAACAAAGTCTAAGTAAGAGTTCCACATACTCAATTATCATATAGTCTTCTATGATTGCTAGTACTCAAAGCATATTTTTAGAACAAATGGCATCCATCGAACACAGAGAAAGATAGGGGCTTAATGTTTTGCCTCCCAACTTATTTATCATAGAGATAATTGTCAACAGTAATAATTCATGATCAAATATATTTGAATGGCCATATGTGCATGGATTTTTCCCCACCACATGATGCGTGCCAACTAAAGAATAATTTAGGTTGAAATGAGAATGAATACTTATTGACTCTTGCATAAAAGTAAATACATAAAGTAAAAGATAGACCCTTCGCAGAGGGAAGCAGAGGTTGTCATGCGCTTTTTATTTTTGGATGTGCAAGCTCTTAATGCAAAGGAACGTCATGCTATATTGCCCCTTGTGATAGCAACCTTTATTATGCAGTCCGTCGCTTTTATTTCTTTACCATCACAAGTTCATACAACGCTTATTTTCCCTTGCAATAAAAGATCATACATATTTTAGGAGCAATTTTTATTGCTTTTTGCACCAATGACAACTTACTTGAAGGATCTTATTCAATCCATAGGTAGATATGGTGGACACTCATGGCAAGAAAATGGGTTTAATGGTTTTTGGATGCACAAGTAGTATCTCTACTTAGTACGAATTTTTGGCTAGCAAAAGATCCTAAGCAAGCACCACATGTTGGAGGATCCATAACAATATAACTTCTATGCAAATATAGCCAAACATAACTCATTACGCTGTCTTCCTTGTCCAACTTCAACTAATTTGCTCAAGTTTGAAAATAATTAATGGGTATTCACAATCATAAAAGATGTCCAAGATAATATATTTATATGTGAAAGTTCTCTTCCTTATACTAATCATTCATGAATTGCTTGTATGATCAATATTGTGATTGTCAAGCTTCAATAGATTTCACTTTCTAACCCAAATGTGAAACTACTACTAGACATGATACAAGCATATGAAGCACATATAATTTCAACTTTATGATATTCAATTCATTCAACAATTTACTCATAGGATATAAGTGAAGAACAAGAGTAAATGACAAACTACTCCAAAAAGATATAAGTGAAGACCAAATGAGTAGTTAAGTAAATAGGTAGCTATGTGAGGACTCTCTCTCATTTAAAATTTCAGATCTTGATAATTTTATTCAAACAACAAACAAAACAAAAATAAAAGGACACTCCAAGAATAGCACATAACACGTGAACAAGTAAAAACTTAGGCTAACCGATGGGTGTTGATGAAGAAAGGTGGGATGCCAACCGGGGCATCCCCAAGCTTAGTTGCTTGAGACTTCTTGGAATGTTATCTTGGGGTGCCCTAGGCATCCCCAAGCTTGAGCTCTTGTGTCTCCTTAATTCCTCTCATATCATGGCTTCTCCTAAATCTTAAAAACTTCATCCACACAAAACTCAACAAGAACTCGTGAGATAAGTTAGTATAAATCAACTCAAAACCTTAACATTCTATACTATAACAAATCACTAAAATTATAATTGAACATTGCATACTAAATGCCTCTGCATATTTGATACTCCTATCCACAAATAGAAATGTTAAACAAGCAACATATGCAAACAATGCAACTATAACCGAAATCTGTCTAAACAGAACATTCTGTAAAGGGTGAATAAGAATTCATACTTCCCTAACTCCAAAAATTCTGAAAAATGACCACGTGACATAGAACTCATGCATGCTTATTGTGTAAAAATTTAAAAAATTTATCATGTTCTGACTATTCAGGAATATTCTGGACATAACAGAAAACTTTCTGTTTTCAAACAGCAACACATGAACTTGCAAACTCAGCATGGTAAAGGCTATAATTGGCATTTTATTGAACTAAAAGATACAAAACATGATTATTGATAACAGCAAGCAAATCTCAACAAAATAAAATGATGCTCCAAGCAAAACACATATCATGTGACGAATAAAAATATAGCTCCAAGTAAGGTTACCGATAATGTTAAAGACGAAAGAGGGGATGCCTTCCGGGGCATCCCCAAGCTTAGTTGCTTGGGTATTCCTTGAATATTACCTTGGGGTGCCTTGGTAATCCCCAAGCTTAGGGTCTTGCCACTCCTTATTCTCCTCATATCGATATCTCACCCAAAACGTGAAAACTTCAATCACACAAAACTTAACGGAACTTGTGAGATAGGTTAGTATGATAGAAATAAATCATCCACTTAGGTACTGTCAAGAAAAGTTTCATAATTGTTCTCACATAATTACTAATGTATTCTATCATTTCCAAAATTTATATTACTCAATATAAGCTATGGAAACACTAAAACAAGCAAACTATGCACCGAAAACAGAATCTGTCAAAAACAGAACAGCATGCAGTGAGCGATTTAAAAACCATACTTATGTACCTCAAAAAATTCTGAAAAATTAGGACAACTTAAAAAATTTGTAACCCAATGATCTGTATAAATTTCAGAATTTTCTAACTCTCTAGTACAGAATAGAAATTCCAGCACTGGATGCAAAAGTTTCTGTTTTTGCACAGAATCGAATCAACAAGTATCCACACTATCCCAAAGGCTTTACTTGGCACATTATTGAAATAAAACATATAAAACATGATTACCACAGTATCTTAATCATGTGAACACAAAAAACAGTAGGGGTAAATGTTGGGTTGTCTCCCAACAAGCGCTTTTCTTTAATGCCTTTTAGCTAGGCATGATGATTTTAATGATGCTCACATAAGAGTAAAGAATTTAAACACAAAGAGAGCATCATGAAGTATACGAATAACACATTTAAAACTAACCCACTTTCTATTCATAGGGATTTTGTGACCAAATAATTTATGGGAGCAAGAATCAACTAGCATAGGAAGGCAAAACAAGTATAACTTCAAAACTTCAACACATAGAGAGGAAACTTGATATTTTTGAGATATGTAAAAGCATATGCTCCTCTATCATAATAATTTTCAGTAGCATCATGAATGAATTCAACAATATAACTATCACATAAAGCATTCTTTTCATGATCCACAAGCATAGAAATTTTATTATTCTCCACATAAGCAAATTTATTCTCATTCATAATAGTGGGAGTAAACTCAACAAAATAACTATCATGAGATACTTGATTGGAATAATCCAATTGAAAATTAAAATCATGATGACAAGTTTCATAGTTATCATTATTCTTTATATCATACATGTCATCACAATAATCATCATAGATAGCAACTTGGTTGTCATAATCAATTGAAACCTCTTCCAAAATAGTGGAATCATTATCACATAGAGTTGACACTCTTCCAAACCCACTTTCATCATTATAATCATCATAAATAGGAGGCATGCAATCATCATAATAAATTTGCTCATCAAAACTTGGGGAACTAAAAATATCATCTTCATCAAACATAGCATCCCCAAGCTTGTAGCTTTGCATATCATTAGCATCATGGATATTCATAGAAAGCATACTAACAACATTGCAATCATGCTCATCATTCAACGATTTTATGCCAAACATTTTATTGAATTCTTCTTCTAACACTTTGGCACAATTTTCCGATCCATCATTTTCAAGAAAGACATTATAAGGACGAATAATATGAGGCAACCTCAATTCCATTTTTTTGTAGTTTTCTTTTATAAACCAAACTAGTGATAAAACAAGAAACTAAAAGATTTGATTGCAAGATCTAAAGATATACCTTCAAGCACTCACCTCCCCGGCAACGGCGCCAGAAAAGAGCTTGATGTCTACTATGCAACTTTATTCTTGTAGACTCGTGTTGGGCCTCCAAGCGCAGAGTTTTGTAGGAAGTAGCAATTTTCCCTCAAGTGGATGACCTAAGATTTATCAATCCGTGGGAGGCATAGGATGAATATGGTCTCTCTCAAACAACCCTGCAATCAAATACAAGAAATCTCTTGTGTCCCCAACACACCCATTACAATGGCAAATTGTATAGGTGCACTAGTTCGGCGAAGAGATGGTGATACAAGTGTAGTATGGATAGTAGATATAGGTTTTTGTAATCTGAAAATAAAAAAATAGCAAGGTAGCAAGTGATAAAATGGAGCACAAACGGTATTGCAATGCTTAGAAACAAGGCCTAGGGTTCCGCTTGCTGTGATTTACTGGCTTCGGCAAATCCAATCAACCTCTGGATGGTGGCTCTCCACTCGTCCATCTTCTCTGCTGCCGGAGGGAAGTTTAGCAGCATCTGAGCTCGCGCCATTGCTTCTGCCGCTGTGACTGGCATGGCTGGGAGCGAGGAGCGTGACATCGCTCTACTCCTGGCAGAGCCAGTAGGAGCGCCATCGTGGTTCAGCTGCCGCGGCACATGATCAGCAGCGGGTCGCCGTGGCGGAGGCGATGCCTGAGGATCTAGGATTTGGTCCACAGGTGTCTTGCCGTGAGGTCGCCGCTGCTCGGAGTCGTTGGCGCCGCTTGGGGTCGTACCTCCCCCATTGTGTGAGGGGCGTGGCATCCGTCCAGAAGCAGCGTCCTTGGACGTCGCTGCAGCGGGGTCTCGGCTCGCGCTAGCCCGGGCGTCGCCGCTCCGGCGGCTGCGTTCGTCGTCGCGGCGAGGAGGAGGAGGAGGAAGGCGCCCGCCCGCTCTGCCTGCGCCGTCGCGGCTCCGTTCAACAGAGGACCGAGGAGGTCGACCGGCTCCGTCGTGCTCGCCCCTTGCGCCGGCCGCGGTGGGTGTAACGACCACGCCGCCCGCGCTGGTCGTGCCGATCGCAGTACCCGCGTCGCCCGCATTGGCTGCGCCGCCTGCGGGCGCGTTCGAGGTGGCCGTCATCGTGATGCCCTTCTTCTTGGGCGCCATCGATGGCGAGGAGGACGATGATGAAGTTGATGATGAAGATGAGGAAGATGCGCGGTCCGCTGATCAAGATTCGCACAAACGCCACTCTCCCCCTACCTGGCGCGCCAAAGATGTCATGGCGGTACGACCATCTATGGGGCCATACGGCCCCTTGTGGTTCGGCGGGGAAGATCGACGTGCACAAAGAGCATGAACAATGGAACGCGAGGGATTTTACCCAGGTTCGGGCCACTGAGAAGCGTAAAACCCTACTCCTGCTTTTGGTGTATTAGTGGTATGGGAGCACAGTACAAGGAGCGCTTCTCCCGACAAGGTGCGGAGAGAGCAGCTACACGAGAGGTGCTTGTGTTTGAAAAGGGGTCCGAATCCTCTAAACTGTTGCCCTGGCACTCCTTTTATAGTTCAAGGGGTTACCACAGTGGCAAAACAGTAATTACATCATGACTAGATAGCAAACGGTGCTATCATACCTAACTCTGCCAGTTTAGGACAAAGGCATTAAATGCAACGTTTAGGTGTCGTGTGGAGAGGTAGTCCCGGCAAGGTTCCCGCACCGCTTGCCCAGCTACCTCGTATTATCTTGACACGCCTCCTGGATGGGTGTCTTTTAGAGACAAATCTTGTCCCAGCGAGCTGACACATGTCCGCCAAGCCTCACCAACCACCCTGCGCGGTCGACACCTCGCCTGTTGACGAACACCTGTACGGTGAGGCGGAGCGCTGAGGGCTGGCATAAGCTTGCCGGCATGGAGCTTGCCGGGTCTTCACCTTGCCGGCAAGGAATGTCTTCATCTTTTGTACTAGTTGAGTGCCGTGCCTTGAGCTTCTCTCTGGTAGCTTCTTCGGCTGGACTTTGAATCTTGGTCTTGGCAGTTCCCGGCAAGGCCTTGGCCGGCAAGGAGGTTGCTACTGTCGGTGCATAAGTCAGGGTATAAAATACCCATGTTTTATACACCGACAAAGACCCTCTCGAAGAATCAAGGATTCGGAAAGGAAGGACAAGTCATCCAAGAGCTACACAAGAAGACATCAAGCTCATGTTGGTGAATGGATTTCCTGCTCCGACTCCGACAACCACTCCGAGAGAAGCTATCACTCCAACTCCGACTATAGTCAAGATGAAGGTGTTGCCGGACTTGCTCTTGTGTCATCCAACTCCTATGATCTCTTTGACTCACCAAATGAAGGAATTG
The DNA here is from genome assembly GCA_039707655.1 of Elymus sibiricus. Taxonomy (NCBI): domain Eukaryota; kingdom Viridiplantae; phylum Streptophyta; class Magnoliopsida; order Poales; family Poaceae; genus Elymus; species Elymus sibiricus. The sequence goes on along the minus strand of CM077664.1, from coordinate 107,887,360 downwards.
GAAGATGCTTCATGGCAAAAGGCCCCAAGGTATCACACCCCGAGTATCTTGATTTCAATAGTGATGAAGATGATTTGCTAGGTGATGATGATTTACTTGTTGATAAGGCTAGTGATGTGAGCTATAATGAAAATGCTAGTAATCATGATAGTCAAGAGGAAACGAGTGACAATGCTATGAAGGAGATTGAGCATCTAACTAAAGAACTAAATGCTCTTAAGTTAGCTCATGAAACTACTCAAGAGGATCATAGAGAACTTCTAAGAACTCATGAGAAGCTACGCTTCGAGAAGCTAAATTTAGAGCAAGAGCATGAGTTTCTTAAAGCTATCAATGATGATCTTCGAAAGAAGAGTTCTTCATATCTTGCCAAACGTTTACTCTTGTCTACCTTTATGCCACAAATTAAACCTAAGCAAACTAGTAACAAGGGTAAAAAAAGTTCTACTTCTAGTAGTAACAATAACAATGCCATATCCAATGTTGTTGCTTCTAGTAGTTCTATTGATTCCACTAATGATTCTCTTAGCCAAGGTACACTTGAGCAAGAAAACAATCTATTGAAAGGAATTATAGAAAAAGGTGTCTACAAGAGCCTTGCCGGGAGTAAGTGATGTCTACTACGCAACTTTATTCTTGTAGACTCGTGTTGGGCCTCCAAGCGCAGAGTTTTGTAGGACGGTAGCAATGTTCCCTCAAGTGGATGACCTAAGATTTATCAATCCGTATGAGGCGTAGGATGAAGATGGTCTCTCTCAAACAACCCTGCAATCAAATACAAGAAATCTCTTGTGTCCCCAACACACCCAATACAATAGCAAATTGTATAGGTGCACTAGTTCGGCGAAGAGATGGTGATACAAGTGTAGTATGGATAGTAGATATAGGTTTTTGTAATGTGATAATAAAAAAACAGCAAGGTAGCAAGTGATAAAACGGAGCACAAACGGTATTGCAATGCTTAGAAACAAGGCCTAGGGTTCATACTTTCACTAGTGCAATCTCTCAACAGTGCTAACATAGTTGAATCATATAACAATCCCTCAACGTGCGATAAAGAATCACTCCCAAGTTCCTATTAGCGGAGAACATAAGATAGAAATTGTTTGTAGGGTACGAAACCACCTCAAAGGTATCCTTTCCAATCAATCTATTGAGCTATTCCTATAAGTGTCACAAACAACCCTAGAGTTCGTACTAAAATAACACCATATGATACACATCAACCAACTCTAATGTCACCTAGACACTCCAATGTCACCACAAGTATCCGTGAGTTGATTATACGATATGCATCAAACAACTTCATAATCATAATATTCAATCCACACAAAGAACTTCAAGGAGCACCCCAAAGTTTCTATCGGAGAAAAGATAATGAAAACGTGCATCAACCCCTATGCATAGATTACCCCAATGTCACCTCGGGAATCCGCGAGTTGAGTGCCAAAACATACATCAAGTGAATCAATATAATACCCCATTGTCACCACGGGTATCCATATGCAAGACGTACATCAAGTGTTCTCAAATCTAAAATATTCAATCCGACAATAATGAAACCTCAAAGGGAAAAGATTCGATTCATCACAACAAAGATAGAGAGGGAAAAAACACCATATGATCCAACTATATTAACAAAGCTCGCGATACATCAAGATCATGCCATATCAAGAACACGAGAGAGAGAGAGATCAAACACATAGCTACTTGTACATACCCCTAGGCTCGAGGGTGAACTACTCCCTCCTCGTCATGGAGACCGCCGGGATGATGAAGATGGCCTCCGGTGATGATTCCCCCCTCCGGCAGGGTGCCGAAAAAGGGCTGTAGATGAGATCGTGGAGGTACAGAGGCTTGCGGCGGTGTAGTCGAAGTTCTAGGGTTATTTCTGGGGGTTTCTCTATTTATAGGATTTTTTGGCGTTGGAATCACGCGAAGATGGGCTAAGATGGGCCCACGAGGCACCACGGCGCCATACCCCCTCCCCCGGCGCGCCCTGGTACCTCGTGGGCACCTCGTGGCTCTTCTGGTCCTCCCACGAAGCTTCCTGGTTCTCTTTTGTTCAAAAAAAAGCGTCAAAAAGTTTCACTGCATTTGGAGAACTTTTATTTCTGCACAAAAAACAACACCACGGTAGTTCTGCTGAAAACAACGTCAGTCCGGGTTAGTTCTAATCAAATCATACCAAAACCATATAGAATTGTTATAAATATGGCATGAATACTTCATAAATTATAGATACGTTGGAGATGTATCAACATCCTCAAGTTTAATTCCTGCTCGTCCTCTAGTAGGTAAATGATAAAAGAAATAATTTATGAAGTGTGAATGCTAGCATAGTGCATAAGTTTGATCAATGATAATTTCAATCACTTTTTCTAGCATCATAACAACAACTTTTTCTCATAAAAGTCAACATGATAAAGTAGCAATCAATTCACATGTTATGGTTCAAATAATGCATTCTCTTGAAACTTAACAACCTATGTTCTTAGTCACCAAACAGTTGCAATTCAACTTATCTTCAACAAAGTCTAAGTAAGAGTTCCACATACTCAATTATCATATAGTCTTCTATGATTGCTAGTACTCAAAGCATATTTTTAGAACAAATGGCATCCATCGAACACAGAGAAAGATAGGGGCTTAATGTTTTGCCTCCCAACTTATTTATCATAGAGATAATTGTCAACAGTAATAATTCATGATCAAATATATTTGAATGGCCATATGTGCATGGATTTTTCCCCACCACATGATGCGTGCCAACTAAAGAATAATTTAGGTTGAAATGAGAATGAATACTTATTGACTCTTGCATAAAAGTAAATACATAAAGTAAAAGATAGACCCTTCGCAGAGGGAAGCAGAGGTTGTCATGCGCTTTTTATTTTTGGATGTGCAAGCTCTTAATGCAAAGGAACGTCACGCTATATTGCCCCTTGTGATAGCAACCTTTATTATGCAGTCCGTCGCTTTTATTTCTTTACCATCACAAGTTCATACAACGCTTATTTTCCCTTGCAATAAAAGATCATACATATTTTAGGAGCAATTTTTATTGCTTTTTGCACCAATGACAACTTACTTGAAGGATCTTATTCAATCCATAGGTAGATATGGTGGACACTCATGGCAAGAAAATGGGTTTAATGGTTTTTGGATGCACAAGTAGTATCTCTACTTAGTACGATTTTTTGGCTAGCAAAAGATCCTAAGCAAGCACCACATGTTGGAGGATCCATAACAATATAACTTCTATGCAAATATAGCCAAACATAACTCATTACGCTGTCTTCCTTGTCCAACTTCAACTAATTTGCTCAAGTTTGAAAATAATTAATGGGTATTCACAATCATAAAAGATGTCCAAGATAATATATTTATATGTGAAAGTTCTCTTCCTTATACTAATCATTCATGAATTGCTTGTATGATCAATATTGTGATTGTCAAGCTTCAATAGATTTTACTTTCTAACCCAAATGTGAAACTACTAGAAGACATGATACAAGCATATGAAGCACATATAATTTCAACTTTATGATATTCAATTCATTCAACAATTTACTCATAGGATATAAGTGAAGAACAAGAGTAAATGACAAACTACTCCAAAAAGATATAAGTGAAGACCAAATGAGTAGTTAAGTAAATAGGTAGCTATGTGAGGACTCTCTCTCATTTAAAATTTCAGATCTTGATAATTTTATTCAAAAAACAAACAAAACAAAAATAAAAGGACACTCCAAGAATAGCACATAACACGTGAACAAGTAAAAACTTAGGCTAACCGATGGGTGTTGATGAAGAAAGGTGGGATGCCAACCGGGGCATCCCCAAGCTTAGTTGCTCGAGACTTCTTGGAATGTTATCTTGGGGTGCCCTGGGCATCCCCAAGCTTTAGCTCTTGTGTCTCCTTAATTCCTCTCATATCATGGCTTCTCCTAAATCTTAAAAACTTCATCCACACAAAACTCAACAAGAACTCGTGAGATAAGTTAGTATAAATCAACTCAAAACCTTAACATTCTCTACTATAACAAATAACTGAAATTATAATTGAACATTTCATACTAAATGCCTCTGCATATTTAATACTCCTATCCACAAATAGAAATGTTAAACAAGCAACATATGCAAACAATGCAACTATAACCGAAATTTGTCTAAACAGAACATTCTGTAAAGGGTGAATAAGAATTCATACTTCCCTAACTCCAAAAATTCTGAAAAATGACCACGTGACATAGAACTCATGCATGCTTACTGTGTAAAAATTTAAAAAATTTATCATGTTCTGACTATTCAGGAATATTCTGGACATAACAGAAAACTTTCTGTTTTCAAACAGCAACACATGAACTTGCAAACTGAGCATGGTAAAGGCTATAATTGGCATTTTATTGAACTAAAAGATGCAAAACATGATTATTGATAACAGCAAGCAAATCTCAACAAAATAAAATGATGCTCCAAGCAAAACACATATCATGTGACGAATAAAAATATAGCTCCAAGTAAGGTTACTGATAATGTTGAAGACGAAAGAGGGGATGCCTTCCGGGGCATCCCCAAGCTTAGTTGATTCGGTATTCCTTGAATATTACCTTGGGGTGCCTTGGGAATCCCCAAGCTTAGGGTCTTGCCACTCCTTATTCTCCTCATATCGATATCTCACCCAAAACGTGAAAACTTCAATCACACAAAACTTAACGGAACTTGTGAGATAGGTTAGTATGATAGAAATAAATCATCCACTTAGGTACTGTCAAGAAAAGTTTCATAATTGTTCTCACATAATTACTACTGTATTCTATCATTTCCACAATTTATATTACTCAATATAAGCTATGGAAACACTAAAACAAGCAAACTATGCACCGAAAACAGAATCTGTCAAAAACAGAACAGCATGCAGTGAGCGATTTAAAAACCATACTTATGTACCTCAAAAAATTCTGAAACATTAGGACAACTTAAAAAATTTGTAACCCAATGATCTGTATAAATTTCAGAATTTTCTAACTCTCCAGTAAAGAATAGAAATTCCAGCACTGGATGCAAAAGTTTCTGTTTTTGCACAGAATCGAATCAACAAGTATCCACACTATCCCAAAGGCTTTACTTGGCACATTATTGAAATAAAACATATAAAACATGATTACCACAGTATCTTAATCATGTGAACACAAAAAACAGTAGGGGTAAATGTTGGGTTGTCTCCCAACAATCGCTTTTCTTTAATGCCTTTTAGCTAGGCATGATGATTTTAATGATGCTCACATAAGAGTAAAGAATTTAAACACAAAGAGAGCATCATGAAGTATATGACTAGCACATTTAAAACTAACCCAGTTTCTATGCATAGGGATTTTGTGAGCAAATAATCTATGGGAGCAAGAATCAACTAGCATAGGAAGGCAAAACAAGTATAACTTCAAAACTTCAACACATAGAGAGGAAACTTGATATTTTTGAGATATGTAAAAGCATATGCTCCTCTCTCATAATAATTTTCAGTAGCATCATGAATGAATTCAACAATATAACTATCACATAAAGCATTCTTTTCATGATCCACAAGCATAGAAATTTTATTATTCTCCACATAAGCAAATTTATTCTCATTCATAATAGTGGGAGTAAACTCAACAAAATAACTATCATGAGATACTTGATTGGAATAATCCAATTGAAAATTAAAATCATGATGACAAGTTTCATAGTTATCATTATTCTTTATATCATACATGTCATCACAATAATCATCATAGATAGCAACTTGGTTGTCATAATCAATTGAAACCTCTTCCAAAATAGTGGAATCATTATCACATAGAGTTGACACTCTTCCAAACCCACTTTCATCATTATAATCATCATAAATAGGAGGCATGCAATCATCATAATAAATTTGCTCATCAAAACTTGGGGGACTAAAAATATCATCTTCATCAAACATAGCACCCCCAAGCTTGTAGCTTTGCATATCATTAGCATCATGGATATTCATAGAAAGCATACTAACAACATTGCAATCATGCTCATTATTCAAAGATTTTATGCCAAACATTTTATTGAATTCTTCTTCTAACACTTTGGCACAATTTTCCGATCCATCATTTTCAAGAAAGACATTATAAGGACGAATAATATGAGGCAACCTCAATTCCATTTTTTTGTAGTTTTCTTTTATAAACCAAACTAGTGATAAAACAAGAAACTAAAAGATTTGATTGCAAGATCTAAAGATATACCTTCAAGCACTCACCTCCCCGGCAATGGCCCCAGAAAAGAGCTTGATGTCTACTATGCAACTTTATTCTTGTAGACTCGTGTTGGGCCTCCAAGCGCAGAGTTTTGTAGGACAGTAGCAATTTTCCCTCAAGTGGATGACCTAAGATTTATCAATCCGTGGGAGGCATAGGATGAATATGGTCTCTCTCAAACAACCCTGCAATCAAATACAAGAAATCTCTTGTGTCCCCAACACACCCATTACAATGGCAAATTGTATAGGTGCACTAGTTCGGCGAAGAGATGGTGATACAAGTGTAGTATGGATAGTAGATATAGGTTTTTGTAATCTGAAAATAAAAAAACAGCAAGGTAGCAAGTGATAAAATGGAGCACAAACGGTATTGCAATGCTTAGAAACAAGGCCTAGGGTTCATACTTTCACTAGTGCAATCTCTCAATAGTGCTAACATAGTTGAATCATATAACAATCCCTCAACGTGCGATAAAGAATCACTCCCAAGTTCCTATTAGCGGAGAACATAAGATAGAAATTGTTTGTAGGGTACGAAACCACCTCAAAGTTATCCTTTCCAATCAATCTATTGAGCTATTCCTATAAGTGTCACGAACAGCCCTAGAGTTCGTACTAAAATAACACCATATGATACACATCAACCAACTCTAATGTCACCTAGATACTCCAATGTCACCACAAGTATCCGAGAGTTGATTATACGATATGCATCAAACAACTTCATAATCATAATATTCAATCCACACAAAGAACTTCAAGGAGCACTCCAAAGTTTCTATCGGAGAAAAGATAATGAAAACGTGCATCAACCCCTATGCATAGATTACCCCAATGTCACCTCGGGAATCCACGAGTTGAGTGCCAAAACATACATCAAGTGAATCAATATAATACCCCATTGTCACCACGGGTATCCATATGCAAGATGTACATCAAGTGTTCTCAAATCTAAAATATTCAATCCGACAATAACGAAACCTCAAAGGGAAAAGATTTGATTCATCACAACAAAGATAGAGAGGGAAGAAACACCATATGATCCAACTATATTAACAAAGCTCGCGATATGTCGGTGTATAAAACATGGGTATTTTATACCCTGACTTATGCACAGATGGTGGCAACCTCCTTGCCGGCCAAAGCTTTGCTGGGAACCGCCAAGATCACGATTCGGAGTCCAGCCGCAGGAGCTACCAGAAAGAAGCTCAAAACACAACACTTGACTAGTACCAAAGATGAAGACATTCCTTCCCGGCAAGGCTGAACCGGCAAGGTGAAGACCCGGCAAGCTCCGTGCCGGCGAGCTTAAGCCAGCCCTCCAGCGCTCCACCTCGCTGCACAGGTGTTCGCTGATGTGTGAGGTGTCGATCACGCAGGTTGGTTGGTGAGGCTTATCGGGCACGTGTCAGCACGCTGGGACAAGGTTTGCCCCTAACGACACCCGTTCAAGAGGCGTGTCAGGGTAATACGAGATAGCTGGGCAAGCGGTGCAGAAACCTTGCCGGGACTACCTCTCCACATGACACCTAGTGTCGCATTTAATGCCTTTGTCCCAAATTGGCAGAGTTAGGTACGATAGCACTGTTTGCTATCTAATCGCTATGTAATTACTGTTTTGCCACTGTGGTAACCCCTTGAACTATAAAAGGAGGGCCAAGGCAACAGTTTAGAGGATTCGGACCCCTTTTCAAACACAAGCACGTCTCGCGTAGCTGCTCCCCGCGCGCCTTGCCGGAACAGGCGCTCCTTGTACTATGCTTCTGCACCATCAATACACCAAAGGCAGGAGTAGGGTTTTACGCTTCCCAGCGGCCCGAACCTGGGTAAATCCCTCGCGCTCCCCATTGTCCATGCTCTTTGTGCACGTCGACCTCCCCCGCCGAACCACAAGGGCTACATGGCCCCATAGATGGTCGTACCCCGACATCTTTGGCGCGCCAGGTAGGGGAGATGTCGCTTGCGCGAACCTTGACCAGTGGGTTGCGCGTCTTCTTCATCATCTTCATCAACTTCATCCTCGTCCTTCTCGTTGTCGATGGCGCCCAAGAAGAAGGGCATAACGATGACGGCCACCCCGCACGCATCCGCGGGCGGCGCAGGCGGCGCGGCCAATGCGGGCGGCGCGGATACCGCGGTTGGCACGACCAGCGCAGGCGGCGTGTTCGCCATGCCCACCATGGTCGGCACAGGGGACGAGCACGCCGGAGGCAATCGACCTCCTCGGTCCTCTGACGTACGGAGCCACGACGGCGCAGACAGAGCGGACGGATGACCTCCTCCTCCTCCTCGCCGCGCAGGCGAACGCAGCCACCGGAGCAGCAATGCCCAGGGCGGCACGAGCCGAGATCCCTCTGCGGCGGCGTCCAAGGATGCTGCTTCAGGACAGACGCCGCGCCCCTCGCACAATGGGCACGGTGCAGCTCCGAGCGGCGCCAACGACTCCGGGCAGCAGCGACCTCACGACAAGACTCCTGTGGATCAAATCCCAGATCCTCAGGCACCACCTCTGCCACGGCGACCTGCTGCTGATCATGTGCCATGGTAGCAAGACCACGATGGCGCTCCTACTGGCTCTGCCAGGAGTAGAGCGACGTCGCGCTCTTCGCTCCCGGCCATGCCAGCCACGGCAGCGGAAGCAATGGCGCGAGCTCAGATGCTGCTGAACTTCCCTCCAGCGGCAGAGAAGATGGATGAGTGGAGAGCCACCATCCAAGGCTTGATTGGATTCGCCGAAGCCAGTAAATCGCAGCAAGCAGAGCCCTCACGGCGTCCGCAAGCAGCACCGACATCTCCAATCGGTGGCCGCGTTGACGGTACTACGCTAACGGTGCAATCGCCGCCACGTCAACCGCCTCAACAGCAGCAATGCCAATAGCCACGACAAGCCCAGCAATCTCTTGGACCCAACGAGATGTCGATAGCCTCTTCAGATCTACGGGCATGGCAAGATCAGCGACAAGTGCTGCGAGACAGGCGGGCAGAAGACGCCCGCACCACCATCGAACGGCGCCGAGAGGCGCGTCGTCAATCCGACGCGCACAACGGCCCCGTTGTTGATGAGCCTGCGCCAGGGGTTGGCGGATATCTACCTTACGAGGTTGGGTGTCCTGCCTTCACCCGCGAGCTGCGGCAAGTCCGATGGCCGTCCGTTCGAGCCTTCAAGCCAGAAGTGCCGGAAAAATATGACGGCAAGCTGAACCCGGCAGAGTTTCTAGGCATCTACACTATTGTCGTGCAAGCTGCCGGAGGAAAAGATGGGAAAATCCTCGCCAACTACTTCCCGTTGGTACTGAAACCCAATGTGAGGTCTTGGCTGATGAACTTGCCAGAGAACTCCATCTCTTCGTGGTTAGATCTCTGCAACGAATTCGTCGGTGCCTTTACCGGAGGCCACAAGGCCCCTGGACAGCCCAGCGACCTGCAAGTGATCCCGCAAAGAGATGGCAAAACTTTACGCAAGTACATCCAGAGATTCAGCCGCGTACACCGCAACATTCCAGATGTGCACCCCGCAGCCGTCATTGCCGCCTTTCACACGAATGTGCGTAATCGGAGGATGCGGGAAAAAATGAACGTCAAGTTGCCCAAGACCATCAACGAGCTCTACACGTTGGCGGATAAGTGTGCACGTGCTGAGGAAGGAAGAAGGCTTCCCGGGGAGGACGCTGGTGCCGAAGTAGATTCTGACGATGACGATGCTGTCACCCCGGGGAAGAAAGGCCGGAAGCGCAACAGGAAGTGCAAAGGCAAAACTGTTATGGCTGTCGAAGGCTCCGGCAACTCCGAGTCCGCCAAGAAAGCCAAGACTGAGAACTCCGGCAAGGAGGCTGCTGTATGCGCCGCTTGCCAGGAAGCGGCGGCAAACGAGAAGGCCGGCAAATCAGATGGTCCATACTGCAAAATTCACCACACCAAAGGCCATGATCTCCAAGAGTGCCGGCAAGTCGAACACCTTGTTGAGAAGCAGAAGGCTGAATACGAGAAGCGCGACAAGGAAAAAGGCCAAGATGGTGCCGGTGGATCCAGCAAAAAGGGCCGTGGTGGTCGAGGAGGCCGCCGCGGCAAGGCCAAGCAGCAGAAAGAAAAGCCTGCTAGGGGTCGTGAGAAGAAAAAGGGAGATGATGGAAGTGAAGAAGAAGAGGACGATGATCAGACCAGCGAACAAGAATTCCAAAAGGCAACTGAGGCCATGTGCGTTGACGGGGGCGCATCTTTGCACTACTCTCACCGCCAGCTTAAACAGTGGGCTCGTGAGGTTAACGCGACGGAACCGGCAATGGGCTCTCAAAAACCACTCAAATGGTCACACACGCCTATCATCTTTGATGCTGAGGACCACCCTGATCGCATAACTGCGGTCGGGTGTTTGCCGTTGCTGGTTTCCCCAACAATTCGCAACCTCCAAGTAACGAAGATGTTAGTTGACGGTGGGGCTGGTCTGAATCTAATCTCTCCGGAGGTAATCAAGAGGCTACAGATTCCCGACGAGGAGCTCAAAAAGATAGGCACCTTTCAAGGGGTGAACCCGGGAAGAAGCCAGCCCAAGGGAAAGATCACGTTGGCGGTAACGTTTGGTGGGGAACTGAACTATAGGACGGAAAAGATTGTCTTCGACGTCGTCAAGATCCCCTTGCTGTACAATGGAATTCTTGGCCGCCCGGCCTTGGCAAAATTCATGGCAGCATCCCACTATGCTTACAACACGTTGAAGATGCCAGGGCCGATGGGTGTCATTTCCGTCAACTCCGACAAGAAAGATGCGGTCATCTGCGTCGACAAGATGTACAGAGATGCGGTTGCAGCAGAAGCCGCCAAGGTACCAGCTTCCGCCAAGAAAAAAGAAAGCAAGAAATCCGGCAAAGCCTCTAGCAAGGATTCCGGGAAGCGCACCTCTTTGGAGTGCTGCGCACCTGTTGAAGACTTGCCGGAGTGCTCCACTGGTAAGAAATCCAAAGCCACTGCACCGACAACCAAGAAGGTGCCGGCGAGGGAGGACGGCACTGACGGTACTTTCACCATCAGCGCCACCCTTGACAGCAAATAGGAAAGTGCGCTCGTTGCCTTCCTGCGGGCGAATGTCGATGTGTTCGCATGGCGACCATCCGACATCCCCGGTGTTCCCAGGGAGGTAATTGAGCACCACCTTTCCGTTTGTCCCCACGCTCGGCCCGTCAAACAAAAAGTCCGAAAGCAAGCTTTGGAGCGGCAACAATTCATTGCCGAAGAAATCAAGAAACTCGAAGCGGCAGGCCTGGTCAGAGGAGTGCTACATCCCACTTGGCTGGCAAATCCAGTGGTGGTGCGCAAAGCAAACGGGAAGTGGAGACTTTGTATTGATTACATGGATATCAACAAAGCATGCCCGAAGGACCCTTTCCCCTTATCGCGCATCGATCAAATTGTAGACTCTACTTCTGGCTGTGATTTGCTCTCCTTCCTTGATGCATATTCTGGATACCATCAAATATTCATGGCCAAGGAGGATGAAGAGAAGACTGCATTCATTACTCCATGTGGCACGTACTGCTTCATATGCATGCCCTTCGGATTAAAGAGTGCCGGTTCAACATTTGCAAGAGCGGTCCAAATCGGTTTTGAGCCCTAGCTGCACAGGAATATAGAAGCATACATGGATGACATAGTGGTCAAAACCAAGGATGAGTCTACCCTTATTCAAGACTTGGAAGAGACATTTGCGAACTTGCGCAAAATCAACTTGAAGCTCAATCCTGAGAAGTGTGTGTTTGGTGTCCCGTCCGGCAAGCTTCTCGGATTTTTTGTATCTCAACGAGGAATTGAAGCAAATCCCGACAAGATCAAAGCAATTGAGCAGATTCAAGCACCGAAAAGCGTCAAAGATGTGCGGCGTCTTGCCGGTTGTGTTGCTGCCTTGAGTAGGTTCATTTCAAGATCCGCTGAGCGCGCCCTACCGTTTTTCAAGATTTTGAAAAAGGCAGGGCCAATGAAATGGACTCCGGAGGCGGAGGCCGCGCTGCAGGACTTGAAAAGATACCTCTCCTCCACGCCAACACTGGTTGCGCCAAGACCACAAGAGCCGTTGATGCTATATATAGTGGCAACGAATCAAGTGGCTAGTGCCGCACTAGTGGCGTAGAGGGAACTCGATGACGAGGAAACAGCCACGGCAAGCCCGCCCAGCGACAAACCGGAGTCTTCTCCAGCAAGATCTGGTGCCGATAAGTCAGAAACAGGGCAAGCAAATAAAGTTGATCAACAAACAGTGCCGAAGAAGAAAGTGGTGCAGCGACCAGTGTATTTTGTTAGTTCCCTTCTGCAGGGGGCTAGATCGAGATACTGTGGGGTGCAGAAGTTGCTTTTCGGTCTCCTTATGGCCTCGAGAAAACTGCGCCACTACTTCCAAGCACACGAGATTACTGTCGTCACTCGCTTTCCGTTGCAACGCATCTTGAGAAATCCAGAGGCAGCCTGCATGATAGTGGAGTGGGCGTTGGAATTGTTAAGCTTTGCACTCAAGTTTGAGAGCACTTCAACCATCCAGAGCAGGGCTTTGGCGGAGTTCATCGCCGAATGGACGCCAACGCAAGACGAAGAAATTCAAGAGACAGCTCTCCCCGGCAAAGAGACAGCAAAGGAATGGGTCATGTACTTTGATGGTGCCCCATCAACGCAGGCCAACAAGAGAAGAAAGTTAAGTACCGGCAAGTACTTTCTGGCAGAGCTCCCAGAAGCCGCCGACAAGGATGTTGCCGGAAACAACAATACGGTTGCCGGTGAGCAGCCGCTTAGCGCAGAACCACAAGTTCTTGCCGCAGAAGCAAGCGCTCCCGTAGCCGAGGAGATGCCTTTAGTCCTTGTCGTCGAGCCACAGGCTCCGACGTGGGCACAGTAGATAGTCCATTTCCTTCAAACAGGTGGGCTTCCCGATGAGCAAGAAGAAGCAGAGAAAGTAGCCGTCAGTCAAGTATGTATCAGTTTGTGGACAGCATCCTATACAGAAAATGACCAAACGGTGTGAAATTGAAGTGCATTTGCCGGGAAGATGGACTAAAGCTATTGGCGGAGATACACAGAGGCATATGTGGCTCTCACATAGGATCAAGGGCTCTTGTCGACAAAGCTTTCCGACATGGCTTCTATTGGCCCACTGCCCTCCAGGATGCGACTGAGCTAGCAACCATGTGTGAAGCATGCCAGTTCCATTCAAAGAGCATACATCAACCAGCTCAAGCCCTCCAAACAATCCCTCTCTCCTAGTCCTTTTCGGTCTGGGGGCTCGATATCTTGGGCCCCTTTTCCCGTGCTGCCGGGGGCTTTGAGTTCTTGTATGTCGCCATCGAAAAGTTCACAAAGTGGCCTAAAGTGGAGCCAGTGAGGAAGGTGACAGCGCAATCAGCCGTCAAGTTCTTCAATGGATTAGTTTGCCGTTTCGGGGTTCCTAACAGGATCATCACCGACAACGGCACACAATTCACGAGCCGCACCTTCATGCAGTATATCCAAGACCTCGGCAGCAAAATCTGTTTTGCATCTGTTGCTCACCCGAGAAGCAACGACCAGGCAGAAAGGATGAACGCTGAAGTGCTGCGTGGCCTCAAGACAAGGACCTTTGACAGGCTGCGCAAGTGTGGGAGGCACTGGATTGATGAGTTGTCGGCGGTTCTTTGCTCACTCAGAACGACACCAAATCGAGCTATCGGCCAAACACCCTTCTCCCTAATCTATGGTGCAGAAGCGGTGCTCCCCACGGAACTCATATACGGGTCACCTCGAGTGCTTGCTTACGATGAAGCTGAGCAAGAGCGGCTGCGGCAAGACGACGCGTTGCTCCTTGAGGAAGATTGTCTTCGGGCGGTTGTGCGAGCTGCACGCTACCAGCAAGCCTTGCGCCGCTACCATAGCCGAAAGTGCACGCCCGAAGCCTTGAGGAAGGCGACCTTGTTCTTCGGCGTGTTCAGTCCGCCAAGGGATCAAACAAGTTGACGCCGAAGTGGGAAGGCCCTTACCGGGTAGTACGAGTCACCAGGTCTGGTGCAGTCCGTCTGGAGACCGAAGATGGCACCTCGGTGCAGAACTCATGGAATATTGACCATCTTCGCAAGTTCTACCCGTGAGGCACAGTTGTCGGGTCATGTCCCGGCAACACCCTTTGTACAAGCCTTGTCGATCAGACATGTAACCCTTTGTACAAAGCCAGGCGCAGATCCTGTGCATAATAAAGCTAAGTGTTTCGCAACTCCTCATACATGTTCATTTATGTGTCGATGCATGTGATGTTGTGATTTACGCTTTAGTTTGTATGAAATGACTGATGAGCCGTCAAGGTTCCCAAACCGCTCTTTTCTCTTCTTTCTTTTTCTTAAAAGGATGAGGAGGTTCCCTCGCATGCAAGTTTCCCGGAGGGAGTGGAGATGGGGGACCATTCTTAACGACGTTCAAGTGATAATTTTTTACAACAAGAGAAACGGCACAAGGAAAAGCTAAGTTGCAAAAACTTTTAAAAAAATTCCCTATTACATTCGCGTTCCCCCTTGAACGGTTTAGAGCTTTGTATGAGAAACCTGCACGCGAGAGGAACCTTGTCGCGATCAGTCCGCGCCCTAGGTTGCCTCGAGTCCGCTCGGCAAGCTTGGCGGCTGCTGTCGGCGTACGACACCTATGGGATCACTCGGATCTCTTTTACGGTTCGGCAGAGGAAAAGGTGTACACAAAGAGCAGATCCAATGATCAACGCGGGGATCTTTACCCAGGTTCGGGCCGCTGAGAAGCGTAAAACCCTACTCCTGCTTTGGTTTATTGTGGGTGTTGAGCTCAGGTACACGGAGCGCTTCTTGATGAACAGTACCAGAGAGGCGGCTGCACATGCAACTGGGCCAAAATGAACTCCCAAGAGCCGATCTCCCTGTAGCTTCGCCTTGGGCCTCCTTTTATACGTTCAAGGGGTCACCAATAGTGGCGAACATGACGTACCATAGGTGTAAAGTAGCTACAGGGTTACATGCTTATCACTGACAACTCAAGACAAAACGCATTAAATGCGATTGCCTCGGTGTCCCTTAGCTTCTTGGGGACGGGAAAAGGGCCCGTCCCATCAGCACCGCTTAACTCCCTCTGCCGCTAATGCCATGACACGCAACCAGGAGGACAAGCCCTAAACGACAGGCTGGTCGCTGTGCTGGAGCGGTGGCAGGGCGGTGGAATCTTGCCGGGTGCGGGGCCTTGCCGGACGTGGGGCCTTGCCGGGCCCTCGCGAGCCTTCCTGGCAAGATCTTGCCGGGAAGCCTAGTCTTCGGTCTCCTGACTTCTGGTCATTAGTTTGAATGTCTTCTCGATAATCTTGCATCTGCTTCCAGCTATTCTCTGGCAGGCCTTGCTGCTGGTACGGCTACAACTGTCCGTGCACAAGTATGGGGTGCTAAAGGATCCAAACTTTAGTACACCGACAGGAGCCCCCGGGCCTAGGCCATACACGGGTGCGAGGCGTTGTTGGGCTAGGCCCAAACAGTGCACGGGCATGCATGGCAGGAGTTAACTGTCATATCATCTTGTTTACTGCGCCCCCCCATGATGCACGCTAAACGCGGAACGTGGGAGACGTGCGCGGAATGACCGCAGCAGTAATGCGCTCGTACAGGTGCCTTCACATCGACTAGTAAAGAGACGGCTCTGCGCCTTCCCTATAAAAGAGGAATCCGCAGAGGCACTGCTCATTTACCTTTCATCATTTCCAATCTGGAAACCACCATCGTCTTCTTCCTCGAACTTGAAGAAGAGCTTCTCCATTCATCCGCCACCCTCACGCCTTCGCCACCCCCGGCCTCCGCTTCCACAGTCGCCATGCTGCCCAAAGCAGGCAAGGGCAAGGCGGCGAAGACCATCGTCTCGGATGCAGAGGCGGAGAAGGCTGATCTGGTGGAGATGCGGAAGAAGCATGCCGTCTTCGCCCCGACGCTCAACATGCGCGCTCTGGCTGAGCGGTACATGTGCATGTGGGGGAGGACAACGAGGGCTCACCCTGCGACTCGCGTGCTTCCAGCTTCCGTCGAGGGCGGCCCAGATACATTCCCTTTCTTTGCTGCTTACTTTTATTGCGGGCTCTGCCCTCCTTTCTCTGATTTCTTCGTCGACATCATGTACACATACGGCTTCCGCCTCTTGGATTTTACGCCGAATGCCGTGACATGCTTGTCAGTCTTCGCCCACCTCTGCGAAAACTTTGCCGGAGTAATCCCCAATACAGCCCTCTTCCGCCACTATTTCATTCCCCGCATCGAGACAGGAGACGCCCTTTCTGGTTCTATCACTTGGATTCCAAGGGCGTGGAACAAGGATATATACCCAGACGGCCTCTACCGTAAGAAGTGGGAAGAATGGCGGGGCGAGTGGTGCTGGATCAAGGAGAAGGACCCCCAGCCGTTCTACGCGCTCCGGCAAACAAAGGTGGTTCGCGGCAAGGATTGGAGCAGCCTCGATCCTCAGGATGAGAAGCTCACAGTCGCAATTACCAGGATCCACCGTCTCAAGGCTGCCGGGCTCACAATAGTGATGGTTGGAGCCGATTTTCTCCGCCGCCGTATCGCTCCTCTGTAGAACAGGGGGAGGCCAGCCTGGGATTTCAAGAATGCGGCAGATATCATGAGGCTGCGCCCTGGTCTGAATAATAACTTGACGGTCTTGCAGCACACATCTCTCTGCCACAAGCTGTTCCGGCCTGACGGGAAGTACAGGTTGCCGGCCGGCGTAGTTCCCCTGTCTAACAACTCTGCTCTGGGCTCAATCATCGCCATGATGCCGGTGTGCAACGCTCACGGCCTTGACGGACATTGGGGCGAGCCATCATCAGAGCGCGTACAGGAGTTCTTTGATAGCTTGTCAGAGAAGGCCGTCCGGGAAGAGACAACTCTCATCTGCCCTACCACTGATGAGGAAGTGGCTTATATTACCAGCAGGGCGGAAGAAGTGAATCTAGCCGTAGAGGCCGGCAACTTTGGCTTCACGGAAGAGGAAGCCGGTGAAGAAGAAGCAACGTTGGAGGAGACCCTTGTCGGGCAAGGCGAGGTTGCCGGGGAGCAGAGTGGCATAGTTGCCGGGAGCTCTTCCACCGAGGGCACAGCCGAAGAGCAGCTGCACGGGGAGTTCCCAGCTCCGGAGAAGAAGAAACGCGTTCTTCGGAGAGCCATCTCTGGCGCACCAGCACGTCAGCCTCCCTCGAGTGACGAGGGTCCCGGCAAGGGGGCAGCCGGCAAGGCTGTGCAGCGGCAAGAAGCCCAACATCAACCAGTGCGTCGTACGACACGCGCGACCGCGGCCGCAACTGAAGCGGCGGGGGCATCTCATACGGCGGCACAGATGGCCAGAGCAACAGGATCTCACCAATATGCTACTTTTGACGCAGCCAAGCGCCCCAGGACCCCTTCTCCACCCCCTCACACGGACAGTGTAGAGGTCGACTTTGACCTCTCCTCTTTTAGTCCGAAAAGAGAAGAGTAAGGATCCTTGCCGCATCTTTCAACTTCTGAATTTCTGGTTTTGCTTAACTCATTTGCTTTGCTTTGGCATGTCCCCGCAGAGACACGGAAATGTTGGCGCAAAGGATGGCGAAGAGGGCGAAGACTTCAACGGGCGACGAGCCTTCGGTAAGCACTGCAGGTGCGCCAGAGACCATCATCATCAGCCCGGAGCCCAGCCCTCGACGCAGCCCCCAGCCCAGCCCCCAGCGTGAGCCCATTACTCATTTTCCGCTGGTGAGCATTGGGGTGAGTATCTTCGCTATTGACATTACTGGGCATGTAGGATAAGAACGGCAACAAGGAGAGCCATTGGAGGCCGTCCTTGACGTGCCGCCTCCGTCGACCACGCCGCCTAGAGATGAACCTTCGGCAAGGGTTTTCACTGGCGAGCCCATTCGTGTTGAAGAGGAGCGGACAAGCACGGGCGCTGGCGGTCCTACATTGGCAACCAACGTTGCCGGGAAGGGAGAAGCCACCTCTCAACAGCTCGGCACAGGTAAACCGCTTGCCTTGGTGCACTTGTCATTTTTTTTCTTTCAATCTTGGTCTCATTTCTCGTTTCCCTTCTTGGCTTCCAGATATCCCTTCGATGGAGCAGATGGATGTTGATGCTGTCATCGAAGAGATCGCCAGGGATGCTGCGTCGATGCTGACAGGGTCGCAGCTGACGAGGCCGCCAAGGCCGCGCAGGAAGGAGCCACCGAGGAGTCCGCTGAGGGGGCTGGCAAGGAGGCAAGCGACCATACTGACGGCATTCCTGCCGCAGGAGCGCCTGGCGCTACACCGGTCACGGAGCCCCCTGTCGCTAGCGAGGCGGTTGTCGAGGATCAACCGTCAACACCCGATGCCCCCCCGTCAAGCAGGTACCTCAAGGTTGGCGACAACCTGTTCGTCAACATGCCAGGGATGGCAAGCACCGGGATGCCATCTGAAGGAGGAACTCTTGACGAAGACGTCATTGCTGCTGCCGGACTCAAGGTTACTGACGAGCAACACGCCAGCAGCGGCAGGCCCAGGGAAGAGCAGCTTCTCCAAGCTATGAACGATAACTTCCAAGAGCTTCAGGCGCTCCACCGCACCCGCAAAGAGAAGCTGGACTCCAAGGCAGCAGTTGTTGAGGCGGCGGAGGCAGATTTCCAGAAGTGCGTTGAGGAGACGCAAGTCTGGTATGCCGAAGCCTTCCAGGAACTGACGGCTGGCCGGGATCAGCTGAACCAGAGCTAAACCGAGCTCCTCCTTAAGCAGGCCGACGTCGAGAAGGCACAGGAGGAAGCTGCACAGCAGGCTACGGCAGCAGAAGCTCGTTTGACGGAGCGTTGTATTGGGCTCGATGCTCACGAAGAGGATCTTGCCGCTCACGAGGAGGCACTTGCCGCCAAGCTCCGCAGCAAGGATGAAGAGATTGAGAAACTCGTCGCGTTGCGAACCCAGGAGCTGGAGCAGAGGCACAAGGAGATGCTTGAAGCTCTGGTCACAACCCACGCCGGCAAGTTAAAGGAAGCCATCGATGCCGCCAAAGCTGCAGAGGCCGCCAAGGAGCTGGGTGACAAGGTGAAGAGGCTGGAAGTAGATCTTGAGGGCTACGGCAAGGAGATCTCAATGCTCAAAGCCGACAGAGAGAAAACTCTCTACAGCTTGGCGGAGATGCAGACTGCCATGTCCGACAAGATCAAGGAGCTCTCTTCAGCCAACAAATTCATTGCTGATCTAACCCTGAAGCTGGCGACGCTGGATGAGTCTCTTGAGAACAGCAAAGCTCACAAGAGGGCCTTGATTAAAGATCTCCAGAATGAGAGGAACTTGCTCAACAGCGCTGCCGCCACTTATAATGAATTTGAGGCAGGCGTGAAGATCTGGACTGAGCGCCTTGTCGATGTCGTGGAAAGGCTTGCCGCTGAACTGTCCACCATGGGCCTGCAAGTCTTCAACTACTCTTCTGACGATAGGGTGTCGACAAGCGCCAAGATGACCATGTTCTTCGAGGGCATGGTCGACGCCCTCAAGCAGCTCCAGTCTGATCGAGCATCCCATTTGGCGAACGAATCCCGCAGGCTCTGCCGGGCTGTCCTCTCCAAGGTGCTCGTCAAAGTGGTGCACAAGAATCCCGGCATCGACCTCACCAACGTTCTCGCCAGCTTGCCGGAGGGTGTAGATCTCAAGGCGCTCGAAAGGCTTGTCGCGCCCATCATCGACAGAGTGAGCCAAGTCAAGAGGGTTGAGGGCCAGCGCAGGGACTAGCCACTTCGCACCATCTTGTCATCGCCATTCCATGTAAAAGACAATATTATCTTTAGTTAGAATCATAGCGACCAGTAACATAACTTGCCGTGTTGTGGATGAATGGATGCTGTTTCTCTTGCTCGATTGCTTTCTTTGTACGGTTCATGCCCTACTCTTACTGGTAACTTGCCGGTGCGCGCGCCCTGCCGCGAGCGCTTTGAGGAACGGATCCTTAGCAGCCTGCTGGAGGTGTCGCTACCGGCAAGGTACCTTGACGTTTTCAGTGCAGCCACTTAAGCTGTTGAGCGGACTCGAAACAGAGTAAGGGCGCAATCCGATTACGATAAGGTTCCTTCGCGTGCAGGTTTTCCATACAAAGGCCGAAATCGTTCAAGGAAAATAATTCTACAATAAAATTTGCTTAAAAGTTTTGCAACTTAGCTTTTCGTTGATGTACTCCTTATAGCAATTGACTTGAACGTCGCCTGTCGGTGTCCATACCATCACCATTTCCTCCCCCGGCAAATGTGTATGCGAGGGAACCTTCTGTCCTTTGAGAAAAAGAAAGAAGAGAAAATAGAGATATGGAACCTTGGCGGTTCATTAGCATGCCATTTCCCTCGTCTGATTTCTCCCTGTATGGTTTATGCCCTACGCTTAACGGGATCTTGTCGGGCACGCAACCTCCGCGAGAGCTTTGAGGAACGGATCCTTAGCAGCCTGCTGGAGGTGTCGCTGCTCTCGACAAGATTCCTTGACGTTTTCAGTGCAGCCGCTTAAATTGTTGAGCGGACTCGAAACAAAATAAGGGCGCAACCGATCACGACAAGGTTCCTTCGCGTGCAGGCTCACCATACAAAAGCCGAAATCTTTCAAGGAAAATAACGGAAGCGAGCATAATACAATATCTCAGATACACATGCATATAGATTAACATGAAAATCGACAAGAATTGTAAAACAAACCCGGCAACCGCGCCTTATGGGTAGAACTTATGAAGGTGTTCGATATTCCAGGAGTTGCTCACTTGGACGCCATCTTCGGTCTCCAGGCGGACTGCGCCGGGCCTGGTGACTCGTACTACCCGATAAGGGCCTTCCCACTTCGGCGTCAACTTGTTGGAATTCTTGGCCGACTGAACGCGTCGAAGAACAAGGTCGCCTTCCTCAAGGCTTCGGGCATGAACCTTGCGGCTATGGTAGTGGCGCAAGGCTTGCTGGTAGCGTGCAGCTCGCACAGCAGCCCGAAGACGATCTTCCTCAAGGAGCGTGGCGTCATCTTGGCGCAGCTGCTCTTGCTCAAGCTCATCATAAGCGAGCACTCAAGGTGACCCGTATATGAGTTCCGTGGGGAGAACTACTTCCGCTCCGTAAACTATGGAGAAGGGAGTCTGGCCAGTAGCTCGATTTGGTGTCGTTCTGATTGACCAAAGAACCGCCGGCAGCTCATCAATCCAGCTTCTTCCGCACTTGCGCAGCTTGTCGAAAGTTCTTGTTCTGAGTCCTCGCAGCACTTCAGCATTTGCCCTCTCCGCTTGGCCGTTGCTCCTCGGGTGAGCAACAGAAGCAAAACAAATTTTGCCGCCAAGGTCTTGGACGTACTGCATGAAGGTGCGGCTCGTGAACTGCGTACCGTTGTCGGTGATGATCCTGTTTGGCACACCAAAACGGCACAATATTCCCTTGAAGAACTTGACGGCTGACTGTGCTGTCACCTTTCTCACTGCTTCCACTTCCGGCCACTTCGTGAACTTGTCGATAGCAACGTACAAGTATTGGAAGCCCCCGACAGCGCGGGGAAAGGGGCCCAATATGTCGAGCCCCCAGACCGAAAATGGCCAGGAGAGAGGGATTGTCTGAAGGGCTTGAGCTGGCTGATGCAATTGCTTTGAATGGAACTGGCACACTTCACACTTGGTTACTAGTGCAGTTGCATCCTGGAGAGCAGTGGGCCAAAAGAAACCTTGCCGGAATGCCTTACCGACAAGAGCTCTTGAGCCTATGTGGGAGCCACATAAGCCTCCATGAATCTCTGCCAACAGCTCCAGTCCATCCTCCCGAGGAATACACTTCAATTTCGCACCGTTTGGTCTTTTTCTGTACAGGACGCTGTCAATGAACTGGTACATATTAGACCGACGGGCTACTCTTTCCGCCTCTTCCTGCTCTTCAGGGAGTTCTCCTGTCTGAAGGAAATGGACGATGTGCTGCGCCCATGTTGGAGCCTGGGGCTCGACAACAAGGACTAAAGGCATCTCTTCGGCCGTGGGAGCGCTTTCTTCTACGGCAAGGGCCTGAGGCCCTGCCGGAGCATGTGGCTCCCCGGCAAGCTTGGCGTTGTTCCCGGCAACTTCCTTGTCGGCGGCTTCTGGAAGCTCTGCCGGAAAGTACTGGCCGGAATTCAACTTCCTCTTCTTGTCTTGCCTCGTCGATGGTGTTACGGATGGCTGAGTCAAGCGGAGCACAAAAGTTCCTGGTTCCACAGGTAACTTGAGGGCAGCACGCTTTGACAGGTCGTCGGCGATGTTGTTCTCCGGATGAGGAACATGCTCCGTCTGCAACCCGTCAAAGCGCTCCTCCAGCTTTCTCACTTCATCTACGTATGCTTCCATCAACGGGCTCTGGTAATCTTTGTTGACTTGCCTGACGACAAGTTGCGAGTCACCTTTGATGATGAGCTTCTTGATTCCTAGGTCCGCCGCGATCCGGAGACCGACAAGCAGCCCTTCATACTCTGCAGTATTGTTTGTTGATCTCTCCCGGGGAAAGTGCATCTGGATTACATATTTGAGGTGCTCTCCGGTGGGTGCGACAAGCAGCACGCCAGCACCAGCGCCTTGCAGCGAGAAAGCCCCGTCGAAGTACATAATCCATTCTCGATATGTTTCCTTGCCGGGGATGGATATCTCTTGAATCTCTTCGTCTGGCATCGGTGTCCATTCTGCAATGAACTCTGCCAAGGCTCTGCTCTAAATAGTTGAAGTACTTTCAAACTTGAGACCAAAGCTTGACAGTTCCAACGCCCACTCCACAATCCTGCCGGTTGCATCTGGGTTTCGTAAAATCCGTTGCAACGGGAAGCGAGTGACGATGGTGATGTCATGTGCTTGGAAGTAATGGCGCAGCTTCCTCGAGGCCATAAGGAGGCCGAAGAGCAACTTCTGCACACCAGAATATCTTGATCTAGCCCCCTGCAATAGGGAACTGACAAAATAGACCGGGCGCTGCACCATCTTCTTCTTCTGCATTGTTTCATTTGGCTGCGCAGATCCTGCCTTGTCGGGACCAGACTCTGCCGGGGAGGAGCCCAGCTCGTCGCTTGACGGGCTTGCCGCTGCCGCTGCTTCTTCCGCGACTTCTCTCTGCGCCACCAGCGCAGCACTAACCACTTGATTCGTTGCCGCTAGATATAGCAGCAACGACTCTTGTGGTTTAGGTGCGACTAGAGTTGGCGGAGAGGAAAGGTACCTCTTCAAATCCTGCAGCGCTGCCTCCGCCTCCGTAGTCCATTTCATTGGACCCGCCTTCTTCAAGATTTTGAAGAAAGGCAGGGCGCGCTCAGCAGATTTGGAGATGAACCTGCTCAGAGCAGCAACGCAGCCGGCAAGTCAACACACATCTTTGACACATCTTGGTGCCTCAATCTGCTCAATTGCCTTGATCTTGTCGGGATTTGCTTCGATTCCACATTGAGATACAAAGAACCCGAGAAGCTTGCCGGATGGAACGCCAAACACACACTTCTCAGGATTGAGCTTCAGATTGATCTTGCGCAGATTTGCAAATGTCTCTTCCAAATCTTATATGAGCGTTGCCTTGTCCTTGGTTTTGACCACTATGTCATCCATATAAGCTTCCATATTTCTATGTAGCTGGGGCTCAAAACCAATCTGGACCGCTCTCGCAAATGTTGAACCAGCACTTTTCAACCCGAAAGGCATACGTATGAAGCAATACGTACCGCATGGGGTGATAAATGTGGTTTTCTCTTCGTTTTCTTTCGTCATGAAGATCTGATGATATCCTGAATAGGCGTCAAGAAACGATAACAGGTCGCTGCCAGCAGTGGAGTCCACAATCTGGTCGATGCGCGGTAAGGGGAAGGGATCTTTTGGACATGCTTTATTGATATCTGTATAGTCGATACACAACCTCCATTTCCCATTCGCCTTGCGCACTACAACTGGATTGGCCAACCATGTTGGGTGGAGCACTCCTCTGACTAGACCTGCCGCTTCCAGTTTCCTGATCTCTTCAGCAATAAATTCTTGCCGCTCCAAAGCTTGCTTCTTCGCCTTCTTCTTGATGGGCCGCGCATGAGGATAGACAGCAAGGTGGTGCTCAATCACCTCCCTGGGAATACCGGGGATATCAGATGGTTGCCATGCAAACACATCGATATTCGGCCGCAGGAAGGCAATGAGCGCGCTTTCCTATTTGTCATCGAGGGTGGAACTCACGGTGAAAGTTCCTCCCGTACCATCCTCCTGGACGGGCACCTTCTTAGTTGCTGGTGGAGCCGCCTTGGATTTCTTGCTCTTGCCGATGGAGCTCTCCGGCACATCCTCAACGGGAGCGCAGCACTCCGAGGAGGCGTGCTTACCGGAGTGTGTGCTAGAGGTCTTGCCGGTCTTCTTCCCCCCGGGAGCTTTGGCGGCAGGAGCAAGTGCCTTGGCGGCAGGTGCTGCAACTGCCTCCCGGTAGAGTTGGTCGGTGCAAATAAGCGCATCCTTCTTGTCGGAGTTGATAGTGATGACGCTCATCGGCCCGGGCATCTTCAACGTATTATAGGCGTAGTGTGATGCCGCCATGAACTTGGCTAGCGCCGGTCGACCAAGAATTCCATTGTATGGCAATGGAATCTTGGCGACGTCGAAGGTGATCTTCTCTGTTCTGAAGTTCAGCTCACTACCAAATGTTACTGGCAGCGTGATCTTGCCCTTCGGCTGGCTTCTTCCTGGATTGATCCCTTGGAACGTGCCCGTTTCCTCGAGATCTTCGTCAAGAATTTGCAACTTCTTGATTACATCAGGCGAGATCAAGTTCAAACCGGCCCCACCGTCAACTAACATTTTTGTCACCTTGAGGTTGCGGATCGTTGGTGAAACCAACAACGGCAAACACCCGACCGCAGTTGTGCGATCAGGGTGATCCTCGGTGTCAAAAATGATAGGCGTGTGGGACCATTTCAATGATTTCTGGGCATCGACCGACGGCTCTGTTGCATTAATCTCACGCGCCCACTGTTTAAGTCAGCGGTGAGAGGAATGCAACGAGGCGCCTCCGTCAACGCACATGGCTTCTGTAGCTCTCTGGAACTCGTGCTCGCTGGACTCGTCGCCCTCTTCGTCTTCATCGTCACCCCCCTTTTCTTGGTCGCGGCCTCGAGCGGGCCTCTCCTTTTGTTGCTTGGCCTTGCCGCGACGACCTCCTCGACCACCGCGTCTCTTGCCAGACCCCTCAGCACCAGCCTGGGCCTTCTCCTTGTCTCACCTGTCATATTCGGCTCTCTGCTTCTCGACAAGCTGCTCAACTTGCCGACAGTTTTGGAGATCGTGACCCTTGGTGCAATGGATCTTGCAGTACTGCTTGCTGGAGCCCTCCGGCTTGTCGGCAGCCGCCAAGGCTTGACATAAGGCACACCCGGCAACTTCCTTGCCGGGGCCATCAGTCTTGACCTTCTTGGCGGTGCTGATGTTGCCGGACCCCTAGACGGCAAGCACAGCCTTGCCCTTGCGCTTCTTGTTCCGCCGTCGGCCTTTCTTCGCCGGGGCGGTGGCATCTTCGCCTTTAGAGTCGACGTCCGCGCCAGCATCCTCGCCGGTGAATCTCCTCCCCTCCTCGGCCCGAGCACACTTGTCGGCCAGGGCGTAAAGCCCGGCAACATTCCTGACTTTGTTCATCGCGAGCTCTTCTCGCATATTGCGGTTGCGCACGTTCTGATGAAACGCGCTGATGACTGCGGTAGGATGAACGTCCGGGATGTTGTGCTGGATATGGCTGAACCTCTGGATATACTTGCGCAAGGTTTCTCCTTCTTTCTGGGGGATGAGATGCAAATCACTTTCTTGGCCAGGAGCCTGGTGGCCCCCAGTGAAAGCGCCAACAAACTCATGACACAGATCTGCCCACGAGGAAATGGAATTCTCCGGCAGATGCATCAACCATGACCTGACGTTGGGTTTAAGCACCAACGGGAAGTAGTTGGCGAGTATCTTGTCGTCTCGGCCCCCGGCAGCCTGTACCGCAATGGTGTAGACGCTTAGGAACTCTGACGGGTGGGTCTTGCCGTCGTACTTCTCCGGCACCTCCGGCTTGAAGGTACGGGAATTGGGCCACTGGACTCGCCGCAGCTCATGAGTAAACGCTGGACAACCCACCTCGTAAGGCAGGTTGCCAGAGTACCCTGGCGCAGGTTCATCAATATTGGGTCCCGCGCGCCTGTCGGACTGACAGTGCGCTTCCCGCCGCCGCTCGATGGTAGTTTGAGCATCTTCCTTGCTCCGTTCCCAGAGAACTAGACGTTGATCACGGCGAACCCGCGGATCAGATGACGCCGTGGAATCGCCATCATAGGCGTTGATCCGCCGGGTTAGCGACCGCTGTTGTGGCAGCGGAGGGGAGCGCATCATAGATGCACCGCCTCCGGTCTTTTCACCATCAGGACACACCGGCTCGGCAGACTGTTGCCTTGAAGGCCCAGCCTGCTGTGGTCTGTCACCATTAGCGAAGCCGATGAGACTCTGGATGGCGGATCTCCATTCTTCCATCTTCTCCGCAGCGGGAGGGAAGTCTAGGAGCAATTGAGCTCGCGCCAATGCTTCTGCCGGTGTAGGCGGTGGCGACAGGTGCGAAGAACGTGAGGTGCTCTGACTTCTAACCGTGTTAGAAGGAGCACCATCACGGTCTTGTGACCGCGCCCTGCTTCCACCAGCGGGTTGGCGTGCATGTTGGCCCCGCGCATCTTGGGAGTGATGCGCAGGGGTTCTTGCATGGGGGCGCCTAGAGCCACCAACGTCGCGGCGCTGCACGTCGCGCACGACCTGAGAAGGCCGCGACGCATGCGCCGGCGTGGGTGTCTTGGAAGGCGCCGTCCCGTCCTTGGAGTTCGCTGCACCACCCGTAGGTAGTACGGCTCCGTCCTTAGACCTGGTAGCATGCGGGTTGACGTTGGTGTTGCGAACGACGCTACTCGCCTGGCTCTGGTCGCCAGAACGTCGTGGAGGCTCGAGACCTCCACCTCCTCCACCAGCGCTCACACCGTCGCCCGTCCGGGTAGGTACGGGTAGGCCGGACGCGGATGGATCAACCACCGTAGCACCCTTCTTCTTGGGAGCCATGGCGATGAAAGTGATCAAGAACTGGCGCGTTGACCGCTGGATCGGGTTCGCGCAACCTCTCCCCCTACCTGGCGTGCCAAAGATGTCGACGTACGACACCTATGGGATCGCTCGAATCCCTTTTACGGTTCAACAGAGGAAAAGGTGTACACAAAGAGCGGATCCAATGATCAACGCGGGGATCTTTACCCAGGTTCGGGCCGCTGAGAAGCGTAAAACCCTACTCCTGCTTTGGTTTATTGTGGGTGTTGAGCTCAGGTACACGGAGCGCTTCTTGATGAACAGTACAAGAGAGGCGGCTGCACATGCAACTGGGCCAAAATGAACTCCCAAGAGCCGATCTCCCTGTAGCTTCGCCTTGGGCCTCCTTTTATACGTTCAAGGGGTCACCAACAGTGGCGAACAGGACGTACCATAGGTGTAAAGTAGCTACAGGGTTACATGCTTATCACTGACAACTCAAGACAAAACGCATTAAATGCGGTTGCCTCGGTGTCCCTTAGCTTCTTGGGGACGGGATAAGGGCCCGTCCCATCAGCACCGCTTAACTCCCTCCGCCGCTAACGCCATGACATGCAACCAGGAGGACAAGCCCTAAACGACAGGCTGGTCGTTGCGCTGGAGCGGTGGCAGGGCGGTGGAATCTTGCCGGGTGCGGGGCCTTGCCGGACGCGGGGCCTTGCCGGGCCCTCGCGAGCCTTCCCGGCAAGATCTTGCCGGGAAGCCCAGTCTTCGGTCTCCTGACTTCTGGTCATTAGTTTGAATGTCTTCTGGATAATCTTGCATCTACTTCCAGCTATTCTCCGGCAGGCCTTGCCGCTGGTACGGCTACAACTGTCCGTGCACAACTATGGGGTGCTAAAGGACCCAAACTTTAGTACACCAACAGCTGCGTTCTGGCCCGGCAAGTCACCTTGCCGGCGGCGGCACTTCCAGCAGGCTGCTAAGGACCCGTTCCTCGAAGCGCTCACAGCAAGTGTGCGCACTGGCAATCTTCCGATAAGCGTAGGGAACACAAATCATACAAAGGCGGAATAAAACAAGGGGAACGATGCACATACATTCAAGCGGTGCAAGTTATGTTACATCACAGAAGTAGTGCTGGGCTAACAGAAGATTAACTGTATCTTGAACATGACAGCACAATGGTGGATGTAGTGGCAAGCTCAGTCTCGGCGGTTGCCTTGGACCCTGGGGATTTGGAGAACCTTGTCGGCAAGAGGGGCAACGATCTTGTCGGCAGCGGTGACGTCTATGCTATCCGGCAACCTCCTAAAGATCTCGGAGAGATCAAGGCCGGGATTGCGATGAGCGATCTTGAGCAGCACCATGTACACAATTTCACGCGCACAAGAATGGATAAGAATCCGCGGGGTCTTTGTCGCCTTCAGGGAGCACCACGGGCGCCTTGTGATCCTTGGTGTCCCTCCCCCACATGTACACGTACCTCCTGATCAGCTCATTGGCGTCCAAGGACCACAGCGAGAAGATTGCATTCTCCCCCCGCCGCTTCTCTAGCTCTCCAATGCCTTCTTCTTCTCCTCTGCCTTGGGATCGAGCGGCTTGGCGGGCTTCTTCTTCCCCGCTGCGTCGGCTCTCTTGGGCGCCATCAGGGATCGGAGGGGAAGGGGAAGGTCGATCGGGGATGCAAAGCAGCAGCGGCAGCGGCGGAAGCAGTTCTGGCTTGAGGAGGAAGATGAAGCAGGGGAAAGCAGGGGCGAATGATCCGTGCCTCCTCACGGTTGCCTTTTTATGGGGAAGGCGCGAGGAGAGGCTGGCTCATCACTGTTTACCTCAGCCACGTTCTTTTATAGGCGCACTACCGCAAAAATAATCGCAACAGTCCAAATCCCCACGATCCGCATTTAATGCGTGGATTGGACGTGCGCCAGGATAATCATCATGACCAAAAATTATAGCGGCAGTTCCCCTCCGCGTGTCTGTGCATTGTTTGGGCCTAGCCCAACGACGCTTCAGACGCGCGTACAACCCAGGCCTAGGGGCTCCTGTCGGTGTATAAAACATGGGTATTTTATACCCTGACTTATGCATAGACGGTGGCAACCTCCTTGCCGGCCAAAGCTTTGCCGGGAACCGCCAAGATCAAGATTCAGAGTCCAGCCGCAGGAGCTACCAGAAAGAAGCTCAAAACACAACACTCGACTAGTACCAAAGATGAAGACATTCCTTGCCGGCAAGGCTGAACTGGCAAGGTGAAGACCCGGCAAGCTCCGTGCCGGCGAGCTTAAGCCAGCCCTCTAGCGCTCTACCTCGCTGCACAGGTGTTCGCTGATGTGTGAGGTGTCGACCGCGCAGGTTGGTTGGTGAGGCTTATCGAGCACGTGTCAGCACGCTGGGACATGGTTTGCCCCTAACGACACCCGTCCAAGAGGCGTGTCAGGGTAATACGAGGTAGCTGGGCAAGCGGTGCAGAAACCTTGCCGGGACTACCTCTCCACATGACACCAAGCGTCACATTTAATGCCTTTGTCCCAAATTGGCAGAGTTAGGTACGATAGCACTGTTTGCTATCTAATCGCTATGTAATTACTATTTTACCACTGTGGTAACCCCTTCAACTATAAAAGGAGGGCCAAGGCAACAGTTTAGAGGATTCGGACCCCTTTTCAAACACAAGCACGTCTCGCGTAGCTGCTCCCCCCGCGCCTTGCTGGGACAGGCGCTCCTTGTACCGTGCTTCTGCACCATCAATACACCAAAGGCAGGAGTAGGGTTTTATACTTCCCAGCGGCCTGAACCTGAGTAAATCCCTCGCGCTCCCCATTTTCCATGCTCTTTGTGCACGTCAACCTCCCCCGCCGAACCACAAGGGGCTGCATGGCCCCATAGATGGTCGTACCCCGACACGATACATCAAGATCGTGCCATATCAAGAACACGAGAGAGAGAGAGAGAGAGAGAGAGAGATAGAGAGAGAGATAAAACACATAGCTACTTGTACATACCCCTAGCCTCGAGGGTGAACTACTCCCTCCTCGTCATGGAGACCGTCGGGATGATGAAGATGGCCTCCGGTGATGATTCCCCCCTCCGGCAGGGTGCCGAAAAAGGGCTGTAGATGAGATCGTGGAGGTACAGAGGCTTGCGGCGGCGTAGTCGAAGTTCTAGGGTTATTTCTGGGGGTTTCTCTATTTATAGGATTTTTTGGCGTTGGAATCACGCGAAGATGGGCTAAGATGGGCCCACGAGGCACCACGACGCCATACCCCCCCGGCACACCCTGGTGCCTCGTGGGCACCTCGTGGCTCTTCTGGTCCTCCCATGAAGCTTCCTGGTTCTCTTTTGTTCCAAAAAAAATCGTCAAAAAGTTTCGCTGCATTTGGAGAACTTTTATTTCTGCACAAAAAACAACACCACGGTAGTTCTGCTGAAAACAGTGTCAGTCCGGGTTAGTTCTAATCAAATCATACCAAAACCATATAGAATTGTTATAAATATGGCATGAATACTTCATAAATTATAGATACGTTGGAGTCGTATCAGTAAACAATTTGAGGAAATTGTACGCAAGCAAGGAAGGCACCGGAAGAACCAAGGTGTTGGTTTTGAACGAAAGTTCAATGCCAATGCAGTTAAGTGGGAAGAAGATCAATACCCCAAGACGAAGTTCGTTCCTCAACAAGAGAAGTATGATCCTACTTCCTTCAAGGGAACACAAGCTCAAGAAGATCTTCCACCACAAGACCACAAGCTAAAAGGCAAGGACAAGCTTCAAGAGGAGATTGACTCATTTGAAGAAGCACCTCAAGCCTTGGTTAAGTGGGTTCCCAAGACATCATCAAGTTCTACTTCATCAAGTTCAACTACAACTCCAAGGATTCCCATCAAGTTGATGTGGGTCCAAAAGAAGAAGAACTAGAGAGTTCTTGAGGGTGACTCCGCCAACAAACTTCACTCACATTCATTTATGGCAAGAACTTGTGCAACCAACTTCAACATCTTGCACTAATTCATGGAGTCACAAATCCTCTTATTGGTAAGGCAAGGGACAAGGTATTCAATGCATTCATGGACATCATCATATGTGTATTTCACTCCATGTCTATGGATATTCTTGTATGTTCCTTGTGTGGGACTAACCTATGTAGGTATTGAAAGTGCACAACTCCAAGGATTGCTCCCAACTCTTGATGGTCTACATCAACCTTGAGCATCCACATCTTCAACATCTACATGAAGTCATCATCGACAAAACCCAAGGTTAGTTCATCCCTCCTTGGGGGGATATCACATCTAGGGGGAGCTTTGCTCTAAAAATTGAGCTAAAGCAACTCTAATGGTGTGAACACATTAATGCTTTATGTAAAAGTGGCAACCCCACTTGTGCTTAAACGATGAGTATGACCTATGATCAAATGTTCTCATTTGACTCCTAAGTCAATATACTCATATATAGATGACCTAGTCATCGCCCATTGCTTAATAGATGCTAGAATTGGTTGTGCATGTTTGACACATATTTCATTTGCTATCTTATTGTGTGAGCATGTTGGTTTGCATGTTTTCTTCATTCAAGGACATCCATTTGTTGTTTTGATTGTCTTGGTTTTTCTGGCCAAGTGGATGTACAAGAATGCCTAAGTACCTTCTCTAGCTATCTATACTTTCTTGTCTCAAATTCTATTCTTGCTACATCACAAAAATTGAACAAGTCATTTTCGGACCCTCCGGGTGAGGCGCACTCAGAGTCACTGATCTGAAAGGGCTGAACCTCCAAAACCTTCAAATTTGTTTTGGCGTGACCAATCCACTCCTATTCGGACTCACCGAAACAGTTTGATTGATCTAGGTTTCCATATCGGTGTCACCGAGTTGAACTTTTTGGAGTCACCGATGTGCTATACTGCTTGCAGTTACACATATTGGTGCCACCGAGTTGTTCCACTTGGAGCCACCGACATCACACGGGTATATATACTTCGCGGCCCGTACGTTGAAAATTACTTTAAACGTCATGACCCCCACACCCCATTGCTGCCGTCGCCTTGGTCTTCGGATCGTCGCCCTTGTCTCATGCGCGCCCTCACCACTGGAATCCGTCGCCGTCAACGGGAATCTTCCCCGCCGTTGCCGTCGTAGAGGATCTCCACCAAGTTAGGGTGAGATTCGACCCCCTCTGTGCTCAAATTCCAATTCAATGCACAGATGGATTGCCATTATTCTTGCCACGGATTGAAACCTCTCTTTACACTGCAAATTCCGTAGATTAGTTTCGAGCAAAAAAATTAGGTTTAAGTTTCCGCCGAAAGCATCTCAGACCGACCGAATTGAAATTTTCGAAGTCACCGATTTGGCCCTGGCCATTGCACTAGTACATCTCAGTGCCACCGAGTAGTACGAATCGGTGAGACCGAAAGTAACGTTTCAGTGAAACCCTAGCATCTCGGAGACGCCGAACCACATCTCGGTCTGACCGAAATGGTGTGTTTTGCTTCTGTTTGACTGCTTCGGTATCACTGAGATTATCAACTCGGTGGATCCGAAATGCCTTCTGTGAAAACTTGAAACTAAGATTTGAACTCAATTTTCTTGAAAAATATCTGCTTTTTGTGATGACTCATCTACTCTGCCCATACCCATCTATTCACAGGGTCAGTTTGCAAGATGTCAGATGCAAGTGACAGTCAGAATATGTCAGAACAGCATGCAGATCTCAGTGAAGGATCCAGTCCTGGAGAAAGTTTCTATGAGGAAGAGAGGAGTTCTCCAGAATTGCTCAAAGCAGCTACTAGGGCAAGAAAGAAGAGAACCTTAGATGATGAGGATGAGGACTTTGTGGCTAGTGAGGCCACTTCAAAGAAGAAGAAAGTGATTGCAAAGGAGTATGGCAGAACTGCTAGCACAAGACCTTATGCCAAGGACAAAACTGCTGTGAAGAAAGTTCCAAGGAAGACCATGACATCTACACTTGAGGAGCCAAGTGTCGGTGTATAAAACATGGGTATTTTATACCCTGACTTATGCACAGACAGCAGCAGCCTCCTTGCTGGCCAAGCCTTGCCAGGGACCATCAAGACCAAGACTCAAGACCCAGTTGCGGAAACCACTAGAGAGAAACTCAAGACACAACGCCATCAAGCACTCAACTAATACCAAAGATAAAGACATTCCCTGCCGGCAAGGCTAAACCGGCAAGGGGAAGACCCAGCAAGCACCGTACCGGCAAGCTTCTGCCAGCCCTCCAGTGCTCCACCTCACCGCACAGATGTCCGCTAGTGGATGAGGTGTCGACCGTGCAGGCTGGTTGGTAAAGCTTGTCGGGCACGTGTCAGCACGCTGGGGCAGGATTTGCCTCTAATGACACCCGTCCAGGAGGCGTGTCAGAATAATACGAGGTAGCTGGGCGAGCGGTGCAGAAACCTTGCCGGGACTACCTCTCCACATGACACCTAACGGCGCATTTAATGCCTTTTGTCCTAAACTGACAGAGTTAGGTATGATAGCACTGTTTGCTATCTAATTGCTATGTAATTACTGTTTTGTCACTGTGGTAACCCCTTGAGCTATAAAAGGAGGACCAAGGCAACAGTTAGGGGGATTCGGACCCCTTACACAACTCGCATGTGTAGCTGCCTCTCCTGCACCTTGCCGGGGAAGTGCTCCTTGTCATCGTGTTCATACACACCCAATATACAAAAAGCAGGAGTAGGGTTTTACGCTTCACAAGCGGCCCGAACCTGGGTAAAAATCGCCCTTGTGCCTTCCATTGATTCTGCTCTTTGTGCACGTCGTTCTCCCCTGCCGAATCACAAGGGGCTGGATGGCCCCATAGATGGTCGTACCACCATGACATCTTTGGCGCGCCAGGTAGGGGGGGCGCTTGCACGAATCTGAATCAGTGGATTGCGCGTCTTCTTCATCGTCTTCATCAACTTCCTCGTCATCTTCCTTGTCGTCGATGGTGCCCAAGAAGAAGGTCATCATGATGACGGCCATCCCGCACGCATCCGCAGGCGGCGCGGCCAATGCGGGCGGTGCGGATACCGCGGTTGGTACGACCAGCGCAGGCGGCGCGGTCGCCATGGCCACCGTGGTCGGCGCAGGAGACGAGCACGCTGGAGGCGGTCAACCTCCTCGATCCTCTAGCGAACAGAGCCGCGACGGCGCGGGCAGGGCAGACGGACGACCTCCTCCTCCTCCTCCTCGCCGCGCTGACGAACGCAGCCACCGGAGCAGCAATGCCCGGGTCGGCGCAAGCCAAGATCCCGCCACGGCGGCGTCCAAGGATGCAGCTTCGGGACAGATGCCACGTCCCTCACACAACGGGCGCGGAACAGCTCCGAGCGGCGCCAACAACTCCGGGCAGCGGCGACCTCACGGCAAGGCTCCTATGGATCAGACCCCATATCCTCAGGCACCGCCTCCGCCACGGCGACCCACTGCTGATCAAGTGCCACGGCAGCAAGACCACGATGGCGCTCCTACTGGCTCTGCCAGAAGTAGAGCGACATCGCGCTCTTCGCTTCCGGCCATGCCAGCCATGGCGGCAGAAGCAATGGCGCGAGCCCAGATGCTGCTGAACTTCCCTCCAGCGGCGGAGAAGATGGATGAGTGGAGAGCCACCATCCAAAGCTTGATTGGGTTTGCCGAGGCCAGTAAATCACAGCAAGCGGAACCCTCACGGTGTCCGCAAATAGCACCAGCATCTCCAGCTGGTGACCGCATTGACGGAACTACGCTAACGGTGCAGTCACCTCAGCGGCAACAGTCTCAACAGTAGCAACGCCAACAACTGCGGCAAGCTCAATGATCTTTCGAGCCCGACGAGATATCGATGGCCTCTTCGGATCCACGAGCGCGGCAAGACCAGCGGCAAGTGCTACGAGACAGGCAGGCTGAAGACGCCCGCACCACCATTGAACGGCGCCGGGAGGCGCGCCGTCAATCTGACGCGCGCAACGGCCCCATCGTTGATGAGCCTGCACCAGGGGGTGGCGGATATCTACCTTACGAGGTTGGGTGTCCCGTGATATGTCTCCATCATATCTACTTTTCCAAACACTATTGCTCTTGTTTTGGCCCATAATTTGCATGATTTGAATGAAACTAACCCGGACTGACGCTGTTTTCAGCAGAATTGCCATGGTGTTGTTTTTGTGCAGAAAATCAAAGTTCTTGGATTTGGATGAAACTTTCTGGAGAATTTTTATTGAAAATATAAAAAATATTGGCGCAAGAATCAACAGAAGGGGGGCCACCCAGTGCCCACGAGGCACCAGGGCGCGCCACCCCCCTAGGCGCGCCCTGGTACCTCGTGGGGCCCACGTGGCTCCGTCTGACCTAATTCCAACGCTATATATTCACTTTCCTGAAGAAAAAAAATAGGAGAGAGGAAGTTTTATTGCGTTTCACAATACGGAGCCGCCGCCACCTCCTGTTCTTCATCGGGAGGCCAGATCTGGAGTCCGTTCAGGGCTCCGGAGAGGGGGATCTTCCGGCATCGTCATCATCAACCATCCTTCATCACCAATTTCATGATGCTCACCGCCGGGAGTGAGTAATTCCTTCGTAGGCTTGCTGGACGGTGATGAGTTGGATGAGATTTATCATGTAATTGAGTTAGTTTTGTTAGGGCTTGATCCCTAGTATCCACTATGTTCTGAGATTGATGTTGCTATGACTTTGCTATGCTTAATGCTTGTCACTAGGGCCCGAGTGCCATGATTCCAGATCTGAACCCTTTATGTTTTCATCAATATATTTGTGTTCTTGATCCGATCTTGCAAGTTATATGCACCTGCTATGTGTTATGATCCGCATACCCCAAGGTGACAATAATTGGGATTCTTTCTGGTGATTGCCATAGTTTGAGGAGTTCATGTATTCACTAAGTGTTAATGCTTTATTCCGGTTCTCTATTAAAAGGAGGCCTTAATATCCCTTAGTTTCCTTATGGGCCCCACTGCCACGGGAGGGTAGGACAAAAGATGTCATGCAAGTTCTTATCGCAAGCACGTATGACTATATACGGAATACATGCCTACATTACATTGATGAATTGGAGCTAGTTCTGTGTCGCCCTAGGTTATAACTGTTACATGATGAATGTTATTCAACATAAGTCACCGATCCAATGCCTACGAGCTTTTCACATATTGATCCTTGCTAAGTTACTATTGTTACTACCGCTGTTACAGTTGCTACTACTATTGCTGTTACTGTTACTGCTACTGTTACTATCATTGCTACTGCTATCAAACTATCATACTACTGTGCTACTGATCACTCTGCTGCAGATACTTAGTCTCTAGGTGTGGTTGAATTGACAACTCAACTGCTAATACTTGCAAATATTCTTTGGCTCCCCTTGTGTTGAATCAATAAATTTGGGTTGAATACTCTACCCTCGAAAACTGTTGTGATCCCCTATACTTGTGGGTTATCAAGACCTTTTTCTGGCGCCGTTGCCGGGGAGCATAGCTATATTTGTTGAGTCACTTGGGATTTATATCTGTTGATCACTATGAAGAATCTGAAAGACGCTAAGACCAAGATCGTTCCCTCTACGATGAGGGGAGGTAAGGAACTGCCATCTAGCTCTGCACTTGATTCACCTTCTGTTTTGAGTAAACTTGCAACACCACAACATGCTATTAATTCTGATATGTCGCAAGTTATTGATGATACCACCTCTGCTATGAATGATACTCATGATGATGCTAGTACTATGCCTGATAATGCCGTGCCACTTGGTGAATTTCTTACTGAACAAATTGCTAAAGCCAAAGAAATTGAGAATGCTGAAACTCTTGAGAATTATGATTCACCTATTATGCCTAGCTCTCCTGCTAGAGTTGAAACACCTAATGAACCATGTTTTGATAGGGAGATAGCTAGAGCCATCCTTGCTTGTAATGATAGAGATGAAGTTATAAAATTGCTTGCTGATATGAAAGAAAAATCTATGAGGGAGAAAATGAAATATGATCCTAAGTTTGCTACCTCTCCCATATTTGTTACTATAAGGATTATGAATTCTCTGTTGATCCTGAGTTGATTAAGTTGGTAGAATCTGATCCTTTCCATGGATATGAAACTGAAACCGTTGTGGCACATCTTACTAAATTAAATGATATAGCCACCCTATTTGCTCATGGGGAAAAATTCGCTATTACTATATTCTTAAGTTATTTCCTTTCTCATTAAAGGGTGATGCTAAAGAATGGTATAATACTCTTGCTCCTGGATGTGTGCGTAGCCCCCAGGATATGATTTATTACTTCTCTGAAAAATATTTTCCTGCTCATAAGAAACAAGCTGCCTTACATGAAATATTTAACTTTGTGCAAATTAAAGAAGAGAGTCTCCCTCAAGCTTGGGGGAGGCTTCTCCAATTACTTAATGCTTTGCCTGATCATCCTCTTAAGAAAAATGAAATACTTGATATCTTCTATAATGGACTAACCGATGCTTCTAGGGACTACCTAGATAGTTGTGCGAGTTGTGTTTTCAGGGAACGGACTATTGAGCAAGCTGAGGAATTATTGAATAATATATTGAAGAATGATAATGATTGAACAGTTCCTGAACCACCGCCTAAACCCACTCCGAAGAAGAGGGGTATCCTATATCTCAGTCCTGAAGATATGCAAGAAGCAAAGAAATGCCAGAAAGAAAAGGGTATTAAAGCTGAGGATGTTAAGAATTTACCGCCTATTGAAGAAATTCATGGTCTCGACAAACCAACACATGTAGTAGAGGTAAATTCTCTTATAAAGTTTAATGAAAGTCATATTCCTCATAACAAACCTCCTAGTCAATGCTTGTATGAATTTGACGATTATATGATGAAGCAAGATCATTTCAATGCAAATGTTATGAAACAATTGAAATGAAATGCCTATATGATAGATCGCTTGAGTGACTTGTTATTTAGAATTGCTAATGATGTTAAAGGTGTTAGTAAACATGGTTCTATGGTTCAAACTCAATTAGAACAAGTTGCTAAATCTCAGAGTGAATTGCTTAATGAAATGAATAATAATATGAATGATCATGCTGTTAGAGTAATGACTAGAGGGGGTAGAATGACTCAGGATCCACTTTATCCTGAGGGTCACCCTAAAAGAATTGAACAAGACTCTCAAAGAATTAATGTTGATGCACCTAGTCCATCTAAAAAGAAGAAAAAAAAGAAAAATGATAGGACTTTGCATACTTCTAGTGAACCCGAGGTAGAAAAACCCTTGGAGGATAGTAATGATGTTTCTATTTCTGATGCTGAAACACAATCTGGTAATGAACAACCACTTGATGACAATAATAATGATGATGCTCATGTGGATACCCGACCAGATAATGATAAAGAACCTGATAATGATGTTGAAATTGAACCTGCTGTTGATCTTGATAACCCGCCTTCTAAAAATAAATGTTATGATAAAAGAGATTTCGTAGCCAGAAAACATGGTAAAGAAAGGGAACCATGGGTTCAAAAACCCATGCCCTTTCCTCCTAAACCATCTAAGAAAAAGGATGAGGAAGAATTTGAACGCTTTGCTAAAATGCTTAGGCCAGTCTTTTTGCGTACTCGTTTGACTGATATTATAAAGATGCCTCCCTATGCTAAATACATGAAAGACATTGTTACAAATAAAAGAAAGATACCTGAAGCTGAAATTTCTACCATGCTTGCAAATTATTCTTTTAAGGATGGAGTACCTAAGAAACTAGGAGATCCAGGAATACCAACTATACCATGCTCCATTAAAATAAATTATGTTAAAACTGCTTTGTGTGATTTAGGAGCCGGTGTTAGTGTTATGCCTTTCTCTTTATATAAAAGACTTGATTTGAATAAACTCACTCCCACTGAAATATCATTGCAAATGGCTGACAAATCAACTGCCATACCTATTGGTGTTTGTGAGGATGTGCCCGTTGTAGTTGCAAACGTTACTATCCTAACAGACTTTGTTATACTTGATATGCCCGAGGATGACAACATGGCAATTATCCTTGGTAGACCCTTCTTGAACACTGCAGGGGCTGTTATTGATTGCAACAAAAGCAAGGTCACTTTTCATATCAATGGTAATGAACATACGGTGCACTTTCCAAAGAAACAATTTCAAGTGAATGGTATTCATATTATTGAAAAGACTCCAACAATTACTATTGGAAGTTTTCAAATCCCTCTTCCTACTATTAAAAAGAAATATGAAACTCTTATTATTGGGGAGATGCATATCCCCGTTGAGGTAACCTAGTGTTATACGAAAGTTCTTCGGTTTCATGTTACTCGGAAATGGTTTGTTAATAAGACCTGATCAAGCTTATTAATGGATTCTTTCGGAGAGGCATGTGGTCGATGAATTTAATAGGCACAACCTTCTGTACCCACTTTTTACTTTTTGTTATTTGTAGTTTAATGCAATAAAATGCTATGATTACCCTGTTGTCTGAATTATCCGTGCAATAAAAAATGTCCAGAAATAAAAGTGCTCAGAATGTAATAAAATTTTGACATGATTTTTTATTTAATATTTAAGAATTTTTGGAATAAAAATTATACCAGGGGGTGCCCCAGGTGCCCACGAGGCACCAGGGCGTGCCACCCCCCTGGTGCGCCCAGGTACCTCGTGGGCCCCACAGGGACCATCTCACTTATCCCTTTAGCTCACCTCGTCTCCTACCTTTAGAAAAAGTTCCTGGTAGCTCTCTCTCTCGTGTTCTTGCTCCCAAAACTAAATTTTTTGATCTCTTTGCTCGGAGCTCCATTTCCGAAACTGTTTTGGGAGATTGTTCCTTGGTATGTGACTCCTCCATTGCTCCAATTAGTTTTTGCTTTAGTGGTTTATATTTTGCATAATTAGCTACTCTTGGTGCTATAGAAAATGAGCTTGCATGTTGAATTCTTTGAGTTCCAAGTAGTTTGAATGCTTGATATAGCCTCTAGGCATCCATATGTGTAGGATCGAAAGTATGTCTAGAGGGGGGGTGATTAGACTACTTGACCAAATAAAAAACCTAACCTTTACCCAATTTTAGTTGTGGGCAGATTTTAGCAAGAACACTAGTCAAGCATCACCCTACACATGCAATTCTAATAGTATATCAGCGGAAAGTAAACAATTGCATATGTAAGTAAAGAAGGGGATCGGAGATTTCAAACGCAATGAAGACACGGTGGTTTTTGGCATGGTTCCGATAGGTGGTGCTATCGTACGTCCACGTTGATGGAGACTTCAACCCACGAAGGGTAACGGCTGCGCGAGTCCACAGAGGGCTCCACCCACGAAGGGTCCACAAAGAAGCAACCTTGTCTATTCCACCATGGCTTACGTCCACGAAGGACTAGCCTCACTCGGGGTAGATCTTTACGAAGTAGGCGATCTCCTTGCCCTTACAAACTCCTTGGTTCAACTCCACATCATGTCGGAGGCTCCCAAGTGACACCTAACCAATCTAGGAGACACCACTCTCCAAAAGGTAATAGACGGGGTGTTGTTGATGAACTCCTTGCTCTTGTGCTTCAAATGATAGTCTTCCCAACACTCAAACAACTCCTCATAGATTAGGCTATGGTGGAAGAAGGATTTGAGTGGAAAGCAACTTGGGAAAGGCTAGAAATCAAGGTTCAAATGGTAGGAATGGAATAGCTTGATCTCAACACTTGAGTAGGTGGTTCTCTCTCAGAAAATGTATGGTGGAAATGTAGGCACGTCCTGATGGCTCTCTTCTCTGAGAAGGAAGTGGTGGAGGGGTATATATAGCCTCCACACAAAATCCAACCGTTACACACTTTTGACCCAACTCGGTGGCACGAAATCATAATCTCGGTAGCACCGAACTGTGTAAAAGATATGAACGTTAGGAATCTCGGTGGGACCGATAGGAACAACTCGGATGGACCGAAGTGCAATGGCTAGGGCAGACCTCATCTCGGTGGCACCGATTTCATCAACTCGGTAGGACCGAAGTGAAGCAATAAGGCAACAGAGACTTGGCAAGCCATCTCGGTGAGACCGATTTGCAAAACTCGGTGAGACCGAAGTAAGTGCAAATGATCACAGAGAGTTGGCAAGGCCACCTCAGTGGGACCGAGATCCATATCGGTGGATCCGATTTGTTAGGGTTTTGGCAGTGGCTAAGTCTAGGTGAACTCGGTGGCTCCGGATAAGAAATTTCGGTGGGGCTGAGTTGGAATGTGGGTTTTGGTCATCTTTGGGTAGAGAGAGTGGTTGAGGGTTTAGGAGTACTGTCACTAAGCACTTGAGCAAAAAGACCATTAAGCAACACCTTATCTCCTTTTAATAGTATTGGCTTTCCTATGGACTCAATGTGATCTTGGATCACTAAACCAAAAATGTAGAGTCTTGATCTTTTGCCAATCCTTGTCCTTAGCACTTTTAGGGGTCCACATCTCTAGTCCATGCCATGCCAATCATTGAACATCCTGAAATCTTTAACTTGAATGGACATTAGTTCAATGAGATATATGTTGTTATGAATTACCAAGACCGCCAAGGGAGCAAATGTGCTTTCAATCTCCCCCTTTTTGGTAATTGATGACAACATATAGATCAAAGATTCGACAAATGATTAAATGAATGAAATACATCATCGCTTTGAGAAGTATGTGATAAGAAAGAGCTCCCCCTAAATTTGTGCATTATTAAAAATTTGCGTTTGAATGCAAATGCACAATCGATTAGGCTCATGGGTCACTCTTCCATGTCACATACAACTTGGTGGAGCGCATAAAATGATATGAGTGGAATGGTAAGCATGCATCACCAACACAAGTAAGTGATCATACAAGATAATGATAAAGATAAGCATTGATCATCACAAGAGGCATAGTATGATCAATCACATGAAGTAGCTCACAATCATAACGAAGCATAGTACTCATAGACATAGTATCAAGCACACACAT
Source organism: Elymus sibiricus (assembly GCA_039707655.1). Taxonomy (NCBI): domain Eukaryota; kingdom Viridiplantae; phylum Streptophyta; class Magnoliopsida; order Poales; family Poaceae; genus Elymus; species Elymus sibiricus. The sequence continues at coordinate 107,845,130 of CM077664.1, read as the reverse complement.
CAAACAAAGTACCAAACAAAATAGTAGCAAAAGAAGTCGAGAGAAATCCAACAGGCAAAGCAAAGCGAAACTCTCTCTCTCGAAGCTAAGATCTATACAAATTCTCCCCCTTTGGCAACAAGTACTAAAAAGATCGAATAGGTATAGTACTAATGCGGCTCTCTAAGCACGATCCCCGGAAGCTCCTGAAGGCGATCTCCTGCTGGCAGCTCCGGTGTGCGTAGATGGCGTCGAAAGAAGAGCGTCCGCCAAGGCTTCTGCTAATGTCTGCTGGGCTTGGTGCTATATTCCTTAGCAAGCACCACTCTCTTCTTCTTTGTTGCTGCTTCACTAGCAACGAAATCTTCATCCTCACTGTCCGAGGTTCTCTTCTTCCTTGTTCTAGTTGCAGCCTTAGGAAGATCTGGAGAGCTCCTCTCTCCCTCATAGAAACTTTCAGCAGGGCTAGATCCTTCACTGAGTTCTACATGCTGCTCTGACCTGTTTTGGCTGTCGCTGTCATCTGACATCTTGCTAAGCTGACCCTGTGAATAGATGGGTATGGGCAGAGTAGATGAGTCATCACAAAAAGCAGAAGTTTTTCATAAAAATTGAGTCCAATTCTTAGTTTCAAGTTTTCACAGAAGGCATTTCGGATGGACCGAGTCTATCATCTCGGTGATACCGAAGCACTCTACAGAAACCTTGCACTCCATTTCGGTTAGACCGAGATGGGTTTCGGTGTCTCCGAGATGCTAGGGTTTCACTGAGATTTTACTTTCGGTCTCACCGATTCGTACAACTCGGTGGCACCGAGACGTACTAGTGCTATGGCCTGAGGCCAAATCGGTGGGACCGAAAATTTCTAATCGGTCGGTCCGAGATGCGTTCGGCGGAAACTTAAACCTAAAAATTTCGCTCGAATCTAATCTATGGAATTCTTCTGGTGGAATAGGCATTGCAATCTGTGGCAAGAATAATGGCAATCCTATCATGCATTGAATCAGAAAAATGAAGCACGAGAGGGATCGAATCTCACCCTAACTCGGTGGAGATTCTCTACGGCGGCAACGACGGGGCAGATTGCCGTTGACGGCAACGGAATCCGGCGAAAGGGCGCGCTGGAGACGACGACGAAGTCCGAAGACGAGGATGACGGCAGCAACGGGGTGCGGGAGCGAAAGAGTCGAGAAATTTCAACCGTTCGAGCCCACGCGATATATATACCCGTACGCTGTCGGTGGCTCCGAGTTGGACAACTCGGTGGCACCAATATGTGTAACTGCACGCAGATTAGCACATCGGTGTCTCCGAAGTGGTTCAATTTGGTTGCACCGAGATGGAAAACCTAGATCAATCTACATGATTTCGGTTGGACCAAGTTTGAGTGAATTGGTTCGGCCGAAATCAGATAGAAGGTTTTGGAGGTTCAGCCCTTTCAGATCGGTGGCTCCGAGTGCTCCTCACCCGGAGGGTCGGAAAATGACCGTTTCAATTTTTGTGATGTAGCAAGAATAGAATTTGAGACGAGAAAGCATAGATAGCTAGGGAAGGTACTTAGGCATTCTTGTACATCCACTTGGCCAGAAAAACCAAAACAATCAAAACAACAAATGGATGTCCTCGAATGATGAAAAACATGCAAACCAACATGCTCACACAATAAGATAGCAAATGAAATATGTGTCAAACATGCAGAACCAATTCTAGCATCTATCAAGCAATGGCGATGACTAGGTCATCTATATATGAGTATATTGACTTAGGAGCCAAATGAGAACATTTAATCATAGGTTATACGCATCGTTTAAGCACAAGTGGGGTTGCCACTTTTACATAAAGCATTGACGTGTTCACACCATTAGAGTTGCTTTAGCTCAATTGTTTAGATCAAATCTCCCCCTAGATGTGATATCCCCCCCCTAAGAGGGATGAACTAACCTTGGGTTTTGTCGATGATGACTTCATGTAGATGTTGAAGATGTGGATGCTCAATGTTGATGTAGACCATCAAGTGTTGGGAGCAATCCTTTGGAGTTTTGTGATTTCAATACCTACATGGGTTAGTCCCACACAAGGAACATACAAGGATATTCATAGATATAGAGTGAAATACACATAGGATGATGTCCATGAATGCATTGAATACCTTGTCGCTTGCCTTACCAACAAGAGGGTTTGTGACTCCATGAACTAGTGCAAAATGTGGAAGTTGGTTGCACAAGTTCTTGCCATAAAGAATATGAGTGAAGTTTGTTGGCGGAGTCACCCTCAAGAACTCTCTAGTTCTTCTTCTTTTGGACCCACATCAACTTGATGGGAATCCTTAGAGTTGTAGTAGCACTTGATGAAGTAGAACTTGATGAAGTCTTGGTAACCCACTTGACCATGGTTTGAGGAGCTTCTTCAAATGAATCAATCTCTTCTTGAAGCTTGTCCTTGCCTTTTAGCTTGTGGTCTTGTGGTGGAAGATCTTCTTGAGTTTGTGTTCCCTTGAAGGAAGTAGGATCATACTTCTCTTGTTGAGGAACAAACTTCGTCTTGGGGTACTGATCTTCTTCCCACTCAACTCCATTGGCATTGAACTTTCGTTCAAAACTAACACCTTGGTTCTTCCGGTGCCTTCCTTGCTTGCGTACAATTTCCTCAAATTGCTTACTCCCGGCAAGACTCTTGTAGACACCTTTTTCTATAATCCCTTTCTATAGCATATTTTCTTGCTCAAGTGTAACTTGGCTAAGAGAATCATTAGTGGAATCAATAGAACTACTAGAAGCAATAACATTGGATTTAGCATTGTTATTGTTACTACTAGAGGTAGAACCCTTTTTACTCTTGTTGCTAGTTTGCTTAGGTTTAACTTGTGGCATAAAGGTAGACAAGAGTAAACATTTGGCAAGATATGAAGAACTCTTCTTTCGAAGATCATCATTGATAGCTTTAAGAAACTCATGCTCTTGCTCTAAATTTAGCTTCTCGAAGCATAGCTTCTCATGAGTTCTTAGAAGTTCTCTATGATCCTCTTGAGTTGTTTCATGAGCTAACTTAAGAGCATTTAGTTCTTTAGTTAGACGCTCAATCTCCTTCATAGCATTGTCACTCGTTTCCTCTTGACTATCATGATTACTAGCATTTTCATTATAGCTCACATCACTATCCTTATCAACGAGTAAATCATCATCACCAAGCAAATCATCTTCATCACTATTGAAATCAAGATACTCGGGGTGTGATACCTTGGGGCCTTTTGCCATGAAGCATCTTCCAATTCCTTCATTTGGTGAGTCAAATAGATCATAGGAGTTGGATGACAAAAGTGCAAGTCCGGCAACACCTTCATCTTGACTATAGTCGGAGTTGGAGTGATAACTTCTCTCGGAGTGGTTGTCGGAGTCGGAGTCGGAGCCGGAAAGCCATTCACCAACATGATCTTGATGTCTTCTTCTTGTGTAGCTCTTGGATGACTTGTCCTTCCTCTCCGAATCTTTGCTTCTTTGAGAGTGTCTTCGTTCATAACGATCATTTCTACTCCTTCTCTTCTTATGAGGTGATTCATCTCTTCTATGTCTTCCTCTTGGTGATTCGTCTCTTTTCTTGTAGGGAGCCGTACACTCATTGGAGTAGTGTCCGGGCTTTCCACAATTGTAGCAATTACGGTCATGACTTGATGATCTTCTCTCATAGTGTCTTGAGCTAGAGCTTCTTTCTTTCCCTTTGTTCTTGTAGAACTTGTTGAACCTCTTCACCATTAGGCTTATCTCTTCATTGGATACTAGCTTGTCACTTGGAGTTGTTGGAGCATCGGTTGAGGCTTTGTAAGCACCACTTGATTTGTTGTGTAGATCCTCTTTGTCCTTAAGTGACATTTCATGAGCAACAATCCTTCCAATGACTTCCGTGGGCTTGAGATCTTTGTAATTTGTCATCATTTGAATCAATGTGCAAACGGTATCATATTTTCCATCCAAAGCTCTAAGTATCTTATTGATGATGAATTTGTCGGTCATCTCTTCACTTCCTAAGCCGGCAATCTCATTTGTGATGAGGGCAAGCCTAGAGTACATCTCAGCAACTCCTTCACCATCCTTCATCTTGAACTTGTCAAGTTGACTTTGAAGCACATCCAACTTAGATTCCTTGATGGACTTGGTACCCTCATGCATATCAACCAAAGTATCCCAAATTTCCTTTGCATTCTCTAGGCGGCTGATTTTGTTGAATTCTTCGGGACACAAACCGTTGAATAGAATGTCACAAGCTTGAGCATTGTATTGCAACATCTTCAATTCTTCCGGGGTTGCTTCACGATCCGGTTCCTTGCCATCCTCAAAGAAGTCACCTTGCAAGCCAACACGAACAACAACCCAAACGGCAGGGTTATGACCAAGAATATCCATTTTCATCTTATGTTTCCAACTAGCAAAATTTGTACCATCAAAATATGGACCTCTACAGTGATAGTTACCCTCACTAGACGCCATACTCTCCTAGGTTGTGAAACCAAGGCTATGATCACCAAAGCAATGGAAATCAAGGCTTACAGAGACCAAAGCTCTGATACCACTTGTAGGATCGAAAGTATGTCTAGAGGGGGGGTGATTAGACTACTTGACCAAATAAAAAACCTAACCTTTACCCAATTTTAGTTGTGGGCAAATTTTAGCAAGAACACTAGTCAAGCATCACCCTACACATGCAATTCTAAGAGTATAGCAGCGGAAAGTAAACAATTGCATATGTAAGTAAAGAAGGGGATCGGAGATTTCAAACGCAATGAAGACACGGTGGTTTTTGGTGTGGTTCCGATAGGTGGTGCTATCGTACGTCCACGTTGATGGAGACTTCAACCCACGAAGGGTAACGGCTGCACGAGTCCACGGAGGGCTCCACCCACGAAGGGTCCACGAAGAAGTAACCTTGTCTATTCCACCATGGCTTACGTCCACGAAGGACTAGCCTCACTCGGGGTAGATCTTCACGAAGTAGGTGATCACCTTGCCCTTACAAATTCCTTGGTTCAACTCCACATCATGTCGGAGGCTCCCAAGTGACACCTAACCAATCTAGGAGACACCACTCTCCAAAAGGTAATAGACGGTGTGTTGTTGATGAACTCCTTGCTCTTGTGCTTCTAATGATAGTCTTCCCAACACTCAAACAACTCCTCACAGATTTGGCTATGGTGGAAGAAGGATTTGAGTGGAAAGCAACTTGGGAATGGCTAGAAATCAAGGTTCAAATGGTAGGAATGGAATAGCTTGATCTCAACACTTGAGTAGGTGGTTCTCTCTCAGAAAATGTATGGTGGAAATGTAGGCACGTTCTGATGGCTCTCTTCTCTGAGAAGGAAGTGGTGGAGGGGTATATATAGCCTCCACACAAAATCCAACCGTTACACACTTTTGACCCAACTCGGTGGCACCGAAATCATAATCTCGGTAGCACCAAACTGTGTAAAAGATATGAACGTTAGGAATCTCGATGGGACCGATAGGAACAACTCGGATGGACCGAAGTGCAATGGCTAGGGCAGACCTCATCTCGGTGGCACCGATTTCATCAACTCGGTAGGACCGAAGTGAAGCAATAAGGCAACAGAGACTTGGCAAGCCATCTCGGTGAGACCGATTTGCAAAACTCGATGAGACCGAAGTAAGTGCAAATGATGACAGAGAGTTGGCAAGGCCATCTCGGTGGGACCGAGATCCATATCAGTGGATCCGATTTGTTAGGCTTTTGGCAGTGGCTAAGTCTAGGTGAACTCGGTGGCTCCGGATAGGAAATTTCGGTGGGGCCGAGTTGGAATGTGGGTTTTGGACATCTTTGGGTAGAGGGAGTGGTTGAGGGTTTAGGAGTACTGTCACTAAGCACTTGAGCAAAAAGACCATTAAGCAACACCTCATCCCCTTTTAATAGTATTGGCTTTCCTATGGACTCAATGTGATCTTGGATCACTAAACCAAAAATGTAGAGTCTTGATCTTTTGCCAATCCTTGTCCTTAGCATTTTGAGGGATCCACATCTCTAGTCCATGCCATGCCAATCATTGAACATCCTGAAATCTTTAACTTGAATGGACATTAGTTCAATGAGATATATGTTGTTATGAATTACCAAAACCACCAAGGGAGCAAATGTGCTTTCAATATGAGTAGTTGCTATCAATCTTGTGAAGTTTTATTGATATCATTTTGTGATCCAATTTTTTTCAAAAAATTGCTCTTAGGAAAATGAACATCTTCCGGAGGAGTTCTTTGAGGAGGAGGCCCACTGAGGCATCATCTAGTGAAGACCCCGCAGGCCAATCTTACGTTGAACCAAGGGCAAGTTCGGTGCGAGGCGCCGAAGCCAAATCATGTAGATGGCCGTGCAACGAGTTCATGTTAGGTGCAGGCATCAAGGAAGAATTTGACCAATATATTCATAATGCCGAGCTCTCCGCCTTCATCGTAGATAAGCCACCACAGCACTATTACCTTACTCATTCATTCACTCAATACTTTGAGTTTCATCCGCACACTTCTAGAGTTTTATTTCACCTCTATGATAGATCCTATAGAATGTCTCTAGAAGAATTCTATGATGCATGCAAGATTCCATATTGGGGTTCGTTAGATGAACCACCAAGATCTGATTATGAGTTGTTTCTCAACAGCCTTTGCAAAGGTGAGGATAGGGGAATTACGCAGGCTAGAATAAGTAGCATCCACTTTCCCGCTATTCGGTATTTTGCACTCTTTAATGGTAAATGCATTGTCGGTAAGCAAGACTGCAGTATGCTTTGTGCCCCTGATCTTAGTCTTATTCATACAGCTGTAACCGGCAGCAAGTGTTATAATCTAGGGGCTATTGTCGCACGTAGGCTGCAGCGTAATGCGGGTAATGGTTATTTGTATGGTGGAGTTTATGCCTCCCGCGTAGCTGCAAGGTTAAGGGTCTCGCCCAAGTCCGATGATCCCCTTTTGCCTTACAAATATTTAAACTTCGAAGCAATGCGAGAACACAAGTTTTTGAAGCGCAATGCACAGGGATATGAATATAACCTAGTTTTTAATAAATCTCGATCTGTGTATGTTGTTTTGCCTGCTCCTGCCCTCTTTGATTTTCAGAGCAGACAGAGATACTATCTATTGGAGAGCGAGGTGCACGAGTACAAGGCGGCGGTCGAGGCTGCTCGTCTGGCTGAGGAGGCGGCTCAGAATGCCTCTATGAGCTACCATTTCGATTATTATCCAGGACAGCCATGGCTGTCGACCAAGCTAGGCAAAAGCCTAAGCTTGGGGGAGTACGTATTTCTCACCGACATTACATTCATGTCCACACATTTCATTCCAGTTGTCGGTGTTCATACTTTTTCATTGTATAATCCGTGCTAGTTTTATTTTCTCGCTTTCTTCTTGTGTGTTTGAAAAACTTTGAGAAAATCCAAAAATATTTCTCGTTTCTTTTTGGTTTTTCTTTCTAGTTTAATCAGTTGTAGTTTCATAGTAGTAAAAGAAAACCCAAAAAGATTTCCCGTTTCTTCTTCTGCTTGTTGGGAGTTCTCCCGTGTAGATAGTTTTCTTTTCTCGTTTTTCGTTTTCTTCTTTAATTTGCTTTCTTCAGAAAACTAAAAACTCCAAAAATATTTTGGTGTGTTTCTCTGAAATTCTTTTCTTTTGTTGAGTCATTGTGAGGAGAAGACCATGATGAAAATGTTGAGTGGCTCCCATATGCATTATTGTTAATCTAACAAAGAGCCCATTTTACCTTGTCTTCTCCTTTGAATAAAATGCTTGCAGATTCCAGCTTAGTCCACGGCGCACTTGCACTATTTTTATTTTCATATCATTCGATCGTGCAAGTGAAAGGCAATAATGATGATGATTTGATGAAGTGACCGTGGCAAGGAAAAGCGGGTATGAACTCAACTTGTTCTTTGTTTTGGTAAATATGTTTAACTCAGTATCCATGATTCAGCATGTTATGACCAAACATGTTTATGATGACAATTAGAGATTATAGTTGCTCATGCCATGCTTAAGTAGCTAGGAGTGGATAATGATTTATTTTGAGTGTCAACATGCATTAAAATGATTGTGATGTAGTATGATGATATGCTATCCTCCTCTGAATGTTTCAAGTGGCTTGACTTGGCACATGTTCACACATGTAGTTGATTCAAAACCAACATAGCCTCGATGATATTTATGTTCATGGTGTTTATATTCTACTCATGCTAGTATTCAATGTTGATTATTCATAATTCATGGTTATGACCGTTTTCGCTCTCTAGCTGGTCGCTTCTCAACCTATTTGCTAGCCTTCGCCTGTACTAAGCAGGAATACTGCTTGTGCATCAAAACCCTTAAACCTAAAGTTATTCCAGATGAGTCCACTATATCTACCTATATGCGGTATTACTCTGCCGTCCTAAGTAAATTTGCATGTGCCACCTCTAACTATTCAAATGAACATCTGTTTTGTGTGCCCGTACCGCTCATGGAGCGACAAGGGGCGGTCAGTATCTTCCATGCTAAGTGGGTTATTCTCATGACGAGTGTTTACTCACTTGTCCTTGCACGAGAGGGGCTGGTAATCGGGATGCCCAGTCCCATCATTAAAAATGCAAAATAATAAAACAAACTCCCCCGGAAAGTTGTTGGTATGGAGGGCACCCGAGGATTCGGCTAGCCATGGCTTGTGATTGTTGGTGGAGGGGGAGTAAACTTTACTTTATTGCTTGGGAACCACCGCTAATGTGTTTAGCATGGAAGATATTGAATACTCTCGGTCGTAACGTTGACAGGAAAGGCATACCTCCCAAAATTTTATTTACCTCTGATTTAAGCTTCGAGCTCTGGCACCTCTGCAAATCCATGTTTCCCTCTGCGAAGGGCCTATCTATTTACTTTTATGTTATTTTATTTTTATTGTTGAGTCGTCACCTTCTCAAATAAGCACCAGACCTGAGAGCACTATTGTCATTCTCATGCATTGTGTATAGTTAATGTTGGGTGCATCATGACTGGATCTCCTCTACCATGAATTACAATGTTTAGTCGCTGCTTGAACTTTGGAGGTGCTCTGCATTTATGTTTTGCGGTCTCAGAAAGGGCTAGCGAGATACCATGTTATCATATTATATCATGATTGTTTCGACAAAGTGTTGGCATTTGAGATATCTTATTATTGCTCGCTAGTTGATTATGCCATTGATATGAGTGAATAAAATTTCTAAGAGTTATCATTTGCGTGGTTAGTTATAATCTTTGCTGAAAACATGGACACTCTTTAAGCATATATATGGATACAAGAACAAAAGAGTTTGTAAAAGTTTTTCTTTATCACTTTCAGTTTGTCAACTGAATTGCTTGAGGACAAGCAATGAGTTAAGCTTGGGGGAGTTGATACGTCTCCGTCGTATCTACTTTTCCAAACACTTTTGCTCTTGTTTTGGCCCCTAATTTGCATGATTTGAATGAAACTAACCCGGACTGACGCTGTTTTCAGCAGAATTGCCATGTTGTTGTTTTTGTGCAGAAAATCAAAGTTCTTGGATTTGGATGAAACTTTTTGGAGAATTTTTATTGAATATATAAAAATATTGGCGCAAGAATCAACAGAAGGGGGCCACCCAGTGCCCACGAGGCACCAGGGCGCGCCACCCTCCCAGGCGTGCCCTGGTACCTCATGGGGCCCACGTGGCTCCGTCTGACCTAATTCCAACGCTATATATTCACTTTCCTGAAGAAAAAAATAGGAGAGAGGAAGTTTTATTGCGTTTCATGATACGGAGCCGTCGCCACCTCCTGTTCTTCATCGGGAGGCCAGATCTAGAGTCCGTTCAGGGCTCCGGAGAGGGGGATCTTCCGGCATCGTCATCATCAACCATCCTTCAACACCAATTTCATGATGCTCACCGCCGAGAGTGAGTAATTCCTTCGTAGGCTTGCTGGACAGTGATGAGTTGGATGAGATTTATCATGTAATCGAGTTAGTTTTGTTAGGGCTTGATCCCTAGTATCCACTATGTTCTGAAATTGATGTTGCTATGACTTTGCTATGCTTAATGCTTGTCACTAGGGCCCGAGTGCCATGATTCCAGATCTGAACCCTTTATGTTTTCATCAATATATTTGTGTTCTTGATCCGATCTTGCAAGTTATATGCACCTGCTATGTGTTATGATCCGCATACCCCAAGGTGACAATAATTGGGATTCATTCCGGTGATTGCCATAGTTTGAGGAGTTCATGTATTCACTAAGTGTTAATGCTTTGTTTCGGTTCTCTATTAAAATGAGGCATTAATATCCCTTAGTTTCCTTATGGGCCCCGCTGCCATGGGAGGGTAGGACAAAAGATGTCATGCAAGTTCTTATCGCAAGCACGTATGACTATATACGGAATACATGCCTACATTACATTGATGAATTGGAGCTAGTTCTGTGTCGCCCTAGGTTATAACTATTACGTGATGAATGTTATCCAACATAAGTCACCGATGCAATGCCTACGAGCTTTTCACATATTGATCCTTGCTAAGTTACTATTGTTACTACTATTGTTACAATTGCTACTACTATTGCTGTTACTGTTACTGCTACTGTTATTATGATTGCTACTGCTATCAAACTATCATACTACTGTGCTACTGATCACTCTGCTGCAGATACTTAGTATCCAGGTGTGGTTGAATTGACAACTCAACTGCTAATACTTGCAAATATTCTTTGGCTCCCCTTGTGTCGAATCAATAAATTTGGGTTGAATACTCTACCCTCGAAAACTGTTGCGATCCCCTATACTTGTGGGTTATCATCCCGCCTTCACCCGTGAGCTGCGGCAAGTCCGATGGCCGTCTGTCCGAGCCTTCAAGCCAGAAGTGCCAGAAAAGTATGACGGCAAGCTGAACCCGACAGAGTTTTTGGGCATCTACACGATTGCCGTGCAAGCTACCGGAGGAAGAGATGAGAAAATCCTTGCCAACTACTTCCCATTGGTACTGAAGCCCAACGTGAGATCTTGGCTAATGAACTTGCCAGAGAACTCCATTTCTTCATGGTCAGATCTCTGCAATGAGTTTGTTGGCGCCTTTACCGGAGGCCATAAGGCCCCTAGATAGCCCAGCGACCTGCAGGTGATCCCACAAAGAGATGGTGAAACCTTGCGCAAGTACATCCAGAGGTTCAGCCGTGTGCACCATAATATTCCAGATGTGCACCCCGCAGCCGTCATTGCAGCCTTCCACATGAATGTGCGCAATCGGAGGATGCGGGAGAAAATGAACGTCAAGTTGCCCAAGACCGTCAACGAGCTCTACATGTTGGCGGATAAGTGTGCGTGTGCTGTGGAAGGAAGGAGGCTTCTCGGGGAAGACGCTGGTGCCCAGGTAGACTCCGAGGATGATGATGCCGCCACCCCGAGGAAGAAGGGCCGAAAGCGCAACAAGAAGCGCAAAGGCAAAACTGTTATGGCTGTCGAAGGCTCCGGCAACTCTGAGCCCGCCAAGAAAGCCAAGACCGAGTACTCTGGCAAGGAGGCTGCTGTATGCGCCGCTTGCCAGGAGGCGGCGGCGAACGAGAAGGCCGGCAAGTCCGACGGGCCATACTGCGATCTCCAAGAGTGCCGGCAAGTTGAGCACCTTGTTGAGAAACAGAAGGCCGAATACGAAAAGCATGACAAAGAGAAATGTCAAGATGGTGTTGGTGGATCCGGCAAAAAGGGCCATGGTGGTCGAGGAGGCCGTCGCAGCAAGGCCAAGCAGTAGAAAGAAAAACCTGCTAGAGGCCGCGAAAAGAAAGAGGAAGACGATGGAAGTGTGGAAGAAGAGGACGATAGAGAGTCCAGTGAACAAGAATTCCAGAAGGCAACAGAGGCCATGTGCGTTGACGGAGGCGCATCGTTGCACTCCTCTCACCGCCAACTTAAATAGTGGGCTCGTGAGGTTAACGCAGCAGAACCGGCAATGGGCTCTCAAAAGCCACTCAAGTGGTCACACACGCCTATCATTTTCGATGCCGAGGACCACCCTGATCGCACAACCGCGGTCGGGTGCTTGCCGTTGTTGGTTTCGCCAACAATTCGCAACCTCCAGGTCACGAAAATGCTAGTTGACGGTGGGGCCGGCACTTGATCTCTATGGAAGTTATCAAGAGGCTGCAGATCCCCGACGAGGAACTTGAGAAAACGGGCACATTTGAAGGAGTAAACCCGGGAAGAAGCCAGCCCAAGGGAAAGATCACATTACCGGTGACGTTTGGCGGGGAATTGAACTACAGGACAGAAAAGATTGTGTTTGACATCGTCAAGATCCCCTTGCCGTACAATGGAATTCTTGGCCGCCCAGCTCTGGCAGAATTCATGGCGGCATCTCACTATGCTTACAACACATTGAAGATGCCAGGGCCGATGGGTGTCATTTCCATCAACTCCGACAAGAAAGATGCAGTCATTTGCGTCGACAAGATGTATAGAGATGCGGTTGCAGTAGAGGCCACCAAGACGCCAGCTCCCGCCAAGAAGAAGGAAAGCAAGAAGTCCGGCAAGACCTCTAACAAGGATTCCGGGAAGCGCACCTCTTCGGAGTGCTGCGCGCCTGTTGAAGATTTGCCGGAGTGTTCTACCGGTAAGAAATCCAAAGCTGGTTCACCGGCAACCAAAAAGGTGCCGGCGAGGGAGGACGGCACCGACGGTACCTTCACCATCAGTGCCACCCTTGACAGCAAGTAGGAAAGCGCGCTCGTTACCTTCCTGCGGGCGAATATCGATGTGTTTGCATGGCGACCATCTGACATCCCCGGTGTTCCCAGGGAGGTAATTGAGCACCACCTTGCTGTCTGTCCCCACGCTCGGCCCGTCAAGCAAAAAGTCCGGAAGCAAGCGTTGGAGCGGCAACAGTTCATTGCCGAAGAAATCAAGAAACTGGAAGCAACAGGTTTGGTTAGAGGTGTACTACATCCAACTTGGTTGGCAAACCCAGTTGTGGTGCGCAAAGCAAACGGGAAGTGAAGACTTTGTATTGACTACACTGATATTAACAAAGCATGTCCGAAGGATCCTTTCCCCTTGCCGCGCATTGACCAAATTGTAGACTCTACCTCCGGCTGTGATTTGCTCTCCTTCCTTGATGCATATTTTGGATACCATCAAATATTCATGGCCAAGGAGGATGAGGAGAAAACCGCATTCATTACTCCATGTGGCACATACGGCTTCGTGCGTATGCCTTTCGGATTAAAGAGTGCTGGTTCGACGTTTGCAAGGGCAGTCTAGATTGGTTTTGAGCCCCAGCTGCATAGGAATGTGGAAGCATACATGGATGATATAGTGGTCAAAACCAAGGACAAGTCTACCCTCATTCAAGATTTGGAAGAGACATTTGCAAACTTGCGCAAGATCAATTTGAAGCTGAACCCCGAGAAGTGTGTGTTTGGTGTTCCATCCGGCAAGCTTCTCGGGTTCTTTGTATCTCAGCGAGGAATTGAAGCGAATCCCGACAAGATCAAAGTGATTGAGCAGATTCAAGCACCAAAAAGCGTCAAAGATGTGCGACGTCTTGCCGGTTGTGTTGCTGCTTTGAGTAGGTTCATTTCAAGATCCGCTGAGCGCGCCCTGCTGTTTTTCAAGATTTTGAAAAAGGCAAGTCTGATGAAATGGACTCCGGAAGCGGAGGCCGCGCTGCAGGACTTGAAAATATACCTATCGTCCGCACCAACACTAGTTGCACCTAGACCACAAGAGCCGTTGCTGCTATACGTAGCGGCAACGAATCAAGTGGCTAGTGCTGCATTAGTGGCGCAGAGGGAACTCGATGACGAGGAAGCAGCCGCGGCAAACCCGTCCAACGACAAACCGGAATCTTCTCCGGCAAAATCTGGTGCCGACGAGTCAAAGATAGCGCCAACAAGTGAAGTTGATCAACAAGAGATGCCAAAGAAGAAGGTGGTGCAGCGACCTGTGTATTTTGTTAGTTCCCTTCTGCAGGGGGCTAGATCAAGATACTCTGGGGTGCAGAAACTGCTTTTTGGTCTTCTTATGGCCTCGAGAAAGTTGCGCCACTACTTCCAAGCACACGAAATCACCGTGGTCACTCGCTTCCCATTGCAACGCATTTTGAGAAATTCAGAGGCAACCGGCAGGATAGTGGAGTGGGCGTTGGAATTGTCAAGCTTTGCACTTAAGTTTGAAAGCACTTCAACCATCCAGAGCAGATCCTTGGCGGAGTTCATTGCTGAATGGACGCCAACGCAGGACGAAAAGACCCAAGAAACAGCTCTCCCCGGCAAAGAGACAGCCAAAGAATGGATCATGTACTTTGACGGTGCCTTTTCGCTGCAAGGTGCCGGTGCCGGAGTGCTGCTTGTCGCACCCACTGGAGAGCACCTCAAATATGTGGTTCAAACGCACTTTCCCAGGGAGCAAGCTACAAACAACACTGCTGAGTATGAAGGACTCTTTGCCGGTCTTTGGAACGTAGTGGACCTTGGGATCAAAAAATTGATCATCCGCGGCGACTCGCAGCTTGTTGTGAAGCAAGTAAATAAAGATTACCAGAGCCCATTGATGGAGGCGTACGTGGAAGAAGTGAGGAAATTGGAAGAACACTTTGACGGGTTGCAAACGGAGCACGTCCCTCGTGCAGAAAACAGCATCGCCGATAGCCTGTCAAAGTGTGCCGCACAAAAACTTCCCGTGGAACCGGGGACTTTTGTGCTCCATTTGAATCAACCAATAGTCACTCCATCAACGCAGGCTAGTAAGAGAAGAAAGTTGAATACCGGCAAGTACTTTTTGGCAGAGCTCCCAAAAGCCGCTGGCAAGGGTGTTGCCGGGAACAATGACACGGTTGTCGGTGAGCAGCAGCTCAGCGCGGAGCCTCAGGTTCTTCGCCGTAGAAGCAAGCGCTCCCGCGGCCGAAGAGATGCCTTTAGTCCTTGTCGTCGAGCCGCAGGCTCCGGCGTGGGCACAACAGATAGTCCATTTCCTTCAAAAAGGAGAACTTCCCGATGAGCAAGAAGAAGCTGAGAGAGTAGCCCGTCAGTCAAATATGTACCAGTTTGTGGACAACATCCTGTACAGAAAACGACCAAACAGCGTGAAATTGAAGTGCATTTGCTGGGAAGGCGATCAAAAGCTGTTGGCAGAGATACACGGAGGCATATGTGGCTCTCACATAGGATCAAGGGCACTTGCCGGCAAAGCATTCCGGCAAGGCTTCTATTGGCCCACTGCCCTCCAGGATGCGACTGAGCTAGTAACCAAGTGTGAAGCATGCTAGTTCCATTCGAAGAACATACATCGGCCAACTCAAGCTCTCCAAACAATCCCTCTCTCCTGGCCCTTTTCGGTCTGGGGGCTCGATATATTGGGCCCTTTCCCTCGTGCTGACGGGGGCTTTGAGTTCCTGTACGTTGCCATCGACAAGTTCACAAAGTGGCCCGAAGTGGTGCCGATGAGAAGGGTGACAGCGCAATCAGCCATCAAGTTCTTCAAAGGATTAGTTTGCCGTTTCGGGGTTCCTAACAGAATCATCACCAACAACGGCACACAATTCACGAGCCACACCTTTATGCAGTATATCCAAGACCTTGGCAGCAAAACCTATTTTGCATCTGTCGCTCACCCGAGAAGCAATGGCCAAGAGGAAAGGATGAATGCTGAAGTGCTGCGTGGCCTCAAGACAAGAACTTTCGACAGGCTGCGCAAGTGTGGAAAGCGCTGGATTGATGAGTTGCCGGCGGTTCTTTGGTCACTCAGGACAACACCAAGTCGAGCTACCAGCCAAACACCCTTCTCCCTAATCTATGGTGCAGAAGCGGTGCTCCCCACGGAACTCATATACGGGTCACCTCGAGTGCTCGCTTATGATGAAGCTGAGCAAGAGCAGTTGCGGTAAGACGACGCGATGCTCCTTGAGGAAGATCGTCTTCGGGCGGCTGTGCGAGCTGCACGCTACCAGCAACCCTTGCACCGCTACCATAGCCGCAAAGTGCATGCCCGAAGCCTTGAGGAAGGCGACCTTGTTCTTCGGCGTGTTCAGTCCGCCAGAGGATCAAACAAGTTGACGCTGAAGTGGGAAGGCCCTTACCGGGTAGTACGAGTCACCAGACCTGGTGTAGTCCGTCTGGAGACCGAAGATGGCACCCTAGTGCAGAACTCATGGAATATTGAGCATCCTCGCAAGTTCTACCCAGAAGGCGCGGTTATCGGGCCTCCCGGCAACCCCTTTTGTACAAGCTTTGTCGGCAAGGCATGTAACCCTTTGTACAAAGCCAGACGCAGATCCCGTGCATAATAAAGCTAAGTATTTCGCAACTCTTTGTACATATTCATTTTATATGTGAATACATGTGATGTTGTGATTTACACTTTAGTTTGTATGGAATAACCGATGGACCGTCAAGGTTCCCAAACCACTCTTTTCTCTTCTTTCTTTTTCTTAAAAGGATAGAAGAATCCCTTGCGTGCAAGTTTCCCTGGGGGAGTGGAGATGGGGGACCATTTTAATGACGTTCAAGTGATCACCTCATGCAACGAGAAAAATGATGCAAGGAAAAGCTAAGTTGAAAAACTTCAAAAAAAATTCCTTGTTACGTTCGCGATTTCCTTTGAACAATTATGTGCTTTGTATGAGAAACCTACACGCGAAGGGACCTTGTCGCAATCAGTCCGCGCTCTAGCTTGCCTCGAGTCCGCTCGGCAAGCCTAGCATCTGCATTCTGACCCGGCAAGTTGCCTTGCCGGCAGCGGCACTCCTAGCAGGCTGCTAAGGACTCGCTCCTCGAAGCGCTCGCGGCAAGTGTACGCACCGGCAAGTTTCCAAACAAGCGTAGGGAACACAATCATACA
Source organism: Elymus sibiricus (assembly GCA_039707655.1). Taxonomy (NCBI): domain Eukaryota; kingdom Viridiplantae; phylum Streptophyta; class Magnoliopsida; order Poales; family Poaceae; genus Elymus; species Elymus sibiricus. The sequence continues at coordinate 107,828,319 of CM077664.1, read as the reverse complement.
AAGGCAAAATAAAAACAAGGGAAACGGCACGCATCTATTTAAACCCAGCAAGACACTGGATATTCATTAAAACCGGTGTTCAATTACATTTCAATTGGCCCTTTTGCCAGGGTTTATCTCAAGTGCAAGGAGGGCAAAAGGGGCGCCTAGGCGGAGTCCAGCTTGTTCCCGGAAGGCCAGATGATGGTGCTGCCGGCGATCAGCCAGACTCTTTGCCGTCATCTTCGACCTTCACGCCCGGAGAGCCGTCGTCATCGCCGTCATCGTCGTCATCCTCGGCATCACTGGAGGAAGCGGTGTCGCTGTCGCTAGAACTTTCCGCGCAACACTCCAGACGAGCGCCCGAAGCTCCGAAGAACTTCACGACAAGCATATCTGGGCCGTCCAACCTAAAGAAAAGAAGATGCCCTTGCCCTAGGCAATGGGCACGAGCAAAGGATTTCCACCCCCGCGTGAGGTACATAATGCCATTATCGGAGGTGTCAACGGTTACCCAGACCGGGCCATTGCAGCAACCATCCACACGCAGCCATAGGCTGCGCAGGTGGCGGCCTTCCATCTCACTGGCGAAAGGACGGGGAAGATGCAGCCAGCTCCGCGGCTGCTCGCGCAGCTCCACAACGAACTCCTGCGCCGTGTCTTCCGTGTGGCCCTCTGCCGGGGGTGGGACTGCCGAAGACGAAGCTACAAGCGCGCCGCCATGGCCGCCCCGACCACGGGCACCTCGCCTTTCACGACCGCGAGCTGCGGCCCTCCCTTGGGCGCTGGAGCCAGCCTCCGCAGCTGCGGCCGAGGCGTGGGCATGGATCCGAGGAGAGGCTCTCACCGCGGTGGCAGAAGCGTGACCGCGCCCCCTTCCCCTCACCATGTCGTCGTCGGATGCGGAAGAAGAATAAGATACAAGAAAGAGGTAGCAATTGCTGGAGACCGAGGCAGGAAGAGTTGGATGAGCATCGCACCCCGCGGCCCCCTCTTTATAGGGGGAGTGCGGGGGGCTGGCTCTTCACCGTCTTCGGGCGGCCGCCCACGATTGTCAATCCCACGCCCTGCGCTTCTGACGGGCGCATTACTCCAACAACCGCCCACATTCGCCAATTCCGTGCCCTGCACCCCCTGGCCCGGCGCATCGCTCCAACAGCCACCCTTCTCCACCAATCCACTATCTTGCATGCATGCAGACGCGCGTAATGGGGGAAGGTGGAGGCGCAGAAGAAGGAGGAGTCGTGGCATGAATGGCGGTTATCCCTCGCCACGCGTTGCCATGCACCCATTCGAGTCCGTTTTAATGGCAAGGGTTGCCGGAAAGTGACCAAGAACACGCTCAAGAGAGGATAACCATCATGACGAAAAACTACAGCGGCATTTTTCCCGCTGCGTGTCTGTGCATTGTTTGGGACTAGCCCAACGACGCTTCGGACACGTGTATGGCCCAGGCCCAGGGGCTCCTGTCGGTGTATAAAACATGGGTATTTTATACCCTGACTTATGCACAGACAGCAGCAGCCTCCTTGCCGGCCAAGCCTTGCCGGGGACCGCCAAAACCAAGACTCAAGACCCAGTTGCGGAAACCACTGGAGAGAAGCTCAAGACACAACACCATCAAGCACTCGACTAATACCAAAGATAAAGACATTCCCTGCCGGCAAGGCTAAACCGGCAAGGGGAAGACCCGGCAAGCACCGTACCGGCAAGCTTCTATCAGCCCTCTAGCGCTCCACCTCACCGCACAGATGTCCGCTAGTGGATGAGGTGTCGATCGCGCAGGCTGGTTGGTAAGGCTTGTCGGGCACGTGTCAGCATGCTGGGGCAGGATTTGCCTCTAATGACACCCGTCCAGGAGGCGTGTCAGAATAATACGAGGTAGCTGGGCGAGCGGTGCAGAAACCTTGCCGGGACTACCTCTCCACATGACACCTAACAGCGCATTTAATGCCTTTTATCCTAAACTGGCAGAGTTAGGTATGATAGCACTGTTTGCTATCTAATCGCTATGTAATTACTGTTTTGTCACTGTGGTAACCCCTTGAGCTATAAAAGGAGGACCAAGGCAACAGTTAGGGGGATTCGGACCACTTACACAACTCGCATGTGTAGCTGCCTCTCCCGCACCTTGCCGGGGAAGCGCTCCTTGTCATCGTGTTCATACACACCCAATATACAAAAAGCAGGAGTAGGGTTTTACGCTTCACAAGCGGCCCGAACCTGGGTAAAAATCACCCTTGCGCCTTCCATTGATTCTGCTCTTTGTGCACGTTATTCTCCCCTGCCGAACCACAAGGGGCTGGATGGCCCCATAGATGGTCGTACCACCACGACACCAAGTGACACAGAGACATCAGCTACAGGAAAGAAGAAGAAGAGGGCAAGGAGGACTAGAACTTATGTGGTTGGCAAACCCTCCATGATGGATGATGATGATGAGGAGGAGGAACCAACAGCTGATGCACCTCCTGCCAAGACTCAAAAGCTCATGTCTGATGCTTTGAAGTCTGCTGCCCCCACCAAGTCCAAGCCCAAAGCTCCAGCACCTAAGAGGTCTACAAGAAATATACCTGCTGCTGAGAAGAACAAGGCCCCAGTGCCTGAAGTTGATGCTGATGAAGAGCCACTAGTGCTCAGGAAGTTGAAGCCAAAGATTCCAGATCATGATAATGCTCATACAGTTGCAGAGAACATGATGCTCAGAAAGTACAAAGGATTGCATCAGTGGAGATTGACTGATCCATATGCTGCAAGAAGGAGGACTGCTTGTGATTATCGTTTCCACACCAGAGAGCAACAGGATTTCTATGAAACTGTGCTGCTTGACAAGAAGCCTATTATCAGTGATATGAAATGGGAGGATTGGAAATATATTGATGCAAATGAAGACTACTTCCCCCCATGTTCATGAGAGCTTCAGAATAGCTGGCGTTGATGATTTTGTTGGTAAGAAGCTTACAAAGTGGAATGATGAGATGATCATGCAATTCTACTCCACTGCACACTTCTATCCAGATGGTAGAATTGTGTGGATGATTGAGGGATCCAGGTACCAGTCAACCATCTCTGAGTGGGCTGCTCTTCTTGGTGCTCCAGAAGAAGATGAGAATGATATTGATATATATGCCAAGCTCAAGATGGACCACAATTCCATGGCTAACATGTACACATCAATTCCAGAAAAAGACATTGAGACACACAAGCTTGGTTTTGTGAAGCACTTGCTACCTGGTTTGGCCACCACCAATACAATCTTGAGGTACACTCTTTTGCCCAGGTCTGGAGATGACAAGATGATACGTGGCCACTCCATCAACCTGCTACACTTGTTTAATACATCGCAGAAGTTCAAAGTAATGAGCCTTATTGTTGAAACAATCAAGAGAACCGTAGCTGACCAGAAGAGATCTTGTGGATATGCTCCACACATTCAATTGCTCAGCAACTCCAAGGTTGGAACGAGCACATATCCACTTGATCATGAGCATCTCCCATTGCGTCCAGAGTTCGAGGACAATGTAGTGGTGATGGACCCTTCACACCCTACATCTGCCCAAGCTCAAGAGAAGATTCGAGCAGCTGCAGCAGCAAAAGAAGCCAAGTAGGCATCTGCTCCCAATGCTCCTATTGCTAACCTCAAGTCAAAGAATGATCAAATGACTTATCTGCTGGAAGCCACCCTGAGGATTGAGCGAAGTCTGGCCAACCTCACCAAGAACCAGGCAAGCCTAGAGCGGACAGTCGAGACTAAGATTCATGATCTTGATGTGAAGATCACAGAGGTTCAAACTATTGTGGAGAAGCTCAAAGATGGTGTTGACTCAATCAGGGCTGCTACTGATGACAGTGGAGATGATAGACCGACGACTAATAGGTTCCAGACAGTGCCTAGGGCATCCAGGTCTGCTGCAGCACCCGTTGCAGATACGAGGACTACAGTTTCTGCACCTGCTGTTGTTGCTACAATGTCACCTCCAGTTTCTACTCCACCAGGCCAGCAGACGTCAGCTGAAGCCTTCGCAGATGCACTTATCTCAATGCCATCTATGCACATCGGAGCTGCCAGCCAGAGATGACCTTCAGGAGCTACCGAGGATCATGCCTAGAGAGACGTATAACTCTATACCTATTCGAACTTTTTGGTACTTGTTGCCAAAGGGGGAGAATTTGTATAGATCATTAGGCTTCGAGAGAGAGTGTGTCGTGGTTTTGACACGGCAGATGCCCTTGTGAAAGGACTTGGAGATGAGGCCATCGCACAAGTGTGGAAGCTTAACGGGGTTGATCGGGGACGAGAAGACATGGGTTACCCAGGTTCGGCCCTTCACGGTGGAGGTAAAAGCCTATGTCCTGCTTGATTATATTGCTGTGGATCTCGATTACAAGGATGTGGGCTCGCTAACCTAGCTTCCGAGAGATTGCAACTTAGTATTTTTCGCCTAGGTGCTCCCCTTTATATACACAGGTGGAACCCTAGATTTACATGAGAGTCCGGGTCATGGCTCTGCCCTGTCTCCTACTCTAAATCTACTTGATCTCCAAGGCAACCCTGAAGCCAAGCGTCTTCTTCTTGAGCCGGCCCATTACCTGAGCCGGCCTTTCCTGCTAGGCCTCCATCAAGCCGGCCCGCCAAGCGTCCTTTAACCCTGCAGTAAGATGACCCATTGAGCCTACTCCATGGCCGGGTTATCACCCTGCCGGGTCTATACGCCTGGTAAATATCCCCAACATTAGCCCTCAATTTGACTTGAATTCATTCATGTTAAACTCCATCCTGAAAGACTGAATTACTAATAAAACATTATCCAATTGCTTCTCAAGCCGGCTTGTTGGATCGCCGGGTCATTCTTCTGCCTTCAGACTTGGCATTTTCACTGATTTTGTCTTGTGATATCACATCCCGCTTCCGCAAAATCCGGGATGACGTCACTGGAATCTGTGAATAGATTTGTATTGCTTTGGTAGGCGCGAAAATCGAGGAGCCTTTTTAGCCACTGTTTACTGTGTCGCCTAGGATTTTGTGCACGCCATTTGGGGGTCCAGCGGTGCCCATAAATAGGTCGCGTCTCCACCACTGCCTTCCTCATTGCTCGTCTTCCACCTACGAACCTCCGACGCCCTCGCATCCGCTCGAGCTCGCCGTCGCCGCCTGTTCCAGCGCCGCCTGAGTCTTCTCTTCACTGCCGGAGCTCGCCTCGACGCCTTTGCCGCACCCAAAGACCGCCAAGTTTCTTCACCAGATTTGTAAGCATTCTTCTCCCCATTACTAGTTCATCACTATTTCTTCTGCGTTCATCGACATGGATGCGGTAGATCCAAAAGCATTGGTCCCTCTTTTTTTCTTAGTTCGAACAGTCGCTCCACAATCCTTTCCTCACTGGTAGATTCACTGTTCCGCCATAGATAGATCTCCTGTATGACCTCTCACGGTACGAGGAACACACTTGGTCCTTATTTCTTCATTTTTATCCATTTTGTAGATCCGTAAAATTTTCTTATTCAATATAAACCTGTTTGCGGGCTCGTAGCTCAGACCCTGCCTTAACACTTGTAAAAATCCGCGGCATGTAGTTTCCGGCTTATCCTTCCTGATAATCTTGAGCCGGAATTAATGCTTCAGCTTGCGGCTAGCCATAAACACTCTGTAAACTGGTTTCTGCCAATGTGGGTATCGTTGTTTAGACTCAGTTAGCACTTCACTGATATAATACATAGGGTGCTGAACTGGATATTCCTTTCCGTCCTCCTTGCGCTCTACAATGACTGCCACGCTTACAGCTCAGCCTGGGCGTTCGGTCTTTTTGGTTTGTTCGGTTCGGTCTTTTCGGTCTTCCAAAAATTTGGTCTTCCATAATTGAAGACCGAAATAATTTCGGTCTTTTCGGTCCTCCCCTATTCGGTCTTCGGTCTTTTCAGGGTAATGTTCGGTCCCGACCAAACAGACCAAATTTAATGAGAGAACTCATATTCACATACATTACTTCATATACTAGTACATGTTTATATAAGCAAAATTGAGAAAACAAATGTGTACAAAGGTGCATGTGTATATAAGAGAAATGCAGACAAGTGTGTGACAACATAAGTATGTAATAGGTTAAAAGACTAACAAGTAGCATGTCTATGCATGGTTGGTTCATGTCTTGCTCGTGAGAGAAAGGGAGGAATGGGAGTGAAGACGTGGGTTGCTTGTTGCCTGGCTGGTTCGTTCCTGGATTGCGACGGTGAGGACGTGTGTGTCTGTCGCTCGTAAGAAGGACATGCTGGGCTGCTGCCCAATTGGGCCTTAGGTGAACTATAAACATGGCCTATGGTCTATACGTGTGGGCTTTTAAATCGGTTTATTCGGTCTATTCGGTCCTGCAGAGTAGAGGACCGAATTGACCATACTTATTTCGGTCTTATAGTTTTGCAGACCAAATTTTATTCAGTCTTTTCGGTTTCGGTCTTTTCGGGTTCGGTCTCGGTCTTTTCGGGTTCGGTTTTCGGTCTTCGGTTTTTATGCCCAGGGTGACTTACAGCCATGTTGTTGGCAGCAATATATAGCAACATCGGTTCCTTCTCACGAGGGGCAGCAAGAACCGGCGGCTCAGGCAACTGCTTCTTGAGGGCTTCAAAGGCCTGATCTGCAGCGTCACTCCAGATGAAGTTATCTGATTTCTTAAGCAACTGATACAATAGAATTGCCTTCTCTCCAAGCCGGCTTATGAACCGGCTCAGCGCCGCAACCCGCCCAGCTAGCTTCTGCACGGCATTTAGATTGGCCGGCTTAGCCGGGGTCGTGATTGCTTTGATATTTTCCGGGTCAGCTTCAATGCCACGCTCAGAAACAAGAAATCCTAGAAGCTTTCCTGCGGGGACACCAAAAACACACTTCTCCAGGTTAAGCTTCATCTGGTAGACACGGAGATTGTCAAATGTTTCCTTGAGATCCTCCAACCGGGTTTCCTTCTTTCGAGACTTAACCACGATATCATCAACATAAGCATGAACGTTGCGCCCTATCTGTTTGTGAAAGCAGCTCTGGACACAACGCTGGTAAGTCGCCTGTGCACACTTCAGACCAAACGGCATGGTTGTATAACAGAAAGCTCCAAAGGGTGTGATGAAAGCCGTCTTTTCCTGGTCCTCCAGCTTCATTTTGATCTGATGATAACCGGAATAAGCATCTAGGAAGCATAAACACTCACAACCCGCTGTAGCATCGATGATCTGGTCAATCCGGGGCAAAGCAAAGGGGTCACTAGGACAAGCCTTATTTAGATCGGTGTAATCCACACACATCCGCCAAGTCCCGTTTTTCTTCAGAACAAGCACCGGGTTGGCCAGCCATTCGGGATGGAAGACTTCAATGATGAACCCGGCAGCTAGGAGCCGGGCCACTTCTTCACCAATAGCTTTCCGCCTTTCCTCATTAAAGCGATGGAGATACTGGTGAACTGGTTTAAATTTGGGATCCACATTGAGGGCGTGCTCAGCGAGTTCTCTCGGTACACCTGGCATGTTAGAAGGTTTCCATGCAAAGATGTCCCGGTTCTCATGGATGAACTCGATGAGCGCGCTTTCCTATTTGGGATCCATGTTTGCCCCGATGGTGAACTGCTCCGAAGAATTGCCCGGGGTGAAATCAACTTGTTTCGTGTCTATGGCCGACTTAAACTTGAGCAAAGGGTCTGACTCCATTGTGGGCTTCTTCAGAGAGGTCCTGTCGGACGGGTCAACGTTGTCTTTATAATATCGCAATTCTTCTACAGCGCAAGCCGTCTCGGCATATGCTGCATCTCCTTCCTCGCACTCGAGCACAATCTTCCGGTTGCCTTCAACTGTGATGGTTCCCCTTGGTCCTGGCATTTTCATTTTCAGGTAAATGTAGCATGGCCGTGCCATGAATCGTGCATAAGCCGGCCGGTCGAATAAAGCGTGGTACGGGCTTTTAAGCTTAACCACCTCAAAGGATAGAAACTCAAAACGCCAATTATCCTCTGAGCCGAAGGCCACCTCGAGGGATATTCTTCCCATGGGATAAGCTGACTTGCCAGGAACGATGCCGTGAAAGACCGTAGAGGAAGGGGCCAGCTGCTTATCTGATAGATTCATCCGTCTGAACGTGTCGTAGTACAGAATATTGATGCTGCTGCCTCCATCCATGAGTACTTTTGTTAAAGTCTAACCACCGACTTGAGGCGCCACTACCAATGCCAGGTGATCCGGGTGATCGAGGAGGACTGGATGATCCGCCCTGCTCCAGGTAACCGGCTGTTCGGACCAATTGAGATAATAAGGGGTTGCCGGCTCAACCGTGTGGGCGGCTCGTTGTTGCACCTTCCGATCCCGTTTGCAGGTGCTGGTGGTGAAAACATGGTACTGTCCACTATTTAACTATTTCGGGTTACTTTGAAACCCTGTCGCACCGGCTTGGTGCTGATTTCCCTGGCTGTTCCGCTGATTACCACCTCCAGCATTACCAGCCCCCTGAAACCCGCCGCCTTGGCCACTGTTCCCTTGGAAACCGGGTCCCGCGAAGGGCCCTTGTGAGCCGGCTCCTGAAAAGCTGGGTCCCTGGTTGGCGGGCTGTCCGCCGTTTCCGCCCCCGTTATGATGATTATGGAAGACCCACTTGGCAAACTCTTGCATGACATAGCAATTTTCCCAGGAGTGGCTGGACGACTTACCATTGTAACTGTGTTTCGGGCATGGAGCCTTGAGAGCCTCCTCAAAGCTGAGAGGGCGGTTACCAGAGGACTGCCTCCTAGAACCATCATTCTGACGCTGAGTTTGTTCCATGTATTTGTGTTTGCCACTAGATCGGAGCTACCGTCATAGCCTTTGCGTTTACCACCGTTGTTGTTCTGCCCATTACTGTTGTTCTGCTGATGGCCCTTGCCACCGCCTTTCTTGTCTTTACTGTCTTTCTCCTCGTCAGACGGCGGGTCTTTATTATTGTCAGACTCCGCATACCGGGTTAAGACATCCATCAGACCACCCATGTCCTGAGCCTTTCTCTTGAGTCGCCCTAGTTTTTGGACCAGCGACTGAAATTTGCATGTTCGTTCTAGAACCAGTACCGCCTGAGCCGCTGAGATACTGTCAGAACTGTGTATAACCTCTGCAACCCGGCGAGCCCAATGGTACGCCGACTCATCCTCGCGCTGAACACAACGCTCTAGATCAACAATTGTGGTTGGCCTCTCGCAGGTTCCCTGGAAATTCTTGATGAATCGCTCCTTCAGTTCCTGCCATGTGTTGATAGAATTCACCGGTAGGTTTTTCATCCAGGTGCGAGCGGGGCCTTCCAACATGAGAGGCAGATAACGCGCACACACTGCCTCGCTTGCGCCCAATAAGTCCATTGCCAGCTCGTAACTCTCGATCCACTCGGTGGGCTCCAGATTCGCTGTGTAATTAGGAACCTTGAGAGGACCTTTGAAATTTGGGGGTATGCGCGCTTCTCGCAGCGCTGGTACCAAACAAGGGGTTCCGATCATGCGACTCGATAAGCTCCCAAGCTGGCCGGCTGTCTGGTTTGCGGTGGGCGGGACGGGCGTTATTGGCGGGTTGCCGTGCGCCGGCGGGTTGACATGCGCCGGCGGGTTGTGCCCTGCACGCGCGTTTTCTTCCTCCCATGCTCGTAGAGCCCGAGCGGCATCCACAATGTCTTGTGCATTCGGGATTCTAGGTTGATGTTGATCCGCCAGCAGTGGGGCGGCTCTTCTGCGATGTGTGCTGCTGGAAACCGCCGGTGATTCCGGACGCTAGCTCCTGGTACGACTCTGGTGGGGGGTTGAGTGAAGACGGTGCTGGCTATGCGAGTAGTTGGCCTGCTGCACTACTGCTGTCTTGAGCATCGCAATAGCATTCCTGGCCTCTGTCTGAATCGGACCGTCCTCCTCAATTGGAATAGCCGCCAAGTTGTGGGTTGCTGCCAGCACGTTATCGACCGGGTTGGAGTAGTGTCCAATTGGGGTCTGGAACCGGCGAGACGGCGGCTGTTGTTGCTGATCCGGCGTGTGATGTTGGGTCGGCTCCCTTTGCTGAACCGGCTGCTGCAAAGGCGGCTCTCCCGTGGGGATGACTCCAGCCCCCGGGTTCAGAGCCGGCGGTGTGGTGAACAGCTGAGTCGGCTCGAGATTAGCTGGAAGCCGGCTCTGATGACGCCTCCTGTGGACGAGCTCTGACTCGGCCTGTCAGCGGTTCAGGTAATGCGCCTCCTCATCCAGGCGTTGCCTCTCCTCGGTAAGCCGAGCCTGCGCCTGAGCCATGCGTGTGTTCTCTGCATTGATGTCCTCTTGGATCTTGGCCATCTGCTCATGACACTTCGTGATCTCTGTGTTACGCGCCGCTGCGTTCTCCACAGTAACCGGCTCGGCCAGCAGGCCAGTCAGCGTACTCATCAAGTCCGCGAGCGCCTGCACTCCGGTTTTTTCTGGACCGGTGGTCGACGCGCCGGCTCCTCCTGAGCTAGCAAGGGTGAGGTTCTGCCTGGCCGCGGGATCAGCCGGGTGACGCACCGAATCTTGCCTGCCCGCCATGTATACCGCCGCGAAGTGAGGCGGATCTGGGATCTCTAGAAAGATGTCATCCGTGTGCCCGAGCCCTCCACCGTGCAGAGGACGGATTGACTCGGTTTCTCCCGTCGAGGACTCGTCGTCAGATTGGACGAGCGTGTCATCTTCAGACAGTGAGTTCTCCGACAAGGCCACCCCTTGGGTGAAACCTACGAAGACATGGTTTCGGCCAGCTTGATGAGGGCCAGGTCTCGCCTAGCTCGCACCAGCGCGGCGTGCCAACTCAACACCGGCGATGCTCTCCAACCCGGCGGCCGACTCGCTGACCACGCCGATGAAGGTGTGGATTTTGCCGAAGGGGACCCGGTACCCGTACTCAGTTGAGTCGGCGTCGGGGCCCCAGTACGAATCGTCGATGTAGAACTTTCCGCGGCGGCTCTTCGTCATCAAGCCGACCACGTACTTCCCAATCCCTGGGAGAGATCCCGCTAAGAACTCAACTCCACCGTGCGTAGGCCCCATGGTGGGCGCCAACTGTCGTGGTTTTGACATGGCAGATGCCCTTGTGAAAGGACTTGGAGATGAGGCCATCGCACAAGTGTGGAAGCTTAACGGGGTTGATCGGGGACGAGAAGACACGGGTTACCCAGGTTCGGCCCCTCTCGGTGGAGGTAAAAGCCTATGTCCTGCTTGATTATATTGCTGTGGATCTCGATTACAAGGATGCGGGCTCGCTAACCTAGCTTTCGAGAGATTGCAACTTAGTCTTTTTCGCCTAGGTGCTCCCCTTTATATACACAGGTGGAACCCTAGATTTACATGAGAGTCCGGGTCATGGCTCTACCCCGTCTCCTACTCTAAACCTACTTGATCTCCAAGGCAACCCTGAAGCCAAGCGTCTTCTTGAGCCGGCCCATTACCTGAGCCAACCTTTCCTGCTAGGCCTCCATCAAGCTGGCCCGCCAAGCGTCCTTTAACCCTGTAGTAAGATGACCCGCTGAGCCAACTCCATGGCCGGGTTATCACCCTGCCAGGTCTATACGCCTGGTAAATATCCCCAACAGAGTGTCTCACTTTTGCTCGTTGGTTTTTCTTGAGTTTCTGCTACTATTTGGTTTATGCTACTTTGGTTTGATATGCTTGTGAGATACTATGTGTGTGATTAATCATACTATGCTTCATGTGATGCTTAATGCTTGTCCTTATCATTATACTTGTATGATCGTTCACTTGTGCTTTTGGTGATGCGTGCTTACTATTCCATTCATATCATTTTGCGCGCTCCACCAAGTCGTATGTGACATGGAAGAGTGACCCATGATCCTAATCAATTGTGCATTTGCATTCAAACACAAATTTTTAATAATGCACAAATTTAGGGGTAGCTCTTGCTTATCACATACTTCTCAAAGCGATGATGTATTTCGTTCATTTAATCATTTGTCGAAGCTTTGATCTATATGTTGTCATCAATTACCAAAAAGAAGGAGATTGAAAGTGCAACTAATCCCCGGGTGGTTCTGGTAATTCATAACAACATATATCTCATTGAACTAATGTCCATTCAAGTTAAATATTTCAGGATGTTCAATGATTGGCATGGCAAGGACTAGTGATTGTGGACCCCTCAAAATGCTAAGGACATGGATTGGCAAAAGCTCAAGACTCTACATTTTTGTTAAGTGATCCAAGATCACATTGAGTCCATAGGAAAGCCAATAATATTAAAAGGGGATGAGGTGTTGCTTAATGATCTATTTGCTCAAGTGCTTAGTGACATTGCTCCAAAACCCTCAATCACTTTCTCCATCCAAATATGTCCAAAACCTACATTCCAACTCGGCCCCACCAAAATTTCCTATCCGGAGCCACTGAGTTCATCTGGACTTAGCCACTGCCAAACCCTAACAAATCGGATCCACCGATATGGATCTCGGTCCCACCGAGATGGCCTTGCCAACTCTCTGTTACTTGTTGCAATTATTTCGGTCCCACCAAGAATTGCAATTGGTACCACCGAGATGGCTTGCCAACTCTCTGTTGCCTTATTGCTTCACTTCGGTCTCACCGAGTTGATGCAATCGGTGCCACCGAGACGAGGTTTGCCCTAACCATTGCACATCGGTCCATCCGAGATGTTCCAGTCGGTCCCACCGAGATTCCTAACGTTCATATCTTTTACACAGGTCGGTGCCACCGAGATTTCTGATCGGTGCCACCGAGTTGGGTCAAAAGTGTGTAACGGTTGGATTTTGTGTGTAGGCTATATATACACCTCCACCCCTTCTTCCTCAGTGAAGAGAGCCATCAAAATGTGCCTACACTTCCACCATACATTTTTTGAGAGAGAACCACCTACTCATGTGTTGAGATCAAGAGATTCCATTCCTACCACTTGAACCTTGATTTCTAGCCTTCCCCAAGTTGCTTTCCACTCAAATCCTTCTTCCACCATAGCCAAATCTGTGAGAGAGAGTTGAGTGTTGGGGAGACTATCATTTGAAGCACAAGAGCAAGGAGTTCATCAACAACACACCGTCTATTACCTTTTGGAGAGTGGTGTCTCCTAGATTGGTTAGGTGTCACTTGGGAGCCTCCGACATGCTGTGGAGTTGAACCAAGGAGTTTGTAAGGGCAAGGAGATCACCTACTTCATGAAGATCTACCCGAGTGAGGCTAGTCCTTCGTGGACGTAAGCCATGGTGGAATAGACAAGGTTGCTTCTTCGTGGACCCTTCGTGGGTGGAGCCCTCCGTGGACTCGCGCAGCCGTTACCCTTCGTGGGTTGAAGTCTCCATCAACGTGGATGTACGATTGCACCACCTATCGAAACCATGCCAAAAATCATCGTGTCTTCATTGCGTTTGAAATCTCCGATCCCCTCCTTTACTTACATGTGTAATTGTTTACTTTTCGCTGCCACACTCTTAGAATTGCATGTGTAGGGTGTTACTTGACTTGTGAACTTGCTAAAATCTACCCACAACTAAAATTGGGAAAAGGTTAGTTTTTTTATTTGGTTAAGTAGTCTAATCACCCCCCCCCTCTAGACATACTTTCGATCCTACACATGCTATTATAGTATCAATCTTGGATGTTTTTATATGCAATTATATATCATTTTTTGGGACTAACCTATTAACCTAGTGCCCAGTGCCAGTTGCTGTTTTCTGCTTGTTTTTGGTTTTCTAGGAAATCAGTACCAAACGAAGTCCAAATGCCACAAAACCTTTTGGAGATTTTTTTCTGGACAAAAGAGACCCTGGAGACTTGGAGAGGAGGCCAGAAGGTTCTGATACATCTCCAACATATCTATAATTTTTGATTGTTCCATGCTATTATAGTATCAATCTTGGATGTTCTATATACAATTACAAGCAATTATATATCATTTTTTGGGACTAACCTATTAACTTAGTGCCCAGTGCCAGTTGCTGTTTTTTGCCTGTTTTTGGTTTTTCAGAATATCTGTACCAAACGAAGTCCAAATGCCATGAAACTTTTTGGAATTTTTTTCTGGACATAAGAGACACTAGAAGCTTTGGTAGAGGGCCAGAAGACAGAGGAGGTGGCCACGAGCCACCAGGGCGCGCCCCAGGGGGTGTGGCACGCCCTGGTGCCTCGTGGGCCCACCTCTGCTCTTTTTGACCTAATTCCACCTCTACAAATTCTCTAAAATCGGGAAACCAACAGAGGAGTCCACGAAATACTTTTTCCACCGCCGCAAGTTCCTGTTCTCGAGAGATCCCATCTGGAGGCCTTTTCCGGCACTCTACCGGAGGGGGATTCGATCACGGAGGGGCTCTACATCAACCTTGCTACCCTTCCGATGATGCGTGAGTAGTTTACCACAGACCTTCTGGTCCATAGTTAGTAGCTAGATGGCTTCTTCTCTCTTTTTGATCTTCAATACAATGTTCTCCTCGATGTTCTTGGAGTTCTATCCGATGTAATCACTTTTTGCGGTGTGTTTGTTGGGATCCGATGAATTGTGAGTTCATGATCAGATTATCCATGAATATTATTTGAGTCTTCTCTGAACTCTTTTATGCATGATTGTTATAGCTTCGTATTTCTCTCCGATCTATTGATTTGGTTTGGCCAACTAGATTGATTTATCTTGCAATGAGAGAGGTGCTTTGTAATGGGTTCGATCTTGCAGTGCTCAATCCCAGTAACAGAAAGGGACATGACACGTATGTATCATTGCTATTAAGGGTAAAAAGATGGGGTTTATTCATGCGTGAGTTTAATTTGTCTACATCATGTCATCTTGCTTAAGGCGTTACTCCGTTCTTTATGAACTTAATACTCTAGATGCATGCTGGATAGCGGTCGATGTGTGGAGTAATAGTAGTACATGCAGATTCGTTTCGGTCTACTTGTCTCGGACGTGATGCCTATATACATGATCATTGCCTTGGATATCGTCATGATTATTTGCTTTTCTATTAATTGCCCAACAGTAATTTGTTCACCTACCGTATGCTATTTTCAAGAGAGAAGCCTCTAGTGAAAACTATGGCCCCCGGGTCTACCTTTATCATATATTGAAAATCCTAAAAATACCTTGCTGAAATTTTACTTTTTTTTGTTTTTTTTGATCTATATATCTATCACCATACAATTTAATCTTGCAATTAACCGCCAAGGGATTGACAACCCTTGTTCGCGTTGGGTGCGAGGATTTGTTGTTTTGTGTACATGTACTGCTAACGAGTTGTTGCATGATTCTCCTACTAGATTGATAACCTTGGTTTCATAACTGAGGGAAATACTTATCTCTACTGTACTGCATCATCCCCTCCTCTTCGGGGAAATCCCAACGCAGCTGACAAGTAACAGGAAGAATTTCTGGCGCCGTTGCCGGGGAGACATCATCAACATCTATCAAGTACCTACGCATAAAACTTTCATCTCCTTGCATTTATTTAATTTGCCTTTTATTTGCTTTTGCCTCTCGTTTTCATCTCCCCCACTTCTAAAACAATTTTACAAAAATACAAAAATATTTTGTGTGCTATCTTTTGCTTGTGTTGCCATGTGCCTTCTATTTGCTTGCATCTTCGCTTGCTAAAAATCTATTGATATGGATCCTCATCCACTGGCTAATCTTTCCAAAAGATCCAATTATGATGAAAAAATTGCTAGTGAGTTGAGTGTACTTGATTATCTCTATGAACTTTTGCTTGAAAATCATGAATCTGAAAACTGTGATGAAGTGTTGAAAGAACAAATTTATAAAGTGATTCATGATAGCTCCTTGAATGAAAAGCATGATTGCAATGATGTTATTATAAATTATATTAATGTCAAATGTGCTAATAATATGCAAAACTACAAGCTTGGGGATGATGATTTTGTGATATCCACTACTCATTGTAATGATCATGATTGGGGTGATGCTTCGTACGATCTTGAAATTTTATTTAAGCCTCATGATGAATATGTTTGCAATAATATTGAAAGTGGGTTTGGAAGAGTGTCAACTTTAGGTAAAAATAATCCCACATATTTGGAGAGTGTTCAATCTTATGAATTTTTTGATAAAAGTGGGTTTGGAGAGGTCATGACTTTTGTTGATGATAATCCCACTATCTTGGAAGATTATAAAACTTTTATGCATGTGGATCATGAAGATAAAATTTTATATGATAGCTATATTGTTGAATTTGATTATGATCCTACATGTAATTACTATGAGAGAGGAAAATATGGTTGTAGAAACTTTTATGTCACTAAATTACCTCTCTTTGTGCTAAAATTATTAATGTTCCAGTCTTCCTATTTGCATATGCTAGATATTGCTTGTCTTGATAATTTGTTTTCTTAGAAAATGCCTATGCATAGGAAGTATGTTAGACTTAAATATGTTTCTTACATGCTATATGATGCTCTCTTTGTGTTTCTATTATTATCTTTCATGAGAGCATCTTTGAAATCTCAAGCCTATCTTAATGGCTATAAAGAAAGAGCTTGTTGGGAGGCAACCCAATGAATAAAATAATTTTTTGCTTTTAATTTCTGTTCTTGTGTGTTTACATAATTATAGCCTCTGTTATGATTGTGTTTTTATGTTTTAATTAGTGTTTGTGCCAAGTAAAGCCTTTGGGATGGTTTGGAAGATAGTATAATTGATGCTGTTTGGAAAACAGAAAGTTTTGTGTCGAGTGCTGGAATTTTAATTCTGTACTGGAGCGTCAGAAAAATCTGAATACAGTATTGTTATATGAATTGCCCACGTTGTCCTAATTTTTCAGAATTTTTGGAGTTACAGAAGTATAGATTTTAAATAGATATTTACAGACTGTTCTGTTTTAGACAGATTCTGTTTTTGTTGCATAGTTTGCTTATTTTGATGAATCTATGGATCGTATCGGGGGGTATGAGTCATGGAGAAGTTGGAGTACAGTAGCATTATGCCAAAATTAAATATGAATCAATTTACTACAGTACTTAAAGTTAAAGATTTATTTGTTATACTAACGGATCTCACGAAGGTTTTGTTGAGTTTTGTGTGATTGAAGTTTTCAAGTTTTGAGTGAGATCACGATAGATGAAGGAATAAGGAGTGGCAAGAGCCTAAGCTTGGGGATGCCCAAGGCACCCCAAGGTAATATTCAAGGAAGACTCAAGTGTCTAAGCTTGGGGATGCCCCGGAAGGCATCCGCTCTTTCTTCTACCAACTATCGGTAATTTTACTTGGAGCTATATTTTTATTCATCACATGATATGTGTTTTACTTGGAGCATCATGTATTATATGAGTCTTTGCTTTGTTTGCTTTTTAGTTTGTCACAATCATCTTTGCTGAACACACCTATTTGAGAGAGCCACACATTTATCATGATTTGTTAGAATACTCTATGGGCTTCACTTAAATCTTTTGAGCTAGGCAGTTGCTCTAGTGCTTCACTTAAATCTTTTTGAGCATGGCGGTGGCTATATTTTGAAGAAATATTTGAACTCTCATGCCTCACTTATATTATTTTGAGAGTTGATAAGATTAAATTTTGAAGAAATATTCTCACTCTCATGCTTCACTTATATCTTTTTGAGAGTTGATAATAGTAATGGTAATTTGCACAAGATATGAATTTGGTCCCAAAGTGATGAATATTCAAGAGGGATATAATAAAAACTTTCATGAAAGATCATTGGATGTGATAAGTTTGATTCCTTGCAATAGTTTTGCGATATGGAGATGATAATATGTGAGTCATGTTAGTGAGCAATTGTGATTTAGTAAGAATATTGGTGTTAAGGTTTGTGATTCCCTATGCATGCACATAAAGTCAATAGTTGTGCAATGAAATTATATCCTACTTATGGTGCATTATTCGGTGTTAGTTATGTTCAATGCATGTTTATGACCGTTTTCGCTTTTTGGTTGGTCGCTTCTCAATCTATTTGCTAGCCTTCATTTGTACTAAGCGGGAATACTGCTTGTGCATCTGACTCCTTAAACCCAAGTTGTGCCAAATGAGTCCACCATACATACCTATATGCGGTATTTCCATGCCGTTCCAAGTAAATTTGCATGTGCCAACTCTAAATTTTCAAAATAATTTTCCGTTTTGTGTGCCCGTACCGCTCATGAAGCGGCAGGGGGTGGCCAATATTTTCCATGATAGGTGTGTTATTCTCACGATGAGTGTTTATTCACTTGTCATTGCATGAGAGAGTGGCAGGTAATAGGGATGCTCAGTCCCGAAATGAAAAAAAAAATGATGATAATAATAAATTCCTTGAAAAGTGTTGGTATGGAGGGCACCCATGGATACGGCTAGCCATGGATTGTGAAAGAATGGTGGAAAGGAAATAAACTTTATTTTCTGTTTGGGAACCGCCTATAATGTGTCGAGCATGGAAGATATTGGGAATTCTCGGTCGTTTTCGTTGACAGGAAAAGCATGCCTCTCAAAATAATTTTATCTCTCTAATTTAAGCCTTGAGCTCTGGCACCTTTGCAAATCTCTGCTTCCCTCTGTGAAGGGCCTATCTATTTACTTTTATGCAATTTTTATTTTTATTTTGAGTCTCCATCTTCTCTTACAAAGCACCAACTAGAGAGCACTATTGTCATACTTGTGCATTGTGTGTAGCTAATATTGAGTGTGTTTCATGAATGGATCAATGATTGATCATAATGGGCTAGGGATAACTTTCTTTAGCGTTGATATTTTGAAAGACATGGTTGCTTGTTAGTATGCTTGAGTATTTATGTCTTCATGTCAAACTATAGACTATTGCTTTGAATCATTCAAGTCCAAATGTCCATGCCAAAAACAAAAGAGTATATGATGAATATGATAAGTAGCATTCCACATCAAAAAAATCTGTTTTTATCATTTACCTACTCGAGGACGAGCAGGAATTAAGCTTGGGGATGCTTGATACGTCTCCAACGTATCTATATTTTTTTATTGTTCCATGCTATTATAGTATCAATCTTGGATGTTTTATATACATTTACAAGCAATTATATATCATTTTTTGGGACTAACTTATTAACCTAGTGCCCAGTGCCAGTTGCTGTTTTTTTTGCCTGTTTTTGGTTTTTCAGAATATCAGTACCAAACGAAGTCCAAATGCCACGAAATTTTTTGGAGATTTTTTTTCTGGACATAAGAGACAGTGGAAGCTTCGGGTGAGGGCCAGAAGACAGAGGAGGTGGCCACGAGCCACCAGGGCGCGCCCTAGGGGTGTGGCGTGCCCTGGTGCCTCGTGGGCCCACCTCTGCTCCGTTTGACCTAATTCCACCTCTATAAATTCTCTAAAATCGGGAAACCAACAGAGGAGTCCACAAAATACTTTTTCCGCCGCCGCAAGTTCCTGTTCTCGAGAGATCCCATCTGGAGGCCTTTTCCGGCACTCTGCCGGAGGGGGATTCGATCACGGAGGGGCTCTACATCAACCTTGCTGCCCTTCCGATGATGCGTGAGTAGTTTACCACAGACCTTCGGGTCCATAGTTAGTAGCTAGATGGCTTCTTCTCCCTTTTTGATCTTCAATACAATGTTCTCCTCGATGTTCTTGGAGTTCTATCCGACCTGATAGGTTTATCGGAGAGGCTCGCCTCACGACAGGTCGAGCAGTTACTGCTTCCCCTGAAATCGCGTTTTGAGGCGACTCTTTTACTGGCACGCCCCGTCGAGGCAGAGATCGTGCCCGCTTTCCCAGGGATATCATCAAGATTTTGTTTCCCCCCATATGTTTCAACGGCATTTTTGATAGCAATCACGAATTTATCGGCGCAGCAGAGGGGGCCCTTGGCCTTTGACAGGCTTATAAAAATAAAGGGGAGAACAGCGTGATAGCCTACGCTCCCATTCCTCCCTCGCAGCTGCTTCGTCTAGCTCTAGCGCCCAGATCCAGCATACACGCCTTCCTCTTTCGCGAGCTTGACTCCCTCACCAGCCATGGCCGATACCCTTAAGGGGCACTGGGGCGGCTCCACCATGACAGCGGTGACCATCGCCGAGCTACGCGACGCGGTGTATCTAGCCCCTGCCATCGCCGCCCGTGCTCCAGCGGCCGACGAGCTGGTACCCGCTCCCAACGTCGGGGAGCGGGTGGTCTTCGTCCCCCACCTCATCTGAGGCCTGCGGTTCCCACTGCACCCTTTCGTGCGCGGGATCACATTTTACTATGGGTTAGACTTCCATCACCTAGCCCCCTACTCCATTCTCCACCTCGTCGCTTTCATAACAGTCTGCGAGGCCTTCCTCCGCTGTGAGCCACACTTCGGCCTATGGCTGAAGCTCTTCGTGATCAAACCGAAGTCAAGCGACTCCGAACTCGCGGAGTGCGGAGGGGCCATGATCAACAAGAACCAGGGGGCCACCTGGTTCAAGGGCACCTTCATCGAAACGGTGAAGGAATGGCAAAGGGAGTTGTTCTACATCACCGAGCCCCTTGCCGCTGGTCAAACCGAGGTCCCGGCCTTCTCAGCCGAGCCTCCCAAGAAACTCAAATCTTGGAAGGAAAAGGGCGTCGCCTGGGGGAAGCCCGAAGAGGTAGAGACCCTGGTCGAGAGGATCGTGTGGTGCACTACCACAGGGAAGGCTGAGCTATCCGATGTCATCAACGTCATGCTCAACCGCCGCATCCTTCCTCTCCAACTTCGGGCCACCCCGATGTGGGCACAGAAGCCAGAGGACATGGACACCATCAACACCTTCTTCCGCTCCACCTTGGCCACTATGTGGACAAAGCTCATGAAGCTGGCCAAGGACAAGATTCCCAAGGAGGGAGAGGACATCGGCCTCGAGCACGGCTATGAGGCCCCCCGGTGAGTGGTTCCGTCCTTCAATCTTTCATTATTTGCTTATTGCTCCGAGGAGTAAAGTTTCTATCTGAGCCGTCGTGTTTTGACATTTTGTAGAAGTGGTCAGCTTGGGTAAAAGGGGTACAATGCCCCGCCCCACTGCCGGAACAACCCACAACTCCCCTGCTCTCAGCACTTCTGACCGAGGAGCCACACGTTGTGGCCTCCAAAGGGACGAAGCCCCAGACGGGGAAGTCTAGTGCTCGGACCCGGGGGACCTCGGTCACCCGGTCAGAAGAGACCCACACCTCCGCCGCTCAAGACGGCGGCGCCGAGGAGGTAGAGGAGGAGATTCCCCCTCGAAGGGGAAGAGGTCGGTGTCAAAAGACGCCGACGTGGGCATGCCACCCAAGGGCCAAAAGAGGCTGAGGCGAGCCTCATCCGAGGCCGCCAACAAGTCGTCGGAGAGAGCCGAGCTCTCCGGTGACTCAGAGGAAGACCCCCTCACAATGGGAGGAAGAAGCCGGCACCTCGAGGGTAAGCCCTTATCCTTGTCTTCCTTGTTTGAGTCATTGTTTCATCAAGGGAAATTTTACAGAAGCAACTTTTCATACACAGTCCGCCGAAGGTGATCCCCAGCGGCTCCTCGAGCGGGTTGCCGTCCGCCAGCTGGACTCCAGAGCCCGCTGCTTCTCCCCCGATGCAAGTTGGTCTGGGGGAGGCAACATCCACCCTGGCCCCCGAGGTCAACACGGTGGGGGCCGACGAGGTGGCGGTCATGGCCGAGGTCAAAACCTCGACCCAACAAGACCCGGGGACGGAGCGCCCCGAGGTCATCGAAGAAGGGTTGGGCCAGATGTCGGCCCAGCCGGAGTCTACCTCGGCGCCGCCTTCACAGATGGAGGCTCCTTGGGTGGATCCATCCGAGGTCATCCCTCCACCCCAGCCTGCTGTCCAAGGACGGACCGGCGCGGGGTGGGCCGAGGAGTTGGAGGAGGCCCTAAAGGGCTGCTCCCTCAAGGAGGAGCACCGTGCCTTGATAAGCACGGCGCTAGAAGGCTACCGGACCGCAGAGGCCGGCCTGCATGAGGTCTTCAAGAACCTCGTAGCAGGTTTCGAGGTGCGTCTTCTGCGCATTCGGTTTGCTTTGTTTTTATGAATTTTGTCTGAGGACATAAAAGTGTAGCCTGCTAAATGGCGTAATGAGTGAGTAGCCCCCGAGCCCGAAGTCGGTTTCGAGAAACCGTCATCGGGGTCGCTTGAAGAAATAGGAGCCTGTGGAGTAGCCCCCAGGGCGCTACTCTAAGCAGCTATCCTAGAGCATGCTGATGGCCTAGACCGTTTTCTCTCTAACAAGGATTTGTGCCATTCCAGGTTTCGACCTTGGTTCCGGACTCCGTCTCCGAAGAGATGGTGGAGATGAACCGGAGACTTGAGCGATCTCAAGGTAAGCAAGGTTAAACTTGCATTGTATGTTGTATGCTTAAAGGAAACAACTAAGACTTAAATATGTTGACAGCAGAGTTGGAGACGCTCAAGGCCGAGCTTGAAAGGGCTCGGAAGGAAGTGCGGCAGCAGAAGGCTACTGCCACTACAGTCGAGAAGGCACGGGCCGCCGAGAAGGCGGCCGGGGAGAGGCACCAGGCGCGGGTGCTAGAGGTCGAGGAGACCCTGAAGGGCGTGTTTGAAGCACGCGACAAACTTCAGGAGGAGGGGCAGCGGACGAAAGAGGAGCTCGAGAAGCTTCAACGTGCCCACTCCGAGCTCAACACCTCGGCCCGTGCGGACCGCGAGGTGCTCCAGCAAGTGGAGCAAATTGCCTCGGGTAAGATATTCTTGCTGCAGTGTGCGTTTGGCAGCAAAAGGTGTGTCGAGCTCACCAAGTTATGGCGTTCCGCAGAGGTCTTCGAGGAGCTCCCGCAGAGCGCGGAGGATGCGGTGGCCTATTCCGGCCAGCTGGCAGGTCATGAGGCGGAGAAGGCCTTCTGGGAGCAATTCCCGGGGTCCCCGTCCGCGCAGCTGCTAAATCATCGGGTGAAGCAGCTGGTCGAGCTATTTCGCATGACGAAACCAGCGCTCCAAGACCTCTGTGTCGCTCTGTGGCCGGCTGAAGCCATGCCGAGGAGCCTCTTCGGCCTGACGGCTCGTCTCCGAGATGCCGTGCCCTGCGTTAACCGCTGGAAGAGGTCTGCGTGCTTCGAAGCGGCTCGGAGGGCATACGCTTGCGTGAAGACTCACTTCCGCAAAGTTGATGCGGAGACTTGTGCTGCTGGCCCGCCTGCCGACAAGCCGCGGACTGCCGAGCAGTTCTTCACCGAGGTGGAGGCGGGAGCTTGGACCACCGAGGCCATGTGCCCTAAGGACACCTTGTTTTTTTAGGTACTCCGGAATGCCAGAGTGTATGATGTAAAAACTTTATTGTTTGTTAAATGAAAATGGCTGGAAGTTCCATATGTGTTTATTTAGTAATTCGATTATTCCTCCGATATGACTTTTTTAAAATGAGAGTGGCCAGTCGTCGGCTTCAGCCCCAGTGTAGGTCATACAAAGGGTGTTCCCTAAGCCATACTTGACCCTTAGCCGACGTCTCGGTACCCATGGGCGGTCGATGACTTAGAGGAACGAGGCAATCGGACTATAGTGGCTTGATGTCTTTCACTTAGTCATAGGAGTTTGACTGTGGGGGTGATGACCAGGCCCCAGTGTGGGAAGTGTTCGGCCTAATTGGCCGAGGTCTAGGCCATAGCACACTTCGGCTAAAAAATAAAAGCCCTTCGTTTAACACGGGTGATCTCTATGATCACATCGCTTGACGCGGTCTTCGGATGGCGGACCAGTTTACGCACACCTAGATGGTCAGTTTTTGGCTTTCTCCACTGAGGCACCACGCCAATTGACCTGGCGGCGCAATCGCAGTGGTTCTCCCGTTACGCCCTTAGCCGAATTCATCGGAAACGTAAGGGGTACACATAGGAGCCGGGCAACCCAACTATTGACCGAAATCTAGGTTCGAAACTGATGCATATAAGGCCAAAATCCGAGACGCCGAATACATCAAACTTTGTTATACAATTGCATCTTTTTAAAGAACTTCATTGTCCCAGAGCTATGCTGATAAAGAAATACAATAGAGACCTTGAAAGGGCATAGTTTCTTTATTTCATAATATCAATCATGTACATGCCCAGTTGTGACGAGAGTAGTTGAAAGAGTACAGCGTAAATAGTAAGGAAGGAAGAGGGAAAAAACAGGTCGGATAATTACTGACGGATTTTAAAGGATCCGGACCGAAGCCTGCCGCACGTCTGTGTTTCCGAACTGTTGACCAGATCGTCCCGATTGACGCCGAAGGGTTTTGCGAAGGTCGATGCCCGACTGGCCCTTTATACACTCTAAGTGTTTGATTGACCGAGTTCCTCCAAGGGCGGTGTTTGCCGGAATCGTTCTGTGGTTAAGGCCACAGAGACGTAGTGATGCTCGGCTACTTCTTTTACAGATACCTGCCTGTGCAGGGGCTCTAAGCCTTGTCTTCACGTGGTTAGTCCGCGCGTGATGCGTGGGTAGTTGTATTGGTTCCTCGGCGTCCCAGGAAATTTTGAGTGCGAAGTTGTGTACCCTGGGGACATAGTGCCCGCAGCTAGGGCACGCGAGGAGCCCGCATCCCTATTTCGGGTGCGGGGGTAGCTGGCCGAGGTCGACTTGTGCACCCCGGGCTCGCTTCAAAGAGCGAGTGGCGCATTTATCGCTGCGGGCTGCCTCCTCGGACGCTTGGACCTCGGCTGCAAAAGCCGCGGTCTGTTCCTCTGTCCGGAGTGAACGTTCGGTATTACCATTGACTGTGATGACACCGTTGGGTCCCGGCATTTTGAGCTGGAGGTAGGCGTAATGCGGGACTGCGTTGAAGCGTGCAAATGATGTGCGCCCTAGGAGCGCGTGGTATCCACTCCGGAAGGGTACGATGTCAAAGATTAACTCGTCGCTTTTGAAGTTCTCGGGCGAACCGAAGACTACCTCGAGGGTGACTGTCCCGGTACAACGGGCCTCGACGCCCGAAATGACACCTTTAAAGGTGGTAGAGCTCGGCTTTATTCGAGATGAGTCAATACCCATCTTCCAAACAGTGTCCTCGTAGATGAGGTTAAGATTGCTGCCCCCGTCCATCAGGACACGTGTTAGATGATAACCATCAACAATAGGGTCCAGAACGAGCGCCGCAGATCCGCCATGCCTGATGCTGGTCGGATGATCGTGCTTGTCGAAGGTGATCGGGTAAGCCGACCATGGGTTATACTTCGGGGCTACTGGCTCCAACGCATATATGTCCCGAAGCACACGCTTTCTCTCCCGTTTAGGGATGTGGGTGACATAGATCATATTGACCTCTGTTACCTTGTTGGGAAATTTCTTTTGCCCTCCATTATTGGTCTGCCGAGGTTCATCCTCGTCGTCGCTGCGGTGTTGGGTTTTATTCTGACCCTCTGCCACTACCTTGCCAGCTTGTTTGAAGACCCAGCAATTCCTATTAGTATGTGTTGCTGGTTTTTCCTGAGTACCGTGAATCCCACATGGGCGGTCCAGGAGCCTGTCAAGCTGGCTAGGTCCGTCTTTGCTCCCCTTATAGGGTTTTCTTTTCTGCCCGGATTTAGGTTCGGCGAATCCAGCATTGACCGCGACGTCTTCAGTGTCGCTTCCGCCATTTTTATACCTGCGCTTATTCTTATTGCGCTTCGGTTTTCCATTGGCGTCGCGGGTTTCCGAGGTGCCTGCCTCGCCGTTATGAGTACTTCGGGCGAGCCAGCTATCCTCTCCCACGCAAAAGCGGGTCATCAGAGAGGTCAGGGCAGCCATAGTCCTCGGCTTATCCTGGCCGAGCTGTCGAGCTAGCCATTCATCTCGAATATTATTTTTGAATGCGGCGATGGCCTCGGCTTCGGAGCAGTCTAAGATCTGGTTCTTCTTGGTCAGGAACCTGTTCTAGAATTTCCGGGCTGATTCGCTTGGCTGCTGGGTAACACGGCTGAGGTCATCAGCGTCCGGAGGTCGGACATACGTGCCCTGGAAGTTTGCTCGAAAAGCATCTTCTAGGGCTTCCCAGCTGCCAATAGAGTGAGGAGGGAGGCTATTAAGCCAGTGTCTTGTCGGCCCCTTTAACTTGAGCGGCAGATATTTGATGGCATGGAGGCCGTCTCCATTGGCCATGTGTATGTGTAGGAGGAAATCCTCGATCCAAACTGCTGGGTCGGTGGTACGATCATATGATTCCATGTTAATGGGTTTAAACCCTTCCGGGAATTGATGCTCCATCACCCTGTCTGTAAAGCAAATTGGGTGAGCTAGACCTCGGGACCGAGGAGGATCTCGTCGGGTTTCGAGAGAGAGCCATGAGTAAGCTTGATCTCGGGCACGGCCGTTCCTGTCCATCCAGGCATCGTAGCCGTCGGGCCCAGCGGGGGCATGTCCCCTTGATCCGTAGATGGACCGAGGGGGTGCCCTATTTTCTTCAATACCACGTCTAGCGTCGCGAGGATCCAGGTAGTCCACGGGGTCTTTACAATGATGGCGTGGAGGTGGCCTTTCACCATGGTCCTCTCGTCTTGGCATGTCCCGGCCTCTAGGGGGCCGATCGAGGTCGTCAGCGAGCTCTTCATCAAATTCTGGTAGGAGGCGCCTGCGTGGGTAAGACTTTGGCGCACTATGGCGTCGGTTCTCCATATCCTGCTCGGCGGAAAGCACTTCAACCCACTTTTCATTCAGCGCGTCGGTATTTTCCTATAGCTACTGATGCTTGCGTTTTAAGCTCCAGGTCGTCGCAACGAGGCGTCGCCAAAAGCGTTCTTGTTCAAAGGGGTCCTCGGGGACGATGAAGTCCTCGGTATCGAGGCTGTCGTCCTCCTCGGACTCCGGCATGCAATTGTCGTCGGCCCCTTCGAAGAGGTCATCGGGATCGGAGTCCACAAGAGGTCGGTCTGGTGTGCCGTTCCTTACTGGGGAGGCTTGAATGTCCTCCTCAAGGTTATCGGCATCGCTGTCCTTCTCGTTGCCATTATTGGCTGTTGCGTCATTGCCACTGGGTTCCCCATTATTGCCCCTTCGGCGCCGTCGCCGGCGTCTTGGAGGGGATTTGGGGGTGTCCACCATATAGACATCGTAAGTGGATGTGGCGGTCCACCTGCCCGTGTTGACCGAGGGCAAGGTGTTCTCGATGGGGCCGTCGGCGTCCTCTTCCATATCTGAGGGTTCGCTGTAGTCCAACACGTTGGTTAAATCATCGATCGTGGCGACTAGGTGGGTGGTGGGTGGGATGTAAATTCCCCCATCATTGGCTTTAAGTCCGATCTGATCGTAAACCGAAGTCTTGCCATCCGAGATGGACATACTCTGGATGCGGCAGAGCATCTCATCGAGGTGAGATAACTCTTCGGGATCCATGGATGCGCCATAGGCAGGGCTGATTCGAAGTACATCCAGCGTGTGACCAGGCGCATCTTCGGAGCGAAGGGAATCTGAACATAATTCGGAGTTTTGATTCGAAATCATCTCTGGCATCAGTACCGCTTCGGGAGTGGGGGCCGGATCTTTCTCCGGACTAGTGGTCGGGGAGAGATAAGCCGGAGTGGCCGCGTCGGTAGTCTCAAAAGATGTCATGACAGAGTTCGGTTCCGGAGTTGAGCCTCCAAAACCGGCCGAACTTTCGATCAGGCCGAGCGTCCATCCCGATGGGACGAGTTCGCCGCGGGAATCGACCGTGTACTCAAGGCCACCGAAGGTTATGACCCGTCCTGGAGTGTAGTTCTCGACGGAAGTCAGGTGTCCCGTCGAATCCGCGCAAAACATCATGAAGCCGAAGACGAAAAGCTGTCCGGGGACGTAGATGTTCCCACAGCTGTCAGCGTGATTGATCCGTAGGTGAGCCATCGACCCTTCCGGTGATCGCGCAGCGGAACTCTCAATGAAAGCACCAGTGTCGGTGTAAAAACCGGCAGACCTCGGGGTAGGGGGTCCCGAGCTGCGGATCTCTGATTGATGGTAACAGAGACAAAGGGAGACGATGTTTACCCAGGTTCGGGCCCTCTTGATGGAGGTAAAACCCTATGTCCTGCTTCTGTTTATATTAATGGAGATGTATCGAGTATAGAGTTGATGTACCTCGAGATCGTAATATGTGTCTAACTTCTAAAGCTAGGTGTTCGATGTTGCGTTGATGTCCCCTACGGGCTAAACCCTATGGCTTATATACACGCCAGGGAGGGTATCTAGGGTTACAAGGTCAGTATCTTGGAGTAAGGCGACTGGAGTAATCTTGAAGTGTACTACAAGTCTTTGGTAGAGACAGCTTTGACCATGTCTTCCATCTGCGGCCTCCGGAGTCCATCTTGATTACGTACGGGGGCATATCGGCCCATCCGAGGAAACGGGCCGGCTAGGTTGGCACCCCCTAATCCAGGACACCATCACCCTCCTCTTCGGGGAAATCCCAACGCAGCTCACAAGTAGCAGGTTCACGAAGCCTCCGCAAGGCAACAGGGCGCGGCCCCAGGGGGGTGCACCCTGATGCCTTGTGGGGCCCTCGTGGCTCCGTTTGACCTAATTCCACTTGTATAAATTCTCAAATATTCGGAAACCAACAGAGAGCCACCCTGAATGACTTTTACGTCGCCGCAAGCCTCTATTCTTCCGCGATCCCATCTGGAGGCCCTTTCCAGTACTCTGCCGGAGGGGGAATCGATCACGGAGGGCTTCTACATCAACCATGCTGCCCTTCCGATGATGTGTGAGTAGTTTACCACAGACCTACGGGTCCATAAATAGTAGCTAGATCGCTTCTTCTCTCTCTTTGATCTCCAATACCATGTTCTTCTCGATGTTCTTGAAGTTCTATCCGATGTAATCTTCTTTTGCGGTGTGTTTGTTGGGATCCAATGAATTGTGAGTTTATGATCAGATTATTCATGAGAAATATTTGAGTCTTCTCTGAACTCATTTATGCATGATTATTATAGCTTTGTATTTCTCTCCGATCTATCGATTTGGTTTGGCCAACTAGATTGGTTTATCTTGCAATGTGAGAGGTGCTTTGTGATGGGTTCAATCTTGCGGTGCTCAATCCCAGTGACAGAAAGGGACATGACACGTATTTGTATTGTTGCCATTAAGGATAAAAAGATGGGGTTTAATCATATTGCTTGAGTTTATTTTGTCTACATCATGTCATCTTGCTTAAGGCGTTACTCTGTTTCATACTTAATACCCTAGATGCTTAATGGATAGTGGTTGATGGGTGGACTAATAGTAGTAGATGCAGGCAGGAGTCGGTCTACTTGTCTCGGACGTGATGCCTATATACATGATCATTGCCATGAATCTGTCATAATTATTTGCTTTTCTATCAATTGCCCAACAGTAATTTGTTTACCCACTGTATGTTCTGCGCTCGAGAGAGAAGCCTCTAGTGAAAACTATGGCCCTCGGGTCTACTTTTATTATATATTTAATTAAAACCAAAAATACCTTGCTGCAATTTATTTATTTTTATTTTATTTAGTATTTTAGTTTATCTATCTATCACTATCAGAATTAATCCTTGCAAATAACCGCTAAGAGGATTGACAACCCTCTTATTTGCGTTGGGTGCAAGTGTTTCCTTTTGTGTGTGCAGGTGCTGCTAACGGGATTTTGCGTGGTTCTCCTACTGGATTGATAACCTTGGTTATTAACTGAGTGAAATACTTATCTCTACTATACTGCTTCATCCTCTCCTCTTCGGGGAAATACCAACACAGTCTACAAGTAGCAGGAAGAATTTCTGGCGCCATTGCCGGGGAGACATCACCAAATTACCAAGTACCTTCGCACAAACTATCATCCACTTGCATTTATTTTATTTGCCTTTTTATTTGCATTTGCCTCTCATTTTCATCTCCCCCACTTCTAAAACAATTTTACAAAAACACAAAAACATTTTTATTTGCTAGTTTGCTTGCTTTGCCGTGATGTCTCAAGAAAATACAAAATTGTGTGACTTTTCCCATACTAATAATAATGATTTTATTAGTACTCCTATTGCTCCTCCCACCACAAGTGCAGAGTCATGTGACATTAATGCTGCTTTGCTCAATCTTGTTATGAAAGAACAATTTTCTGGTAGTCCTAATGAAGATGCTGCATCCCATCTAAATACTTTCGTTGAACTTTGTGATATGCAAAAGAAAAAAGATGTGGATAATGATATTGTCAAATTAAAATTATTTCCTTTCTCACTACGAGATCGTGCTAAAACTTGGTTTTCATCCTTGCCTAGAAATAGTATTGATTCTTGGGATAAGTGTAAGGATGCTTTTATTGCCAAGTATTTTCCTCCCGCTAAGATTATTTCTTTAAGAAATCAAATTACGAATTTTAAGCAACTTGAGCATGAACATGTTGCACAATCTTGGGAGAGAATGAAATTAATGATAAGAAATTACCCAACACATGGTTTAAGCTTATGGATGATCATACAAAAAAATTATGCGGGACTAAACTTTGTTTCTAGAAATTTGCTAGACTCTGCCGCATGTGGTACTTTTATGGAAATTACATTGGGAGAAGCTACAAAACTTCTTGATAATATTATGACAAATTATTCTCAATGGCACACTGAACGAACTCCAACTGGTAAGAAGGTAAATTCTGTTGAAGAAATTAATACTTTGAGTGATAAGATGGATGCTCTTATGAAATTGGTTGCTATTAAAAGTGCTCATATTGATCCTAATAATGTGCCATTATCTACTTTGATTGAGCAAAATAATGATGCTATTGATGTGAATTTTGTCTCTAGAAATAATTTCAACAACAATGCTTATAGGGGTAATTTCAATCCTAGACCATTTCCTGGAAATTCCTCTAATAATTATGGTAATTCCTATGGTAATCCATATAATAATAATAATAGAATACCCTTTGATCTTGAAAGTAATATTAAAGAATTTATTAATTCTCAAAAGAATTTTAATGTTATGATAGAAGAAAAATTGAATATAGTTGATGAATTGTCTAGGAACATGGATAAAATTGCTCATGATGTGGAAAATCTTAAAATTAAATTTTTGCCGCCCAAGCATGATATAAATGAGTCTATTAAAACTATCTATGTCTCCATTAATGAAAGTAAAGAAAGGACCGCTAGGTTGAGAGCCAAGCGAGAATTTCTAGAAAAAGCTATTCCACCCGGTTTCTATCGTAGTAATGATGAAGATATTAAAATGATTGGTGTCTCACCTATTGAATCTCTATTTAGCAACATAAAACTTGATGTAAAAGGGACTGAAGAAGAGTCAACTTTAGATAGAAGGAGTCCCAATTGCTTGGAGGGTGATAATCTTAATGAAAAAAGTGACAAAAGTGGGTTTGGAGAGGTCAAAACTTTAAATAGTAATGCACCCACTACTTTGGATTACAAGGACTTTAATTATGATAATTGTTCTGTAATTGAGTGTATTTCCTTGTTGCAATCCATGATTAATTCACCAAATGCATATGAAACAAAATAATGCTTTCGCTAAACGTATTGTAGAAGCTATGGTGAAAGCTCATGAAGAAAAACTTGAGTTGGAAGTTCCAATTCCTAGAAAATTACTAGATGAATGGGAACATACTATTAAAGTCAAAATTAAAGATTATGAATGTAATGCTCTATGCGATCTTGGTGTGATGTGCTAGGTCTCACCGATATGGATCCTTGTTCCCTTAATTTCCTCTAGCGGATTCCACTATTAAAACCCATTGGGTAGAATAAATGATGTGCTTATTCTTGCAAATAGAAATTTTGTGCCCGTGGATTTTATTGTTCTTGATATTGAATGCATTCCTTCTTGTCCTATAATACTTGGTAGGCCTTTCCTACGAACCATAGGTGTTATTATTGATATGAAAGAAGGTAATATAAGATTTCAATTTCCATTAAAGAAAGGGATGGAACACTTCCCTAGAAATAGAATTAAGCCACCTTATGAATCTATTATGAGGGCCACCTATGGAATTAATTTGAAGGATGATAACACTTGAAACTATGCATTATGCCTAGCTAGGGCATAAAACAATAGCGCTTGTTGGGAGGCAACCCAATGAATAAAATAAATTTTTGTTTTACCTTCTGTTTTTGTGTGTTTACACAATTATAGCCTCTGTTATGATTGTGTTTTTATCTTTTAATTAGTGTTTGTGCCAAGTAATGCCTTTGGGATGATTTAGATGATAGTATCATTGATGCTGTTTGGAAAACAGGAAGTTTTGCGTCCAGTATTTGATTTTTGATTCTTAACTGGAGCGTCAGAAAAATCGGAAATTATTACACAGTATTGGTATATGGATTTTTTACGTTTTCCTAATTTTTCAGAATTTTTAGAGTTACAGAAATATAGCTTTGAAATAGATCTTTACAGACTGTTCTGTTTTAGACAGATTCTGTTTTTGTTGCATAGTTTGCTTATTTTGATGAATCTATGGATCGTATCGGGGGGTATGAGTCATGGAGAAGTTGGAGTAAAGTATAATTATGCAAATATTAAATATGAATCAATTTACAACAGTACCTAAAGTTTAATATTTGTTTGTTATACTAACGGATCTCACGAGGTTTCTGTTGAGTTTTGTGTGCTGAAGTTTTTAAGTTTTGGGTGAGACTACGATGGATAAAGGAATGAGGATCGGCAAGAGCCTAAGCTTGGGGATGCCCAAGGCACCCCAAGGTAATATTCAAGGAAGACTCAAGCGTCTAAGCTTGGGGATGCCCCGGAAGGCATCCCCTCTTTTGTCTACAATCTATCGGTAACTCACTTGGAGCTATATTTTTATTCATCACATGATATGTGTTTTACTTGGAGCGTCTTGTGCTATAGTTTGTTTGATTTTGTTTGCTTTTTAGTTTGTCACAATCATCTTTGCTGAACACATATTTTTGAGAGGGACACACATTATTCGTGATTTGTTAGAATACTCTATGTGCTTCACTTATTTCTTTTGAGCTAGGCAGTTGCTCTAGTGCTTCACTTATATCTTTTAGAGCACGGCGGTGGTTATATTTTAAAGAAATGGTTGCACTCTCATGATTCACTTATATCTTTTTGAGAGTCAAATGAATAGCAATGGTAATATGCACGGGTTATGAATTTGGTCCTAATATGATAGGTATTCAAGAGGAATATAATAAAAACTTTCATGTAGATCACTGAATATGATAAGTTTGATTCCTTGCAATAGTTTTGCGATATTAAGATGGTAATATGTGGGAGGTGCTAGTAGATAATTGTGGTTTAGTAAGAATATTGGTGTTAAGGTTTGTGATTCCCGAAGCATGCACGTATGATCTGTCGTTATGCTAAGAAGTTGGAGCATGATTTATTCTTGATTGTCTACCTTATGAGTGGCGGTCGGGGACGAGCGATGGTCTTTTCCTACCAATTTATCCCCCTAGGGGCATGCGTAGTAGTACTTTGCTTCGAGGGCTAATAAACTTTCGCAATAGGAATGTGAGTTCTTTATGACTAATGTGAGTCCATGGATTGTACGCACTCCCACCTTTTCGCAATTTGCTAGCCTCTTCGGTACCGTGCATTGCCCTTTCTCACATCGAGACTCGGTGCAAACTTCGCCGGTGCATCCAAACCCCGTGATATGATATGCTCTATCACACATAAGCCTCCTTATATCTTCCTCAAAACAGCCACCATACCTACCTATCATGGTATTTCCATAGCCATTCCGAGATATATCGCCATCCAACTTCCACCATTCCGTTTTTATGACACACATCGTCATTGTCATATTGCTCAGCCACCGTTCATCATTTTTAAACATGTTACGCTAGTATCATTGCACATCCTGGTACACCGCCAAAGGCATTCATATAGAGTCATATTTTTGTTCTAGTTTCGAGTTGTAATTTTCTTTGAGTTGTAAGTAAATAGAAGTATGATGATCATCATTATTAGAGCATTGTCCTAGTGAGGAAAAAAAAGAGGCCAAAAAGTGCCCACAAAAAAAAGAGAAAAGAAAAAAGAAAAAAAGAAAATGAGAGAAAAAGAGAGAAGGGGCAGTGTTACTATCCTTTTCCAAACTTGTGCTTCAAAGTAGCACCATGTTTTTCAAATAGAGAGTCTCCTGTTTAGTCACTTTCATATACTAGTGGGAATTTTTCATTATAGAACTTGGCTTGTATATTCTGATGATGGGCTTCCTCCAATGCCTGAGGTCTTCATGAGCAAGGAAGTTGGATGCACACCCACTTAGTCTTCATGTTGAGCTTTCATACACTTATAGCTCTTAGTGCATCCGTTGCATGGCAATCCCTACTCCTCGCATTGACATCAATTGATGGGAATCTCCATAGCCCGTTGATTAGCCTCGTTGATGTGAGACTATCTTCTTATTTTTGACTTACCCTTATTAATCTCTACCACCACATTCTATTCCGCCCATAGTGCTATATCCATGGCTTGCGCTCATGTATTGCGTGGGGGTTGAAAAAGCTGAAGCGCGTTGAAAAGTATGAACCAATTGCTCGGCATGTCATCGGGGTAGTGCATGATAAATATTTTGTGTTAAGAAGATGGAGCATGACAGGATTATATGATTTTGTAGGGATAACTTTCTTTAGCATTTTTATTTTGAAAGACATGATTGTTTATTAGTATGCCTGAGTATTGATGTCTTTATGTCAAACTATAGACTATTGCTTTGAATCATTCGGATCTTATTATTCATACGGTAAGAGAGAGATTACATGATGAAACATGTTAGGTAGCATTCCACATCAAAAATTCTGTTTTTATCATTTACCTACTCGAGGACGAACATGAATTAAGCTTGGGGATGCTTGATACGTCTCCAACGTATCTATAATTTTTTATTGTTCCATGCTATTATAGTATCAATCTTGGATGTTTTTATATGCAATTATATATCATTTTTTGGGACTAACCTATTAACCTAGTGCCCAGTGCCAGTTGTTGTTTTCCACTTGTTTTTGGTTTTTCAGGAAATCAGTACCAAACGAAGTCCAAATGCCACGAAACTTTTTGGAGATTTTTTTTCTGGACAAAAGAGACCCTTGAGACTTGGAGAGGAGGCCGGAAGGTTCACGAAGCCTCCACAAGGCAACAGGGCACATGCCCAGGGAGGCGCGCCCTGATGCCTTGTGGGGCCTCCGTGGCTCTGTTTGGCCTAATTCCACTTCTATAAATTCTCAAATATTCGGAAACCAACAGAGAGCCACCCCGGATAACTTTTACGCTGCCGCAAGCCTCTGTTCTTTCGTGATCCCATATGAAGGCCCTTTCCGGTACTTTGCCGGAGGGGGAATCGATCATGGAGGGCTTCTACATCAACCTTCATGCCCTTCCGATGATGTGTGAGTAGTTTACCATAGACCTACGGGTCCATAGCTAGTAGCTAGATGGCTTCTTCTCTCTCTTTGATCTTCAATACCATGTTCTCCTCGATGTTCTTGGAGTCCTATCCGATGTAATCTTCTTTTGTGGTGTGTTTGTTGGGATCCGATGAATTGTGAGTTTATGATCAGATTATTCATGAGAAATATTTGAGTCTTCTCTGAACTCTGTTATGCATGATTATTATAGCTTTGTATTTCTCTCCGATCTATCGATTTGGCTTGGCCAACTAGATTCGTTTATCTTGCAATGGGAGAGGTGCTTTGTGATGGGTTCAATCTTGCGGTGCTCAATCCCAGTGACAGAAAGGGACATGACACATATTTGTATTTTTGCCATTAAGGATAAAAAGATGGGGTTTAGTCATATTGCTTGAGTTTACTTTGTCTACATCATGTCATCTTACTTAAGGCGTTACTCTGTTTCATACTTAATACCCTAGATGCATGCTGGATAGCGGTCGATGGGTGGACTAATAGTAGTAGATGCAGGCAGGAGTTGGTCTACTTGTCTCGGACGTGATGCCTATATACATGATCATTGCCATGAATCCGTCATAATTATTTGCTTTTCTATCAATTGCCCAATAGTAATTTGTTTACCCACCGTATGTTTTGCGCTCGAGAGAGAAGCCTCTAGTGAAAACTATGGCCCCTGGGTCTACTTTTATCATATATTTAAAACAAAAAATACCTTGCTGCAATTTATTTACTTTTATTTTATTTGGTATTTTAGTTTATCTATCTATCACTATCAGAATTAATCCTTGCAAATAACCGCTAAGAGGATTGACAACCCTCTTATTTGCGTTGGGTGCAAGTGTTTGCTTTTGTGTGTGCAGGTGCTGCTAACGGGATTTTGCGTGGTTCTCCTACTGGATTGATAACCTTGGTTCTTAACTGAGGGAAATACTTATCTCTACTATACTGCATCATCCTCTCCTCTTCGGGGAAATACCAACGTAATCTACAAGTAGCAGCCATCTCCATCACCGTCATGCCTTCTCTCTTTCACCGGCTCGATGCCGGCTTGTAACTAGCCCCTTTATTTTATGTTGTTCATTTACATGTTTGAGTAGTTGTCCTAGTTCTCGGGGATATGGATGAACTCTATATGATTACTTGATGCGATTTAATATCTTTTGTTCATGTTCGAGTTAGTAGCCTTCGCGAATATTGAGAGGAGGTCTCGCTCGCATTATCGCCATGACTAGTCGTGAAGCTTGTTATTTCTGCTGCTCTAGGTTAGGATGTTGAGGTAATTCGAGGTGGCACAAAAATCCTCTTTCTTCACCTTATGCAGTTCGTATCTCTACTCCTAATGGGGGACTTGGTTGCTTCCTCTCCACGGTTTTTTTCGCCTCACCTTCCACCACCATATATTTCGTCTGGTTTGTTTTCGCCTCACCTCCCAGCACCCTCTCCCACTGGTTTATTTTTGCCTCACCTCTCACCACCCCCTTCCACTGGGTTTTTCTCCCTCCCATTAAATAAAAAACCAAATCCCAATAAATGGGGAGATCTTGTTTCGTACTTGCTTTGGCAGGTGCTGATTCAATTCAGTCACGTAAATAATAAGCAATTAAGAATTCAGAATCAGACCATATATGTGAGATCACCTTCCAAAAAAAACAAACATAAGATTTTTCTCGACAACCTTCCAAAACAAAATCATATATTCCTCTATAAAAAATTGTTAATCCCGCGCACTATGTCATTTATTATTATCATTATATCTACTATTAATTGACAATCACAACTTTCCTAATACAACAAAAATAACATATCTTTTTTTCTTATCTTACCAAGTCACATATAACTCTACTATTAAATGGGACTTGGTAGGCCGGTACACATGGTTTATTTTCGCCTTCACCTCCCACCACCACCCTTGCATGATGGTTTTTTCTTCCTCGCACACTCCCATCGATTTTTTCCCAATTGAACTCTACTTTTAGGTTTTTCATACAATTTTTGAATCTTCCCTCTTAACACTGTGGATCAGAACTTTCCTTACCTTGATAGATGGGTTTCATTGATGGCCATGTCTTCCATGCAGGTGCACGTGATCCCCTTTATGTATTAGTTACGTTTATGATCATTTTTATCACATTGCCTTTCCATGCGAATGTACACATAATATCCTTCCCTCTTAACAAATTAACTTGTAAAAATTTGAAGGGATCAAAACTTTCCTTACCTTGATAGACATGTTTCATTGATGGCCTTGTCTTTCCATGCGGGCACACGTGATCCCCTTTATGTATCAAATTACGTTTATAACTTTCCTTAACAAATAGATTTCTTTGATCGCAAGGCCTTTCCATGTGGACGTACACATAATCTTCTTTATATAGCAATTCGGCCCTGTGTTTTCTTACCTCTCATGTCCGCCTTGCTAATCGCTCTGCCTGCCAGCTCCCCTCCATTTTGCAGCTCTGGCGCTAGCACCAGCTCCAGCCATCTCTCTGCCAGATCGGCATCCCCTACCTAGGGAAACATAGGGCCAGCCATTTAAGGCACCAACGGTGTCGACGCCTGGTCACTTCAGGGACACAGCGAACATGGTGCAGTTATATTGCAATGAGGGCACGGGAAGGCGGGACGGGAGCGACTGGATGCAGTGAGAACGTAGCCAGGTACGTGCATAGAGATACCCCCATCATCAAAGTCTCGGCATCGTTTGTGACTCCTCGCTCTCGCTTTATCTCCCCCGATCAACAACTGATGTTAGTACCTACTGTTCTTACTGTTGTTTTCTACTCTAATTTTGTCGAAGAATGCCCCATTGCCCTGTAGATGGACACGTGTTTTTGACCGTTTGTTGATTTCTTGATTCTGATGTATGTGAGTTTTTTTACTGCAACACGATGCTCCCGGAGGGGTACCTTGCTACTTGTGAGATGCGTTGGGATTTTCCCCGAAGAGGAAGGTGACGCAATATAGTAGTGGATAAGTATTTCCCTCAGTAGAGAACCAAGGTTATCAAACCAATAGGAGAACCACGCAAACACTCCTTACCTGCACACACAAGAGCAAATACTTGCACCCAACGCGGGCAAGAGGGTTGTCAATCCCCTTATACTCGTTAATTGCAAGAATCAAATCTGATAGTGTAGATAGATAAATTGCAAAGTAAAATAAAAGTAAATAAATTACAGCAAGGTATTTTTGGTTTTAGTAACATGATTAAAGTAGACCCGAGGGCCATAGTTTTCACTAGAGGCATCTCTCTCACAAAAATAGCATACGGTGGGTAGACAAATTACTGTTGGGCAATTGATAGAAAAGCGCATAGTTATGACGTTATTCATGGCATGATCATGTATATAGGCATTACGTCCGTGACAAGTAGACCGACTCCTGCCTGCATCTACTACTATTACTCCACCAATCGATCGACTCCTGTCTGCATCTATGGTATTAAGTTCATGAAGAACAGAGTAACGCTTTAAGCAAGATGACATAATGTAGATGGAATAAAACCAATCAATATGATTAAACCCCGTCATTTTACCCTTAGTAGCAACAATACAAATACATGCCTCGCTACCCCTTCTGTCACGAGGTGAGGACACCGCAAGATTGAACCTACTACTATGCACCAATTCCACTGAAGATCAATGAATCAACTTGATCAAAGAAAACCCATAGATCGGAAAGCATTACATAGCTATAACAATCATACATAATAAAGTTCAGAAAAGACTCAATTACTTTCAATGAATAATCTGATCATAAACCCACAATTCATCGGATCCCAACAAACACACCGTAAAAGAAGATTACATCGGATCGATCTCCGAAGAGAACATTGTATTGAAGATCAAAGAGAGAGAGAAAGTCATCTAGCTAATCATTATGGACCCGTAGGTCTGTGGTGAACTACTCACGCATCATCGGAAGGGTAGCAAGGTTGATGTAGAAGCCCTCCATGATCGATTCCCCATCTGGCAGAGTACCAGAAAAGGCCTCCAGATGGGATCGCGGAAGAACAGAGACTTGCGGTGGCAGAAAAATTGTTTCGGGTGGCTCTCTGAGGGTTTTGGAATATTTTCAAATTTATAGCGCTGGAATTAGGTCAGACGGAGCCATGAGGGGCCCACAAGGCATCAGGGCGCACCTACCCCAAGGGCACGCCATGTTGCCTTGCCGTCTCCTCGTAGGTCTTCTGGTCCTCCCCCGAAGCTTCTAGGGTCTCTTATGTCCAGAAAAAAAATCGTCAAAAAGTTTCGTAGCGTTTGCACTCCGTTTGGTATAGATTTTCTGTAAAACCCAAAATAAGCAGAAAACAACAACTAGCACTAGGCACTGAGTTAATAGGTTAGTCCCCAAAAATGATATAAAATTGCATATAAAGTATCTAAGAATGATAATATAATAGCATGAAACAATAAAAAATTATAGATACGTCGGAGACGTATCAGCATCCCCAAGCTTAATTCCTGCTCGTCCTCGAGTAGGTAAATGATAAAACAAAATAATTTTTGATGTTGAATGCTACCTAGCATGTTTATCATGTAATCTTCTTACGGTATAAATATTGAGAAACGATGAAATAACTGATACCAACATAATAACATCCATGAATACAAGAACATAATCATTACTTTTCAAAATATACGATGCTCAACGAATGTTATCCCTACTTATTGAATTATGTAAGCATGGCATGACTCTGCCTTCACCGCATAAATATAAATCATGAGCACCCCGGTGTCAAACCAAGCAATTGTATTGTACTTTTTCACGCGCTTCAGCATTTTCAACTCTACTCAATACATGAGCGTGAGTCATGGACAAAGCTCTACGGTGGAATAGAATGCGGAGATAGAGATTAATAAGGGAAGTCAAAAAGGAAGAAAGTCTCTCATCAACTCGGCAGATCAATAGGCAATGAAGAGGCCTATCAATCTATATCAACGCGAGGAGTAGGGATTGCCAGGCAACGGATGCACTAGAACTATAAGTGTATGAAAGCTCAACTGAAACTAAGTGGCTGTGGATCCAACTTGCTTGCTCATGAAGTCCTCAGGCATTTGAGGAAGCCTGTCATCAGAATATACAATCCAAGTTCTATAATGAAAAATTCCCACTAGTATATGAAAGTGGCAACTCAGGAGACTCTCTATATGAAGAACATGGTGCTACTCTGAAGCACAAGTGTGGTAAAAGGATAGTAGCATTGTCCCTTCTCTCTTTCTCTCTCATTTTTTAGAACAATCTCATGGACCTCATCCCCACATTTTGGAGGAATCATCAGTCTCCATCACTCTTTTCCTCACTGGGACAATGCTCTAATAATGATGATTATCACACTTTTACTTACTTACAACTCGATAAAACTGAAACAATATGACTCTATATGAATGCCTCTGGCAGTGTACCAGGATGTGCAATGATCTAGCGTAACATGTATTACAATGATGAATAGTGGCTTTGCCACAAATATCATGTCAGCTCTCTATGATCATGCAAAGCAATATGATGATGAACACACATGTCATAAGACGAAACGGTGGAAGTTGCATGGCAATATATCTCGGAATGGCTATGGAAATGCCATGATAGGTAGGACCGAGAGTATATCGACCAGAGGGGGGTGAATGGGAGATTCAAAAAATCTTTGAATGTTTTGAACCAAACCCAATCACAGCAGCGGAAAAGACTAGGTGAAAAGAGAACTAAATCGAGAATGTTACCGAGGAACAAATCTATCGAGATAGGAAGCTATGATAGTTCTCACATAGTACAGAACAGGCTTAACTATCACGATGGTAATGCAGTACGTCACAGGTTGCAGCAGCATAAGAGAACTAGATACATGCAACGAGATACAAGCTATTGAAAGAGATGAGAAGTAATACCAAAGGATATCTAAACGAGCAATAAAGGATATGAATAT
Organism: Elymus sibiricus; assembly: GCA_039707655.1. Lineage (NCBI taxonomy): Eukaryota > Viridiplantae > Streptophyta > Magnoliopsida > Poales > Poaceae > Elymus > Elymus sibiricus. Next base: position 107,787,230 of record CM077664.1, on the reverse strand, counting down.
CAGGCGCGAAAGATAAATGATCAATGAATACTATCAACAAAGAGCACGAGAAATAACTACAGAAGGTAATGCAGATAAGTAAAAAGAACCAGTGGTGCTCGATGGCGACAGAAGGATTTGGTAGACCAGTTCGCCCTTCTGCCAAAGTACTACATCTGGTTGGAGGGACTTGTGATTGAACACAGGAGCAAACCTCTCTCCGTCCTATTCTCCTTCAACTCGAGGCTGATCAGACACCAGTTGATTTCACTCATGGTAGATACTTATCGGCGATCTCCAAACCTTCGACAGACTTCCTCGAGAACCACAACGACTCTTGGTTGTTGAAGATCTTGCTCGGTGAAGGCAACAACTCTTCAATCACTCGAGCTGACACCTATTCGTCTAGAGAGTGCGCAGCTCTCAAGAGTAATAGGTACAAGAACTCTAACTCAGAACTACTGTGATGCTCAACCACTATCTAAGTTTTGGTTCTTGGTTTTCTCTCGGTGGATTTTAAACTCAAATCTCTCAGAGAGGGGATGCTCAATCAATCTTCTCAGAAATCTTAAGCGGAGCAGCCAACGGACAACGTTGGAGTGGAGTGGCTATTTATAGCCGCAGCCTTCCCGGAAGGGAAATGACCAAATTGGACATACGGGACAGCCAATGGCCGAACGACACGAGTCCAACGGTCGGAAATTGAGCACAACGGTAACATTCCTTGTGAAGCAAGAAATGCTAACTCCTCAGTCCGAAAGATATCTCCTGCAGCAACGAAGAGCGACATCTTCTACTAGCAGGTAATCATTTGAAGCATAAAGAGATTTCTCTCACTCTTTCATAGGTTTGGGCTAAGCATCACAGCGGATCTAAGCTTCGAGAACCTTATGCCCCTCTTAATAGTACGGAGGTCCTATGACTCAAAAAGATAAAGAACAACGAAAGTAAATAATGCACGTCTTCACTTCGTCTTCTTCACTTTGACTGTAGTCAATTTCTTCGGACGACTCCGAACATGTATTGCTTCACGTCAGCAACAATTTTAAGGGGTCAACTCTTTCACTTCAATCTTCTCGCCTTCGTGGCTTCGAAAGATATAGCTCAATCATCTCTGCATCACTAATGTTCTTCGGTGAATCTCCTCGAACTTGACACCAAAGACAACATTCTCTTCGCTTCTGCATGGACTATTTCTCTCTGTGTGCACTAGCAAACAAATCAGTCCATGCCTGTTTCTGTCAACAATCTGCAAAACACAAGAGGGCAAATATTGCACTAACAATCTCCCCCTTTTTGGACGATTGTTGACAAAATAGAGCACATCAAAAGATAGATGAAATAGAACCGAAATGAGAGACGAATGATAATACAAGCTCCTCATTAATGTATGCATCTTACTGATGTGAGTTAGGGAGCAAAGTGAATCTTCGAAAGAGTTGCATTGATAGTTGATATTGTTCGAAAGCTCGATCAATGTACTCTTAGTCATCTAAGATAATTCCTGCGCCACACAATCTTCAAAGAAGATATGTTAGAGTTTATGAATACTTTGAAATGATTTGTGGCGAAAAATAAGCCATGAAGATTTTCTCAAACCAAGGCTTGAGTCCACACAAAGCATGCTGAATCCCTGTAGATTGAATATTATGAGTGAAAACAGCAAGGGATGTGAAAGAGTTTAAGCTCGGATTGGATATGCTTCAGATGGAGTTTTCCTTCACCAAAGGAGATGAACTAGAAGTTATCGAAGGAAGAACATCACATCAGTCAGATTGAATTGATGTTCATTGGATAATCGAGTGAATTCAATTTGAGACAAACTTTCTTCTCCTGCATGGTTGGAAAATGAAGAGAAATCATAGTAAGGCAGGAGACAAGATATTGATTGAAACATGGGATATCTCTTTTCAGAGAAGCATTGTTTTCAATCCTCTTTGACTAAAATTTTCTTGTCCTGCAAGATGGATAAGAACGATAATAATCATTGCAAGAGATTGACCTTTCGAAGGTACCTGCAAACAGATATAGGAAAGCAAATAACATTGCAGGGGTTATTAACGGTACATGACGATGAGGTAAAATAGCACCACAGGCGGTGCATTAAGTTCACGACCAAAAGCAAATAGTTTAGCTGCGGAGAACCAAATTTTTCGAAGGAAAAGAAAATGGTGAATGAAAATAGCCTACAAATAACCCGCTCATCTATCCTCCCGATGTTCTTCTCCCCCTTTTGTCAACAAGTGTCAAAAAGGAAAGAGAATGCATATGAGGAATTACTGTCCGAAGAACCCTCAGAACTCAAACTGTTCGGCGAAGCAGAACGAGCGGTGGTCGAGGCCGAAGCAGGAGCTGGACTAGCATCATGGGCTTCGAGATCAGCTTCGGGAGTGGAGCAAGGAGCATCTGGTTTGAATATCAGTGTGACTACAGTGTCTTCGATCCCATCATCTGGTTCAACAAACAGCAGATTGGTAGAGTCAGAATGCTGCGGCAGCACAGGGGTTTGCCTTCGGATGTGAGGTACTTCAAATAGCTCCAGATGATCATAATCTTTTAGAATCCCCTTTGCTGTGAGCTAACTGCGAGTGTAATGTTTGTGCAGTAGGGTCCAGGAGCGCTTCTTCTGTTCTTTATCAAACAAGAGCCCTTGGCGAGCATAGTTGTGAAGCAGATTGATCTCAGTCATCATCTCGACTTGGACCTTGTGATTCAGCTTGATATGACTTTCCAGAGCTTGCTGGGTCCGAAGACAAATCTCATACAGCGATGGATTTTCTTCACGAGGGATTTCAACATGGGCCTTCTTAATCTTCGGAGCAGACGCAGATGCAGGAGCAATTGAGTCAATAGGAGTTTTTCCTTTTCCAATGTTCTTCACGGTACGAAGAGTGTCACAAACTGGAGGCATGAAAACTTTCAGAACATGGGGACAGAAATACTTCTTTTCCGTGAGCTATTCTATGGCAAACATGATCCAGGGAGCATAAGGTTTCAGAGCCTGAGCATTTTATGCAGCAAATGCCATATTCGTAATGAATAGGTCAAGCAGGTCAAACTGAATGCCAAGAGATAGAGCATGAAGAGCATTTGCCATGATTCCTCCATTTGATTCTGGTCGGTTTGTTGTAGTGAGAGGGTTGCACAAGATATAGAATAAGACTTTGTTATCATAAGCCAAATTCTTCGGATTTGACTCAGTGCAGGCATCTCCAACTAACTCTGGATCCATGAGCATGTGGAGTTGAGCTTCAGAGACCTCCCAGTGATGCAACCTATGTTCCCGAGTTTCATCAAATTCGAATTGAGGGATATTCAGCAATGCAAGAAATTGATCAGCAGAGCACATAAGCTTCTCTTCTTCGGTCATTCATTCGAGTACCCAAGTTTTGCTGTCAGCAAAGTCTCCTGAGATATATAACGCGGCATAGAATTGAAGAATAACTTCACGATTCCAGCCATGGTTGAAACGCAGAAATCCTTTCAGAAAAGCTTGCTCAATTTGCTTGATGGTATGGTGAAAACAGGGTAATCCTTCAAGCTCTGCGAAATCCAACAACTTATGCTTGAATATTCTATTCTTTTCGAAAAGAATTCTTGCATAGTACACAGCTTGTTCCTTTGTCCAGAATCTTGGTGATAAAGATGTACATTCTCCTTCATATGGACTGGTCCCGAAGAAGGCAAGCTTCGAGCGATGAAGCTGCTCGTTGAATGCTGGTCCATTCGGGCCATCCTCAACTGGAAATAAAGGAAAGGTTTCCAAAGGATTTCTAACTGATTCTTCATCAATGATGTGCTTGGTTCGAATGTCATCTGGTGCAGCCACATTTTCTTCAATGGGTTTAAGAGGAGCGCTGTGCATCCTTGATGTCTACTACACAACTTTATTCTTGTAGACTCTGTTGGGCCTCCAAGCGCAGAGTTTTATAGGAGAGTAGCAAATTTCCCTCAAGTGGATGACCTAAGATTTATCAATGCATGGGAGGTGTAGGATGAAGATGGTCTATCTCAAACAACCCTGCAATCAAATACAAGAAATCTCTTGTGTCCCCAACACACCCAATACAATGGTAAATTATATAGGTGCACTAGTTCGGCGAAGAGATGGTGATACAAGTGTAGTATGGATAGTAGATATAGGTTTTTGTAATCTGAAATAATAAAAACAGCAAGGCAACAAGTGATAAAAGTGAGCACAAACGGTATTGCAATGCTTGGAAACAAGGCCTAGGGTTCATACTTTCACTAGTGCAATCTCTCAACAGTGCTAACATAATTGAATCATATAACAATCCCTCAACGTGCAACAAAGAATCACTCCAAAGTTCCTAGCAAACGGAGAACATAAGAAGAAATTGTTGTAGGTAGCAAAACCACCTCAAAGTAATCCTTTGCGATCAATCTATTAAGCCTTCCCTATAAGTGTCGCAAACAATCGTAGAGTTCGTACTAAAATATCACCATATGATACGCGACAATTAACTCTAATGTCACCTAGATACTCCAATGTCAGCACAAGTATCCGTGAGTTAATTATTCGACATGCATCAAACAATTTCAGATTCATAATATTCAATCGAACACAAAGAACTTCAAAGAGTAAGCAGGACGAAAACGTGTATCAACCCCTATGCCTTGATTACCCCAATGTCACCTCGGGAATCCGCAAGTTGATTTCCAAAACATACATCAAGTGACTCAATAGAATACTCCATTGTCACTGCGGGTATCCACATGCAAGACATACATCAAGTGTTCTCAAATCCAAAATATTCAATCTGATAACAATGAACCTCATAGGGAAAGACTCAATTCATCACAACAAAGATAGAGAGGGAAGAAACACCATATGATCCAACTATATTAACAAAGCTCATGGTACATCGAGATCGTGCCAAATCAAGAACACGAGAGAGAGAGAGAGAGAGATCAGTCACATAGCTACTAGTACATACCCTGAGCCCCGAGGGTGAACTACTCCCTCCTCATCATGGAGACCGCCGGGATGATGAAAATGGCCTCCGGTGATGATTTCCCCCTTCGGCAGGGTGCCGGATGATACGTCTCCAACGTATCTATAATTTTTGATTGTTCCATGCTATTACAGTATCAATATTGGATGTTTTATATGCAATTATATGCCATTATATATCATTTTTTGGTACTAACCTATTAACCTAGTGCCCAGTGCCAGTTGCTGTTTTTTGCCTGTTTTTGCCTTTTCAGAAAATCATTATCAAACGGAGTCCAAACGAAGAAAAAACTTTGGATTATTTTTTCTGGACCAAAAGGGACCCTCGAAGCTTCGGGAGAAGACCAGAAGAGCCACGAGGGAGCGACAAGCTCGGGAGGCACGCCCCAGGGGGGTGGGCGCGCCCCCCAGGCTTGTGGGCCCCTCATGGCACCTCTTGACCTAATTCCAACGCTACAAATTCCCAAATATTCCCAATATACCAGAGAGATAGAAGAGAAAACCTTTCCGCCGCTGCAAGCCTCTGTTCTTCCACGATCCCATCTGGAGGCCTTTTTTGGTACTCTGCCGGAGGGGGAATCGATCACGGAGGGCTTCTACATCAACCTTGCTGCCCTTCCGATGATGTGTGAGTAGTTTACCACAGACCTACGGGTCCATAGCTAGTAGCTAGATGGCTTCTTCTCTCTCTTTGATCTTCAATACCATGTTCTCCTCGATGTTCTTGGAGTTCTATCCGATGTAATCTTCTTTTGCGGTGTGTTTGTTGGGATCCGATGAATTGTGAGTTTATGATCAGATTATTCATGAGAAATATTTGAGTCTTCTCTCAACTCATTTTTGCATGATTGTTATAGCTTTGTATTTCTCTCCAATCTATCCGTTTGGTTTGGCCAACTAGATTGATTTATCTTGCAATGGGAGCGGTGCTTTGTGATGGGTTCAATCTTGCGGTGCTCAATCCTAGTGACAGAAAGGGACATGACACGTATTTGTATTGTTTCCATTAAGGATAAAAAGATGGGGTTTAATCATATTGCTTGAGTTTACTTTGTCTACATCATGTCATCTTGCTTAAGGCGTTACTCTGTTTTATACTTAATACCCTAGATGCATGCTGGATAGAGGTCAATGGGTGGAGTAATAGTAGTATATGCAGGCAGGAGTCGGTCTACTTGTCTCGGACATGATGCCTATATACATGATCATTGCCATGAATCTGTCATAATTATTTGCTTTTCTATCAATTGCCCAACAAAAATTTGTTTACCCACCGTATGCTATGTGTTCAAGAGAGAAGCCTCTAGTGAAAACTATGGCCCCGGGTCTACTTTTATCATATATTAAAATCCAAAAATAGCTTGCTACAATTTATTTACTTTTATTTTCTTTTGCAATTTACTTTATCTATCTATCACTATCAGAATTAATCCTTGCAAATAACCACTAAGAGGATTGACAACCCTCTTATTTGTGTTGGGTGCAAGTGTTTGCTTTTGTGTGTGTAGGTGCTGCTAACGAGGTTCTGTGTGGTTCTCCTACTGGATTGATAACCTTGGTTCTTAACTGAGGGAAATACTTATCTCTATTGTACTGCATCATCCTCTCCTCTTCGAGGAAATCCCAACGCAGCTCACAAGTAGCACCGAAAAGGCCTCTAGATGGGATCTCTTCGGAACAGAGGTTTGTGGCGGCGGAGTTGAAGTTCTAGGTTAACTTTCAGGGGTTTTTGTATATATAAGAATTTTCAGCATTGGAATCACACAAAGAGGTGCCACAGGGGGGCCACAAGGCATTAGGGCACGCCCTGTTGCCTTGTGGGGCCCATGTGGGTCTTCTGGTACTCCCCCAAAGCTTCCCGGGTCTCTTTCCTTCCAGAAAAAATCGTCAAAAAGTTTCATCGCGTTTAGACTTCGTTTGGTAAGGATTTTCTGGAAAACCAAAAACAAGCAGAAAACAGCAACTGGCACTGGGCACTAGGTTAATATGTTAGTCTATGAAAATCATATAAAAGTCATATAGAAGTGCACCAAAACCATATAAAATTATTGCTAACATGGCATGAATACTTCATAAATTATAGATACGTTGGAGACGTATCAGCATCCCCAAGCTTAATTCCTTCTCATCCTCGAGTAGGTAAATGATAAAAGAAATAATTTATGAAGTGTGGATGCTAGTATAGTGCACAAGTTTGATCAATGATAATTTCAAGCACTTTTTTTAGCATCATAATAGGAACTCTTTCTCATAAAACTCATAATGATAAAGTAGCAATCAATTCACATGTTATGGTTCAAGCAATGCATTCTCTTGAAACTTAACAACCTATGTTCTTTAGTCACCAAACAATTTCAATGCATCTTATTTTTAGCAAAGGCTAAGTAAGAGCTGCACATAATCAATTATCATATAGTCTTCTATGATTGCTAGTACTCAAAGCATATTTTTAGAACAAATAGTATCCATTGAACACAGAGAAAGATAGGGGCTTAATGTTTTTCCTCCCAAGTCATTTATCATAGAGATAATTGTCAACAATATTAATTCATGATCAAATATATTTGAATGGATATGTGTGTCTGGATCTTTCCCCACCACATGATGCTTGCCAACTAGAGAATAGGTTGGAATGAGAAGTTGACTCAACAAAAATAAAATTGATAGAAAAGTAAAAGATAAGCCCTTCGCAGAGGGAAGCGGGGATTTGCAGCGGTGCCAGAGCTCATTGCTTAAAACAGAGATGAATACATTTTGAGTGGTGTGCCTTTCCTATCAACGTCACGACAAAGGATTTCAATATCTTCCATGCTAAACACATTATTGGCGGTTCCCATGCAGAAATGAAAAGTTTAACTCCCCCTCAACCATTCAAACACAAGCCATGGCTAGCCGAATTCACGGGTGCCCTCCGAACCTTCAACTTTCCAGGGGGAGCCTTTGTTTTATTATATTTTTTCTTTTTATTTAAGGGGCTGGGCATCCCGATTAACAGCCTCTCTCGTGCAAGGACAAGTGAATAAACACTCAACATGAGAATAACCCACTTAGCATGGAAGATAGTGACCACCCCGTCGCTCCATGAGCGGTATGGGCACACAAAACAGATGATTATTTGAAGGTTTTAGAGATGGCACATGCAAATTTACTTGGAACGGCAGGGTAATACCGTATATAGGTAGGTATTGTGGACACTCGTGGAAGAAACTTGGCTCAAGGATTTTGGATGCACAAGCAGTATTCCCGCTTAGTACAGAAATTTTGGCTAGCAAAAGATTCTAAACAAGCACCACATGTTGGAGGATCCATAACAATATAACTTCTATGCAAATATACCCAAACATAACTCATTACGTTGTCTTCCTTGTCCAACTTCAACTTATTCGATCAAGTTGGAAAATAATTAATGGGCATTCACAATTATAAAATATGTCCAAGATAATATATTTGTATGTGAAATTTCTCTTCCATATACTAATCATTCATGAATTGCTTGTATGACCAATATTGTGATTATCAAATTTCAATAGATTTACTTTCTAAACCCAATGTGAAACTACTACTAAGCATATGGAACATGGATAATTTCAGATTTATGATATTCAATTCATCCAACAATTTACTCAAAGGATATATGTGACGCCCCCGGCCCGACCGTGCGCTAATCATACACGCAAATGCACACGGTCAAGCCCAGGGACTCACGGGAAGATATCACAACACAACTCTAGACACAAAATAAAATAATACAAGCTTTATATTACAAGCCAGGGGCCTCGAGGGCTCGAATACATAAGCTCGGGTCATACAAGCATTAGCGGAAGCAAAAGTATCTGAGTACAGACACAATGTTAAACAAGTTTGCCTTAAGAAGGCTAGCATAACAATGACATCTGATCGAAAGAGGCAAGGCCTCCTCCCTGGGAGCCTCCGAATCTACTCCTGGTCGTCGGCGGTAGCAGCTGACTCCTGGGATCCGTCATCTGGTCGCAGCAATCGGGTATGGGGGAAAAGAGTAGCAAAGCAACCGTGAGTACTCATCCAAAGTACTCGCAAGACTGACATCAGAACTATCCTAAATATGCATCGGTATCAAATGAAGGGGTTGTATATGTGGACTGGACTACAGAACTACCAGAATAGAGGGGAAGGCCTAGCCTATCGAAGACTAGCATCTTCAGCGTCTTGCAGCATAAGAAGAGTGCAGATAAATAACATTGCATATAATAACAAGCATGTTGTAACAAAGCCTAGAGATCCTTACTCGGCTCCCTGCGAGAAGGCAATCCCGGAGCTTACAGTTAAGTAACATGTATTCAGTTCAAGTTGTAATAGATCGGGATACAACACTGAGCGTCCTGTTACCGTGGACACGGCTATTCGAATAGATAACTTCCCTGCAGGGGTGCACTACTGTTACCCAATACGCTCGATTAACTCTGGCCGGACACACTTTTATCGGGTCATGCCCGGCCTCGGCTGATCGACACACCGCAGCCCTACCTAGAGCTAAGCAGAGAGGTCCCCGCCGGTCTACATCCTAAGAGCTCAGGGGTCTTGGGCCATCGCCCTGTGCCCTCCGGGTCGTTGCGTGGGTGAACGGGAACAAGCACCACCTCTGTCCTGGATGGCACCTGCCCGAACGCGCTGCAATGCTGAACTGGACGTCTGACAAAGTCTTCGGCTGATACATACGGCGCCGAGGGTCCCATAAACCATTATCCCACGTGGTGGTAGTGCGTATAGGGCCAACGACCCACTCAGATCAATACCCAAATCCGTTAGCGAATTATTAGGAGCTCGCGGTGACGATCAGTACTCCTGTCGTCCCGTCTCGAGGAAGTGCAACAAGGGCTAGGCCCATCCCTCTCTAGGGCGGTCTCTGCCTGCCCGGCCGCGCCTCGTAATTATCTCGCGGGTACCCTCACGGTCAACCCGACTTTACATCTCTCGCGGGTACCCCTCAGGGTCGACCCGTCTTTACCCGGGGACTGTAGTAAAAGTAGGGTATCCATGTGTTCATCACATCAAGGGGGAATCCGAGGAATCACCCTCGATGGATACCTACTTGATGTAATCCGTCAAGGAGAACCAGGAGGAATCACCCTCGATGGTCCCCACTTGAGGGGTTGTACGACAGAGTCATCATCGGGAAGGGGAGAGCGAGGCCTCACCCTCTGCAATCACCAACGATGTGTTATACTACAGAGATATCATCGGGAGTGCAGTACGAGGTATCACCCTCAGCACTCGATAGTAGCCCTGCAGTGTCATACAACTAAGGGGGTTGTGTAGTGATTTGACGGTCTCTGCTCATCGATCACATGGATCGAGGCACTAGTAGTAAAGCAGGGCAACATGGACAAGGGTAAGAGGGTCACTGATGGCTCTATAACCAACATATTCTAAGCAGTTTTAGGATGACAGGTAAAGTAACAATAGCAGGTTACAAAATCAGGCTATGCATCAGAATAGGAGCAAACAATTACAGTAGCAAAATCTAATGTAAGCATGAGGGAGAAGGAATAGACGATATAGGAATGATCAAGGAGGTTTTGCTTGCCTGAAAGCTTTGCTGAAAAGGAAGGAGGGTCGTCGGTGACGTAGTCGATCACAGGGGCAGCATCGGTCTCAGAGTCTATCGGAGAGAAGAGGGGGAAGAAACAATAAATACAAGCAACAAATGCAATCACAGATGCATGGCAGGGCAGCACGCTATTCGAGGGGTGCCCTAATGCAGTACTACGCAAGTTAGTCGGAGCGGGAAACATCTGGAGGTGTTTTACCAGCTCCGGGCACTTATCGGACAGATGAATCAGAGGGGAAAGTTCCATGTTCATCATGTTAGAGAGGTGTGACAGATGAACGGAGAGCGTACTCGGAATCTACACATTTTTCTGATCGTTTTTCATATATAAATTATTTTAATCCGAGTTACGGTTTAAAAGATATGATTTTTCAAAGTTTTAATCATTTTCTGGAATTTCTGGATTTATTTTAATTATTTAATTCCGAATTATCCAAAACAGTAATGATGACATCATCATGACGTCACTGTGACGTCAGCAGTCAACAGGACCAGTGGGTCCCAACTGTCATTGTCTGATTAGTCTAATTAGAGTTTAATTAATCTAATTACAGATTAATTAGGCTAATTAATTAATTAGTTTAATTAAACAAAATTAATTAAGTTAATTATTTATTTATTTATTTTAATTCTTTTATTTTTATTTTATTTTTCTTTTCTGGGCCGGCTCCACTGGGCAGTGGCACAGCCGGACATGTCCGCGGCTGTGCCCCTCTAGGGTCGGACACGTCCGCGCGGCCACTGGCCAGCGCCAGGGCGCGGCGAGGCACCGAAGGGGGCGCGGCCAGGGGGCGGAGGCGAGGCCAGACGGGCGGTGGCGGGCATGGCAGCACAGGGCGGGGTCGGCTGCAGGGAGGCGGCGACCGGCGTAGGCGAGCGGCTGCGTGGAAACGGCGACGTGGGGCAGAGGTGGTCGGGCGCGGGCGGCAGGGGACGGCGTGGCGGAGCAGGGCGGCTCCAGGCGGGCACGGGGCAGCGGGCAGAGCGGCGGCGCGGGCAGAGTGGGACGGACGACGGGCGAGGCCGCCGCGGGCGAGCGGCGCGAGCGGCTCAGGGCGGAGCAGGGGAGGCGCGGCGAGAGGGGGGGTGTTGCTCACCCCCGTTGCAGGGGATAGGCCGGCGAGTGTGACATCCCCAGCTTACTAACAGTAGTTATGCCAATTAATCATGCCAAGTCATCATCATTAAGCCATATAAAAACAATTAAGAATAATCCAACTTCATATTCAAAATTAAAAATAAAGTCAAAATTAAAAGTTGATCCAAAACAGAAACTAAAATGTTCATTTAATAGCAAATAATTCAGAGACAATACAAAAATTACAACCAACATTAATTGAAATATTTAAATGACTCCCTTGAGCTAAAACAGTAACCACCAACAGCATTTTAAACTATTTTATTTAAATTAAAAGTCAACTGAAATCCTAAATTTCCCAAACCAATTTCCTGTAATAAAGAATATTGCACTGAATTATTGGGGCCAAGTCAGGTATTTTACTAAACTCATTTGGTACCTAAAAGAATTTGCTAAGCAGAATAGGAAATAGAAAACAGAAGGGAAAAGAAAGAAAAGGAACAGGCCCACTGCTATTGGGCTCTAGTCAACCCACTGGCCCAGCCCGACTAGCCTTCCCCTACCCCGCCCTGCTCCTCCCGCGCGCTGTCGCCGCGCCCGCACGCCGCGCGCCGGACCCCTCCCGCCTGCTCGCCCGCGCCGGACCCCTCCTCCCCTGCGTCGATAAGGGCCCCCCCTGGTCGCCCTCTCCACTCCCTCCTCTCTCCCTCTCCTGCACCTCGCTCTCTCTCCCTCTCGCTCCCCTCTGTACCGAGCGCGTCGCCGACGTCCCTCCGTCGCATACGCGGCCACCGGCGCCCTCCCGGCCCGCTGGACCGACCGCGGGCTCCGCCTTCGTTCACGCCTTCCTCCCCGACCCTGCAGACGAGCCCGGAGCCGCGGCATTGGGCGAATCAAGTCGCCCCTCTCCGTTCGGTCTCCGGCGAACTCCGCCGTTCCCGGCCTCCCCTGCGCTACTAAGCATTCACGGGCCACCTTGAGCCGCTCGGTGAGCCCTCCTCCTCCTTTACCCTCTCTTCCCGCACCCCATCCGTAGTCGTAACGCCGCCGCCGCCTTCGTTCTTCTCCGACCGAAATGCGCCGTCGCGGTGGAGCTCACCGCCGTGGCAACTGGCCGCCCCAGGGCCAGCTGAGCTCTACAACGAGCTCAGGGCCTCCCCCTGAAGCCAACCAACGCGTTAGATCGCTCGCACGCGGGCAGCATCGGGCGGGTGTTCGAGGCCAGAACTCCGGCGCCCGCTGCGGTGGTCGTCGTCGACGCCACGGGCCACCCCCGACGCTGCAACCCCCATGAATGGACGCGGCGCAGCTCTGGCTTTCGAACGCGCCTACTCCCGTGCCAAACGGAGCGCTGTGCGCGGATTCCGGCCAACTCCGGCGTGCTGCCGCCGCGGGTTTGGTCGCCGGCGTCGTCGCCGGCGCCGCAGCTGACGTGGCCTGGTCGGGGCCACCCCCCTGGGTCACTGGCCAGTGGCCCCCAGGGGCCCAGTTGACTGGTTTGACCAGTCAACTGCGCTGACTGGGCGGCTCCAGCAACTGACAAGTGGGCTCCGCCCCTAATTTACTAAAAATAATTAATAAAATAGTTAATTAGTTAATTAAGATAATTAGTTAATGAATCCGTCACTGACATGTGGGTCCCGTTAGATAATTAACATTTTTAGTTAGAATAACCCTCTGTTAATTAACTCTGTCTATGACAGGTGGGTCCCACCTGTAAGTTTGACCTGGTCAGCCGCCCTGTTGACTGCTGACGTCATCTTGACGTCACGCTGACGTCACCTCGCACTGTTCTGGATAATGTTGATTTAATAATTTCAGAAAATTCCAGAAAATCTTTAAAACTTTGAAAAATCATATCTTTTAAACCGTAACTCGGATCGAAATAAATTATATATGTAATATTATCAAAAAAATGTGTAGAATCTGAATATGCAATAAAATTGACTATCCAACACTCCTAGCTAGATGAACCTGTAACTTTTTGACTGATTTCAGTGAATGAATAGTGTTTGACTTTAATAAAATAAATCCGAATAAATTCCTAAAATAACTAAATCATTTCGTTAGGCAGTAAAACACTTCTGCATATCGTTTAGACATGCCATGCATCGTTGTTGCATTTTTGCCATGAATTTATTGTTTCTTCTCCCCCCCCTTCTTTCCGGTAGCCTCCGAGACCGACATTGCCGCTGTGATCGACTACGTCCCCGACGACCCTACTCCCTTTTCAGCAGAGCAACCAGGCAAGCAAAACCCCCTTGATCATTCCTATATCGCCTATTCCTTCTCCCTCATGCTTGCATTAGATTTTGCTATTGTAATTGATTGCTCCTATTATGATGCATAGCCTGCTTTTGTAACCTGCTATTGTTACTTTACCTGCCATCCTAAACTGCGTAGAATAGGTTGGATGGAAATCCATCAGTGGCCCTACACCCTTGTCCTTGTTGCCTTGCTTTACCACCAAGGACTCGATCCATGTGATCGATGTGCCGAGACTGACCACAGCACCGCACACCCCCCTAAGTTGTTCGACCCTACAGAGTTATCCTCGAGTGACGAGGGTGACACCTCTTAACTCACTCTCGACGATGTCTTTGTAGCACAGCTAGTCGGACGTGGATTATCGAGGGTGAATCCTCTTCCTCCACCTCCGATGAGGCCTCTGTCGTGCAACCCCGCAAGTGTGAATACCATCGAGGGTGATTCCTCCTGGTTCTCCTTGACGGATTACATCGAGTAGGAACCCATAGAGGGTGATTCCTCGCATTCCCCCTTGATGTGATGAACACACGGATACCCTACTTTTACTACATTCCCCGGGTAAAGTCGGGTCGACCCCGAGGGGTACCCGCGAGAGATGTAAAGTCGGGTTGACCGTAAAGGTACCCGCGAGAGAGTCCTGTGGCGGCTGGCTGTTAGCGGTACCACCCAGGATGTGGGGTAGCTCGGGACTTGTCCCGATAGCCGACACAGAACTTACACTAGTCGGAGCGACAGGGCAGGCGTAGACTACCTAGGTGAGAGGTGGGCCTGGTCCCTGGTCGCCGTCCGCGAGATACCTAGTCGGAACGGCCGAAGCACTGGTCGTCTCCGCGAGCTCCTAATAATGCACTAACGGATTTGGGTATTGATCTGAGTGGGTCGTTGGCCCTAAATGCACTACCACCACGTGGGATAATGGGTATGGGCCCCTCTGCGTCGTACGTTTCTTCCGAAAGCTTTGTCAGACGTCCAGTTCAGCATTGTGGCACGGTCGGATCGTGCCGATGGCGCTGGTATCCACCCTGCTCACAACGACCCGGAGTGCACAGGGCGATGGCCCAAGACCCCTGAGTGCTTAGGATGTAGACCGGCGGGGACCTCTCTGTTGAGCTTAGGTAGGACGCTGCTTCGTGTTGATCACCCGAGGCCGGGCATTACCCAGCAAGTGTGTCCGGCCAGATGTGATCGAGCGTGTTGGGTAACAGTAGTGCACCCCTGCAGGGAAGTTATCTATTCGAATAGCCGTGTCCACGGTAACAGGACGCTCAGTGTTATATCTCGATCTACTACTATTTGAACTGGATACTTTAATTAATTGGAAGCTCCGGGATTTCTTTCTCGCAGGGAGTCGAGTAAGGATCCCTAGGCTTTGTTACAACATGCTTGTTATTATATGCAATGTTATTTATCTACACTCTTCTAATGCTGCAAGACGCTGAAGATGCTAGTCTTCGATAGGCTAGGCCTTCCCCCTCTATTCCAGCATTTCTGCAGTTTAGTCCACAGATATAGCCCCATTCCTTTGATACCGATGCATATTTAGTATAGTTCTGATGTCAGTCTTGCGAGTACTTAGGATGAGTACTCACGGTTGCTTTGCTACTCTTTTCCCCCATACCCGATTGTTGCGACCAGATGATGGATCCCAGGAGTCAGCTGCTACCGTCGACGACCGCTACTACACTTCCGATGGAGCCTACTACTACGTGGAGACCGATGACCAGGAGTAGTTTAGGAGGCTCCCAAGCAGGAGGCCTTGCCTCTTTCGATCAGAGCTGTTGTTTGTGTTCGCCTTCTTAAGGCATCTTGTTTAACTTTGTGTCTGTACTCAGATACTTTTGCTTCCGCTGATGCCTGTTTGACATCAAGCTTATGTATTCGAGCCCTTGAGGCCCCTGGCTTGTAATATAAAGCTTGTATTATTTTATTTTGTGTCTAGAGTTGTGTTGTGATATCTTCCCGTGAGTCCTTAGGCTTGATCATGTGCATTTGCGTGTATGATTAGTGCACGGTCGGGCCGGGGGCGTCACAGCGAGGCTCGACGGAGTCCGGCGAGGGAGAGGACGAGGAGGCGACGGGGACGACGGGGGCGGCGGCGTCGAGGACGAGGGAGAAAGGGGGGTCGGGGGGGAGTGGGGGTTGCGGGGGTTGCGGGGGTTAGGGTTTGGGGGCTTGGGGCCAAATAGGCCAAGGGGTGACCGGCTGGGCCGGCTGGGCCGAGGCCCAGTTGGGCCAAGGGGTTTTCTTTTGTTTTCTTGTTTTATTTTATTTTTTGTTTTCATTTTTATCCTTTATTTAGTCTTTTCTTTTTACTCCAAATGACTTTTGCAAAATATGAGACTTGCCCAAATAATTACTATGCCAATTATCCCACTGCCAGAAATTGGTTTGGAGGCAAATGGATTTCAATTTGATTTTAAATAAATGAAATGGGTTAATTATTGCTATTTTGGTACTGTTTTCATGTTGTTTGAGTCATTTAACTAATCCAATAAATGTTGAGCTCATTTTTATAATTGCCTTGGGAATATTTGCAATATTATGAACATTTTAGTTTTCAAATTTGAACAACTTTTATTTTTCACTTTAAATTTGAATTTCAATTTAAATTGGTATTGAAATGAGATATGATCCAAATAATGATTAAGCACTGATAATCATGATGACTTGGCATGATTAAGAGGTGATCACTGTGCTTAATACTTGGGGATGTCACAATATAAGTGAAGCACAAGAATGAATGACAAACTACTCCAAAAGATATAAGTGAAGATCAATGAGTAGTCGAACAATTAAGTAGCTATCTATAAACTCTCTCAATAAAAAAATCAGATCTAACGAGCTTAATAAACAACAAACAAAATAAAAATAAAAGGACACTCCAAGAATAGCACATATCATGTGAACAAATAAAAACTTAGGCTCAACTGAGACTAACCGATAATTGTTGATGAAGAAAGGTGGGATGCCTACCGGGGCATCCCCATGCTTAGATGCTTCAGACTTCTTGTAATATTAACTTGGGGAGCCTTGGGCATCCCCAAGCTTGATCTCTTGTGTCTCCTTAATTCCTCTCATATCATGGCTTCTCCTAAGTCTTAAAAATTTCATCCACACAAAACTCAACAAGAACTCGTGAGATAAGTTAGTATAAATCAACTCAAAACCTTAACATTCCTTATTATAGAAAATAAAAAAAAATTATAATTAAACATTGCATACAAAATGCCTCTGCATATTTAATACTCCTATCCACAAATATAAACATTAAACAAGCAAACATATGCAAACAGTGCAACTATAACCGAAATCTGTCTAAACAGAACAGTCTGTAAAGGGGAAATAAAAATTCATACTTCCCTAACTCCAAAAATTCTGAAACATTACCAAGTGACAGAGAACTCATGCATGCTTACTGTGTAAAAATTTCAGATTTTTATCATGTCTTGACTATTCAGGAATATTCTGGACATAACAGAAAACTTTCTGTTTTCAAACATCAACTCATAAACTTGCAAACTGAGCATGGTAAAGGCTATACTTGGCACTTTATTGAGATAAAAAGGTGCAAACATGAATATTAATAACAGCAAGCAAAGGAAACTAAAATAAAATGACGCTCCAAGCAAAACACATATTATGTGACGAATAAAAATATAGTTCCGAGTGAGGTTACCGATAATGTTGAAGACGAAATAGGGGATGCCTTCCGGGGCATCCCCAAGCTTAGATGCTTGAGTCTTCCTTGAATATTACCTTGGGGTGCCTTGGGAATCCCCAAGCTTAGGGTTTTTCCGCTCCTTATTCTCCTCATATCGTTATCGCACCCAAAACTTGAAAACTTCAATCACATAGAACTTAACGGTACTCCATGAGATAGGTTAGTATGAAAATAAATCATTCACTTTGGTACTGTCAAGACAAGATTCATAATTGTTCTCACATAATACCTACTATATTTTATCATTTCCAAAATTTATATTACTCAATATAAGCTATGGAAGCACTAAAACAAGCAAACTATGCAATACAAACAGAACATCATGTAGTGAGCGAATTAAAAAGCATACTTCTGCACCTCCAAAAATTCTGAAAAATTAGGAAAACGTGGAAAATTTGTAACCCAATACTGTGTAAAAAATTTAGAATTTTCTCACGCTCCAGTTTAGAATAGAAATTCCAGCACTGGACGCAAAAGTTTCTATTTTTGCACAAAATCTAATCAACAAGCATCCACACTATCCCAAAGGCTTTACTTGGCACATTATTGAAATAAAACATATAAAACATGATTACTACAGTAGCTTAATCATGTGGACACAGAAAAATAGTAGGTATAAATATTGGGTTGCCTCCCAACAAGCGCTTTTCTTTAAAGCCTTTTAGCTAGACATGACGATTTTAATGATGCTCACATAAAAGTGAAGAATTGAAACATAATGGGAGCATCATGAAGCATATGACAAGCACATTTAAGCCTAACCCACTTCCTATGCATAGGGATTTTATAAGCAAATAATTTATTGTAGCAAGAATCAACTAGCATAGGAAGGCAAAACAAGCCTGACTTTAAAACTTTCATCATAAAGAGAGGAAACTTGATGTTGTTGAAATATATATAAGCATATGTTCCCCTCTCATAATAATTTTTTGTAGCATCATGAAGAAATTTGATAATATAACTATCTGATATGTCTCCAATGTATCTATAATTTTTGATTGTTCCATGCTATTATAGTATCAATCTTGGATGTTTTATATGTAATTATATGCCATTATATATCATTTTTTGGGACTAACCTATTAACCCAGTGCTCAGTGCCAGTTGTTGTTTTCTGCTTGTTTTTTCCTTTTCAGAAAATCATTATCAAAAAGTGTCCAAACGAGAAAAAAAAACTTTGGATTAATTTTTTCTGGACCAGAAGAGACCCACGAAGCTTCGGGAGAAAACCAGAAGAGCCACGAGGAGGCGCCCAGGGGGTAGGGCGCGCCCCCAGGCTTGTGGACCCCTCATTGCCCCTCCTGGCCTAATTCCAGCGCTATAAATTCTAAAATATTCCCAATATACCAGGGAGACAGAAGAGAAAACCTTTCCGCCGCCGCAAGCCTCTGTTCTTCCGCGATCCCATCTGGAGGCCTTTTCCGGTACTCTGCCGGAGGGGGAATCGATCATGGAGGGCTTCTTCATCAACCTTGCAGCCCTTTCGATGATGTGTGAGTAGTTTACCACAGACCTATGGGTCCATAGCTAGTAGCTAGATGGCTTCTTCTCTCTCTTTGATCTTCAATACCATGTTCTCCTCGATGTTCTTGGAGTTCTATCCGATGTAATCTTCTTTTGCGGTGCGTTTGTTGGGATCCGATGAATTGTGAGTTTATGATCAGATTATTCATGAGAAATATTTGAGTCTTCTCTGAACTCTTTTATGCATGATTATTATAGCTTTGTATTTCTCGATCTATCGATTTGGTTTGGCCTACTAGATTGATTTGTCTTGCAATGGGAGAGGTGCTTTGTGATGGGTTCAATCTTGCGGTGCTCAATCCTAGTGACAGAAGGGGACATGACACGTATTTGTATTGTTGCCATTAAGGATAAAAAGATGGGGTTTAATCATATTGCTTGAGTTTACTTTGTCTACATCATGTCATCTTGCTTACGGTGTTACTCTGTTTCGTACTTAATACCCTAGATGCATGCTGGATAGCGGTCGATGGGTGAAGTAATAGTAGTAGATGCAGGCAGGAGTCGGTCTACTTGTCTCGGACGTGATGCCTATATACATGATCATTGCCATGAATCCGTCATAATTATTTGCTTTTCTATCAATTGCCCAACAATAATTTGTTTACCCACCGTATGCTATGTGTTCGAGAGAGAAGCCTCTAGTGAAAACTATGGCCCCCGGGTCTACTTTATCATATATAAAAAACCTAAAAATACCTTGCTGCAATTTATTTACTTTTATTTTAATTAGTATTTTATTTTATCTATTTATCTCTATAAGATTTAATCCTTGCAAATAACCGCTAAGAGGATTGACAACCCTCTTATTTGCGTTGGGTGCAAGTGTTTGCTCCTGTGTGTGTAGGTGCGCTAAACGGAATTTTGCTTGGTTCTCCTACTGGTTGGATAACCTTGGTTCTTAACTGAGGGAAATACTTATCTCTACTATACTGCATCATCCTCTCCTCTTCGGGGAAATACCAACGCAGTCTACAAGTAGCACTATCACATAAAGCATTCTTTTCATGATCCACAAGCATATTTTTTTATTACTCTCCACATAAGCAATTTTCTTCTCATCAATAATAGTGGGAGCAAATTCAATGAAATAACTATCATGTGATACTTGATTGGCATAATCCAATTGAAAATTAAAATCATGATGACAAGTTTCATGGTTATCATTATTCTTTATAGCATACATGTCATCACAATAATCATCATAGATACCAACTTTGATGTCATAATCAATTGAAACCTCTTCCGAAATAGTGGAATCATCACTAAATAAAGTTGTGACATCTCCAAATCCACTTTCATAAATATTGCCATAAGATTCAACACCCTCCAAAATAATGGGATCATTAGTACCTAGAGTTGACACTCTTCCAAACCGACTTTCATCATTGTAATCATCATAAATAGGAGGCATGCAATCATCATAATAAATTTGCTCATCAAAAGTAGGGGGCTAAAAAGATCATCTTCATCAAACATAGAATCCCAAAGATTATGGCTTTGCATATCATTAGCATCATGGATATTCATAGAAAGCATACTAACAACATTGCAATCATGCTCCTCATTCAAAGGACTCACATTAAACATTTTATTAAATTCTTCCTCTAGCAATTGAGCATAATTATCGGATCCATCATTTTCAAGAAAGACATCATAAAGATAAAGAACTTGATGCAACTTCAATTTTATTTTATTTTTGTAGTTTTCTTTAATAAACCAAACTACTGAATAAACAAGAAACTAAAAGATTCAATTGCAAGATCTAAAGATATACCTTCAAGCACTCACCTCCCCGGTAACGGCGCCAAAAAAGAGTCTTGTTGACCCACAAGTATAGGGGATCAATCGTAGTCCTTTCGATAAGTAAGAGTGTCGAACCCAACGAGGAGCAGAAGGAAATGATAAGCGGTTTTCAGCAAGGTATTCTCTGCAAGCACTGAAATTATCGGTAACAGATAGTTTGATAGCAAGGTAATTCGTAACAAGTAACAAGTAGTAACAGTAACAAAGGTGTAGCAAGGTGGCCCAATCATTTTTATAGCAAAGGACAAGCCAGAACGAACTCATATAATAAGCAAAGCGTTCTCGAGGACACATGGGAATTTCATCTAGTCACTTTCATCATGTTTGTTTGATTCGCGTTCGCTACTTTGATAATTTGATATGCGGGTGGACCGGTGCTTGGGTGTTGTTCTTACTTGAACAAGCCTCCCACTTATGATTACCCCCTCTCGCAAGCATCCGCAACTATGAAAGAAGAATTAAGATAAATCTAACCATAGCATGAAACATGTGGATCCAAATCAGCCCCTTACGGAATAGCGCATAAACTAGGGTTTAAGCTTCTGTCACTCTAGCAACCCATCATCTAATTACTACTCCACAATGCCTTCCCTTAGGCCCAAAGATGGTGAAGTGTCATGTAATTGACGTTCACACGACACCACTAAAGGAAGCAACAACATACATAACATCAAAATATCGAACGAATACCAAATTCACATGATTACTTATGACAAGACTTCTCCCAGGGGGGTAGGGCACGCCCCCCAGGCTTGTGGGCCCCTCGTGGCACCTCTTGACCTAATTCCAGCGCTGTAAATTCCCAAATATTCCAAAACTAACAGAGAAATGCTACTTGTAGCTTGCGTTGGTATTTCCCCGAAGAGGAAGGGATGATGCAACACAGTAGAGATAAGTATTTCCCTCAATTATGAAACCAAGGTTATCAAACCAGTAGGAGAATCACGCAACACCTCGTTAGCAGCACCTGCACACAAACAACAAATCCTTGCACCCAACGCAAACGAGAGGTTGTCAATCTCTCGGCGGTAAATTGCAAGATTAAATTGTATGTGATAGATAGATAGATTGAAACAAAAATACAAAATAAAATAAATAAAAGAAAATGGCGGCAATATTTTTAGGGTTTTAGTAATATGATTTAGATAGACCCGGGGGCCATAGATTTCACTAGAGGCTTCTCTCAAGAAAATAGCATACGGTGGGTAGATAAATTACTGTTGGGCAATTGATAGAAAAGCAAATAATCATGACGATATCCAAGGCAATGATCATGTATATAGGCATCACGTCCAATACAAGTAGACTAACTCCTGCCTGCATCTACTACTATTACTCCACACATCGACCGCTATCCAGCATGCATCTAGTGTATTAAGTCCATAAGAACGGAGTAATGCCTTAAGAACGATGACATGATATAGACAAGATAAACTCACGTATGAATAAACCCCATCTTTTTACCCTTAGTAGCAACGATACATACGTATCATGTCCCTTTCTGTCACTAGGATTGAGCACCGCAAGATCGAACCCACTACAAAGCACCTCTTCCCATGGCAAGATAAATCAATCTAGTTGGCCAAATCAATAGATCGGAGAAGAAATATGAGGCTATAATAATCATGCATAAAAGAGTGTAGCAAAGACTCAAATAATTTCATAGATAATCTGATCATAAACTCACAATTCATCATATCCCAACAAACACACCGCAAAAAGTGATTACATCGGATAGAACTCCAAGAACATCAAGGAGAACATTGTATTGAAGATCAAAAAGAGAGAAGAAGCCATCTAGCTACTTCCTATGGACCCAAAGGTCTGTGGTAAACTACTCACGCATCATCGGAAGGGTAGCAAGGTTGATGTAGAACCCCTCCGTGGTCGATTCCCCCTCCGGCAGATTACCAGAGAAGGACCCCAGATGGGATCTCTCTGGAACAGAAACTTGCGGCGGCGGAAAGAGTATTTTGTGGACTCTCCTAAGGGTTTATGATTTTTTCTGAATTTATAGTGCTGGAATTAGGTCAAACGGAGCTGGGTGGGCCCCACGAGGTACCAGGGCGCGCCACCCCCTGGGGAGCGCCCTGGTGCCTCGTGGCCCACTCCTTCATCTTCTGGCCCTCTCCCAAAGCTTTTAGTGTTTATCTTGTCCAATAAAAAATCTCCAAAAAGTTTCGTGGCATTTGAACTTCGTTTGGTATTGATTTTCTGTAAAACAAAAATAGGGCAGAAAACATCAACTGGCACTGGGCACTAGGTTAATAGGTTAGTCTCCAAAAATGATATATAATTGTTGTAAATGATTATAAAAACATCCAAGATTGATAATATATCAGCATGGAACAATAAAAAATTATAGATACGTTGGAGATGTATCAAGAGACAGAAGAGAAAACATTTCCGCCGCCGCAAGCCTCTGTTCTTCCACGATCCCATCTGGAGGCCTTTTTCGGTACTCTGTCGGAGGGGGAATCGATCATGGAGGGCTTCTTCATCAACCTTGCTACCCTTCCAATGATGTGTGAGTAGTTTACCACAGACCTACGGGTCCATAGCTAGTAACTAGATGGCTTCTTCTCTCTCTTTGATCTTCAATACCATGTTCTCCTCGATGTTCTTGGAATTCTATCCGATGTAATCTTCTTTTGCGGTGTGTTTGTTGGGATCCGATGAATTGTGAGTTTATGATCAGATTATTCATGAGAAATATTTGAGTCTTCTCTGAACTCTTTTATGCATCATTATTTTAGCTTTGTATTTCTCTCCGATCTATCGATTTGGTTTGGCCTACTAGATTGATTTATTTTGCAATGGGAGAGGTGCTTTGTGATGGGTTCAATCTTGCGGTGCTCAATCCCAGTGATAGAAGGGGACATGACACGTATTTGTATTATTGCCATTAAGGATAAAAAGATGGGGTTTAATCATATTTCTTGAGTTTACTTTGTCTACATCATGTCATCTTGCTTAAGCTGTTCCTCTGTTTCATACTTAATACCCTAGATGCATGCTGGATAGCGGTCGATGGGTGGAGTAATAGTAGTAGATGCAGGCAGGAGTCGGTCTACTTGTCTCGGATGTGATGCCTATATACATGATCATTGCATTGAATCCGTCATAATTATTTGCTTTTCTATCAATTGCCCAACAGTAATTTGTTCACCCACCGTATGCTATGTGTTCGAGAGAGAAGCCTCTAGTGAAAACTATGGCCCCCGGGTCTACTTTATCATATATAAAAAAACCTAAAAATACCTTGCTGCAATTTATTTACTTTTATTTTAATTAGTATTTTAGTTTATCTATTTATCTCTGTAAGATTTAATCCTTGCAAATAACCCTCTAAGAGGATTGACAACCCTCTTATTTGCGTTGGGTGCAAGTGTTTGCTCTTATGTGTGCAGGTGCACTTAATGGAATTTTGCTTGGTTCTCCTACTGGATTGATAACCTTGGTTCTTAACTGAGGGAAATACTTATCTCTACTGTACTGCATCATCCTCTCCTTTTCGGAGAAATACCAACGCAGACTACAAGTAGCAGGAAGAATTTCTTGCGCCGTTGCCGGGGAGACATCATCAAAATTACCAAGTATCTTCGCACAAACTATCATCCACTTGCATTTATTTTATTCGCCTTTTTATTTGCATTTGCCTCTCGTTTTCATCTCCTCCACTTCTATTTTTTTTTTACAAAAACACAAAAATATTTTTTATTTTGCTTGCTTGCTTTTATTGCCATGTTAACACACGAAAACAGAAAGTAAAAGAAAAATTTAAGATCACTATGCATCCTCATCCACTTGCTAATCTTTTCAAAAGATCCAATTATGATGACCCAATTGCTAATGAGTTGAGTGCACTTGATTATCTCTATGGAGTTTTGCTTGAAAATCATGAATCTGAAAATTGTGATGAAGTGTTAAAAAGGAAATTTATAAAGTGATTCATGATAGTTCCTTGAATAAAAATCATGATTACAATGATATTAGTATAAATTCTATTAATGTAAATTATGCTAATGATATGCAAAACTACAAGCTTGGGGATGATGAATTTGTTATGTCCACTACTTATTGTAATGATCATGATTGGGGTGATGCTTCTTATGATCTTGAAAATTTATTTAAGCCTCATGATGAATATGATATTGAAAATAATGTTTGCAATAATATTGAAAGTGGGTTTGGAGAGGTCATGACTTTAGTTGATGATAACCACTATTTTGGAAGAGTGTCAACTTTGCATGCATGTGGATCGTAAAGAGAATATTTTATATGATAGCTATATTGTTGAATTTGATTATGATCCTACATGTAATTATTATGAGAGAGGAAAATATGGTTGTAGAAATTTTCATGTTACTCAATTACCTCTCTTGAAGTTCAAATTGTTAATGCTTCGTTCTTCTTCCTTGCACGTGCTAGATACTTCTTGTCTTGATAATTTGTTTTCCTATAAAATGCCTATGCATAGGAAGTATGTTAGAGTTAAATATGTTTATCGCATGTTTTATGATGCTCTCTGTGTGTTTCAACTCATATCTTTTATGTGAGCATCATTAATATCTCAAGCCTATCTTAATAGCTATAAAGAAAGAGCTTGTTGGGAGACAACCCAATAAACTTTTTATTTCTGTTCTTATGTGTTTACACAATTATAGCCTCTGTTATGATTGTGTTTTTATCTTTTAATTAGTGTTTGTGCCAAGTAATGCCTTTGGGATGATGTTGACGATAGTATACATGATGCAGTTTGAAAACAGAAACTTTGGCGTCCAGTGCTGGAATTTTAGTTTTTCGCTGGAGCGTCAGAACCTTCTGAATTTTTTACACAATATTGATATATGGATTTCACATGTTTTCCTCATTTTTGAGAATTTTTAGAGTTACAAAAGTATGATGTTAATTCAGATCTTTATAGACTGTTCTGTTTAAGATAGATTCTGTTTTTGTTGCATAGTTTGCTTATTTTGATGAATCTATGGATCGTATCGAGGGGTATGAGTCATGGAGAAGTTGGAGTACAGTAGCATTATGCCAATATTAAATATGAATCAATTTACAACAGTACCTAAAGTTTAAGATTTGTTTGTTATACTAACGGATCTCACGAGGTTTCTGTTGAGTTTTGTGTGCTGAAGTTTTCAAGTTTTGGGTGAGACTACGATGGATAAAGGAATAAGGAGCGGCAAGATCCTAAGCTTGGGGAGGCCCAAGGCACCCAAGGTAATATTCAAGGAAGACTCTAGCGTCTAAGCTTGGGGATGCCCCGGAAGGCATCCCCTCTTTCGTCTACAATCTATCGGTAACTCACTTGGAGCTATATTTTTATTCATCACATGATATGTGTTTTACTTGGAGCGTCTTGTGATATAGTTTGTTTGCTTTTGTTTGATTTTTAGTTTGTCACAATCATCTTTTCTGAACACACCTTTTAAAGAGGGACACACATTATTCGTGATTTGTTAGAATACTCTATGTGCTTCACTTATATCTTTTGAGCTAGGCAGTTGCTCTAGTGCTTCACTTATATATTTTAGAGCACGGCGGTGTTTAAATTTTAAAGAAATAGTTGCACTCTCATGCTTCACTTATATCTTTTTGAGAGTCTAATGAATAGCAATGGTAATATGCACGGGTTATGAATTTGGTCCTGATATGATAGGTATTCAAGAGGGATATAATAAAAACTTTCAGGTAGATCACTGAATATGATAAGTTTGATTCCTTGCAATAGTTTTGCGATATTAAGATGGTAATATGTGGGAGGTATTAGTAGATAATTGTGGTTTAGTAAGAATATTGGTGTTAAGGTTTGTGATTCCCGAAGCATGCACGTATGATCTGTCGTTATGCTAAGAAGTTGGAGCATGATTTATTGTTGATTGTATACCTTATGAGTGGCGATCGGGGACGAGCGATGGACTTGTCCTACCAATCTATCCCCCTAGGGGCATGCGTAGTAGTACTTTGCTTCCAGGGCTAATAAACTTTCGTAATAAGTATGTGAGTTCTTTATGACTAATATGAGTCCATGGATTATACGCACTCTCACCCTTCCGCAATTTGCTAGCATCTTCGGTACCGTGCATTGCCCTTTCTCACATCGAGGGTTGGTGCAAACTTCGTCGGTGCATCCAAACCCCGTGATATGATACGCTCTATCACACATAAGCCTCCTTATATCTTCCTCAAAACAGCCACCATACCTACCTATCATGGCATTTCCATAGCCATTCCGAGATATATTGCCATGCAAGTTCCACCGTTCCCTTTTTATGACACACATCGGCATTGTCATATTGCTTTGCATGATCATATAGCTGACATAGTATTTGTGGCTCAGCCACCGTTCATCATTTTTATACATGTTACACTAGCATCATTGCACATCCTGGTACACTACCAGAGGCATTCATATAGAGTCATATTTTTGTTCTAGTATCGAGTTGTAATATTGAGTTGTAAGTAAATAAAAGTGTGATGATCATCATTATTAGAACATTGTCCCAGTGAGGAAAGGATGATGGAGACCATGATTCCCCCACAATTCAGGATGAGACTACGGACGAAAATAAAAAAAAAGGAAAAAAAAGAGGCAAAAAAGAGCCATGAAAAAAAATAAGAGAAAAAGAGAGAAGGGGCAATGTTACTATCCTTTTTCCACACTTGTGCTTCAGAGTAGCACCATGTTTTTCATATAGAGAGTCTCCTATTTCGTCACTTTCATATACTAGTGGGAATTTTTCATTATAGAACTTGGCTTGTATATTCCGATGATGGGCTTCCTCAAATGCCCGAGGTCTTCATGAGCAAGCAAGTTGGATGCACACCCACTTAGTTTTCATGTTGAGCTTTCATACACTTATAGCTCTTAGTGCATCCGTTGCATGGCAATCCCTACACCTCGCATTGACATCAATTTATGGGCATCTCCATAGCCCGTTGATTAGCCTCGTCGATGTGAGACTATCTTCTTATTTTTGACTTCTCTTATTTATCTCTACCACCACACTCTATTCCACCCATAGTGCTATATCCATGGCTTGCGCTCATGTATTGCGTGGGGGTTGAAAAAGCTGAAGCGCGTTAAAAAGTATGAACCAATTGCTCGGCTTGTCATCGGGGTAGTGCATGATAAATACTTTGTGTTAAGAAGATGGAGCATGACAAGATTATATGAGTTTGTAGGGATAACGTTCTTTAGCATTTTTATTTTGAACGACATGATTGTTTATTAGTATGCCTGAGTATTGATGTCTTTATATCAAATTATCGACTATTGCTTTGAATCATTCGGATCTTATTATTCATATCGTAAGAGAGAGATTACATGATGAAACATGATAGGTAGCATTCCACATCAAAAATTATGTTTTTATCATTTACCTACTCGAGGACGAGCAGGAATTAAGCTTGGGGATGCTTGATACGTCTCCAACGTATCTACAATTTTTTATTGTTCCATGCTATTATAGTATCAATCTTGGATGTTTTACATGCAATTATATGCCATTATATATCATTTTTTGGGACTAACCTATTAACCAAGTGCCCAGTGCCAGTTGCTGTTTTCTGCTTGTTTTTGACTTTTCAGAAAATCATTATCAAAAAGTGTCCAAACGAGAAAAAAACTTTGGATTAATTTTTTTCTGGACCAGAAGAGACCCACGAAGCTTCGGGAGAAGACCAGAAGAGCCACGAGGAGGCGACAAGCCTAGAGGGCGCCCCCCCTGGCTTGTGGGCCCCTCATGGCACCTCTTGACCTAATTGCAGCGCTATAAATTCCCAAATATTCCAAAACCAATAGAGAGATAGAAGCGAAAACCTTTCCGCCACCACAAGCCTCTGTTCTTCCGCGATCCCATCTGGAGGCCTTTTCCGGTACTCTGCCGGAGGGGGAATCGATCACGGAAGGCTTCTTCATGAACCTTGCCGCCCTTTTGATGATGTGTGAGTAGTTTACCACAGACCTACGGGTCCATAGCTAGCAGCTAGATGGCTTCTTCTCTCTCTTTGATCTTCAATACCATGTTCTCCTCGATGTTCTTGGAGTTCTATCCGATGTAATCTTCTTTTGCGGTGTGTTTGTTGGGATCCGATGAATTGTGAGTTTATGATCAGATTATTCATGAGAAATATTTGAGTCTTCTCTGAACTCTTTTATGCATGATTATTATAGCTTTGTATTTCTCTCCGATCTATCGATTTGGTTTGGCCTACTAGATTGATTTATCTTGCAATGGGAGAGGTGCTTTGTGATGGGTTCAATCTTGCGGTGCTCAATCCCAGTGACAGAAGGGGACATGACACGTATTTGTATTGTTGCCATTAAGGATAAAAAGATGGGGTTTAATCATATTGCTTTAGTTTACTTTGTCTACATCATGTCATCTTGCTTAACGCGTTACTCGGTTTCATACTTAATACCCTAGATGCATGCTGGATAGCGGTCGATGGGTGGAGTAATAGTAGTAGATGCAGGCAGGAGTTGGTCTAGTTGTCTCAGACGTGATGCCTATATACATGGTCATTGCCATGAATCCGTCATAATTATTTGCTTTTCTATCAATTGCCCAACAGTAATTTGTTCACCCACCGTATGCTATGTGTTCGAGAGAGAAGCCTCTAGTGATAACTATGGCCCCCGGGTCTACTTTATCATATATAAAAAACCTAAAAATACCTTGATGCAGGAACCCACAGGTACCAATCTGAGGTTTTGAGACAAAGATTGAATACAAGAGATGAACTAGGGTTTGAGATGAGATGGTGCTGGTGAAGATGTTGATGAAGATTGGTCCTCCCATGATGAAAGGATCGTTGGTGATGTCGATGGCTTTGATTTCCCCCTCCCGGAGGGAAGTTTCCTCGGCAGAATCGCTCCGCCAGAGAGCAAAAGTGCTCCTACCCTGGTTCCGCCTCGAGACCGCGATGCTTCGTCCCGAAAGTCTTCTCTTGATTTTTTTCTAGGGCAAATGGCTTCACACAGGGGAAGATGGTCCCTGGAGGCCTGCTAGGGGTGCCACAACCTCGGGGGGGGCGCCCAGGGGGTAGGGCGCGCCCCCTAGGCTTGTTGCTTCCTGGTGGGTCCCCCTCTGGTATTTCTTCAGCCAATATTTTTTATATATTCCAAAATAATTCTCCATAAATTTTCAGGTCATTTGGAGATGTGCAGAATAGCTATCTCTGTTGCAACCCTTTCCGGTCCAGAATTCCACCTGCCGGCAATCTCCCTCTTCATGTGAAACTTGCAAAATAAGAGAGAAAAGGCATAAAAATTATATCATAAAGTGAAATAATGATTAAAAACATAATAAATAATAGTAGGAAAACATGATGCAAAATGGACGTATCAACTCCCCCAAGCTTAGACCTCGCTTGCCCTCAAGCGAAAAACCGAAATCGATAATCATGACCACATGTTTAGAGAGAGAGGTATCGATAAAACAAAATACGGACATGAGAGCATCATGATCATTATCATAACAGCAATATATCATCATAAAACTTCTCATGAAAAAGTAACAATTCATCCACAAGTTAAAGTATGAACCATAAACCGTATTGAAAACTAACAAACTATGATCTCAGTCACTGAAGCAATTGCAATTCATCATATTATCAGAAGGAGTCTATGTAAGAGCTTTGTTTAGCAAATTCACATACTCAACTATCATTTAGTCTTCTATGATTGCTGACACTCACGGCATACTTATGGAGCAAAAGTTTCAGTCAGACACATAGAAAGATAGGGGCTTATAATTTCGCCTCCCAACTTATTTACCTCAAGGGTAATGTCAACAATAATAACTCATGATCACCTACATCCAACTGGATATATATGCCTGGATCTATCCCCACCACATGATGCTTGCCAAGAGAGAAAATAAAAATGGAATAGAGGAGAATACTATTGACTCTTGCATAAAAGTAAATACATAAAGTAAAAGATAGGCCCTTCGCAGAGGGAAGCAGAGGTTGTCATGCACTTTTTGTTTTTGGATGTGCAAGCTCTTAATGTAAAGGAACGTCACTTTATATTGCCCCTTGTGATAGCAACCTTTATTATGCAGTCTGTCGCTTTTATTTCTTCACCATCACAAGATCATACAAAGCTTATTTTCCCTTACAATAAAAGATCATACATATTTAGGAGCAATTTTTATTGCTTTGCACTGATGACAACTCACTTGAAGGATCTTATTCAATCCATAGGTAGATATGGTGGACTCTCATGACATGAAACTGGGTTTAAGGGTTTTTGGATGCACAAGTAGTATCTCTACTTAGTACAGAATTTTGGCTAGCAAAAGATATGGAGCAAGCACCACATGTTAGAGGATCCAAAACAATATAACTTCTATGTGAATATAAGCAAGCATAACTCATTATGTTGTCTTCCTTGTCCAACGTTGACTATTTGACATAGAATATTTAATGGGGGGTCACAATCATAAAAGATGTCCAAGATAGTATATTTATATGTGAGACCTATCTTCCTTTATTACTTTTTCATGAATTGCAACAATGACCAATGCTATGTTTGCCAACTTCCAACAAGTTTTATCAATTATACCTCTTTTATGTGAAGTCATCACTCCCCATGGGATTAGCATATGATCTTACTTTTTATTCTCTTTATTTTATTTCTAAGATTGGATCAACAAAAGCAAAACACTCACCTCAAACTACTCTTTATTATATAACTTTCACACATGATTACATAGATAGATAGATCACAACGCAAGCACTCGAAATTAAATCATACTAAAACTTTATTCTTCTAAATCATGAAATAACTAAAGATCGAACTAAGATAGATAATGATGATAAAAGTGATGGTGATACGATACCGGGGCACCTCCCGCAAGCTTGTCACAAGCCAAGGGTGGTGCCCATACCCGTGTACTCAAGTCTCCTTCTTCGGTGATGGTGGTGATGATGAAATAGGCTTGTCCTTCTCATTTAGAGAGAAGTTTTCCTGCAAAGAATCTTAAACGAGAATTGTATAATAGAACAAGATCACCTACTTTGAATTCCCATTTTTGAATTCTCTGATCATGCCATCTTTTAACCTTTTCTTTAAACAACTTGGCATTTTCATAGGCATGTGTTATCCATTCATCTAGAGAGCTAATATCAAATAACCTCTTTTCACCGGAAAGTTTAAAATCATAGTTAAGTTCTTTAATTGCCCAATATGCCTTATGTTCTAACTCAAGAGGTAAATGACATGGTTTTCCATAAACCATTTTATACGGAGACATACCCATAAGATTTTTATAAGCAGTTCTATAAGCCCACAATGCATCATCAAATTAATTTTATTTCTCTATTAGTTAATTCAACTTGACCACTAGACTCAGGATGATAAGGAGATAAAATTCTATGATTAACATCATATTTTGCAAGCAATTTACGGAAAGCACCATGAATAAAATGTGAACCACCATCAGTCATTACATATCTAGGGACTCCAAACCTCGGAAATATAACTTCTTTAAGCATTTTAATAGAAGTGTTATGATCAGTACTACTAGTAGGAATAGCTTCTACCCACTTAGTAACGTAATCAACAACAACTAAAATATGAGTATACCCATTAGATGAAGGAAAAGGTCCCATATAATCAAAACCCCAAACATCAAATGGTTCAATAACAAGTGAATAATTCATAGGCATTTCCTGACGTCTACCAACATTACCAATTCTTTGACATTCATCACAAGAGAGGACAAACTTACGTGCATCTTTCAAAAGAGTAGGCCAATAAAAACCAGATTGTAATACCTTGTGTGCAGTTCTGTCTTCCGCATGGTGTCCTCCATATGCTTTGGAGTGACACTTTCATAGAATTTGTTCCTGTTCATGCTCAGGTATACAATGTCTAATAACACCATCTACTCCTTCTTTATATAAATGTGGGTCATCCCAAAAGTAATGTCTTAAATCAAGGAAGAACTTTTTCTTTTGTTGATAGGTAAAGCTAGGTGGGATATATTTAGCAACAATGTAATTAGCATAGTCTGCATACCAAGGAGTGTTACGAGAAGCATTTATCACAGCTAATTGTTCATCAGGAAAATCATCATTAATAGGAAGTGGGTCATCAAGAACATTTTCCATTCTGGACAAATTATCAGCTATGGGATTCTCAGCTCCCTTTCTATCAATAATATGCAAATCAAATTCTTGTAGCAGAAGAACCCACCTAATAAGTCTAGGTTGAGCATCTTTCTTTTCCATAAGATATTTAATAGCAGCATGATCAGTGTGAATAGTAACTTTGGAATCAACAATGTAAGATCTGAATTTATCACATGCAAACACAACTGCTAAAAATTCCTTCTCAGTAGTAGCATAATTTCTTTGAGCACTGTCTAGAGTTTTACTAGCGTAATGGATAACATTCAATTTCTTATCAACTCTTTGACCTAGAACAACACCAACAACATAATCACTAGCATCACACATAATTTCAAAGGGTAAGTTCCAATCAGGTGGTTGAACAATAGGTGCAGAAATTAAGGCTTTCTTAAGTATTTCAAAGGCTTCTACGCAATCATCATCAAAAACAAATGGAACATTTTTTTGCAAAAGATTAGTAAGAGGCCTAGAAATTTTAGAGAAGTCTTTTATAAACCTTCTATAGAAACCAGCATGACCAAGGAAACTTCTTATACCTTTGATATCTTTAGGACATGGCATTTTCTCAATTTCATCAACTTTAGCTTTATCAACTTCAATACCTGTTTCAGAAATTTTATGCCCGAGGACTATACCTTCATTTACCATAAAGTGGCACTTCTCCCAATTCAAGACAAGATTAGTTTCTTCACATCTCTGCAAAATTCAATCAAGGTTGCTTAAGCAATCATCAAAAGAAGTTCCGTATACGGAGAAATCATCCATGAAAACCTCAACAATCTTTTCACAAAAGTCAGAGAATATAGCAGTCATACATCTTTAAAAGGTAGCGGGTCCATTACACAAACCAAAAGGCATACGACGATAAGCATAAGTTCCAAAAGGACAAGTAAAGGTGGTTTTCTCTTGATATTTTTGTGATACAGGTATTTGAGAAAAACCAGAATATCCATCTAGGAAACAAAAGTGTGTATGCTTAGATAATCTTTCTAACATTTGATCAATAAAAGGCAAGGGGTAATGATCTTTCCTAGTAGCTTTATTTAATTTCCTGAAATCAATTACCATCCTATAGTCGGTTACAATTCTTTGTGGAATGAGTTCATTTTTATCATTAGGAACAACAGTAATACCTCCTTTCTTAGGAACACAATGAACAGGACTTACCCATCTACTATCAGCTATGGGATAAATTATACCTGCCTCCAGAAGCTTTAATATTTCAGTTCTTACCACATCCTTCATTTTAGGATTCAAGCGACGTTGATGATCAATGACAGGTTTGGCATCTGGCTCCATATTAATCTTGTGCTGACATAGAGTGGGACTAATACCCATAAGATCATCAAGAGTATATCCAATAGCAGCACGGTGCTCTGAAAGGTTAGCACTAATAATAATAGGATATATCTTCTTTTCATCAAGATAAGCATATTTAAGTGTATCAGGTAGTTTCTTTAATTCAAACACAGGATCACTCTTAGGAGGGAGAGGGTCTCCCAATGTTTCAACAGGCAAATTATGTTTAAGTATAGGTGCTTGTTTGAAGAATAGTTCCTCTATCTCATTTCTTTCATTCATATCACTACTGCAGGAAGGTCCTAACGCGACACATCAATCAGAGACCCCGCGACCAAACTGTGTGCGATGCATTAATCGCAAACGGTGTCGTACTAAAACCGTCGCCAATAAGACGAACTGTGTGCGATGCCGGAGACATCAAGCACGATTCAGATTAGAGACGCGTGTGCGATACATGGCATACAGTTGATCCATATGAACTATTTGCGATAAGACAGAACAACAAACACGATTCAGATTAGAGACGCATGTGCGATACGTGGCATACAGTTGATCCATACGAACTGTTTGCGATAAGACAGAATAACAAACACGGTCATCCAAATCGAGGTGTGTGTGCGATACACGGCATATAGTTCACTCGAATGAACTGTTTGCTATTACCCAACACAACAGAAACGGTCAGGCAGATCAAGGTGTGTGCGATATACGGCATGCGGTTCGCTCGGATGAACTATTTGCGATTACCCAACACAACAGAAATGGTCAGCCAGATCAAGGAGTCTGCGATATACGGGCACACATTCTAATTAAAAGAATTGTGCGCGATGGTAATAACAAGCACACACAGTTGATGGAACAAGTCGTGTGCTGACATCGCCGATTGCGGTGCACACGCCACGTACGCATCCGAGAACGCTTGCTCACGTTAATTTCACCATCCGGGAATCGTGCCGCACTTCAAAACCAGAACCGTCAAATAATTTTGAGCTTCTTTCCCGTCACATTCCAAATTACTCCGATTCACACCGATATGTAATTGCAAACCTGTTCACACCGATGAAAACCTAAACGTTTTCCCACTTAGTAGCTTATTACTAGGTTATAAATACCACCTACTCGAAAATGACTGCACATTCCTCCTCAATTCATCATCAACAAACAAACAAGTCTTCGTCCTTCCTTGCGTCTGCCATGGCCCGTGGGAGGAGTTCTTGGTCGAGAAATAACCACAGAGCGGTGAGCGAAGCAGCAGAGATGTCCCGCCTCGCCGTGATATCAGCCGAGAGATCCCACCGCGCCGCCGAAGCAGCACGGAGGTCCCACCGCGCCGCCGAAGCAGCACTGAGGTCCCGACATGCCGCCGAAGCAGCAGAGTGGTCCGGCCGCGCCGTGGAAGCGGCATAGATGTCCCGTCGTGCCGCGGAAGCAGCAGAGAGGTCCTACCGCGTCACGGCGGCCAGGATGGATCTATCACGAGCACTCAAAGGCTCTCACAGGCGCATGCGCGCTATGCTCAATAAGCTGATGGACGATGACATCCCCCGCTGGGCGAAGCTACAGGAGGAGAGCTATGCCGCGTTGGATAAGTCCACCGGCGTCATCCGGGGACTACGGGGTGATGATACGTCCATTTTGCATCATGTTTTGCTACTGTTATTTATAGTGTTTTCAATCAATATAACACTTTTTGGAGCAATTCTAATGCCTTTTCTCTCTTAATATGCAAGGTTTACACAAAGAGGGAGAATGCCGGCAGATGGAATTCTGGACCTGAAAAAGCTATGTCAGAGATACCTATTCTGCACATCTCCAAATGAGCTAAAATTTCACAGAGAATTATTTTGGAATAAATAAAAAATACTGGAATCAAGAAGTACCAGAGGGGGCCACCCAGGTGCCCACGAGGCACCAGGGCGCGCCACCCCCCCCCCCAGGCGCGCCCTGGTGGCTCGTGGGGCCCCTAGCCAGCCTCTGGCCCCCATTTTCTGGTATATAAGCCCATTTGCCCTAGAAAAAATAAAGAGAAGACTTTTGGGACGGTGCGCCACCGTCTCGAGGCGGAACTTGGGCAGGAGCACTTTTGCTCTCCGGCGGAGCGATTCTGCCGGGGATACTTCCCTCCGGGAGGGGAAATCGGAGCCATCATCATCACCAACAACCCTCTCATCGTGGGAGGACCAATCTTCATCAACATCTTCACCAGCACCATCTCATCTCAAACCCTAGTTCATCTCTTGTATTCAATCTTTATCTCAAAACCTCAGATTGGTACCTGTGGGTTGCTAGTAGTGTTGATTACATCTTGTAGTTGATGCTAGTTGGTTTATTTGGTGGAAGATTATATGTTCAGATCTATTATGCTATTTAATACCCCTCTGATCTTGGACATGAAGATGAATTGTGAGTAGTTACTTTTGTTCTTGAGGACATGGGAGAAGTCTTGTTGATTCTCTTAGTGGTGTCATGTGAACGTCGACTACATGACACTTCACCATCTTTGGGCCTAAGGGAATGCATTGTGGAGTAGTAATTAGATGATGGGTTGCTAGAGTGGCAGAAGCTTAAACCCTAGTTAATCCTTTGAGGGGTTTATTCGGGGTATCTTCACCTCGACCGGAAGCACAAATAGTTGCCCCTCAACCTACTGCACCTACTGAAAATATTTACTATGAGATTCCTTCGGGTATGATAGAGAAACTGCTAGCTAATCCTTATGCAGGACATGGAACGGTACATCCTGATATGCACTTAATCTATGTGGATGAAATTTGTGGATTGTTTAAGCTTGCAGGTTTATCCGGAGATGGAGTTAAGAAGAAAGTATTCCCTTTATCTTTGGAGGAAAAGGCATTGACATGGTATAGGCTATGTGATGATACTGATACATGGGACTGGAACCGATTGAAACTGGAATTCCACCAGAAATTTAATCCTATGCATTTGGTTCATCGTGATCGGAATTATATATATATATATAATTTTTGGCCTCGTGAAGGAGAAAGCATCGCTCAAGCTTGGGGGAGGCTTAAGTACATGATGTACACATGCCCCAACCATGAGCTCTCAAGGGAAATTATCTTACAGAATTTTTATGCTCGGCTTTCTCATGATGATCGAACCATGGTCGATTCTTCTTCGACTGGCTCCTTTATGAAGAAAACTATTGAATTTAGATGGGATCTTCTAGAAAGAATTAAACGCAACTCTGAAGATTGGGAACTCGACAAAGGTAATGAGTCAGGAATAATAGTTGAGTTCGATTGTGTCAAATCTTTTATGGATACCAATGCTTTTCGTAAATTTAGCACTAAATATGGACTTAACTCTGAGATAGTAGCCTCTTTTTGTGAATCATTTGCTACTCATGTTGATCTCCCTAAGGAGAAGTGGTTTAAATATCATCCTCCTGTTAAAGAAAAGATTAAGGAACCCGTTAGTGTTAAGGAAGAAACAATTGTTCACCATGTTGATTCAGTTGTGCCTACTGCTTATATTGAGAAACCACCTTTTCCTGTTAGGATTAAGGAACATGCTAAAGTTTCAACTGTGGTTAACAAAAGTAATATTAGAGCACCTAGACCCCATAAACAAATTAAAGTTGAACCTGATATTGCTATGGTTAAAGATCTCTTGGCCGATAATATAGATGGGCGTGTTATTTACTTTTGCGATGAGGCTGCTAGAATTGCTAAACCCGTTAGAAATGAACGAGATATGTTAGACAAGAACAAGCCCGTAGTTGGCATGCCTGTTGTTTCTATTAAGATTGGAGATCATTGCTATCATGGTTTGTGTGATATGGGTGCTAGTGTGAGTGCTATTATGTTTACCTTATATCAAGAAATTATGAATGATATTGCACCTGCTGAGATTGAAGATATTGATGTTACTATTAAGCTTGCAAATAGAGATACTATTGCACCACTCGGGATTGTTAGAGATGTTGAAGTCTTGTGTGGTAAAATCAAATACCCTACTGATTTCTTAGTACTTGGTTCACAACAAGATAATTTTTGTCCCATTATATTTGGTAGACCTTTCTTGAATACGGTTAATGCTGAAATTGATTGTGCCAAAGAAAAGGTTCGAGTTAAGTTTGGTGATGTATCTCATGAGTTTAATTTCTCCAAGTTTTGTAGACAACCTCATGATAAAGAATTGCCTAGTAAAGATGAAATTATTGGTCTTGCTTCAATTGCCGTACCTCCTACTGATCCGTTAGAACAATATTTGCTAGACCATGAAAATGATATGCATATGAATGAAAGAAATGAAATAGATAAGATGTTCTTTGATCAACCACCTATCCTTAAACACAATCTGCCTGTTGAAACTCTTGGAGGTTCTTGTAACATCCCCATGTATTAAGCACAGTGATCACCTCTTAATCATGCCAAGTCACCATGCTTAACAGTGCTTGATCATCATTTGAGTCATATCTCATTTCAAATTCCAATTCAAATTGAGAATTCAAATTTAAAGTGAATTTAAAAGTTGTTCAAATCCAGGAACTAAATAGTTCATAATATTGTAAATAATCCCAAAGCAATTATAAAAGTAAAATCAGCATTAATTGAATTATTTAAATTGCCCTAACCTAATTAAAACAGAGCCAGCAGCAATTAAATTAACCATTTAAAGATAAACAAATATTTATACTATTCAAAATAAGTTGAAACTTGATGTGCCAGCTCAACACATTGTCTAGTATTTATGTGATAAATTGCACTTTTTACAAAAGTGTTTTGGTGGCCTACAAAATTTGCAAAACAGAAAAGGCAGAAAAAGGAAAAGGAAAAGACTAAAACCTACGTGCACTTGGGCTCCTAGTCACTACAGTGTCGGCCCAGCCCACTCCCCCACTTGTCTTCCTCCTCCTGCTCATCCCGCGTTGTTGTCGTCCTCTGCACACATGCGCGCACTGCCCCCCCTCTCCTCGCTCGACAGCGCGGCCTCGCGCCTGTCGCAGGCCGGTTAAGGGCCACCCCCTGCACCCCCTGGCTCCTCCCTCGCCTCACTTTCTCTCTCTCTCCCTCTCTGCCTCCTCTCCCGAGCACCGCCATGAACGGCCTCGGCTAGAGCTCGCGGCCACCGAGCCCCACTCGCCCTGCCGTCGCGTCAGATCGCCTCACCGGCCTCGTCTACGTCTTCTGCACCGCTCAACCGAAGCCGGGAGCCCCTACGTCGAGATGCACGGCCTCACCCTCCTCGGACGCCGGTGATCGCCGCCGCTGATCCGCCACCACCGAGCCTCCCCGAGCCCGCTGCCACCCTCTACCGCTCCGCAGTGAGCCCCACCTCCCTCTCCCTCTCTCCCTGTGCTCTTCTCCGTGCCGTAGCCGCCGCTCCGTCCATGATCGTACCCATCGCCGCATGAGCTCGCCGCCGGCGTGGCTCCGGTGACCCATTGGTCACGCGCGCGTGTCCAATCGATTCGTTGGCCCGCGTAGACGCCGTAGGAGCTTCGCGCCGTCCATTTTGCTCGTTGTAGCCCCGAACCCGATGGCACCCGAACTCCGGCGCCCGCCTCGGTGCTCG
Source organism: Elymus sibiricus (assembly GCA_039707655.1). Lineage (NCBI taxonomy): Eukaryota > Viridiplantae > Streptophyta > Magnoliopsida > Poales > Poaceae > Elymus > Elymus sibiricus. The sequence continues at coordinate 107,747,293 of CM077664.1, read as the reverse complement.
CCGCCGTCAGCTCCGTCCCACTCCAGCCAAACCATCACCACCGGCCGACGCGCCTTGCTTCCCCCATTCGAACGCACCTCCTCCCGAGCCAAATGGTGGCCGGTAGACATTTTCCGGCGCGGTCCCATGCGCGTCGCCGCAAATCCTGGTCGCCGGCGATGTTTCGGCGATGCCGCTGACCTGGCGCCGATGTGGCCGCACCCTGTGACACTGACAGATGGGCCCGTGGACCCAGTTGACTGGGTTGACCCAGTCAACTCTGCTGACTGGGCTAACCGAGTCACTGACATGCGGGCCCCGCCATTTAATCACTATTTAAACTAAATAAACTTAATTAGTTAAACTAATTAGTCGCTGACATGTGGGTCCCGCTAGCAGATTAACTAAATTAGATAATTAAACCCCTGTTAAATTGAAACAGTCACTGACCAGTGGGACCCACTGGTCAGCTTTGACTCTGGTCAGCCGGGTTTGACCCGCTGACGTCACACTGACGTCATGATGACGTCATCTATCACTGTTTTGGATAATTCGGATTTAATAATTAAAATAATTCCAGAAATTTGTTAAAACTTTGAAAAATCATATAAAATAAACCGTAACTCGGATGAAAATAATTTATATATGAAAAATGATCAGAGAAATATGAAGAATCTGAATATGCCACTCCCATACCTGCCACACCCCTCTAACATGATGAACATGGAACTTTCCCCTTTGATTCATCTGACCGATAAATGCCCGGAGCTGATAAAACACCTCCAGATGTTTCCCGCTCCGACTAACTTGCGTAATACTGCATTAGGGCACTCCTCGAATAGCGTGTTGCCATGCCATGCATCTGTGTTGCATTTGTCTGCTTTTTATGTATTGTTTCTTCCCCCTCTTCTCTCCGGTAGACCCCGAGACCGACACTGCCCCTGTGATCGACTACGTCACCAACGACCCTGCTTCCCTTTCAGCAGAGCTTCCAGACAAGCAAACCCCCTTGATCATTCCTATATCACCTATTCCTTTTTCCCCATGCTTGCATTAGATTTTGCTACTGTAATTGATTGCTCCTATTCTGATGCATGGCCTGATGTTGTAACCTGTTGTTGATGCTTTACATGTTGTCCTATATGCTTAGTATAGGCTGGTTAGCGATCCATCAGTGGCCCCCATACCTTTGTCCTTGTTGCCATGCTTTACTACCGATGCCTCGATCAATGTGATCGATGTGCCGAGACCGACACAGCACCGCACACCCCCTTAGTTGTACGACTCTGCAGAGCCACTATCGAGTGACGAGGGTGATACCTCGTACTTCACTTCTGATGATGGCTCTGTAGCATAGCTAATCGGTTGTGGCTATCGAGGGTGACTCCTCTTTCACCACCCCCGATGACGACTCTGCCGTCCAACCTCTCATGTGGGAATCCATTGAGGGTGACTCCTCGGATTTCCCCTTGATGTTACCGGACACACTGTTACTTTTCACTGTCGCCCCCTGTTTACTGTTGATTGTGGGACTGAAGGGACAGGTGGTACCACCCCGGTAGAGGTGGACCTGAGTTCCTGACAGTCTCCTGGGAAGTCGGGTTGACCTGGAGGGTACCCGCGAGATAATTACGAGGCGCGGCCGGGCAGGCAGAGACCGCCCTAGAGAGGGATGGGCCTGCCCCTTGTTGCACTTCCTCGAGACGGGGCGACAGGAGTACTGATCGTCACCGCGAGCTCCCAATGCACTAACGGATTTGGGTATTGATCTGAGTTGGCCGCTGGCCATATACGCACTACCACCACGTGGGATAATGGTTTAATGGGGCCCTCGACGCCGTATGTATCAGCCGAAAGCTCTGTCAGACGTCTAGTTCAGCATTGCGGCCGGGCCGGGTCGGCGCCATCCATGACAGAGGTGGTGCCTGGATCGCCCTGCTCGCAACGACCCGGAGTGCAAAGGGCGATGGGCCCAAGACCCCTGAGCACTTAGGATGTAGACCGGCGGGGACCTCTCTATTGAGCCTAGGTAGGACTACGTCATGTTGATCAGCCGAGGCCGGGCATGACCCAGAAAAGTGTGCCCGGCCAGAGTTAATCGAGCGTGTTGGGTAACAGTAGTGCACCCCTGCAGGGAAGTTATCTATTCGAATAGATGTGTCCACGGTAACAGGACGCTCAGTGTTGTATCCCGATCTACTACTACTTGAACTGGATACATGTTAATTAATTGTAAGCTCCGGGATCGCTTTCTCGCAGAGAGACGAGGAAGGATCTCTGGGCTTTGCTTCTACATGCTTGTTACTTTATAATATGCCAATCTGCCCTCTTCTAATGCTGCAAGACGCTGAAGATGCTAGTCTTCGTTAGGCTAGGCCTTCCCCCCTATTCTGGCATTTCTGCAGTTTAGTCCAAAGATATAGCCCCATTCCTTTGATACCGATGCATAATTAGTATAGTTCTGATGTTAGTCTTGCGAGTACTTTGGATGAGTACTCACGGTTGCTTTGCTACTCTTTTCCCCCATACCCGATTGCTGCGACCAGATGACGGATCCCAGGAGCCAGCTGCTACCGCCAACGACTACTACTACACTTCCGGTGGAGCCTACTACTACGTGGAGACCGACGACCAGGAGTAGATTCGGAGGTTCCCAGGCAGGAGGCCTGCGCCTTTTCGATCAGATGTCGTTGTTATGCTAGCCTTCTTAAGGCAAACTTGTTCCCCTTTTATGTCTGTACTCAGATAATATTGTTGCTTCCGCTAACACTTGTATGCGAGCTTTTGTATTCGAGCCCTCGAGGCCCCTGGCTTGTAATATAAAGCTTGTTTTATTTTATTTTGTGTCTAGAGTTGTGTTGTGATATCTTCAAGTGAGTCCCTAGGCTTGATCGTGTGCATTTGCATGTATGATTAGTGCACGGTTAAGTCGGGGGAGTCACAGTCCTCCTCCACCTAAGGGTGATCCTGTATTTGAATTGAAGCAATTGCCTGATACATTGAAATATGCTTATCTTGATGAAAAGAAGATATATCCTGTTATTATCAGTGCTAACCTTTCAGCGCATGAAGAAAAGAGATTACTAAAAACTCAGAGGAAGCACCGAGCTGCTATTGGATATACTCTTGATGATCTTAAGGGCATTATTCCCACTCTATGTCAGCACAAAATTAATATGGAGCCTGATGCTAAACCAGTTGTCGACCACCAACGACGATTGAATCCTAAGATGAAAGAGGTGGTAAGAACTGAAATATTAAAGCTTCTGGAAGCAGGTATAATCTATCCCATAGCTGATAGTAGATGGGTAAGCCCCGTTCATTGTGTCCCTAAGAAAGGAGGTATCACCGTTGTTCCTAGTGATAAAAATGAACTCATTCCACAAAGAATTGTAACTGGTTATAGGATGGTAATTGATTTTAGAAAATTAAACAAAGCTACTAGAAAAGATCATTACCCCTTACCTTTTATTGGTCAAATGTTAGAAAGATTGTCTAAGCATACACACTTTTGTTTCCTAGATGGTTATTCTGGTTTTTCTCAAATACCTGTATCACAACCCGATCAAGAGAAAACCACCTTTACTTGTCCTTTTGGAACTTATGCATATAGACGTATGCCTTTTGGTTTATGCAATGCACCTGCTACCTTTCAAAGATGTATGACTGCTATATTCTCTGACTTTTGTGAAAAGATTGTTGAGGTTTTCATGGATGATTTTTCCGTTTACGGAACTTCTTTTGATGATTGCTTAAGCAACCTTGATCGAGTTTTGCAGAGATGTGAAGAAACTAACCTTGTTTTGAATTGGGAGAAGTGCCACTTTATGGTGAATGAAGGTATTGTCTTGGGGCATTAAATTTCTGAAAGAGGTATTGAAGTTGATAAAGCTAAGGTTGATGCTATTGAGAAAATGCCATGTCCTAAAGATATTAAAGGTATAAGAAGTTTCCTTGGTCATGCTGGTTTCTATAGGAGGTTTATTAAAGACTTCTCAAAAATTTCTAGTCCTCTTACCAATCTCTTGCAAAAAGATGTTCCATTTGTTTTTGATGATGATTGTGTAGAAGCCTTTGAAACACTTAAGAAAGCCTTAACCACTACACCTATTGTTAAACCACCTGATTGGAACTTGCCTTTTGAAATTATGTGTGATGCTAGTGATTATGTTGTTGGTGCTGTTTTAGGACAAAGAGTTGATAAAAAATTAAATGTTATCCATTACGCTAGTAAAACTCTAGACAGTGCCCAAAGAAATTATGCCACTACTGAGAAAGAATTTCTAGCAGTTGTCTTTGCATGTGATAAATTCAGATCTTACATAGTTGATTCTAAAGTAACTGTTCACACCGATCATGCTGCTATTAAATATCTTATGAAAAAGAAAGATGCTAAACCTAGACTCATTAGGTGGGTTCTATTGCTACAAGAATTTGACTTGCATATTACTGATAGAAAGGGAGCTGAAAATCCCGTAGCAGATAATTTATCTAGAATGGAAAATGTTCTTGATGACCCAGTTCCTATTAATGATGATTTTCCTGATGAACAATTAGCTGTCATAAATGCTTCTCGTAATACTCCTTGGTATGTAGACTATGCTAATTATATTGTTGCTAAATTTATACCACCTAGTTTCACATACCAACAAAAGAAAAAGTTCTTCTATGATTTAAGACATTACTTTTGGGATAACCCACATCTTTATATAGAAGGAGTAGAAGGTATTTTAGACGTTGTATACCTGAGCATGAACAGGAACAAATCCTACGGAAGTGTCATTCCGAGGCTTACGGAGAACACCATGCGGGAGACAGAACAGCACACTGTAGGAGATATGCTCTAGAGGCAATACTAAATGTTATTATTTATCTCCATGTTCATAATTATGTTTATGTTCCATGCTATAACTGCTATGGTTCTCAAGTCTGCAATAACCACGAGGCTCGGAGGAAGACTCATATGCACGTGTGGAATAATAAACGGTAAAATGTATTCCTAGTCATGCCTCTAAGACTAGCTCAAGTGTTGCATGATGGTCCTGTTTTCCTGATCATGGGCATGTCTATGCCGGCAATTTTGAGGGCACAATGTTAGGAGAACACTTGTGTTGAATCGACCCGAATTGATGTTATGCTATGAGATATATTCGTCACAAGTTAATGGTTAATAGACAGAGAAAGTTAATGTTTGCATAATTCCTTGGACCATGAGAGTATCGAGTTTCTTCATGCTTGATTCATGAACTTTGGGGTTTGTTAAACGTCATCCGTAACTGGGTGGCTATTACGGCGGCTTACGGGTTCATGGGAAAGTATGTCAAGTAACTTGATAGCTCAAGATTGGGATTTGCTCCTCCGACGATGGAGAGATATCTCTGGGCCCTCTCGGTATTACGGTATCCATCATCGTCTGGCCAGACACATTGTGATTTGATCACAGGGATGCCGCAACACGAAAACGAGAAAAGAGAACAAAACCGGTAACGAGGTAACTTGCATGGTGGACAAGTTGTTGATCCACGGGGATGCAATAAATCTCACCTCGGGTATTTGTAATATATCGCGAAGCAACAGGAATAGCACACAACAACTGGAGGTTCACTCGAATATTCATTTGTGTGGGTATAGGGGTCAATATGGGTGTCCACGGCTCCGATGTTGATCATTGATCGGAAAGTGTTCCGGGTCATGTCTATACTTCATCGAACCTATAGGGTCACATGCTTAAGGGTCATCTATCTGCTGAATACTAGACAGGGAGTCTGAGAGAAAATCATCGGAAAAGTTTCGGACGAAACGGAAACGTTCCGGAGAGGACACCGGAATAGTTCCGGTAAAACTGAAAAGTTGTTTCAGGGTATTCCATTATGTCAAATTGGTTTCGGCACATGTCTGGAAATTCTTGGAGGGTGCCAGAATCGTTCTGGAAATTTCTGGGATTTTTCCGGAGGAAAAACCGAAAATGTTCCGGAGCAGCCGGAACCGCTATGGTAGCTTTTCGCTGGAGAAAAACATTGTTCCGGAATTGTTTCAGAATGCGTTCAAAATTGTTTTAGTGGGTACTGGAATTGTTCTAGGCACACAGAAATAATTTGGGATTTAACGGACGCAGAAAAATGTCTTCGTGAATAGTGAAAGTGCGTTTTGGATTACTTTATGGAAAGCCACCTTTTGGGATATTTCCCAAAAGGCTTCTAGAAGACTTGGGGGCTAAGAAACCCCCCTTGGGGGCCCCCCAAGAGGGTTGGCCGGCCACATGTGGAGCTCCTCCATGGGGCCCCACTTGCTCCATTAGTTCTCTTTTATGCCCTTGTGGAAGTTTTCCTTCATGGGCATTTTGGTTTTTTTGGAAGTGCCCATCCTACCCCTTGGTTTTCCTATAAATAGAGGTGGAGGGGCTGCTCTCCACACTCATCCTTTGCTCTCATACACATGCCATAGACTTGTCTGGCTTCTCTCTCCCTCCCAGCGAAATAGTTTTGTAGAGCCGAAAGGCTGTCTGGGTTCCGGTGGGAACTAGTTCTGGACGGCGAAGCCCTGCCGGATAGATGACACCATATGTGTGCAACTCTGTAGAGAGATCGTAGTTTCGGTCTTAGTTCGAGAGTGCCTCCCGAAGGGCTGTCCGAGTGACTGTCAGAGTTTCGAGGGTCCTCCCGAAGGGCTGTCCGAGTGACCGTCCGAGTTTCGAAGGTCCTCCCGAAGGGCTGTCCGCGACACCGTCCGAGGGACTGTCCGACTGCCTCCCGGAGGGCTGTCCAAGGGGGAGACGAGGGAGTACATCCTCGCGGTTGGGAGGTTGTAAATCCTAGCTGTGGGGATCTGCACTGCCGATCGTCATCGACTCTACTTCCGCTGCGCTACGAGTCGGTAACGAAAAAGATCAAACCTTGTATGCAGTCTCCATAGTGGTCCTGGGCTGGTGCGTAGGTCGGAAAATTTTTGTTTTCTGCTGTGTTACCCTACAGTGGCATCATGAGCCGTGCTATGCATAGATGCAGATTACGATCTAGAATACATAGAGATGTATGGGTGTTGCACAATATAATTTGTAGTAGATGAGTTCTACTGCTGAAAATTATTTGTGCGGGTAGCAGATGAAATCTGTTACCCGATGTTCTTGTTGCTTCCCTGGAATTTGCATATTTCTGATCTGAACAGCATGGTGGAGTTTCAAAGTTCTGGCAATCCGCGATCCTGATTGATCAACGAAGTGCTAACAGTTCTTTGAATTCCACCATAGTTAAAAAGAAAGATGAAATTTCGCAGACGAAAGGGCAATGCAGATATGATCTGCACGGGGGTCATGCGTATGATGAAGTTCAGTATGGGGCTCGGGATTTTGTTATCTCGTGTTTCATACACCCCGCGATGTTAATCTAGCGACTTGAATAATCATACTTAATGATAAATACGTTGGTAGTCGCGGTTTGTTCGAAACCTTAGAAGCCACATAAAATGAAATTATGCATAAACCGATTAGAGGCGTCTAACTTGGTTTTGCAGGATGGTTTGCATGTGCATATGATGTGGTATAGCAGTGCTCAGATTAATTTGATTATGTATGAGATGACTATATAATGTAAAACTAACATGACCTGCGTGTCATGATTCGGCATGATGGCTGGAGCCATATGATTGTCACTTTAATGACCTGCGTGTCAACCTTTTGTAATGCACTTATTTTATTAGCTATAGAGATAGCAATATTATCTGGTGCATCGACAAGGTGGTGGCAAACTTCGCGAAGGTGAACACCGACGCGAATGCCGAAGACAAAGAAATTAAAGACTTCTCCGTCAGAAAAAGCTATACCATATCATGCTATTATGAATTGCCTGAGATGTTTAGCCCTTTTGATGCACCCTTCTTGATTGCGCGGTAGTCACTTTTTATTAGGGTGATCTCTCACTTAAAATATCAAGTAGTTAGTGTTCTCCCAAGTGTAGCACCGTCACGGCACCTAACTTCTCGGAGTGCGTCATGTCCACATGAGTACAAACGATTAGGGAAGTGTGAGGCGGGTGAGATCAGACCTCGCAGCGAGATCACTTGGTTGTCTTGACGTTCAGGCAGGACAGTCCTAAGCTCGGAACACACACATCAAAAGATGAACAAGAATCACATAGAGATGTGATTGGCAAGTTGGCCTACCGATTAAAATTCTCGTCATCAGTGATGTCCACATCAATGGCGTTGAATTGAAATGCGGATCTTGAATCACTCAAAATCAATTATGAGAGATATTGATTTGAGTGGGAGCGCATTGTAGAATTAATTCTTTTAATTCTTAGTGCAATTAATTATGGACCTTGTCTAAGTGAAAATTGCATAATAGTTATAGAATAATGGCTCGTGTTTCCACCTTCCCTATTAAATTTGAATAGCTATTAAATATCTAGTTAAAACTTTACGGTTGGTAACGTAATGTGAGGATTGTCCTCAAAAGTGCCGAGAAGGACTTTGTCCTACCGCATGCTTTTGGTATTCTCCCACTAATGATATGGATAATGTGACTCTCGTCCTTCGATCCAAAAGCTAGAATTCCGTTACGGTCAAGTGCAATGTGTTTGTTTCCATGAGACCCGAACTTCAAAAGTTTGGGATAGCTATGTGATATTCATGGAACTGAAAATCATTTTTAGACACAAACAAAGGCTAAAAGATATGTGATATTCAAAGCAATGTTTGTTTTGCAAACTGTTAGTAAAAGTGTTTACTATTCGTTTGACTAATAACAGAGGGATCCAGAAGAACGCCTATCATGTGATGAAGGTGAATAAAACAACAACTTAAAGAGAAAGGAAATGTCCAAAGGGTGTTAGTGTGACTTACACACCTAGGAAGTCCGGGGCTAACGCCACTCTTAAAGTTGGGTGCTTCTTCTGAGAGTAGGTGAAATACTAAAAGTTAAACTATTAAAAGTATAAAGGCAAAAAGAGAGAAGACTGGAATGTCCAGCTCATGTATGAATGTCATACAAGCTATTGATGTATAGAAAGGCTGGTCAAAAGAAATAGTTCTTGGAAATTATGATTAAACATGTTAATGACTGATTCTTGGGTATTGTGAGTTGATCACAGAGATACCCGCTCGATTGCATTCTGTTGCGACTCGGTGCAAGAACTACTACGGCCTAAAAGACTTGCCGGAGTGAGGTTTACATACGCGCTGGGAATATAGTAAATGTTACTATACCTTCCATCGGTGTATTTCTGTTTGTATTTATTTTCATAATTCATTTAGAGTTTTTATACACTCTAGCCCATTGCATAAGGTATCTTGCAAGGAGGTTGTTCATAAGAGAACTTTTGATGTTCGGTGTTATGAATAACTTAAGGGCCATACTTTCATTATGAATGAGATGTATGTTATGAATATTGATAATAATACATTACCTCTGTATTTACTTTCATAAATCATTTTAGAGTTTTATACACTCTAGCCCATTTGCATAATGTTTGTTGCAAGAGTGTTGTTCATGAAAGAACAATTGTTGTTCAGTGTCATGAATAACATAAGGGTCATGCTTCCATCATGGATGGGATGTATGTTATGAATATTGATGGTAATATGATACATCCATAACACTGACGCTAAATGTCGCAAGACTAAGAGAATACCACACGTGTGTGGCACTGCATTTGGTCACATTGGAGAAACCCGCATGGAGAAATTCCATAATTGATGGATTTTGAAGTCATTTGATTATGAATCATCTGACACTTGCAACTTTCCTCCGAAAAGTGAAGTGACTGAAATACCGTTCACAGGCCATAAGGAACGGGCAACGAACTTATTGGTGATCATACATTTTGATGTATGTAGTCCGATAAAGGTTATTGCTAGAAGTGGATTTGTCTATCTTCAAAAATGACTCAAGTAGATATATGGATATTTGCTTGATGAGACATAAGTCTGGATCTTTTGAAATCATTCGAAAGGTTTTCAAAATGAAGTAGAAATTATTGTAACAAGAAGATTATGTTTCTACAATTTGATTGCGGAAAGGAATATTTGAGTTACAAGTTTAGCGAATGTCTGATGAGTTGTGAAAAGAGTTTCATAACTTACACCTCCCAGAACTCCACTGTGAGTGGTACGTCCGTGAAGATGTAATCAAACCATTTATGACATGGTAAGATCAAATATGACATAAATCAATTTGCCATTATCCCTTTTAAAGTAATGCTTTAGAGACTGCGGCTTTTACACTGAAAAGAGCACCATCAGGTCTGTTGAAATGACGCCATGGTATGGTACGCCCAACCATGCTTTGTCTTTTCTTAACATTTGGAATATGGGGCTTGTGTAAAATATTTACAAACCTATTCTAAATCAGACAAGTACTACTTTGTAGGTTATCCCAAGTAATTGGGAATTCCTCCACCACTATACCGAGGCAAAAAGGTTTGCCACCAAGAACGGTATGCTTTTAAAGAGAATGGTTCTTGCAAAAAGGTGAGTGGGAGAATAGTGCAACTCGACGAGATAACAGTATCTTCGTCATCAGATCAAAGGAAAGGAACCTTGGAAGTGATTCCAGAGTTTCCTACTGCGACTGATACGGAAGCCTCTACATGAGATGTATGGACTTCGGTCGAACTTGTAGCTGAACCACATAGGCAAAACTCGTGCAAACCTCTCAGGTGCGCATACGAGATATTGTTGTTAGACAACAGTATACCTATGATACACAAGGAAGCGTTGATGGGCCCTGACTCCGGAATTGGCTAAATGCCAATATAATCCGAGATAGTTTCCATAAATGATTCAAGATTATATCTTGATAAACCCTTCGGAAGACTTAGAGTCTAACGAACATTAATGGAACTATAAACTGATGTGGATAAAATGTTTTATCCATAAAGCTTGACTTGTTGCAATAACAAATTCAAGGAGTTGACTACGATGAGATTGTCTCACCGTAGCGATGCTTAAAGTCAGATCGGGTTAAACTAGCAATTAATACATATTTCAATCTTGAGATATGATACATGGATGCCAAAAGGATTTCCATGTGATGGAAATACAACCTAGGACTTACATGTGATACAGTCCAAGGTATTTTGTCAGCCCAGAGGATGCTAGTGAGTATGCAAACTTCAGAGTTCCAGCAATGGACAGAAGAGAGCAAAATGGAGTTGGAATCTTCATTTTTGATGAAATAGTCAAAAGAGTTTGATTTCATCAATGGATAACGAAGATGCTTGTGGTTTCAAGAAAGTAAGTGGGAGCATAATAATATTTCTAAAAACCTTGTGTGCTTGACACATTGTTGATTGGAAATAATATAAATTTCTTGACACGAATTAGGACTTCATTGAAAATAGTTTTTCGATGAAGTGCTTGGGCTAAATAGCCTTGATATTAGGCATATTTATCTACGAGATAGAATTTCCTAATAGGCTAAGCCAAAAATACATATTGACAAGATGCTAAAACAGTTTAGCATAAAAACGCCAAGGAGTGATTCTTGCCGAAGTCACATGGAAAGAGTTTTGCAAGACTCGGTGTCCCAAAACACTGATGAGCAAAATACATGATGGAGATTCCACATGCTCTTGTGTTTGGATTAATCATGTATTCCATGGTATGTAAGACAACCAAATATGTCCGATACTCCCAAAGCTGTTGCGAGTATAGATACCAAAGTGATCAAAGTACTGATCATGGGACAACAGTGAAAAATGTCATTGAATACTAAAGTAGCACTGATGACATGTTTTCTCGCAAGCTGAGATTATGAAGTGCTCGTTGTAAATAATTACATCGATACGGTCTTCATCAATGCTCCATGCAATTTTCGATTTAAAGTTAAGGGTTTTGTAACACACAATACGGTGGCACGGTAGTTGGAAATTGTTCCAAACAGGATACTGTGGCGAATTCTATAACAAAGGCTAAGTATGTTGACGCTTTGGAAGCGACAAACAAGATGTTGAATCATATAGTTCATTCATGAACTTAGTATGATTCCAAGATGGCTTTGGTCAATGGAACACTATTGAAGATAGTTGCTCCATAGCTCTGTCTGAGGAATCAAGGTTTGACATGTGATTCACATATATACAAAGCCAAGTCCACACAAAATATGAATTTTGTGAAAGTGTGAAAACGCGAGGACATGCAAAGATACACACGGAACTGAAGTTTTCAGATCCGTTGGACATCAGGCTATACCACATGCGAAGCATTTTTACACCGGTATGCCATAGGTGTAATGTGCATTAGCATTGACTAGATTATTGACTCTAGTGCAAGTGGGAGTCTGTAGGAGATATGCCCTAGAGGCAATAATAAATGTTATTATTTATCTCCATGTTCATAATTATGTTTATGTTCCATGCTATAACTGCTATGGTTCTCGAGTCTGCAATAACCACGAGGCTCGGAGGAAGACTCATATGCACGTGTGGAATAATAAATGGTAAAATGTATTCCTAGTCATGCCTCTAAGACTAGCTCAAGTGTTGCATGATGGTCCTATTTTCCTGATCATGGGCATGTCTATGCCGGCAATTTTGAGGGCACAATGTTAGGAGAACACTTGTGTTGAATCGACCCGAATTGATGTTATGCTATGAGATATATTCGTCACAAGTTAATGGTTAATAACACAGAGAAAGTTAATGTTTGCATAATTCCATAGACCATGAGAGTATCGAGTTTCTTCCTGCTTGATTCATGAACTTTGGGGTTTGTTAAACGTCATCCGTAACTGGGTGGTTATTACGGCGGCTTACGGGTTCATGGGAAAGTATGTCAAGTAACTTGATAGCTCAAGATTGGGATTTGCTCCTCCGACGATGGAGAGATATCTCTGGGCCCTCTCGGTATTACGGTATCCATCATCGTCTGGCCAGACACATTGTGATTTGATCACAGGGATGCAGCAACACGGAAACGAGAAAAGAGAACAAAACCGGTAACGAGGTAACTTGCATGGTGGACAAGTTGTTGATCCACGGGGATGCAATAAATCTCACCTCGGGTATTTGTAATATATCGCGAAGCAACAGGAATAGCACACGGCAACTGGAGGTTCACTCGAATATTCATTCGTGTGGGTATAGGGGTCAATATGGGTGTCCACGGCTCCGATGTTGATCATTGATCGGAAAGTGTTCTGGGTCATGTCTATACTTCACCGAACCTATAGGGTCACACGCTTAAGGGTCATCTATCTGCTGAATACTAGACAGGGAGTCTGAGAGAAAATCACCGGAAAAGTTTCGGACGAAACGGAAACGGTCCGGAGAGGACACCGGAATAGTTCCGGTAAAACTGAAAAGTTGTTTCAGATTATTCCATTAGGTCAAATTGGTTTCGGCACATGTCTGGAAATTCTTGGAGGGTGCCAGAATCGTTCTGGAAACTTCTGGGATTTTTCCGGAGGAAAAACCGGAAATGTTCCGGAGCAGCCGGAACCGCTATGGTAGCTTTTCGCTGGAGAAAAACATTGTTCCGGAATTGTTTCGGAATGCATTCAAAATTGTTTTAGTGGGTACTGGAATTGTTCGAGGCACACAGAAATAATTTGGGATTTAACAGACGCAGAAAAATGTCTTCGTGAATAGTGAAAGTGCTTTTTGGATTACTTTATGGAAAGCCACCTTTTGGGATATTTCCCAAAAGGCTTCTAGAAGACTTGGGGGCTAAGAAACCCCCCTTGGGGGGCCCCCCCAAGAGGGTTGGCCGGCCACATGTGGAGCTCCTCCATGGGGCCCCACTTGCTCCATTAGTTCCCTTTTATGCCCTTGTGGAAGTTTTCCTTCATGGGCATTTTGGGTTTTTTTGGAAGTGCCCATCCTACCCCTTGGTTTTCCTATAAATAGAGGTGGAGGGGCTGCTCTCCACACTCATCCTTTGCTCTCATACACATGCCATAGACTTGTCTGGCTTCTCTCTCCCTCCCAGCGAAATAGTTTCATAGAGCCGAAAGGCTGTCTGGGTTCCGGTGGGAACTAGTTCTGGACGGCGAAGCCCTGCCGGATAGATGACACCGTATGTGTGCAACTCTGTAGAGAGATCGTAGTTTCGGTCTTAGTTCGAGAGTGCCTCCCGAAGGGCTATCCGAGTGACTATCAGAGTTTCGAGGGTCCTCCCGAAGGGCTGTCCGAGTGACCATCCGAGTTTCGAAGGTCCTCCCGAAGGGCTGTCTGCGACACTGTCCGAGGGACTGTCCGACTGCCTCCCGGAGGGCTGTCCAAGGGGCAGACGAGGGAGTACATCCTCGCGGTTGGGAGGTTGTAAATCCTAGCTACGGGGATCTGCACCGCCGATCGTCATCGACTCTACTTCCGCTGCGCTACGAGTCGGTAACGAAAAAGATCAAACCTTGTATGCAATCTCCATAGTGGTCCTGGGCTGGTGCGTAGGTCAGAATTTTTTTGTTTTCTGCTGCGTTACCCTACACACACAAGGTATTACAATCTGGTTTTTATTGGCCTACTCTTTTCAAGGATGCTCGTAAGTTTGTCTCATCTTGTGATGAATGTCAAAGAATTGGTAAAGTTGGTAGACGTCAGGAAATGCCTATGAATTATTCACTTGCTATTGAACCATTTGATGTTTGGGGATTTGATTATATGGGACCTTTTCCTAAATCCAATGGGTATACTCATATTTTAGTCGCTGTTGATTACGTTACTAAGTGGGTAGAAGCTATTCCAACTAGTAGTGTTGATCATAACACTTCTATTAAAATGCTTAAAGAAGTTATTTTCCCAAGGTTTGGAGTCCCTAGATATTTAATGACCGATGGTGGTTCACATTTTATTCATGGTGCATTCCATAAATTGCTTGCTAAATATGATGTCAACCATAGAATTGCATCCCCCTATCACCCTCAATCTAGTGGTCAAGTAGAATTGAGCAATAGAGAAATAAAATTAATTTTGCAAAATACCGTCAATAGATCTAGAAAGAATTGGTCTAAGAAACTTGACGATGCATTATGGGCTTATAGAACTGCTTATAAAAATCCTATGGGTATGTCTCCTTATAAAATGGTTTATGAAAAAGCATGTCATTTACCTCTTGAGTTAGAACATAAAGCATATTGGGTAATTAAAGAACTTAATTATGATTTTAAACTTGTCGGTGAAAAGAGGTTATTTGATATTAGCTCAGTAGATGAATGGAGAACCCAAGCTTATGAAAATGCCAAATTGTTTAAAGAAAAAGTTAAAAGATGGCATGATAGAAGAATTCAAAAACGGGAATTCAAAGTGGGTGAGCAAGTTCTATTGTACAACTCTCGTTTGAGATTCTTTGCAGGAAAACTTCTCTCTAAATGGGAAGGACCGTATATCATCAAAGAATTTTACCGCTCCGGAGCCATCAAAATAAACAACTCCGAAGGCACTAATCCGAGAGTGGTGAATGGGCAAAGAATTAAGCATTATATTTCAGGTACTCCCATTAATGTTGAAACTAATATTATTAAAACAATTACACCGGAGGAATACATAAGAGAGACCTTCCAGAACACTCCAGAACCCTGAAAGGGAAGAGATGGAGCTTAGGAGGGAGGAGGAAGGAGAGGTCATAATGGAAGAGGGTGATGGAGATTTGCTTGAGGTCCACCCTCCGGCTTCCGAGAGGGGCACCCTTGCCAGTATCTCCACAATCCCGAATCCTCATCAAGCCATGAGAAGCATTACAAGCCATGGGATTTCAGAGGTTCAAGAAGGGCTTCCCCCTAGGAGGCCCCTACACAGGTTATGTCGGTGTATAAAACATGGGTATTTTATACCCTGACTTATGCACAGACAATAGCAGCCTCCTTGCCGGCCAGGGCTTGCCGGGGACCACTAAGACCAAGACTCAAGGTTCAACTGCAGAAGCTCAAAACACGGCACCAACAAGCACCTCAACTAGTACCGAAGATGAAGACATCCCTTACCGGCAAGGCTAAACCGACAAGGAGAAGACCCGGCAAGCTCCGTGCCGGCAAGCTTATACCAGTCCTCCAGCGCTCCACCTCACTGCACAGGTGTTCGCTGATATATGAGGTGTCGACCGCGCAGGCTGGTTGGTGAGGCTTGTCGGGCACGTGTTAGCACGCTGGGACAAGATTTGCCCCTAATGACACCCGTCCAGGAGGCGTGTCAGCATAATACGAGGTAACTGGGCAAGCGGTGCAGGAACCTTGTCGGGACTACCTCTCCACATGACACCTAATGGCGCATTCAATGCCTTTGTCCTAAACTGGCAGAGTTAGGTATGATAGCACTGTTTACTATCTAATCGCTATGTAATTACTGTTTTGCCACTGTGGTAACCCCTTGAGCTATAAAAGGAGGGCCAAGGCAACAGTTTAGGGGGTCGGACCCCTTTTCAAACACAAGCACGTCTCGCGTAGCTGCTCCTCCCCATACCTTGCCGGGAAAAGCGCTCCTTGTACTGTGCTTCTACACCATTAATACACCAAAAGCAGGAGTAGGGTTTTACGTTTCTCAGCAGCCCGAACCTGGGTAAATCCCTTGCGCTTCTCATTGTTCATGCTCTTTGTGCACGTTGGCCCCCTCTACCGAACCACAAGGGGCTGCATGGCCCCATAGATGGTCGTCACACCACGACAGGTTACATCAGAACAATTTTCATAATTTGGTTCATAATTATGGGGTCGAAAATACTCCTCGTAGGCACATACCCTCCAATTGGGACATCTCTCGCCCAAGTGAAAGTGATGCAGGAAAGAATGCTTGGGGCCTAGAGAATAAGCATGTTATGGCCGAAGTCCAAAGGAATACAGAGATGATACAGCATGTGCTCCGGGAAATCCAGAGCCTAAAGGAGATCTTAATTAATGTCATGAAAGACAAGCCCACCACTTCATCACCACCACTATCACTGAAGAAGGACACTTGAGCACATGGGTATGGGCACTCCCCTTGGCTTGTGCCAAGCTTGGAGGAGGTGCCCCGGTATCGTATCACCATCACTTTTATTATCTTTACCTACTTCTAGTTCGGTCCTTAGTTATTTCGTGATCTAGTTGAATAAAAGTTTAATATGATCTATTTTCGAGTGCTAGTTTCGAGATCTATCTATCTATGTAATCGACTTGAGAGTTATATAATAAAGAGCAGTTTGAGTTTTTGCTTCTTTACTTTTATGTTTCAATCCCAGCAATGAAAATAATGAAAAGATCATATGCTAATCTTATGGAAAGTAATGACATTACATAAAAAAGTATAAGTGGTAAAATTTATTGAAGGTTAACAAACATAGCATTAGTCAATGATGCAATTCATGAAAAAATTAATAGGGAAGAGAAGATTCACATGCAAATACACTATCTTGGACATCTTTTATGATTGTGAGCCCCCATTAAGTATTTTATGTCAAATTGTTGACGTTGGACAAGGAAGACAACGTAATGAGTTATGTTTGCTTATATTCACATAGAAGTTATATTGTTATAGATCCTCCAACATGTGGTACTTGCTCAATATCTTTGCTAGCCAAAAATCCGCACCAAGTAGAGATACTACTTGTGCATCAAAAACCCTTAAACCCAGTTTCATGTCATGAGAGTCCACTATATCTACCTATGGATTGAATAAGATCCTTCAAGTAAGTTGTCATCGGTGCAAAAAGCAATAAAAATTACCTCTAAATATGTCTGAACTTTTATTGTAAGGGAAAATAAGCTTTGTACGAACTTGTGATGGTAAAGAAATAAAAGCGACAGACTGCATAATAAAGGTTGCTATCACAAGGGGCAACATAAAGTGACGTTCCTTTGCATTAAGAGCGTGTGCATCCAACAACAAAAAGCGCATGACAACCTCTGCTTCCCTCTGCAAAGGGCCTATCTTTTACTTTTATGTATTTACTTTTTATGCAAGAGTCAATAGTGTTCTTCTCTATTCCTTTTTATTTTTCTCTTTTGTAAGCATCATGTGGTGGGGAAAGATCTAGGCATATATATCCAGTTGGATATGAGTGATCATGAGTTATTATTGTTGACATCACCCTTGAGGTGAATGAGTTGGGAGGCGAAATTATAAGCCCCTATCTTTCTATGTGTCTGGCTGAAACTTTTTGCTCCATATATATGTTGTGAGTGTTAGCAATCATAGAAGACTATATGATGGTTGAGTATGTGGACTTGCTAAAAAGCTCCTACATGAGACCCTTCCTGAAAATATGATGAATTGCAATTGCATTGTTGACTGAGAACATAGTTTGTTAGTTTTCAAGAAAGTTTATGCCTTATACTTTATTGTTGTGATGAATTGTTACTTGCTCATGAGAAGTTTTATGATATGAATATTGTTGTTATAATAATGAGCATGATGCTACTATGTCCGTATTTTGTTTTTATCGACACCTCTCTCTCTAAACATGTGGACATGATTATCGATATCGGTTTTCGCTTGAGGACAAGCGAGGTCTAAGCTTGGGGGAGTTGATACGTCCATTTTGCATCATGTTTTGCTACTGTTATTTATAGTGTTTTCAATCAATATAACACTTTTTGGAGCAATTCTAATGCCTTTTCTCTCTTAATATGCAAGGTTTACACAAAGAGAGAGAATGCCGGCAGCTGGAATTCTGGACCTGAAAAAGCTATGTCAGAGATACCTATTCTGCACATCTCCAAATGAGCTGAAATTTCACAGAGAATTATTTTGGAATAAATAAAAAATACTAGAATCAAGAAGTACCAGAGGGGGCCACCCAGGTGCACACGAGGCACCAGGGCGCGTCACCCCCCCCCCCCCGGCGCGCCCTGGTGGCTCGTGGGGCCCCTAGCCAACCTCTGGCCCCCATTTTCTGGTATATAAGCCCATTTTCCCTAGAAAAAATAAGGAGAAGACTTTTGGGACGGTGCGCCGCCGTCTCGAGGCGGAACTTGGGCAAGAGCACTTTTGCTCTCCGGCGGAGCGATTCTGCCGGGGATACTTCCCTCCGGGAGGGGAAATCGGAGCCATCATCATCACCAACAACCCTCTCATCATGGGAGG
Organism: Elymus sibiricus; assembly: GCA_039707655.1. NCBI lineage: Eukaryota > Viridiplantae > Streptophyta > Magnoliopsida > Poales > Poaceae > Elymus > Elymus sibiricus. The sequence continues at coordinate 107,728,328 of CM077664.1, read as the reverse complement.
ACCAATCTTCATCAACATCTTCACCAGCACCATCTCATCTCAAACCCTAGTTCATCTCTTGTATTCAATCTTTGTCTCAAAACCTCAGATTGGTACCTGTGCGTTGCTAGTAGTGTTGATTACATCTTGTAGTTGATGCTAGTTTGTTTATTTGGTGGAAGATTATATGTTTAGATCTATTATGCTATTTAATACCCCTATGATCTTGGACATGAAGATGAATTGTGAGTAGTTACTTTTGTTCTTGAGGACATGGGAGAAGTCTTGTCATAAGTAATCATGTGAATTTGGTATTCGTTCGATATTTTGATGATATGTATGTTGTTGATTCTCTTAGTGGTGTGATGTGAACGTCGACTACATGACACTTCACCATCTTTGGGCCTAAGGGAATGCATTTTGGAGTAGTAATTAGATGATGGGTTGCTAGAGTGCAGAAGCTTAAACCCTAGTTTATGCGCTATTCCGTAAAGGGCTGATTTGGATCCATATGTTTAATGCTATGGTTAGAGTTATCTTAATTCTTCTTTCGTAGTTGCGGATGCTTGCGAGAGGGGGTAATCATAAGTGGGAGGCTTGTTCAAGTAAGAACAACACCCAAGCACCGGTCCACCCACATATCAAATTATCAAAGTAGCGAACGTGAATCAAACCAACATGATGAAAGTGACTAGATGAAATTCCCATGTGTCCTCGAGAATGCTTTACTTATTATAAGAGATCATTATGGCTTGTCCTTTGCTATAAAAAGGATTGGGCCACCTTGCTGCACTCTTTGTTACTATTGCTATTTGTCACTTGTTACAAATTATCTTGCTATCAAACTACTCGTTACCGATAATTTCAGTGCTTGTAGAAAATACCTTGCTGAAAACCGCTTGTCATTTCCTTCTGCTCCTCATTGGGTTCGACACTCTTACTTATCGAAAGGACTACGATTGATCCCCGATACTTGTGGGTTATCAGGTGACAAGGTGAGGCTCCGCACCGAGCGCGACCTGCTGAGGGCGAAGAGCGCCGGCAGGGCGAAGCAGCACGAGGAGACAACTGGCGTGTTGAAGAAGACGGCTGTCATGGTCAGGAAACTTATGGACGAGAATGCTAAGCTCCGCATCGAGTGTGACATGCTCCTGGAGGAATCCGTGGATGCTCGCAAGCGATGGATTGAGGACGTGAAGGAGATCAAGGTGGACGAAATGATGAAGATGGCATAGTAGATCAAGGTGAAGTAGAGAGCAGCGACCCAGATCATTGTCTGTGTCTTCCTTCTTTTGCCCTTGTGTCTTTCGGGCGTTGCCGCATGTGGCATCTTTAATTATCTTCCTGAATATGTAAGACAATTATTATTATCCATTGCTATCGTCTTCATATATATCAGTCTTGCTAAGTCTCAGTCGATGCTATGTCCGTGAGATCTTACATCAAGATCCGTGCAAAATTTACTTTTCAGATTTTCTTTTCTCTCTCTTAAATCTCAGTCGACTGAGGCCTAGCCACGCCATTAAAACTGGGGCTCGGGCGCCATTAATGGAGAAGTTGGGAGTGAGGTCGGCGACGGATGGAGCTTAAAGGGCTCGCCTCCCGGTGAGCCTGCGCAGCGGTCTGCTCTACGCCTCCCGTCTACTCAAATAGCTACCTCGCACGCTGCCTCCTAGCCAATAAAAATGGGGACGCGTGGCGGCACGTAAATGGTTAGTACAACGCCCACGGTTTGAATAGCACTTTGTGTTTCCGATTGTAACGTGGCATCTCTTTGTTCGAAAATGACTTTGTTGGTTGTTAATCTCTGCGCCTTCAAAAAATCGGACAAATTTTTTACCACAGCATGTTGGTGCCATGTCAAGGCAACATGCCAAGTTTCATGATTTTCAGGCAAGTTTTGGATTTACAGGAATTTAAAAACCAAGTTTGTCAATGTTTTCGGCCGAGCCATGATGCCCAGATGTTTGAAATTCATTCCCATTTCTTGCATGGGACCTTAACATTCACCCAAGGACACATATACGATTTTTCAACCCATTTTGGTGCACTGGAGCATGTGCCTGTAGTTCAAATTTGAATTATGCACATTAAATGCCTAGAAAACTCAATTAATGTATAAAAAATGACAAACGAACCCGGAATAATTCCAAATTTTAGCACAACACTCCTATTGGTCTTTGTTGCCTCTGTAAAAAAAATCAAGGCAGGAAGAGGCAGCGTATGTCGTTTCGCCCACAAAGGTGACACATCCCCCCTATCGGAACCATGAGCCTTCTTGAGAGAAACTCCGGTTTTGTAAGAAGCTTATAGCAAAACTTCTTCCAAATCGAACAAAAAATTTACCACAGCATGTTGGTGCCATGTCAAGACACCATGCCAAGTTCCATGATTTTTAGGCAATTTTTGGATTTACAGGAATTTAAAAACCAAGTTTCTCATTGTTTTCGGCCGAGCCACGATGCCCAGATGTTTGAAATTCATTCCCATTTCTTGTATGGGACCTAAACATTCACCCAAGGACATATATATGATTTTTCAACCCATTTTGGTGCATTGGAGCATGTGCATGTAGTTCAAATTTGAATTATGCACATTAAATGCCTAGAAACTCAATAAATGTATAAAAAGGGCCAAACGAACCCAGAATAATTCCAAATTTTAGCATGACACTCCTATTGGTCTTTGTTGCCTCTGTAAAAAAATCAAGGCAGGAAGAGGCAGTGTATGTCGTTTCACCCACAAAGGTGACGCATCCCCTATCGGAACCATGAGCCTTCTTGAGAGAAGCTCCGGTTTGTAAGAAGCTTATACCAAACTTGTTTCAAATCGAACAAAATTTTTACCACAGTGTGTTGGTGCCATGTCAAGACACCATGCCAAGTTCCGTGATTTTTAGGCAATTTTTGGATTTACAGGAATTTAAAAACCAAGTTTCTCAATGTTTTCGACCGAGCCACGACGCCCAGATGTTTGAAATTCACTCCCATTTCTTGTATGGGACCTAAACATTCAACCAAGGACACATATACGATTTTTCAACCCATTTTAGTGCACTGGAGAATGTGCCTGTAGTTCAAATTTGAATTATGCACATTAAATGCCTAGAAAACTCAATTAATGTATAAAAAATGCCAAATGAACCCAGAATAATTCCAAATTTTAGCACGACACTCCTATAGTTGCATGTTCACTGCAGATAAATGTTCTAGCAATTCAAACAGCGACCTTTCCTGCCGTAACCCCATTTTGTCTTTCAAATCAAAATGAAAAAAATCAATTACACCACAAGCAGTTTGTTAGCAACAATCGTGTGCGATGCAGTATAAAATATCTTGGGGCTCCCTAATGTATGGCTTACGCAGGAAGGTTCATCGGCTACAGTCCACCGGCCACACGTCAACCACTCTTGCGCGCCAGTTTTTCGCTGCACCATTCGTAAATTTTCGGCAATCGCGAAAATATCTAGGTCCCCGCCCCCTCCCCCCCCACCAAATGCCACATTTACACAGTTTCCTGCTTCCTTTTCAAGTTCAAACCTTCACTTCTTGCTTTGCAGCACCGCCTCCTCGCCGACGGCGCTCCTTCCCGCTGCGCGGCCTCGTCCATATAGTCAGGTAATCCACACCCCACCCCCATCCTCCTCCTCCTTTTCCATCCCACATGCCTCGACCGTCGGCGCGACATCTTCCACCCAAATCACTGCCCCATCCTCCAATTAAGCGCCGCCCATAGCCATGGTTCACGCATTATAGCCAGGAGCTCAAGGAGCATCTGGTAGCGGTGAAGCAAATCGCGGCCGCACTCGCGGATGAGGTCGCTATGGCTGCCATGCGTGCCGACCGCCAGATCTTGGAGGAGCACCTCGCCAACGACGCCACCGTCGACCCCTCGCGCGCGGACACCACCACGCGGTTGGCTGCTTTAAATGACAGTTCGTGATGTTTTCTAAAGGCCGCCTCCGGTGCCTTCTAGTGAATTATCCTTTGTAATGTTAATATGCAATCTGATCTTCTGAAATGTGATGTTCAGTTAACACTTTGGTTCATTTGTTGTGATGTTCAGTTAACTGTTTGGTTCAATTCTGAAATGTGATTTTCAATTCCTGTGGGTACAATTTTTTTGTTGTTATGCATGTGAGGAATAAAATCAAATTTGGATGTACTCTATACATGAGAAACATACACAAATGCTATATTTCCTAGTAGTTCTTAAGCACGCTAGGCTTGGTTAATTGTATGATCTTTTAGTATATGTTCTATTCTGCAATGTGGTTCTTAGTTAACTACTTGCTTCATTTCTTGTGGTGTCCAGTTAACTTTTTGGTACAATTCTGCAGTGTGATATTCATTTGTTGTGGGTAAAAGTTTTCATTAATATATTCTACTTATAGTATGCCAACTCTCACTTAAACTGATCAATATATGCCTTATATGTGTTGCAGAGAAACAATGGGAGGCACTGAGGTTTACCATCGAGGTTTGCACATGCATGGTCCTTTGGCTAATAGCACATTATTATGCAATTACAGGAACCATTCTAATATTTAGGTTTTTAACAATTTGGTCTTGCACATGTTGGTCCTGCTGTCAGAGGTTTAGACCCACTGTTCGATCCATTTTGCATATGGGGAAATGAGATGGACATGAATATCAGTCAAGTCAAGAAACTCAGAAAGATTGTTAGGATAAAGAAACTAGCGTTGAATAACAACAAGATCTTTGTTTGCACAATGAAGAAGACATTAGTCAACTATAGGATGGTACTAACTCTTTTACCTTGTGTTTTTTCCTATGCGCCATTTCAAAATTTAGAACATATATTTATGCATATCTTTGTTTTCAGTCCTTTCCAAAGCAGTTCATCGATGATTACCTCTCAGACCACCTCCATGGTCAAGAGGCGAGAAAGGTACTCATTCAACACCCACGGTACAATATTGAAGTCTCCCTCAAGAGGACGAAGGTTGGGCAGGCAATCATCCACAGCCACTGGCGTAAAGTTGTAAGGACATTCAACATCATTCAAGGCTCAATATTCGCCTTCAGATTCAGCAGTTTTCCAGATGAGATTCATCTCTCTATATACCGTATATGATGCTACTTTCCAAAGGTTTTAGATGTTGCATGTGAAACTTCGTGTTGTTGTGTAATTGTGTAGCTAGCTATATGCCTATATGGTGTAACTGAGTGCTGAAGCTATGTGATGTTGTACTCTGATGTAATTCAGCTATGAAATCCTTGTTGCTGTAATACGGCTATGAAACATATGGTGTGTTTGATATGAAATGTCAATTTGATTACTAAATGCATTATCATAATAGGCCAATTAGCCTACTTAATTGCAGATGGTTTCTCAGACAACACCGTGGGCGATGACCTCAAACAACGCACACAGTTTCTAGAAAGTAGCCGTGTTGGATCAATGAACAATCACACACGCCTTCCGCCCGACAAATGTTTGCGTTAGGCCACCTTGCACAAACGTTTCCACATAAAAATTATGTGTGATGTACATATGAATGGAAAGGTTTTTCTAAGATTCACTGTGTGGGATGAACATACGAACAGAAACGATTAGGCTAGTATAATTGTCTGCGATGGCTCGCCCAATCGCACACGAGCTCTTTTTGCCCCGCGTGTGTGACCGGAGGCCTATCGCCGATGGTTTCTGGGCCGTGTGGGAAGGACCCCCCTATCGCACACATAGGCAAGGCGACGGTTTAAAACTCCGTCGCGGAAAGGGGTTAAAAACCGTTTGTATAGCAGCTCGCTGTACCAGTGTATGCATATCATTCTCATGGTCTAGCAACTATTGTTCTAAGGGGTCTGTAGGTGGAACAGCAGTAGAAGCAAGGCCTATAATTTCATCTTTATTGGGTAATTCTTTATCATGAGGTTGTCTACGAAACTTGGAGAAGTTAAATTCATGAGACACATCACCAAAAATAACACTGATAGTTTCTTTATTGCAATCTATTTTAGCATTTACTGTATTCAAGAAAGGTCAACCAAATATAATGGGACAAAAATCATCTTGTGGTTATCCAAGGACAAGAAAATCAGTAGGGTATTTGATCTTACCACACAAGACTTCAACATCTCTAACAATCCCAAGTGGAGTAATAGTATCTCTATTTGCAAGCTTAATAGTGACATCAATATCTTCAATCTCAACAGGTGCAATATCATTCATGACTTCTTGATAGAGAGTAAAAGGAATAGCACTCACACTAGCACCAATATCACATAAACCATGATAGCAATGATCTCCAATTTTAACCGAAATAACAGACATGCCAACTACGGGTTTGTTTTTATCTTTACTGTCTGGCTTAGCAATTCTAGTTGCTTCATCACAGAAATATATGACATGTCCATCAATGTTATCAACCAAAAGATATTTAACCATTGCAATATTAGGTTCAACTTTAATTTGTTCAGAAGGTTTAGGTGTTCTTATATTACTTTTATAAACCACAGTTGAAGCTTTAGCATGTTCCTTAATCCTAACAGAGAAAGGTGGTTTTTCAATATAAGTAGTAGGCACAACTGGATCAACATTGTAAACAATTGTTTCTTCTTTAACAATAATGGGTTCCTCTTTTAATTCAATAGGTGGATGATATTTAAACAATTTCTCCTTAGGGAGGTCAACATGAGCAGCAAAAGATTCACAAAAGGTAGCTACTATCTTAGAGTCAAGTCCATATTTAGTACTAAACTTATGAAAAGCATCGGTTTCCATAAAAGATTTAACATAATCAAACTCAAGATTTATACCTGACTCTTTACCTTTGTCAATTTCCCAATCTTCAGAGTTGTGTTTAATTCTTTCAAGAAGATCCCATTTAAATTCAATAGTCCACTTCATAAAGGAACCAGCAGAAGAAGTATCAAGCATGGATTGATCATTATGAGAAAGCCGAGCATAAAAGTTTTGAATAATTATTTCCCTTGAGAGCTCATGATTGGGGCATGTGTGCAACATATACTTAAGCCTCCCCCAAGCTTGAGCGATACTTTCTCCTTCACGAGGCTAAAAATTATATATATAATTCCGATCACGATGAACCAAATGCATAGGATTAAATTTCTGGTGAAACTCCAGCTTCAACCGGTTCCAATCCCATGTTCCAGTATCATCACATAGCCTATACCATGTCAATGCCTTTCCCTCCAAAGATAAAAGGAATACCTTCTTCTTAACTCCATCTCCGGATAGTCCTGTAAGCTTAAACAATCCACAAATTTCATCCACATATATAAGGTGCATATCAGGATGCACCGTTCCATCTCCTGCATAAGGATTAGCTAGCAGTTTCTCTATCATACCCCAAGGAATTTCATAGTAAATATTTTCAGTAGGTTCAGTAGGTTGAGGAGAAACTCTTATTGCTTCCGGTCGAGGTGAAGATACCCCGAACAAACCCCTCAATGGATTACTTTCCATAGTGACAAGTGACAGTAAATTTCAGCACGTAATATAAATGTTTCCTTACGAAATTCCACTCACCAAAGGTGCTTCACTCCCCGGCAACGGCGCTAGAAAAGAGTCTTGATGACCCACAAGTATAGGGGATCAATCATAGTCCTTTCGATAAGTAAGAGTGTCGAACCCAACGTGGAGCAGAAGGAAATGATAAGCGGTTTTCAACAAGGTATTCTCTGCAAGCACTAAAATTATCGGTAACAGATAGTTTGATAGCAAGGTAATTCATAGCAAGTAACAAGTAGTAATGGTAACAAAGGTGCAGCAAGGTGGCCCAATCCTTTTTATAGCAAAGGACAAGGCGGAACAAACTCGTATAATAAGCAAAGTGTTCTCGAGGACACATGGGAATTTCATCTAGTCACTTTCATCATGTTTGTTTGATTCACGTTCGCTACTTTGATAATTTGATATGCGGGTGGACCGGTGCTTGGGTGCTATTCTTACTTGAACAAGACTCCCACTTATGATTACCCCCTCTCGCAAGCATCCGCAACTACAAAAGAAGAATTAAGATAAATCTAACCATAGCATGAAACATATGGATCCAAATCAGCCCCTTACGGAATAGCGCATAAACAAGGGTTTAAGCTTCTGTCACTCTAGCAACCCATCATCTAATTACTACTCCACAATGCCTTCCCTTAGGCCCAAAGATGGTGAAGTGTCATGTAGTCGACGTTCACACGACACCACTAAAGGAAGCAACAACATACATATCATCAAAATATCGAACGAATACCAAATTCACATGATTACTTATGACAAGACTTCTCCCATGTCCTCAAGAACAAAATTAACTACTCACAAATCATATTCATGTTCAAGATCAGAGGGGTATTCAATATCATTAAGGATCTAAACATATAATCTTCCACCAAATAAACCAACTAGCATCAACTACAAGATGTAATCAACACTACTAGCAACCCACAGGTACCAATCTGAGGTTTTGAGACAAAGATTGAATACAAGAGATGAACTAGGGTTTGAGATGAGATGGTGCTGGTGAAGATGTTGATGAAGATTGGTCCTCTCACGATGAGAGGATCGTTGGTGATGTCGATGGCTTCGATTTCCCGCTCCCGGAGGGAAGTTTCCCTGGCGAAATCGCTCCGCCGGAGAGCAAAAGTGCTCCTGCCCAGGTTCCGCCTTGAGACAGCAGCGCTTCATCCTGAAAGTCTTCTGTTGATTTTTTCTAGGGCAAATGGCTTCATATAGGGGAAGATGGGCCCTGGAAGCCTGTCAGGGGCGCCACAAGCTTGGGAGGGCGCGCCCCCCATTTTTGTCGCTTCCTGGTGGGTCCCCCTCTGGTATTTCTTCAGCCAATATTTTTTATATATTCCAAAATAATTCTCTGAGAATTTCCAGGTCATTTGGAGATGTGCAGAATAGCTATCTCTGTTGCCCCCCTTTTCGGTCCAGAATTCCACCTGCCAGCAATCTCCCTCTTCATGTGAAACTTGTAAAATAAGAGAAAAATGGCATAAGAATTATATCATAAAGTGAAATAATGATCAAAAACATAATAAATAATAGTAGGAAAACATGATCCAAAATGGACGTATCATCTACTACACAACTTTATTCTTGTAGACTCTGTTGGGCCTCCAAGCGCAGAGTTTTGTAGGACAGTAGCGAATTTCCCTCAAGTGGATGACCTAACGTTTATCAATCCGTGGGAGGTGTAGGATGAAGATGGTCTCTCTCAAACAACCCTGCAATCAAATACAAGTAATCTCTTGTGTCCCCAACACACCCAATACAATGGTAAATTGTACAGGTGCACTAGTTCGGCGAAGAGATGGTGATACAAGTGTAGTATGGATAGTAGATATAGGTTTTTGTAATCTGAAATAATAAAACAGCAAGGCAACAAGTGACAAAAGTGAGCACAAACGGTATTGCAATGCTTGGAAACAAGGCCTAGGGTTCATACTTTCACTAGTGCAATCTCTCAACAGTGCTAAAATAATTGAATCATATAACAATCCCTCAACGTGCAACAAAGAATCACTCCAAAGTTCCTAGCAAACGGAGAACATAAGAAAAAATTGTTGTAGGTAGGAAAACCACCTCAAAGTTATCCTTTGCGATCAATCTATTGAGCCATCCCTATAAGTGTCACAAACAGCCCTAGAGTTCATACTAAAATAACACCATATGATATGCGACAATTAACTCTAATGTCACCTAGATACTCCAATGTCACCACAAGTATCCGTGAGTTAATTATTCGACATGCATCAAACAATTTCAGATTCATAAATATTCAATCCAACGCAAAGAACTTCAAAGAGCACCCCAAAGTTTCTATCGGAGAAAGTAGGACAAAAACATGCATCAACCCCTATGCCTAGATTACCCCAATGTCACCTCGGGAATCCGCAAGTTGATTACCAAAACATACATTAAGTGACTCAATAGAACACCCCATTGTCACCATGGGTATCCACATGCAGGATGATACGTCTCTGATGTATCTATAATTTTTGATTGTTCCATGCTATTATAGTATCAATCTTGGATGTTTTATATGCAATTATATATCATTTTTCGGGACTAACCTATTAACCCAGTGCCCAGTGCCAGTTGTTGTTTTTGCTTGTTTTTGTCTTTTCAGAAAATCATTATCAAAAAGAGTCCAAACGAGAAAAAAAACTTTGGATTATTTTTTTCTGGACCAGAAGAGACCCACAAAGCTTCGGGAGAAGACCAGAGGAGCCACGAGGAGGCGGCAAGCCTGGAGGGCGCGCCCAGGGGGGTAGGCGTGCCCCCCAGGCTTGTGGGCCCCTCGTAGCCCCTTCTGACCTAATTCCAATGCTATAAATTCCCAAATATTCCCAATATACCAGAAAGACAGAAGAGAAAACCTTTCCGCCGCCGCAAGCCTCTGTTCTTCCGCGATCCCATCTGAAGGCCTTTTCCGGTACTCTGCCGGAGGGGGAATCGATCACGGAGGGCTTCTTCATCAACCTTGCTGCCCCTCCGATGATGTGTGAGTAGTTTACCACAGACCTACGGGTCGATAGTGATACGTCTCCAACGTATCTATAATTTTTTATTGTTCCATGCTATTATAGTATCAATCTTGGATGTTTTTATATACATTTACGACAATTATATATCATTTTTTGGGACTAACCTATTAACTTAGTGCCCAGTGCCAGTTGCTGTTTTTTGCCTGTTTTTGGTTTTCCAGAATATCAGTACCAAACGAGGTCCAAATGCCACGAAACTTTTTGGAGATTTTTTTCTGGACATAAGAGACACTAGAAGCTTCGGGAGAGGGCCAGAAGCTAGAGGAGGTGGCCACGAGCCACCAGGGTGTGCCCCAGGGGGTGTGGCGTGCCCTGGTGCCTCGTGGGCCCACCTCTGCTCTGTTTGACCTAATTCCACCTCTATAAATTCTCCAAAATCGGGAAACCAACAAAGGAGTCCACGAAATACTTTTTCAGCCGTGCAAGTTCCTGTTCACGAGAGATCCCATCTGGAGGCCTTCTCCGGTAATCTGCCGGAGGGGGAATCGATCACGGAGGGGCTCTACATCAACCTTGCTGCCCTTCCGATGATGCATGAGTAGTTTACCACAGACCTTCGGGTCCATAGTTTGTAGCTAGATGGCTTCTTCTCTCTTTTTGATCTTCAATACAATGTTCTCCTTAATGTTCTTGGAGATCTATCCGATGTAATCTCTTTTTGCGGTGTGTTTGTTGGGATCTGATGAATTGTGAGTTTATGATCAGATTATTCATGAAATTATTTGAGTCTTTGCTGCACTCTTTTATGCATGATTATTATAGCCTCGTATTTCTTCTCTGATCTATTGATTTGGTTTGGCCAACTAAGTTGATTTATCTTGCCATGGGAAGAGGTGCTTTGTAGTGGGTTCGATCTTGCGGTGCTCAATCCCAGTGACAGAAAGGGACATGACACGTATGTATCATTGCTACTAAGGGTAAAAAGATGGGGTTTATTCATACGTGTGTTTATCTTGTCTACATCATGTCATCATTCTTAAGGCATTACTCTGTTCTTTCTTGGACTTAATTCACTAGATGCATGCTGGATAGCGGTCGATGTGTGGAGTAATAGTAGTAGATGCAGGTAGGAGTCGGTCTACTTGTCTTGGACGTGATGCATATATACATGATCATTGCCTTGGATATCATCACGATTATTTGCTTTTCTATCAATTGCCCAACAGTAATTTGTTTACCCATCGTATGCTATTTTCGAGAGAGAAGCCTCTAGTGAAAACTATGGCCCCCGGGTCTACGTTTATCATATATTGAAAATCCCAAAAATACCTTGCTGCACTTTTACTTTATTTATTTTATTTTGTATTTTAGTTCGATCTATCTATCTATCACCATACAATTTAATCTTGCAATTAACCGCCGAGGGATTGACAACCCCTTGTTCGCGTTGGGTGTGAGGATTTGTTGTTTTGTGTGCAGGTACTGCTAACGAGTTGTTGCGTGATTCTCCTACTAGATTGATAACCTTGGTTTCATAACTGAGGGAAATACTTATCTCTACTGTACTGCATCATCTCCTCCTCTTCGGGGAAATCCCAACGCAGCTCACAAGTAGCAGGAAGAATTTCTGGCGCCGTTGCCGGGGAGACATCATCAACATCTATCAAGTACCTATGCATAAACTTTCATCTCCTTGCATTTATTTTATTTGCCTTTGCCTCTCGTTTTCATCTCCCCCACTTCTTAAAAGTTTTTACAAAAGCACAAAAATATTTTATTTGCTTGCTTGCTTTTATTGCCATGACAACACTCAAGAACAGAAAGTAAAAACAAAAATTTAAGATCACTATGGATCCTCATCCACTTGCTAATCTTTTCAAAAGATCCAATTATAATGAACCAATTGATAGTGATTTGAGTGCTCTTGATTTTCTCTATGAAGTTCTGCTTGAAAATCATGAATCTAAAAATTGTGATGAAGTGTTAGAAGAAGAAATTTATAAAGTGATTCATGATAGCTCCTTGATTGAAAAGAATGATTTTAATAATGTTACTATAAATTATATTAATGTGAATTGTGCTAATAATATGCAAAACAACAAGCTTGGGGATGATAATTTTGTTATGTCCACTACTTATTGCAATGATCATGATTGGGGTGATAATGCTTCTTATGATCTTGAAAATTTATTTAAGCCTCATGATGAATATGTTATTGATAATAATGTTTGCAATACTATTAAAAGTGGGTTTGGAAGAGCGTCAACTTTAGGTAATAATGATCCCACTACTTTGGAGAATTATCAATCTTATGAATTTTTTGATAAAAGTGGGTTTGAAGAGGTCATGACTTTAGTTGATGTTAATCCCACTATCTTGGAAGATTATAAAACTTTTATGCATGTGGATCATGAAGAGAATATTTTATATGATAGTTATATTGTTGAATTTGATTATGATCCTACATGTAATTATTACGAGAGAGGAAAATATGGTTGTAGAAATCTTCATGTTACTAAATTGCCTCTCGTTATGTTAATGCTTCATTCTTCCTATTTGCATATGCTAGATATTGCTTGTCTTGATAATTTGTTTGCTTATAAAATGCCTATGCATAGGAAGTATGTTAGACTTAAATGTGTTTGTCACATGTTTTATGATGCTCTTTTTGTGCTTCAATTATTATCTTTCATGTGAGCATCATTGAAATCTCAAGCCTATCTTAATGGCTATAAAGAAACAGCTTGTTGAGAGACAACCCAATGAATAAAATAAATTCTTGTGTGTTTACACAATTATGCTACTGTTATGATTGTGTTTTTATGTTTTAATTAGTGTTTGTGCTAAGTAAAGCCTTTGGGATGATTTGGAAGATAGTATAATTGATGTTGTTTGGAAAACAGAAAGTTTTGCGTCCAGTGCTAGAATTTTAATTCCGTACCAGAGCGTTGGAAAAACCTGAATTTTTTACACAGTATTGGTATATGAATTTCCCACGTTGTCCTAATTTTTCAGAATTTTTGGAGTTACATAAGTATAGCTTTTAAATAGATCTTTACAGACTATCCTGTTTTAGACAGATTCTGTTTTTGTTGCATAGTTTCCTTATTTTGATGAATCTACGGATCGTATCGGGGGGTATGAGTCATGGAGAAGTTGGAGTACAGTAGCATTATGACAATATTAAATATGAATCAATTTACTACAGTACCTAAAGTTAAAGATTTATTTGTTATACTAACGGATCTCACGAAGGTTTTGTTGAGTTTTGTGTGATTGAAGTTTTTAAGTTTTGGGTGAGATCACGATAGATTAAGGAATAAGGAGTGGCAAGAGCCTAAGCTTGGGGATGCCCAAGGCACCCCAAGGTAATATTCAAGGAAGACTCAAGCGTCTAAGCTTGGGGATGCCCCGGAAGGCACCCCCTCATTCTTCTACCAACAATCGGTAATTTTACTTGGAGCTATATTTTTATTCATCACATGATATGTGTTTTACTTGGAGCGTCGTGTATTATATGAGTCTTTGCCTTGTTTTATTTTTAGTTTATCACAATCATCTTTTCTGGACACACCTATTTGAGAGAGCCACACGTTTATCACGATTTGTTAGAATACTCTATGTGCTTCACTTAAATCTTTTGAGCTAGGCAGTTGCTCTAGTGCTTTACTTAAATCTTTTTTAGCACGGCGGTGGCTAAATTTTGAAGAAATAATTGAACTCACATGCTTCACTTATATTATTTTCAGAGTTGATAAGATTAAAATTTTGAAGAAATATTTGCGCTCTCATGCTTCACTTATATCTTTTTGAGAGTTGATAATAGTAATGGTAATTTGCACAAGATATGAATTTGGTCCCAAAGTGATGAATATTCAAGAGGGATATAATAAAAACTTTCATGAAAGATCATTGGATATGATAAGTTTGATTCCTTGCAATAGTTTTGCGATATGGAGATGATAATATGTGAGTCATGTTAGTGAGTAATTGTGATTTAGTAAGAATATTGGTGTTAAGGTTTGTGATTCCCTATGAATGCACATAAAGTCAATAGTTATGCAATGAAATTATATCCTACTTATGGTGCATTGTTCGGTGTTAGTTATGTTCAATCCATGTTTATGACCATTTTCGCTTTTTTGGTTGGTTGCTTCTCAATCTATTTGCCAGCCTTCATTTGTACTAAGCGGGAATATTGCTTGTGCATCCAAACTCCTTAAACCCAAGTTGTGCCAAATGAGTCCACCATACCTACCTATATGCGGTATTTCCATGCCGTTCCAAGTAAATTTGCATGTGCCAACTCTAGTTTTTCAAAATAATTTTCTGTTTTGTGTGCCCGTACCGCTCATGAAGCGGCAGGGGGTGGCCAATATTTTCCATGCTATGTGTGTTATTCTCACGATGAGTGTTTATTCACTTGTCATTGCACGAGAGAGTGGCAGGTAATAGAGATGCCCAGTCCCGAAATGAAAAAAAAATTAATATGATGATAATAATAAATTCCTTGAAAAGTGTTGGTATGGAGGGCACCCGTGGATACGGCTAGCCATGGATTGTGAAAGAATGGTGGAAAGGAAATAAACTTTATTTTCTGTTTGGGAACCGCCTATAATGTGTCTAGCATGGAAGATATTGGGAATTCTCGGTCATTTTCGTTGACAGGAAAAGCATGCCTCTAAAAATAATTTTATCTCTCTAATTTAAGCTTTGAGCTCTGGCACATTTGCAAATCTCTGCTTCCCTCTGTGAAGGGCCTATCTATTTAATTTTATGCAATTTTTATTTTTATTTTTGAGTTTCCATCTTCTCTTACAAAGCACCAACTAGAGAGCACTATTGGCATACTTGTGCATTGTGTGTAGCTAATATTGAGTGTGTTTCATGAATGGATCAATGATTGAGCATAATGGGCTAGGGATAACTTTCTTTAGCATTGATATTTTGAAAGACATGGTTACTTCTTAGTATGCTTGAGTATTTATATCTTCATGTCAAACTATAGACTATTGCTTTGAATCATTCAAGTCCAAATGTCCATGCTACAAAGAAAAGAGTATATGATGAATATGATAGGTAGCATTCGACATCAAAAATTCTGTTTTTATCATTTACCTGCTCGAGGACGAGCAGGAATTAAGCTTGGGGATGCTTGATACGTCTCCAACGTATCTATAAGTTTTGATTGTTCCATGCTATTATAGTATCAATCTTGAATGTTTTTATATACATTTACAGCAATTATATATCATTTTTTGGGACTAACCTATTAACTTAGTGCCCAGTGCCAGTTGCTATTTTTTGCCTATTTTTGGTTTTCCATAATATCAGTACCAAACGAAGTCCAAATGCCACGGAACTTTTTGGAATTTTTTTCTGGACATAAGAGACACTAGAAGCTTCGGGAGAGAGCAAGAAGCCAGAGGAGGTGGCCACGAGCCACCAGGACGCCCTGGTGCCTCATGGCCCCACCTCTGCTCCGTTTGACCTAATTCCACCTCTATAAATTCTCTAAAATTTGGAAACCAACTACATCATCCCCTCCTGTTCAGGGAAATCCCAACGCAGCTCACAAGTAGCACATAGCTAGTAGCTAGATGGCTTCTTCTCTCTCTTTGATCTTCAATACCATGTTCTCCTCGATGTTCTTGGAGTTCTATCCGATGTAATCTTCTTTTGCGGTGTGTTTGTTGGGATCCGATGAATTGTGAGTTTATGATCAGATTATTCATGAGAAATATTTGAGTCTTCTCTGAACTCTTTTATGCATGATTATTATAGATTTGTATTTCTCTCTGATCTATCGATTTGGTTTGGCCAACTAGATTGGTTTATCTTGCAATGGGAGAGGTGCTTTGTGATGGGTTCAATCTTGTGGTGCTCAATCCCAGTGACAGTAAGGGACATGACACGCATTTGTATTGTTGCCATTAAGGATAAAAAGATGGGGTTTAATCATATTGCTTGAGTTTAATTTGTCTACATCATGTCATCTTGCTTAAGGCGTTACTCTGTTTCATACTTAATACCCTAAATGCATGCTGGATAGCGGTCGATGGGTGGAGTAATAGTAGTAGATGCAGGCAGGAGTCGGTCTACTTGTCTTGGACGTGATGCCTATATACATGATCATTGCCATGAATCCGTCATAATTATTTGCTTTTCTATCAATTGCCCAACAGTAATTTGTTTACCCACCGTATGCTATGTGTTCGAGAGAGAAGCCTGTAGTGAAAACTATGGCCCCCGGGTCTACTTTCATCATATATTAAAACCAAAAATACATTGCTGCAATTTATTTACTTTTATTTTATTTAGTATTTTAGTTTATCTATCTATCACTATCAGAATTAATCCTTGCAAATAACCGCTAAGAGGATTAACAACCCTCTTATTTGCGTTGGGTGCAAGTGTTTGCTTTTGTGTGTGCAGGTGCGTTTAACGGAATTTTGATTGGTTCTCCTACTGGATTGATAACCTTGGTTCTTAACTAAGGGAAATACTTATCTCTACTATACTGCATCATCCTCTCCTCTTCGGGGAAATACCAGGAGGGACATCATCAAAATTACCAAGTACCTTCACACAAACTATCATTCACTTGCATTTATTTTATTTGCCTTTTTTGCATTTGCCTCTCATTTTCATCTCCCCCACTTTTAATTATTTTTTTACAAAAATACAAAAAAAAAATTGCTTGATAGTTTGCTTGCTTTGCTTGAAATCGTTATCATGTCTGAACTTGAGAAAGTTGTGGTTGAAAGTGCTAGCGAGGATAGTGGTAGTGAATCTCTTGGGGAGAAAACTCATCCTTTTGATCTTAATCATGACCCTCCTGAGATTGATCCCCCCACTAATTTTAAGACTAAAGTTTATCATGTGGGAAGTGGTTATATTATCGGGAAGAACATTATTCAGGAATTCTTTAATTGCGCGGGAGTTATACCAATAATTAGGGGATCTATTCTTGATAAAACAAATTGCTATGTGGATGCTATTGCCATGCTTGTGGTTAAATTAGAAATATTTTTTTACATATCCACCCCGCCTTACAAAAGATATTTTATGAGCTTCCCAACATCCATTATCCTAGGGCTAAGAAAATTGCCACTATAATCCTTATGCATGAATTTGATTATATAATTCGAGAAGCTAGGGATATTTTTTACTTTTATAAAATTGATTTTTAGCATCCTCCTATAGAGGAAATTCTTCATGATAAAGATACTATCTGTAGGTTGGAATCTAAAGATTACTTTGCTTATGGTGAGAATATTAGAAGAAGAGTTCCATACGCCAAAATAATTAAAACTTTGTACCACCATGCTTGTGATAAATTTGAGTGGATTACTAAAGTAATTGATGAGGGATTTAGTGAAGAATGGTTTGAGAGTACGGCTAGAGACCCTATTGATGATGAGATACATGTGTTGTATGAGGATGTTTATGGTGATGATTCTGAGTTCGAAGTTATGAATGTTAAAGTCACAAATCAAAGTCCCTTCAGGTATTTAAGCTCTCCTAGTAGAAAAGAAGAACATGAAAGTAGAAAATTAATGAGAAAAGTTTTGGAAGATTTGATTAAGAAAGATTTGGGGATGAAGGATGACAACACTTGAAACTATGCATTATGCCAAGCTAGGGGCATAAAGCAATAGCGCTTGTTGGGAGGCAACCCAATGAATAAAATATTTTTTTTGTTTTACCTTCTGTTTTTGTGTGTTTACACAATTATAGCCTCTGTTATGATTGTGTTTTTATCTTTTAATTAGTGTTTGTGCCAAGTAATGCCTTTGGGAAGATTTGGATGATAGTATAATTGATGTTGTTTGGAAAACAGAAAGTTTTGCGTCAAGTGTTTGATTTTTTATTCTGTACTGGAGCGTTATAAAAATCTGAAATTTTTACACAATATTCTTATATGAATTTCCCACGTTTTCCTAATTTTTCAGAATTTTTTGAGTTACAGAAGTATGGCTTTGAAATAGATCTTTACAGACTGTTCTGTTTTAGACAGATTCTGTTTTTATTGCATAGTTTGCTTATTTTGATGAATCTATGGATCGTATCGGGGGGTATGAGTCATGTAGAAGTTGGAGTACAGTATCATTATTCCAATATTAAATATGAATCAATTTACAACAGTACCTAAAGTTTAAGATTTGTTTGTTATACTAACGGATCTCACGAGGTTTCTGTTGAGTTTTGTGTGCTGAAGTTTTCAAGTTTTGGGTGAGACTACGATGGATAAAGGAATAAGGAGTGGCAAGAGCCTAAGCTTGGGGATGCCCAAGGCACACCAAGGTAATATTCAAGGAAGACTCAAGCGTCTAAGCTTGGGTATGCCCCAGAAGGCATCCCCTCTTTCGTCTACAATCTATCGGTAACTCACTTGGAGCTATATTTTTATTCATCACATGATATGTGTTTTACTTGGAGCGTCTTGTGATATAATTTGTTTTATTTTGTTTGCTTTTTAGTTTATCACAATCATCTTTGTTGAACACACCTTTTTGAGAGGGACACACATTATTCGTGACTTGTTAGAATACTCTATGTGCTTCACTTATATCTTTTGAGCTAGGCAGTTGCTCTAGTGCTTCACTTATATCTTTTAGAGCACGGCGGTGGTTATATTTTAAAGAAATAGTTGCACTATCATGCTTCACTTATATCTTTTTGAGAGTCTAATGAATAGCAACGGTAATATGCACGGGTTATGAATTTGGTCCTAATATGATAGGTATTCAAGAGGGATATAATAAAAACTTTCATGTAGATCACTGAATATGATAAGTTTGATTCCTTGCAATAGTTTTGCAATATTAAGATGGTAATATGTGGGAGGTGCTAGTAGATAATTGTGGTTTAGTAAGAATATTGGTGTTAAGGTTTGTGATTCCCGAAGCATTCACGTATGATCTGTCGTTATGCTAAGAAGTTGGAGCATGATTTACTCTTGATTGTCTACCTTATGAGTGGCAGTTGGGGACGAGCGATGGTCTTTTCCTACCAATCTATCCCCCTAGGGGCATGCGTAGTAGTACTTTGCTTCGAGGGCTAATAAACTTTCGCAATAAGTATGTGAGTTCTTTATGACTAATGTGAGTCCATGGATTATGCGCACTCTCACCTTTCCGCAATTTGCTAGCCTCTTCGGTACCGTGCATTGCCCTTTCTCACATCGAGAGTTGGTGCAAACTTCGCCGGTGCATCAAAACCCCGTGATATGATACATTGTATCACACATAAGCCTCTTTATATCTTCCTCAAAACAGCCACCATACCTACCTATCATGGCATTTCCATAGCCATTCCGAGAAATATTGCCATGCAACTTCCACCGTTTTGTTTTTATGATACACATCATCATTGTCATATTGCTTTGCATGATCATATAGCTGACATAGTATTTGTGGCTCAGCCACCGTTCATCATTCTTTATACATGTTACGCTAGTATCATTGCACATCCTGGTACACCGCCAGAGGCATTCGTATAGAGTCAAATTTTTGTTCTAGTTTCAAGTTGTAATTTTTTGAGTTCTAAGTAAGTAGAAGTATGATGATCATCATTATTAGAGCATTGTCCCAGTGAGGAATTAAAAAAAAAAGAGGCCAAAAGAGCCCACGAAAAAAAATGAGAGAAAAAGAGAGAAGGGGTAGTGTTACTATCCTTTTCCATACTTGTGCTTCAAAGTAGCACCATGTTTTTCATATAGAGAGTCTCCTATTTTGTCACTTTCATATACTAGTGGGAATTTTTCATTATAGAACTTGGCTTGTATATTCCGATGATGGGCTTCCTCAAATGCCCGAGGTCTTCATGAGCAAGCAAGTTGGATGCACACCCACTTAGTTTTCATGTTGAGCTTTCATACACTTATAGCTCTTAGTGCATCTGTTGCATGGCAATCCCTACTCCTCGCATTGACATCAATTGATGGGCGTCTCCATAGCCCGTTGATTAGCCTCGTAGATGTGAGACTATCTTCTTATTTTTTACTTCCCCTTATTAATCACTACCACCATACTCTATTCCACCCATAGTGTTATATCCATGGCTTGCGCTCATGTATTGCGTGGGGGCTGAAAAAGCTGAAGCGCGTTAAAAAGTATGAACCAATTGCTAGGCTTGTCATCGGGGTAGTGCATGATAAATAGTTTGTGTTAAGAAGATGGAGCATAACAGGATTATATGATTTTGTAGGGATAACTTTCTTTAGCATTTTTATTTTGAAAGACATGATTGTTTATTAGTATGCCTGAGTATTGATGTCTTTATATCAAACTATACACTATTGCTTTGAATCATTCGGATCTTATTATTCATACCGTAAGAGAGATTACATGATGAAACATGATAGGTAGCATTCCACATCAAAAATTCTATTTTTATCATTTACCTACTCGAGGACGAGCAGGAATTAAGCTTGGGGATGCTTGATACGTCTCCAACGTATATATAATTTTTGATTGTTCTATGCTATTATAGTATCAATTTTGGATGTTTTATATACAATTATATGCCATTATATATCATTTTTTGGGACCAACCTATTAACCCAGTGCCCAGTGCCAGTTGCTATTTTATGCTTGTTTTTGTCTTTTCAGAAAATCATTATAAAAAAGAGTCCAAACGAGAAAAAAACTTTGGATTAATTTTTTCTGGACCAAAAGAGACCCACGAAGCTTCGGGAGAAGACCAGATGAGCCACGAGGAGGCGGCAAACCTGGAGGGCGCGCCCAGTGGGGTAGGCGCGTCCCCCCAGGCTTGTGGGCCCCTCGTAGCCCCTCCTGACCTAATTCCAGCGCTATAAATTCCCAAATATTCCCAATATACCAGAAAGACAGAAGAGAAAACCTTTCCACCGCCGCAAGCCTCTGTTCTTCCGCAATCCCATCTGGAGGCCTTTTCCGGTACTCTACCGGAGCGGGAATCGATCACGGAGGGCTTCTTCATCAACCTTGTTGCCCTTCCGATGATGTGTGAGTAGTTTACCACAGACCTATGGGTCCATAGCTAGTAGCTAGATGGCTTCTTCTCTCTCTTTGATCTTCAATACCATGTTCTCCTCGATGTTCTTGGAGTTCTATCCGATGTAATCTTCTTTTGTGGTGTGTTTGTTGGGATCCGATGAATTGTGAGTTTATGATCAAATTATTCATGAGAAATATTTGAGTCTTCTCTGAACTCTTTTATGCATAATTATTATAGCTTTGTATTTCTCTCCGATCTATCGATTTGGTTTGGCCAACTAGATTGGTTTATCTTGCAATGGGAGAGGTGCTTTGTGATGGGTTCAATCTTGCGGTGCTCAATCCCAGTGATAGAAAGGGACATGACACGTATTTGTATTTTTGCCATTAAGGATAAAAAGATGGGGTTTAATCATATTGCTTGAGTTTACTTTGTCTACATCATGTCATCTTGCTTAAGGCGTTACTCTGTTCCATACTTAATACCCTAGATGCATGCTGGATAGCGGTCGATGGGTGCAGTAATAGTAGTAGATGCATGCAGGAGTCGGTCTACTTGTCTCGGACATGATGCCTATATACATGATCATTGCTATGAATCCGTCATAATTATTTGCTTTTCTATCAATTGCCCAACAGTAATTTGTTTACCCACCGTATGCTATGTGTTCGAGAGAGAAGCCTGTAGTGAAAACTATGGCCCCCGGGTCTACTTTTATCATGGGATAATTAGATTTATGCCCCTAGTTGGGTCCCACTCGTCTGTTTTACCCCTAACTTCAGAAACTCACCTGTTCTGTCCAAGCCACTTTGCAATTCTTATGCTTTTGCCCTTTGACCCTTTGACCGTCACTTTGAAAAAATCATAAAAAATTCATACTAACTCAGAAAAATTCAAATAAGATATCAAAATGTTCACAAAAATATCACCTATATGTGCATGTCATTTTCATTCTTGACAAAAGTGTTGGAAAGTCCTCATCTCAGTTTTAGCTCATATGACCTTAGCATGAACAGTACAATCTAAAAAAAATCAAAAAATTCTAAATTTTTTTGGTGGCAAACATTGACCAATGTTTTGAGTGCTTGCCAAGTTTCATAACAGAATGACATTCGAGGAAGTCATGGCAAAAAAAATAAAATCAATGCTTCAAAATTTTGTTTTTTTGCCACGACTTCCACGAATGTCATTCTGTTATGAAACTTGGCAAGCACTCAAAACATTGGTCAATGTTTGCCACCAAAAAAATTTAGAATTTTTAGAATTTTTTTAGAATGTACTATTCATGCTAAGGTCATATGAGCTAAAACTGAGATGAGGACTTTCCAACACTTTTGTTAAGAATGAAAATGACATACACATATAGGTGATATTTTTGTGAACATTTTGATATCTTATTTGCATTTTTCTGAGTTAGTATGAATTTTTTATGATTTTTTCAAAGTGACGGTCAAAGGGTCAAAGGGCAAAAGCATAAGAATTGCAAAGTGGCTTGGACAGAACAGGTGAGTTTCTGAAGTTAGGGGTAAAACAGACGAGTGGGACCCAACTAGGGGCATAAAATTAATTATCCCTTATTATCATATATTAAAACCAAAAATATCTTGCTGCAATTTATTTACTTTTATTTTATTTAGTATTTTAGTTTATCTATCTATCACTATCAGAATTAATCCTTGCAAATAACCGCTAAGAGGATTGACAACCCTCTTATTTGCGTTGGGTGCAAGTGTTTGCTTTTGTGTATGCAGGTGCGTTTAACGGGATTTTGCTTGGTTCTCCTACTGGATTGATAACCTTGGTTCTTAACTAAGGGAAATACTTATCTCTACTATACTTCATAATCCTCTCCTCTTCGAAGAACTACCAACGCAGTCTACAAGTAGCACAGGACATACATCAAGTGTTCTCAAATCCAAAATATTCAATCCGATAACAATGAAACCTCAAAGGGAAAGACTCAATTCATAACAACAAAGATAGAGAGGGAAGACACACCATATGATCCAACTATATTAACAAAGCTCATGGTACATCAAGATCATGCCAAATCAAGAACACGAGAGAGAGAGATCAAACACAGCGCTACTAGTACATACCCTGAGCCCCGAGGGTGAACTACTCCCTCCTCATCATGGAGACCGTCGGGATGATGAAGATGGCCTTCGGGGATGATTTCCCCCTCCGGCAGGGTGCCAGAAAAGGCCTCCAGATGGGATCTCTTCGGAACAGAGGGTTGCAGCGGCGGAGTCGAAGTTCTAGGTTAACTTTCGGGGCTTTCTGTATATATAAGAATTTTCAGCGTTGGAATCACGCAAAGAGGTGCCACGGGGGGGCACAAGGCATCAGGGCACGCCCTGTTGCCTTGTGGGGCCCCAATGGGTCTTCTGGTACTCCCCCGAAGCTTTCCGGGTCTCTTTCCTTCCAGAAAAAATCGTCAAAAAGTTTCGTCGCGTTTGGACTTCGTTTGGTATGGATTTTCTGGAAAACCAAAAACAAGTAGAAAACAACAACTGGCACTGGGCACTAGGTTAATATGTTAGTCTATGAAAACCATATAAAAGTCATATAAAAGTGCACCAAAACCATATTAAATTATTGCTAACATGCATGAATACTTCATAAATTATAGATACATTGGAGACGTATGCTACTTGTAGTTTGCGTTGGTATTTCTCTGAAGAGGAGAGGATGATGCAGTATAGTAGAGATAAGTATTTCCCTCAGTTAAGAACCAAGGTTATCAATCCAGTAGGAGAACCAAGCAAAATTCCGTTAAGCGCACCTGCACACACAAGAGCAAACACTTGCACCCAACGCAAATAAGAGGGTTGTCAATCCTCTTAGCGGTTATTTGGAATGATTAAATCTTATCGAGGTAAATAGATAAACTAAACTACTAATTAAAATAAAAGTAAAAAAATTGCAGCAAGGTATTTTTAGGTCTTTTATATAATAAAGATAGACCCGGGGACCATAGTTTTCACTAGAGGCTTCTCTCTTGAGCACATAAACATACGGTGGGTAAACAAATTACTGTTAGGCAATTGATAGAAAAGCAAATAATTATGAAGGATTCATGGCGATGATCATGTATATAGGCATCATGTCCAAGACAAGTAGACCGACTCCTGCCTGCATCTACTACTATTACTCCACCCATCGACCGCTATCCAGCATGCATCTAGGGTATTAAGTATGAAACAGAGTAACGCCTTAAGCAAGATGACATGATGTAGAGAAGCAAATTCAAGCAATATGAATAAACCCCATCTTTTTATCCTTAATGGCAACAATACAAATATGTGTCATGTCCCTTTCTGTCACTGGGATTGAGCACCGCAAGATTGAACCCATCACAAAGCACCTCTCCCATTGCAAGATAAATCAATCTAGTAGGCCAAACAAAACTGATAGATCGGAGAGAAATAAAAAGCTATATCAATCATGCATAAAAGAGTTCAGAGAAGACTCAAATTTTTCTCATGAATAATCTGATCATAAACTCATAATTCATCAGATCCCAACAAACACACCGCAAAAGAAGATTACATCGGATAGAACTCCAAGAACATCGAGGAGAACATTGTATTGAAGATCAAAGAGAGAGAAGAAGCCATCTAGCTACTAGCTATGGACCCGTAGGTATGTGGTAAACTACTCACACATCATCGGAAGGGCAGCAAGGTTGATGTAGAAGCCTTCCGTGATCAATTCCCCCTCCGGCAGAGTACCGGAAAAGGCCTCCAGATGGGATCGCGGAAGAACAGAGGCTTGCGGCGGCGGAAAGGTTTTCTCTTCTGGCTCTCTGGGGGTTTCCCAATATTTGTAAATTTATAGAAGTGGAATTAGGTCAAACGGAGTCACGTGGGCCCCACAAGGTACCACAGCGCCCCCCTGGGGCGCGCCCTAGTGCCTTGTGAAGCCTCCGTGAGGCTTCTGGCCTCCTCCCGAAGCTTCCCAGGTTTCTTTTGTCCAGAAAAAAATCTCCAAAAAGTTTCGGGGCATTTGGACTTCATTTGGTACTGTTTCTCTAAAAAGCCAAAAACAAGTAGAAAACAGCAACTGGCACTAGGCACTGGGTTAATAGGTTAGTCCCAAAAAATGATATATAATTGCATACAACTGCATATAAAAACCTCCAAGATTGATACTATAATAGCATGGAACAATAAAAAATTATAGATACATTGGAGACGTATCAAGCATCCCCAAGCTTAATTCCTGCTCGTCCTCGAGTAGGTAAATGATAAAAACTGTATTTTTGATGTGGAATGCTACCTCTCATGTTTCATCATGTAATCTCTCTCTTACGGTATGAATAATAAGATCCAAATGATTCAAAGCAACCGTCTATAATTTGATATAAAGACATCAATACTCAGGCATACTAGCAAACAATCATGTCTTTCAAAATAAAAATGCTAAAGAACGTTATCCCTACAAAATAACATAATCCTGTCATGCTCCATCTTCTTCACACAATGTATTTATCATGAACAACCCCGGTTTTAGCCAAGCAATTGGTTCGTACTTTTTAACGCGCTTCAGCTTTTTCAACTCCCACTCAATACATGAGCGCAAGCCATGGATATAGCACAATGGGTGGAATAGAGTATGGTGATAGAGATAAATAGGAGAAGTCAAAAAAATGGAGAAAGTCTCACATCAACGAGGCTAATCAACGGGCTATGGAGATGCCCATCAATTGATGTCAATGCGAGGAGTAGGGATTGCCATGCAACGGATGCACTAAGAGCTATAAGTGTATGAAAGCTCAACATGAAAACTAAGTGGGTGTGCATCCAACTTGCTTGCTCATGAAGACCTCGGGCATTTGAGGAAGCCCATCATCAGAATATACAAGCCAAGTTCTATAATGAAAAATTCCCAGTAGTATATGAAAGTGACAAAATAGGAGACTCTCTATATGAAAAACATGGTGCTACTCTGAAGCACAAGTGTGGAAAAAGATAGTAACATTGCCCCTTCTCTCATTTATTTTTTTTATTTTTTTTATTTTTTTATTTTTATTTTTTCTTTTTTTCTCCCTTTTTTATGGCTCCTTTTCGCCTCTTTTTCTATATATATATATATATATATATATATATATATATATATATATATATATATATATAGTCCGGAGTCTCATCCCGACTTGTGGGGGAATCATAGCCACCATCATCCTTTCCTCACTAGGACAATGCTCTAATAATGATGATCATCACACCTCTATTTACTTACAACTCAAAATTACAACTCGATACTAGAACAAAAATATGACTCTATATGAATGCCTCTGGCAGTGTACCAGGATGTGCAATGATGCTAGCGTAACATGTATGAAAATGATAAATGGTGGCTGAGCCACAAATACTATGTCAGCTATATGATCATGCAAAGCAATATGACAATGACGATGTGTGTCATAAAAATGGAACGGTGGAAGTTGCATGGCAATATATCTCGGAATGGCTATGGAAATGCCATGATAGGTAGGTATGGTGGCTGTTTTGAGGAAGATATAAAGAGGCTTATGTGTGATAGAGCGTATCATATCACGGGGTTTGCATGCACCGGCGAAGTTTGCACCAACTCTCGATGTGAGAAAGGGCAATGCACGGTACCGAAGAGGCTAGCAAATTGCGGAAGGGTGAGAGTGCGTATAATCCATGGACTCACATTAGTCATAAAGAACTCACATACTTATTGCGAAAGTTTATTAGCCCTCGAAGCAAAGTACTACTATGCATGCCCCTAGGGGGGAGGTTGGGAGGAGTTAACCATCGTGCACCCCCTACCGCCACACAAAGGAAGACAATCAAGAATAAATCATGCTCCAACTTCTTAGCATAACGACAGACCATGCGTGCATGCTTCGGGAATCACAAACCTTAACACAATTATTCTTACTAAACCACAATTATCTACTAATACCTCCCCATATTACCATCTTAATATCGCAAAACTATTGCAAGGAATCAAATTTATCATATTCAGTGATCTACATGAAAGTTTTTATTATATCCCTCTTGAATACCTATCATATCAAGACCAAATTCATAACCCATGCATATTACCATTGCCATCATGAGACTCTCAAAAAGATATAAGTGAAGCATGAGAGTGCAACTATTTCTTTAAAATATCATCACCGCCATGCTCTAAAAAATATAAGTGAAGCACTAGAGCAACTGCCTAGCTCAAAAGATATAAGTGAAGCACATAGAGTATTCTAACAAATCACGAATAATGTGTGTCCCTCTCAAAAAGGTGTGTTCAGCAAAGATGATTGTGACAAACTAAAAAGCAAACAAACTATTTCACAAGACGCTCCAAGTAAAACACATATCATGTGATGAATAAAAATATAGCTCCAAGTGAGTTACCGATAGATTGTAGACGAAAGAGGGGATGCCTTCCGGGGCATCCCCAAGCTTAGACGCTTGAGTCTTCCTTGAATATTACCTTGGGGTGCCTTGGGCATCCCCAAGCTTAGGCTCTTGCCACTCCTTATTCCTTTGTCCATCGTAGTCTCACCCAAAACTTGAAAACTTCAGCACACAAAACTCAACAGAAACCTCGTGAGATCCGTTAGTATAACAAACAAATCTTTAACTTTAGGTACTGTAGTAAATTGATTCATATTTAATATTATCATAATGCTACTGTACTCCAACTTCTCCATGACTCATACCCCCCGATACGATACATAGATTCATCAAAATAAGCAAACTATGCAACAAAAAACAGAATCTGTCTAAAACAGAACAGACTGTAAAGATCTATTTAACAACCATACTTCTGTAACTCCAAAAATTCTGAAAAATTAGGACAACGTGGGAAATTCATATACAAATACTCTGTAAAATTTCAGATTTTTCTGACGCTCCAGTACAGAACTAAAATTCCAGCACTGGACGCAAAACTTTCTGTTTTCCAAACATCATCAATTATACTATCTTCCAAATCATCCCAAAGGCATTACTTGGCGAAAACACTAATTAAAACATAAAAACAATATCATAACAGAATCTATAATCATGCAAACACTCAAGAACAGTAATAAAAAGTTTATTGGGTTGTCTCCCAACAAGCTCTTTCTTTATAGCCATTAAGATTGGCTTGAGATTTCAATGATGCTCACATAAAAAATAAGAATTGAAACACAAAGAGAGCATCATGTAGCATGTGAAAAACACATTTAAGTCTAAAATAATTCCTATGCATAGGCATTTTATAAGAAAACAAATTATCAATACAAGCAATATCTAGCATATGCAAATAGGAAGAATGGAGCATCAATAATTTTAGCACATAGAGAGGTAATTTAGTGACATGAAAGTTTCTACAACCATATTTTCCTCTCTCATAATAATTACATGTAGGATCATAGTCAAATTCAACAATAAAGCTATCATATAAAATATTCTCTTCACAATCCACATGCATAAATTTTTTATAATCTTCCAAGATAGTGGGATTAACATCAACTAAAGTTATGACCTCTCCAAACCCACTTTTATCAAAAAATTCGTAAGATTGAACACTCTCCAAATATGTGGGATTCTTTTTACCTAAAGTTGACACTCTTCCAAACCCACTTTCAATATTATTGCAAACATTATTATCAATATCATATTCATCATGAGGCTTAAATAAAATTTCAAGATCATACGAAGCATCACCCCAATCATGGTCATTACAATGAGTAGTCATAACAAAATCATCATCCCCAAGCTCGTAGTTTTGCATATCATTAACACAATTGACGTTAATAGAATTTATAATAAAATCGTTGCAATCATGCTTTTCATTCAAAGAGCTATCATGAATCACTTTATAAATTTCTTCTTTTAACACTTCATCACAATTTTCAGATTCATGATTTTCAAGAAAAACTTCATAGATATAATCAAGTGCACTCAACTCACTAGTAATTGGTTCATTATAATTGGATCTTTTAAAAAGATTAGCAAGTGGATGAGGATCCATAGTTATCTTAAAATTTTGCTTTCACTTCCTGTTCTTGAGTGTTGTCATGGCAATAAAAGCAAGCAAGCAAATAAAAATATTTTTGTGTTTTTGTAAAAAAAATTAGAAGTGGGGGAGATGAAAACGAGAGGCAAATGAAAATAAAAGGTAAATAAAGTAAATGCAAGTGAATGGTAATTTGTGCGAAGGTACTTGGTAATTTTGATGATGTCTCCCCGGCAACGGCGCCAGAAACTCTTCCTGCTACTTGTAGTCTGCGGTGGTATTTCCCCGAAGAGGAGAGGATGATGTAGTACAGTAGAGATAAGTATTTCCCTCGGTTAAGAACCAAGGTTATCAATCCAGTAGGAGAACCAAGCAAAATTTCGTTAAGCGCACCTGCACACACAAGAGCAAACACTTGCACCCAACGCAAATAGGAGGGTTATCAGTCCTCTTAGCGGTTATTTGCAAGGATTAAATCTTATCGAGGTAAATAGATAAACTAAACTACTAATTAAAATAAAAGTAAATAAATTACAGCAAGGTATTTTTAGGTTTTTTATATAATAAAGATAGACCCGGGGACCATAGTTTTCACTAGAGGCTTCTCTCTTGAGCACATAAACATACGGTGGGTAAACAAATTACTGTTGGGCAATTGATAGAAAAGCAAATAATTATGACGGATTCATGGCAATGATCATGTATATAGGCATCACGTCCGAGACAAGTAGACCGACTCCTGCCTGCATCTACTACTATTACTCCACCCATCGACCGCTATCCAGCATGCATTTAGGGTATTAAGTATGAAACAGAGTAACGCCTTAAGCAAGATGACATGATGTAGAGAAGCAAATTCAAGCAATATGAATAAACCCCATCTTTTTATCCTTAATAGCAACAATACAAATATGTGTCATGTCCCTTTCTGTCACTGGGATTGAGCACCGCAAGATTGAACCCATCACAAAGCACCTCTCCCATTGCAAGATAAATCAATCTAGTAGGCCAAACTAAACCGATAGATCGGAGAGAAATACAAAGCTATAACAATCATGCATAAAAGAGTTCAGAGAAGACTCAAATATTTCTCATGAATAATCTGATCATAAACTCACAATTCATTGGATCCCAACAAACACACCGCAAAAGAAGATTACATCGGATAGAACTCCAAGAACATCGAGGAGAACATTGTATTGAAGATCAAAGAGAGAGAAGAAGCCATCTAGATACTAGCTATGGACCCGTAGGTCTGTGATAAACTACTCACACATCATCGGAAGGGCAGCAAGGTTGATGTAGAAGCCTTCCGTGATCGATTCCCCCTCCGGCAGAGTACCGGAAAAGGCCTCCAGATGGGATCGCGGAAGAACAGAGGCTTGTGGCGGTGGAAAGGTTTTCTCTTCTGGCTCTCTGGGGGTTTCCCAATATTTGTGAATTTATAGAAGTGGAATTAGGTCAAACGGAGTCACGTGTGCCCCACAAGGTACCACGACGCCCCCCCGGGGTGCGCCCTAGTGCCTTGTGAAGCCTTCGTGAGGCTTCTGGCCTCCTCCCGAAGCTTCCCAGGTTTTTTTTGTCCAGAAAAAATCTCCAAAAAGTTTCATGGCATTTGGACTTCATTTGGTACTGTTTCTCTGAAAAGCCAAAAACAAGCAGAAAACAGCAACTGGCACTAGGCAGTGGGTTAATAGGTTAGTCCCAAAAAATGATATATAATTGCATACAATTGCATATAAAAACATCCAAGATTGATACTATAATAGCATGGAACAATCACAAATTATAGATACGTTGGAGACATATCAACGTATCAATCCTCGGCTTTGCAAAAACAGATGGCTTCGTGGAACTTGAAGATCCATCAATTTTGCTCGCTGGAACTCCTTCAGCGGCTTTCATTTCATCGGGCACTGGGGCCCTATCTTTCACAGTCACAGCTGCCTTTGGTTCGGGCACTAGTGGGGTAGATACTTCGGGAGCCATCGGCTCATCAGATTTCTTTTCTTCCTCTTCCATCTGTGGGGCTATGGAATGAGGAGCAGAGTCAACATTCATCGGTGTAGGAATACCAGATCGTGTGACCGGGGTAGTTTTCTCTCGGGAAGCAAATCGCTCCCCCTCACTCTTATCAACCTTGCTGGGGCCAGACAAAATATCTTTCTTGGGCTTCAGAGGCGAAGGATTTGCCTTGTCCACCTCAATCTCTTCGCCAGTCTAGTCATCACGAGCTTTCTGCTGAGGTGGAGCATTTTCTTCATCAGATTTGTTCAGAAAAATGTCAACGACATCATGCTGCTCTTCCTGGGTTGCATGCACGGGAATGATAACTTCATCGGTGGCATCCTGCTGCATTGATTCTTCCTCATGAGATGGAGAAGGTGGAACCTGCTGCAAAGGTGCACTAGTATCAATGGGGACAACAACAGCAACCACTGGCTGAATACGGCGATCTGAATTGCCCTTCGGTTTGCTTGCTCTGGCTCTGGCTTTCTGACGTTTTTCTTCTTTCTCTTTGTCGAGCAAGATCAGCTTTTTGATCAATCTCCTCATTCTTCCTATC
Organism: Elymus sibiricus; assembly: GCA_039707655.1. Taxonomy (NCBI): domain Eukaryota; kingdom Viridiplantae; phylum Streptophyta; class Magnoliopsida; order Poales; family Poaceae; genus Elymus; species Elymus sibiricus. Next base: position 107,696,348 of record CM077664.1, on the reverse strand, counting down.
ACACAGTTGGGCAACATCCATGTGCATCTTGGAGTGCCATTCAACTTTCTCATTCCGGATGGCACTAAGGGTCTTTGTGATATCAACAATTTCCTTGTTCAGACCTTTTCTTTTGAAATTGGTCTTGGCCTCATTTCTCATTTGCTCGAGTGCTTGTTTATCCTTCACTGCCTTATTGAGCTTCTTGGAGATTTTCCTCAGCTCAGTGAAATGCTTCGTTACCATTTTGGTAACATCATCAAGCAGACCCAAGCTACTAATGTCACCAGACTTGGCATCGTATGCAGCGCTGTCTATAACATCAATCATAAGTTGGTAATCATATTTTTGTTCCTCTGTGGGAGCAGGAACAGTGGGCTTGGCCTTCTTAACATAAGCATCTTCTATGGACAACAACTTTCTCTTCGATGCACTCTTCAGAGTACTTTACGCAGCTGAACCCGAAGGTTTTTCAGAGAGTGGCATGGGTGCATGCCTTGGTGATCTCCTTGGAGAGGGCAAAACCTTCACTGGAGAGGGACTCTGAGCTGGCTTGTCAAGTATAGCAACCTGGTCATACATGGGAATTTCATCACCAATTTCTTCATCAGAAGACTCATCAGACGAGCCAGATTCAACTTTTTTGGTTCTCTTAGAGGTGGTTTTCTTTCGAGGAGCTCGAGGAGAAACAAGTTTCCTTAACTTGCTTCCCTTGGAAGCAGTTGCCTGCTCCTTCTTCTTCTTCACGTCTTGCTGCGTCAGTGCAACATTGTGAGCTTCAACTTGCTTTTTCCTGGCTTCCCAGGCCTCATGTTTTGCTTTGGCCTTAGCCCTCTTGGCAACTTCCTCTGGAAAATCAGCGATGGTTTTGAGGGAATCAGGGTGAGGATTTGCAGGCGGATCTGGCCTGACTTTCTCATCATTCAGGCCAATGCAGTTTTCGGCAATGCAATCATTCCATGGAGGAGTGAATGCGAACAGAATCTGGTACTTCTTGCGAACATTCTCATATCTGAACCATTTGCTCGCCCAGTGCCGGCGAATCCTTTGCAACCTGTTGTTGTGATCAACGACTGATTCTCCTTCGGGGGGAGTCCTGTAACTTTCAGGGTCAGACATTTCAGCTGAAGTATTTTTCTCTCTGCCACGACCACCCTTTTTGGGATTTCCATCGAAGAATGTGGTGAGGGCGTCAGTGACTGCATCATCATCAGACTGGGTGGTTGCTGAAGGGATTTCTTCCTCAACTTCTTTAGATTCAGATTCTTCATTCTTCTTCGGCACCTTGGGAGGCTTCGAAGATTTTCCGCCCCCAGTCATCCTGAACCTTTCAGACTTGGAAGGAAACCGAGGCAAATCACTTTTATATGTTGTGTGCTCCTCCGAACTAGAACTCATGACACCTGTGAAAGAGAATAGATGCGGGGGGGAATACACAGGGTCACAAGTATGCACAGAAGGGTTTTTGAATGAAAAACTCATTTTAGAAAGGATTCAAACAAAGATCTATTACAGCAAGAAAATATATCCTCGATGGATTTTAATCCAGCCACAGAGAATCTCAAAAGAGGCTTAGGCAGATTCAATCCACATCTAATCTTTCCTGGAACTGTGCTAGAATTCATAGATCGAAGCGACAATGTACAAGGAACAACTACAAACCGTACAAGTTAAATCCTAGAGATCCCTAAAGATCCACAGCGGTGAAAATAAATCACCAAAAATAGCATCGGTAAGAACTACTCCAAGAACAGAGGAAAGAGGGGAGATAGTTCCAGATCCAAGCACCCTAACTTGGCAACTTGAATCATCTACAACAATGCGGGATGGAAGATTACCGTACCGGCGTGGACAACTGCGAGAAGATTCCACCGGAGTTGCACGGCGGAGCTCCTCGCCGGAGTTGCTTCGAGCACGGGCTCGGACAGTGGAGGAGAAAGGGTTTGAGGGGAAAACAAGGCGCACTAAAGGAAAGAGACGGGCCGGAGAGGGGTATTTATAGCTTGAGAGGAAAACCACCTCTCCTAAATCCACGGCCCAGAGATGCGGGACGTTCCGCATTCGACGAACATGATCAACATCGAGGAGATCGTGGGCACGTGGTGACGGTTTGTAACACCCCCATGTATTAACTACAGTGATCACCTCTTGATCATGCCAAGTCACCATGTATAACAGTGCTTGATCATCATTTGAGTCATATCTCATTTCAAATTCCAACTCAATTGAAAATTCAAATATGAAGTAAAAATAAAAGTTGTTCCAATTTGAAAACTAAATAGTTCAAAATTTTGGAAATATTCCATTGTAAATAATGTTCAGGAAAACAACATCACCTAAATTACCAAATTGCCCCTGGAAATTCAAAACAGTACCAAAACAGCAATATTTAATCCATTTTCATTTAATTAAAATTCAAATGAAATCATTAGGCCTCCAAACCTTTTTCTAGCAGTGATAAATATTGCATGGTATTTATTGAGCCAAGTCTCATATTTTACAAAATTGAAATGGTGGCCAAACATTTTTCAAAGAGAAAAAGAAATAAAAGCAGAAGAAAAGAAAATAGAAAAGGGTCAGATCTACTGTGCACTAGAGCCCACAGCCGCACAGAAACCAGGCCCAGCCCACTCCCCCGCTCTTCTCCCTCCTCCTGCTCATCCCCTTGCTTGCTGTCGACCACCGCACGCGCGCGCACGCGCGCGCACTCGCCCCCCTCCCGCCACTCGACAGCGCACGGCTACAGCACCGCGATGCCTGCAAGACCCCGGACCCCCCTGGCAAACCCTAGGCCTTCCATTCCTCCCCACCTCGTCGCTCTCCTCTGGAAAACACGCACCCGAGCGCATCCATGGATGCGCCGCCGACGTAGCGCGGCCACCGAGCCCCTCCTGCCTCGCCAACTTGTCCACCGGCTTCCCCGTCGTTGACTACGTCGGCTGCGGGTACTCGCCCGTCTGGAGAAGCCCCAACGGCGCCGCCAGCTTCCTCTTCCTCCTCGGATCGCCGCCACCGTTCGTCGTCAATCCCATCGCCATCGAGCCTCCCCCGTGCCCACTTTGCTCACCTACAGGCTCGCGGTGAGCCCCCGCCTCTTTCCCCTCACTCTCCTGTGCGATTCCGTCACCATAGCCATTGTTGCCGGCTCGCCCGAAGCTCACTGTCGCCGTTCATGTGGCCGCCGTGCTCACTGCCGCTGCCGCTCGCGTCCGAGCACCGTGTCGTGCTCGTGGCAGCCCCAGGAACCCGTCCATGCCCCTAGCGCCGCTAGCTATGCCTTGCAGCCCCACGTCCTCCTCGGCCGATTCCGGCCGCCGCCTTCGGAGCTCGCCGCCGTCGCTGCACGCCGCCTCCGGCCACGGCACCACCATCATTTGACGCGGCGCAGGCCCAGCTTTTGAACGCGCCATCGCACGGGCCCGGAGACCCTCTGTGGGCAAAACCTGACGCCGTCCTGTGGCCGCCGCTGCAAATCATGGTCGCTGGCATTTAAACGCCGGCCGGCCGACGTGGCACCGCCACGTGGACCCCCTCTGGATCACTGGCAAGGGGCCCCATGGGCCAGTTGACCCAGTCAACAACTGACTGGGCAACGCCCAGTCACTGCCAGTGGGTCCCTCGTGGGCCCCGTTGACTAGTCAACCAGTCAGTTGACCGCTGACGCATTGATGATGTCATATTCCTTTTTCTGACGAATTAAGTAATTAAAACAATTCCAGAAAATGTTTAAAACTTTAAAAAATCATATAAAATAAACCGTAACTCAGATGAAAATAATTTATATATGAAAAATGATCAGAAAAATAAGACGAATCTGAATGTGCCACCCACATGCCTGCCACACCCCTCTAACATGATGAACATGGAACTTTCCCCTCTGATTCATCTGATCGATAATCACCCGGAACTGGGAGAACACTCCCGGATATTTTCCCTCTCCGCCTAAAATACTTAGTGATGCATTAGATCACCCCTCGAATAGCATACTGCCATGACATGCATTTGTGTTGCATTGTTTGCCATGTATTTATTGTTTCTTCCCCCTCCTTCCCCCCCGATAGACCCCGAGACTGTCGACGACACTGCTGAGTACGACTACGTCGTCGACGACCAGACCCCTTCAGCAGAGCTTCCACGCAAGCAAAACCCCCTTGATCATCCAGATATCGCCTACTCTTTCTCTCTTATGCTTGCATTAGAATTGTTTCTGTTGTTGCTCCGATAGCTCCTACTCTGATGCATAGCCTGATTTCGTCGCCTGCTATTGATACCTTACCTGCTACCCTATGACGCTTAGTTAGGTATGTTATGTTTCATCAGCTGGCCCTTCACCCTTGTCCGGTTGCCAGGCTTGATATCAGGCTGTGATCACTCTGGGTGATGATCATGGAAATTTTACATTACTGCAATACTTTTAAACTGTTAAAGTCGGGCCGGCTCCAAGAGTGCCCGCGAGATAATGAAATAAGACGGGTTGAACCCAATGGTACCCGCGAGTGATATTATGGCGGAACGACAGGGCAGGTGGAGACCACCTAGGAGAGAGGTGGGCCTGGTCCTTGGTCGTAGTCCGTGGATTACCAAGTCGGAGCGACAGGAATCCTGTTCGTCTCTGCGAGCTACTAAAACACGCCTAACGGATTTGGGTATTTGATCTGAGTTAGCCGCTGGCCTATACACACTACCACCATGCGGGATAATGGTTTAATGGGTCCCTCTACGTCGTACGTTCCTTTCGAAAGCGATCCAGATGTCACAGTTCAGAGATGCGGGCTGACCGTTGGGGTGGGCTCGTTACATCACTTGTGTATACAGTGTCGCGCCTGGGCCCCGACCAGCCACGCAACGTGCAGGAGTGCAGAGGGCGATGGGCCCAAGACCCCTTCTGTTGGGGAACGTAGCATGGGAAACAAAATTTTCCTACGCACATGCAAGATCTATCCATGGTGATGAGCATCTACGAGAGGGAGAGTGAATCTACATACCCTTGTAGATCGCTAAGCGGAAGCGTTTAAGAAACGCGGTTGATGTAGTCGAACGTCTCCGCGATCCAAATCGCAAGTCGTCCCTCGATCCGATCACGAACTAGCGCCGAACGGACGGCACCTCCGCGTTCAACACACGTACGGCTTGATGACGCCTTCACCTCCTCGATCCAGCGAGCGATGGTGAAGTAGTGGTTGAGTTCCAGCAGCACGACGACGTGGTGATGGTGGTGAGGAACAATCTCTGCAGGGCTTCGCCAAGCGCTACGGAGATTATGACGGAGGAACTAGAGGGTTAGGGTTGCCGCACACGGCTTGGGGAAATCTTGATGTATCCCGTGTGCTAGCCCTGCCCCTCTATTTATATGTTGAGCCTTGGGGTCTAAACTTGGAGTAAAAGCCTCCTCTAGGTCGGTTTTGCCCGCACAAGGTCGGTTTGGCCCGCAGGGAAAGAGTCCAACTCGGATCCCTGCCGAACCGTGCACAGCCGCGCACAAGCGGTAGTACCGCTCACAAGCGGTAGTACCGCTTGAGCGGTAGTACCGCTTCACCAAGCGGTAGTACCGCTTGGGCGGTAGTACCGCTTCACAAAACGGTAGTACCGCTTACGCGGCAGCAAAACTACTTTTTGCACTTTCCAATACCTTGTGGGCTTTATCCCTTTGGCCCATATAAAGTGTTGCTGCACCCGAACACTTCGGTAAACATCCGGAACCCATTCCGGTGAACTCCGGAACTCTTCCGGAGATCAAAACACTATTATCACATATATCAATATTTACCTCCGGACTATTCCGGAGATCCTCGTCATGTCCGGGATCTTATCCGGGACTCCGAACAACCTTCGGTCACCAACATAATAACTCAACTATACTAATCGTCACCAAACGTTAAGTGTGTAGACCCTGCGGGTTCGAGAACTATGTAGACATGACCGAGACACCTCTACGGCCAATAACCAATAGCGGGACCTGGATGCCCATATTGGCTCCTACATATTCTACGAAGATCTTTTATCGGTCGAACCTCTATGTCAAGGATTCAGTTAATCCCGTATGCTGTTCCCTTTGTTCTTCGGTATGTTACTTGCCCGAGATTCGATCGTCGGTATCTCTATACCTAGTTCAATCTCGTTACCGGCAAGTCTCTTTACTCGTTCCGTAATACAAGATCCTGTGGCTAACTCTTTAGTCACTTTGCTTGCAAGGCTCAATGTGATGTTGTATTACCGAGTGGGCCCTGAGATACCTCTCCGTCACACGGAGTAACAAATCCCAGTCTTGATCCATGCCAACCCAACAGACACCCTCGGAGATACCTGTAGAGCACCTTTATAGTCACCCAGTTACGTTGCGACGTTTGATACACACAAGGTATTCCTCCGGTGTCAGTGAGTTGCATGATCTCATGGTCAAAGGAACAGATACTTGACATGCAGAAAACAATAGCAATAAACTGACACGATCAAATGCTACGTTTACAGTTTGGGTCTTGTCCATCACATCATTCTCCTAATGATGTGATCCCGTTATCAAATGACATCTCATGTCAATGGCTAGGAAACCTTAACCATCTTTGATCAACGAGCTAGTCAACTAGAGGCTTACTAGGGACACAGTGTTGTCTATGTACCCACACATGCATTTGAGTTTCCAATCAATACAATTATAGCATGGATAATAAACGATTATCATGAACAAGGAAATATAATAATAACCAATTTATTATTGCCTCTAGGGCATATTTCCAACAGTCTCCCACTTGCACTAGAGTCAATAATCTAGTTCACATCACTATGTAATTTACATTGTAATGAATCGAACACCCATGCAGTTCTGGTGTTGTTCATGTTTAGCCCTTGGAAGAGGTTTAGTCATCGGATCTGCAACATTTAGATCCGTGTGTACTTTGCAAATATTTATGTCGTCCTCCTTGATGTAATCGCGGATGGAATTGAAACGTCGCTTTATGTGTCTGGTCCTCTTGTGAAATCTTGGTTCCTTGGCTAGAGCAATGGCACCAGTATTATCACAAAACAGAGTCATTGGGTTAAGTGCACTAGGCACTACTCCAAGATCTGTCATGAACTCCTTCATCCAGACACCTTCCTTCGCCGCCTCCGAGGCAGCGATGTACTCCGCTTCGCATGTAGAATCTGCTACCACGCTTTGCTTGGAACTGCACCAGCTAACCGCACCCCCATTAAGAATAAATACGTATCCGGTTTGCGACTTAGAGTCATCCGGATCAGTGTCAAAGCTTGCATCGACGTAACCCTTTACGACGAGCTCTTGATCACCTCCATAAACGAGAAACATGTCCTTAGTCCTTTTCAGGTACTTCAGGATATTCTTGACCGCCGTCCAGTGTTCCATTCCTGGATCACTTTGAAACCTTCCGACCATACTTATGGCAAGGCTGACATCGGGTCTTGTGCACAGCATTGCATACATAATAGAGCCTATGGCTGAAGCATAGGGGATGACACTCATCTTTTCTCTATCTTCTGCAGTCACTGGGCATTGAGTCTTACTCAACTTTACACCTTGCAAAACAGGCAAGAACCCCTTCTTGGACTGATCCATTTTGAACTTCTTCAAAATCTTATCAAGGTATGTGCTTTGTGAAAGTCCTATTAAGCGTCTTGATCTATCTCTATAGATCTTGATGCCTAATATGAAAGCAGCTTCTCCTAGGTCCTTCATTGAAAAACTCTTGTTCAAATATTCCTTTACGCTTTCCAACATTTCTATATTGTTTCCAATCAGCAATATGTCATCCACATATAATATTAGAAACGCTATAGAGCTCCCACTCACTTTCTTGTAAATACAAGCTTCTCCGTAAACTTGTATAAACTCGAACGCTTTGATCACCTCATCAAAACAAAGATTCCAACTCCGAGATGCTTGCACCAGTCCATAAATGGATCGCTGGAGTTTGCAAATTTTGTCAGCATTCTCTGGATCGACAAAACCTTCTGGTTGCATCATATACAACTCTTCCTTAAGGAAACCGTTAAGGAATGCTGTTTTGACATCCATCTGCCAAATTTCATAATCGAAAAAGGCAGCTATTGCTAACATGATTCTGACGGACTTAAGCATCGCTACGGGTGAGAAGGTCTCATCGTAGTCAACTCCTTGAACTTGTGAAAAACCCTTTGCCACAAGTCGAGCTTTATAGACGGTGACATTACCGTCCGCGTCCGTCTTCCTCTTAAAGATCCATTTGTTCTGAATGGCTTTACGCCCTTCAGGTAATACTTCCAAAGTCCATACTTTGTTTTCATACATGGATCCCATCTCAGATTTCATGGCCTCTAACCACTTCTCGGAATCCGGGCCCATCATCGCTTCTCCATAGCTCGTAGGTTCATCGTTGTCTAACAACATGACCTCTAAGACAGGGTTGCCGTACCACTCGGGAGCAGTACGCGTCCTTGTCGACCTACGAGGTTCGATAGCAACTTGATCCAAAGCTTCATGATCATCATCATTAACTTCCTCTTCAGCTAATGTAGGCTCCACAGAAACAACTTTCTGCGCTGCGCTACTCTCAGGTTGAAGTAAAGGTTCAACAACCTCATCAAGTTCTAGCTTCCTCCCACTCAATTCTTTCGAGAGAAACTCTTTCTCAAGAAATGTTCCGTTTTTAGCGACAAACACTTTGCCTTCGGATCTGAGGTAGAAGGTATACCCAACTGTCTCTTTTCGGTATCCTATGAAGACGCATTTCTCTGCTTTGGGTTCCAGCTTTTCAGGCTGAAGCTTTTTGACATAAGCATCACATCCCCAAACTTTAAGAAACGACAGCTTTGGCTTCTTGCCAAACCAAAGTTCATATGGCGTCGTCTCAACGGATTTCGATGGTGCCCTATTTAAAGTGAATGCAGCTGTCTCTAATGCATAACCCCAAAACGATAGTGGCAAATCGGCAAGAGACATCATAGATCGCACCATATCCAATAAGGTTCGATTACGACGTTCGGACACACCATTACGTTGTGGTGTTCCAGGCGGTGTTAGTTGTGAAACAATTCCACATTGTCTTAAGTGACTGCCAAACTCATAACTCAGATATTCTCCTCCTCGATCAGATCGTAGGAATTTAATCTTCTTGTTACGATGATTCTCAACTTCACTCTGAAATTGTTTGAACTTTTCAAATGTTTCAGACTTGTGTTTCATTAAGTAAATATACCCATATCTACTTAAGTCATCAGTGAAGGTGAGAAAGTAACGATAACCACCGCGCGCTTCAATACTCATCGGACCGCACACATCAGTATGTATGATTTCCAATAAGTCACTTGCCCGTTCCATTGTTCCAGAGAACGGCGTTTTAGTCATCTTGCCCATGAGGCATGGCTCACATGTGTCAAGTGATTCAAAATCAAGTGACTCCAAAAGTCCATCAGCATGGAGCTTCCTCATGCGTTTTACGCCAATATGACCCAAACGGCAGTGCCACAAGAAAGTAGTATTATCATTATCAATTCTACATCTTTTGGCATCAATGTTATGAACATGTGTATCATTACTATCGAGATTCAATAAGAATAAACCCCTCACATCGGGTGCATGACCATAAAAGATATTACTCATATAAATAGAACAACCATTATTCTCTGATTTAAATGAGTAACCGTCTCGCAATAAACAAGATCCAGATATAATGTTCATGCTTAACGCAGGCACCAAATAACACTTATTTAGGTTCATCACTAATCCCGACGGTAATCGAAGAGCGAGCGTGCCGACGGCGATCACATCAACCTTGGAACCATTTCCCACGCGCATCGTCACTTCGTCCTTTGCCAGCCTCCGTCTATTCCGCAGTTCCTGTTTTGAGTTGCAAATATGAGCAACCGCACCGGTATCAAATACCCAGGCACTACAACGAGAGTTGGTAAGGTACACATCAATAACATGTATATCATATATACCTTGTTTGTTGTTGGCCGCCTTCTTGTCAGCCAAATACTTGGGGCAATTCCGCTTCCAGTGTCCAGTTCCCTTGCAATGAAAACACACAGTTTCTGGTTTGGGTCCAGCCTTGGGTTTCTTCACGAGAGGAGCAACTACTTTGCCACTCTTCTTGGAGTTACCCTTCTTACCCTTGCCATTTTTCTTGAAACTAGTGGTTTTATTGACCATCAACACTTGATGCTCCTTCTGAATTTCAGACTCAGCGGCTTTCAGCATCGCAAACAGCTCGGCGACTGACTTGTTCATCCCGTGCATGTTATAGTTCAACACGAAGCTCTTGTAGCTAGGTGGCAATGATTGAAGAACTCTGTCAGTGATAGCCTCTGGCGGAAGGGGCATCCCTAACTCAGCCAGACGGGTGGAGTACCCAGACATTCTGAGCACGTGATCACTGATAGACCCGTTCTCCTCCATCTTGCAAGCATAGAACTTATCGGAGATCTCATATCTCTCGATCCGGGCATTCTTCTGAAAGATAAACTTCAACTCCTGGAACATCTCATATGCTCCATGACGTTCAAAACGTCTTTGAAGTCCCGGTTCTAAGCCATACAACATTGCACATTGAACTATTGAGTAATCATCAGAACGAGCCTGCCAGGCGTTCACAACGTCCAGAGACTCAACTGGAGCGGGTGGATCACCAAGCGGTGCATCAAGGACATAAGCCTTCTGGGAAGCCGTAAGGATAATCCTTAGATTACGGGCCCAGTCCACAAAGTTACTTCCATCATCTTTCAACTTAGCTTTCTCTAGGAACGCATTAAAATTCAGGGGTGCTACTGCGCGAGCCATGATCTACAACATAAATATAGCAAAGACAACTTAGACTATTGTTCTAGATAATGAGTTTAGTTAATCATATTATTTAAAAAACTCCCACTCAAATTGACATCCCTCCGGTCATTCGAGTGTAACATGATCCAAATCCACCAACTCAAGTCCGATCATCACGTGAGTTGAGGTGGTTTCAATGGTGAACATCTTCATGTTGATCATATCTACTATATGACTCATGTTCGACCTTTCGGTCTCTTGTGTTCCGAGGCCATGTCTGTACATGCTAGGCTCGTCAAGTTTAACCCAAGTGTTCCGCGTGTGCAACATGGCTTGCACCCGTTGTATGTGAACGTGGAGTCTATCACACCCGATCATCACGGCGTGTCTCGAAACGACGAACTTTCGCAACGGTGCACACTCGGGGAGAACACAATTTATCTTGAAATTTAAGTGAGGGATCACCTTATAATGCTACCGTCGTCCTAAGCAAAATAAGATGCATAAAAGGATTAACATCACATGCAAATCATAAGTGACATGATATGGCCATGAACTTGTGCTTTTGATCTCCATCTCCAAAGCACCGGCATGATCTCCATCGTCACCGGCATGACACCATGATCTCCATCATCTTGATCTCCATCAACGTGTCGCCATAAGGTTGTCGCGCCGACTGTTGCTTCCACGACTATTGCTAACGTTTAGCGATAAAGTAAAGCATTACATAGCGCTTAATGATTGACACGTAGGTCATACAATAATTAAAGACAACTCTATGGCTCCTGCCAGTTGCCGTACTCATCGACATGCAAGTCGTGATATTCTATACAACACATGATCATCTCATACATCACATATATCTCATCATGTAATTGGCCATATCATATCACATCATACCCTGCAAAAACAAGTTAGACGTCCTCTAATTGTTGTTGCAAATTTTACGTGGCTGCTACGGGTTTGCAAGAACCGTTCTTACCTACGCAAAACCACAACGTGGTGTAGTGATTGCTTTTTGATCTTCTAAAAGAACCCTCTTCATTGAAATCGATTCAACTAAAGTGAGAGAGACAGACACCCGCTAGCCATCTTTATGCAACGAAGTTACATGTCAGTTGAAGGAACCTGTCTCGCGTAAGTGTACGCGTAATGTCGGTCCGGGCCGCTTCATCTCACAGTACCGCCGAATCAAATATCAACTAGTAACGGCAAGCAATATGTATACACCCACGCCCACAACTCGTTTGTGTTCTACTCGAGATCTCATCTACGCATAGACCTGGCTCATGATGCCACTGTTGGGGAACGTAGCATGGGAAACAAAAATTTCCTACGCACATGCAAGATCTATCCATGGTGATGAGCATCTACGAGAGGGAGAGTGAATCTACATACCCTTGTAGATCGCTAAGCGGAAGCGTTTAAGAAACGCGGTTGATGTAGTCGAACGTCTCCGCGATCCAAATCGCAAGTCGTCCCTCGATCCGATCACGAACTAGCGCCGAACGGACGGCACCTCCGCGTTCAACACACGTACGGCTTGATGACGCCTTCACCTCCTCGATCCAGCGAGCGATGGTGAAGTAGTGGTTGAGTTCCAGCAGCACGACGGCGTGGTGATGGTGGTGAGGAACAATCTCTGCAGGGCTTCGCCAAGCGCTACGGAGATTATGACGGAGGAACTAGAGGGTTAGGGTTGCCGCACACGGCTTGGGGAAATCTTGATGTATCCCGTGTGCTAGCCCTGCCCCTCTATTTATATGTTGAGCCTTGGGGTCTAAACTTGGAGTAAAAGCCTCCTCTAGGTCGGTTTTGCCCGCACAAGGTCGGTTTGGCCCGCAGGGAAAGAGTCCAACTCGGATCCCTGCCGAACCGTGCACAGCCGCGCACAAGCGGTAGTACCGCTCACAAGCGGTAGTACCGCTTCACCAAGCGGTAGTACCGCTTGGGCGGTAGTACCGCTTCACAAAACGGTAGTACCGCTTACGCGGCAGCAAAACTACTTTTTGCACTTTCCAATACCTTGTGGGCTTTATCCCTTTGGCCCATATAAAGTGTTGCTGCACCCGAACACTTCGGTAAACATCCGGAACCCATTCCGGTGAACTCCGGAACTCTTCCGGAGATCAAAACACTATTATCACATATATCAATATTTACCTCCGGACTATTCCGGAGATCCTCGTCATGTCCGGGATCTTATCCGGGACTCCGAACAACCTTCGGTCACCAACATAATAACTCAACTATACTAATCGTCACCAAACGTTAAGTGTGTAGACCCTGCGGGTTCGAGAACTATGTAGACATGACCGAGACACCTCTACGGCCAATAACCAATAGCGGGACCTGGATGCCCATATTGGCTCCTACATATTCTACGAAGATCTTTTATCGGTCGAACCTCTATGTCAAGGATTCAGTTAATCCCGTATGCTGTTCCCTTTGTTCTTCGGTATGTTACTTGCCCGAGATTCGATCGTCGGTATCTCTATACCTAGTTCAATCTCGTTACCGGCAAGTCTCTTTACTCGTTCCGTAATACAAGATCCTGTGGCTAACTCTTTAGTCACTTTGCTTGCAAGGCTCAATGTGATGTTGTATTACCGAGTGGGCCCTGAGATACCTCTCCGTCACACGGAGTAACAAATCCCAGTCTTGATCCATGCCAACCCAACAGACACCCTCGGATATACCTGTAGAGCACCTTTATAGTCACCCAGTTACGTTGCGACGTTTGATACACACAAGGTATTCCTCCGGTGTCAGTGAGTTGCATGATCTCATGGTCAAAGGAACAGATACTTGACATGCAGAAAACAATAGCAATAAACTGACACGATCAAATGCTACGTTTACAGTTTGGGTCTTGTCCATCACATCATTCTCCTAATGATGTGATCCCGTTATCAAATGACATCTCATGTCAATGGCTAGGAAACCTTAACCATCTTTGATCAACGAGCTAGTCAACTAGAGGCTTACTAGGGACACAGTGTTGTCTATGTACCCACACATGCATTTGAGTTTCCAATCAATACAATTATAGCATGGATAATAAACGATTATCATGAACAAGGAAATATAATAATAACCAATTTATTATTGCCTCTAGGGCATATTTCCAACACCTTCGCACTTAGGATTTAGACCGGCGTGTTGACCTCTCTGGAGAGTCTAGGTTGGTCTACGGCGTGTCGATTACCCGAGGCGGGGCATTACCCGGCAAGTGTGTCCGGCCAGATGTAATCGAGCGTGTTGGGTAATAGTAGTGCACCCCTGCAGGGAAGTAATCTATTCGAATAGTCGTGTCCACAGTAACAGGATGCTCGGAGTTGTATCCTGATCTACTACAACTATGAATGGATACCGTTACAATGTTAAACTGTTACTACTACTCTCGGGATCACTTTCTCACAGGGTAGTCGAGGAAGGATCTCAGGGCATTGCTAATATATACTTATTATTATATGTTGTTGTGTTCTATTCTCTTCTGATGCTGCAAGATTGCTTCAAGATGCTAGTCTTCGATAGGCTAGGCTTTCCCCTCTATTCTGGCATTTCTGCAATTAAGTCCAAAGATATAGCCCCATTCCTTTGATGCCGTTGCATCCTTTATTAGGGGGTAGACCTACCTTGTTTTGTTGACTTATTGCTTTCCAGCAAATTCGTGCCGGTTAGCATAGTTCTGATGTAAGTCTTGCGAGTACTTTGGATGAGTACTCACGGTTGCTTTGCTACCTCTTTTTCCCTACCCGGTTGCTGTGATCAGACGACGGAGTCTAGGAGCAGGAGATCCCCAGAGGCACCTACTACTACGTAGAGCCCGCCGACCAGGAGTAGTTCGGAGGCCCTAGGCAGGAGGCCTTCGCCTTTTCGATCAGTGTCGCTGTTATGCTAGCCTTCTTAAGGAAAACTTGACTAACTATGTCTGTACCCAGATAATATTTGTTTGTATGACTTTTGTATTCGGGTCCTCGCGACCCCTGGTTTGTAATATGAAGATTTATGTTTAAATTTGTGTTTAGAGTTGTGTTGTGATATCTTCCTATGAGTCTCTGGTCTCGATCGTGCATGTTTGCGTGCATGATTAGTGCACGGTCAAGCAGGGGCGCCACAAGTTGGTATCAGAGCCGACTGCCTGTAGGAAGCCCCTTCCGATTCCTTGGTCGAAGTTGAGTCTAGTCTTTGAAAAACTATTTTACTAACATTGTTGTGTGGCTTACGGGCCCACATCGCAAGTGGATGGGATTAGGATCTTTTATTCCGCACCTTTACTCTGGGACTCTGATCTCTCTTCTATTCGGGTTAAAAATTTACTAACTCTGACTCTAGGTTCTCGTGATCACGTCCACCCGGAGCTTGATTATCTGCAATTACTTCTTTGAAGACATAATACACGATTCATGCACCGTCATTTGACAACTTTTAAATTTCCTCTGTTTTAGATGGATCATTTGTTTCCGCCGCATCCTGCGATGCAGCTTGTACTTCGGACTTGGGCTCGTGATGCGCCTGGTTTTCCAGCTATCCTGATCGCCCTCCTGACCAGATTGGGCTATCGCTGGTACCCCGAGTACATGGTTTACGAGGATTTCCGCGAGTTCAACCAGGAGCAGTACCATGTCGATGTTCGTATCTTTGATCAGCGGGACGACTCCGTCACTGAGTTGCACACTTTTCACGGTATCGGCGTGACGATTGATATGGCAGTCCATGATGCTGCCCATTCTACTATCCCATGTCTTCATGGCGAGCATAGTCGTTTGGATGACTCCGAGTTTCGATACATCCCGTATGCCCCTGCGGGAGATGAGACTGGATACTACACTGTTGTCCGCGCTCCTTACGTGCCACGTCGATATGCCCCGCAGGTCTTGATACAACACACTGAGGCTCTGGATCGCACTGCCCGAGCTCTTGTCGTCGAGCTATACGCCACTCGTGCACGTCTCTACGAGGCTATGACACAGTTGCTACCAGCTGTCCGGACAGGGATACATCCAGAGTACATCCTTTACCCGCGCAGGACTCAGATGCCTGCAGGTATCGATTGGCCTGCTGTTGGAAGTCGCACAACTGCATGTGGACCTCTCCTCCTAGTTCGAGATCGGGTTCTGCATCAGAGTAATCATGGAGCGCAGGACCTTTCTGCCGTGAGCACTCATCGTCAGCACCTGTAGTTACCTGGTTTTAGTGGTTTTCCCCGACGTTGATGTAGCCTTTGCTATGCCCCGTTGTTGTATTCCCTACCGCGTGCCTGCACGCTGCCTAGTATGTCTAGCTATTTAATTTTCCGAACTTATGTTGTCCGCGTGTAACCGACTCTGTGTATGAATATGTATGTCTTAATTGACTACTGTTACGAATCTATTGCACTACTTGTTCGTTGTCGTGTTACATCATGCTTGTCTCTAAACACTTGCAGCTGTTTTTAACTACCCCCTGTTAAATCTTTAGCAGGATGGTTAGACCAGGTGGTCGTGGTCGTGGCCGTGGTGCCAACAATCCACCACCGCCAAACTATATGGCAGCTATGATGCAGCAATTCAAGCTGAACCGCCAGTTCATGGTTGGAATCATGGCTCAGTTCCCAAACCCAAACCAGAATGCTCAGAACCAGCAACCTGCCCCAATAACTCTGCAAGAGTTTGTGCGCCTCAACCCTGCCATTTTCCGCAACTTTGCTCAGTCACTGGATGCTGATGACTGGCTCCGCGACATCACATACGAAATGGAGTCAGCAAATGTCGCCCCTGCCAACCTTGTCACCTTCGCATCCTACTTCTTGAAGGGACCCGCTGCTCAATGGTGGGACACCCACAGGCATTCACTACCTGTTGGGACAGTCATTACTTGGATCAAGTTTTAGGCTGCTTTCCGTGCCCGTTACATTCCTCAGGGAATCATGGACCGGAAGAAGAGGGAGTTTCGCAACCTCACTCAGGGCAGTAAGACTGTCGATGCTTATCAGCGGGAATTCGTTGACCTATCCTGCTATGATGAAGAAGACATTGCCACTGATGCTCGCAGACAGGAGAAATTCCGTGACGGACTCCACCCAGACCTCAAGCTTGCACTTGTTGTTCATGACTTCACCGACTTCGCCACCCTGGTGAACAAGGCTATCCAGGTTGAGACCGCTCAGATGGAGCACAAGGAGTCACAGAAGCGCCATCGTGACGTTGGCTCATCTTCGAGCTCAGCACAAAGGCGTCGGATCTGGATTTCCCACAGCATGTATCGTCCAGCTACCCCTGTGCTAAGGCCTTCCTATGCGGCACCCCGTCTGCCTCCTCCGCCCCCGAGGTAGCCGAGAGCTCAAGCTGCTCCACCAAATACTACTGCTCTTCGTCCTGAAGATGGACTGTGTTTCAAGTGTCGCCGCCCAGGTCACCGTGCCAAAGACTGCCACCAGAATCAGAATCAGTTGGCACTTCCTCCTACTGGCCGTGGAAATGGCCGTGGTTACAACCAGACCCGCAACTATAATACCGGGTCTTCTGCTTATGGTTGTGGACAGGCTTATCATGTTGATATTGAAGAAGTTCAGGATCAACCTGCTACTGTGATGGGTAGGCTTTTCGTTAACTCAGTACCCGCTTCTGTTTTATTTGATTCAGGAGCATCGCATTCACTCATGTCAGAAGCATTTTGCATTATCACATGACATTGCATTTGAAAAGATGAACCTACCAATAGTTGTCCGCACCCCTGGAGGCCAATGTCAAACCTCCATGATGGCACACAATGTCACTGTTGAAATCGAAGGATTGGAATTCCTTGTTTCACCCATTATTTTGAAATCGTCCAATATAGACCTCATTCTGGGAATGGATTGGTTGAAAGCTCACATTGCTTCAATCGATTGCGCCACTAAAACTGTCCAGCTCCTTCACCCCTCCGACGAGATAGTAAACTACTCCGCTCGGATTATCCAGAATGTCAAAGCTCAGATATATGCTCTGAATGCTTTGAACGCTTCACCTATTGAGGGCATCGAGAACGTTCCAGTCGTTTGTGATTTTCCAGACGTCTTTCCAGAAGAACTTCCAGGAATACCCCCGTTAGAGCCGTTGAATTTGTCATGGACTTGAAACCAGGCACCACTCCTACTGCTAAGCGTCCCTATAAGATGCCGCCACATGAACTCCTTGAACTTAAGGAGGAGATCGACAAATCTCTTCGTAAAGGCTTCATTCGTCCAAGTTCCTCTGCTTGGGGAGCACCTTCTCTCTTTGTTAAGAAGAAGGATGGAACGAACCGATTGGTCCAGGACTATCGGCCTATTAACCAAGCAACAATCCAGAACAAATATCCACTTCCCCGGATCAACGATCTTTATGATCAACTTGCTGGATCCTCTGTGTTCTCTAAACTCGACTTAAGGTTGGGTTACCATCAGATCCGAGTTCGTAAAGAGGATATTCCGAAGACCACCTTCGTTACCCGTTATGGATCATACGAGTACACCGTCATGTCCTTCGGATTAACTAATTCTCCAGCAACCTTCTCTCGATTGATGAACTATATCTTCATGGACTACCTCGACAAATTCGTCGTGGTTTATTTGGATGATATCCTTGTATATTCCAAGAATGAAGAAGAACACGCCGAACATCTTCGACTTGTATTGGAGAAACTCCGAGAACACCAACTATATGCCAAATTTTCCAAATGTGAATTCTGGTTATCTGAGGTGACCTATCTAGGTCATGTGATTTCCAAAGATGGCATTGCAGTCAACCCCGAACGAGTTCAGGCTATTCTTGACTGGACTCCACCGCAAACTGTCAAGCAAGTCAGAAGTTTTCTCGGTCTCGCCAGCTATTGCGGCCATTTCATCGAGAACTTCTCCAAGATTGCTAAGCCATTGACTGATTTGCTCCACAAAGGCAAGAAGTTTGAGTGGACGGAAAAGTGCCAAGAAAGTTTTCAGACACTTAAAGACAAGTTGACCTCTGTCCCAGTGCTAGCACCCCCGGATTCCCGAAAGGACTTCGTGATCTACGGTGATGCGTCTCATCAAGGATTAGGCTGTGTCCTGATGCAAGAGCGCAAGGTGATTGCTTATGGCTCTCGTCAGTTGCGTCCTCACGAAGATAAGTATCCAACACATGATCTCAAGTTAGCAGCAGTTATCTATGCTCTGAAGCTGTGGCGACATTACCTTCTCGGTAATCGTTGCGAGATATACATGGACCATCAAAGTCTGAAGTATCTGTATACTAAACCAGATTTGTACCTCCGCTAACAAAGATGGCTCGAGACAATAGCCGACTATGACATGGATATTTCTTATACCCCTGGCAAGGCTAATGTAATGGCCGATGCTTTGAACCGCAAGTCTTATTGCAACAATCTCATGGTTCAGCAAGCCCAACCTCTTCTCTACGAAGAGCTTCGCAAGTTGAACCTTCACATTGTCCCACAGGGTTATCTCAATACCCTGGTTGTTGAACCGGACCTCGAGCGCAACATCAAGACACGGCAGAAGTATGATTCTGAAGCCGAGAAGATTAAGAGCTATCTCTCCAAAGGAAATTCTTCGTTCTTCACTGTTGATAATGATGGTGCCTTGTTCTTCAAAGGCCGCCTAGTGGTCCCCAGAAAGCATAATCTGGACTCGCGTTCAGATGTCATGAAAGAAGCACATGACACACCTTTGTCTATTCATCCGGGTAGTACTAAGATGTACCTAGACATTCGTCAATGGTATTGGTGGCCTGATATGAAGCGAGACATTGCTCGTTATGTTGCTGAGGTGACGTTTGCCGTCGCATCAAAGCAGAACATCAAAGGCCTGCTGGAACTCTGCAACCACTTACTATTCCTGAATGGAAATGGGACAAAGTTGAAATGGATTTCATTACTGGTTTTCCCAGATCGCAGAAGGGTCATGATGCTATTCTTGTTGTCATTGACCG
Organism: Elymus sibiricus; assembly: GCA_039707655.1. Classification (NCBI taxonomy): domain Eukaryota; kingdom Viridiplantae; phylum Streptophyta; class Magnoliopsida; order Poales; family Poaceae; genus Elymus; species Elymus sibiricus. Next base: position 107,676,686 of record CM077664.1, on the reverse strand, counting down.
ATTCTCCAAGGTTGCTCATTTCCTACCTGTCAAGGAAACGATCACTGCTAGTCAACTAGCCGACCTGTATGTTTCCAGAATTGTGTCACTCCACGGTGTTCCGTTGGAAATTAGTTCAGACCGAGGTAGCCTCTTTACCTCAAGATTTTGGGAAAGTTTCCAAGAAGTTATGGGAACTCATCTGTCCTTCAGCACCGCTTTTCACCCCCAATCCCAGGGACAAGTTGAACGAGTCAATCAAGTGCTTGAAGATATGCTTCAAGCTTGTGTCATCTCATTCGGTAAGAAATGGGAGGAATCTCTCCCGTATGCTGAATTCTCTTACAATAATAGCTATCAGGCTAGTTTGAAGATGGCACCCTTTGAAGTTTTATATGGACGTAAGTGCCGAACCCCTCTGAATTGGTCAGAAACTGGGGAACGGCTACTCTTCGGTCCGGATATTATCCAACAAGCTGAAGAACAAGTCTGCATTGTCCGTGAACATTTGAAAAATGCTCAGTCTCGTCAGAAGAGCAATTATGACAAAAAACACCAGGTAATGGTTTATCAACCTCGCGAACAAGCTTACCTTCGTGTCACTCCAATGAAGGACACTCATCGATTTGGAATCAAGGGCAAGTTAGCTCCTCGCTACATTAGCCCGTTCCGTATCCTCGCCCGACGAGGAGAAGTGGCATATCAATTGGAATTGTCGCCAAACCTTTCTCAAGTTCATGATGTTTTTCATGTGTCGCAACTCCGTCGCTGCTTCAAGGATCCTATCCGAGCAGTAGAGGATCTATCTTATCAAGAATATCCGATCCGCATTCTTGATCAAGCTGAATGTCGAACCCGTCAGAAGGCAATCAAGTTCCTTAAAGTTCAGTGGTCAAATCATTCTAAAGATGAAGCCACTTGGGAACGCGAAGATCATCTTCGTGAAGAATACCCCGCTCTCTTTCAATCTACCTCTTAATTCTCGGGATGAGAATTTCTTTTAGAGGAGAATTGTAACACCCCGATGTATTAACTACAGTGATCACCTCTTGATCATGCCAAGTCACCATGTATGACGGTGCTTGATCATCATTTGAGTCATATCTCATTTCAAATTCCAACTCAATTGAAAATTCAAATATGAAGTAAAAATAAAAGTTGTTCCAATTTAAAAACTAAATAGTTCAAAATTTTGGAAATATTCCATTGTAAATAATGTTCAGGAAAACAACATCACCTAAATTACCAAATTACCCCTGGAAATTCAAAACAGTACCAAAACAACAATATTTAATCCATTTTCATTTAATTAAAATTCAAATGAAATCATTAGGCCTCCAAACCTTTTTCTGGCAATGATAAATACTGCATGGTATTTATTGAGCCAAGTCTCATATTTTACAAAAGTGAAATGGTGGCAAACATTTTTCAAAGAGAAAAAGAAATAAAAGCAGAAGAAAAGAAAATAGAAAAGGGCCAGATCTACTGTGCACTAGAGCCCACAGCCGCACAGAAACCAGGCCCAGCCCACTCCCCCGCTCTTCTCCCTCCTCCTGCTCATCCCCTCGCTCTCTGTCGACCACCGCACGCGCACTGGCCCCCCTCCCGCACACTCGACAGTGCACAGCTACAGCGCCGCGACGCCTGCAAGACCCCGGACCCCCTGGCAAACCCTAGGCCTTCCACTCCTCCCCACCTCGTCGGTCTCCTCTGGAAAACACGCACCCGAGCGCATCCATGGTTGCGCCGCCGACGTAGCGCGGCCACCGAGCCCCTCCTGCCTCGCCGACCTGTCCACCGGCTTCCCCGTCGTCGACTACGTCGGTTGCGGGTACTCGCCCGTTCGGAGAAGCACCGACGCCGCCGCCAGCTTCCTCTTCTTCCTCGGATCGCCGCCACCGTTCGTCGTCGATCCCGTCGCTATCGAGCCTCCCCCGCGCCCACTTTGCTCACCTACAGGCTTGCGGTGAGCCCCCGCCTCTTTCCCCTCACTCCCCCGTGCGATTCCGTCACCGTAGCCGTCGTTGCCGCCTCGCCCGAAGCTCGCTGCCGCCGTTCATGTCGCCGCCGTGCTCACTGCCGCTCGCGTCCGAGCACCGTGTTGTGCTCGTGGCAGCCCTAGGAACCCGTCCATGCCCCCAGCGCCGCTAGCTATGCCTTGCAGCCCCGCGTTCCTCCTCGGCCGATTTCGGTCGCCGCCTTCGAAGCTCTCCGCCGTCGCTGCACGCCGCCTCCGGCCACGGCACCACCGCCATTCGACGCGGCGCAGGCCCAGCTTTCGAACGCGCCATCGCACGGGCCCGGAGACCCTCTGTGGGTGAAACCCGACGCCGTCCTGTGGTCACCGCCGCAAATCGTGGTCGCCGGCATTTAAACGCCAGCCGGCCAACGTGGCACCGCCACGTGGACCCCCTCTGGGTCACTGGCAAGGGGCCCCACGGGCCAGTTGACCCAGTCAACAGCTGACTGGGCAACGCCCAGTCACTGCCAGTGGGTCCCCCGTGGGCCCCGTTGACTGGTCAACCGGTCAGTTGACCGCTGACGCATTGATGATGTCATGATGACATCATATTCTTTTTTCTGACGAATTAAGTAATTAAAACAATTCCAGAAAATGTTTAAAACTTTAAAAAATCATATAAAATAAACCGTAACTCGGATGAAAATAATTTATATATGAAAAATGATAAGAAAAATAAGACGAATCCGAATGTGGCACCCACATGCCTGCCACGCCCCTCTAACATGATGAACATGGAACTTTCCCCTCCGATTCATCTGGCGGATAATCACCCGGAGCTGGGAGAACACTCCCGGATATTTTCCCTCTCCGCCTAAAATACTTAGTGATGCATTACGTCACCCCTTGAATAGCATACTGCCATGACATGCATTTGTGTTGCATTGTTTGCCGTGTATTTATTGTTTCTTCCCCCTCCTTCTCTCCCAACAGACCCCGAGACTGCCGACGACACTGCTGAGTACGACTACGTCGTCGATGACCAGACCCCTTCAGCAGAGCTTCCAGGCAAGCAAAACCCCCTTGATCATCCAGATATCGCCTAATCTTTCTCTCTTATGCTTCTATTAGAATTGCTTATGTTGTTGCTCCGATAGCTCCTATTCTGATGCATAGCCTGATTTCGTCGCCAGCTATTGATACCTTACTTGCTACCCTATGATGCTTAGTTAGGTATGTTATGTTTCATCAGCTGGCCCTTCACCCTTGTCTGGTTGCCAGGCTTGATATCGGGCCATGATCACTCTGGGTGATGATCACGGAAATGTTACATTACTGCAATACTTTTAAACTGTTAAAGTCGGGCCGGCTCCAAGAGTGCCCGCGAGATAATGAAACAAGATGGGTTGTACCCAATGGTACCCGCGAGTGATATTATGGCGGAACGACAGGGCAGGTGGAGACGACCTAGGAGAGAGGTGGGCCTGGTCCTTGGTCGTAGTCCATGGATTACCAAGTCGGAGCGACAGGAATCCTGTTCGTCTCTGCGAGCTACTAAAACACGCCAAACGGATTTGGGTATTTGATCTGAGTTGGCCGCTGGCCTATACACACTACCACCACACGGGATAATGGTTTAATGGGGCCCTCTACGTCGTACGTTCCTTCCGAAAGCGATCCAGATGTCACAGTTCAGAGATGCGGGCTGATCGTTGGGGTGGGTTGGTTACGTCACTTGTGTATACAGTGTCGCGCCTGGGCCCCGACCAGCCACGCAACGTGCAGGAGTGCAGAGGGTGATGGGCCCAAGACCCCTTCACACTTAGGATTTAGACCAGCGTGTTGACCTCTCTGGAGAGTCTAGGTTGGTCTATGGCTTGTCGATTACCCGAGGCCGGGCATTACCCGGCAAGTGTGTCCGGCCAGATGTAATCGAGCGTGTTGGGTAATAGTAGTGCACCCCTGCAGGGAAGTAATCTATTCAAATAGCCATGTCCACGGTAACAGGACGCTCGGAGTTGTATCCTGATCTACTACAACTATGAATGGATACCGTTACAATGTTAAACTGTTACTACCGCTCTCGGGATCACTTTCTCGCAGGGTAGTCGAGGAAGGATCTCAGGGCATTACTAATATATACTTATTATTATATGCTGTCGTGTTCTATTCTCTTATGAGGCTGCAAGATTGCTTCAAGATGCTAGTCTTCGATAGGCTAGGCTTTCCCCTCTATTCTGGCATTTATGCAGTTAAGTCCAAAGATATAGCCCCATTCCTTTGATGCTGTTGCATGCTTAGCATAGTTCTGATGTAAGTCTTGCGAGTACTTTGGATGAGTACTCACGATTGCTTTGCTACCTCTTTTTCCCTAACCGGTTGCTGCGATCAGACGACGGAGTCCAGGAGCAGGAGATCCCCGGAGGCACCTACTACTACGTAGAGCCCGCTGATACGTCTCCAACGTATCTATAATTTTTGATTGTTCCATGCTGTTATAATATCAATCTTGGTTGTTTTTATAATCATTTACAGCAATTTTATATCATTTTTGGAGACTAACCTATTAACTTAGTGCCCAGTGCCAGTTGATGTTTTCTGCCCTGTTTTTGTTTTACAGAAAATCAATACCAAACAAAGTCCAAATGCAACGAAACTTTTTGGAGATTTTTTATTGGACCAGAAGAACACTAGAAGCTTCGGGAGGAGGCCAGAAGATCCCTATGGGGCCCATGAGCCACCAGGGCGCGCCTGGGGGGGGCAAGCGCGCCCTGGTGCCTCGTGGGGCCCACAGAGCTCCGTTTGATCTAATTCCAGCACTATAAATTCCAAAAAAATCAGAAACCCTCAGGGGAGTCCACGAAATACTTTTTACGCCGCCGCAAGCTTCTGTTCCAGAGAGAACCCATCTGGGGTCCTTCTCCGGTAATCTGCCGGAGGGGGAATCGATCACGGAGGGGCTCTACATCAACCTTGCTGCCCTTCCGATGATGCGTGAGTAGTTTACCACAGACCTTCGGGTCCATAGTTAGTAGCTAGATGGCTTCTCTTCTCTCTTTTTGATCTTCAATACAATGTTCTCCTTGATGTTCTTGGAGATCTATCCGATGTAATCTCTTTTTGCGGTGTGTTTGTAGGGATCCGATGAATTGTGAGTTTATGATCATATTATCCATGAAATTATTTGAGTCTTTGCTGCACTCTTTTATGCATGATTATTATAGCCTCATATTTCTTCTCCGATCTATTGATTTGGTTTGGCCAACTGAGTTGATTTATCTTGCCATGGGAAGAGGTGCTTTGTAGTGGGTTCGATCTTGTGGTGCTCAATCCCAGTGATAGAAAGGGACATGACACGTATGTATCGTTGCTACTAAGGGTAAAAAGATGGGGTTTATTCATACGTGAGTTTATCTTGTCTACATCATGTCATCGTTCTTAAGGCATTACTCCGTTCTTTATTGGACTTAATTCACTAGATGCATGCTGGATAGCGGTCGATGTGTGGAGTAATAGTAGTAGATGCAGGCAGGAGTCGGTCTACTAATCTTGGACGTGATGCCTATATACATGATCATTGCCTTGGATATCGTCATGATTATTTGTTTTTCTATCAATTGCCCAACAGTAATTTGTCTACCCACCGTATGCTATTTTCTCGAGAGAAGCCTCTAGTGAAAACTATGGCCCCGGGGTCTATCTAAATCATATTACTAAAACCCTAAAAATATTGCTGCCATCTTTCTTTCTTTATTTTATTTTGTATTTTTGTTTCAATCTATCAATCTATCACATACAATTTAATCTTGCAATTTACCACCGAGAGATTGACAACCTCTCGTTTGCGTTGGGTGCATGGATTTGTTGTTTGTGTGCAGGCACTGCTAACGAGGTGTTGTGTGATTCTCCTACTGGTTCGATAACCTTGGTTTCATAGCTGAGGGAAATACTTATCTCTAATGTGCTGCATCATCCCTTCCTCTTCGGGGAAATACCAACGCAAGCTACAAGTAGCAGGAAGAATTTCTGGCGCCGTTGCTGGGGAGACATCATCAACATCTATCAAGTACCTTTGCATAAACTCTCATCTCCTTGCATTTATTTTATTTTCCTCTCGTTTTCATCTCCCCCACTTCAAAAAAAAGTTTTTACAAAAATACAAAATAAATAAATTCCGTTTGCCTTTTTTGCTTGTTTGCTATCTTTGCTTGTGTTGCCATGTGCCTTCTATTTGCTTGCATCTTTGCTTGCTAAAAATCTATTGATATGGATCCACTTAAAGTTTACTACTTGGATCATATTCTATCCATTCATGCTCGTGCCGAAACCACAACTAGTTTAGTTGAGGGAAAATCTTTAGATGAGCATGCTCATTTTGTTCGTCACCGTTTGTCTAAAAAAGGAAGACTCTTATGGCGTCAAATAAATTGTTTGCTATGCTATTCTTGGAATTTATGTGAAATTTATAATTTTACTTGTTGCTCTAACAACCCTAAAAAACACCTTCCCTACCTATGTGAGTTTAATAATAATGAAATATTGTCTTCTTATGCCAAGGGTGTTTATAATTACTATGATATCGAACAAATTGAAGAATTTGTTGCTTTTAAGGGTGCTTATGAAGTTGCTTCTTTGATTGAAAAGTATGATATTACTTTCCACAAATCTGAAAATTTTGCCATACTTAAGTATTGCTATGAAAATTATGCATCTAATGCCTATGTTAGTGAATTTATTAAGAGAATGTCTACTGCTTTGGAAGAGAATAATGATACACATGAATCTATAGATAATTATGATTTCGTTGATTCGATTGAAATATCCCCTCTTGATGAATATGATGCTTGCTATTCTTATGGCCACGATGCCAATATTAATTATGCTTATGATGATGAACTTGCTATAGTTCCTTATGTTAAAAACGAAATTATTGCTATAGCACCAATACTTGATAGTTCCTTAAATGAAAAGCATGATTGCAATGATGTTATTATAAATTCTATGAATGTCAATTGTGCTAATAATATGCAAAACTACGAGCTTGGGGATGATAATTTTGTTAGGTCCACTACTTATTGCAATGATCATGATTGGGGTGATAATGCTTCTTATGATCTTGAAAATTTATTTAAGCCTCATGATGAATATGCTATTGATCATAATGTTTGCAATAATATTGAAAGTGGGTTTGGAAGAGTGTCAACTCTAGGTAAAAATAATTCCACATATTTGGAGAGTGTTTAATCTTATGAATTTTTGGATAAAAGTGGGTTCGGAGAGGTCATGACTTTAGTTGATGTTAATCCCACTATCTTGGAAGATGATAAAATTTTTATGCATGTGGATCATGGAGAGAAAATTTTATGTGATAGCTATATTGTTGAATTTGATTATGATCCTACATGTAATTATTATGAGAGAGGGAAATATGGTTGTAGAAATTTTCATGTTACTAAATTACCTCTCGTTATGTTGAGATTGTCAATGTTTTATTCCTCTTCTTTGCATATGCTAGATATTTCTCGTCTTGATAGTTTGTTTGCATATAAAATGCCTATGCATAGGAAGTATGTTAGACTTAAATGTGTTCGTCACATGTATTATGATGTTCTCTTCGTGCTTCAATTCTTATCTTTCATGTGACCATCATTGAAATCTCAAGCCTATCTTATTGGCTATAAAGAAAGAGCTTGTTGGGAGATAACTCAATGAATAAAATAAATTTTTTCTGTTATTGCATATTTTCACAATTATGCTACTGGTATGATTGTGTTTTTGTGTTTTTAATTAGTGTTTGTGCCAAGTAATACCTTTAGGATGATTTGGAAGATAGTATAATTGATGCTGTTTGAAAATAGAAAGTTTTGCGTCCAGTGCTGGAATTTTGTTTTTTCACCGGAACGTCAGAACCTTCTGAATTTTTTACACAATATTGATATATGAATTGTCCATGTTGTCCTAATTTTTCAGAAGTTTTGGAGTTACACAAGTATGACCATAATTCAGATTTCTACAGACTGTTCTGTTTTTGACAGATTCTGTTTTTGATGCACTACTTGCTTGTTTTGATGAATCTATGGATTATATCGGGGGGGTATAAGCCATGGTGAAGTTATAGTACAGTAGGTATAATGCAAAAATAAAATATGAATGGGTTTGCAACAGTACTTATTGTTGGGGAACGTTGCATGTAAAACAAAAAATTTCTACGCACACGCAAGATCTATCCATGGAGATGCATAGCTATGAGAGGGGGAGTGTGTCTACGTACCCTCGTAGACCATAAGCGGAAGCATTAGAACAATGCGGTTGATGTCGTCGAACAACTTCACGATCCAACCGACCGAGCACCGAACGCACGGCACCTCCGCGTTCAGCACACGTTCAGCTCAGTGATGTCCTCGACTTCTTGATCCAGCAAGACGACGAGGTAGTGGATGAGTTCCGGCAGCACGACGGCGTGGTGACGGTGATGGTGATGCTATCTCCGTAGGGCTTCGCCCAAGCACTACGAAAATATGACCGAGGGACGGAACTGTGGAGGGGGGCGCCGCACACGGCTAAGACAATGTTGTGTCCTCTTTGGGGCGCCCCCTCTCCTCTATTTATATATGTGTAGGGACTTGGAGTAGAAGGAATAGTGCCACGTGAACAATAACCGTGAATAGTACACACGTGGACTTGGACTCCAAAGTCCAATCCTATTCCTACTAGGACTCTCCCTTTTTCCTTCCCTAGCTGCGTGGGCTTTTGAGGACTTGGTGCGCCTGGCCCAATAAGGCCAGGGCGCCTCCCCTTAGCCCATGCCCGCCCTTGGGACGTGGTGGACCCACTTGTGGACTTCCGGACCCCTCCGGAATCCTCCGGAACCTTCTGCAAGCTTCCCGGTACAATACCGAAAAAACTGCACCTTTTTCTGGAACCCAAAATATGACTTCCCATATATAAATCTTTACCTCTCGACCATTCCGAGACTCCTCGTGACGTCCGGGATCTCATCCGGGACTCCGAACAACATTCGGTTACCAATTCACATAACTCATATAACACTATATTGTCAACGAACGTTAAGCGTGCGGACCGTACGGGTTCGGGAATGATGTAGACATGACCGAGACGCCTCTCCGGTCAATAACAATTAGCGGAACCTGGATGCCCATATTGGTTCCTTCATATTCCACGAAGATCTTATCGGTCGAACCGCAATGACAACATACGTAATTCCCTTTGTCCGTCGGTATGTTACTTGCCCGAGATTCGATCGTCGGTATCTCCATACCTAGTTCAATCTCGTTACCAACAAGTCTCTTTACTCGTTCCGTAATACATCATCCTGTAACTAACTCCTTAGTCACTTTGCTTGCAAGCTTCTTATGATGTGCATTACCGAGAGGGCCCAGAGATACCTCTCCGAAACACGGAGTGACAAATCCCAGTCTCGATCCATGCCAACTCAACGGACACCTTCGGAGATACCTGTAGAGCATCTTTATGATCACCCAGTTACGTTGTGACGTTTGATAGCACACAAGGTATTCCTCTGGTATCCGGGAGTTGCATGATCTCATGGTCTGAGGAACATGTATTTGAAATTCAAGAAAGTAGTAGCAATAAACAGAACGATCATATGCTAAGCTAACGGATGGGTCTTGTCCATCACATCATTCTCCTAATGATGTGATCCCGTTATCAAAATGACAACTCATGTCTATGGTTAGGAAACCTTAACCATCTTTGACCAACGAGCTAGTCTAGTAGAGGCTCACTAGGGACACGGTATTTGTTTATGTATTCACACATGTATTTAAGTTTCCGGTCAATACAATTCTAGCTTGAATAATAAACCTTTATCATGAACAAGGAAATATAAAATAATAACAACTTTATTATTGCCTCTAGGGCATATTTCCATCAGTCTTCCACTTGCACTAGAGTCAATAATCTAGATTACATAGTAATGAATCTAACACCCATGGAGTCTTGGTGTTGATCATGTTTTGCTCGTGGAAGAGGCTTAGTCAACGGGTCTGCCACATTCAGATCCGTGTGTACTTTGCAAATTTCTATGTCTCCATCCTTGACATATTCACGAATGGAGTTGAAGCGTCTCTTGATGTGTTTGGTCTTCTTGTGAAACCTGGGCTCCTTGGCTATGGCAATTGCTCTAGTGTTGTCACAAAAGATTGTCATTGGACCCGATGCACTAGGTATTACACCTAGATCAGATATGAACTCCTTCATCCAGACTCCTTCATGTGCTGCTTCCGAAGCAGCTATGTATTCCGCTTCACACGTAGATCCCGCCACGACGCTCTGCTTGGAACTGCACCAACTGACAGCTCCACCATTTAATATAAATACGTATCCGGTTTGTGACTTAGAGTCATCCGGATCAGTGTCGAAGCTCGCATCAACGTAACCCTTTACGACGAGCTCTTTGTCACCTCCATAAACGAGAAACATGTCCTTGGTACTTTTCAGGTACTTCAGGATATTCTTGACCGTTGTCCAGTGATCCACTCCTGGATTACTCTGGTACCTCCCTGCCAAACTTATGGCAAGGCACACATCAGGTCTGGTACACAGCATGGCATACATAATAGAACCTATGGCTGAGGCATAGGGAATGACTTTCATTTTCTCTATATCTTCTGCCGTGGTCGGGCATTGAGTCTGACTCAACTTCACACCTTGCAAGACAGGCAAGAACCCTTTCTTTGACTGATCCATTTTGAACTTCTTCAAAACTTTATCAAGGTATGTGCTTTGTGAAAGTCCTATCAATCGTCTTTATCTATCCCTATAGATCTTGATGCCCAATATATAAGCAGCTTCACCGAGGTCTTTCATTGAAAAATTCTTATTCAAGTATCCCTTTATGCCATCCAGAAATTCTATATCATTTCCAATCAACAATATGTCATCCACATATAATATTAGAAATGCTACTGAGCTCCCACTCACTTTCTTGTAAATACATGCTTCACCGTAAGTCTGTACAAAATGATATGCTTTGATCACCTCATCAAAGCGTATATTCCAACTCCGAGATGCTTGCACCAGTCCATAGATGGATCGCTGGAGCTTGCACACTTTGTTAGCACCCTTAGGATCGACAAAACCTTCTGGTTGCATCATATACAACTCTTCTTTGAGAAATCCATTAAGGAATGCAGTTTTGACATCCATTTGCCAGATTTCATAATCATAAAATGCGGCAATTGCAAACATGATTCGAACAGACTTAAGCATCGCTACGGGTGAGAAAGTCTCATCGTAGTCAACCCCTTGAACTTGTCGAAAACCTTTCGCGACAAGTCGAGCTTTGTAGACAGTGATATTACCATCAGCATCTGTCTTCCTCTTAAAAATCCATTTATTCTCAATGGCTTGCTGATCATCGGGCAAGTCCACCAAAGTCCACACTTTGTTCTCATACATGGATCCTATCTCAGATTTCATGGCCTCAAGCCATTTGTCGGAATCCGGGCTCATCATAGCTTCTTCATAGTTCGTAGGTTCGCCGTTGTCTAACAACATAACTTTCAGAACAGGATTACCGTACCACTCTGGTGCGGAACGTACTCTGTCGACCTATGAAGTTCAGTAGTAACTTGATCTGAAGTTTCATGATCTTTATCATTATCTTCCTCTCTTATTGGTGTAGGCATCACGGGAACGGTTTTCTCTGATGAGCTACTTTCCAATTCAAGAGAAGGTACAATTACCTCATCAAGTTATACTTTCCTCCCACTCACTTCTTTTGAGAGAAACTCCTTCTCTAGAAAGGACCCATTCTTCGCAACAAAGATCTTGCCTTCGGATCTGTGGTAGAAGGTGTACCCAATTGTTTCTTTAGGGTATCCTATAAAGATGCACTTCTCTGCTTTGGGTTCGAGCTTATCAGGTTGAAGCTTTTTCACATAAGCATCGCATCCCCAACTTTAAGAAACGACAGCTTAGGTTTCTTGCCAAACCATAGTTCATACGGTGTCGTCTCAACGGATTTAGACGGTGCCCTATTTAACGTGAATGCAGCTGTCTCTAATGCATAACCCCAAAACGATAGTGGCAAATCGGTAAGAGACATCATAGAATGCACCATATCCAATAAAGTACGGTTACGACGTTCGGACACACCATTACGCTGTGGTGTTTCAGGTGGCGTGAGTTGTGAAACAATTCCACATTTTCTTAAATGAAGGCCAAACTCGTAACTCAAATATTCGCCTCCGCGATCAGATCGTAGAAACTTTATTTTCTTGTTACGATGATTCTCTACTTCACTCTGAAATTCTTTGAACTTTTCAAATGTTTCAGACTTGTGTTTCATCAAGTAGATATACCCATATCTACTCAAATCATCTGTGAAGGTTAGAAAATAACGATACCCGCCGCGTGCTTCAACATTCATCGGACCGCATACATCGGTATGTATTATTTCCAACAAATCAGTATCTCGCTCCATTGTTCCGGAGAACGGAGTTTTAGTCATCTTGCCCATGAGGCATGGTTCGCAAGTATCAAATGATTCATAATCAAGAGATTCCAAAAGTCCATCCGCATGGAGTTTCTTCATGCGCTTTACACCAATATGACCTAAACGGCAGTGCCACAAGTATGTTGCACTATCATTATCAACTTTGCATCTTTTGGCATCAATATTATGAATATGTGTATTACTATGATCGAGATTCAACAAGAACAGACCATTCACAAAAGGTGCGTGACCATAAAAGATGTTACTCATATAAATAGAACAACCATTATTCTCTGACTTAAATGAATAACCGTCTCGCAATAAACAAGATCCAGATATAATTTTCATGCTCAACGCTGGCACCAAATAACAATTATTGAGGTCTAAAACTAATCCCGAAGGTAGATGTAGAGGTAGCGTGTCGACGGCGATCACATCAACCTTGGAACCATTCCCGATGCGCATCGTCACCTCGTCCTTAGCCAATCTTTGCTTATTCCGTAGCTCCTATTTCGAGTTACAAATATGAGCAACCGAACCAGTATCAAATACCCAGGCGCTACTGCGAGCATTAGTAAGGAACACATCAATAACATGTATATCAAATATACCTTTGCTCACTTTGCCATCCTTCTTATCCGCCAAATACTTGGGGCAGTTCCGCTTCCAGTGACCAGTCTCTTTGCAGTAGAAGCACTCAGTTTCAGGCTTGGGTCCAGCTTTGGGTTTCTTCGTGGGAGCGGCAACTTGCTTGCCGTTCTTCTTGAAGTTCCCCTTCTTTCCCTTGCCCTTTTTCTTGAAACTAGTGGTCTTGTTAACCATCAACACTTGATGCTCCTTCTTGATTTCTACCTCCGCCGATTTCAGCATCGCGAAGAGCCCGGGAATTGTCTTCTCCATCCCTTGCATATTATAGTTCATCACGAAGCCTTTATAGCTTGGTGGCAGTGACTGAAGAACTCTGTCAATAACACTCTCAACCGGAAGATCAATTCCCAGCTGAGTCAAGTGGTTGTGGTACCCAGACATTCTGAGTATGTGTTCACTGACAGAACTATTCTCCTCCATCTTACAGCTGAAGAACTTGTTGGAGACTTCATATCTCTCAACCCGGGCATTAGCTTAAAATATCAATTTCAGCTCTTGGAACATCTCATATGCTCCGTGGCGTTCAAAACGCTTTTGTAGTCCCGGTTCTAAGCCGTAGAGCATGGCACACTGAACTATCGAGTAGTCATCAGATCGAGCCTGCCAGGCGTTTCACAACGTCTGCAGCAGCTCCTGCAGCAGGTCCATCACCTAGCGGTGCATCAAGGACATAATTCTTCTGTGCAGCAATGAGGATAATCCTCAAGTTACGGACCCAGTCCGTGTAGTTGCTACCATCATCTTTCAACTTAGCTTTCTCTAGGAATGCATTAAAATTCAATGGAACAGTAGCACGGGCCATTTATCTACAACATAGATATGCAAAGAAACTATCAAGACTAAGTTCATGATAAATTAAGTTCAATTAATCAAATTACTAATGAACTCCCACTTAAATTAACATCCCTCAAGTTAACTAAGTGATACATGATCCAAATCAACTAGCCCATGTCCGATCATCACGTGAGATGGGATAGTAATCAATGGTGAACATCTCCATGTTGATCATATCTACTATATGACTCATGTTCGACCTTTCGGTCTCCAGTGTTCCGAGACCATGTTTGTACATGCTAGGCTCGTCAAGTTTAACCCAAGTATTCTGCTTGTGTAAAACTGGCTTACACTCGTTGTATGTGAACGTAGAATCTATCACACCCGATCATCACGAGGTGCTTCGAAACGACGAACTTTAGCAACGGTGCATACTTAGGGAGAACACTTTTATCTTGAAATTTACTGAAGGGATCATCTTATAATGCTACCGTCGTTCTAAGCAAAATAAGATGCATAAAGGATAAACATCACATGCAATCAAAATATGTGACATGATATGGCCATCATCATCTTGTGCTTTTGATCTCCATCTCCAAAGCACCGTCATGATCTCCATCGTCACCGGCTCGACACCTTGATCTCCATCGTTGTGTCGTGGTCGTCTCGCCACCTATTGCTTCTACAACTATTGCTAACGCATAGTGATAAAGTAAAGCAATTACATGGCGCTTGCATTTCATACAATAAAGAGACAACCATAAGGCTCCTGCCGGTTGCCGATAAATTACAAAACATGATCATATCATACAATAACGTATATCACATCATGTCTTGATCATATCACATCACAGCATACCCTACAAAAAACAAGTTAGACGTCCTCTACTTTGTTGTTGCAAGTTTTACGTGGCTGCTACGGGTTTCTAGCAAGAACCATTCTTACCTACGGAAAAAACAACCACAACGGTGAATTATCAAGTTTGTTGTTTTAACCTTCTTCAAAGACCGGCCATAGTCAAATTCGATTCAACTAAAGTAGGAGAAACAGACACCCGCCAGCCACCTTTATGCAAAACAAGTTGCATGTCTGTCGGTGGAACCAGTCTCATGTACGTGGACATGTAAGGTTGGTCCGGGTCGCTTCATCTTACAATACCGCCGAATCAAAATAAGACGTTGGTGGTAAGCAGTATGACGATCACCGCCCACAACTCTTTGTGTTCTACTCGTGCATATCATCTACGCATAGACCTGGCTCATGATGCCACAGTTGGGGAACGTTGCATGTAAAACAAAAATTTTCTACGCACACACAAGATCTATCCATGGAGATGCATAGCTACGAGAGGGGGAGTGTGTCTACGTACCCTCGTAGACCGTAAGCGGAAGCATTAGAACAACGCGGTTGATGTCGTCGAACAACTTCATGATCCAACCGACCGAGCACCGAACGCACGGCACCTCCGCGTTCAGCACACGTTCAGCTCAGTGACGTCCTCGACTTCTTGATCCAGCAAGACGGCGAGGGAGTGGATGAGTTCCGGCAGCACGACGGCGTGGTGACGGTGATGGTGATGCTATCTCCGTAGGGCTTCGCCCAAGCACTACGAAAATATGACCGAGGGACGGAACTGTGGAGGGGGGCGCCGCACACGGCTAAGACAATGTTGTGTCCTCTTTGGGGCGCCCCCTCTCCTCTATTTATATATGTGTAGGGACTTGGAGTAGAAGGAATAGTGCCACGTGAACAATAACCGTGAATAGTACACACGTGGACTTGGACTCCAAAGTCCAATCCTATTCCTACTAGGACTCTCCCTTTTTCCTTCCCTAGCTGCGTGGGCTTTTGAGGACTTGGTGCGCCTGGCCCAATAAGGCCAGGGCGCCTCCCCTTAGCCCATGCCCGCCCTTGGGACGTGGTGGACCCACTTGTGGACTTCCGGACCCCTCCGGAATCCTCCGGAACCTTCTGCAAGCTTCCCGGTACAATACCGAAAAAACTGCACCTTTTTCTGGAACCCAAAATATGACTTCCCATATATAAATCTTTACCTCTCGACCATTCCGAGACTCCTCGTGACGTCCGGGATCTCATCCGGGACTCCGAACAACATTCGGTTACCAATTCACATAACTCATATAACACTATATTGTCAACGAACGTTAAGCGTGCGGACCGTACGGGTTCGGGAATGATGTAGACATGACCGAGACGCCTCTCCGGTCAATAACAATTAGCGGAACCTGGATGCCCATATTGGTTCCTTCATATTCCACGAAGATCTTATCGGTCGAACCGCAATGACAACATACGTAATTCCCTTTGTCCGTCGGTATGTTACTTGCCCGAGATTCGATCGTCGGTATCTCCATACCTAGTTCAATCTCGTTACCGGCAAGTCTCTTTACTCGTTCCGTAATACATCATCCTGTAACTAACTCCTTAGTCACTTTGCTTGCAAGCTTCTTATGATGTGCATTACCGAGAGGGCCCAGAGATACCTCTCCGAAACACGGAGTGACAAATCCCAGTCTCGATCCATGCCAACTCAACGGACACCTTCGGAGATACTTGTAGAGCATCTGTATGATCACCCAGTTACGTTGTGACGTTTGATAGCACACAAGGTATTCCTCCGGTATCCGGGAGTTGCATGATCTCATAGTCTGAGGAACATGTATTTGAAATTCAAGAAAGCAGTAGCAATAAACAGAACAATCATATGCTAAGCTAACGGATGGGTCTTGTCCATCACATCATTCTCCTAATGACGTGATCCCGTTATCAAAATGACAACTCATGTCTATGGTTAGGAAACCTTAACCATCTTTGATCAACGAGCTAGTCTAGTAGAGGCTCACTAGGGACACGGTATTTGTTTATGTATTCACACATGTATTTAAGTTTTCGGTCAATACAATTCTAGCATGAATAATAAACCTTTATCATGAACAAGGAAATATAAAATAATAACAACTTTATTATTGCCTCTAGGGCATATTTCCATCACTTATAGTAGTGATTTGTTTTGTTATACTAACGAATCTCACGAAGGTTTTGTTGAGTTTTGTGTGATTGAAGTTTTCAAGTTTTGGGTGAGATCACGATGGATGAAGGAATAAGGAGTAGCAAAAGCCTAAGCTTGGGGATGCCCGAGGCACCCCAAGGTAATATTCTAGGAAGACTCAAGCGTCTAAGCTTGGGGATGCCCCGGAAGGCATCCCCTCTTTCTTCTACCAACCATCGGTAATTTTACTTGGAGCTATATTTTTATTCATCACATGATATGAGTCTTTGCTTGGAGCGTCCTATATTATATGAGTCTTTGCTTTGTTTGCTTTTTAGTTTGTCACAATCATCATTGCTGAACACACCTATCTTGAGAGAGCCACACGTTTATCATCATGATTTGTTAGAATACTCCATGTGCTTCACTTAAATTTTTTGAGCTAGGCAGTTGCTCTAGTGCTTCACTTAAATCTTTTTGAGTACGGTGGTGGCTAAATTTTGAAGAAATAAACTCTCATGCTTCACTTATATTATTTTGAGAGTTGATTAAAATTTTGAAGAAATGAATTCTCATGCTTCACTTATATTATTTTGAGAATTGACTAGATTAAAATTTTGAAGAAATGAATTCTCATGCTTCACTTATATTATTTTGAGAATTGTTATGATTGAAATTTTGAAGAAATATTTGCACTCTCATGCTTCACTTAAATCTTTTTGAGAGTTGATGAAAGTAACGGTAATTTGCATAGAAAGGGACATGACACGTATGTATCGTTGCTACTAAGGGTAAAAAGATGGGGTTTATTCATACGTGAGTTTATCTTGTCTACATCATGTCATCGTTCTTAAGGCATTACTCCGTTCTTTATTGGACTTAATTCACTAGATGCATGTTGGATAGCGGTCGATGTGTGAAGTAATAGTAGTAGATGCAGGCAGGAGTCGGTCTACTGATCTTGGACGTGATGCCTATATACATGATCATTGCCTTGGATATCGTCATGATTATTTGATTTTCTATCAATTGCCCAACAGTAATTTGTCTACCCACCGTATGCTATTTTCTCGAGAGAAGCCTCTAGTGAAAACTATGGCCCCCGGGTCTATCTAAATAATATTACTAAATCCTAAAAATATTGCTGCCATCTTTCTTTCTTTATTTTATTTTGTATTTTTGTTTCAATCTATCAATCTATCACATACAATTTAATCTTGCAATTTACCACCGAGAGATTGACAACCTCTCGTTTGCGTTGGGTGCAAGCATTTGTTGTTTGTGTGTGGGTACTGCTAACGAGGTGTTGTGTGATTCTCCTATTAGTTTGATAACCTTGGTTTCATAACTGAGGGAAATACTTATCTCTACTGTGCTGCATCATCCCTTCCTCTTCGGGGAAATACCAACGCAAGCTACAAGTAGCACCCGCCGACCAAGAGTAGTTCGGAGGCCCTAGGCAGGAGGCCTTCGCCTTTTCGATCAGTGTCGCTGTTATGCTAGCCTTCTTAGGGCAAACTTGACTAACTATGTCTGTACCCAGATAATATTTGTTTGTATGATTTATGTATTCGGGTCCTCGCGACCCCTAGTTTGTAATATGAAGATTTATGTTTAAATTTGTGTTTAGAGTTGTGTTGTGATATCTTCCCGTGAGTCTCTGATCTCGATCGTGCACGTTTGCGTGTATGATTAGTGCACGGTCGAGCATGGGCGCCACACGGTTACCCGAGGAATTCTCGGGAAGAGGAGCAGGCGACCGAAAGATTTGAAGAGGGCAAACACCAAAATAGATTAACGTTCGAATTCTATTTCTTTCGCAACCAAGGATGTTGGAGAGAAATTTTCTTTAGGTCAAGTTGCATACTTGTGATGGACAACATAGACTTGGAAGAGAGAGAACAGAAGGGAAACAGGGACCGAGACAAAACACTCAGCCAAGAAAGAGAAACACCGAACGATAGCTCTGAGTGAGTTGTACAACAGACAAAACACAAACACTGGGAGAGAACAAATAAGAAGAAACAGAACGAAACAAACAACACCAACAACAGTGAATCTCAGGGCATGAGATCTGCGAAACGAAACCCTGAGAAGGTTCCTGCAAGAAAGGTTAGTTCTTCTTCACAACCCACACTTGTGTGGGAGGTGATGACCTCAATTGTCTCGACTGAGCAGGGACCTTTTTCCTTCATTGTTCTCTATAGCTTACCTGTGTATCACGAGAGTAATCATAAGAATAAGCATTGAAATTGTTTCCCGAGACATGGGCATAGTGGTTCGAGGAAATACACATGTATTCCTTCTGACGAGTATTTAACCCATTTCTGTTGGAGGAAGAATTACTCTGTAGTGTAAGGTTAGCAGTGACAGATAGGTATTCAATCATTCATTTCTTTACCCAGATTTGCTTCTTGGGTGAGCTAGACCTGCAATTAGTACCGATATATCAAGCTAGTACCTTACCATTCTGTTGTTTGAAGAGTTTGTAGTTTGAATCATCAGATTCGTCATCATCAACAGAGATGGGGCACTCATATACTGACAAAAGAGCTGGTTCGAGGGTTTTGCTTTTAGCAAGAACCCAACTTGTTTGAGGATACTGCTCGGGTGTCCAGTAGGTTTCGTCAACATTGAGTTTCCTTTCGAAACCCAAGCCTTCCTTTGTGGGATTTTTGTGCAAAATTGATTTCTTGAGCACATCACACAAGGTTTGATGTCCTTTGAGGCTCTTCAACATGCCAGTCTCAAGTAGATTCCTTAACCTGAAATTTTCATCAGAGGTAGCAACTATTTCCTCGGGAGAGGGATTAGTGATATCATTCATAGTAGTTGCAACATTCTCGATGATAGTATTGAAAGTTTCAGCAGTGGAATCAGCATTGCTACGTTCCAAGCATTTTAGGCAAGGAGGCATAAAATCATCAAGAAGTTTTTCAGATTGCTCGGCGATGAGAGAATCCTTTTCTTTCACAAGTACGCCATAAGACTCTTTTAGTGACTCGAGTTCTTGATTCCTATTAAGGAGTTCATCTGATAAACTCTTGAAGTCAACTGCTAGAGAATTATATCGGTTGGAAAGATCATCAGCAGTTGAGGAGAGGGCATCACGCTCATCGGTCAACTCTTGATTTTTCTCCATCTCATCGACCAGTAATCCTTTGGATTTCCTTAGATTTTTCTCAAGTTTTTCAAGTTCATCTTGTTGAGATTTAGCAATCTTGACAAGTTTAGCATAGGCAATGTTGTCCAAAGAGAGTTCATTTCTAGACCTTCAATGTTTGGAAGATACCTGATCGTCCTTCGAGGTTTTTGCCATGAGGCAAAACGAGGTAGGTTCATCATCACTTGAAGCATTATCATCGGTGTCTGATTCGTCAGAGTGTTCAGATGATTCATATGCAATGAAGGCATTTTCTCCATCCAGGCCTCTATAGAACCTTTCAGTATCTGATTCTGATTGAGATGATCCATCTTCAGAAGATTCATCTTCGGAGTTCATAGTCATTCCAGCACATGTACTTGCTAGTTGTGACATTCTCTTCATGTTGGATTCGATAATGCCTTTTGCTTTTGCGCCAGTGACTGGTATCTTTGAGGAAGATGTAGATGATTCTTTCTTCTTTGTGAGCTTAGTATGACGGTCTTGGTCTATGAATCCAGTACATTGAAGAGCACGCCACCTTCTGCTTGGTCTAGTATTCGAGTCCCAACTAAGACAATCCGCAATGAAATGACCGAATTGTTTGCATTTGAAGCACTTCATTTCTTTCGGAGGTAATCTCCTCGAGACAGCAGATGATTCACGTTCGTCGTCATTGATGAGTTGCAGATTCTGCCTTCTGAGATTTTTTGAGACGTTCAGTGAGCATTTCAAGTTCTCTCATTATCGAGTGTTGATTTTCGACATCTTCTTCTTCTTGAGAACTGCCATAATTTGAGAGAATTTCTCCTTCACTCTCTGAAGAAGATTCTTGTTGTCCATTCTCAAGTTTCATCTTTTCTTCGTGAATGGTCAACAGCTTCGTGATTTCAACATAGTGAAGTTCTTCGAAATCAGGTCTCTGCTTGATTTCTTCTATGACTGCGTCAAATGTTGCATCAAGAGAACTGAGCAATGTTTGACTACATCCTTTTCGGTGATATCTTTCGCTCCCCGTTGATGCAGTCTCTCAACAATGTTGGTCAAGCAATCAGTGAGTTCCATGACACTTTCCTTTCGAAGGCTTTGAAAATGAGCGAACATGGCACGAAGCATATCAGTGTGAGTGTCGGTTCTTGCCATCTGGATCTCATGGACATTTTCAAGGGCATCCCAGATTTGCTTGGCTGTATCAAGGTGTCTGAACCGAATGAAGATGTCTCTGGAGATGCTATCACAGATGATATATTTTGCTTGAGCATTTAGCCGAATGTTGGCTTCATCTTCTGGAGTGGGTGTCTCTGGGTGTGGAATGGTGTATCTGTTTTCCACGATTTCCCATAGTTAAGCACTGATTGCTTGAATTCTGATTTTCAGTCTTCCTTGCCAGTATACATAATCATTTCCATCGAAGATAGGAAACCTTTCAGAGCGCGAGGATCTACCTGCATACGACATACTCAAAACTCCAAGGTTGTTAGACCTTTAATGAACAGAGACATGGAGAACCCGCTCTGATACCAATTGTTAGGACCGAGAGTATATCGACTGAAGGGGGGTGAATGGGAGATTCAAAAATTCTTAAATGTTTTGAACCAAACCCAATCACAGCAGCGGAAAAGACTAGGTGAAAAGAGAACTAATTGAGAATGTTACTGAGGAACAAATTTATCGAGATAGGAAGCTATGATAATTCTCACATAGTACAGAACAGGCTTAACTATCATGATGGTAATGCAGTACGTCACAGGTTGCAGCAGCATAAGAGAACTAGATACGTGCAACGAGATACAAGCTACTAAAAGAGATGAGAAGTAATACCAAGGGATATCTAAACGAGCAATAAAGGATATGAATATCAGGCACAAAAGATAAATGATCAATGAATACTATCAACAAAGAGCACGAGAAATAACTGCAGAAGGTAATGCAGATAAGTAAAAAGAACCGGTGGTGCTCGATGGCGATAGAAGGATTTGGTAGACCAGTTCGCCCTTCTGCCAAAGGACTACATCTGGTTGGAGGGACTTGTGATTGAACACAGCAGCAAACCTCATTCTCCTTCAACTCGAGGTTGATCAGACCCCAGTTGATTTCACTCGTGGTATATACTTATCGACGATCTCCAAACCTTCGACAGACTTCCTCGCGAACCACAATGACTCTTGGTTGCTGAAGATCTTGCTCGGTGAAGACAACAACTCTTCAATCACTCGAGCCGACACATATCCGTCTAGAGAGTGCGCAGCTCTCAAGAGTAATAGGTACAAGAACTCTAACTCAGAACTACTGTGCTGCTCAACCACTGTCTAAGTTTTGGTTCTTGGTTTTCTCTCGGTGGATTTTAAACTCAAATCTCCCGGAGAGGGGATGCTCAATCAATCTTCTCAAAAATCTTAAGCGGAGCAGCCAACGGACAACGTTGGAGCGGAGTGGCTATTTATAGCCGCAGCCTTCCCTGAAGGTAAATGACCAAATTGGACATGCGGGACAGCCAATGGCTGAACGACATGAGTCCAACAGTCGGAAATTGAGCACAATGGTAACATTCCTTGTGAAGCAAGAAATGCTAACTCCTCAGTCTGAAAGATATCTCCTGCAGTAACGAAGAGCAACGTCTTCTGCTGGCAGGTAATCATTCGAAGCATAAAGAGATTTCTCTCACTCTTTCATAGGTTTGGGCTAAGCATCACAACGGATCTAAGCTTCGAGAACCTATGCCCCTCTTAATAGTATGGAGGTCCTATGACTCAAAAAGATAAAGAACAATGAAAGTAAATGCACGTCTTCACTTCGTCTTCTTCACTTTGACTGTAGTCAATTTCTTCAGACGACTCCGAACATGTATTGCTTCACGTCAGCAACAATTTTATGGGGTCAACTCTTTCACTTCAATCTTCTCGCCTTCATGGCTTCAAAAGATATAGCTCAATCATCTCTGCGTCACTGATGTTCTTCGGTGAATTTCCTCGAACTTGACACCAAAGACAACATTCTCTTCGGTTCCGCATGGACTATTTCTCTCTTTGTGCACTAGCAAACAAATCAGTCCATGCCTGTTTCTGTCAACAATCTCCAAAACACAAGAGGGCAAATATTGCACCAACAATAGGTGGGAGTGTTGTATTTGTCCATGAACTCACATTAGTCGTAAAGAACTCATATGCTTGCTGTGAAAGTTTTATTAGCCCTCGAAGCAAAGTACTACTCGCATGCCCCTAGGGAGGAGGTTGGTAGGAGTTAACCATCGCGCACCCTCGATTTAGACAGCACTCAAGGATTTCAATCAGACATAAAAATGCTCAAACTTCCCTATGATGCCATGACGGACACTTAAATGAGTAGTACATAACAAGCTTTAATACCGATATTTTTACTAACCAATGATCATGAACTAATACCCTTTCATATTACGACATCAATATAATTAACTCATACGTTTCATATTTAGTGATCTACATGAAAGTTTTTATTATATCACTCTTATATACCTATCATTTTCAGACTAGTCTTATAACCCGTGCACATTACCACTTCCTATTTAGGACTCTCAAAAAGATTTAAGTGAAGCATGAGAGTGCAATAATTTCTATGAAATATATAACCACCGCCGTGCTCTAAGAATATAAGTGAAGCACAAGAGCAACTGCATAGCTCAAAACATATAAGTGAAGCTCATAGAGTATTCTAGAAAATCGTGATGAATGTGTGTCTCTCTCAAAAGGTGTGTCCAGCAAACAATGATTGTGGCAAACTAAAAAGCAAAACAAAACTATTGCACAAGATGCTTCAAGTAAAACTCATATCATGTGATGAATAAAAATATAGCTCCAAGTAACATACCGATGAATTGTGGACGAAAGAGGGGATGCCATCCGGGGCATCCCCAAGCTTAGACTCTTGGGTCTTCCTTGAATATTAACTTGGGGTGCCTTGTGCATCCCCAAGCTTAGGGTCTTGCTGCTCCTTATTCCTTTACTCATCGTGATCTCACCCAAAACTTGAAAACTTCAGCACACAAAACTCAACAGAAACTTCGTGAGATCCGTTAGTATAATAAATCAAATCATCCACTTTAGGTAATGTTATAAACTCATTCATAATTGTTCTTGCATAATACCTACTGTATTTCAACTTCTCCATGACTTATACCCCCCGATATAATCCATAGCATCATTAAAACAGCACACTATGCAATAAAAACAGAATCTATCTAAAACAGAACAGTACGTAATGACAGAATATTTATCCATACTTCTGTAACTCAAAAAAATCTGAAAAATTAGGAAAGCGTAAAAAAAATGTATCCCTATACTGTGTAAAAATTTCAGATTTGCCTGATGTTCCAGTAAGAAATGTAAAATCAAATACTGGGCACAAAACTTTCTGTTTTCAAACAACATCAATTATACTATCATTTAAATCATCCCAAAGGCATTACTTGGCACAAACACTAATTAAAAGATAAAAACACAATAATTACAGTAGCAATAATCATGTTTGCACACAAAAACATAAATGATAACTATTGGGTTGTCTCCCAACAAGCTCTTTCTTTATAGCCATTAAGATAGGCTTTGATATTTCAATGATGCTCACGTCAAAGATAAGATTGCTCCGAGGTAGGTTCTGCTGAGAGGTCAGGTCCGAAGACCAGATCGGAAGTCTGCCCCGGGATCGCGGCACCGGAAGGGTTTTAAAGCCGATCCGAGGTCCATCCCGAAAGGATTAGATCACCTCGGGCGTCCGCAACGTACTCCATGCTCCCGAACTTGATGACTTGATTTGGAGGGAAGTTTTCGATGCGGCCGGCCGAATCAGCGTGCAACACAAGGTTGCCGAAGGCGAAGAGTTGGTCGGGGACAAAGATTTCACCGCAACCAATACTGTCGTTGAACTGCAAGCGAGCCATCGATCTCAGGTGATCACACAACGAGCTCTCAATGAAAGCACCAATATCGGTGTCAAAACCGACAGATCTCGGGTAGGGGGCCCGAGCTGTGAGATCGAATCGATGGGTGAACAGGGGATGTAGGAAACGATGATTTACCCAGGTTCGGGCCCTCTCTAAGGAGGTAAAACCCTACGTCCTGCTCTTGTTTATATTGATGGATGTATCAAGGTACAGAGTTGATCTACCTCGAGATCGTAAGATGTGGTCTAAACCTAGGGGTATGATGAATGACTCTCTACGGACTAAACCCTATGGTTTATATAGACACCAGGGGTATCTAGGGTTACACATGGTCGGTTACGATTAAGGGAGTACATGCCGAATCTCGTATCCTTGGGGCACACGCCAAGTCTTTGGTGAGGCCCGATATGTCGGTTCTTCGAGTTGGAAGCTTCCGGAGTCTCTACTCTTTGACGGGCCCGTAGTTCGGCCCATGGATCAATCAGCTAGGATGGGACCCCCTAGTCCAGGACACCGTCAGGCGTTCCATACGGTGCAAGCGCCCGTATGAGCGCCCGTTTGGCGTGAATTCCGAGGCAGATCGTCCACCTGAACAACTTTTATTAAAGGGACCCCATCAAAATGTGAACAGAGCATCGGGAGCATCGAGCAGAAGGACGAGGACAGAAGCCGGAACCTCTTCTTCATCCACAAACCCTAGCCGCCACCATCTTCATCACCATAGCCATCTCCACCACCACCATAGTGCTCTTCCATCTCATTCATACTTGTAATCGTGCATCACACAAGGCATCCATTGTAAAACATATTGCAATCAATCTCAAGATGTGTTCTTCAATGTTTTCTTCCCGCGATCTGATCTCCATGTGTGAGTAGTTCGGTAAGGTATGGGTTGAGGTATAAGCCTTGCAACCCGAGGTATTTGTTGAGGGGATCAATGAAAGACTTTGATATAACATCCTGTATGTGTGAAATAAAATTATTCCGTGAAGATGTCTCTTGTCTTGTCCGTGATCTCCATCCCTGCAGGTACCCAGGATCATGGAGATCGAGCACTGGTGAGGCTAGGAGCAAGGATACCATGAAGTGTTATACCGAACACCGGTGACAGTAAGGTTCAGTAGGGTAACATGGATCATATCCTTGGGGAGAAATGAGGTATAGTCATTAAATGCCCAAAGCTCTTATCTGATTTCATTATCTTAATTATCGAGGCAACCCCGCGCGACGGATAGGGCCTGTGGTAGGACAACTGATTCTTGATGCAGAACTCGTGTCGGTCAAGATGTTTTTTGGACACATCCCCCACTTCGATCTGTAACAAGCACATCTCGATGGGTGACTTCCAACGCTCAAACTAGTATCTTATTTGATTCCATCACAAATACAAGGTTGTAAGCATAAGACCTCATACCCGTACCTCTTTTTATTATAAGTGTTTGAATCACTATTTGTTTGCTGATCCGGTCAAAAGCTGGATTTGACACTTTGGCAAAAACTTGCTAGAGACCATCGCTGCAAGGGAATCTTTCTCCCGTGGGTTCGATAACCCAGGGTCACCTATGGGGAAATAGGTGCGGGATACTCTTTTATGTTCCAATACCGGGTCAATAAAAAGGAGATATCAAATATTTACGTAGTTGTCGTTCGTAGCAGCCATTCATGCGAAAATAATTTGAAAATCGAGCGATGAATCAATTTAGAAACCAAACAATTAATAAATTAATTAGCTGGACAGTTAATTGCATATACAATTAATTAGGTCCATTTAAATAGGATTTTTTTCACACCGAATCAATTTGGAAACCGAGTCATTAATGCAATTAATTAATTAGGCAGACAGTTAATTATGCCTATAGATAATTAGAAGTAGGTATACTTTCCCAATTAGATAGATAGTTAATTATTTGTGTAATTAATTAATTAATTAAACAGGCAGTTAATCGCGCCAAATCAGTTTGAAAGCGCTCGCGGGAAAGGACGGTCAGCAGGCTCTCAGCGACATGGCCAAGCACGGTTGCCAACATGGACAACGGCCACCATGCGCTCACCAACATGGATGACGACCATGCTCTGGAGGATGTCCAGACACTGGCGGTTGCCGAAACGTTCGCGGGCGAGGACAGCATAACACTACATTGGCCAGGTGGTTCATGCTATAGTAGAAAGGAAGAGTGTTCCAAGAATAAGAAGGAAAAAATAACTAAAACGACCAAGTGGTCCATGGTGTTGGAGAAGGAAAGAGTGTTCCAGAAAATAAAGCGAAAAAAGAAAGGAAGAGTATTTTAGGAAATAAGTAGAAACGAGAACTAAAGCTGGCAAGGAAGGAGAAAGAAGAAGATGAGGCGCGAACGCACGGATGTTAGCGTGGTGCTGGTTGGCGCCAACGAAACGGGTTGGCAAAGCAGCTAGGAGTAGAAGATGTATGGGAGGACGAGGAAGAGAAGAACGACAAGTATCCCTTCTAGCAATGAATGGTGTATGGGCTAGAGGTGAAGCTTATTGGTGACTAGGAAGAACATGTTCAGGTTGCCACTCGCCTCCCACGTCAGTGTGCATTTGCAAAGTTGAATGGACCTTTGGGAATGATCTCTATAGTTATTTGTTGTTCTGTGGCAATAGTATGTGTTAGTTTAACCTATTCTATTATATTATAAAAAAAATTCATCCATGTTGCAATGCATAACAAAGGTGAGGTAGGCGTCATCCAGTTTAAAGGAGAGGGCTCAAGCGAGAAAAGTCCCGCTACGGCGGGAAACCGAGCAGGAGGGGGAGGGTCCGACGGGAAAAGGGAAGGGTGCATTGTGGGGTGGGGGTTTTGTGTTGGCCCCGCGTGTTGGAGATAACATGCCGGATAGCCCGGACAACCATATTTCTCCCCACATATGGTCTGGATTTGGGGGAATCCGGACTGTCCAGACGGTTGGATTTTGGGGAGCCTATTGGGCGCCCGTTTGATGTCCGAACACGCTCGGATGTATGAGGGAGAAAAAAGTTTTGACCTTGGAGACGACCTTAATCATTTGTTTGATTCATTTATATATGCATTATTGCCTGTAGCAACGCACGGGCGTTTACTAGTGGGAGTAACAGAGAAACCCACATCTGGTTGTGTCCGCGGGGAAACCCTTAACTAATCATAGTAATAACCGGCGTGTGGAAACTACGGTGGTGGCGTACGTGATATGGAGTCTACTTCTAGTAGAATATCCGTACAGGGAACGCCCACTTATGCACATGAATAATGGATTAGAGATATGATGATTCATTTTAGTAGTGATGACTCCTGAACCATTGAGAATCCTTTACTGCACAAGCACCGTCTCTACTAATTTAGTGACTTTTATTTCTTGTTTTTATCTTTCGTTCGTAGTCTAGATAAAACCCTCCGTTTATTCCATTTCCCTATCAACCGATAGATTCAACTATTTCCAAACTCCGGTTTGGATGCGTACGGAACTACGTCAGTGACAATGTAGTTTTGGGGTTAGTAGTGCCTTCCATTTGGCTCCATGCGGGTTTGACACATCACTTGTCACGAAAGTGCTACACCCTGTGCTCTTGCAGGACATTAATCTCACACCTCCGGCGAGCTCAGCCACCAGAGTCATGCCTCGTTGCGCGTACCACACCGAACCGTAGCGCTAGCACCACCAGCACCACCACACCCCCAACGAGCCTACCCCGTTTCTCCCTACCCACCCATAAACATCCTCGCCCAATCAGACCCACGAACACCACGCTCACCGGCGCGCTGCTGCAAGACCCGACGGTCGGTGCTTCAAGGCGACCCGCCATGATGCAAGCCTGGTTAATGACCTGCTTAAGGGAGGGCGTCCACTGACGTTGCAAGCCATGTGGCCGATGCGACGAGCGGGAGAGACGCGGCATTGCAAGCCGTATGTGGTGATGGTGCGTGGGTGCGACGTTGACGGTTCTGCGAGCCTTGCTACGGGTGTAGGTGGCGATGCTGCCAACTCATGCTATGGGTGTAGGTGGGGATGTTGCAAGGAGGGCGTGGATCACCAGTTATGATGCGAGCCCATGCTGCGTGCGGGGACGGACCTCGGATGATGCTGCGATCCCATGTTGTGAGCGTGGCGGATCTACGGTGATGCTGCAAGCCCATGCCGCAAGCCGGGTGGACCTCCGATGATGTTGCGAGCACAGAGTCGTGAACCTGCGCACTACTACGAAACAAACAGCGATGGTGCGAGCCGACAGAGGGATTGGTCGCCGCTGATGCAAGCGCGACCTCATATCACGGGTGAAAGTGGGGAATAGAACACACACAGGAGCTGAGAGGCGATGTGAGGAAGAACACGACATCACGATTGGATAGCCGGCGTCGACGCAATCGGACGACATGCGAGACGGCTGATTTTTCCTCCCCGTACAGCACTGGCGCCTAGCGCTGGAATTTTGGATTTTGATATTAATGTGGTTCGAGATCAGCAATTTTGTACTTTTATACTCTTTTTATTTACTCCATTTGAAAGAAATTTGGAGCATGTGGTGAGTTAGAATCCCCGCAAAACTAGCAAGTAGCAGCAACCGTCATAAGAAAAAGAACAAATAGTACTGCTAACTTGCGAGCCAAGTACCCCAGCCTTTCAAAATTCAAACTCTCCAACTATTTCCATATGCGTACTTGTGATACCGTGTAAAAAAACAAAAAACAAAAAAAAACTATTTCCATATGTACCCGTGCGATACCGTGTACATCCAGCTCAACAACCGTCATACTCCCAACTTTTCCTTTCGTGCCCCCGCCTGAGCACCTATAAAATCCCCCCACCTCGCCCGCACCCTCCCGTCCCCCTTTTCGAATCGAGCCCAACCGCATCGTGCGTGCGCACCCCCCACTCCCCCCTAGGGTTTCGAGGTTCTCCGACGATGTCGCTGCGGCCCAACGAGCGGGCCGAGGTGCGGCGCAGCCGCTACAAGGCGTCCGTCGACGCCGAGGACGGGCGGCGCCGGCGGGAGGATCAGATGGTGGAGATCCGGAAGAATCAGCGCGACGCAAACCTCCAAAAGAAGCGCCGCGACGGGTTCCCGGCCGGCGCCGCGTCCGCCGCCGGTGGCGCGCCGCAGATGGGCCACTCCTCGGCTCTCCAGCAGAAGGTACGCCCCCCGTCGCTCGTTTTCTCTCTCTCGATCTGGTCTGTTCGTCAGGGCTCGGGTTGGGGATTCTCGATCTGACTGCTTTGGATCTGTGTTCGCGTGCAGCTGGAGGGCTTGCCGGCGATGGTGCAGGCGGTTCTCTCGGACGACAACGCCGTGCAGCTCGAGGCCACCACCCAGTTCCGGAAGCTGCTCTCCATCGGTGAGACTTGAATTTACATCTGCTGATGTCTCTGGAGAATAATTTTTGCCCTAGTTGAAGGGATGAAATTAGGATGGTTTTGGGCGAAATCGTGGATTAATAACGCGAGAGGTCCGCCAGTTCTAGATTTGCTCGTGGCTAAACCAGGAGTATAGGTCTTAGTTTACTTACGTATTAGGTGGGGCCAAAACCAATTACTTGTCCCCATGTTATTTTCTGAGATTTAAAATTCACTAAATATGTCAATTCCAATCATCGTTTGGATGCTCCTGCACCGTATCAAATGTTACTACTTCTCATAGTGTTCGATTTAACTGTTATCTTTTTAAATCAATTTTCTGCCGATCTTCTGAGTTAACTGTTTGTCGATCTAGGTAACCTTGTTTCAATAATGTGATCCTGCAATGCTTATGACAATAATAATTAGGGAAACAATGGATGCTTGTATTTTGGCGTACACCATTTGTTAAACATTCAACACTGATTAATTTATGATCAGTTCATGCATTTTTTTGAGGAAAAGTCGTACCTGCTTCTAATTCAAAATTGTGATGGGTTCGCTTGCTGATATGTTGCTCAATGTTTGTAGAGCGAAGCCCTCCAATTGAGGAAGTGATCAACACAGGTGTGGTGCCTCGCTTCATTGAGTTCCTCACACGGGAGGACTATCCCCAACTCCAGGTGAGAAAACAACCCCAATGATAAAGTTATGTTAATTTGATTGTAGTTGCATTTAATCACTCAAAGTGGCACACATTTACCTAATTTTTTCTGTTACAGTTTGAGGCTGCATGGGCGCTCACCAACATCGCGTCAGGCACATCAGACAACACCAAAGTGGTGGTTGAGTACGGTGCTGTGCCCATCTTTGTCAAGCTACTCAGCTCTCCTAGTGAGGATGTCCGCGAACAGGCATGAGAACAACTCAGAAGAATTTTTTCTTTCAGAGGCTTTGCGGCATGATGCTAATGTTGTATGTTTCATATTTGTATTTTCAGGCTGTTTGGGCTCTGGGGAATGTTGCTGGTGACTCTCCAAAGTGCCGTGACCTTGTGCTTGGAAGTGGTGGACTGTTCCCTTTGTTGCAGCAGCTCAATGAGCATGCCAAGCTCTCGATGCTCAGGAATGCCACATGGACACTCTCCAACTTCTGCCGTGGGAAACCACAGCCAAACTTTGAACAGGTTTAATTCTGGGAAGTTGTCTCATTGATTGAACTTGCTGTAAAAAATGATGCTTATGAGTTGATCTGTGTGCGCTGGCAGGTCAAACCGGCTCTCTCAGCACTGCAGCGCCTTATCCACTCTCAGGACGAGGAGGTGCTCACTGATGCCTGCTGGGCTCTCTCGTACCTGTCTGATGGAACTAATGACAAGATCCAATCTGTGATTGAATCCGGTGTTTTTCCTCGGCTTGTGGAGCTTCTCTTGTAAGAACATTTTTCATGTTCATCTTTTCCCTCAGCTACACATGGTTGATGTGCTAACTCCTATTATTTGATTTAGGCACCCTTCGGCTTCTGTTCTCATTCCAGCTCTGCGCACGGTGGGTAACATTGTCACTGGTGATGATTTGCAGACTCAGGTAAGCTCATTTGAGTGCTGTTTTCTTTTTTATATATGAACTGCTGTTACTTCAATGATTAAAGCTGTAATTCCTGGTTGTCCATGTGGTAGTTAGTAGTACCTTGAGTATTTAACTGTGTGTGCTCATGTCTATAATTTTTAAAATAACTTACAGCTTGTAAAAGTGATAAAATAACTTGACAGCTACTATATTCTACAATGTTCGTTTACGTTGGGGCTTATTTAGCTATGTTGGTTGTTGAATGGCAGTGCTGGTTCATGGAATGTATGATTCTTAGATGTGTTTTGTGAATAGCAGCTCATTTATTTAGCTTTTTTGGTCCCTCTCTTTTCATAATTTTGAGGAGCTGTTTCACGATTCTTTTCCTGCTGTGTATAATCAACTAAAACTGCCAAGCTGTTAAAAAAAAACTGGCAAGCTGGATTGTCATCTGGCTTCTGTTACTTCAATTATATTTGGTTCTAGTGTCCCCACTGCTGGCAATGTATGGCAACTGTATTAAATGCTTGTTGCCATGACATGGTAGATGAATGTGCTATTGGTATTTATCTCTGTCCAATGCTTAGTTATTTGATGTACTTAATTTTTACATAGTGCAGCATTGTGCTGGCAATTTATATCATTTGAATACATAGCTGTTCACATGCATTAGTGAACTAGGTTCGTAGTACCATATCTGTGTTTGCACTTTCACTTTACCTGATATCTTGTTTGTTCTCTGTTTGTCTTTAATAATTTATCTCTTAACGCAGTGTGTCATTGATCACCAAGCGCTTCCCTGTCTCTTGAACCTCTTGACTACCAATCACAAGAAAAGCATCAAGAAAGAAGCATGCTGGACAATCTCAAACATCACAGCTGGTAACCGGGACCAGATTCAGGTTTGTGCTCTCTGTGTTATCAGTTTGTATAGTGATATTCTCTCAAAAGAAAAGGCACCGGCTTGTATTGCTTAGCACAAATTCCATAATCCTGTACATTCAACCTTGTTTTGAGAACCAGTTTCTCTTTTACATTGTCATCTAGATAAATTAGCAAGGGATCCATTGTTAATGTTCATGCTTATGTTGTTCTCTTTATAGAGCATACCACTGTTCTAATTTTTTTGTTTGTCTCTAGGCTGTTATCCAGGCAAACATTATTGGTCCTCTGGTCCATCTCCTGCAAGGTGCTGAATTTGACATTAAGAAGGAGGCAGCTTGGGCAATTTCAAATGCCACTTCTGGTGGAACACATGATCAGATTAAGTATGTGAACCTCTGTTTTTTTTTTTGCTTTGTTATTGTTATTAGTACATATTTTCATGCTGATATTCTGATATCATTTGCATCTGCATGAAATGTTGAGCAGGTACCTTGTTGCCCAGGGTTGCATCAAGCCGCTCTGTGATCTGCTCATTTGCCCGGATCCCAGAATTGTAACAGTTTGCTTGGAAGGTCTTGAGAACATCCTGAAGGTTGGGGAGGCAGAAAAGAACCTTGGGGCAGGGGATGTCAACAACTATGCGCAGATGATTGATGATGCTGAGGGACTGGAAAAGATTGAGAACCTTCAGAGCCATGACAACACAGAAATATATGAGAAGGCAGTGAAGATGCTCGAGTCCTACTGGTTAGAGGAGGAAGATGAGGTCATGCCCTCGGGTGATAACGCCCAGAATGGCTTCAACTTTGGAAGTCAGCAGAACTCGGTTCCATCGGGTGGGTTCAACTTTGGCTGACGGTATGATATTTCTCTTGAGCCATTCAAACAAATTTAATGGTATATGTGTTGCATAGGGTCGGTCATGGTGGTGTGGTCGGATTCTGATGTTACATTATTCATGCAGATACCCGGTTGGACGTGTACCTTAGCTACTTGCTTGGGACTAGTCAGATTTGAGGGAGGTCTTTTGTCATTCGAGTCATTGTTGGGTCTTGTCGGTCTGGTCTCAAGCAGTCGTCAAGTCAGTCTAAGCAGGGTCAGTCCTTGGGCTGCATCGTCGGTGGTGCAGCTTGGTCAATTGTCAGTCTTCAAGGTCAACCGGTCGGATCATTTGGGTTCTGCCTCACCAGAGGACGTCCAGAGCCGCATGTGTTGTCGGGAGAGTCGGGTTTTGCCTCCTATATAGCTTGAACCAAAATTATATTGATATATCTGTGCGAGGTAAAAAGAACCTTGAAAGATAGGGTTTTCACGGTTGTCGGTTTTGTCGGTTTCTGTGCTGTATTAACTTGTCGAAAGAGTATTGAGCACACCTTATAAACATCAATAGCAACTGGGTTTTGGGAGTCCCATGCTGGTCTATTCGTTGGTTTGTTGTATGTTCCACAGGTTTTGTCGTGTCAAGTCGTTTCCACACCCTGTTTGGAGATTGTTCTACGTCTGTAGCGAAAGAGTAGTTGTATCACCTATTGTGGTGATGAGTTTGAGTATATGGTTGGAGAACAGGGATTAAGTTGGTTCCCAATTTTACTGCGGAACCTGGTTTAGTGTGTATGATTATGGTCATGGAACATAGACGCAAAAGAAGGAAATTCTTGGTTACATTTGCCCATGGTCCTGTTGTTTTTTTGCACTTCTTTATGTTATTTCTTTTGAAGGTCTATGAAGCAAATTTTTGTTTTGACCTTTGATGATTGTTTCTGGTCGTGGCTTATTCAATCATTGCATCTCACCTGTATCCAATCAATCACGGATTGGCGGCCATGTGTGGATGGAGGTCGCTCCGCTGGATCCGATCGGTATCATACGTCATCTATACGTCATCCGCCACCTCTCCCACAGTCAGCGACTGCTAAACCCCCTTACGATTTGAGCCAACTCCCTCCTCACCAGTCTCCCAAGATGCCAGTCCCATGGCGTGCAATTGAGCTTTCGCCTGATGCCGTCCTGGTGGCGACAAGACTGGGTTTTGGCGGGAGCAGCTAGGCACCTAATTCTAATCAGCTCTCTGGGGTCCTTGTAGTACTTCTGAAACTAATTAACCGTGTTAAATCCGCCGGCTCTTTTCACTAGAACTCAGCGAAACCCGTACGCCTGGTCATGCGGCTCTTGCAATGAGGGAGTTCCTACGCTACCGATTAACGTTACAATGGGCTAACCAAACAATTTCCTTTTTTAGTTGATACCGTTTACAGGACCCAAAATTACGTTTGTGTTTCCTTTCTATGCAGAAAGATTTCTGTTTGGGTAGTGTGCACAAGTTGCAAATCTCTCAGAAGAAAATTCTCTTAAATTTGTCTGATTTCTCTTGTTCTGCGAATGTGAACCCTGCGATGACTGTAAGAGGATCAGCGTTTGTTGAACAGATAAAATGGTGTAACACTGCATAATTCATCATAAAACATCATCGTTTGTTGTCACCACCGTCACTGTCCTGGGCAATCGCCACAACAATCCGCGAGTTCCTCCGCCTAGATGGGAAAATATCAGGTGCTCTCATCTTTGGGGTGCTTCCCATTCTCCAACTTCAATTTTTTTAAATGTTTCAAAAATTTCAGAAAAAAATGTGAATGCTCACAAGGAATGTGACTCAACCCCTAAAAATTTCAGGTCCAAACTCGAAATGTGTCAAAAGTTGTTTTTGTCTTTTTTATGACACTATTCATTTCACATTTCATTTCTCAATTTTCGTTTAGATGGATCTGAAATTTTTAGGACTTGTAGTTACATTTCTTCTGAACATTCATAAATTTTTTTAGAATTTTTTTTTTTTGAAGTTGGAGTATGGGGAGCACCGCAAGGATAGGAGCACCTGATATTTCCCCCCGCCTAGATCTTCCCAGTTCATCAACTCCTTTGAGTTGGATGCTGATGACTGGCTTCATGGCGTCAAGCGGTCGCTGCACGCTCCACACCGTCACCTTTGAGCAGGCCTTCCGAGCTTACCCTTATCCAGAGCTTCTGATCGAGCAGAAGAAGGCAGTTCCTCAACCTTACCCAGGGCAAGCAGTCTGAGTACAACCGAGAATACATAAGCTGCGTATTTGGTTGCCTGCATATAGCCCAATTAGGTCCGTGCGGTGCGAAAGTGGTCTGTTTGGTAGCCCACATTAACTGTTTGGCCATCTTAAAGCACCCCCGCTAGCGGTTTCCCTTAGCCAGGCTCGGACGATGCAGGGTAGGGGACCACGGCGCCGAGCTTGCGCGCGTCTTTGAAAAAGCAGAGGGAGGAATCTATGAGAATGCCTAAAGATGGGAATAAAATTTTCATTATATTATGACACTTATATTCAATAATCAAATACAATGCATAACATGTATTTTTCGTTTTAGTTCATAGATTATCAATTCAAATATTCATGATTGGTACAATCAAACCTCTCAAAATATATTGCAACCTATTCCCGCAACAACGTGAGGGGTATCATCTAGTTAAAACAATTAACACGTACTAACACCACCCATTAATAGCAAATAAATATTAAAATAATCTCTATATGGCATATTATGAATTTTATCTGTTTCATAGATTTCGGAATATTATGTTATTTGCAATAACACGCGGGGTATCATCTAGTTAAAACAATTAACACGTACTAACACCACCCACTAATAGCAAATAAATATTCAAATAATCTCTATATGGCATATTCTGAATTTTATTTGTTTCATATATTTCAGAATTTTATTTCATTTCAAAATTTTAAAGTATTAATATTTCCCTTAGAATATTTTTAACCGAATCTGTGAGAATGAAATTTTCAAATATGTGTTAATTCTTCACACCCTAAAAATCTTCATGATAAAGTTTAAGGGTGATCATGTCATCGCAATATTTGGCTATGATTCGATCATGATAATATATGCATTGGAAATTAAGATGACCAGCTCATTGCAAAATTCATATGTAATGGGATGAAGAGCACACTTTTTTAGCATAATCATCTAAATTCTCAAGCCACACTCTAGTTCTACCATGTCTATGCTTCTTGCAATATCTGTCATTCCTAATTTGCGTTCTTTCACAAGGTCTATGTTCTCCACAAAAATTGACATGCTTATAACCTTTTCCTTAGAAATTTATCATGACTAGCGCAACCATCATTAGCATTAATGACATTCATGAAAAGCATACTAATAACATTTAATCACCTCTTTAAATTCTTCCTTGAATACATCTTCATTTTTTTTGTTCAAATTCAATGTTTTCATGATAAACTTTGTAAAGATAACCAAGTGCACTCATCTTCATTTTGTTTTTCTTTAATAAACCAAGCTAGTGAAATAAAAACAAGAAACTAAAAGACAAAATTGCAAGATCTAAACAAGATACATTCAAACACTTACCTCCCCGACAACGACGCCAGAAAGAGCTTGATGTTTACCACACAAATTTATTCTTGTAGACTTTGTTGGGCCTCTAAGCGTAGAGTTTTGTAGGACAACAACAAAATTTTCAAAGTGGATGACCTAAGTTTTATCAATCCGCAGGAGGTGTAGGATGAAGGTGGTCTCTCTGAAACAACCCTGCAATCAAATACAAATAGTCTCTTGTGTCCCCAATGCCTTCACCGGCGCCACTTATGCCTTCACTGGCGCCACTTATGAGCCAAGGCCAACTTCAGCACTCAGCGCGCGCCTACTCCAACATTCGCTCCAAGGAACCCTGGAGGGCAGCCAAGCCGCCTCGCCCAACATCGACTTAAACGATGGTTCACGTACGTCCTCCGAGACGTGCTCGTCTGAACCACGTAATTGCTGAAGAAGCCTAGGAGGCAATAGACGTCGTGCTTGGTACTCTGGTCCATAGATCTCAATCACGACTTGCGTGTATCTTCGAATGGCCTCTAGGATTGTATCCTAGGATTGTATCTTCCACAATGCGGAAATAGTCATCAATGTCGTCGACCGAACATCTATAGGCAAGCACTCGAACATCCACGACACACTTCATCAACAGGATCACACTTATTTCTCCCGATGCACTCCTCCTCAGTTTAAACCCTGAATCATGCTCCACAATAAATTTTGCAATGGTGTTGAAGAGACTTCGCTCCATCCAAAGTCGCCGCCGAAAATACTTCTTCGAATAAGTTGAATTGGGCGCAAAGTAATCATTCATAAGCTTGGCATAACCCACTGCTCTACCCCAATCGATGTACAAGCGACCGAACTATGATCCTAGTCTCGGTCGCCGAAGGTCCTCCTGAACAATCACGACAATGGCCATTTCAAAATCATCATCGTTTTCTTCCTCCTCCTCGGATGAAGAGTCATCGAATAACATCTTCCTTAACCTCTTCATCTACACTATACAATATTCCTTGTTGAATTTATGATTGCAAAAAACAGTAAGAACAATGAAAAAGCAAAAAAAAAAAACTTGCCCATGCAATTCGTCGAACACTATGCGGGCGGAGGAGGTGAGAGCCTCTGCCGGCGACGTTGAGGCGACGCAGAGGCTATGGGTGGACATCGGGGTTGTGGGATGGTCTCTAGGCTCTGAGGATGAATAATCTCCTCCAAGCCGTGCTCGCCGGTGGCTGACTAAGCTCGCCGTGGTCGAACTCCGGCTTTCGGAATTCGCCGGTGCGGGCACATCTGGCGCCGCCTAGCTCCTCCGTGGGTGCACAAAACCAAGCTCGAGGGTGGCCTTTTTCGTTAATGAGAGCGCGATGGCGACATGGAAGATATGTGGCGATTCCGGCAGTGGCGTCACCGACAAGCGAATCTAACTTGGCCCGAGAGGACGGCAGGGTGTCGACGAGCGTGCAAAGTGGTCGGTAGGGAAAAGGAAAGTGACAAAGTCCGCGTTGGGGTGAAGGGCGTTGAGCAATATGGAAGCATCACACGAGAGGAATTTTTGTTGAGAACTTGTTGCGGCCGCTCAAATTTGAGAGCCGACGGAGGGTTCTCCTCAATTTTTTGAGGAGTTAAAAGCTAGGTGCAGCTTAACTCCTAAAAACAAAATCTTTTGAGGAGTTAAGTACTTTTAGGGGTTCGGCTAGCGACACTCTTAAAGCTTCTCAAAGCATCTCTAGCCGTTCTTCTAAAATCTATTACTTTGTAATAGCTGAAAATATAGGAGCGAGAGATATCTAACACTTCTCCTATAACCTTTTAATAACTATATAATACAAAAAATATATGTCAAACTTTTTGCCCGTTGTTCCTATACTGGAGCAGCAAGTTTTACTCCCCCCTTTCCCTCTAAAAAGAGGCCGGAGGAAGTTTCCTTCCCTAACCCCTACCTTCGCTGTTGTTGACTTCTTTGGCCACGTCGTCCTGGCCCATTCCTTGCCACACTACCGCCTATCACCCCCCGCCCCCTCGACCTGAGGAGCTTCACGCCGTGCAACCTCTCGCCCCCCCCTTCTCTAGGTAGTGCGCCCTCTGGTCGGCAACGCATGCATGGGTTCAACGAAATGGCCAAATGCCATTATTTTTTATTTCCACTGTTCTTTTCATTTTCTCTGCAATAATGTGAGAAATATCTTCGATGTGGATTTTTAGGCAAAAATAATTTGTGAATTAGCAAAAGAAACTTCTTTTTTGGAATATTTAGGGGTAGGTCTAAGTCCAAGCCTCTCAACCCCCTTCAAACTTTTTTTAGAAATAAAAGAGTTAAGTTTTACTCCACTAGTTAGTCAAAAGAGAAAGAGTTCAAGTTTTAGAGAACGGGCTATGACAGTAACCGAAGAGTGAGCAAGACGCGTCGCCGTAGCGCGGACTCAGACAAACTCTAGTGCATTCCTTTCCACGGCAGACTTCTCAAGTTGACTAGAGCTTGTATTAAGCCATACATGCGCATCAGACTAAACAAAAGCTCCCCGGCGAATCTTTTGCCGGGACAACGACACCAGGGAGAGGGAGGCGTGCTCTGCTTTCGGCCTCGCCTTTCCGTTCGCTCTTTCCCCTGTTTTGTTATGGTTTCGTTGTTATTTTTTCCATTTAAAGGTTGGTGCCCGGCCTAACCACGAAACTAAGCTTGTGTTTTATGCTTAGGCCTTTTGCTCTGGGGTTGATGGGTGGATGCCTTGGCTGTGCCATGGAGGGTTGCCCGTAAAGGCAGGGGACAGGATGATTGGGTGGAAGAAGAAACTTCCCTTGCTCTGTTCTGTCCCTTTTCCGTCTGGATTGCTCTTGCTAGTTACGACACTGACTGCTTCCAGTGTGGTAGTACCACATTGCT
Organism: Elymus sibiricus; assembly: GCA_039707655.1. Taxonomy (NCBI): domain Eukaryota; kingdom Viridiplantae; phylum Streptophyta; class Magnoliopsida; order Poales; family Poaceae; genus Elymus; species Elymus sibiricus. Next base: position 107,636,748 of record CM077664.1, on the reverse strand, counting down.
TTTCATTGTGATAAACTGGAATACATTATGCAGGAATCATGTAGGAGCACATTAGAAGTGCACGCTTGAATCTTGGAGTGATCAGGGAAGCGGGGCAATTGTACCGTTTACTGAGGATCTAGGACATGGTTGCTTTAACTTCTATATAGATTGCTAGTACTTGAATGGCTAAAGTAGTACCTACTTTGCAGTGAAGATTTTGCACTTTCTCCTTCTTTATTAGTCCAAGTAAAGAAACATCCTTCTATTCAGCTGTTTCTGTTTCCAAACTCCAAAGCAACTCCTCCTGGCAGGGCCTCTTTTGCCTTGCTGCCTAGTTCCCTCCGTCTATTCAGCCCTATGTTTGACACCTCTTTCGTGTTGGTTGGTGTTTATGCTTCCTGTCCTTTACATAACATGTTTGCGCTGGTCTTGTCTAATCACTACTCTGTTTTTTGTTAGGGAATTTTTCTCTTTGTTTGTGTAGTGTATGGATCATGTCGGCCCAGTGGGAACCAGGGTACCACGGCCCGTCTGCCTCTGGCCCAGAGGACCGCGCTCGGGCAGGCCTGTGAGGGTGGCCTTGCCTCAGCCGCTCCGGAGGGAGCCGTCTCGCGAGGGGCGAGCCTCGCGAGGCCCCTCCCCGCCAGGCCCTGCCGAGGCCGCCAAGCACCAGGTTCCCTTGCGAGGCTCCCCTCGCGAGGCCTTCTCACAAAGCAAGTCGTACGGCGCGAGCCGCGGGGCTCCGCGCCCAGCACATGGGTGACGTCCCGCTGTCAGGATAAGGATAGCGGGGCGCGACCAAGCCCAGCTTCCATTCTGGTGATAAGGGAGCAGCGGCGTCTGCCTCCCCCAAAGCAAGTCCCAAAGGCTTTCCTCTTTGGTGATAGAAGATCAGGACGGATCAGCGCGCCAGGACGGAGGTCATCGCCAAGCCCACCAGCGCATCACAAGGAGCTGCTTTAGCAGACGGAGACCACCTTTAGTCAGGATAAGCCTGCGCTCTTGTCCCCCTTTTGAATTGCCGCCCTGTGGAAACCCTTTCCCGCTCATATTTTCGGGGAAGAGGACCAAGGCACTACAAAAGGGGCAGGACTGCTTCGATGTAAGGGGATCGGCTCATTCTCCCCCACACCTCATGTACTCGGAGCCACAAGCTCTCCATACAGAGCAATCCAACGCAGGCAGGAGTAGGGTATTACACCGCACGGTGGCCCGAACCTGGGTAGCTCGCGCGTCCCCTTCGTGTCCGGTGAGAGCCAGTGAGTCCGCCGTCCTCCCACCGTAGAGGCCGTCATGTCGTAGGTTGCCAAGCTAAGCCCCCCAGAGTTCGAATCCTAAGTTCTTGGAGAAGTTTCTTGGACGCAGATCCTAGACTCCGACATTTGGCGCGCCAGGTAGGGGGGCTTGCCGTCTTCGCGCCTTCGACCTCGACGCCAGCATCGACATGGACTCCGCCGCCGCTCGCCGGGAACGCGCTGCGCGCCGCGCCGCCGTCAGGGTCCCCGCGGCACCCGCCGCCCGCGGTGCCCCTGGGCGGCGCCCTCGAGTCGCCACCGAGCCCGTTGGGGAGCGGGTGGCCTCTTCCGCCCACCCGTCGGTGAACGAGCAGGCGCACGACCCCTCCGCCGCCACATCCTCGCTCGCGTGTCGCGATCCCCCCGTTCCGCGTGCCGCGCTGCTCATGGCGCAGGAGCTGCTGCGCTACCGCCCCATCGAGGACGCCTACGACGCCTAGCTTGGGCGCATCACCGAGCTCGTCGACGCCGCGCGCGATGGCCAGGAGCCCTCCCGCTCCCCGCCTGTCCCGCCGTCCCGCGTGGACCGGGCCGGGCACGACGCGCCTCCTCCTGCTCCTCCGGACCGCGACGTGGCCGAGCGCCGCCCCGCCGCGCGCGCCCCGGAGCCGTCACGCGGCTCGCTCGCGTCGGGCGGCGACGGCGACAGCTGCCAGATCGTCCATCACGTGCCCCCGGACGCGCGCGTGGCCCTCGAGAGAGCGCGCAACCGCCAGGACCGCGTCCTCCATGACGTCGCCATGGCTGGGCGTCAGAACCGCGCAGCCCTCGACGGCGGAGCCGTCACCAACGGGGGCTACCTGGCCCTCGCCCCCGAGCTACGTCGCGTGGTGTGGCCCGACAAGTTCAAGCCAGAGCTCCCCCAGCGCTACGACGGCACCGCAAACCCCATGGAGTTCCTCCTGCTCTACACCATCAGCATCCAGGACGCGAGGGGGGACGATCGGGTCATGGCGAACTGGTTCCCCATGGCCCTCAAGGACACTGCGCGCTCGTGGCTCATGAACCTCCCCGAGGCATCCATCTCTTCGTGAGAGGACCCGTGCAAGCAGTTCGTCGCCAACTTCAAGGGCATGAGCGACCGCGCCCTCACGATCAACAACCCGCGGAACGTGCGCCAGCGCCCTGGCGAGCCCCTTCGTAAGTTCATCCAGCGCTTCAGCCAGGTGCGCCACAAGATCCCGAAGGCCTCCGACGCCGCGATCGTCTCTGCCTTCACCAGTGGTGTCACGGACGTGAAGATGCGCGAGAAGCTCTCAGTCAGGGACGAGCTTGACTCTGCAGCAGAGCTATTCGTCCTCACCGACCGCTGCGCCAAGGCCGAAGAGGGGCGCCTCTTCCTCCACAACGACGCTGACGCTAAGCCTGACGCGGCGAAGCCCAAGGCCAAGGACACCAAGCGCAAGGGCCCAGCCGTGCTCGCGGCGGAGCCGGACTACAAGCGCGGCCGCGACCGCGGCGAGGCCAAGAAGGACGGCCGCCCTTTCTGCGCGTACCACAACATGAACTCCCACAGCACAGAGGACTGCCACGAGCTCAAGCTGCTTCGCGAGGGCCGCACCGAGAGCCGCAGCAGCCGCAAGGAGAGCGGCAAGGGCCGCGGGGGCGGCAACCACAACAACGGCGCCGGCGACAACAACTGTCAGGGCTGGCAGAACCAGCTGCGGCTGGCTGACCCTCAGCCCGACGCCGCCCCAGTACGCGTCAATGATCCCCCTCCCACTGAGAACGCTGGGGGCTACCAAGAGCCCCGCAGGGTGGCCTGCATCCTCGGCGGGGCCCAGGCCCCTCTGTCCAACCGCTACTTCAAGCAGTTCTCTCGGGAGGTGAACGCGGCCCTCCCAGCCCTCGACTGCACCGGTCGCCTCAAGTGGTCTGAGTTCCCCATCGCCTTCGACGCCAACGACCACCCCGAGTCCACGAAGGCCATGGGCGTCATCCCCCTGCTGTGTACGCCTACCATCAGCAATGTGGCCGTCACCAAGACCCTCATTGACTGTGGAGCAGGCCTCAACGTACTCTCCGTGGAGACCTTCGAGACGCTGCAAGTGCCCTACGAGCGCCTGATGCCCACCAGGCCCTTCTCGGGCATCACCGACGGCTTCACTATTCCCCTGGGGCAGGTGCGCCTTCCCGTCACCTTCGGCACCTGCAAGAACTACCGCACAGAGTTCATCGTCTTCGATATGGCTCACATCGGTCTGCCCTACAACGCCATCTTGGGCTACCCGGCGCTCACCAAGTTCATGGCCGCAACCCACCACGCCTACGGCCTCATCAAAATGCCCGGCTGCCGCGGTACCCTCACGATTCGCTGCGACGAGAAGGACGCGCTGCAGGCCCTCGAGCACTCCTACAAGACCGCCTCCGTCGCGTACCCGACCGATGAAGACGTGCCTGGGCCTGCCGAGGAGACGCCCGCGAGGAAGAAGAAGCCCCTGCTCTCTCTAGCGCGGGCCGAATCCAAGAAGGCGTCGCCGGATGGGGGAGAAATAAGCCCCTCCCTCGCCGTTAGCGGCGGGCCCTCCCTCAAATAGGAAGGCGCGCTCGTCACCTCCCTCCGGGCAAGCCCTGATGCGTTGGCTTGGACAGCGTCAGGCGCGCCCGGCCTACCGAGGGAGGTGGTCGAGCACCACTCAACCGCGTGGCGGAGCGCACGGCCCATCAAGCGTGAGGAATATCGACAGGCGCCCAAGAAGCAGGAAGTCGTCACCCAAGAAGTCAACCAGCCCAAGGATGCCAGAACCGCCCGTGAAACTCCCCACCCCAGGTGGATCGCCGGCATCACCCCTGTCGCCAGGCCGTGCAGCAGCATGCGCATGTGCATCAACTTCATTGCCCTCAACCAGGCTCGCCCCACGGGCCCCTTCCCTTCTCCGCGCATCGCCGCAGGCTCGCCAGGGCTCGTGCGTATGCCGTTCGGCCTGGAGGGTGCCAGGGCCACCTCCGCGAGGCTGATGCGCATGAGCCTGGAGTCCCACATCGCAAGGAATACGGAGGTGGTTAACACTCGCCCACCGGCCCACCGCGGCCCCACTCGTGACGGCGGCGGGTGTTCCGGTACCAAACACATGGAACGCCCGCCATCACCGTAAGTTCTGTCCGTGCCCCACGGATACGAGCTGATGAGGACATCCCTACTATGGTTCCATCCCTTGAAGATGAACAACCTGTTGCTGCAAAGAAGACGTCCAATGATGAAATCAGGATTGGACCAACTACAAGAGCTCGTGCTAAGTTACTAGAACAACAGGTGAATTCTCTCTTAGTTGATAATGCTATTTCTTTTAATGAGAGCTTTATACTGCCTAAATCCTTGTGTGTATGTGTCATTAGGTACATTGGAGAGGAAGGCATGGCACGAGGGAGCAAGGAGGAGAACAAGGAGGCAATGCAGCTGGGCTGGGAAAAGGATCTTGGAGTTTCCAGGGCGGTAGTACCGCCCTACACCAGCGGTAGTACCGCTTGAGACGGTACTACCGCCCCTACTACCGTGAAAACTACTGGCATCTTTTGACGCTAACCGGTAGTAGAGCGGTACTGAAGCGGTAGTACCGCTTGGAGCGGTAGTACCGCATGACATCAGCGGTACTACCGTGCTGCCTGCGCGCAGAGTTTCGGGCTGACAGCCCATGTACCCCTTCGATCTATCTTAGGATATAAATACTCTTCCTTAGGGTTAGTTAGAGTTAGACCACATTTAAGATAAACCCTAGTTCATGAGATTGCTTGTAAGCATTCATCTTGAATCCTCATCACCAATTCGTATCGATCTGGTGATTATATACTGCAAGTCAAGTGTGATCTGCTGTTCCATTGGGAATTAGTATATTGCAATTCTAACCGTTCGTGGTCGACGGCTGCGTGCGCAAGTGTGTGACGTTGTGAATATCCAAAGGGTTGAGACCTTTTGCATTGGCATCAGGGATCAAGCGAGGGAGAGTTCATCGGCGACATACAAGTTATCCTACACCATCATCATCACCACCGCCGCTTACTGAGAAGATCGGGACACCCCATATCATCTTGGTATCAGATTTCCAGTGTTGCCTCGGTAAGCATCCACCAAATCATCCGTAGATTAGTTGTTTTTCATCCTATCCAGAAAAAGCCTCACAAAAATATTAGGGTTCTTAGTTGTTTGCCATAGCCTAGATTGCATCGTAGATTGGTTTTAGTTGCTGGTCGTTGTGTCTTTCTTTTTGCGTCGCTTTGCCTTCGAATCGATTGATTTTAGTTTCCAACGTAGCTTGCATCGTAGATTGGCTTTTGTTTCGATCCATTCTCCTGTTTTGCAAATTCCAATCCATAGCCACAGCCTGTCTACACAAAGGTGTTAGGAACTTACCCACGAGACTAGTTTCCGCTCTACAGGCTGCTCATATAGGTTTTGGTGCTTTGCAAAAACTCGACGTGATCCAAGAACAGTCGCCGCTGCCTGCGATCTATTGTGGCTGAAAAAACAAAAAAAAAAAAAAAAAAAAACAGAGACAACGAAAAGAAAGAAAGAATCAGTGGCCGGAAGTTGTTGCTATCTATTGCATTGTTGGAGTTTTATCGTGCGATTGTGCACTAGTAGAATTGAGCAATCTTGTGCCTGTTTACTTTGAGCATTGCTAGTGTCTCTCGAGTGCATTGCACCACATCTTGTTTTATAGTTGCTTTGCCACATTTTTCTCCACCGTGTGTGTTTCCTGGGGTGTTGTCACACGATCAGCACTAGGACTTGTCTTCGGTGTAGATAGGATACCATACCTAGCTCCACCATATAATCCTGCTCTGTCGTGTGATTGCTCTCATACCCGGGTATTCACTTCATCACATCCGTGCATTAGTCATCCATCTGAACGGGTAAGCATTACTATTCACTTTGGAACGGTAAGATTTCCTTTTCTTGTCAGTTTTGAGTGAGTTGTGAGTGTGCCCCCACACAGATTTTGATTTTTGCACTAACCTACTAATCATGTCTTCTAGTGATGTTGATGTGCTGCAGAAAAAGGCTGATGACGAGTGTGTTTCCTGGAAAGACCATGAAGCTCTCCGCGTTCATTTGACGGGGGCTCTTGATAGATCCGCTGAAAAAATTGAGGCTGATATGCAAGTTATACAAATGAAAGTGGATGCCACTGATACTACCGTCAACGCTATGCAAACTCAAGTCAATGCTCTCCAAACAAGTATACAGCAGTTGACAGCTTCAGTCAATGGGCTCCGTGTCGCTCTTGAGCAACGCCAACATGACGACCATGACGATGCTGATAGTGTGCATGATGACAATGATAACATGGTGGGCAATCATGGCCGTGGGCGTGGTTTTCAAGGGCCTGGTCGTCTACCACCACAGGGTGCTCGGCGTGTACCGCTTCAGGAGGATGATGGTTTGGGCAAGCCCAAGTTCACGATTCCTCGATTTGAAGGCTCCACTGATGTTGAAGAGTATCTCACTTGGGAGCTTAAGATGGAGAAATTATGGCGTTTGCATGATTATACTGAAGATAGGAAGGTCAAGCTTGCTTCTTCTGAATTTGATGGTTATGCATTGCGTTGGTGGGATAGCGTGGTGAGTACTCGCCGCGAGGACAATGAGCTTCCTGTTCGTACATGGCGTGAGATGAAGGCGGTGATGAAAGCTCGTTTTGTTCCCACTAATTACTTGCGGACAGTTTTTGATAAATTGACACAATTGAAGCAAGGTTCCATGACGGTTGATGCATATTATATGGAGATGGAGATGTTGATGCAGCGTGCTCGAGTGCGCGAATCTGTTGAGATGACTATGCAACGTTTTCTCCATGGGCTGAAATATAACATTAAGGGTATTGTTAGACATCACCAGTACACTACAATGAATGAGCTGCTCCATCATGCAAGAGAAGCTGAATCCCAGTTGGCTGAAGAAGCTCAAATCAAAAGCCATTATACTACAGCAGGGCGGTTCTCTAACAGAACACCGCCGCCCCCTAGTGAGGGCGCTGCCAACCGCCCCTCTTCTTCAGCAACCAAACCAGCCTCCACAGTTCCACATTCCAAGCAACCTGCTGCCCCTGTTGCTAGCTCAGGTTCCAATATGTCTACAGCCCGTAATAGAGATATGCTTTGTCATACATGTGGAGGCAAGGGACACTTCAAGCGAGAGTGCCCCAATAGAAAAGTGATGATTGTAAACGATGACAATGAGTATGAGACTGGAGATGATGCTGATCCATATGCTTCCGATGACGATGAGTACACACGTGATGAGGGCATTGATGCTTTTGCTTCTCCAGCACCTACTATTGTTGTTTCGCAGCGTGCTCTTAGTGTGCAGCCACATGTTGATTCACAGCGCTGCAATTTGTTCCAAACAAAAGCACTAGTTGGCCCCAACAAAGCTTGCAAGGTGATCATTGATGGAGGTAGCTGCCGCAATCTTGCAAGCAAGGAATTATGTGCCAAGTTAAATCTGAAATATTTACCTCACCCCAATCCGTATTATGTACAATGGTTGAGTGACAATGGTGAGATGAAGGTGAGTCATATGGTGCGCGTAAATTTTGAGATAGGACCATACAAGGATTCCATTGAATTTGATGTGGTACCTATGACAGTTTGCCATCTTTTATTGGGTCGGCCATGGCTCTATGACCGTCATGTGCAACACAATGGCCGTGCCAATACTTATCACTTGGAGTTCAAGGGCAAGAAGATCAATCTACAGCCTATGTCACCACAGCAAATTGTGCATGAGTCTCGTCAGAAAACAGAAGTGAATATTGAACAGCCACCTGCACGAGAGAACAATGTAAAAGCCGTGAGTGATAATATAACGAAAAGTGCGAGAGAGCCTAGTTTGCTTATATTAGCCACCAAACAAGACATGAGAGAATTTCGAGAGGATCCTACAGCCCTGCCTCTTGTGCTTATGTACAAAGGCGAGGTTTTAGTTTCTAATGATACACAATCTGTTTCTCTTGGTGTGTCTACTGTTTTGCAGGAATATGGCGATGTGTTTCCGGAGGAGGTACCATCGGGGCTGCCACCATTGCGTGGAATTGAGCACCAAATTGATCTTATACCCGGCGCCACCCTCCCCAACCGAGCGCCATACAGGACCAATCCCGAAGAAACGAAGGAAATACAGAAGCAAGTGCAAGCACTACTAGACAAAGGGTATATTCGTGTTTCTCTTAGTCCTTGTGCTGTTCCTGTTATTTTGGTGCCTAAGAAAGATGGTACATGGCGCATGTGCGTAGATTGTAGAGCTATTAACAACATCACTATTCGATATCGTCATCCTATTCCACGCTTAGAGGATATGTTAGATGAATTGAGTGGTGCTGCTGTTTTCTCTAAGATTGATTTGCGTAGTGGTTACCATCAAATTCGCATGAAGGAAGAGGATGAATGGAAAACTGCTTTCAAAACTAAATTCGGTTTATATGAGTGGTTAGTTATGCCTTTTGGTCTTACTAATGCACCTAGTACCTTCATGAGATTAATGAATCATGTTTTGAGAAAGTTTATTGGTCGTTTTGTGGTTGTATATTTTGATGATATCCTTATTTACAGCCGCAATGAATCTGAACATTGTGATCATATTAGACAGGTTTTGCAAGTGTTGCGTGACAATAAATTGTATGCTAATCTTGAGAAGTGCACATTTGCAAAAGATAAAGTGATATTTCTGGGATACGTTGTATCTAAGCATGGGGTAGAAGTAGATTCATCTAAGATTGAAGCAATTCAAGATTGGCCTACTCCCATGACTGTTAGTCAAGTACGAAGTTTTCACGGTCTTGCTGGTTTCTATCGCCGTTTTGTGAAAGACTTTAGTACTATTGCTGCACCATTGAATGAATTAACGAAGAAAGGTGTGCCTTTTGTGTGGGGCGCAGCCCAAGATCATGCTTTTGATGAGCTGAAACGTTTGCTTACTTCTGCACCATTACTTGCACTACCAGATTTTTCCAAACAATTTGAAGTTGAATGTGATGCTAGTGGTATTGGTATTGGTGGTGTGTTGATGCAAGAAGGTAGACCTATTGCTTATTTCAGCGAGAAACTTTCTGGTGCTAGACTGAATTATCCTGTTTATGATAAAGAATTGTATGCGCTTGTTCGAGTTCTTGAGGTTTGGCAACATTATTTGTGGCCAAAAGAATTTATCATACATTCTGATCATGAAGCATTGAAGTATTTGAAAGCTCAATCCAATTTGCATCGACGCTTAGCTAAATGGGTTGAGTTTATTGAGTCTTTTCCATATATCATTACGCATAAGAAGGGAAAAGATAACATTGTTGCTGATGCTCTCTCTAGGAAGAACATGCTCTTGACACGTCTCGATATTCAAATTCCGGGTTTAGAGAGTTTGTGTGCTTTGTATGCAACTGATCATGATTTTGCTGAACCATATCGTTTATGTTTGCTTCGAAATGCATGGGAGAAATACCACATCCATGATCGCTACTTGTTTCGAGCTAACAAACTTTGTGTTCCAGAATCGTCCGTCCGTTTGCTATTGTTGCAGGAATCACATGCCGGAGGATTGATGGGTCACTTTGGGCGTGAGAAGACGTTGCTCATGCTGGCTGATCACTTTTATTGGCCCAAGATGAGGCGCGATGTGGACAGGTTTGTTCGGCGCTGCATTACATGTCACAAGTCCAAGTCCAAACTGAAGCCTCACGGTTTGTATACGCCACTACCTACACCTACCACACCATGGGAAGATATAAGTATGGATTTTGTGTTAGGTTTGCCACGCACTAAAAGGGGTCATGATTCTATATTTGTGGTAGTGGATAGATTTTCTAAGATGGCACATTTTATTGCATGCCACAAAAGCGACGATGCGTCGCATGTTGCTAACCTGTTTTTCAGGGACATCGTACGCTTGCATGGAGTGCCAAAGACAATTGTTTCTGACAGGGACGTGAAGTTTATGAGCTACTTCTGGAAGACTTTGTGGGGAAAGCTAGGAACGAAGTTGCTGTTCAGTACAACATGTCACCCACAGACTGATGGTCAAACGGAGGTGGTGAATCGCACATTGTCCCAATTGCTGCGAGTTATGATTAAGAAAAATCTGCGTGAGTGGGAGGAGTGTTTGCCACATGTTGAGTTCGCCTATAACAGGGCTGTGCACACTACCACCCAGCTTTGTCCTTTTGAGGTGGTGTATGGCTTCAAACCAATTACACCACTAGATTTGCTGCCTCTTCCATTACATGAGAGGGTTAATATGGAGGCATCAAACAGAGCAGATTATGTGAAGAAGATTCATGAGAAGACACGAGAGGCTATTGAGAAGCAAGGCAAGAACATTGCTGCTGCACGAAATCAATCAAGAAAGAAAGTTTTGTTCCAGCCTGGTGATATGGTGTGGGTGCATCTTCGCAAGGACAGGTTTCCACAGTTGAGACGTTCTAAACTTCGGCCACGTGGTGCTGGTCCTTACAAGGTGTTAGCCAAGATAAATGACAATGCCTACTCGATTGATATTCCTATTGCTGAATTTGGTGGCGTTAGCAACAGTTTCAACGTTGCTGATTTGTCCCCATGTGACGTCGATGACCTTAGAGCGTCGGGGTCGACGCCTTTTGAAGGGGGGGAGGATGATGAGGACATCCCTACTATGGTTCCATCCCTTGAAGATGAACAACCTGTTGCTGCAAAGAAGACGTCCAATGATGAAATCAGGATTGGACCAACTACAAGAGCTCGTGCTAAGTTACTAGAACAACAGGTGAATTCTCTCTTAGTTGATAATGCTATTTCTTTTAATGAGAGCTTTATACTGCCTAAATCCTTGTGTGTATGTGTCATTAGGTACATTGGAGAGGAAGGCATGGCACGAGGGAGCAAGGAGGAGAACAAGGAGGCAATGCAGCTGGGCTGGGAAAAGGATCTTGGAGTTTCCAGGGCGGTAGTACCGCCCTACACCAGCGGTAGTACCGCTTGAGACGGTACTACCGCCCCTACTACCGTGAAAACTACTGGCATCTTTTGACGCTAACCGGTAGTAGAGCGGTACTGAAGCGGTAGTACCGCTTGGAGCGGTAGTACCGCATGACATCAGCGGTACTACCGTGCTGCCTGCGCGCAGAGTTTCGGGCTGACAGCCCATGTACCCCTTCGATCTATCTTAGGATATAAATACTCTTCCTTAGGGTTAGTTAGAGTTAGACCACGTTTAAGATAAACCCTAGTTCATGAGATTGCTTGTAAGCATTCATCTTGAATCCTCATCACCAATTCGTATCGATCTGGTGATTATATACTGCAAGTCAAGTGTGATCTGCTGTTCCATTGGGAATTAGTATATTGCAATTCTAACCGTTCGTGGTCGACGGCTGCGTGCGCAAGTGTGTGACGTTGTGAATATCCAAAGGGTTGAGACCTTTTGCATTGGCATCAGGGATCAAGCGAGGGAGAGTTCATCGGCGACATACAAGTTATCCTACACCATCATCATCACCACCGCCGCTTACTGAGAAGATCGGGACACCCCATATCATCTTGGTATCAGAGCGACATGGAGCTGTACACGCTCCGGGGCTCTCTCTACCCATGCTGCCGCCGACACGTGAGAGCTCCTTCCCACTCTCGTGGAAGCCCCATGCTCAGCGCTGGCGGATGCCCCATGCTCCGCGCTGGTGGCCTACTTACCTGAGGGCCCCTCGGCCATCACATCCTCAAGCTGACCCGTGTCAAACACGGCAGCATGTATCTTTCTGTTATGTAATGAACTTGCTTCATGCATCAGTAAAGCTTATTTCCTCAAAAACCCTGTGTGCTTGCAGCTAAGGGTACCCTAGCGGAGGCACGCGCTCGTGGTCTCACCTATGCCTGTTACGCGAGTGGGGGCTGGGCACGGTGTCTGTGCTCGGGTCAGTCCTAGCAGCACTGAAAAACCCAAGCGACTGAGCTGTGACTCGCGGGCCTGCTCCCGTGCACGTCACCTCACCAAGTCCTTGGTGCTCTTGTCTCCTGGGGCACGGTGTCTATGCTCGGGTCAGTCCCAGCAGCGCCGAAAAACCCAAGCGACTGAGCTCTGGCTCGCGGGCCTGCTCCCGTGTACGTCACCTCACCAGGTCCTTGGTGCTCTCGTCTCCTCGCATAACACCCACAGGCGACCTCGCGAGCGCGCCCTGCTGCGTTACTTGCAAAAACTTGGCAGTTTCCCTGGTGCAGGATATCGAAGGCCTCAAGAGCCCTCCCCCCTTGGGAGGCCTCGCGGCGGGTCCTACGGGCGGAGGGCCTCACGAGGGACCGTGCCTCACGGGCCGTGCTCTGCGAAGGACTCGCCCCAAGCCGCACGCCTCAAAGGAGCTAAGTCTAAAACACCCCTCGGGTCCTTTCCCTCTCGTTTCTCTCTCGTGGCCTCCTGATTTCCTTGGCACAAGCCACCTGCGCATCAAGGGGGGGACCCTGAGCATCGCGCCTCAGGGACTCCTACTAGCCCTAAGAGCCCTACACCCTCTGGCCTTGCCGAGCGCACGCTCTGGGCATCCCAGCGATGGTGTAGCCTGCCTCGGGGGCTGGGTCCCAGCGACACAGGGCACAAAGGCAATGTAAAAGGGAAATAAAGGCCTCGGGAGGAAAACGAAAACACGCGGATCATTAAGTACTTAACAACAAAAAGTGCCGTACAAATGTCTTCACGCCCCCTCGGGGCTGCATCCACTCTGTTACATGAAGGTGAGCGCAGGGCCTCAGGCAGCGGAGCCACCGTCGGCGTCGTCGACTACTGGATTGCCGTCGTCGCCGGACCCTTCCCCGATGGGCGCGAAATGCTCCAGCAGGCTCACCACATGGTCCTCCACCGCCCTCGCAAGCTTGCCTTGGAGCTCCTCGGGAACCGGAGACAGCACCTAGTCGAAGTTGAAGCTGCTATCAATGCGCAGCAGGTTGCTGAAGACGCGGGTCGACGCCTGGCGCAGGAGGTCGCGGCACTCAGCATCGCGGATCTCGTCCCACCGGGTGGAGCTTGCCTCCAACCGCTCCACGAGCCTTGTGAAGAAGGCCAGGTAGCTGGCGTTATCGGTCTCCAGGGGATCCTCCACCCTCTCGACCGAGAAAGCAGCCACGGCGCTGCGAGCGCGCCCCATGAGCTCGCGGAACATCTTGGAGCGCTGGAGCTGCTCCCCGCGCCCTCGGGCGGCCTCGTCGCGGGCCCGCTGCGCCTCATTGCTAACCTCGCCCACCTGAGCCTGGAGGTCTTCCAGCTCACAGCGAGTCATGGTGTGGAGCTCCGCCGCGCTCCGCCTCTCGGCTTCCGACGCCGCGAGCTGCCGCTGGAGCTTGGCAATTTCGGCGTCGAGTTCGCCGTGCCTCTTCATGAAGCGGTCCTCCTGTTTCTTCAGGTTGTTGGAGTAAGTGTCCGCCAGGGCCTTCACCTTCCGCGCGACCTCCTCCTGGCCCCGCTTGTCGATCTCGGCCCTGTACCTCGCAGCTCTTTCTTCAAGAGTGGTGTTGGCTTTCGCGAGGCGTTCTTGGTAGGTGGCCTCGCCGGCCGCTACGATATGGTCCAGATGCTCCAAGCGCTCTCTCTCCCTCTCCTGCTCGATGGTGGTCCGCAGGAGTTCGCGCTCCCAGATCTCCATGTCCATCTCCAGGACCGCCGCCATGCTCTCGCGCCGGGTGACCGCCTCCTCGCGGGAGGCTAGCTGGGCCTCGCGGGCCGCGACGCGCCCCTGCTCTAGGCGGAGGTTCTCCTCCTCGGCCATGAGCTCGGCCTCTAGGGAGCTGAGGGCCGACCGGACGTGGCGGAGAGTCCCGATCCACGATAGGATGCTGCGGCTCACCAGGGCCAGGGTCCCGGGCGCGTCCGGCCCTTCCATCTCTGCCTCCCGTGGCTCTGGGGGCTCGGGGGCTGCTGCGCCATCGGATCCGCCCAGGCCTCCGCCTGAGGGGGCCTCATTCCCCTCCAGGCAGCCAGGATCCTCCTCGACCTCCGCCTCGGCTTCCGCCCCTACCGGCCGCTCAGCCGCGCGGGTAGGACTGGGCGCGGCCGCCTCCGGCTCGTGGCGCCCTGGTGATCGCTCGAGGCTCGCGGTGGCCGCCGCGTCGGCGCCTACCTCCCCCTCGGGGTGGGCCTCTTCCGGAGGCACCCTTTCTCCGGCAGGAGGGAAGGCCTCCTCGGGAGGCTGGGCAGATTCCACAGACACCTCCTCCACAACTCCGTCACGCTTTGCGGGGATCGTTGGGGGCGCCGGTGCGCGAACCGCCCCCAACTCCCGCTGAGCCCTGGTGGGCTCTCCGGCATCCTCGTCCCGGACACCCTCCTTCTTCTTCTTCGATGGGGAGCCCCTACTGCATAACTAGGGATCAAGTCGAGCCGTGCAAGATGAGGCGGTGGGCGTAAGGAACGCGCGAGGCAGGGGGACTTACTCGTCTCAGGGGACCCGTCGCCGCTTCCTTAGCTTTCCTCCAGGGCGGCTGCCGCTTCCTCCCCCTCGGGACTCTTTGGGGCCCCCTCCCGAGGCCCCGCCATGGGGCCCGTCTAGGCCCCCTCCCGAGGCTTCGGCCGACGGGATCGGCCCGCTAGCCGCGGGGTTCTCCGCGCCAAGGGCTTCCTCCATCGGGGGCGCAGACCGCTGGGGCTCGACTCGCAGAGGTAGGCGAAGACGGAGAGAAGGAGGACCGAGCTCGGGTGCAGGTGCAGCGCATGAACCTGGTAGTGGCTGAGCACGGCGTTGAAGAAGTCGGAGAAGGGAGGCACTAGCCCGGCGAAGACAGAGTGGAGGAAGAATGGGAAGGTCGTACCCCCTCACCGCGCCGCGGGGCGCGACGCCGGCCAGATCTTCGTCGCCTCGTTCCCGTTGTGGGCGCTGGCCGTCATCGGCCGCACCTTGTCTAGTCCCTCCTCGTTGAGGATCACAGATTTCAGCAGCGCGGGCCCCGGCCCTGGCGGGACCGACGACCCCGGCTCGGTGGTTTTCTTCTTCCCTTTCCTGCCAGGGGCCATGGCGGCGGAGAGATTGGAAGTTGGGGGAGGAGCAACGGAGAAGCTGCTCGCGCGAGACGAGGGGCAAGACGGGGACGGAGAGCAATGACACGCCTGCGCCCCGAGTGAGCAGGCTTTATCGCCAAGATGGCGGTTACCGAGGCATCGTGGGGAGTGGGGGCGACCCTCCCCGCAAAAGCCTTCACGCGTCGCCTCTGGGCCCGGCAGCTCGATGGGCCCCGCGCCGTTTCGTCCCTAACCGGGCGAAACGTGCGCACCGTGGGCCCGGGGGCTACTGTCGGCCCAGTGGGAACCAGGGTACCACGGCCCGTCTGCCTCTGGCCCAGAGGACCGCACTCGGGCGGGCCTGTGAGAGTGGCCTTGCCTCAGCCGCTCCGGAGGGAGCCGCCTCGCGAGGCCCCTCCCCGCCAGGCCAGGCCATGCCGAGGCCGCCAAGCACCAGGTTCCCTCGCGAGGCTCCGCTCACGAGACCTTCTCACGAAGCAAGTCGTACGGCGCCAGCCGCGGGGCTCCGCGCCCAGCACATGGGTGACGTCCCGCTGTCAGGATAAGGACAGCGGGGCATGACCAAGCCCAGTTTCCATTCCGGTGATAAGGGAGCAGCGACGTCTGCCTCCCCCAAAGCAAGTCCCAAAGACTTTCCTCTTTGGTGATAGAAGATCAGGATAGATCAGCGCGCCAGGACGGAGGTCATCGCCAAGCCCACCAGCGCGTCACATGGAGCTGCTTTAGCAGGCGGAGACCGCCTTTAGTCAGGATAAGCCTGCGCTCTTGTCCCCCCTTTGAATTGCTGCCCTGTGGCAACCCTTTCCCGCTCATATTTTCGGGGAAGAGGACCAAGGCACTACCAAAGGGGCAGGGCTGCTTCCATGTAAGGGAATCGGCTCATTCTCCCCCACACCTCGTGTACTCGGAGCCACAAGCTCTCCATACAGAGCAATCCAACGCAGGCAGGAGTAGGGTATTACACCGCACGGTGGCCCGAACCTGGGTAGCTCGCACGTCCCCTTCGTGTCCGGTGAGAGCCAGTGAGTCCGCCGTCCTCCCACCGTAGAGGCCATCGTGTCGTAGGTTGCCAAGCTAAGTCCCCCAGAGTTCGAATCCTAAGTTTTGGAGAAGTTTCTTGGACGCAGATCTTAGACTCCGACAGATCAGGTACATATTGGATATATGTTGTGCGGCTTTGTGTGTGATCGACTCAACTAAATGTTTCAAAGATTTATGTATATTGATCAATCTAATGTTTCTTTGTACTGCCGTGATGTTTGATGAATAGACCAGAAGTCCACAAATCAGGGTTAAACGTGGCTTCCCCATTGGAAGTTTCTCGTCTCCAAATCATAGAAGTGTGAAACCCAGTTTGATCATAATTTCCAGGCACACTAATGCTATGGATTATGTATACTCAAGTGAATCGGTTTTGAGAGCATTCTGCCGCTTTCTATGGACTTTCACTTTCAACCCAATTCAATCCATTAGCAAAATTATTTTGCTTTGCATAAACCACCAACAGCAATCGGCGAATCGTGGGTTAAACGTGGCTTCCCATTGGAAGTTTCTCATCTTCAAATCATAGAAGTGTGAACTTCAGTTTGACCATAATTTCCAGCCACACTAACGCTATGGATTATTCTGAAGATACACGTGCACTGGAAACTTGTCCGCTACTCCAACAAAACATATAGATGAGCTCCAAAAGGTGGATACCTTGACCGGTTGACCCGTTCTGCTATTCAGCCTCCACCCCTATAACCAGACGTACCCTAAACTCTCCAATATATGATTCTTTCATTCTGTGTCTGGGAAAAAACGCGCGTGTGGATAGTTTTCAGGCCAAAATAGATTAGTTTTTAGGCTGTTCATCGTCTTGCTTCGGCGGTGGCGATGGCGGCGCTAAATAAAATTTCTTCGGATCCTACTTCGATCAGGCGATTGGTCCTATGGTTGGGGATGGATTTGGAATCCAGTCTGTTCAAGCAAGGATGGTGTGGCGGCGGCGGCATCCTCGTGGTGGACCTGTGTCCTCGAGCTCCGCCGTTGCGACGGCGTTTGCTCCAGCGCCGGCGCAGAGCTTGGGAGGTAGTCCAGGAGCGGATGCAGATTGTGGTCTGCATCGGTGGCATCTGGAAGATGGTGGATCGTGTGCTGGGTTTGTGGTACATGGATGACAGGTATGGTTTCCTCCTCCAACATCTCAGTCTTATGGGGGTGCCAGATCTGGAGTTCGATGGCGTGTCCGGGGTGTTGCCCCGGTCTGATTCGTTCAACGGTAAGGGTTTCGCCTTTGGCGAGCCACCTTGGAGGTCCGTAAAGCTGCATATCAGCGATGGAGCCGCGTCGAGCTCGGGTGTGGAGGTGATCCGTCATTTTTTCCTTTGGTGGCTGCTATGGTGGTGCCAGAGGCAGGTGACGGGCGTTGGTGTCAAGCTCAGAGGTTTCTTCGGTCTTGTTTGTAATTTTACTTCTTGGCTGTTGCTCCTTTTTGCAAAGTCTAGCGTTCTGCTATTTGTTCAGTTTTGCCAGGTCGGTATGTACGTGGCTTGTACTATGATCCTTATGAGATAAATGAGACACGTATTACCATGCAAAAAAGAAGAAGCATGAAGTAGACGTACATAACATGTTCCCCTCAAAAAAAAAGAAGACGTACATGGGGGGTGGGGGGATTTAGATGCAAGTGTATATTTGTTTTTTACCATAATACAAATGGGTGTATTTCTTGCCAAAAATCACATATTGGCAATTCAGCCCACTGGTACATTTATGATTTTTTCTTAATCTTTTGAAATGTTAATACTCCCTCCGTTTTTGTATACAAGGCGACATCGTTTTTGTGTCAAACATTAAGCTGCAATTTTGGTCAACAAAATATGGGTTATATGTCATAAAAATATATCATCGAAAAGTGATTTGACATGTGCATCCAGTGACATATTTTTTGTGGCATATAACTCACATTTTATTGGTAACCGGTCAAAGTTAGCCATAATAATATGAAGTGACCTTGTATACAAATACAGAAGGAGTATATTTTTTATGAATCACGCCGTAGAAGCTAAATATGTCATCATCCCATATAACTTTTCTCCACACATTAGGCCTAGTCTGACCATTTAATCTCCAGAAGCTGTATTGGTTATACCACCGCTCATCAAACTTACATGGATTGGACCCGTTAACGCAATGTGCACTAACCACTATATGAGATTAATTGTTAATTTTACTTTCCCCTCTCCTCGGTCACTGCCTGCAGGTGACCCGGGAGAGAAACACTGGCCGTCAGCCTAGCCACCTCCCCTCCACCTCACCGCCACCAGGCAAATCCCCCACGGCGTCGGTGGCGGCGGGGCCGTTCCTCCTCTGTCCGACATGGGGTGGTGTGGGGCCTCCTCAGCATGGAAGAGTCGTGGGGCGGCATGACATTGCTCCCTCTCCTCTGACGCCGACTCACGACATGTGGCACTGGTCTTAGCGCTATCGAAAAGGCTACAAACAATCCCCTATACTTGTGGGTTATCACACCATAACAAGCCTCATCGCCGAGGCAGACAAGACAACCAACTCCACCTTCCACTCCGATAGCCTCCATGAGCACCCAGGAAGCGCCTCCAAGGGGGGCGGTATGACACCATGGCGTCGTCATTGCTTGGACCGGCAAACCGGGCCAAGGGTTTCCCTTGCTGCATAGGGAGGGCATGAACAAGGCCATGACAATGCCTCCAAGGAGGAGACGGGCCCACAGTGTCGACGTTGTCTGCATCAGCAGCCGCCGAGCATGGATTTCTCCTCGGCCAAGTTCACCAGAGTAGTGCAGACTGAAGATGGGGGAGGCAAGTCACCAGCTTGGCCCACTGCCGTGGAGAGGAGAGCCATATCCCGCTGCCAGCGAGGAGAAACACACATGAGGGAATCAGCCATGGCCGTCCCCGCACCAGCATGTGCCCCCCGCTGTCAGGATCCGCCATGAGCAGAGCATCAGCAAGGCCGCCGCAGCACCGGCCTCTCATCACGCCGCCGCCAGTCGCCCACACCCCAACCACGCACAATCTGGAAGCCCACCATGTGAATTTAGGAAGGCCCTGGAATCCCATCCACTGGTGCCCAGGGACAGCACCACTCGCCAAAAGACCCCACCAGGAGGGAAGCGAGCGCCTCCATGAGGGGACGAAGACAGACGAGCCACCAGCCCACCGGCACAACCACGCCGCCACGAGATCCAGACACGATCGCGCCACCACACCTCCCAACCCGCCGCCAAATAAGAGTGTCGAACCCAATGAGGAGCTAACGGTAGGATTTATATTCTCTTCAAGTTCTATCGACCACCGATACAACTCTACGCACACTAATGTTTGCTTTACCTAGAACAAGTATAAAACCAGTTTGCGAGAATAAAACTAGAAGTA
Organism: Elymus sibiricus; assembly: GCA_039707655.1. Lineage (NCBI taxonomy): Eukaryota > Viridiplantae > Streptophyta > Magnoliopsida > Poales > Poaceae > Elymus > Elymus sibiricus. The sequence goes on along the minus strand of CM077664.1, from coordinate 107,617,114 downwards.
CATTGCGAGATAATAAATAATTAGTTGTTTTAGTAGATAGTTTTTGGAGAGCGATGAGAAGGATTTGTCCCTAGGCAATTGATAACTAGATCGGTAATCATTATTGCAGTTTTATATGAGGGAGAGGCATAAACTAACATACTTTCGGTTCTTGGATTACATGCACTTATGATTGGAACTCGAGCAAGAATCCGCAACTACTAAAGATCATTAAGGTAAAACCCAACCATAACATTAAGTGTAAAGTCCTCTTTAATCACATATGCAAGAACCCACTTACCCGAGTTTGTGTTTTTGTCGCTCACGCAACCCTGACAGTAAGCAGATCATGAACATATTGCAACACCCTACAACGGGAATCCCACATGATTGCGCGGAACATAGGGCACCATAGGACAACACCAAAATAAAACATGCAACTCAAACCAATCGCAATCACCAATCAACCCATAGGACAAAAGGGGTCTACTCAAACATCATAGAATTGCAACACATCATTGGACAATAATATGTAGCATAAAGCACCATGTTAAAGTAGAGATTACAGCGGGTAGAGAGAGGTTACACTGCCGCATAGAGGGGGAGAAAGTTGTTGTTGACATGGGCGAAGTTGTTGATGTAGATCGCTACTACTTGTGAACTGCGTTGGGATTTCCCCGAAGAGGAGAGGATGATGCAGTACAGTAGAGATAAGTATTTCCCTCAGTCAAGAACCAAGGTTATCAATCCAGTAGGAGAACCACACAGAACCTCGTTAGCAACACCTACACACACAAAAGCAAACACTTGCACCCAACGCAAATAAGAGGGTTGTCAATCCCCTTAGCGGTTACTTGCAAGGATTAATTCTGATAGTGATAAATAGAAAAGTAAATTGCAAAATAAAATAAAAGTAAATAAATTGCAGCAAGGTATTTTTGGATTTTAATAAATGATAAAGGTAGACCCGGGGGCCATAGTTTTCACTAGAGGCTTCTCTCTCGAACACATAGCATACGGTGGGTAAACAAATTACTGTTGGGCAATTGATAGAAAAACGCATAGTTATGATGATATTCAAGGCAATGATCATGTATATAGGCATCATGTACGAAACAAGTAGACCGACTCCTGCCTGCATGTACTACTATTACTCCACCCATCAACCGCTATCCAGCATGCATCTAGGGTATTAAGTATAAAACAGAGTAACGCCTTAAGCAAGATGACATGATGTAGACAAATTAAACTCAAGCAATATGATTAAACCCCATCTTTTTATCCTTAATGGCAACAATACAAATACGTGTCTTGTCCCTTTCTGTCACTGGGATATAGAACACCGCAAAATTGAACCCATCACAAAGCACCTCTCCCATTGCAAGATTAATCAATCTAGTTGGCCAAACCAAACGGATAGATCAGAGAGAAATACAAAGCTATAACAATCATGCATAAAAGAGTTCAGAGAAGACTCAAATATTTCTCATGAATAATCTGATCATAAACCCACAATTCATTGGATCCCAACAAACACACCACAAAAGAAGATTACATCGGATAGAACTCCAAGAACATCGAGGAGAACATGGTATTGAAGATCTAAGAGAGCGAACAAGCCATCTAGCTACTAGCTATGGACCCGTAGGCCTATGGTAAACTACTCACACATCATCGGAAGGGCAGCAAGGTTGATGTAGAAGCCCTCCATGATCGATTCCCCCTCCGGCAGAGTACCGTAAAAGGCCTCCAGATGGGATCGCGGAAGAACAGAGGCTTGCGGCGGCGGAAAGGTTTTCTCTTCTGTCTTTCTGGTATACGGGGAATATTTTGGAATTTATAGCGCTGGAATTAGGTCAAGAGGTGCCACGAGGGGCCCACAAGCTTGGGGGCGTGCCTACCTCCCTAGGCGCGCCCTCCGGGCTTGTCGCTCCCTCGTGACTCGTTTGGTCTTCTCCCGAAGCTTCTAGGGTCCCTTCTGGTCCAGAAAAAATTAATCCAAAGTTTTTTCTTCGTTTGGACTCCGTTTGATAATGATTTTCTGAAAAGGCAAAAACAAGCAAAAAACAGCAACTGGCACTGGGCACTAGGTTAATAGGTTAGTCCCAAAAAATAATATATAATTGCATATAAAACATCCAAGATTGATACTATAATAGCATGGAACAATAAAAAAATTATAGATACGTTGGAGACGTATCAAGCATCCCCAAGCTTAATTCCTGCTCGTCCTCGAGTAGGTAAATGATAAAAACAGTATTTTTGATGTGGAATGCTACCTCTCATGTTTCATCATGTAATCTCTCTCTTACGGTATGAATAATAAGATCCAAATGATTCAAAGCAACCGTCTATAATTTGATATAAAGACATCAATACTCAGGCATACTAGCAAACAATCATGTCTTTCAAAATAAAAATGCTAAAGAACGTTATCCCTACAAAATAACATAATCCTGTCATGCTCCATCTTCTTAACACAAAGTATTTATCATGCACTACCCCGACGACAAGCCGAGCAATTGGTTCATACTTTTTAATGTGCTTCAGGTTTTTCAACCCCCCATGCAATACATGAGCGCAAGCCATGGATATAGCACTATGGGTGGAATAGAACGATGATAGAGATTAATAAGGGGAAGTCAAAATGAGAAGATAGTCTCACATCAACGAGGCTAATCAACGGGCTATGGAGATGCCCATCAATTGATGTCAATGCGAGGAGTACGGACTGCCATGCAACGGATGCACTAGGAGCTATAAGTGTATGAAAGCTCAAAATAAAAACCAAGTGGGTGTGCATCCAACTTGCTTGCTCATGAAGACCTCAGGCATTTGAGGAAGCCCATCATCGGAATATACAAGCCAAGTTCTATAATGAAAAATTCCCACTAGTATATGAAAGTGACAACATAGGAGACTCTCTATGAAAAACATGATGCTACTTTGAAGCACAAGTGTGGTAAAGGATAGTAACATTGCCCCTTCTCTCTTTTTCTCTCATTTTTTTAGAACAGTCTCATGGACTTCATCCCTACTTTTTCGAGGACTCATTAGTCTCCACCATTCTTTTCCTCACTGGGACAATGCTCTAATAATGATGATCATCACACTTCTATTTACTTACAACTCAAGAATTACAACTCGATACTAGAACAAATATGACTCTTTATGAATGCCTCTGGCATTGTACCAGGATGTGCAATGATACTAGCGTAACATGTATGAAAATAATGAACGGTGGCTGAGCCACAAATACTATGTCAGCTATATGATCATGCAAAGCAATATGACAATGATGATGTGTGTCATATAAAAAGGAACAGTGGAAGTTGCATGGCAATATATCTCGGAATGGCTATGGAAATGCCATAATAGGTAGGTATGGTGGCTGTTTTGAGGAAGATATAAGGAGGCTTATGTGTGATAGAGCGTATCATATCACGGGTTTTGGATGAACGGGCGAAGTTTGCACCGACTCTCGATGTGAGAAAGGGCAATGCACGGTACCAAAGAGGCTAGCAAATTGCGGAAATGTGAGAGTGCATATAATCCATGGACTCACATTAGTCATAAAGAACTCACATACTTATTGCGAAAGTTTATTAGCCCTCGAAGCAAAGTACTAGTACGCATGCCTCTAGGGGGATAGATTGGTAGGAAAAGACCATCGCTCGTCCCCGACCGCCACTCATAAGGTAGACAATTAATAATAAATCATGCTCCAACTTCCTAGCATAACGACAGATCATACGTGCATGCTTCGGGAATCACAAACCTTAACACCAATATTCTTACTAAACCACAATTATCTACTAGCACCTCCCACATATTGCCATCTTAATATTGCAAAACTATTGCAAGGAATCAAACTTATCATATTCAGTGATCTTCATGAAAGTTTTTATTATATCCCTCTTGAATACCTATCATATTAGGACCAAATTCATAACCCGTGCATATTACCATTGCTATTTATTAGACTCTCAAAAAGATATAAGTGAAGCATGAGAGTGCAACTATTTCTTTAAAATATAACCACCGCCATGCTCTAAAAGATATAAGTGAAGCACTAGAGCAACTGCCTAGCTCAAAAGATATAAGTGAAGCACATAGAGTATTCTAACAAATCACGAATAATGTGTGTCCCTCTCAAAAAGGTGTGTTCAGCAAAGATGATTGTGGCAAACTAAAAAGCAAACAAAAGCAAGCAAACTATGGCACAAGACGCTCCAAGTAAAACACATATCATGTGATGAATAAAAATATAGCTCCAAGTGATATACCGATAGATTGTAGACGAAAGAGGGGATGCCATCCGGGGCATCCCCAAGCTTAGACACTTGAGTCTTCCTTGAATATTACCTTGGGGTGCCTTGGGCATCCCCAAGCTTAGGCTCTTGCCGATCCTTATTCCTTTATCCATCGTAGTCTCACCCAAAACTTGAAAACTTCAGCACACAAAACTCAACAGAAACCTCGTGAGATCCGTTAGTATAACAAATAAATCTTAAACTCTAGGTACTGTTGTAAATTGATTCATATTTAATATTGGCATAATGCTACTGTACTCCAACTTCTCCATGACTCATACGCCCCGATACGATCCATAGATTCATCAAAATAAGCAAACTATGCAACACAAACAGAATCTGTCTAAAACAAAACAGTCTGTAAAGATCTATTTAAAACCATACTTATGTAACTCCAAAAATTCTGAAAAATTAGGACAACATAAACAAATCATATACCAATACTTTGTAAAAACTTCAGATTTTTCTGACGCTCCAGCACAGAATCAAAAATCAAATACTGGACGCAAAACTTTCTGTTTTCCAAACAGCATCAATTATACTATCATCCAAATCATCCCAAAGGCATTACTTGGCGCAAACACTAATTAAAAAATAAAAATCACAATCATAACATAGGCTACAATTGTGTAAACACACAAAAACATAAATAAAAAGTTTATTGGGTTGTCTCCCAACAAGCTCTTTCTTTATAGCCATTAAGATAGGCGTGAGATTTCAATGATGCTCTCATGAAAGATAATAATTAAAACATGAAGAGAGCATCATGTAGCATGTGAAGAACACATTTAAGTCTAACATACTTCCTATGCATAGGCATTTTATAGGAAAACAAATTATCAAGACAAGCAATATCTAGCATATGCAAATAGGAAGAATGGAGTATTAATAATTTTAGCACAAAGAGAGGTAATTTAGGGACATGAAAGTTTCTACAACCATATTTTCCCCTCTCATAATAATTACATGTAGGATCATAATCAAATTTAACAATATAGCTATCATATAAATTTTTATCTTCATGATCCACATGCATAAAAGTTTTATAATCTTCCAAGATAGTGGGATTAACCTCAACTAAAGTCATGACCTCTCCAGACCCACTTTTATCAAAAATTTCATAAGATTGAACACTCTCCAAATATGTGGGATTATTTTTACCTAAAGTTGACACTCTTCCAAACCCACTTTCAATATTATTGCAAATATTATTATCAATAACATATTCATCATGAGGCTTAAATAAATTTTCAAGATCATAAGAAGCATTATCACCCCAATCATGATCATTGCAATAAGTAGTGGACATGACAAAATTATCATCCCCAAGCTTGTAGCTTTGCATATCATTAGCACAATTGACATTAATAGAATTTATAATAGCATTATTGCAACCATGCTTTTCATTTAAGGAGCTATCAAGTGTTTGTGCAATAGCAATGATTTTATTTTTAACATAAGGAACTATAGCAAGTTCATCTCCATAAGCATAATTAATATTGGGATCATGGCCACAAGCATAGCAAGCATCAAATTCATCAAAAAGGGATATTCCAAGCGGATCAACAGAATCACAATTATCTATAGATTCATGCATATCATTATTCTCTTCCAAAGCAGCAAACATTCTCCTAATGAATTCTCTAACATAGGCATTGGAAGCATAGTTTTCATCGCAATATTTAAGTATGGCAAAATTTTCAGATTTGTAGAGAGTAATATCATACTTTTCAATCAAAGAAGCAACTTCATGGGCACCCTTAAAAGCAACAAATTCTTCAATTTGTTCGATATCATAGTAGCTATAAACACCCTTGGCATAAGAAGATAAGATTTCATTATCATTCAACTCACATAGGTAGGGAAGGTGTTTTCTAGGGTTCTCAGAGCAACAAGTAACATCATATATTTTGCATAGATTCCAAGCATAGCATAGCAAACAATTTATTTGATTCCATATGAGTCTCCCTTTTTGAGATAAACGGTGATGCACAAAATGAGCATGCTCATCTAATGATTTTCCCTCAACTAAACTAGTTGGGGTTTCAGCATGAGCATAAATGGATCGGAGATGATCCAAGTAGAAAACTTTAAGTGGATCCATAGTCATCTTAAATTTTTTGCTTTCATTTTCTGTTTTGTGTGTTTACATGAAGGCAATAAAAGCAAGCAAGCAAGCAAACAAAAATATTTTTGTGTTTTTTGTAAAACTGTTTTAGAAGTGGGGGAGATGAAAACGAGAGGCAAATGCAAATAAAAGGCAAATGAAAATAAGAGCAAGAAGATGATAGTTTGTGCGAAGGTACTTGATAGGTTTTGGTGATGTCTCCCCGGCAACGGCGCTAGAAATTCTTCCTGCTACTTGTGAACTGCGTTGGGATTTCCCCGAAGAGGAGAGGATGATGCAGTACAATAGAGATAAGTATTTCCCTCAGTTAAGAACCAAGGTTATCAATCCAGTAGGAGAACCACACAGAACCTCATTAGCAGCACCTACACACACAAAAGGTGTAGCGACCCGACCCGAATACGGTCAAGTCTCTGTGCTTTCTATGCCATCCCTGGATCAGTATGCTGGCACACACAGTACTTCGATGAAATACCATAACATCACATGTAAAATAAATACCGTAGATCCAGAGTATACCTTATATATATATCACAGCAGAAACAAATCAATAAGGGTGTGGAGTCCCATCAACGCCAATGGCAAGTTGAGTGTAGATTGTAACCCTACAACGGAACTTTTACTCGTCGCAGAAATACCTGCAACATGATACGTTGCAGCCATGTAGGTCAGTAAATTGAATGTACCGGCAAGATCACAATAAGAAGCAGATGATAAAGACTATTCTATATGCAATATGGCTTTGTGGCTTTGTGTCTGAGTTTTTGCATAAAAGCTGGTTTATTTTTCCCTACATCACAGGAATATCAAGAGTCTTCACTATAGAGTTATCTACTATGACATGGTTCCGCCACCCGATGTCTCATATCCCACAAATATCATAAGTTGCCCACATTTAGTTATCAGTCCAGTGTTGAGAGTTCAGAGATAGATCCAAGTCCAGAGGCTCAAATTGTCCGTAACCGGGGACACGGCTAATTGATTAGTTTTACACTCTGCAAAGGTTTGCGCACTTTTCCCCACAAGACTCGATCACCTCCTTTGTAGTCCTCGCACTGCCTGGTGTTTGAGAACCGGAAGATCGAGACAAAGTCTTTCAGAAGCATTTCCCCTTAACCATGGTGTCGGTTTATAAAACATGGGTATTTTATACCCTGACTTATGCACAGATAGTGGTAGCATTCCTGATGGCCAAGGCTTGCCGGGAGATTACCAACATTAAGATTCAAGCCTTGGTTGCAAGACCAAGAAGGATACATCAAGACGAAGCATCAAGGAGCACTTGGCTAGTGCTGAAGACAGAAGCCTCACTTGCCGGCAAGGTGAGGCAGCAAGGTGAAGGCCCGGCAAGCTCCGTGCCGGCAAGCCTTCCCTGGCTCCTCTCCGCTCCACCTCATCAAGCAGCTAGTCGTTAATCTGTGAGGTGTCGAGCGGGCAGGCAGCTTGGTGAGGTTTGTGGGGACACACGTCAGCTTGCTGGAAGGAGAAATGCCTTTAATGACACCCGTCCAGAAGGCGTGTCAAGTTTATAGGAGGTAGCTGGGCAAGCGGTGCAGGAACCTTGCCGGGGCTACCCCTCCGCATGACACCTAACGGCGCATTTATTGCGTTTGTCCTAATCCGGCAGAGTTAGGTATGATAGCACTGTAGGCTATCCAATCAACATGTAATGACTGTTTTGCCACTGTGGTTACCCCTTGATCTATAAAAGGAGGGCCAGGGCAACCTTTAGAAGGGATCGGCCAGTCGACACTTTGCTCACGTTGCATGCGTAGCTGCTCTTCCTACACCTTGCCAGCAAGAAGCGCTCCCTGTACTTGAGCTCAAACACATCCAATACACAAAGCAGGAGTAGGGTTTTACACCTCATGGTGGCCCGAACCTGGGTAAATCCTTTGCGTTGATTGCTGATTCTGCTCTTTGTGCTTGCGCATCCCCCTAGTCGAACCGCAAAGGGGCTAGATGGCCCCATAGATGGTCGTACGCACGATATCTTTGGCGCGCCAGGTAGGGGGATCGCTTGCACGAACCTAAATCAGCAGTTTGCGCGTCATTTTCATCTCCATCATCTTCGATGGCGCCCAAGAAGAAGGGCGCATCCGCAGCAGCTTCATCGACCTCCAAGCTTCCATCACAGATGCCTACAGGCGGCGCAGATGATCCCACCGGCGCAGGTGGCGCAGGAGGCGCGACCGGCGCGGGCGGCGTGGAAGGAGTCACTGGTGCAGGCGGCGCAGCCAACACTGGTGGAGCCGGTGGAGCACACAACACCAACTCACAGCTTCCTCGCCAATCCGGCGATCGAAGCACACAATGGTGCAGGTGGCGCGGATGGTCAGCTCCCGCCTCCTCCACGCACCGGCGAGCGTCGCCACCGGAGCAACACCGTCCGGACCAGTGCAAGCCAAGACCCAGCCGCCGTGGTGTCTAAGGATACCGCTTCAGGACGCACACCGCGACCATCGCAAGATGGGCGCGACGCGAATCCGAATGGCGCTGGTGGCTCCGGGCGGCGACGTCCACATGGCAAGACCCCTGTCGATCAGCCACGAGATCTTCAGGCACCACCCTTGCCACATCAGCCTACTGCTGGGCATGAGCTGCGGCAGCAAGTTCGTGATGGCGCTGCTACTGGTTTTGCTAGGAGTCGAGCAACATCCCGTTCTTCGCTCCCGGCCATGCCCGCTACGACAGCAGAGGCCATGGCGCGGGCGCAAATGCTGTTGAACTTCCCTCCAGCTGCCGACAAGATGGATGAGTGGAGAGCCACTATCCAGATCCTCATTGAATTTGCTGAAGCCAGCAACTCGCAGCGGGCGGGACCTTCACGGCGACCAGTGACAGCACCAACTGATGGCCGCGCCAGAGGTGCCGCACCAACAGTGCAGTCACCCCCACAGCAACAGCTTCAACAACCGCGACAAACTCACTGATCCTCCGAGCCCGATGAAATGTCGATGACCTCTTAGGATCCGTGAGCGCGGCAAGACCAGCGTCAAGTACTGCGTGATAGGCGGGTAGAGGATGCCCGCACCACCATTGAACAGCGTCGGGAGGCGCGCCGTCAATCCGACGTGCGCAATGGTCCAGTCATTGATGAGCCTGTGCCTGAGGTTGGCAGGTACTTACCTTACGAGGTTGGGTGCCCGGCCTTCACTCGCGAGCTGCGGCAAGTCTGCTGGCCGTCTACCCGGGCCTTCAATCCAGAGCTGCCAGAGAAGTATGATGGCAAGCTCAATCCGGCAGAGTTCTTGGGCATCTACACGATTGCCGTGCAAGCTGCCGGGGGACGAGATGAAAAGGTTCTCGTCAACTATTTTCCGTTGGTGCTCAAGCCCAATGTGAGATCTTGGCTGATGAACTTGCCGAAGGGCTCCATTTCTTCGTGGTCTGATCTATGCAATGAGTTCATTGGTGCTTTTACCGAAGGCCACGAGCCTCCTGGTCAGCCCAGTGATCTGCAAGTGATCCCGCAAAGAGAAGGCGAATCCCTACGGAAGTATATACAGAGGTTCAGTCGCGTGCACCGCAATATCTCAGATGTGCACCTCGCAGCTATGATTGTTGCCTTCCACATGAATGTGCGCAATCGAAGGATGCGGGAGAAGATGAATGTCCGGCTGCCGAAAACTGTCAACGAGCTATATACGTTGGCGGATAGATGTGCGCGCGCTGAGGAGGCTTCCTGGGGAGGACGCTGGTGCCGAGGTTGATTCCGAGGACGATGATGCCACCACCCAGAAGAAGAAGGGCCAAAAGCGCAATAGGAAGTGCAAGGGCAAAACAGTTATGGCCGTTGAAGGCTCCGGCAATGCTACTGCCACCAAGAAAGCCAAAACAGAGAGCTCCGGCAAGGAAGCTGCTGTATGCGCCGCTTGTCAGGAGGCCGCGGCAAATGAGAAGGCCGGCAAGTCTGATGGACCATACTACAAGATTCACCGCACTAAAGGCCATGATCTCCAGGAGTGCCGGCAGGTTGAGTAACTTGCCGAGAAACAAAAAGCTGAATATGAAAAGCGCGACAAGGAGAAAGGTTAAGATGGTGTTGGCGGATCTGGTAAGAAGGGTCGTGGCGGCCGAGGAGGTAGCCGCGGTAAGGCTAAGCAGCAGAAGGAGAAACCTGCTCGAGGCCGCGACAAGAAAGAAGAAGATGATGATGAAGATGATGACGAGGACGAGGATGAGTCCAGCGAACGGGAATTTCAGAAAGCGACAGAAGTCATGTGCATTGACAAAGGTGCATCTTTGCACTCCTCTCACCGCCAACTCAAGCAGTGGGCGCGTGAGATCAGTGCGGCGGAACCGGCAATAGGTGCTCAAAAGCCACTCAATTGGTCACACACGCCCATCATTTTCAATGCAGAGGATCACCCTGATCGCACAACTGCGGCCAGGTGCTTGCCATTGTTGGTTTCACCAACGATACGCAACCTCCTGGTCACGAAAATGTTGGTTGACGGTGGGGCCGACCTGAACTTGATTTCACCAGAAGTCATTAAGAAGCTGCAGATTCCCGATGAAGATCTCAAGCAGACGGGCACGTTTCAAGGGGTCAATCCGGGAAGGAGCTAGCCCAAGGGGAAGATCACTCTACCGGTGATGTTTGGCGGGGAATTGAATTACAGAACAGAGAAAATTGTGTTTGATGTGGTTAAGATTCCTCTGCCGTACAATGGAATTCTTGGCCGCCCAGCTTTGGCAAAGTTCATGGCAGCATCGCACTATGCCTATAACACTCTCAAAATGCCAGGGCCAATGGGAGTCATCACCATCAACTCCGACAAGAAAGATGCAGTGATTTGCGTCGACAAGCTTTACAGAGAAGCGGTTGCAGCATCCGCCGCCAAGGCACCCGCTCCCGCTGATAAGAAGAAGAGCAAGAAAAGCGGCAAGACCTCTGACAAGTCTTCCGGGAAGCGCGCCTCTTCGGAGTGCTGCGCACCCGTTGATGACATGCCGTAGAGCTCTACCGCCAAGAAGTCCAAAGCTACTCCACCAGCAACCAAGAAGGTGCCGACAAAGGAGGACGGCACAGGCAGTACCTTCACCGTCAGTGCCTCTCTTGACAACAAATAGGAAAGCGTGCTCGTTGCCTTCCTGTGGGCGAATGTTGATGTGTTTGCATGGCAACCATCTGACATCCCCGGTGTTCCCAGGGAGGTAATTAAGCACCATCTTGCCGTCTGTCCTCACGCTCGGCCCGTCAAGAAAAAGGTCAGGAAGCAAGCTTTGGAACGGCAACAGTTCATTGCCGAAGAAATAAAAAAGTTAGAAGGAGCAGGCTTAGTTAGAGGTGTACTACATCCAACATGGTTGGCAAATCCAGTTGTAGTACAAAAAACAAATGGAAAGTGGAGACTTTGTATTGACTACACTGATATCAACAAAGCATGTCCAAAGGATCCTTTTCCTTTGCTGCGTATTGATCAAATTGTTGACTGTACCACCGGCTGTGATTTACTCTCCTTTCTTGATGCATACTCTGGTTACCATCAGATTTTCATGGCCAATGAGGATGAGGAGAAAACCACATTTATTACTCCATGTGGTACATATTGCTTCGTGCGTATGCCTTTCGGACTAAAAAGTGCTGATTCAACATTTACAAGAGCAGTCCAAATTGGTTTTGAGCCCCAGCTGCACAGGAATGTGGAAGCATATATGGATGATATATTGATCAAAACCAAGGAAAAATCAACCCTTATTCAAGATTTAGAAGAGACATTTGCAAACTTGCACAGAATAAATTTGAAGCTCAATCCCGAGAAGTGTGTGTTTGGCGTTCCATCCAGCAAGCTTCTCGGGTTCTTTGTATCTCAACGTGGAATTGAAGCCAATCCCGACAAGATCAAAACCATTGAGCAAATTGAAGCAGCAAAGCGCATCAAGGATGTGCGATGTCTTGCCGGCTGTGTGGCTGCATTAAGCAGGTTCATCTCCAAATCTGCTGAGCGCGTCTTGCCATTTTTCAAGATTTTGAAAAAGGCAGGTCCAATGAAATGGACTCCAGAAGCGGAGGCCGCGCTGCAAGATTTGAAGAAGTACCTCTCCTCTCTGCCAATACTAGTTGCGCCTAAACCACAAGAGCCGTTGCTGCTGTACTTGTCGGCAACAAATCAAGTGGTCAGTGCTGCATTAGTAGTAGAGAGGGAAGCTGATGACGAAGAAGCAGCGGCCGCAACCCTGTCAAGCGACAAGCCGGAATCTTCCCCGGCAGAGTATGGTGCAGTAGATGAAGCAAACCAACAAATAGTGCCGAAGAAGAAAATGGCGCAGTGCCCGGTTTACTTTGTTAGTTCCCTCTTACAGGGGGCTAGGTCAAGGTACTCTGGTGTGCAAAAATTGCTTTTCGGCCTTCTCATGGCCTTGAGAAAGCTGCACCATTACTTCCAAGCACATGAGATTACCGTCGTCACTCGCTTTCCGTTGCAGCGCATTTTGAGGAATCCAGATGCCACCGGCAGGATAGTGAAGTGGGCGTTGGAGCTGTCCAGTTTTGCAGTCAAGTTTGAAAGTACGTCAACCATTCAGAGCAGGGCCTTGGCAGAATTCATTGCAGAATGGACACCAACACCAGACGAAGAGATTCAAGAAACTTCTCTCCCGGGCAAAGAAACAACTAAGGAGTGGATCATGTACTTTGACGGAGCCTTCTCGCTACAAGGCGCTGGTGCCGGAGTGCTGCTTGTCGCACCCACCAGAGAGCACCTCAAGTATGTGGTACAGATGCATTTTCCTAGGGAGAAAGCAACAAACAACACTGCCGAGTACGAAGGGCTCCTTGCCGGTCTCAGGATCGCAGTGGACCTTGGAATCAGAAAATTGATCATCCGTGGTGACTCGCAGCTTGTTGTGAAGCAAGTTAACAAGGATTATCAAAGCCCATTGATGGAAGCATATGTGGAAGAGTGAGGAAATTGGAAGAACACTTTGATGGATTGCAAACAGAGCACATTCCTCGTGCGGAAAATAGCATTGCTGATCATCTGTCGAAGTGTGCTGGCCAAAAGCTACCCGTGGAACCAAGAACTTTTGTGCTCCATTTGACTCAACCATCTGTCACACCATCAATGCATTATCACCCCAATCATGATCATTGCAATAAGTAGTGGACATGACAAAATTATCATCCCCAAGCTTGTAGTTTTGCATATTATTAGCACAATTGACATTAATAGAATTTATAATAACGTCATTGCAATCATGCTCTTCAATCAAGGAGCTATCATGAATCACTTTATAAATTTCTTCTTCTAACACTTCATCACAATTTTCAGATTCATGATTTTCAAGCAAAACTTCATAGAGAAAATCAAGAGCACTCCAATCACTTGCAATTGGTTCATTATAATTGGATCTTTTGAAAAGATTAGCAAGTGGATGAGGATCCATAGTGCTCTTCAATTTTTGCTTTTACTTTTTGTTCTTGTGTGTTTTCATAAAGGCAATAAAAGCAAGCAAACAAGCAAAAGAAATATTTTTGTGTTTTTGTAAAAAACTTTTTAGAAGTGGGGGAGATGAAAACGAGAGGCAAAGGCAAATAAAATAAATGCAAGGAGATGAGAGTTTATGCAAAGGTACTTGATAGATGTTGATGATGTCTCCCCGGCAACGGCGCCAGAAATTCTTCCTGCTACTTGTAGCTTGCGTTGGTTTTAACCCCGAAGAGGAAGGGATGATGGAGCACATCAGAGGTAAGTATTTCCCTCAGTTATGAAACCAAGGTTATCAATCCAGTAGGAGAACCACGCAACACCTCGTTAGCAGTACCTGCACACAAACAACAAATTTTTGCACCCAACGCAAACGAGGGGTTGTCAATCCCTCGGCGGTCAATTGCAAGATTAAATTGTATGTGATAGATAGATAGATAGAAACAAAAATACAAAATAAAATAAGTAAAAGAAAAGTGCAGCAATATTTTTAGGGTTTTAGTAATATGATTTAGATAGACCCGGGGGCCATAGTTTTCACTAGAGGCTTCTCTCATAGAAATAGCATACGGTGGGTAGACAAATTACTGTTGGGCAATTGATAGAAAAGCAAATAATCATGACGATATCCAAGGCAATGATCATGTATATAGGCATCACGTCCGAGACAAGTGGACCGACTCCTGCCTGCATCTACTACTATTACTCCACATATCAACCGCTATCCAGCATGCATCTAGTGTATTAAGTCCATAAAGAACAGAGTAACACCTTAAGAACGATGACATGATGTAAACAAGATAAACTCACGTATGAATAAACCCCATATTTTTACCCTTAATAGCAATGATACATACGTGTCATGTCCCTTTCTGTCACCGGGATTGAGCACCGCAAGATCAAACCCATTACAAAGCACCTCTTCCCATGGCAAGATAAATCAATCTAGTCGGCCAAACCAAATCAATAGATCGGAGAAGAAATATGAAGCTATAACAATCATGCATAAAAGAGATCAGAGAAGACTCAAATAATATTCATGGATAAGCTGATCATAAACTCACAATTCATCGGATCCCAACAAACACACCGCAAAAAGTGATTACATCGGATAGAACTCCAAGAACATCAAGGAGAACATTGTATTGAAGATCAAAAAGAGAGAAGAATCCATCTAGCTACTAACTATGGTCCCGAAGGTCTGTGGTAAACTACTCACGCATCATCGGAAGGGCAGCAAGGTTGATGTAGAGCCCCTCCGTGATCAATTCCCTCTCCGGCGGAGTACCGGAGAAGGCCTCCAGATGGGATTTCTTTGGAACAGAAACTTGCGGCGGTGGAAAAAGTATTTCATGGACTCCCCTGAGGGTTTCTGATTTTTTGGGAATTTATAGTGGTGGAGTTAGGTCAAACGGAGCTCTGTGGGCCCCATGAGGTACCAGGGCGCGCCTGCCCCCCCAGGCGCGCCTTGGTGCCTCGTGGGCACCCCCTCGGGCTTCTGGCCTCCTCCCGAAGCTTCTAGTGTTGGTATTGTCCAGAAAAAAATCTCTAAAAAGTTTCGTGGCATTTGGACTTCGTTTGGTATTGATATTCTGTAAAACAAAAACAGGGCAGAAAACAGCAACTAGCACTGGGCACTAAGTTAATAGGTTAGTCCCAAAAAATGATATATAATTGCTGTAAATGTATATAAAAGCATCCAAGATTGATAATATAACAGCATGGAACAATCAAAAATTATAGATACGTTGGAGATGTATCACATGGGCACAACAGATCGTCCGTTTTCTTCAAACAGGAGAACTTCCCGATGATCAAGAAGAAGCTGAAAAAGTAGCCCGGCAGTCAAGTATGTATCAGTTTGTTGATAGCATTCTGCACAGAAAGAGACCAAATGGGGTGAAATTGAGGTGTATTTGTCGGGAAGATGGACTGAAGCTGTTGGCGGAGATACATGGAGGCGTATGTGGTTCTCACATAGGATCAAGGGCCCTTGTCGGCAAAGCTTTCCGGCAAGGCTTCTATTGGACCACTGCCCTCCAGGATGCAACTGAGCTAGTAACCAAATGTGAAGCATGCCAGTTTCATTCAAAGAATATACATCAGCCAGCCCAAGCCCTTCAAACGATACCACTCTCCTGGCCCTTCTCGGTCTGGGGGCTCGTTATTCTGGGTCCTTTTCCCCGAGCTACCGGGGGCTTTGAGTTCTTGTACGTGGCAATCGACAAGTTCACAAAGTGGCCTGAGGTAGATCCAGTGAGGGAGGTAACAGCACAGTCAGCCGTCAAATTCTTTAAAGGATTGGTTTGCCGTTTTGGTGCTCCCAACAGGGTCATCACAGATAATGGCACACAATTCACGAGTCGCGCCTTCATGCAATATATCCAGGACCTTGGAAGCAAGATTTGCTTTACATCCGTTGCTCACCCAAGAAGCAATGACCAAGCGGAAAGGACAAATGCTGAAGTGCTGCAAGGCCTCAAGACAAGAACTTTCAACAAGTTGCACAAGTGCGGAATGCGCTGGATTGATGAGTTGCCGACGGTTCTTTGGTCACTCAGGACGACAACAAATTGAGCCACTGGCCAAACACCCTTCTCCCTAGTCTATGGTGCAGAGGCGGTGCTCCCCACGGAACTCACATACGGGTCACCTTGAGTGCTTGCTTATGATGAAGCACAGCAAGAGCAGCTGCGGCAAGATGATGCCACGCTCCTTGAGGAAGATCGTCTTCGGGCTGCTGTGCGAGCTGCGCGCTACTAGCAAGCTTTGCGCCGCTATCATAGCCGCAAAGTTCATGCCCGAAGCCTTGAGGAAGGCGACCTTGCTCTTCGGCGCGTCCAATCCGCCAAGGGATCCAACAAGTTAACGCCAAAGTGGGAAGGCCCTTATCGAGTAGTGCGAGTCACCAGACCTGGCGCAGTCTGTCTGGAGACCGAAGATAGCATCCCGGTGCAAAACTCATGGAATATTGAGCTTCTTCGCAAGTTCTATCCATAAGGCGCAGTTGCCGGGCCTCCCGGCAACGCCTTTTGTACAAGCCTTGTCGGCAAGACATGTAACCCTTTGTACAAAGCCAGGCGCAGACCCTGTGCATAATGAAATAAAGCTAAGTGTTCACAACTCTTTGTCAAAATACATTTTTCCTTGTGTATGATTGCATATGATGTTGTGTTATGCTTTGTCTTGTATGAAATGATTAACGATCGTCAAGGCATCTACCCATTTCTTTCTCTTCTTTCTTTTTCTCAAAAGGACAGAAGGTTCCCTCACGTGCAAATTTCCCGGGGGGGATGATGGTGTGGATACCACCAAATGACATTCAAATAATCATTTTGTAACAAGGAGTACAACAAAGAAAAAGCTAAGTTGAAAAACTTTAAAATAATTTCTTTGTTGTAATTGCAATCTTCCTTGAACGATTTTTGTCTTTGTATGAGAAACCTGCATGCTAAGGAACCTTATCATGATCAGTTGCGCTCTTACTTTGTTTCGAGTCCGCTCAACAATTTAAGTAGCCGCATTGAAAACGTCGAAGGAAAACTTGCCGGCGGCAGCACCTCTGGCAGGCTGCTAAGGATCTGTTCCTCAAGCGCTCGCGGCAAGTGCATGCACCGGCAAGCTTCTGGCAAGCGTAGGGTATAATAATTCATGCAAAGACAGGATAAAACAAGGAACATATCATACATTCATTCAAAACAGCACAAATTGTATTACATCACAAGCATGGTGCAGATCTAACTTAAGATTAAATGTATCTTTTACATGATAGCACTGGTGGCAAATGCAACGACAAGGCTAATTCTAAAGATCGCCTTGGTGCCTGGGAACGAGAAGGACCTTGTCGGCCAACGGAGCGACAACCTTGTCGATGGCCGTGATATCAGTGTTCTGCGGGAAGCTTCTGAATATCCCGGAGAGATCAACGTCAGGGTTGCGGTAGGCGATCTTGACGAGCACCTTGTAAAGGACGTCGCGACCAAACTTCTGGGATTCATTGGCGAATGAAGCAGACCTGTCTTCATGATAAGTTTTCAAGGCGTCGATGGGGCCCTCGAAGAACTTAGTCAGTCTGGCGCTGGCGGCTTCCTTGTCGTTGACGGTGAAACTCCAGCTCCTGATATCCATGACAGCAAGCTGGGCAGTTATGCTCTCGGCAATGTTGACAAGCCTGTTGGTCCAGAGAGAGAGCACTTCATGCAGCCTGGTGAACTGGTTTTCAGCATCTTCCCGTGAGGTCTCTTCTACGGCAAGCTTCTCCGTCAAGGTTATCTCCCTTTCCTTGGCGGATTCAAGATCTTTCTCCAAGGTGGCGAGTTTGGATTTCAGGTCTTCTACTGCCGTGACGGTTTTGTCGAGATCTTGACTCTTGGATGCTAGCTGCGTCTACAGCTCCCCTAGAGTGTGAGCTGCTTTCTGTGCTCCATTCTTGAGGGACTCGATCTCCTTACTGTTGCTGGCAAGATCTTCTTTCAATTTGTTTACTTGAAGTTCCAAATCCGCCTTGGCTGTAGCAGCAGCAGCAGCATTATCAGTAGCCTCCTTGAGCTTGGCGGCACTCTCTCAAGCTTGGGTTTCAATGGAATCCTTGTGGTTTTTCTCCAGCTCTTGGGTCCTCTGTTCAAGGAGCTTTTCAATTTCTTCATCCTTGCCGCGAAGTTTAGCGGCAAGGGCATCTTCCTGCGCGGCAAGATCTTTCTCTTTGGCGTTGAGCTGCGCCTCGTGTTCTGCCAGCTTGCCGTCGAAGGCTGCCGCCTTCTCCTGCGCAGCGGCAAGTTTTTCTTCCTGCTTCCGGAGGTTGCGAGATTGCCCGTTATACCACGTGCGGATCTCCTCCGCCTTCTCTTTCAGCTTCTCTTTGGCCAGCTCCAAAGCTTTGTGCTCTCCTTGGATTTTATCCCAACGCTTGCTGTAGCGATCTTGTAGATCCCTAAAACCAGCAGCCATGGTTTCTAGGAAGGAAAGATCGGCCGTATTATCAACAGCGTTGTCGGCTTCAGTAGTGCTTTGGGAGAAGGGAGCCAGAATTCGGGCAATTTCGTCGTCAAAATTTGGACCTCCGGTACCAGATGAACTGGGGGCTCCAGGTTCCTGTTGAGGAACGACAAGCGTTAAGGTATTTGTTGAGGTTTGGGTAGTTGGCGCGATTGGCTGAACAGTAGGATTTGGCGTGTCGGCGCCAACCAAGACCACCTCTGTACTTGGCTGGATGGGAGCCGACGTGTTATCGGGAGGCTGTTCCAGCTCTCCGATGGCTTTCCTTGTTTCCTCGGTAGCAGATTTGGCGGCTTCTTCGGTAGATATCTTGGCGGCTTCATCAACAGCGTCCTTTGCAATCTCTGCCATGTCTGCGAGAATTTCTCCTTCTTTGGGAGAAGTTGGATCTGCAAGGTGGCACAGAAGCAAAGAGCAAGGAAAAATTTAATGACAAGTCAAGTTCAAGAAAACAAAAATTTGGAGAAGTGCTTAGAAGCAAGTGGATTACCTGTTGTTCCTTGTTGAGGAAGGGTGTTTCCTTCCACGGCAACCTCGGTTGCCGGCGCACGGTCAGCGGCAGCTCCGCTTGCCGGGGTGACCTCCGTGCGGACAGGCTCATCAGCGGAGGCCCTTGCTGGTGAAGCACTCTCCGAAGCGATGGTTGACGGAGGAACCATGGCAGGATCCGCCTCTAGGTGCCCTTCCTCCTGGTGGACTTCTCCCATCTCCTTGCTGGGCTCAGAGGAAGGAACGTCGTCGCCAGTACTTGCGGGCGGGAATTGTACCACGGCCTCGCGCTGGGGGCTGAGCTGGGAGCTGATAACAACAGTATCAGTAGAAGAAACCCCCTGCCCAGCACTTGCTGCGGGCTCGTGTTCTGTTGCAGCCCTGGTTCGTTTTGTCCTGTGCACAAGCGCCTCAGTATCCCTGAGAAAGCAAAGGAAGACAAGTCAAATTGACAGTCAAGACAAAATCGAGATTTGATGAAGATAAATAATTTTACTTACTCCTCGTCTTCGGGCTCACTAAGGACGGAGAAGTCATATCTCACCGGCAGAGGCAACTCCCTAGACCTCTTGAGTGCCAGTGGAGGCGAAGATGCCTACTGAGATGACCCAACTCCCTCGGTAACTTCTTGCTGGGAAGATGGACGCTAAGCTCGAGGATGACGAGTTGATTGCCGGCGAACCTCCTGTTGCTGGCCAGTCCTGGTGGTCGTCTTTTTCATGACAGGGCCAGCCCCTGACGAAGAAGGGCGCACTATCTCCTGGCTGGACGCTTTCAGAAGAACGCGTGCTTTCTTCTTCGGGCCTTGACGATCTCCTTCTTCTTCGGGTTCTCTGGCAACCTCTTCCCCGGCAAGCTCTTCCTGGTGCTCTTCGGCAACTTCTTCGTTGGGGATTTCTTCCTCTTCTTCGGTTGCTGCAGCCCGGGAACCACTAGCCTTGCTGGCCTTCAAGGCCTCCTCGACTCTGTGGGCAATGAATGCCAGTTCTTCATTCCTGGTGGCTTGGATGAGGTTCTTCTCTTCTCGAGTGGCCTTCTCCATCAAGTTGGAAGCCCAAGTCATTTCATGTTCAAGTGAGGGCAGCTCCCAGTCAGCTTCAACTCTTTGAGCATTGCACGCTGGCATCATCGCCAAGATGGAATCCTTGGCAGAATTGATATGCAGTGGTACAACTTGGACCGGCAAGTGAAACTTGCCGGAAGTTCTGAATAGCAGATGACAGAGGCTGATGTGCTGCATGACCATCAGGTTGTTGGCCAGTCCTAGATATATCCGCATAATATCAGCTGCATTTTGGCACTCCCAAGTGTACCTCTCCCTCTTCTGCAGCGGCGCAATGCGTCGCCGGAGGAAATCAGCTCCTACCATCTCAATGGTTAGCCCAACAGACTTGAGGCGAGTGATCCGGTTCAATGCCGGGCCAAGTTTCTTGTCGCTGGCGCCAAGATCACTCCAATTCTTGCCGCGATCAATCTTCTCCGTGCACGGCAAGCAGAAATTGGGGAAGTCCTTATCCTTGGTCCAGCACCATTCTGCCCGCCATTCTTCCCATTTCAGATGCAGCAGCCCGGCAAGATACTTTCCCTTAGCTTTGGCCTGGGGAATCCATGTCACGCTGCCGGAGAGCGCATCACCCTCAATGCGGGGGATGAAAAAGTGGCGAAAGAGGTCAACATTGGGGACGACTCCAACAAAATTCTCGGACAGATGGGCGAAGACTGACATGCACGTCATTGCATTTGGGTTGAAATCCAACAGTCGAAACCCAAAAGTGTACATCATCTCAGCGAACAAATCTGAGTACGGGGGAACCAAACCGTAGTAGAAATACGCGCAAGTGAAGGGATAAGCATCTCCGGCGATCTTGGTATCAGCTGGAAGCACCACCAGGGCCTTGTGATCCTGGGTGTCCCTCCCCCACATATAGGCATACCTGGCGATCAGGGTGTTCTTGTCCAAGGCCGGCAGTGAGAAAACTAC
Organism: Elymus sibiricus; assembly: GCA_039707655.1. Classification (NCBI taxonomy): domain Eukaryota; kingdom Viridiplantae; phylum Streptophyta; class Magnoliopsida; order Poales; family Poaceae; genus Elymus; species Elymus sibiricus. Next base: position 107,595,796 of record CM077664.1, on the reverse strand, counting down.
ATTCTCCCATCGCCGCTATTCCAAGTCCGCCTTCCTCTTCTCTGCTTTGGGGTTGACGGGCTTGGCGGGTTTCTTCCCCTCCGTATCAGCTCTTTTGGGCTCCATGGGTGCTCAGGAGGGAAGATTGGAGGTGGAAGAGGCGCGAGTCAGGAGTGGCGACGGCGGTAGAACTGGCTCTGGCGAGAGGAAGAAGATGAAGCAGAGGAAGGCAAGGATGAATGAGCAACGCCTCCTCGCGGTTGCCTTTTTATGGGGAAGGCGCGGGGAGGCTGGCTCTTTACTGTTCGGCGTGGCAGCGCTTTTGCAGGCGCACTACCCTAAAATCGTCGCTCCAGTCCACCACTCCTGCGACCCGCATTTAATGCGTGACGTGGGCGTGCGACAAAAAAATCATCATCAAGATTTTATGGCGGTAATTTCTCACCATGTGTCTGTGCATTGTTTGGGCCTAGCCCAACGACGCTTCAGACACGCGTGTGGCCCAAGCCCGGGGGCTCCTGTCGGTGTATAAAACATGGGTATTTATACCCTGACTTATACACAGACAGTGGTAGCATTCCTGATGGTCAAGGCTTGCTGGGAGATTACCAACATCAATATTCAAGCCTTGGTTGCAAGACCAAGAAGGATACATCAAGACGAAGCATCAAGGAGCACTTGGCTAGTGCTGAAGACAGAAGCCTCACTTGCCGGCAAGGTGAGCCGGCAAGGTGAAGGCCCGGCAAGCTCCGTGTCGGCAAGCCTTCCCTGGCTCCTCTCTGCTCCACCTTGTCAAGCAGCTAGTCGCTAATCTGTGAGGTGTCGAGCGGGCGGGCAGTTTGGTGAGGTTTGTTGGGACACGCGTCAGCTTGCTGGAAGGAGAAATGCCTTTAATGACACCCGTCCAGAAGGCGTGTCAAGTTTATAGGAGGTAGCTGGACGAGCGGTGCAGGAACCTTGCCGGGGCTACCCCTCCGCATGACACCTAATGACGCATTTATTGCGTTTGTCCTAATCTGGCAGAGTTAGGTATGATAGCACTGTAGGCTATCCAATCAACATGTAATGACTGTTTTGCCACTGTGGTTACCCCTTGATCTATAAAAGGAGGGTCAGGGCAACCTTTAGAAGGGATCGACCAGTCGACACTTTGCTCATGTTGCATGCGTAGCTGCTCTTCCTACACCTTGCCAGCAAGAAGCGCTCCCTGTACTTGAGCTCAAACACATCCAATACACAAAGCAGGAGTAGGGTTTTACACCTCACGGTGGCCCGAACCGGGGTAAATCCTTTGCGTTGATTGCTGATTCTGCTCTTTGTGCTTGCGCATCCCCCTAGTGGAACCGCAAAGTGGCTAGATGGCCCCATAGATGGTCGTATGCATGACACATGGGTAGACCGGTACACCTACATATATAACTACATCTGCTAGCCTACCCGAAAAGAGGTCACACAACTTACTCAACTAGGCCAGAGCCCATAATGGCTTGCGGCTGCACACAGAAGTTTCTAGTCATGAAGTGTCGTTTGATCCCTTTGAGCCTGGGTGGCATTCCATAGGGTGATTCTCCGGGTACACGGGGAGGTGCGGTGCAGGGTGACGAAGCCGGTGGTGGTGTCGGCGCTCGGCTGCGGCGTCGGAATGGCGCGGGGCGAGGCCGCGGAGCTGTGGCGGCGGCGAACTTCGGGAGAGGTTGGGGAGCTCTGCCCTGTGCGATTCTGCGAGAGAGAAAAGGGCAGGGAGATGCAGCGCGTCGAGTAGGAGCGAACCAAGGAGAAGTGGGGTTCGGGAAACCTTCGATGGCGGCGGAATTTGTCGCCGGAGAGGGCGGCAACGGCGGAGCTTTAAGTGCTCGAAGAGCTCGAATCCAAGGAAGATTTCGAGGGGAGACGTGAGGAATCGAACGAGGGAGGTGATGGGTATATATAGGAGGGGTCAAGGCGGTTCGGGGAGCAAAGATGAGCGTGTACCGCAAGAAAATCACGGCGGCCGGCGGGAAGTGTTAGAGCTGGACTTCGGTTGCTTGCGGGAGGAGGAAGGAAACGCGGGCCCACCTGTTGGTGACCCAGAGAGAGAAGGGAGGCGGCGGGTGACCGAGGCGTAGCGCTGCGGCGCTGGTGTGGGCTGTGGCCGAAGGCCAAGTGTGCTGGCTGGGCCGTCGGCTGGCGCTAGCCTGGCCGACCGGCTTTGTTTTTTTAACAGAGAAAGAAAAGTCCTAAAAGAAAATTAAATTAAATTTTGCATAGGCAACATATATAGCAAAATTCTTATAATAAAACAACAAAAAACATGAACTATTTTCAAAGGAAAATAAATTACTCTAAAAATATATTTTTTGTAATAACTTCAAATTGAATTTAAATTTGATTTTCAAATCTTTTGCAAATTGTTTCTGTTTTCTTTCTTCAAATACTTCTCTGAATTTTGAAGGGTCATGTTTCCTTCACTCAAATATTTTTTTAATTCAGAGAATTTGAGATGATTTGTAATTCCAACATAAAAGGAAAAGACTCCAAATGGGTTTTCAAATAAGTTTTGAAGGTGGTACTCATCACTCCCCACTCTATTTCATATATTTTGAAGAAGTCATGTTATCTTCTCTCATGAAAATCCTTGAGTGGCATAAAGCTTATGAGTTTGAATTATTTTCAAATGGAATTCAAATCATTTTCAAATCCCTATTTCATTTCTAGGGTTTGTATTGAAATGAATTTGAATTCATTGGAGATCAAAGGCAAGAATGAAAGTTTGGGAAAGTCCTTTTATTCCCTCTCATTTAGCTTTTCAAAAAGTTTCAAATTTCACTCACTTTCAATCAATCAAACAATCATAATTACTTAATTAATATAACATTCCAAAATTTAGAATTTTGGGATGTTACAAACCTACCACACTTAAAATGAATCTCGTCCTCGAGATTCGATGAGGCTAGCAAGAAAAGGTTAGGGTTTGGGGGTCTTCTAGCAAATCCATTGATCGGAAGGAGGTCTGGGGTGCTACCACACTTAAACCAAAGTCATGGGTCCATCAAAACTCAAGTACTTCTTTCCTTGACAGAGTCTGTCTTCTCACAAAATCTTGAGTCCTTGCATATGTTCTTCCAGGGCTTGACAGGTTTGACGCCAATACTAAACAACGGTCGTTAATCTCATGGTGGTCAACAAATAATGGTTCCTGCAAGAAAATGGTCTGGGTTGAATCTCACCTTATAACCTACGTTTGGCAACAACTGCCTGGTACCAGGGTTTCTTAACATACTATTCTAAGGCTTAAACAAGGTTTCAACGATCGTCGTCTCTCTACTATAGGCAAGTCACTCCAGATTTTCCATTCCAAATAGCGAGAGCGAATGATAAGATTAAGTCTTCATGGTGGCTAAGCCATGTCGCACCCAAATCATTACTCTGTATAAGGTTTAGCAAATCTCGTTTGCTAACACTCGGGCATTCTCACAAGCATTGCAGAATTTCTCTTGTCCTCGATCTGGGTTCGGGTAAATCCATTGGTTCTAAGCCAAACATACATCTATCGTTTCTTCACAACTCTCGGGGTTTGCATAACTTCCTATGAAACGTCTGCCGATGAAATCGTAGCTTCTTCAGGATTACTTCTTCAACAAGATTGGGCTTGTTTTCCTTAGCAAATCCTGGGTCCTGTGGGTTATGGGCCCACTTCAATACTTGTACAACTTTAACTCATCCTTGGAGTTACAAATGTTCCATATTCCAACATTACACCTCCTTTAAATCCAATAATACTTCATTCCTTCATACTCTTGGGGTAACCATCATAATGAAAACAAAACTCCAACTCATTTTGTCAAAACTCCAACATTTTCCTTTCCATTGGTCTAGTGTTTACACAGGGTATTACTATCCATAAAATGTACTGCACAATCCATCCACCGACCATATTTCTCATATCCTCAAAAATGGTCAAAATCCTTGTTTATAGAGTATCAACTCATACAATTCAACATATGAAATCATGATGCATTAATTTTATTGAGTCACGAATTCATTACAATCTCTGAGACTTCCATTACATAATTCAACTCCATATACTCATGAATATAAAAGTGCTTCCTACTATATTTATTACATTCCTTATTCCAGTACCAAAATCTGAAGTACTCTGCTCAAGCTTTCTTCTTATCTGAACACTCCCTGGCACCATGTCCTACTTCCTTGCAACGTAAACAGATGACTTCCGACAAGTCTCGGGGCTTCTTGGTGATTGTGTCTGCTCCTTGGGTTCTTGGCTCCTTTCCTGGGCACATATTGGCGTAGTGACCTAAGGTCTTGCACTTGAAACATGCGATATAACTTAGGTCCTTCTGTGCAAAGATTGGGCTCTCATTAGTATACTTTCTCTTCTTCTTCTTGGATTTCTTCGTACTGATCAGAGATTCTATTTCCTATGGATCAAACTCCACTTCTTTTGTCAAGAAGTTTCCCAGATACTCTTTTCTTTCCTTCCTGCAATACTGTGAAAAATGTCCTTCTTCTCCACATGAATAGTAGTCATTGGAATAGAAGTTGTTTAGGTCTTGTTCATCTGTGTCTTCAACGTCTTCCTTCATCACAGGGTCTTCTAAACTTTCCTTGAGGGCTTCCTTCATGGCTTCCTTCTATTGCTTGATGACTTCTTGTACCTTGGGGTAAATTTGGCACTGAGCCGGGTAATGAGTAGTTCCTTCACACGAGAAACATGTCACCTGCCTAGTTGGGCATTCTTCCTCTGGGTGATTTTCTTCACAATGAGGGCATCCATCCTTGTGTTCTTCCTGGGTGTGTCCTATTTCTCCACAAATCTTGCATGCACAAGGTTTCTTCTTCGGGTTATCACAGTGCTTCCGGATAAGACGGAATCTCAGTAGAGTCATCTTGAATTCCTCCCAAGTTTTTGCTCCATTCCATCCTTGTATAGCTTGATGTATCTCTCGCCATGTTGCAGTACCTTGTGTGATGTGCCTTAGGGTGTACAGAACCATATACTCTCCTTCAATACCGCACTCCTTCATGTGATCTTCCATGTTCTGTATCCACTGTGCTACTTCCAGCTGTGTCATAAGTCTCGGGAATACAACTCCATCTTCATTCTTCATCTATGGGGTCCAAGGGTTTTGGGATGAGATACAAGAGAAACAATATAGTTTTGAAAATAGGTTTTATTTGTGGCTGTCGGAGAACACACACAAATGACAGCTCACAAATCATCATATCTAATGTGAGTATACAACAGGGGTTTTGGTCTTCTAAAGATCATAATAAGTCTTGGAATTCTTCAGGGTCTTCAATTTTCTTCGAGTCTACGGAGTCTTCAATTGTTGTAGCTGCAATTTTGCATGATGAAATCCTTTTACTCTGAAGTGGTCTGCAGTTGATTCTCCGTGTGGTCAAAGAGAAAGGGGTGTATTCTAACTATTTGAGGTAAGAGGGACTATTTGATAAAATCAGAAAAAGATGAGAAGTAAAGGATCTTTTTGAAAATAAAGTTTTAGAGATATCCTTTCCTAGGGATTTTCAGTTTCTAGGGTCACGTCCTACAATCAACATGTGCTCTGATACCATCTCTGTAGCGACCCGACCCAAATACGGTCAAGTCTCTGTGCTTTCTGTGCCATCCCTGGATCAGTATTTTGGCACACACAGTACTTCGATGAAATACCATAACATCACATGTAAAATAAATACCATAGATCCAGAGTATACCTTATATATATATATCACAGTGGAAACAAATCAATAAGGGTGTGGAGTCCCATCAACGCCAACGGCAAGTTGAGTGTAGACCGTAACCCTACAACGGAACTTTTACTCGTCGTAGAAATACCTGCAACATGATACGTTGCAGCCGTGTATGTCAGTACATTGAATGTACCGGCAAGATCACAATAAGAAGTAGATGATAAAGACTATTCTATATGCAATATGGCTTTGTGGCTCTGTGTCTGAGTTTTTGCATAAAAGCTGGTTTATTTTTCCCTACATCACAGGAATATCAAGAGTCTTCACTATAGAGTTATCTACTATGACATGGTTCCGCCAACCGATGTCTCATATCCCACAAGTATCATAAGTTGCCCACATTTAGTTATCAGTCCGGTGTTGAGAGTTCAGAGATAGATCCAAGTCCAGAGGCTCAAATTGTCCATAATTGGGGACATGGCTAATCGATTAGTTTTACACGCTGCAGATGTTTGCGCACTTTTCCCCACAAGACTCGATCACCTCCTTTGTAGTCCTCGCACTGCCTGGTGTTTGAGAACTGGAAGATCGAGACAAAGTCTTTCAGAAGCATTTCCCCTTAACCATGGGTAGACCGGTGCACCTACTTATATAACTACATCTGCTAGCCTACCCGGAAAGAGGTCACACAACTTACTCAACTAGGCCAGAGCCCATAATGGCTTGTGGCTGCACACGGAAGTTTCTAGTCATGAAGTGTCGTTTGATCCCTTTGAGCCTGGGTGGCATTCCATAGGGTGATTCTTCGGGTACTCTGGTATCCCCTTGGGCAAGCACTGGTTTCTCCAGGTGCCCGGGCAAGCCACTGGTTACTCTAGGGTGCCCCTACCAATCCACCCAGATGTGTGTTAAAGTTGCCACCTTAGGTTAACCCAAAATTATTATAACTCTCGCAACTTGCATGAATCACACATACCACCCCATCTACAAGTCTGGCTAAGCAATATAAGACATAATAAATATTCCCGGGGTGATCAAAGGTCATAGGTTCCTACCTCATGAACTACATAGCAATGTCACAATTTCCCAATCCTACTCATGCAAATTTTAACGGTGAAACTAATGCATAGTAAAAACTGTGTATAGAAAAGTATGATCAAGGTGTGAACATGCATAGTAATAGACGATGAAGATTCTTCAAACTCATAATCCTGATAGTTCTACTCGTCACACTCCGATCAATCTATCGTAAGCAAGCAATTATAACCACACATAAGCAATCACCCCAAGATAAAAAAGAAACCAAATAAGAATTCACGAGACTCCAAAAAAAATCACATAAATTTTCTGGACAGAAACATATTTTTAACAGAATAAAATATTATAAAACTTTAGTTTAACAGAAAGTATTTGCTATTAGTTTTAATTAGCAAAAAGAATCAACTAAAAAGGTTTTATAAGGCAAAAGTTATGGCCTAATTAAGATAGATCTCAAATCTGATCGGATTCAGTTTTTTTTATAAACAAAATTATTTTTATTAGTCCACTAGTTAGATATAACATATAGAAATCAGTAGCAAAAAGAATTAATTAAAAACCTATTTTTAAATAAAAGTTATTAGCAATCTAGGGTTTAAAGCAAATTTGGTCAAATTCAAATTTAAAAGGTTCAAAAATATTTTTAGTTGGGTCCTCTGGATAGATGGGATTTTTATGAACTAGTAGGAAAAAGAATCACTGAATTTGGATCTATAAGTTTAAAGATATGCTAAAAGAAAGATTTGAAAGAAATCTGAAATTGAAACTGTTATGTTTCGGCCGATCGTGGCAGAGGTGCCACATGGCGATCTGGGATTGGCTGCAAGGTGTTTGCTGCGGCGTAATGCGGCGGACGGCCGAAGCTTAAGCGATTCGGCGAAAATGGCTAAAACAGAAAAAACAATTGATCGGTTGGTTCGATCTAAACGGAATAAAAGCGAAGAAAACCCTAACTAAACCGCGTACCGGTTCGAAGCTAGATTAGATCTAATCTAAGCACTAGAAAACAGATCGGACAGACAAGGGTGAAGGCGACGTACCGAGGGCGGCGGACAACGCTGACGTTGGAGAAGACGACCGCGGGCGGCTCGGGTGGTGGTCGTGGCGCCTGCTTCGGTGGTCCTCCGGCTCGGTAGATGACACGGGGAGGCGCGGTGCAGGGTGGCGAAGCCGATGGTGGTGTCGGTGCTTGGCTGCGGCATCGGAACGGTGCGGGGCGAGGCGGTGGAGCTGCGGCGGCGCTGGCGAACTTTAGGAGAGGTTGGGGAGCTCTGTCCCGTGCGATTTTGCGAGAGAGGAAAGGGCAGGGAGATGCAACGCGTCGAGTAGGAGCGAACCGAGGAGAAGTGGGGTTCGGGAAACCTTCGATGGCGGCGGAATTTGTCGCCGGAGACGGCGGCAGCGGCGGAGCTTCATGAGCTCGCAGAGCTCGAATCCAAGGAAGATTTCGAGGAGAGGCGTGAGGAATCGAACAAGGGAGGTGATGGGTATATATAGGAGGGGTCAAGGCGGTTCGGGGAGCGAAGATGAGCGTGTACCGCAAGAAAATCACGGCGGCCGGCGGGGCATGTTGGAGCTGGACTCCGGTTGCTTGCGGGAGGAGGAAGAAAACATGGGGCCCACCTGTCGGTGACCCAGAGAGAGAAGGGAGGGGGCGGGCGACCGAGGCGTAGCGCTGCGGCGCTGGTGTGGGCTGTGGCCGAAGGCCAAGTGGGCTGGCTGGGCCGGCGGCTGACGCTAGCCTGGCCGGCCGTTTTTTTTAACAGAGAAAGAAAAGTCCTAAAAGAAAAATAAAATTAAATTTTGCATAGGCAGCATATATATCAAAATTCTTATAATAAAACAACGAAAAACATGAACTATTTCAAAGGCAAATAAATTACTCTAATTTTTTTGTAATAACTTCAAGTTGAATTTAAATTTGATTTTCAAATCTTTTGCAAATAGTTTCTGTTTTCTTTCTTCAAATACTTCTCTGAATTTTGAAGGGTCATGTTTCCTTCACTCAATTTTTTTTAATTCAGAGAATTTGAGATGTTTTGTAATTCCAACATAAAAGGAAAAGACTCCAAATGGGTTTTCAAATAAGTTTTGAAGGTGGTACTCATCACTCCCCACTCTATTTCATATATTTTGAAGAAGTCATGTTATCTTCTCTCATGAAAATCCTTGAGTGGCATAAAGCTTCTGATTTTGAATTATTTTCAAATGGAATTCAAATCATTTTCAAATCCCTATTTCATTTCTTTAAATGGAAGAAGTCATGTCATCTTAACTCTAGGGTTTGTATTGAAATGAATTTGAATTCATTGGAGATCAAAGGCAAGAATGAAAGTTTTGGGAAAGTCCTTTTATTCCCTCTCATTTAGCTTTTCAAAAAGTTTCAAATTTCACTCACTTTCAATCAATCAATCAATCAAACAATCATAATTACTTAATTAATATAACATTCCAAAATTTAGAAATTTGGGATGTTACAAAAGCAAACAGTTGCACCCAACGCAAAGAAGAGGGTTGTCAATCCCCTTAGCGGTTACTTGCAAGGATTAATTCTGATAGTGATAAATAGAAAAGTAAATTGCAAAATAAAATAAAAGTAAATAAATTGCAGCAAGGTATTTTTGGATTTTAATATATGATAAAGGTAGACCCAGGGGCCATAGTTTTCACTAGAGGCTTCTCTCTCGAACAGATAGCATACGGTGGGTAAACAAATTACTGTTGGGCAATTGATAGAAAAGCGCATAGTTATGACGATATTCAAGGCAATGATCATGTATATAGGTGTCACGTCCAAAACAAGTAGACCGACTCCTGCCTGCATCTACTACTATTACTCCACCCATCGACCGCTATCTAGCATGCATCTAGGGTATTAAGTATAAAACAGGGTAACGCCTTAAGCAAGATGACATGATGAAGACAAAGTAAACTCAAGCAATATGATTAAACCCCATCTATTTTATCCTTAATGGCAATAATACAAATACGTGTCTTGTCCCTTTCTCTCACTGGGATATAGAACACCGCAAGATTGAACCCATCACAAAGCACCTCTCCCATTGCAAGATAAATCAATCTAGTTGGCCAAACCAAACGGATAGATCGGAGAGAAATACAAAGCTATAACAATCATGCATAAAAGAGTTCAGAGAAGACTCAAATATTTATCATGAATAATCTGATCATAAACCCACAATTCATCAGATCCCAACAAACACACCGCAAAAGATGATTACATCGGATAGAACTCCAAGAACATCGAGGAGAACATGGTATTGAAGATCAAAGAGAGAGAAGAAGCCATCTTGCTACTAGCTATGGACCCGTAGGTCTATGGTAAACTACTCACACATCATCAGAAGGGCAGCAAGGTTGATGTAGAAGCCCTCCGTGATCGATTCCCCCTCTGGCAGAGTATCGGAAAAGGCCTCCAGATGGGATCGCGGAAGAACAAAGGCTTGCGGTGGCGGAAAGGTTTTCTCTTTTGTCTTTCTGGTATACGGGGAATATTTTGGAATTTATAGCATTGGAATTAGGCCAAGAGGTGCCACGAGGGGCCAACAAGCCTAGGGGTGCGCCTACCCCCCTGGGCGCGCCGTCCGGGCTTGTCGCTCCCTCGTGACTCGTCTGGTCTTCTCTCGAAGCTTCTAGGGTCCCTTTTGGTCTAGAAAAAATTAATCCAAAGTTTTTTCTTCGTTTGGACTTCGTTTGATAATGATTTTCTGAAAAGGCGAAAATAGGCAAAAAACAGCAACTGGCACTGGGCACTAGGTTAATAGGTTAGTCCCAAAAAATGATATATAATTGGATATAAAACATCCAAGATTGATACTATAATAGCATGGAACAATCAAAAATTATAGATACATTGGAGACGTATCAATCCCCGTCACGATGGTTCCCCGGCAGTGCTCAGCGCCACCGGGAGAGAGGAGGATAGGTACCCCCTCCTTCTTCTTCTCGCTTGGCCTCTCCCCTAGATGGGAGAAGGATTCCCCCTCTGGTCCTTGGCTGCCATGGCCCCTGAGGGGCGGGAGCCCCTCTAGATTGGATCTCTCTCTCTCTCTCTCTCTCTCTCTCTCTCTCTCTCTCTCTCTGTTTTCTTCTCTATTTCACGTCCATCTTTTCTAGCCAAACACAGTTTCTTAAATATCCGGAGATCCGTAACTCCGACCGGGCTGAAATTTTAACATGATTTTTCTCTCGGATATTAGCTTCCTTGCGCCCGAAGGACAGCTCCAACCGACCTACGAGGGGGCCACAAGTGCTGATGGCGCGCCCTAGCGTGGGGCGCGCCATCTGTTCTTGTGAAGCCTATTGGCCCCCCTTGCGTTGATTCTTGCACCAAAAATTCACATATATTCCATAAAAAATCTCCGTAAAATTTTATAGCGTTTGGACTTCGGTTGATATGGATTTTCCGCAAAAGAAAAAACATGGAACAAACATGAATTGACACTGGGCACTAGATTAATATGTTAGTCCAAGAAAATCATATAAATTTTTGCCAAAAGTATGTGGAAGTAGTAGGACAATGGCATGAAACAATCAAAAATTCTAGATACATCAGAGACGTTTCAACATCCCCAAGCTTAATTCCTGCTCGTCCTTGAGTAGGTAAATGATAAAAATAATAACTTTTGATGTGGAATGCTACCTAGCAAAATCTTGATTAAATAATATAATCATGTCATGAATATTGGGCAATGAGTGATCTATCTATCAATTTGATATCAAAATAATAATACACATGAATACTAGTAAATAATCATTGCCCTTCAAAACATAAAATGCTAAAGAACGTTATTCCTAAACACTTAGTCATGTAAGCATGGCATAGCTCGGTTTCCTAACATAAGATATCTATCACAAGCACCCTGGTGTCAAACCAAGCAATTGTATCATACTTTTTCTCGCTTCAGCCTTTTCAACTTCACTCAATAAATGAGCGTGAGCCATGGTAGCACTTAGGATGGCAAAGAGAATGATGGTTGGGGTTTATAAAGGAAGACAAAAATATAAGAAAGTCTCGCATCAACACGGTTGATCATTAGGCAATGGAGAGACCTTGAAATTGATGTTAATGTGAGGAGTAGGGATCACCATGCAACAGATGCACTAGAGCTACAAGTGTATGAAAGCTCTCCTAATGCAACTAAGCGGGTGTGCATCCAACTTGCTTGCTCATGAAGACCTCGAGCATTTTGAGGAAGCTCGTCATCGGAATATACAAGCGAAGTTCTATAATGTAAAAATCCCACTAGCATAACCATGAAGTATATGAAAACTCTCTATATGAAGCACATGTTGCTACTCTGAAGGACAAGTGTGGTAAAAGGATAGTAGCATTGCCCCTTCTCTCCTTTTCTCTCATTTTTTTTTTCTCTTTTCTTAGAACAGTCTCATGGACCTCATCCCCACATTTTAGAGGACTCATAAGTCTCGACCATTCTTTTCCTCACTGGGACAATGCTCTAATAATGATGATCATCACACTTTCATTTACTTACAACTCGATAAGCTGAAAGAATATGACTCTATATGAATGCCTCTGGCAGTGTACCAGGATGTGCAATGATCTAGCATAACATGTATAACAATGATGAACGGTGGCTTTGCCACAAAATATCATGTCAGCTCTATATGATCTCATGTAAATAGTAATGGTGGAAGTTGCATGGCAATATATCTCGGAATGGCTATGGAAATGCCATAATAGGTAGGTATGGTGGCTGTTTTGAGGAAGGATATAATAAGGCTTATGTGTGAAAGAGCGAGTCATTTCACGGGATTTGGATGCACCGGCGAAGTTTGCACCAAGTCTCGAGGTGAGAGCGGGCAATGCACGGTACCGAAGAGGCTAGCAAAATATGGATAGGTGGATGTGCTTATAGTCCAAAAACGCACATTCATCATAAAGAACTCAAATAATTATTGTGAAAGTTTATTACCCTTCTACTACTCGCATGCCCCTAGGGGGGAGGTTGGGAGGAGTTAACCATCACGCGCCCTTGATCTGAACAGCACAAAGGATTTCAATCAAGGATAAAATATGCTCCAACTTCCCCGCTATGCCAAAACCGACATTTTAATGAATAGGAAATCACAAACCTTAGCATCAATATTTGTACTAAACCAAGATCATTTACTAGCACACCTACATATTACTACCTCAATATCATTAAATGTTTACACACAACATATTCAGTGATCTACTAGTTTTATGCAGGTATTTATGACCAACCATGTAATGACTAATTCCTGTTAACTCTTGATGTAGGGTGGAACCCTAATGTGATGATCTTTTCACACTTGGAGGGGGAAAAGGGCAAATTGAGAGAAGAACACAATAGAAACACTCAATTGACACAAATCCAATCACACATATGGTAAATCCACATACACATAAAGGGATACAAGGGTCCAAATCCAACACAAGAAGGTAAAAAGGGTAGCTAGTTCATCCCAATCCTTGAAGGAGTTGAGGTCTTGAATCCAAGATGGATCTTCCCACAAGGGGGTCTTGAATCCACTAGGGGATCATCTCACATGGAGGCCTTGATCTCCATGGGAGAGGTAGTGGATTTGCAAAACTCAATCTCTAATCTGAGCTATCACTTTGCTAACCCTAGTTCATCCAAGTGAAGGGGTATTTACAGTCTAGAGGGGGAGAGGGGGATACATGGGTGAAAACCCGGGTGACTGCGCACATGCAGTGTTGGACGCTCGACAGTTGTCGTCCGGTCTCTCGCGGGCATCCGACCGTCCGGAGGGCGTCGAACATCCGGTGATTCTTCTCTGGATAGGAGGCTTCGAGTTTCCGGTAGACGTTGGAATTCTGACATTTTGGTACTGGACTGGTGGCACCGGATTTCCGGAGGCTATCGATCGTCCGACCGCTGGTACTTGTCGGACGTTCAGTACTTGCGGGTCGTCCAGCCACTGTAGAGCTCGTCAGCTGGGCCTTCTGGCTGGCTGATCTTCAGGGTGCCGGACGTCCGGTGGCTATGACTTGATGGCAGCTCTTCCTCTTGCTTCTTGCGCTCGGTGTCCTCGCCATCTTGTCCATTGGTTGTAGAAGCTCCATAGCCTTCCTCCAAGTACCTGATCACACATAGTGTCTCCGCTTGAGGTAGTAACCATGTCTCGTATGTAGAATGTGTAAGTTCGGAGAGGAGCGAGTTCACCTTAGTTTCGATAGCCCTTGCGCGAGCTCTAGTCATTGGTCCACGTGGTGTCTTGGGAGATGAAGGTAGGTCCATGGGGATGACCGTAGGATGCTCTGCATCATCTCCCCCCTTGGGAAAGATCCATCCTCGGATCAAAATCCTCATCACCATGGAAGGGAGATAGGTCTTTGATGTTGAAGATGTCGCTCATGTTGTACTTGTCGCGCGGGATGTCGATCTTGTAGGCATTGTTGTTGTAGTGTGCTAACACCTTGAACGGTCCATCGGCTCGAGGTAGGAGTCGGACTTGTGCTCGTTGGGGAAGCGTTCTTTGCATAGGTGTAGCCACACAAGATCTCTGGGGTTGAACACCATGGGGTGTTTGTTGATGTTGAGCTTGGTCCCGAGGCGTTGTACTTGGCGTTCGATCGTGTGCCTTGTATCTTCATGCACCTTCTTTAGGTATATTGCACATGCACTCGCTTCCATGTTGATGCGCTCTTGTAGTGGTAGCGGTAGAATGTCCAATGGTGACAATGGGTTGAAGCCATAGACAACCTCGAAGGGGGACTTGCCGATAGTAGTGTGTCGTGCTCTCGATTGTAGGCGTACTCGGCGATGGGCAAGCATTACTCCCACTCCTTGATGTTCTTCTTGATCAACACGCGGAGGAGTGTAGAGAGCGTCCGGTTGGTGACCTCCGTTTGGCCACGGTTTGTGGGTGATATGCCAAAGAGAATAGTAGCTTGATTATGAGCTTGGCGCATAGTGTCTTCCAAAAGTAGCTCAAGAACTTGACGTCGCGGTCTGACACAATAGTCTTGGGCACTCCATGCAATCTCAAGATTTCCCTACAAAAGAGATTTGCAACATGTGAAGCATCATCTATCTTGTTGCAAGGAATAAAGTGTGCCATCTTAGAGAAACGGTCCACAACGACAAATACCGAATCTTTGCCGTATTGAGTTCCAAGCAAACCAAGAACACAATCCATACTAATGTCTTCCCATGGTTGATACGGAATAGGAAGTGGCATATATAGACCATGGGATTGAGCTTTAGACTTCGCTTTGCGGCATGTAGAGCACCGGTTGGTGCATCGTGAGACGTCGCGAAACATCTTTGGCCAAAAGTAGTTCTTGGAGAGCATGGCAAATGTCTTGTCTCGTCCAAATTGTCCCATAAGTCCTCCATCATGAGCCTTGATACGTCTCCAACATATCTATATTTTTTGATTGTTCCATGCTATTATAGTATCAATCTTGGATGTTTTATATGCATTTTATATCATTTTTGGGAACTAACCTATTAACCCAGTGCCCAGTGCCAGTTGCTGTTTTCTGCTTGTTTTTGGTTTTCCAAAAAATTAGTACCAAACGGAGTCCAAACGCTACGAAACTTTTTGATGATTTTTTTCTGGACATAAGAGACCCTAGAAGCTTCGGGAGGAGACCATAGGATGTACGAGGAGATGGCAAGGCAACCTGGCGCGCCCAGTGGGGGGGGGGCACCCTGTTGCCTTGTGGGCCCCTCGAGGCTTCGTCTGACCTAATTCCACTTCTATAAATTCTCAAATATTGGGAAACCAACAGAGAGCCACCCGAAACACTTTTTCCGCCGCCACAAGCTTCTATTCTTCCGCGATCCCATCTGGAGGCCTTTTCCGGTACTCTGCCGGAGGGGGGATCGATCACGGAGGGCTTCTACATCATCCTTGCTACCTTTTGATGATGCGTGAGTAGTTTACCATAGACCTACGTGTCCATAGCTAGCAGCTAGATGGCTTCTTCTCTCTCTTTGATCTTCAATACAATGTTCTCCTCGGTGTTCTTGGAGTTCTATTCGATGTAATATTCTTTTGCGGTGTGTTTGTTGGGATCCGATGAATTGTGGGTTTATGATCTGAATATTCATGAGAAGTAATTGAGTCTTTTCTGAACTTTATTATGCATGATTGTTATAGCTTTGTATTTCTCTCTGATCTATCTGTTTGGTTTGGCCAACTAGATTGATTTATCTTCAGTGGGAGAGGTGCTTTGTAATGGGTTCAATCTTGCGATGCTCTATATCCCAGTGACAGAAAGGGACAAGACACGTATTTGTATTGTTTCCATTAAGGGTAAAACGATAGGGTTTATTCATATTAGTTGAGTTTACTTTGTCTACATCATGTCATTTTGCTTAAGGCATTACTTTGTTTTTATTAACTTAATACCCTAGATGCATGCTGGATAGCGGTCGATGGGTGGAGTAATAGTAGTAGATGCAGGCAGGAGTCGGTCTACTTGTCTCGGATGTGATGCCTATATACATGATCATTGCCTTGAATATCGTCATAACTATGCGCTTTTCTATCAATTGCCCAACAGTTATTTGTTTACCCACCGTATGCTATGTGTTTGAGAGAGAAGCCTCTAGTGAAAACTATGGCCCCCGGGTCTACTTAAATCATATATAAAAATCCAAAATATATTTGCTGCAATTTTATTTCTTTTATTTTGTTTTGCAATTTATCTATCTACCACTACAAGATTTAATCCTTGCAAGTAACGAGTTCAAGGGGATTGATGACCCTCTTGCCCGCGTTGGGTGCAAGTATTTGCTTTTGTGTGAGCAGGTGCTGTTCACGAGGCTTTGCGTGATTCTCCTACTGGTTCGATAACCTTGGTTCTCACTGAGGGAAATACTTATCTCTACTGTACTGCATCTCCTCTCCTCTTCGAGGAAAATCCCAATGCAGCTCACAAGTAGCAAGCCTCTTGCAAAAGCAACAAACGAAGAGAAGACTCGGGGATACAAAGTTTGTTAGCTTGCATAAGATAGCCATCCTTTATATAATATCGCTCCCAAGAGTTGTGCATTATGCATTTGGCATAAGGAATCGCAAACGAAGTATCATGCACATACAAGTCTTTAATGTGCGCAAAGCCAATAACATTCAATTCAGGTTGAGTTATGAGCAAGCATTTGTGGGAAAGAGCGTCCGCCACAACATTTTCCTTACCCTTGGTATACTTGATAACATAAGGAAAATACTCAATGAACTCACTCCATTTGGCATGACGTTTATTCAATTTTGCTTGACTCTTCAGGTATTTAAGCGTCTCATGATCCGTATGGATGACAAATTCACGAGTGCGAAGATAATCTTCCCACACATGCAAGACTCCCACTCAATGGAAGTTGCATGGCAATATATCTCGAAATGGCTATGGAAATGTCATAATAGGTAGGTATGGTGGCTGTTTTGAGGAAGGATATATAAGGCTTATGTGTGACAGAGCGAGTCATTTCACGGGATTTGGATGCACCGACGAAGTTTGCACCAAGTCTTGAGGTGAGAACGGGCAATGCACGGTACCGAAGAGGCTAGCAAAGTATGGATACGGGGAAGTGCTTATAGTCCACAAACTCACATTAGTCATAAAGAACTCAAGTACTTATTGTGAAAGTCTAGAAGCCCTCGAAGTAAAGTACTACTCGCATGCCCCTAGGAGGGAGGTTGGGAGGAGTTAACCATAGCGCCCCCCCGATCCGGACAACACAAAGGATATCAATCAAGGATAAATTACGTTCCAACTTCCTGGCCATGCCATGACCAACATTTTAATGAGTGGGAAATCACAAACCTTAACATCGATATTTTTACTAACCCATGATTATCAACTAGTAAACCTTATATTATAACCTCAATATCATTAATCCAACACATCATATTCAGTGATCTACATGCTAGTTTTTATTATACCACCCTTGTATACCTATCATTTTTGGACCAAACATATAACTCATGCAAATTACCACTACCTATTCAACTCTCAAAAAGATATAAGTGACGCATGAGAGTGCAAATGATTTCTATAAAATTTAAGTATTGCCGTGCTCAAAATATATAAGTGAAGAACATGAGTAATTGCCTCAACCCAAAAGATATAAGTGAATCATAATGAACATTCTATAAATTGTGATGAATGTGTGTCTCTTATACTTGGTGTGATCAGGAAACAATAATTATGAAAATAAGAAAACGAATAAAACAAAAACACACGACGCTCCAAGCAGAACACATATAATGTGACGAATAAAAATATAGCTCCAAGTGATATTACCGATAGATTGGAGACGAAAGAGGGGATGCCTTCCGGGGTATCCCCAAGCTTAGATGTTTGGATCTTCCTTGAATATTACCTTGGGGTGCCTTGGGCATCCCCAAGCTTAGGGTCTTGCCGCTCCGTATTCTTTCATCCACCATCATCTCACCCAAAAATTGAAAACTTCAATCACACAGAACTCAACAAAACCTCGTGAGATCCATTAGTAGAATAAAATAAATCATTAACTTAGGTACTGTCAAAAATAGATTCATAATTGTTCTTGCATAATACCTACTGTATTCTATCATCTCCATGACTTATACCCCCCCGATACAATCCATAGTAACTTCAAAATAAGCACACTATGCAATAAAAACAGAATCTGTCTAAAACAGAACAATACGTAATGATGGAATTTTTAGTCCTACTTCTATAACTCCAAAACTTCTGAACAATTATGAAAACGTAATTTTTTTGCATAGCAATACTTTGTAAAAATTTCAGAATTTTATCACGACCCAGCACAGACCGTAAATTCATGCACTGGACGCCAACTTTCTGTTTCTGCACAAAACCAAATAAACAATCATCCACATCAACCTAAAGGCTTTACTTGGCACAGAAATCAAAAGAAAATATACAAACATAATTACTACAATAGAAATAATCATGTTGACACACAAAAAATAGAAAGGGAAAATAAAGAGAACTATTAGGTTGCTGGTAGTTGTGATAGTGTTGGGATTTCCCTGAAGAGGAAGGGTGATGTAGTATAGTAGCAGATAGTATTTCCCTCAGTTAAGAACCAAGGTTTATCGAACCAGTAGGAGACACCACGCAAACAAGGTAAGTGGTACCTCCAAACACACAAAGCAAATGCTTGCACCCGACGAAGGCAAGAGGGTTGTCAATTCCCTTGTTCTCGCCAATTGCAAGGATTAAATCTGATAGTGGTAGATAGATAAAATAAAATAAAAAGTAAATAAAAACAAAGAGGAAATTTAGGGTTTTAGTAAATGTGAAAGATGGATCGGGGGGCATAGGTTCACTAGAGGCCTCTCTCTCATGAGCATAGCAACGATGGGTAGACAAATTACTGTTGGGCAATTGATAGAATAGCGCATAGTTATGATGATTCTTCATGGCATGATCAATATATAGGCCTTACATCCATGACAAGTAGAACGAAAATCCATCTGCATCTACTACTATTACTCCATCTCAAGACCGCTATCGAGCATGCATCTCAAAGTATTAAGTTCATGACAAACAGAGAAACGCTTTAAGCATGATGACATAATGTAGACAAAGTAAGATCAATTAGTATGTTCAAACCCCGTCGTTTTACCCTTAGTAGCAACAATACAAATACGTGCCTTGCAACTCCTCTTGTCACAAAGTAAGGACACCACAAGATTGAAACTACTACCAAGCACCTCTCCCACTGAAGATAAATCGATCTAATTGGCCAAAAGAGATAGATAGATCAGAGAGAAATACAAGGCTATAAAATCACACATAAATAAATCTCAGAAAAGACTCAAATACTTTCAATGAATAATCTGATCATAAACTCACAATTCATTGGATCCCAACAAACACACCGCGAGAATTACATCGAATATCTTCGAAGAGATCATTGTATTGAAGATGAAAAAGAGAGAGAGAGATCCATCTAGCTACTACTATGGACCCGCAGTTCCCGTGGGAACTACTCACACATCATCATGGAGGCAGCAAGGTTGATGAAGATTTCCTCCCTAATGGTTTCCCCCTCTGGCGGAGTAACGAAAAAGGCCTCCAGATGGGATCGTGGAGGAACAGAGGCTTGCGGCGGCGATAAAATTGTTTCGGATCTCGCTTCGGGGGTTTCTAGATTTTACGGAATTTATAGGCCAGGAATTAGGTCAAACGGAGCATCATGGGCCACACAAGTGTTGATGGCGTGCCCCCCTTGCGCTTGTGACTTCCTCGGGAGTCTTCTGGTCTCTCCCCAAAGTTTCCAGGGTCTCTTCTAGTCCAAAAAAAATCACCATAAAGTTTCATCATGTTTGGACTTCGTTTGGTATGGTTTTTCTGCGAAACAAAGAAATAGGCAAAAAAATAGGAACTAGCACTGGGCACTAAGTTAATAGGTTAGTACACAAAAATAATGTAAAATGGCATATAAATCATACAAGATTGATAATATAATAGCATGAAACAATAAAAAATTATAGATACATTGGAGACGTATCAGCATCCCCAAGCTTAATTCCTGCACGTCCTCGTGTAGGTAAATGATAAAAACATAATTTTTGATGCGAAATGCTACCTAACATGTCTTAATCATGCAATTCATTTTGGTATGAATGTTGGGAAGCAATGACTTAATATATATCAAAACGATAATATGCAAGAATGCTAGAAAATAATCATCACCCTTCAAAATAAAGAGTAATAAAGAACGTTATTCCTACTCATTTAATCATGTAAGCATGGCATAGCTTGGTCTTCCTAGCATAAAGTATAAATCATGAACACCCCGGTGCCAAACCAATCAATTATATCATATTTATTCTTGCTTTAGCTTTTTCAACTCCACTTAATACATGAGCATGAGCCATGGACTTAGCACTTTGGATGGCAAAGAGAATGATGGTAGGGATTTATAAGGGAAGACAAAAAGTTGAGAAATTCTCGCTTTAGCTCGGCGGATCGTTAGGCAATGGAGAGGCCTTATAATTGATATCAATGCGAGGAGTAGGGATTGCCATGCAACGGATGCACTAGAGCTATAAGTGTATGAAAGCTCTCTATATGAAACTTTGTGGGTGTGCATCCAACTTGCTTGCTCATGAAGACTTCGAGCATTTGAGGAAGCTCGTCATCGGAATATGCCAGCCAATTTCTATAATGTAAAAATTCCCACTAGTATACGAAAGTGACAAATCATGGAGACTCTCTATATGAAGAACATGGTGCTACTTTGAAGCACAAGTGTGGTAAAGGATAGTAACATTGCCCCTTCTCTCTTTTTCTTTTTTTTCCTTCCTTTTTTTCTCATTTTTTAGAACAATATCATGAACCTCATCCCCACTTTTTTAAGGACTCATCAGTCTCCATCATTCTTTTCCTCACTGGGACAATGCTCTAATGATGATCATCATCACACTTCTATTTACTTACAACTCGATAAACTAAATGATATAACTACATATGAATTGCCACTAGTAGTGTACCAGGATGTGCAATGATCTAGCGTAACATGTATAACAATGACGAACGGTGGCTTTGCCACAAAATATCATGTCAGCTCTATATGAACATGCAAATCAAAATGACAATGAATGCTCAAGTCATGTGAATAGTAATGGTGGAAGTTGCATGGAAATATATCTCGGAATGTCTATGGAAATGCCATGATAGGTAGGTATGGTGGTTGTTTTGAGGAAGGATATAATAAGGCTTATGTGTGAAAGAGCGAGTCATTTCACGGGATTTGGATGCACTGGCAAAGTTTACACCAAGTCTCGAGGTGAGAACGGGCAATGCACGGTACCGAAGAGGCTAGCAAATTATGGATAGGTGGGAGTGCTTATAGTCCACAAACTTACATTAGTCATAAAAAACTCATATACTTATTGTGAAAATCTAGAATCCCTCGAAGCAAAGTACTACTCGCATGCCCTTAGGGAGGAGGTTGGTAGGAGTTAATCATCGCGCGTCCCCGATCCAGACAACACAAAGGATATCAATCAAGGATAAATTACGCTCCAACTTCCCCACCATGCCATAACCGACACTTTAATGAGCTGGAAATCACAAATCTTAACACCGATATTTTTACTAATTTACGATCATCAACTAGTAAACCTTCATATTATAACTTCAATATCGTTAATCAAACGCATCATATTCAGTGATGTACATGAAAGTTTTTATTATACCACTCTTGTATACCTATCATTTTTGGACTAAACATATAACTCATGCAAATTACCACTACCTATTCAACTCTCAAAAATATATAAGTGAAGCATGAGAGTGCAATTGATTTCTATAAAATACAAGTATCGCCATGGTCTAAAGATATAAGTGAAGAACATGAGCAATTGGCTTAACTCAAAAGATAGAAGTGAAGTTCAATGAGCATTCTATAAATTGTGATGAATGTGTGTCTCTCATAC
Organism: Elymus sibiricus; assembly: GCA_039707655.1. Taxonomy (NCBI): domain Eukaryota; kingdom Viridiplantae; phylum Streptophyta; class Magnoliopsida; order Poales; family Poaceae; genus Elymus; species Elymus sibiricus. Next base: position 107,573,653 of record CM077664.1, on the reverse strand, counting down.
TTGGTGTGATCAGGAAACAATGATTGTGTAAACAAGCAAACAAATAAAATAAAAACACATGACTCTCCAAGAAAAACACATATCATGTGATGAATAAAAATATTGCTCCGAGTGATACTACCGATAGATTGGAGACGAAAGAGGGGATGCCTTCCGGGGCATCCCCAAGCTTATATGCTTGGATCTTCCTTGAATATTACCTTGGGGTGCCTTGGGCATCCCCAAGCTTAGGGTCTTGCCACAACTTGTTCTTTCATCCATCGTCATCTCACCCAAAACTTGAAAACTTCAATCACACAAAACTCAACAAAACCTCGTGAGATCCATTTGTATAGTAAAATAAATCATTAACTTAGGTAGTGTCATAAATAGATTCATAATTGTTCTTTCATAATACCTCCTGTATTCTATCATCTCCTTGACTTATACCCCCCGATACTATCCATAGAAACATCAAAATAAGCACACTATGCAATAAAAAAATAGAATATGTCTAAAACAGAACGGTACGTAATGATGGAATTTTTAGTCATACTTATGTAAATCAAAAAATTCTGAAAAATTTGGACAGCATAATTTTCTTCTTGCCCAATATAGTGTAAAAATTCCAGAATTTTACCACGTTCCAGTACAGAACAAAAATTCAACTGCTGGACGCAAAAGTTTATGTTTCTGCATAGAATCGAATCAACTATCATCCTAAAGGCTTTACTTAGCACAAAATTCAAAAGCAAAGATACAAAGATAATCATTATAGTAGATATAATCATGTTGACACGGAAAAATAGAAAATAAAAATAAAAATAAAGATAACATTTTGGTTGCCTCCCAACCAGCGCTATTGTTTAATGCCCCTAGCTGGGCATAATGCATAGCATGACATATTATCATTTTTCAATGCAATATCATAGGTGTCTCTCATTATAGATTCATAAGGAGGTTTAATTATATTTCTTAGGAAATGTTCCATTCCTTTCTTCAATGGAAATTGGAACCATATATTACCTTCTTTCATGTCAATTATTGCACCTATGGTTCTAAAAATTGGTCTACCAAGTATAATGGGACAAGACGGATTACATTCAATATCAAGCACAATAAAGTCCACGGGTACATTATTCCTATTATAAAGTATGAGCACATCATTAATTCTACCCATAGGTTTTTTCATTGTAGAATCCGCTAAGTGCAAATTTAGGGAACATTCATCCATATTAGTGAAACCTAGGACATCATATAAAGCTTTTGGCATAGTAGAAACACTAGCTCATAGATCACACAAAGCATTGCACTCATAATATTTAATTTTAACTTTAATTGTAGGTTCCCATTCATCATGCAACTTTTCTTGGTATAGAGACTTCTAGTTCAAGTTTCTCTTCATGAGCCTTAATAAGAGCTTCTACGATATGTTTAGTAAAAGATTTGTTTTGTTCATAGGCATTAGGTGAATTAATCATGGATTGCAACAAGGAAATACATTCAATTAAAGAGCAACTATCAAAATTAAAGTCCTTGTAATCCAAAGTAGTGGGCACATCACTATCTAAAGTTTTAACCTCTTCAAGCCTACTTTTATTATTTTTAGCATTATGATCATCACCCTCCAAATTATCAGGATGCCTCTTAATTAAAGTTGACTCATCTCCAGTCCCTTTATCATCAAGTTTAATATTATTAAATAGAGATTCAGTAGATGAAACACCAATCATTTTAACATCGTCATCATTGTTGTCATGAAAATTGGAAGTGAACTTCTTTTCTAAAAATTCACATCTAGCTCTTACCCTTTAGGTTCTTTTTCTAATTTGATCAATGGGGAATTGGGTATATTTTAGAGATTCAGGTATTTCATCCTTATTAGGTGGAAAAAATTTAATTTAAAAAATATCCACATCATGCATAAGTCTATCCATGTTTCTAGACATATCGTCAACTTTACTAAATTTTCCTTCAACCATAGTATTGAAAGTATTTTGAGAACTAATAAATTCTTTAATATTGCTCTCTAGTTTAGAAGGTATCCTATTATTATATGAATTACCATAATTATTAGAGGGATTACCGGGGTACGGTCTAGGATTATTGAAATTCCCTCTATAAGCATTATTATTGAAATTATTCCTTGAGTTAAAATTCACATCAATAGCATCATTATGCTTAATCAAAGTCGACAATGGGACATCATTTGGATCAATTGGAGCATTTATAGTAGCAAGCATAGTCATGATAGCATCAATTTTCTCACTCAAAGAGGATACTTCCTCAACAGAATTTACCTTCTTACTAGTTGGAGTGCGTTCGATGTACCATTGGGAGTAATTTGTCGTCATGTTGTCAAGAAGCTTTGTGGCTTCTCCAAGTGTCATTCCCATAAATGTTTCACCTACAGCTGAGTCTAGTAGGTTTCTTGAAACAAAGTTTAGTCCCGCATAAAAAATTTGTACTATCATCCATAAACTTAATCCATGTGTGAGACAATTTGTAATCATTAATTTCATTCTCTCCCATGATTGTGCAAAATGTTCTTGCTCATGTTGTTTAAATTCATAATTTGATTTCTAAGAGATATTATCTCAGTAGGAGGAAAATATTTAGCAATAAAGGCATCTTTACACTTTGACCATGAATCAATACTATTTTTAGGTAAAGATGAAAACCATGCTTTAGCTCAATCTCTAAGCGAGAAAGGACATAATTTCAATTTCACAATATCATTATCCACATCTTTCATTTCTTGCATATCACATAATTCAACGAAAGTATTAACATGGGATGCATCATCTTCATTAGGATTTCCAGCAAATTGTTCTTTTATAACAAGATTTAACATAGAAGCTTTTATATCATATGACTCCACACTAGTGGCAGGAGGAGCAATTGGTGTACTAATAAAATCATTATTATTAGTATTTGAAAAATCTCACAACTTAGTATTTTCTGGAGTAGACATGATGGAGATTCAATCAAAGATAGCAACACAAATATTTTTGGTATTTTTAAATTTTGTAGAGAAGTAGGGGGAGATGTAAAAGAGAAGGCAAATAAAAAGGCAAATGGCAAAGAAAGTAAAAACAAGCAAATGATAAATGTGAGCGAAGGAACCTGTATTTGTTTGGTGAAGCCTCTCCGACAATGGCGCAAGAAATTCTTCCGCTACTTGTGATAGTGTTGGGATTTCCTCGAAGAGGAAGGGTGATGTAGTATAGTAGCAGATAGTATTTCCCTCAGTTAAGAACAAAGGTTTACCGAACCAGTAGGATACACCACGCAAACAAGGTAAGTTTTACCTACACACACAAAGCAAATGCTTGCACCCAACTAAGGCAAGAGGGTTGTCAATCCCCTTGTTCTCGCCAATTGCAAGGATTAGTGTAGATAGATAAAATAAAATAAAAACAAAATAAAAAGGAAATAAAAACAATGAGGAAATTTAGGGTTTTATTAAATATGAAAGATGGACTCGGGGGCCATAGGTTCACTAGAGCCATCTCTCTCATGAGCATAGCAATGGTGGGTAGACAAATTACTATTGGGCAATTGATAGAATAGTGCACCGTTATGATGATTCTTCATGGCATGATCAATATATAGGCATTACGTCCATGAAAAGTAGACCAAAAATCCATCTGCATCTACTACTATTACTCCAACCCAAGACCGCTATCCAGCATGCATATGAAAGTATTAAGTTCATGACAAACAGAGTAACGCTTTAAGCATGATGACATAATGTAGACAAAGTAAGATCAATTAATATGTTTGAACCCTGTCGTTTCACCCTTAGTAGCAACAATACAAATACATGCCTTACAACTCCTCCTGTCATAGATAAGGACACCGCAAGATTGAACTTACTACCAAGCACCTCTCCCACTGAAGATAATCGATCTAATTGGCCAAAAGAGAAAGATAGATCGGAGAGAAATACAAGGCTATAAAATCACACATAAATAAATCTCAGAAAAGACTCAAATACTTGCAATAAATAATCTGATGATAAACCCACAATTCATCGGATTCCAACAAACACACCGTGAGAATTACATTGAATAGATCTCCGAAGAGATCATTATATTAAAGATCAAAAAGAGAGAGAAATCCATCTAGCTATAGCTATGGACCCGTAGGTCCTGTGGGAACTACTCACACATCATCATGGAGGCAACAAGGTTGATGAAGATTGCCTCCCCAATGGTTTCTCCCTCCGGAGAGTACCGAGAAAGGCCTCCAGATGGGATCACGAAAGAACAGAAGCTTGCGGCGGTGATAAAGTTGTTTTGGGTCTTGCTTCGGGGGTTTCTAGATTTTAGTGAATTTATAGGCCAGGAATTAGGTCAAACGGAGCCTCGTGGGCCCCACAAGTGCTGATGGCGTGCCTCCAGGGGTGCGCCCCTTGAGCTTGTGACTCCCTCGGGAGTCTTCTGGTCTCTCCCCGAAGCTTCTAGGGTCTCTTCTAGTAAAAAAACTCACCGTAAAGTTTCATCTTGTTTGGACTTCGTTGGGTATGATTTTTCTACGAAACAAAGACATAGGCAAAAAATAGAAACTCGCACTAGGCACTAAGTTAATAGGTTAGTACAAAAAAATAATATAAAATGGCATATAAAGCATACAAGATTGATAATATAATTGCATGAAACAATCAAAAGTTATAGATACGTTGGAGACGTATCAGTTGCCTCCCAACAAGCTCTTTCTTTATAGCCATTAAGATAGGCTTGAGATATTAGTAATGCTCACATGAAAGACGAGAATTGAAGCACAAAAAGAGCATCAAAAAGCATGTAACAAACACATTTAACTCTAACCCACTTCCTATGCATAGGCATTTTATAAATAAACAAATAATCAAGGAAAGCAATATTTAGCATATGCAAGGAAGAAGATTGAAACATTAACAACTTTGACATAAAGAGTGGTGCTTGAGTAACATGAAAGTTTCTATAACCATATTTGGCTCTCTCAAAATAATTATATGTAGGATCATAATCAAATTCAACAATATAGCTATCATGTAAAATATTCTCATCATGATCCACATGCATGCAAATTTTATAATCTTCCAAGATAGTGGGATTAACATCAACTAAAGTCATGACCTCTCCAAACCCACTTTTATCAAAAAATTCATAAGATTGAAAGTTCTCCAAAGTAGTGGGATTCTTTTCAAAAGTTGACGCTCTTCCAAACCCACTTTCAATAATATTGCAAATTTTACTATCAATAATAGATTCATTATGAGGCTCAAATAAATTTACAAGATCAAAAGAAGCATCATAATTATCACCCAATCATGATCATTACAATAAGTAGTAGGCATAACAAAATCATCATCAATAGTGCCTTCCGACATAGTTTCACAATCAAAAAAATATCTTCATCTAGTGCATTATCTTCATCACTTGAATCATAAAGATTATTATGTTTTTCTTTTATAATTTCTTTAGTAGTAGGGGGAATAAAAATATCATGCTCATCAAACTTATCATCCCCAAGCTTGTAGCTTTGCATATCATTGGCACAATTGACATTCATGGAATTTATACTAACATCATTGCAATCATGCTTTTCATTCAAAGAGCTTTTATTAATCACTTTACAAAATTCTTCATCCAATTTTCAGATGCATGATTTTCAAGAACTTTATAAAGATCAAGAAGTGCATTCAACTCCATCTTTTCTTTCAAAGAGCTTATAGCAATAGCATTTTCATCACTAGCAATTGGTTTATCATAACTAGAATTTTTAAAAAGTACAGCTAGTGGAGAAGGATTGTCGTGGTTTTGTCATGAAAGATGTCCTCGTGAAAGGACTTAGTCGTGAGGCCATCGCAGCTAGGTGGTAACTCGAACGGGGTTGATCGGAATCGAGAGAAAGGGTTTACCCAGGTTCGGCCCCTCTCGATGGAGGCAATAGCCTACGTCCTGCTTTGGTTGTATTGATGATGATGATCTCGATTACAAGGGTGCCACTTGGCTAACCTAGAACTCGAGAGCTTGTAACTTGGTCTTTTCCACCTCAGGGGCTCGCCTTTATATACAGGTCGAGGCCCTGGGTTTACAACAGAGTCCGGGTCGAAGAGACAACCCGTGTCATACTCTAATTCCTACTCATCTTGTTTCACAAGTAAGGAAACTGTTCGGACACCTTAGATGGAAGGGCTCTAGGCCGCTTGAGCCGGCATCTCCTGGGCGGCTTACCCTCTGGACTCCGGTCTTCTGAACGTCGCGGCCCACTTGTAGAAGCCTCCTTCTAAGTCGCCACATGGGCGGGTTATATCCTGGCGGGTTATACCCAGGGGTTATATCCCCGACATTAGCCCCCAGGTTGATTTGAATTTATTCATGTCAACCTTCAAAATAAGAATAACCCAGACTGATCTTCTGGGTCGTGGCCGGCTTATAGTTGCCGGCTTATACCATGCTTCATACTTGTCATATCTTCCCTTTGAAATCTATGACTCCTTTCAACTGATATCCGCAAATCTCGCGTGACGTAATTCCAAATCTTGAGTGGATCTGATAGGCCCGATAAACGAGGCGCCTTTTATCACTGCGTCGCCTTGATTCTCGCGCTTGCCGTTTCCTCTTCTTTCTTTCCCTTATAAATATCCCCGAGGGGTCTTCATTTCCACTTTGACCGCCACACTGTGTCTTCTTCCTCGCGTCGCGTCGACCGGTGTCAGGAGCTCCGCCGCCGCTCACCCTCAAGCTCGCCGGCATCCCCAAGCCCTCGTCTTCCTCGCGCGCGTCTTCGTCAGAGATCATTCAAGCCGCCCGGGATCATCTCCCGCAACCAGGTACTCATCCCCGTCGCCATAGATCTGCACTGTAGCTCAACCTAGTTCATCTCTGTTCTTGCCTCGGCCATACCGCCATTGCCATTGTTAGGTCTCCTGTAACATCCCCAGATTACTAAACCCTGGTTATGCTAATTAGTCATGCCAAGTCATCATCATTAAGTCATATAAAAATAATTAAGAATAATCCAACTTCATATTCAAAATTTAAAATAAAGTCAAAATTAAAAGTTGTCCAAACAGTAGAGTAAAAATGTTCATAATGTTGCAAAAATTCCCAAAGCAATTATAAAAATAAAGCCAACATTATTTGAATTCCCAAATTTATCCTAGCAATTAAAACAGTGGACCAGCAACACTTATTCAGCCCATTTAAATACAAACATAAATTAAATGAGTTCAACTTGGCCCCAAACTTTTTGTACCAGTCCAGTATAGTGCCTAGTAATTATAAGACAAGATTCACATTTAACAAAAATCGTTTGATGTTCTAACTAAATGAGAAACAGAGAAGAAATAAAATAAAACAGAAAAAGAAAAACAGGAGAACTGCACTGTGCGCTTGTAGCCCGCTGCTACAGTGCACAACCTAGCCCACCTACGGCCTCTCCTTCCTCTCTGTACAGAGGAAGGCAGAGCCATGGCCGTGGCCTCTGGCCAGCCGTCCACGCGCCGAGGATCGCTCGTGTCGAGCATCCAGCGCATCCCCGACGCGGATAAAATCAACCCCGACCCCATGGGCAAACCCTAGCCTCGCGTTCCCCACTCCCTCGCTCACCCTCACCGACTTCGCTCGCGCCCGAGCCGCCGTCGCCGCATCCTCGACGTCGTTGCGGCCACCAGCCACCCCGAGCCGCACGGAGATGTCCAGGAGGACGGCCGTCGTCGTCCACGTCGGCTCCATCCATCGGTTCGAGAAGGAGAGCTCCCTGCTGTCGCCATCGAGCTCTTCTTCGCCCACGGCCGCCGCGGCCATCGCCGTCGATCTCCTCGCCGGAGACTCCCCGGCCTCGGCAAGCACGTCCCCGAGCTCCTCTGTGAGCTACTCGGTCGATCCCCCTCTTCCCCCTCGCCGTAGACGCCGAGCATCGCCGAGCCCTGGCCGCGTGCGTCCGCAGCCGCCCGCGCGCCCGCGGTCCTGCTACTGCTGCCGCCGCTCCGCCGTTACTGTAGCACTTGCTAGCTTTTTCTTAAACCACACTGATTACCCTACTGTACAGCCTCTAAACAGCAACTAACCAAATGCCAACCTAAATACAAATAAAATGTGTAGATAGTACACTTGACAAACTCCATTTCATCCCATTGGTCCAACTTCATTTGATGCATGGGTTAATTCCTACAAAATTGACAAAAGTGTATCTTTTGTTAACTGAAAAACAGAGAAACAGAGTTACTGCAGTAGCTAGTTTGGAGCTGTAATTGGACCTGTTACATTAACTATTCTTGCCATCAAAGGGCATGAACTGATAGTACTTTTGATGTAGAGTAAATCATCTATAGGGTGTATTTCCATTAGAGCTATGGATCAATGGGAATCATCCAGCAAACTTTGTAAAAATTAATAGATCCTGGAATGAACATCAAGTACCACTTTTCAAACAAAGGTTTGAACAAGCAAATGGACACTAACATAGATGCACTTGATACTGTCATGTAGATCACAGAAAATTGATCAAGAATGATATAAGGCACAAAGCCATAGGATGAACAGAACACTAGCTATAGCCTCTGGAAAATAGCTAAGTGATGTCTAAAACTGAGGACCTAGCAGAATTCTAGAGGATTTCAGAAAATGATTAAAACTTTGGAAAATCATATAAATTAAACTATAACTCGGATGAAAATAATTTATATCTGAAAAACGCTCAGAAAAATATGACGATTCCGAATGCGCACTCCGTTCATCTGTCACATGCCCCTGGCATGCTGAACATGGAACCGTCCCCCTCTGTTTCATTTGTCAGAAATGCCAAACGCTGGGAAAACATTCCCGGATGTTTTTCCCGCTCCGACTAACTTACGTAGTACTGCATTAGGGCACTCCTCGAGTAGCGTGCTGCCATGCCATGCACCTGTGATTGCTTTTGTTGCTTGTATTTATTGTTTCTTTCCCCCTCTTCTCTCCGGTAGACTCCGAGACCGACGCTGCCCCTGTGATCGACTACGTCCCCGACGACCCTTCCTCCTTTTCAGCAGAGCAACCAGGCAAGCAAAACCCCCTTGACCATTCCTATATCACCTATTCCTTCTCCCCCGTGCTTGCATTAGATTTTGCTACTGTAATTGTTTGCTCCTATTCTGATGCATAGCCTGCTTTTGTAACCTGCTATTGTTACTTTACCTGTCATCCTAAACTGCTTAGTATAGGTTGGATGAAATCCATCTGTGGCCCCATCCTTGTCCTAGTTGCCCCTCTTAGCTACTAGTGCCCCGATCGAAGTGATCGTCGGGCTGAGACCAGCATAGCACGGCACACCTCCTAAGTTGTTCGACTCTACAGAGTTATCCTCGAGTGACGAGGGTGATACCTCTTAACTCACTCCCGATGATGCCTTTGTAGCACAGCTAGTCGGACGTGGAATACCGAGGGTGATTCCTCTTCCCCCACCTCCGATGAGGCTTCTGTTGTGCAACCCCGCAAGTGTGAATACCATCGAGGGTGATTCCTCCGGGTTCGCCCTGACGAGTACATCGAGTAGGAATCCACCGAGGGTGATTCCTCGGATTCCTCCTTGATGTTCTGAACACACAGTTACCGGGATTTTACTACAGTTACTGGGTAAAGTTGGGTCGACCCCGAGGGGTACCCGCGAGAGATGTGAAGTCGGGTTGACTTTGAGGGTACCCGCGAGATAATTACGAGGCGCAACCGGGCAGGCAGAGACCGCCCTAGAGAGGGATGGGCCTGGCCCTTGTTGCACTTCCTCGAGACGGGACGACAGGAGTACTGATCGTCACCGCGAGCTCCTAATGCACTAACGGATTTGGGTATTGATCTGAGTTGGCCACTGGCCCATACGCACTACCACCACGTGGGATAATGGTTTAATGGGGCCCTCTACGCCGTATGTATCAGCCAAAAGCTTTGTCAGACGTCCAGTTCAGCCTTGTGGCCTGGTCGGATTGTGCCGTTGGCGCTAGTATCCACCCTGCACACAACGACCCAGAGTGCACAGGGCGATGGCCCAAGACCCCTGAGCGCTTAGGATGTAGACCGGCGGGGACCTCTCTGTTGAGCTCTAGGTAGGACTACGTCGTGTCGTTTACCCGAGGCCGGGCATGACCCGATAAAAGTGTGTCCGGCCAGATGTAATCGAGCATGTTGGGTAACAGTAGTGCACCCCTGCAGGGAAGTTATCTATTCGAATAGCCGTGTCCACGGTAACAGGACGCTCAGTGTTGTATCCCGATCTACTATTATTTGAACTGAAAACATGATAATTAATTATAAGCTCCGGGATCACTTTCTCGCAGGAAGTCGAGGAAGGATCTCTGGGCTTTGCTTCAACATGCTTGTTAAATTATAATATGCTAATCTACACTCTTCTAATGCTGCAAGACCGCTGAAGATGCTAGTCTTCGATAGGCTAGGCCTTTCTCTCTATTCTGGCAATTCTGCAGTTCAGTCCACATATCCAGCTTTTCTTTGATACCGATGCATATGTAGTTTAGATCTGATGTCAGTCTTGCGAGTACTTTGGATGAGTACTCACGGTTGCTTTGCTATTCTTTTTCCCCCATACCCGATTGTTGCGACCAGATGACGGATCCCAGGAGTCAGCTGCTACCGCCGACGACTACTACTACACTTCTGGAGGAGCCTACTACTACGTGGAGACCGCCGACGACCAGGAGTAGTTTAGGAGGCTCCCAGGCTGGAGGCCTTGCCTCTTTCGATCATATGTCGTTGTTTGTTTTCACCTTCTTAAGGCAGATTTGTTTAACTTTGTGTCTGTACTCAGATACTTCTACTTCCGCTGATGCTTGTATGACTCGAGCTTATGTATTCGAGCCCTCGAGGCCCCTAGCTTGTAATATAAAGCTTGTATTATTTTATTTGTGTCAAGAGTTGTGTTGTGATATCTTCAAGTGAGTCCCTAGGCTTGATCGTGTGCATTTGCGTGTATGGTTAGTGCACGATTAAGTCAGGGGTGTCACATCTCCCGAAGCTTCCTGGGTCTCTTCTGGTCCAAAAAAATTTAATCCAAAGTTTTTTTTCTCTCGTTTGGACACTTTTTGATAATGATTTTCTGAAAAGGCAAAAACAAGCACAAAACAGCAACTGGCACTGGGCACTGGGTTAATAGGTTAGTCCCAAAAAATGATCTATAATGGCATATAATTGCATATAAAACATCCAAGATTGATACTATAATAGCATGGAACAATCAAAAATTATAGATACGTTGGAGACGTATCAAGCATCCCCAAGCTTAATTCCTACTCGTCCTCGAGTAGGTATAAAAACAGAATTTTTGATGTGGAATGCTACCTATCATGTTTCATCAGTAATCTCTCTCTTACGGTATGAATAATAAGACCCGAATGATTCAGAGAAATAGTCTATAATTTGATATAAAGACATCAATACTCAGGCATACTAATAAACAATCATGTCTTTCAAAATAAAAATGCTAAAGAACGTTATCCCTACAAAATCATATAATCCTGTCATGCTCCATCTTCTTAACATAACGACATAGCATAACGACAGATCATGCTCCAACTTCATAGCATAACGACAGATCATACGTGCATGCTTCGGGAATCACAAACCTTAACACCAATATTCTTACTAAACCACAATTATCTACTAATACCTCCCACATATTACCATCTTAATATCGCAAAACTATTGCAAGGAATCAAACTTATCATATTCAGTGATCTACACGAAAGTTTTTATTATATCCCTCTTGAATACCTATCATATCAGGACCAAATTCATAACTTGTGCATATTACCATTGCTAATTATGAGACTCTCAAAAAGATATAAGTGAATCATGAGAGTGCAACTATTTCTTTAAAATATAACCACCGCCGTGCTCTAAAAGATATAAGTGAAGCACTAGAGCAACTACCTAGCTCAAAAGATATAAGTGAAGCACATAGAGTATTCTAACAAATCACGAATAATGTGTGTCCCTGTCAAAAAGGTGTGTTCAGCAAAGATGATTGTGACAAACTAAAAACAAATAAAAGCAAACAAACTATATCACATGACGCTCCAAGTAAAACACATATCATGTGATGAATAAAAATATAGCTCCAAGTGAGTTACCGATAGATTGTAGACGAAAGAGGGGATGCCTTTCAGGGCATCCCCAAGCTTAGACGCTTGAGTCTTCCTTGAATATTACCTTAGGGTGCCTTGGGCATCCCCAAGCTTAGGCTCTTGCCGCTTCTTATTCCTTTATCCATCGTAGTCTCACCCAAAACTTGAAAACTTCAGCACACAAAACTCAACAGAAACCTCGTGAGATCTGTTAGTATAACAAATAAATCTTAAACTTTAGGTACTGTTGTCAATTGATTTATATTTAATATTAGCATAATGCTACTGTACTCCAACTTCTCCATGACTCATACCCCCCGATACGATCCATAGATTCATCAAAATAAGCAAACTATGCAACAAAAACAGAATCTGTCTAAAACAGAACAGTCTATAAAGATCTGAATTAAAGTCATACTTCTGTAACTCCAAAAATTCCGAAAAATTAGGAAAACATGGGAAATTCATATATCAATGCTGTGTAAAAAAATTCAGAAGGTTGTGACACTCAAGCGAAAAAATTAAATTCCAACACTGGACGCAAACGTTTCTGTTTTCCAACAGCATCTATCATACTATCTTCCAAATCATCCCAAAGGCATTACTTGGTACAAACACTAATTAAAACATAAAAATACATTCATAACAGAAGCTATAATTGTGTAAACACTCAAGAACAGAAATAAAAAGCAAAAAATTATTTTATTCATTGGGTTGCCTCCCAACAAGCGCTATTATTTTATGCCCCTAGCTAGGCATAATGCATAGTTTCAAGTGTTGTCATCCTTGTAAGGAATGTCATCTATGCTCGTCTCATACTCTCTTATTTCAGCAGCAAGGTTTCTAAGTGGGAAGCAAAAATACTCAAAAGGGCTAAATTTAATATGGTCAAGATCCGTAAGATCAAATTTAGGAGGAGGGGATCCCTCCTTTGGCCCTTTGTAAGTGATGACTATTTCTTCATTATACATGTTTCTTTGAATATGCTCATTTAATTTTTATCAAGCATTAACCCCAAACCATTGTTTTGTATAGCCAAATTATCATTAAGTTCAGAAATTTTATCAAGTAAATTGGATGGGGAACTTTTTTTCTTAGATTCTCATTGTAAGCTGCATAATCTAGAGATTGTAATCTCCTTATTGCCTCCTGGCTGTAAAGGATTTCTTCTATAGGAGGGCATGCATCCACTATTTATATTGTAATGGGAAAATATTTCATGGGCCTCTTTCATGATGTGGCCAAATTCATAAGCTAGGAATAAAGTGACTACACGTTTAACGGAAGGATTACGAATGTTTGAAAACTCTAGGAGTATTCTTTGTATAGCGGGATGCATATGCACAAAGTGTCTCTCAAATTCAACTATAAGCAAAGATATGGCATCCACAAAGCTAGAAGTTTTATTAAGAATTGACCCTCCTAGCATAGGTAACGTGCCAGCACAAGTAAAGAAATTCTGAATAACACCTTTTCCAATAATATTACCACTACCTATACGGAGTTTTTTAGTATGCATGATAGTGGGTTGTTCTTTGTCAGGATCATCATTGGCAAGATTATCTAGTTTTTCTTTAGCAACTTTAGAAAAACCTTTCTTTTCATTTATAAGCTTCAAAAGTACAGAAGGGCCATCTAAAGAATCCACTCTAGTGGTGGGAGAATTACCAATTTTTCCAAACTTAGTCATGATGATAACTTCGAGCAAGCAAACAAGCAAATAAAAATATTATTGTGTTTTTGTAAAAAAAATAGAAGTGAGGGAGATGAAAACTAGAGGCAAATGCAAATAAAAGGCAAATAAAATAAATGCAAGTGAATGATAATTTGTGCGAAGGTACTTGGTAATTTTGATGATGTCTCCCCGGCAACGGCGCCAGAAATTCTTCCTGCTACTTGTAGTCTGTGTTGGTATTTCCCCAAAGAGGAGAGGATGATGAAGTACAGTAGAGATAAGTATTTGCCTCAGTTAAGAACCAAGGTTATCAATCCAGTAGGAGAACCAAGCAAAATTCCATTAAGCGCACCTGGGCACACAAGAGCAAACACTTGCACCCAACGCAAATAAGAGGGTTGTCAATCCTCTTAGCGGTTATTTGCAAGGATTAAATCTTATCGAGGTAAATAGATAAACTAAAATACTAATTAAAATAAAAGTAAATAAATTGCAGCAAGGTATTCTTAGGTTTTTTATATATGATAAAGTAGACCCAGGGGCCATAGTTTTCACAAGAGGCTCCTCTCTCGAACACATAGCATACGGTGGGTAGACAAATTACTGTTGGGCAATTGATAGAAAAGCAAATAATTATGACGGATTCATGGCAATGATCATGTATATAGGCATCATGTCCGAGACAAGTAGACCGACTCCTACCTGCATCTACTACTATTACTCCACCCATCGACCGCTATCCAACATGCATCTAGGGTATTAAGTATGAAACAGAGTAACGCCTTAAGCAAGATGACATGATGTAGACAAAGTAAACTCAAGCAATATGATTAAACCCTATATTTTTATCCTTAATGGCAACAATACAAATACGTGTCATGTCCCCTTCTGTCACTGGGATTGAGCACCGCAAGATTGAACCCATCACAAAGCACCTCTCCCATTGCAAGACAAATCAATCTAGTAGGCCAAACCAAATCGATAGATCGGAGAGAAATACAAAGCTATAATAATCATGCATAAAAGAGTTCAGAGAAGACTCAAATATTTCTCATGAATAATTTGATCATAAACTCACAATTCATCGGATCCCAACAAACACACTGCAAAACAAGATTACATCGGATATAACTCCAAGAACATCAAGGAGAACATGGTATTGAAGATCAAAGAGAGAGAAGAAGCCATCTAGCTACTAGCTATGGGCTTGTAGGTCTGTGGTAAACTACCCACACATCATCGGAAGGGCAGCAAGGTTGATGAAGAAGCCCTCCGTGATCGATTCCCCCTCCGGCAGAGTACCGGAAAAGGCCTCCAGATGGGATCATGGAAGAACAGAGGCTTGCGGCGGCGGAAAGGTTTTTTCTTCTGGCTCTCTGGTATATTGGGAATATTTGGGAATTTATAGCGTTGGAATTAGGTCAGCAGGTGCCATGAGGGGCCCACAAGCCTGGGGGGCGCCCTACCCCCCTGGGCGCGCCCTTCAGGCTTGTCGCCTCCTCGTGACTCTTCTGGTCTTCTCCCGAAGCTTCCTGGGTCTCTTCTGGTCCAGAAAAAATTAATCCAAAGTTTTTTTTTTCTCGTTTGGACACTTTTTGATAATGATTTTCTGAAAAAGCAAAAACAAGAAGAAAACAACAACTGGCACTGGGCACTAGGTTAATAGGTTAGTCCCAAAAAATGATATATAATGGCATATAATTGCATATAAAACATCCAAGATTGATAGTATAATAGCATGGAACAATCAAAAATTATAGATACGTTGGAGACGTATCAAATATCCAGCGTGATTCGCTAACACGCGACACGTCTTGATCCATAAGTAGATCAAGCACTTAGCAAATTCTGCATGTCCGTCCAGTGTGTGGACTGATCAGACACCAAGTTACCCATCACACTATCAAAATCTTGGCTGTTGTGGACACTACAGATGTTTGGCATAATTAAAAAAAGATGCTAAAAAAGGAAATACATCATTTGCTAGGTAAGTCATGCACTTATTTTCTATTTCCAAAAAAGGAATGTTGATAGTTTTTTTCCTATTCCCTAAACTATCAGGCAATACCCAGTTTACCCTTTCAGATTCTACCCATAATGATGAAACTTTTTGGTTTGTTTTTACTAGCAAGAATTAGGAAAAACTAATGCCATGTCAATACAAGGCATAGACTATGAGGATGACTAAGGATAGAAAACCACGATGAACTAGTTGATGAGGATACCATACTTCTGATTTTATCCATGAAATGAAACTTCATCCAGAGTGCTAGCAAAAAATAAGAGAAGTTAATATATTAATATCATTTTAGTAAAAGTCTGTAAATATTATTATGCAAACATCATAATGTGTTACTTTACGTATATAAACTTATTACAAAGTGGTTGATTGTTCATTCATAATATGTTACAGTTTGATGTACATTCTTATCCCGCATACCTGTTAAAATTTTGTGTTTGATCCCATGGAATTTTGGGTGCTTGAGGCTTAAGAATAACATATAATTACTCAATGTTTTGATTCGACATTTTTCAAATGTTAAAGAGTGTTGATGGATAACTATTGCGTGCACTGATATGGTGGTGTTTTCAATGTTGAGTATTACAATTTATTACGATAATAACAATAATATTTTGATCTAATAATTCTCCAGGTGTTGAAGGTAGCAATTATATATTATCTAGTGTTTCGATCCCATGACTTATAGAATGGTTAATCCACACATTTCTAGTCCTGTAAAAGGAAAGTCTGAGTATCCATATATGTACATTTCTTATCTTAATATGTTAATAACAAATTAGACCTATATGTAATCAAACCACAGGTTTCCACTTAAAAGTGGCCGAGTATTCATTTACACTATGATGCTACATGGATGAAACTAACACCACAAGAGTGCCGGAATGCATTTTTATTCTTAGTGACAAATCATTCCACTCTAGTTTCTAGGCTAAAAGAAGATAGGCCACGTCAGTTGGAGGTCGACATCTGAGACTTCTAGTTCGCCTGACTCTTCATCATATTGTTCATGTGTGTTTCCAACTTTAGGGTGCTCTTTCATTATCCTTGAGAAGGTGAACTCATTAATTTTCTTCTTGCCATCCATGGATACTCTCCTTGAGCATGCTTCATGCCACTAGCGTCCTCACCTTCATGTTGTCTCATGACACATACTTGAAACCTTTCGGAACAAATCCTAACATCTACCCATTAGGTATATGCTAGACCTCTACCTTGATAGACATTTACTCTTTTGTCCCTTATCAATTAGCTGGCACTTATCTATTGGACGATATGAGACCATCGACATCTTTGTAGGGTTAATACAGACGTTCCTCTTTTACAAAAGAGGAAGTCAATACTGATATAATTAAGAATGAAAGTTTAGCACGAATCGCACGGTGAAGTGAACACGCGACGCGTCTTGATCCATCACTAGACCGCACACTTAGCAAATTCCGCATGTCCTTCTAGTGTGCGAACTGATCAGATGCCTAGTGGCCCATCGCACTATCAGAAACTTGGCTGTCGTGCACACTACAGATGTTTCATATAATTAAATCATGATGCTAAAAAAGGAAATACATCATTTTCTAGGTAAGTCATGCACGTGTTTTCTTTTTCCAACAAAGGAATATAGTTTTTTTTTCCTATTCTCTGTACTATCGGGCAATACTGGATTTATCCTTTTATATTTTACCCATAATGATGGAACTTTTTGCTCTATTTTTCCCCTTATTACTAGCAACAATTAGGAAAAACTAATGACATATCAATACAAGGCCTAGACTATGAGGAGGGCTAAGGGTACAAAACCATGACGAACTTGTAGATGAGGATACCATACTTCTGGTATTATCCATGAAATGAAATTTCATCCTCCATTACATGACGAATGCTAGCAAAAAATATGAGAAGGTAATATATTAATACAATTTTAGTAAAAGTGTGTAAATATTATTATGCAAACATCATAATGTGTTACTTACATATATAACTTATTACAAAGTGGTTGATTGTTCATCTACAATATGATGCAACTTGATGTACATTCTTATCACACACACCTGTTAAAATTTTGTGTTTGATCCCATGGCATTTTGGGTGCTTGAGGCTTAAGAATAACATCTAATTACTCAATGTTTTGATTCAACAATTTTCAAATGTTAAAGAGCGTTTATGGATAAATATTGCATGCACTGATATGGTGGTGTTTTCAATGTTGAGTATTACAATTTATGATGATGATAATGACTATAATATTTTGATCTAATAATTCTACAGGTGTTGAAGGTAGCAATTATATATATTTTCTGGTGTTTTGATCCCACGACTTATAGAATGGTTGATCCACACATTCTAGTCCTCTAAAAGGAAAGCATGAGTATCCATATATGTACATTTCTTATCTTAATACGTTTGTAATACATTATTAGACCTATATGTAGTCAAACCACGGGTTTCCAATTAAAAGTGTCCGAGTATTCATTTACACTATGATGCTATATTGACAAAACTAAAACCACAAGAGTGTTGGATTGCATTTTTATTCTTAGTGACAAATCATTCCACTATATTTTCCTTGCTAAAAGAAGATAGGCCATGTTAGTTGGAGGAAGACATCCGAGACTTCTAGTTTGCCTGACTCTTCATCACATTGTTCATGTGTGTTTCCAACTTTAGGGTGCTCTTTCATTATCCTTGAAAATGTGAACTCATTAATTTTCTTCTTATCGTCCATGGATAGTCTCCTTGAGCACACTTCATTCCCCTAGCATCCTCACCTTCATGTTGTCGCATGACACATACTTGAAACCTTTGGGAACAAATCTTAACATCTACCCATTGGGTATATGATAGACCTCTACCTCGATAGACATTTACTCTTTTGTCCCTTGTCAAATAGCTGTCCTTTATCTATTGGATGATAGGAGACCATCGACATCTTTGTAGGGTTAATACAGATGTTTCTCTTGTACAAAAGAGGAAGTCAATACTGATATAATTAAGGATGGAAGTTAGCATGAATCGCATGGTGAAGTGAACACGCGACACATCTTGATCCATCACTAGACCGCACACTTAGCAAATTCCGCATGCCCTTCTAGTGTGTGAATTGATCAGACGCCTAGTGACCCGTCGCACTATCAAAATCTTGGTTGTCATCCACACTACAAATGTTTCATATAATTAAAGCATGTTGTCATGCACGTGTTTTCTATTTATAACAAAGGAATATAGATTTTTTCCTAATCTCTAAACTCTCAGGCAATACTTGGTTTATCCTTTCAGATTTTACCCATAATGATGGAACTCTTTGCTCTATTTTTTCATTATTACTACCAACAGTGTGTAAATATTATTATGCAAACATCATAATGTGTTACTTACATATATAACTTATTACAAAGTGGTTGTTTGTTCATTTACAATATAAAACAATTTGATGTACATTTTTATCAGACATACCTGTTAAATTTTTGTATTTGATCCCATGGCATTTTGGGTGCTTGAGGCTTAGGAGTCACAACTAATTACTCAATGTTTTTATTCGATGATGTACTGATATGGTGGTATTTTCAATGTTGAGTATTATAATTTATGATGATAATAACAGTATTATTTTGATCTAATAATTCTCCAGGTGTTGAAAGTGACAATCATATATATTGTCTAGTATTTTGATTCCATGATCTTTAGAGTGGTCGATCCACACATTTGTAGTTCTGTAAAAGGAAAGCCCGACAATCCATATATGTCCATTTCTTATATTAATATGAAATAACACATTAGACTTATATGTAATCAAACCACGTGTTTCCAATTCAAATGGCAGAGTATTAATATACTCTATGATACTATATTGATGAAATGAACACGACAAGTGTGTCAGATTGCATTTTTATTCTTAGTGAGAAAACATTACACTCTATTTCTGATGCTAAAAGAAGATAGGCCATGTCAGTTGGAGGTCGGCATCCGAGAGTTTTAGATTGTTTGACTCTTCATCACATTGTTCATGTTTGTTTCCAACTTTAGGGTGCTCTTTCATTATCCTCGAGAAGGTGAACTTATTAATTTTCTTACCATCCATGCCTAGTCTCCTCGAGCATGCTTCATGCCCCTAGCGTCCTTACCTCCACGTTGTCACATGACATATACTTGAAACATTCGCAACAAATCCTAACATCTACCCATTGTGTATATGATAGAACTCTGCCTCGATAGACATTTACTCCTTTGTCCCTTGTCAGATAGCTCTACATTATCTATTGGATAATAGTAGGCCGTCGACATCTTTGTAGGGTTAATACAAACATTTATCTTGTACAAAAGAGGAAGTTAATAATCATTAAGGATGAAACATCCAGCGAGAATCGCATGGTGAAGTGAACATAAGACACATCTTGATAGATCACTAGATTGCGCACTTAGAAAATTTCGCATGTTCGTATAGTGTGTGGGCTGATCAGACGCCTAGCTAGTGCACACTACAGATGTTTCAAATTATTAAATTAGGATGCCAAAAATGGAAATACATCATATGCTAGGTAAGTCATGCATGTGTTTTCTATTTCCAACAAGAAATATTTTTTTCCTATTCTCTACACTATCACGCAATACTAGGTTTATTGTTTCAGATTTTACCCATAATGACGGAAGTTTTTGCTCTATTTCTGGCCTTATTACTAGCAACAATTAGAAAAACTAATGACATATCAATAAAAGGGCTAGACTATGAGGATGACTAAGGGTACAAAACCACTACGAAGTTGTAGATGAGGATATCATATTTATAATTTTATCCATGAAATGAACTTCTTCCTCCGTTACCTCCCCAATGCTAGCAAAAATAATAGAAAGTAATATATTAATACAATTTTCAAAAACTATGTAAATATTATTATGCAAACATCATAATGTGTTACTTACATATATAACTTATTACAAAGTGGTTGATCGTTCATTTACAATATGATACAATTTGATGTACATTCTTATCATGCATACTTATTAAATTTTGTGTTTGATCCCATGGCATTTTGGGTGCTTGAGGCTTAAGAATAACATCTAATTACTCAGTGTTTTGATTCAATGATTTTAAAATGTGAAAGAGCATTAATGGATAACTACTATTGCATGCCCTAATATGGTAGAGTATTCAATGTAGAATATTACAATTTCTGATGAAAATAAAAATCATATTTTGATCTAACAATTCTCTAGGTGTTTGAAGATAACAATTATATATATTGTCTACTATTTTGATCCCACGACTTTTAGAGTGGTTGATCCACTCATTTCTAGTCCTATAAAAGGAAAGCATGAGTATCAATATATGTCAATTTGTTATCTTAATATGTTAATAACACATTAGACCTATATGTAATCCATCCACATGTTTGCACTTATAAATGGCTGAGTATTAATTTACTCTATGATGCTATATTGATGAAAGTTACACAACAAGAGTGTCAGATTGCATTTTTATTCTTAGTGACAAAACATTTCACTCTATATTTTCGAGGACAGAAGAAGATAGGCCACGTCAGTTGGAGGTCGACATCCGAGACTTCTAGTTTGTCTGACTCATCATCACATTATACATGTTTATTTCCGCCTATAGGGTGCTCTTTCATTATCCTCGAGAAGAGGAACTCATTAATTTGCAACTTACCATCCATGGCTAATATCCTCGAGCATGCTTCATGCCCCTAGAGTCCTTACCTTAACATTGTTGCACGACACATACTTGAAACCATTCACAACAAACCCTAACATCTACCGATTCAGTGTATGATAGAACTCTGCCTTGATAGACATTTACTCTTTTGTCCCTTGTCAGATAGATATCCATTATCTATTGGATGACATGAGACCGTCATTGGCATCTTTGTAGGGTTAATACAAACATTTCTCTTGTACAAAAGAGAAGTCAATAATTATATAATTAAGGATGGAAATCCAGCGTGAATCGCACGTTGAAGTGAACACCCGACACATCTTGATCCATCACTAGATCACGCACTTAGCAAATTACACATGTCTGTCCAGTGTGTGGATTGATCAGACACCTAGTGACCCGTCGCACTATCAAAATCTTGCTTGTTGTGCACACTACAAATGTTTCATATCATTAAAGCAGGATGCTAAAAAAGGAAATGCATCATTTGCTAGGTAAGTCATGCACGTGTTTCTCTTTCCAACAAAGGAATTTTGATTTTTCTTTTCCTATTCTCTAAACTATCAGGAAATATTCGGTTTATCCTTTCATATTTTACCCATAATTATGGAAGTTTTTGCTCTATTTATGTCCTTATTACTAGGAAAAAATAAGAAAAACTAACGACATATCAATACAAGGGCTAGACTATCAGGATGACTAAGGGTATAAAACCACGGTGACCTTGGAGATGAGGATCGCATATTTATGATTTTATCCATGAAATGGAACTTCCTTTTATGTTTCCTAATCAATGCTATCAAAAAATAAGAGAAGGTAGTATATTAATACAGTTTAGCAAAAGTGTGTAAATATTAGTATGCAAACATCATAATGTGTTACTTACATGCATAACTTATTACAAAGTGGTTGATTGTTCATTTACAATATGATACAATTTGATGTACATTCTTATCACGCATACGTATTAAATTTTTGTGTTTAATCCCATGGCATTTTGGGTGATTGGGGCTTAAGAATAACATCTAATTACTCAATGTTTTGATTCAACGATTTTCGGATAATAAAGAACATTGATGGATAACTATAGCCTATACTAATATGGTGGTGTTTTCAATGTTGAGTATTACAATTTATGATTATAATAACAATCATATTTTGATCTAAGAATTTCCAGGTGTTTGATACATCTCCAACGTATCTACTTTTCCAAACACTTGTGCTCTTGTTTTGGACTCTAATTTGCATGATTTGAATGAGACTAACCCGGAATGACGTTGTTTTCAGCAGAACTACCTTGTTGTTATTTTTGTGCAGAAATAAAATTTCTCGGAATTGGACGAAGCTTAGCGGAGATTTTTATGGAATAGATTAAAAAAATACTGGAGCAAAGAACTACCGGAGAAGAGCCACTAGTGGGCCACAAGTCAGGGGGGCGCGCCTACCACCTAGGGAGCGCCCTGCTGACTTGTGGGTCCAACAGACCTCTGGCTGACCTAATTCCAAGCCTATAAATTCCATCTTCCAGAGAAAAAAATCAGAGAGAAAGTTTCATCATGTTTTACGATACGGAGCCGCCGCCACCTCATGTTCTTCCTCGAGAGCCCTAATCTGGAGTCCGTTCGGGGATCCGGAGAGAGGGATTCGTCACTGATGTCTACTACGCAACTTTATTCTTGTAGACGTTGTTGGGCCTCCAAGTGCAGAGTTTTGTAGGACAGAAGCAAATTTCCCTCAAGTGGATGACCTAAGGTTTATCAATCCGTGGGAGGCGTAGGATGAAGATGGTCTCTCTCAAACAACCCTGCAATCAAATACAAGAAATCTCTTGTGTCCCCAACACACCCAATACAATGGTAAATTGTATAGGTGCACTAGTTCGGCGAAGAGATGGTGATACAAGTGTAGTATGGATAGTAGATATATGTTTTTGTAATATGAAAAATATAAAAACAGCAAGGTAGCAAGTGATAAAACGGAGCACAAACGGTATTGCAATGCTTAGAAACAAGGCCTAGGGTTCATACTTTCACTATTGCAATCTCTCAACAGTGCTAACATAATTGGATCATATAACAATCCCTCAACGTGCGACAAAGAATCACCCCAAAGTTCCTATTAGCAGAGAACACAAGATGAAATTGTTGTAGGGTACGAAACCACCTCAAAGTTATCCTTTCCGATCAATCTGTTGAGCCATCCCTATAAGTGTCACAAACAGCCCTAGAGTTCATACTAAAATAACACCATATGATACGCATTAACCAACTCTAATGTCACCTAGATACTCCAATGTCACCACAAGTATCCGTGAGTTGATTATTCGATATGCATCAAAACAACTTCAGATTCATAATATTCAATCCACACAAAGAACTTCAAAGAGTACCCCAAAGTTTTTATCGAAGAAAAGAAGATGAAAATGTTCAATCATCTCCTATGCCTAGATTACCCCAAGGTCACGGGAATCTGCTAGTTGATCACCAAAACATACATCAAGTGACTCAATAGAATACCCCATTGTCACCACGGATATCCACATGGAAGACATACATCAAGTATTCTCAAATCCAAAGTATTCAATCCGACAATAATGAAACCTCAAAGGGAAAGACTCAATTCATCACAAGAAGGTAGAGAGGGAAGAAACACCATATGATCCAACTATATTAACAAATCTCGTGGCGCATCAAGATCATGCCAAATCAAGAACATGAGAGAGAGAGAGATCAAACACATAGCTACTGGTACATACCCTCAGCCCCGAGGGTGAACTACTACCTCCTCGTCATGGAGACCGCCGGGATGATGAAGATGGCCTCCGGTGATGATTTCCCCCTCCGGCAGAGTGCTGGAACAGGGCTCTGGATGAGATCGCTTCGGTACAGAGGCTTGCGGCGGCGGTGTGGAAGTTCTAGGTTTCTTTCTGGTTTTTTTGTATTTATAAGAATGTTTGGCGTTGGTTTCACGTCAAGGGGGGCCCACGAGGGAGCGACAAGCTCGCTAGGCCCTCCCTACCCCCAGGGCGCGCCTAGCAGGCTTGTCGCTTCCTCGTGACTCTTCGGGTCCTTCCACAAAGCTTTGGGGGTCTCTTATGTTCCAAAAAAAATCACCAAAAAGTTTCAGCCAATTCCGAGAACTTTTATTTCTGCACAAAAAACAACACCACTGTAGTTCTACTGAAAACAACGTCAGTCCGGGTTAGTTCCATTAAAATCATACCAAAACAATATAAAATTGTTGTAAACATGGCATGAATACTTCATAAATTATAGATACGTTGGAGATGTATCAGCATCCCCAAGCTTAATTCCTGCTCGTCCTCGAGTAGGTAAATGATTAAACAAATAATTTATGAAGTGTGAATGCTAGCATAGTGTATAAGTTTGATCAATGATAATTTCAGTCACTTATTGATGACCCACAAGTATAGGGGATCAATCGTAGTCCTTTCGATAAGTAAGAGTGTCGAACCCAACGAGGAGCAGAAGGAAATGACAAGCGGTTTTCAGCAAGGTGTTTTCTGCAAGCACTAAAATTATCGGTAAATAGTAGTTTGATTGCAAGATAATTTGTAACAAGTGACAAGTAGCAATAGTAACAAAGAGTGTAGCAAGGTGGCCCAATCCTTTTTATAGCAAAGGACAAGCCAGAACGATCTCTTATAGCATTCTCGAGGACACATGGGAATTTCATCTAGTCACTTTTATCATGTTTGTTTGATTCGCGTTCGCTACTTTGATAATTTGAAATGTGGGTGGACCGGTGCTTTGGAGCTGTTCTTACTTGAACAAGCCTCCCACTTATGATTACCCCCTCTCGCAAGCATCCGCAACTACGAAAGAAGCATTAAGATAACTCTAACCATAGCATTAAACATATGGATCCAAATCAGCCCCTTACGGAATAGCGCATAAACTAGGGTTTAAGCTTCTGTCACTCTAGCAACCCATCCTCTAATTACTACTCCACAATGCATTCCCTTAGGCCCAAAGATGGTGAAGTGTCATGTAGTCGACGTTCACATGACACCACTAAGAGAATCAACAACATACATATCATCAAAATATCGAACGAATACCAAATTCACATGATTACTTATGACAAGACTTCTCCCATGTCCTCAAGAACAAAAGTAACTACTCACAAATCATGTTCATGTCCAAGATCAGAGAGGGGTTGAATAGCATAATAGATCTGAACATATAATCTTCCACCAAATAAACCAACTGGCATCAACTACAAGATGTAATCAACACTACTAGCAACCCACAGGTACCAATCTGAGGTTTTGAGACAAAGATTGAATACAAGAGATGAACTAGGGTTTGAGATGAGATGGTGCTGGTGAAGATGTTGATGAAGATTAGTCCTCCCACGATGAGAGGATCGCTGGTGATGTCGATGGCGACGATTTCCCCCTCCCGGAGGGAAGTATCCCCGGCAGAATCTCTCCGCCGGAGAGCAAAAGTGCTCCTGCCCAAGTTCCACCTCGAGACGGCGGCGCACCATCCCAAAAGTCTTCTCTATATTTTTTTCTAGGGAAAATGGGCTTATATACCAGAAAATGGGGGCCAGAGGTTGGCCAGGGGCCCCATGAGGTACCAGGGCGCGCCTGGGGGGGGGGGGGGTGGCGCACCCTGGTGCCTCATGGGCACCTGGGTGGCCCCCTCTGGTACTTCTTGGTTCCAGTATTTTTTATTTATTCCAAAATAAATCTCCGTAAAATTTCGGCTCATTTGGAGATGTGTAGAATAGGTATCTCTGACATAACTTTTTCAGGTCCAGTATTCCAGCTGCCGGCAATCTCCCTCCTTGTGTGAATCTTGCATATTAAGAGAGAAAATGCATTAGAATTGCTCCACAAAGTGTTATATTGATTAAAAACACTATAAATAACAGTAGCAAAACATGATGCAAAATGGACGTATCAACTCCCCCAAGCTTAGACCTCGCTTGTCCTCAAGCGAAAGCCGATATCGATAATCATGTCCACATGTTTAGAGAGAGAGGTGTCGATCAAAACAAAATACGGACATAGTAGCATCATGATCATTATTATAACAACAATACTTATTATCATAAAACTTCTCATGAGAAAGTAACAATTCATCACAACAATGGAGTATAAGGCATAAACTTTCTTGAAAACTAACAAACTATGTTCTCAGTCAACAATGCAATTGCAATTCATCATATTTTTAGGAAGGGTCTCATGTAGGAGCTATTTAGCAAGTCCACATACTCAACCATCATTTAGTCTTCTATGATTGCTAACACTCACGACATATGTATGGATCAAAAAGTTTCAGCCAGACACATAGAAAGATAGGGGCTTGTGATTTCGCCTCCCAACTTATTCACCTCAAGGGTGATGTCAACAATAATAACTCATGATCACTCATATCCAACTGGATATATATGCCTAGATCTTTCCCCACCACATGATGCTTGCAAAAGAGAAAAATAAAAAGGAAGTAGAGGAGAACACATAAAAAGTAAATACATAAAAGTAAAGGATAGGCCCTTCGCAGAGGGAAGCAGAGGTTGTCATGCGCTTTTTGTTGAGTCACTTTATATTGCCCCTTGTGATAGCAACCTTTATTATGCAGTCTGTCGCTTTTATTTCTTTACCATCACAAGTTCGTACAAAGCTTATTTCCCTTACAATAAAAGTTCAGACATATTTAGAGGCAATTTTTATTGCTTTTGGCACCGATGTCAACTTACTTTAAGGATCTTATTCAATCCACAGGTAGGTATAGTGGAATCTCATGACATGAAACTGGGTTTAAGGGTTTTGGATGCACAAGTAGTATCTCTACTTGGTGCGGATTTTTGGCTAGCAAAGATATTGGGCAAGCACCACATGTTGGAGGAGCTATAACAATATAACTTCTATGTGAATATGAACAAACATAATTCATTACATTGTCTTCCTTGTCCAACGTCAATAATTTGACATAAAATACTTAATGGGGGCTCACAATCATAAAAGATGTCCAAGATAGTATATTTGCATGTGAATCTTCTCTTCCCTTATTAACTTTTTCATGAATTGCATCATTGACTAATACTATGTTTGTTAACTTCCAATAATTTACCACTTATACTTTTCTTTATGCAATGTCATTACTTTCCATAAGGTTAGCATATGATCTTTTTCATTATTTTCATTGCTAGAATTGAAACATGGAAGTAAAGAAGCAAAGACTCAAACTACTCTTTATTATATAACTCTCAACTTGATTACGTAGATAGATAGATAGATCACGAAGCTAACACTCGAAAGTAGATCATACTAAACTTTTATTCAACTAGATCACGAAATAACTAAGGATCGAACTAAAAATAGGTAATGATAATAGAAGTGATGGTGATACGATACCGGGGCACCTCCCCCAAGCTTGGCACAAGCCAAGGGGAGTGCCCATTCCCATGTGCTCAAGTCTCCTTCTTCAGTGATGGTGGTGGTGATGAAGTGGTGGGCTTGTCCTTCACGACATTGATTAGGATCTCCTTTAGGCTCTGGATTTCCCCAAGCACATACTGTATCATCTTCGTATTCCTTTGGACTTCGGCCATAATATGCTTATTCTCTGGGCCCCAAAGGTTCTTTCCTGCATCACTTTCACTCAGACGAGAGATGTCCCAATTGGAGGGTATGTGCATACGAGAAGTGTTTTCGATCCCATAATTGTGAACTAAGTTATGAAAATTGTTTCGATGTAACCTATGCAAGGGCCTTCTAGGGGGAAGCCCTTCTTGTACCTCTGGACTCCCATGGCCTGAAGTGCTTCTTACGGCTCGGTGTGGGTTCGGAGTTGTGGAGATGCCAGCAAGGGTTCCCCTCTCGAAAGCCGAAGGGTGGACCTCGAGCGAATCTCCATCATCTTCTTCCATGGCGACTTCTTCTTCCTCCCTCCTCCTGAGCTCCATCTGCATCAACCAAGCATCGTGTCCCACATTGTTGGAGGAAGAAGACATGGTGTCTGGCCTAAAATCTGGCAGAAAACAGCACGAAAGAAGAACAGAGGAGATTTCTGTGATACGGTGGTCAAAACGCCTGGGAATATATATAAAGATTTTTTATCTTGCAAAACAAGTAATCCAGAAGAAAACGGAGTCGGGAAGGCTCACGTGGGGCCCACGAGCCATCAGGGCGCGCTTGGGGTGGTGGCGCGCCCTGGTGCCTCGTGGGCACCAGGTGGATCCCCTCGGTTGTTTCTTATTTTTGTATTTTTTCTAATATTCCAAAACTGACAAAAAATATTTTTATGGAATTTTTGGAGTCGGTTTACTTACCGTATCACACACCTCTTCCTTTTTAGGGTTCTGGAGTGTTCCGGAAGGTCTCTCTTATGTATTCCTCTGGTGTAATTGTTTCAACAATATTAGTTTCAACATTAATAGGAGTACCTGAAATATAGTGCTTAATTCTTTGCCCATTCACCACTCTCGGATTAGTGCCTTCGGAGTTGTTTATTTTGATGGCTCCGGAGCGATAAACTTCTTCGATGATATACGGTCCTTCCCATTTAGAGAGAAGTTTTCCTGCAAAGAATCTCACACGAGAATTGTACAATAGAACTTGCTCACCTACTTTAAATTCCCGCTTTTGAATTCTTCTATCATGCCATCTTTTAACTTTTTCTTTAAATAATTTGGCATTTTCATAAGCTTGGGTTCTCCATTCATCTAATGAGCTAATATCAAATAACCTCTTTTCACCGGCAAGTTTAAAATCATAATTTAGTTCTTTAATTGCCCAATATGCTTTATGTTCTAACTCAAGAGGTAAATGACATGCTTTTCCATAAACCATTTTATAAGGAGACATACCCATAGGATTTTTATAAGTAGTTCTATAAGCCCATAATGCATCGTCAAGTTTCTTAGACCAATTCTTTCTATATCTATTGACGGTTTTTTGCAAAATTAATTTTATTTCTCTATTGCTCAATTCAACTTGACCACTAGTTTGAGGATGATAGGGAGATGCAATTCTATGGTTGACATCATATTTAGCAAGCAATTTACGGAATGCACCATGAATAAAATGTGAACCACCATCAGTCATTAAATATCTAGGGACTCCAAACCTTGGGAAAATAACTTCTTTAAGCATTTTAATAGAAGTGTTATGATCAGCACTACTAGTTGGAATAGCTTCTACCCACTTAGTAACGTAATCAACAGCAACTAAAATATGAGTATACTCATTGGATTTAGGAAAAGGTCCCATATAATCAAATCCCCAAACATCAAATGGTTCAACAGCAAGTGAATAATTCATAGGCATTTCCTGATGTCTACCAACATTACCAATTATTTGACATTCATCACAAGATAGGACAAACTTACGAGCATCCTTGAAAAGAGTAGGCCAATAAAAACCAGATTGTAATACCTTGTGTGCAGTTCTGTCTCCCGCATGGTGTCCTCCGTAAGCCTCGGAATGACACTTCCATAGGATTTGTTCCTGCTCATGCTCAGGTATACAACATCTAATAATACCATCTACTCCTTCTTTATAAAGATGTGGTTCATCCCAGAAGTAATGTCTTAAATCAAAGAAGAACTTTTTCTTTTGTTGGTATGTGAAACTAGGTGGTATGTATTTAGCAACAATGTAATTAGCATAGTTTGCATACCATGGAGTATTACGAGAAGCATTTATGACAGCTAATTGTTCATCAGGAAAATCATCATTAATAGGAAGTGGGTCATCAAGAACATTTTTCCATTCTAGACAAATTATCTGCTACAGGATTCTCAGCTCCCTTTCTATCAATAATATGCAAGTCAAATTCTTGTAGCAATAAAACCCACCTAATGAGTCTAGGTTTAGCATCTTTCTTTTCCATAAGATATTTAATAGCAGCATGATCGGTGTGGACAGTTACTTTAGAATCAACTATGTAAGATCTGAATTTATCACATGCAAACACAACTGCTAGAAATTCTTTTTCAGTAGTAGCATAATTTCTTTGGGCATTGTCTAGAGTTTTACTAGCATAATGGATAACATTTAATTTCTTATCAACTCTTTGTCCTAGAACAGCACCAACAGTATAGTCACTAGCATCACACATAATTTGAAAAGGCAAGTTCCAATCAGGTGGTTGAACAATAGGTGCAGTGGTTAAGGCTTTCTTAAGTGTTTCAAAGGCTTCTAGACAATCATCATCAAAAACAAATCGAACATATTTTTGCAAAAGATTGGTAAGAGGCCTAGAAATTTTAGAGAAGTCTTTAATAAATCTCCTATAGAAACCAGCATGACCAAGGAGACTTCTTATACCTTTAATATCTTTAGGACATGGCATTTTCTCAATAGCGTCAACCTTAGCTTTATCAACTTCAAGACCACTTTCAAAAATTTTATGCCCCAAGACAATGCCTTCATTCACCATAAAGTGGCACTTCTCCCAATTCAAGACAAGATTAGTTTCTTCACATCTCTGCAAAACTCGATCAAGGTTGCTTAAGCAATCATCAAAAGAAGTTTCGTAAATGGAAAAATCATCCATGAACACCTCAACAATCTTTTCACAAAAGTCAGAGAATATAGCAGTCATACATCTTTGAAAGGTAGTAGGTGCATTGCATAAACCAAAAGGCATACGTCTATAAGCATAAGTTCCAAAAGGACAAGTAAAGGTGGTTTTCTCTTGATCGGGTTGTGATACGGGTATTTGAGAAAAACCAGAATAACCATCTAGGAAACAAAAGTGTGTATGCTTAGACAATCT
This sequence comes from Elymus sibiricus, assembly GCA_039707655.1. Taxonomy (NCBI): domain Eukaryota; kingdom Viridiplantae; phylum Streptophyta; class Magnoliopsida; order Poales; family Poaceae; genus Elymus; species Elymus sibiricus. Next base: position 107,542,456 of record CM077664.1, on the reverse strand, counting down.
TTCTAACATTTGATTAATAAAAGGTAAGGGGTAATGGTCTTTTCTAGTAGCTTTGTTTAATTTTTTAAAATCGATTACCATCCTATAACCAGTTACAATTCTTTGTGGAATGAGTTCATTTTTATCATTAGGAACAACGGTAATACCTCCTTTCTTAGGGACACAATGAACGTGACTTACCCATCTACTATCAGCTATGGGATAGATTATACCTACTTCCAGAAGTTTTAATATTTCGGTTCTTACCACCTCTTTCATCTTAGGATTTAATCGTCATTGGTGGTCGACAACTGGTTTAGCATCAGGCTCCATATTAATTTTATTCTGACATAGAGTGGAACTAATGCCCTTAAGATCATCAAGAGTATATCCAATAGCAGCTCGGTGCTTCCTCAGAGTTTTTAGTAATCTCTTTTCTTCATGCGCTGAAAGGTTAGCACTAATAATAACAGGATATATCTTCGTTTCATCAAGATGAGCATATTTCAATGTATCAGGCAATTACTTCAATTCAAATACAGGGTCACCTTTAGGTGGAGGAGGGCCTCCGAGAGTTTCAACAGGCAAATTATGTGTAAGGATAGGTGGTTGATCAAAGAACATCTTATCTATTTCATTTCTTTCATTCATATGCATATCATTTTCATGGTCTAGCAAATATTGTTCTAACGGATCAGTAGGAGGTATGGCAATAGAAGCAAGACCAATAATTTCATCTTTACTAGGCAATTCTTTATCATGAGGTTGTCTACGAAACTTGGAGAAATTAAACTCATGAGATATATCACCAAACTTAACTCGAACCTTTTCTTTAACACAATCAATTTCAGCATTAACGGTATTCAAGAAAGGTCTATCAAATATAATGGGACAAAAATTATCTTGTTGTGAGCCAAGTACTAAGAAATCAGTAGGGTATTTGATTTTGCCACACAAGACTTCAACATCTCTAACAATCCCAAGTGGTGTAATAGTATCTCTATTCGCTAGCTTAATAGTAACATCAATATCTTCAATCTCAACAGGTGCAATATCATTCATTACTTCTTGATATAGAGAAAATGGAATAGCACTCACACTAGCACCCATATCACACAAACCATGATAGCAATGATCTCCAATCTTAACAGAAATAACAGGCATGCCAACTACGGGCTTATTCTTATCTAACTTATCTCGTTCATTTCTAACAGGTTTAGCAATTCTAGCAGCCTCCTCACATAAGTAAATAACATGCCCATCTATATTATCGACTAAGAGATCTTTAACCATAGCAACATCAGGTTCAACTTTAATTTGTTCAGAGGGTCTAGGTGTTCTAATATTACTTTTGTTAACCAGAGTTGAAGCTTTAGCATGTTCCTTAATCCTAACAGGAAAAGGTGGTTTCTCAATATAAGCAGTAGGCACAACTGGATCAACATGGTAAACAATTGTTTCTTCTTTAACACTAACGGGTTCCTTGATATTTTCTTTAATAGGGGGATGATATTTAAACCACTTCTCCTTAGGGAGATCAACATGAGTAGCAAATGATTCACAAAAGGAAGCTACTATCTCAGAGTCAAGTCCATATTTAGTACTAAACTTATGAAAAGCATCGGTGGCCATAAAAGATTTAACATAATCGAACTCAAGTATTATACCTGACTCATTACCTTTGTCGAGTTCCCAATCTTCAGAGTTGCGTTTAATTATTTCCAGAAGATCCCATCTGAATTCAATAGTTTTCTTCATAAAGGAGCCAGTCGAAGAAGAATCGAGCGTAGTTCGATTATCATGAGAAAGCCGAGCATAAAAATTCTGTAAGATAATTTCTTTTGAGAGCTGATGATTGGGGCATGTGTACATCATGTACTTAAGCCTCCCCCAAGCTTGAGCGATGCTTTCTCCTTCATGAGGCCAAAAGTTATATATATAATTCCGATCACGATGAACCAAATGCATAGGATAAAATTTCTGACGGAATTCTAGTTTCAATCGGTTCAAGTCCCATGTATCAGTATCATCACATAGCCTATACCACATTAATGCTTTTCCCTCCAAAGATAAAGGGAATACTTTCTTCTTAACTCCATCTCCGGATAAACCTGCAAGCTTAAACAATCCACAAATTTCATCCACATAGATCAAGTGCATATCAGGATGTACCGTTCCATCTCCTGTATAAGGATTAGCTAGCAGTTTCTCTATCATGCCCGGAGGAATCTCATAATAAATATTTTCAGTAGGTGCAGTAGGTTAAGGAGCAACTATTTGTGTTTCCGGTCGAGGTGAAGATACCCTGAACAAACCCCTCAAAGGATTACTTTCCATAGTGACAAGTGATAGTAAATTTCAGCACGTAATATAAATGTTTCCTTACCTAATTCCACTCACCAAAGGCGCTTCACTCCCCGGCAATGGTGCCAGAAAAGAGTTTTGATGACCCACAAGTATAGGGGATCAATCGTAGTCCTTTCGATAAGTAAGAGTGTCGAACCCAACGAGGAGCAGAAGGAAATGACAAGCGGTTTTCAGCAAGGTGTTTTCTGTAAGCACTGAAATTATCAGTAACGAGTAGTTTGATAGCAAGATAATTTGTAACAAGTGACAAGTAGCAATAGTAACAAAGAGTGCAGCAAGGTGGCCCAATCCTTTTTATAGCAAAGGACAAGCCGGAACGATCTCTTATAGTAAGTAAGGCGTTCTCGAGGACACATGGGAATTTCATCTAGTCACTTTCATCATGTTTGTTTGATTCACGTTTGCTACTTTGATAATTTGATATGTGGGTGGACCGGTGCTTGGGTGCTTTTCTTACTTGAACAAGCCTCCCACTTATGATTACCCCCTCTCGCAAGCATCCGCAACTACGAAAGAAGAATTAAGATAACTCTAACCATATCTCGCTAGCTTAATAGTAACATCAATATCTTCAATCTCAACATGCACGCCCTGGTGCCTCGTGGGCACCTGGGTGGCCCCCTCTGGTACTTCTTGCTTCCAGTATTTTTTATTTATTCCAAAATAAATCTCCGTAAAATTTCAGCTCATTTGGAGATGTGCAGAATATGTATATCTGACATAGCTTTTTCAGGTCCAGAATTCCAGCTGCCGGCAATCTCCCTCCTTGTGTGAATCTTGCATATTAAGAGAGAAAAGGCATTGGAATTGCTCCACAAAGTGTTATATTGATTAAAAACACTATAAATAATAGTAGCAAAACATGATGCAAAATGGACGTATCACTTATCCTAGCATCATAAACAACAACAACTTTTTCTCATAAAACTCATCATGATAAAGTAGAAATTAATTCACATGCTATGGTTCAAACAATGTATTCTCTTGAAACTTAACAACCTATGTTCTTAGTCACCAAACAATTGCAATTCAACTTATCTTCAACAGAGTCTAAGTAAGAGCTCCACATACTCAATTATCATATAATCTTCTATGATTGCTAGTACTCAAAGCATATTTTTAGAACAAATAGCATCCATCGAACACAGAGAAAGATAGGGGCTTAAAGTTTTGCCTCCCAACTTATTTATCATAGAGATAATTGTCAACAATAATAATTCACGATCGAATATATTTGAATGGATATATGTGCCAGGATCTATACCCACCACATGATGCTTGCCAACTAGAGAATAGGTTGGAATAAGAAGTTGACTCAACAAAAATAAATAACATGAAAGTAAATAGCATAAAAGTAAATAGAATGTCCCTTCGCAGAGGGAAGCAGGGATTTGAAGAGGTGCCAGAGCTCATAGCTTAAAATAGAGATGAATACATTTTGAGTGGTGTGCCTTTCCTGTCAACGTCACGACTAAGGTATTCAATATCTTCCATACTGTCGGTGTATAAAACATGGGTATTTTATACCCTGACTTATGCACAGACAGTGGTAGCTTCCTTGCTGGCCAAGGATTGCCAGAAATTGCCAAGATCAAGATTCAAGACCCAGTTGCAGAAGCTACTGGGGAGAAGATCAAGACAAAGCATCAGTAAGTACTGGACTAGTATGAAGACATTTCTCGCCGGCAAGATGAAGGCCCAACAAGCTCCGTGCCGGCAAGCTTTTGCTAGCCCATCAATGCTCCACCTCACCGAGCAGCTAGTCGCTAATCGGTGAGGTGTTGACCGCGCAGGCTAGTTGGTGAGGTTTGTCGGGTATGTTACAGCACGCTGGAAGGAGATTTGCCTTTAATGACACCCGTCCAGAAGGCGTGTCAAGTTAATAGGAGGTAGCTGGGCGAGCGGTGCAGAAACCTTGCCGGGGCTACTCCTCTACATGACACCTAACGGAGCATTTATTGCTTTTGTCCTAAACTGGCAGAGTTAGGTATGGTAGCACTGTTTGCTATCTAATCAGTATGTAATGACTATTTTGCCACTGTGGTGACCCCTTGAGCTATAAAAGGAGGGCCAGGGCAACAGTTACCAGGATCGAACCCTGGCACAACTTGCATGTGTAGCTGCTCTTTCTGCACCTTGCCGGGAGAAGCGCTCCTTGTACTTGTGCTCATAGACATCCAATACACAAAGCAGGAGTAGGGTTTTACACCTCACGGTGGTCCAAACCTGGGTAAACTCTTTGCGCCTATGTTGGTTCTGCTCTTTGTGCTCGTCGATCTCCCTAGTCAAACCGCAAAGAGGCTAGATGGCCCCATAGATGGTCGTACGCACGACATCTTTGGCACGCCAGGTAGGGGGGTCGCTTGTGCGAACCTGAATCAGCAGATTGCGCGTCTGTTTCATCAGCTTCATCACCATCTTTCTCATCGTTGATGGCTCCCAAGAAGAAGGGCATCACGATGACGGCTCCTTCCACCTCCAAGTTTCCTTCGCACGTATCTGCAGGCGGCACAGGCGGCGCGGCCAATGCGGGCGGTGCAGACACCGCGGTTGGCACGACCGGCGCAGGAGGCGCGGTCGCCATGCCCACCGTGGTCGGAGCAGGAGGTGGAGGCGCTGGGGGTGATCAACTTCCTCGACCCTCCGGCGAACAAGGCCGCAACGGCACGGGCGGAGCGGATGGACATCTTCCTCCTCCTCGCCGCGTCGACGAGCGTAGTCACCGGAGCAACCATGCTCGGGCCGGCGCGAGCCAAGATCCCACCGTGGCGATGTCCAGAGATGTTGCATCAAGGCACACACCACGCCCGTCGCATGATGGGCGTAGCGCAACCCCGAGCGGCATCGACGATTCAGGGCGGCGGCCACATGGCAAGACTCCTATTGATCAAGTTCCAGATCCTCAGGCACCACCTCCGCCATGACAGCCCGCTGCTGAACATGCGCCGCGGCAGCAAGATCGCAATGGCGCTCCTGCTGGCTCTGCCAGGAGTAGAGCGACATCGTGTTCTTCGCTTCCAGTCATGCCAGCCACAGCAGCAGAGGCGATGGCGCGAGCCCAGATGCTGCTGAACTTTCCTCCGGCAGCAGAAAAGATGGATGAGTGGAGAGCCACCATCCAGAGCTTGATTGGATTTGCCGAGGCAAGCAAGTTGCTGCAAGCGGAGCCTTCACGGCGTCCGCGAACAGCACCAGTAGCTCCAACTGGTAGCCGTGTTGATGGCGCTGCACCAACGGTGCAATCACCTCCGCGGCAACAACTTCAACAGCAGCAACGTCGGCAGCCGCGGCAAACCCAGCGATCTGCGGAGCCCGATGAGAAGTCAATGGCCTCTTCAGATCCACGGGCGCGGCAAGATCAGCGGCAAGTGCTGCAGGACAGGCGGGTAGAGGATGCCCGCACCACCATTGAACGGTGCCGGGAGGCACGCCGTCAATCCGAAGTGCGCAACAGCCCAGTCGTTGATGAGCCTGCGCCGGAGGTTGGCGGATATCTGCCTTACGAGGTTGGATGTCCAGCCTTCACTTGTGAGCTGCAGCAAGTCCGCTGGCCGTCCGTCCGGGCCTTCAAACCGGAAGTACCTGAGAAGTACAATGGCAAGCTGAACCCGGCAGAGTTTCTGGGCACTACACGATTGCCGTGCAAGCTGCCGGGGGAAGAGACGAGAAGATTCTTGCCAATTACTTTTCATTGGTGCTAAAGCCCAACGTGAGATCTTGGCTGATGAACTTGCCGGAAAACTCCATTTCTTCGTGGTCAGATCTCTGCAATGAGTTTGTTGGTGCCTTTATCGGAGGCCACAAGGCCCCTGGACAGCCCAGCGACCTACAAGTGATTCCACAAAGAGATGGTGAAACTTTGTGCAAGTACATCCAGAGATTCAGCCGCATGCACCGCAATATCCCGGATGTGCACCCCGCAGCCGTGATTGCCGCCTTCCACACGAACGTGCGCAATCGAAGGATGCGGGAGAAGATGAACGTCAAACTACCGAAGACCGTCAACAAGCTCTACACGTTGGCGGATAAGTGTGCGCGCGCTGAGGAAGGAAGGAGGCTTCCCGGGGAGGACGCTGGTGCCGAGGTGGACTCCGAGGACGACGATGCTGCCACCTCGAAGAAGAAAGGCCGAAAGCGCAACAGGAAGCGCAAAGGCAAAACTGTGATGGCTATCGAAGGGTCCGGCAAGTCCAACACCGCCAAGAAGGCCAAAACGGAAGGCTCCGGTAAGGAGGCTGCTGTATGCGCCACTTGTCAGGAGGCGGCGGCAAACGAGAAGGATGGCAAATCCGATGGGCCATACTGCAAGATTCACCGCACCTAAGGCCATGATCTCCAAGAGTCCCGACAAGTCGAGCACCTCGCTGAGAAGCAGAAAGCCGAATATGAAAAACGCGACAAGGAGAAGGGCCAGGATGGTGCTGGCGGATCTGGCAAGAAAGGCCGTAGTGGCCGAGGAGGCCACCGCGGCAAGGCCAAGCAGCAGAAAGAAAAGCCTGCTAGAGGTCGTGAGAAGAAAGAGGAAGATGATGGAAGTGAAGAAGAAGAGGACGACAGAGAGTCCAGTGAACAGGAATTCCAGAAGGCAACTGAAGCCATGTGCATTGACGGGCGTGCATCTTTGCATTCCTCTCACCGCCAACTCAAGTAGTGGGCGCGTGAGGTCAACGCAGTAGAGCCGGCAATAGGCGCCCAAAAGCCACTCATGTGGTCACACACGCCTATCATTTTCGATGCCGAGGATCACTCTGATTGCACAACTGCGGTTGAGTGTTTGCCGTTGTTGGTTTCACCGACAATTCGCAACCTCCAGGTCACGAAAATGTTAGTTGACGGTGGGGCCGGCTTAAATTTGATTTCTCCAGAAGTAATCAAGAGGCTGCAGATTCCCCACGAAGAGCTCAAGCAGACTGGTACATTCCAAGGAGTCAACCCGGGAAGAAGCCAACCCAAGGGGAAGATCACATTGCCGGTGACATTTGGTGGGGAATTGAACTATAGAACAGAGAAGATGGTGTTTGATGTTGTCAAGATCCCCTTGCCGTATAATGGAATTCTTGGTCGCCCAGCCTTGGCAAAATTCATGGCAGCATCCCACTATGCTTATAACATGTTGAAGATGCCAGGGCCGATGGGTGTCATTTCCATCAATTCTGACAAGAAGGATGCAGTCATATGCGTCGATAAACTCTATAGAGATGCGGCTGCAGCAGAGGCCGCCAAGGCATCAACTCCCACCAAGAAGAAGAAAAGCAAGAAGTCCGACAAGACCTCTGACAAAGATTCCGGGAAGCGCACCTCCTCGGAGTGCTGCGTACCTGTTGACGACTTGCCGGAGTGCTCTACCGGCAAGAAATCCAAGGCCACTCCACCAGCGACGAAGAAGGTGTCGGCAAAGGAGGACGACACTGGCGGTACCTTCACCATCAGTGCCTCTCTTGATAGCAAATAGGAAAGCGCGCTCGTTGCCTTCCTGCGGGTGAATGTTGATGTGTTTGCATGGCAACCATCTGACATCCCCGGTGTTCCCAGGGAGGTAATTGAGCACCATCTTGCTGTCTGTCCCCACGCTCGGCCCGTCAAGCAGAAGGTCAGGAAGCAGGCTTTGGAGAGGCAACAGTTCATTGCCGAGGAAATTAAAAAACTTGAAGCGGCAGGTCTGGTTAGAGGTGTACTACATCCAACTTGGTTGGCAAATCCGGTTGTGGTGTGCAAAGCAAATGGAAAGTGGAGACTTTGTATCGACTACACTGATATTAATAAAGCATGTCCAAAGGATCCTTTCCCTTTGCCGCGCATTGATCAGATTGTAGACTCTACTGTCGTCTGCGATTTACTCGCCTTTCTTGATGCTTATTCTAGATACCATCAGATATTCATGGCCAAGGAGGATGAGGAGAAAACCGCATTCATTACTCCATGTGGCACGTACTGCTTCGTGCGTATGCCTTTCGGATTAAAGAGTGCTGGTTCAACATTTGCGAGAGCAGTCCAGATTGGTTTTGAGCCCCAGTTGCACAAGAACGTGGAAGCGTATATGGATGATATAGTGGTAAAAACCAAGGACAAATCAACCCTCGTTCAAGATTTAGAAGAAACATTTGTAAACTTGTGCAAGATCAATTTGAAGCTCAACCCTGAGAAGTGTGTGTTTGGCGTTCCATCCGGAAAACTTCTCGGGTTCTTTGTGTCTCAACGTGGAATTGAAGCAAATCCCGACAAGATCAAAGCAATTGAGCAAATTCAAGCACCAAAAAGCGTCAAGGATGTGCGGCATCTTGCCGGCTGTGTTGCTGCCTTAAGTAGGTTCATTTCAAAATCTGCTGAGCGCGCCTTGCCATTTTTCAATATTTTGAAAAAGGCAGGACCAATGAAATGGACTCCGGAAGAGGAGGCCGCGCTGCAGGATTTGAAAAGATACCTCTCCTCCGCGCCAACACTAGTTGCGCCTAAACCACAAGAGCCACTGCTGCTATATCTAGCAGCAACAAATCAAGTGGTCAGTGCTGCATTAGTGGCGCAGAGGGAAGTCGATGACAAAGAAGCAGCAATGGCAAGCCCGTCCAGCGACAAGCCGGAATCTTCACCGGCAAGGTCTGATGCCGACAAATCAGAAGCAGCGCAAGCAAATGAAACTGATCAACAAGTGGTGCCAAAGAAGAAGGTGGTGCAGTGACCGGTGTATTTGGTTAGTTCCCTTCTGCAGGGGGGCTAGATTAAGATACTCTGGAGTGCAGAAATTGCTTTTCGGCCTTCTCATGGCCTCGAGAAAGTTGCGTCACTACTTCCAAGCACATGAGATCACCGTCGTCACTCGCTTTCCGTTGCAGCATATTTTGAGAAATCCAGATGCAACTGGCAGGATAGTAGAGTGGGCATTGGAACTGTCGAGCTTTGCACTCAAGTTTGAAAGCACATCAACAATTCAGAGCAGGGCCTTGGTGGAGTTCATTGCAGAATGGATGCCAACGCAAGACGAAGAGATCCAAGAAACAACTCTCCCCGGCAAAGAGGCAGCCAAAGAATGGATCATGTACTTTGACAGTGCTTTCTCGCTCTAAGGCGTCGGTGCTGGAGTGCTGCTTGTCGCACCCACCAGAGAGCACCTCAAGTATGTAATTCAAATGCACTTTCCCAGGGAGAAAGCAACAAACAACACTGCTGAGTATTGTGGCGCCCCGCCTGAATACCACTGTAGTCAGACGGTCGCCGCACATACCAGCCCAGGAAAATCACTCTGGCATGCGCTTTTACAACAAGTATCATGAACACAAGCTTTTCTATTAATGGATATATAAGTCTTACATGGGATATTACAAGGGGAAAGGCAGCGGAAAAGCTCTATCTAAGGCAGTATAGTCCTGGTGCGGCTCCAATCCACAGGGGTCTGACTGGGTTACTCTTCTAGCCCGCGAACACTCCGGCTCCTCGCTAGCGAACGTCGGATCCTTAGGTGAACCTGGCCACATTGAAGGCCGCTGAGTACTTTTGAATGTACTCGCAAGCAAACCAAACAAACATATACACCAAGCAAAGCAATCCATGGCATTCAAGCATGCACTTGTTATCTTAACAGTATTAACTATCATGTTATGGTAGGATTATCTAGCATGATAACTACTGAAATAAATACGGTAAAGTAAAGTACATCAAATAAATAATCCATACTCCGAATATTCTCACGATCCAAGTCCGATCCAAACTTTGCGGTCACCCGACCACTCATCTCATAGCCATCTCATGGCTAGCATTCAAACATTTGACATCATCTGGTGTCTAGGCATCTGCACTGCAAGTCTGACAAATCATACCTTACTCTGGTTCATTATTAACATCATATGGTTTATTCCTCCAGACTCGACACAGACCAAATAGTGGCCTAGTATGAACTGTCCATGACCGAGGACGCGGCTATTCGAATAGATTTACACTCTGCAGAGGTTGCGCACTTTACCCACACCATGGAGCCCCCGGCCTCGTACTTGAGTACATATTCCCATTCGGGTGGACCGGTGCTGCTCCAACAAAACTTGTCTATTGCTTGGCACTCTTACGGTCCCACCGACAATCATACCCTCCCAGGGTCATGTCCTGGGTGGCCCCTGTGTCACCCCGTGACACCTGCCACCGTCGTGGCCAAACAAAACTGTCCCAAACGGGGACCGCGCGGAAACAAACAACTGGGTTCACAAGGTTATCGCCGCCTACCGGGCCAGGGTAGCGCGCACGCATAACCTTCCCTATTTTGGTGGTACCGACAAGAGGCAAGACAATAGACTAAGTCAGGGCTGTCCCATACTGGCAAATGTGGCTGCTTGGATGAGTCCGGATAGGTGACACTATGACTCGATCCAGTCGACGGAGGAGGTTGTTGTTATTATTAAGTCACATTTCATAATACTGCAATATCAGTAACCATGCAAGATGTAACAATTATGAAAACATAATAACCTATCTCCATACAATATCAAAACGAGTCATTAGTGAAACAATGTTTGAATGGCAAGTTATCACTTAACAAGTTATAGCTGTAAGTTACGACCATCTGAACCCTTTCATGAAACCAGCAAATAACCCAGTAGCCACCAGAATGTTACAACTCAGATCTGGGACATTACTGGAATAACTCAACCCCGGCTCAAGACGGCTGAAAAGCAGCTTAGAGCATGAGACGGTGTTGATAAAAAGAGTGTAGCGGTTCCCTAAGACGGCCGAAGAACAGCTCAGAGCATAGGGTCACCGCTATAGAAAGAAATTCAACAGCTGTCCGAGACGGCCGAAAAGCAGCTCAGAACACGGGCCAGTTGTTGAAAAGAGAAACATAAAGTCGGCATCCACCCCGGACGGCCGGAAGCAGCTCAGAACATAGGCGTGGTGCCGTCACCAAAGAAAGGCAGGCAAGGGTTCGATAGCGTCACATACAGCTCACCACTACGCATACAAGCATAAGCATATTAATTTAAACACGCAAGAATAACACAGAGCAATGCTTTAGGGCATATATCATATGCCTGGGGTCGAAGGATACACCAGGGAGAAGTGCGATCAACTCGCGGAACGATTCGCCGGAAAAGGTTCCCTCTCAGAGGGGCTGAATAGAGGGTAGGGGCAAAATGGGCATTTTCAGAAAGTGTCAACATGGTGAAAAGGATTCCATCGGAACGGGCTCGATGAACTGAGAAAGTGGGCTTTGGATTCACCTCGATCGGAGTTACGGGCGAAAAGTTGTGGCCGTTCGTTGTTTAGACAGAAAACAAATAAAGCTGTGTTCGTTTCTGCCATTAACTGACGAACGGCCACAAACTAAAGGTTTCGGCGGTGGCTGGAAGCGGAAGGCGTATTTTGTAAATACGCTTTCGGAAAGGGAAAGCGCATTTCTGACTGCGGCTGCGGTGGAATGCCCTTTCGGAAGTGGAAAACGTATTCCGGTGGAATACGCTTCCACTTAACAGTGCGGGCCCGAGTCCTTAGTGGATGACGAGTGGGCTCGCCGGGGCCCACGGCAGGTCTTCATCTAACTCCTCCCGTTCTCGCCTGGCAGAGGAGAGGGCTGGCACCCGACGGCGACTGCCGGCGATTCCGGCCACCTCTCGCGAAGCCCGGCCCACCGGCGTGCTCAGGAAGTTGAGGCGCACCCGCCGGTGTACAGCACGGCTACGTGGGAGCCCGGGAGCGAGCAGGACTTGTACGCAGCAGACGGCGGCTCCGACGAGCTCGGGCTCGAAGCTTCGGCGAGCCGCTGAGGCGGGCGAGGCCGCAGACGGATGCGCCGGCGAGTGCCGCATCCAGCTAAGAGGTCAGGCGAAGCTAGGGACGGCCAGAGGAGGGAGCTGCGGTGGTGGCCGAGCCGCGGCGGCTCCGACCAATGGAGGGGCTCCGGCGGGTGGGGTGGCTGGGAGAGGATGCGGGGGTGGACTACGGCAACTGGGGATCCTAGTAGTGGGCTAGACGGAGGTGGGGAAGGCCAGAGGCGGGCGAATTTAGGGGGAGGGTGGCGGCAGCCATGGTGTTAGAGGGAGGCGACGAGCGGTCCTCGAGCTTGCTGGAGAGGCCGGGGAGGAGGCTAGGAGGGCGGAGAGGAGCTGGGAGTTGTGTGGGTGCTCGGAGCGAGCTCGGCCAAGGCTATTTATAGCCGGCCGTGAGCGAGCAGATGAAGATGGCCGCCGTGGCGATCCTATCATCGTACTGGAGCGACGAGGCGATGTGGCTGGCTGGTTCCGGCGTCGAGCGACTTCGCGGGGAGGGAAGAGACCTCGGGAGCGCTCGAGAGAGCTCGGGGGAGAAGAGGACAGAGGGGCAGGCGATGACGGCAAGTCACGGGCAAAGCAGTGCCATGGCGAGGTTCATCGCGGTGCGAGGAGAAAGAGAACGGAGGGGGAAATGACCCGAGAGGAGGAAGTGGACGATGGGGAGTCAGGTCGGCATGAATGGGCAAGCTACGGCGGCCTGAACCAGCCTGCCCGACGCGACGAACACGCGGTGCACAGTTTCTGCGTGCAGCTCACGTGGTCACCACGGGCATGTCGTGTTCTGGCCCTCCTCTGGGTGCCAAATCTTGTCAAACACGGAAGGCATTGATCATATAGATGAGATGGGTCATTGGATGGACCAGGATTGCTCTAGAGTGGCCGGGGTGATCCAGAATAGTTTCTGGATAGAAACTTGGGGAGAAAGCTGAGGTGAAATGACTTAGCAAGGGAGGTTGAAATGTTGTCAAAATAAGATGGGGTAGGAAGGAGCATATGCTGGAAAACATTCAAGTCATTTGGACCAAGTTTGATCATAGTTCCTTCACAACTGTCAAATTGGTCCAGAAACTTGACTTTGAAGCTGCACTCATTTGGCTTGATGAAATGAGCTACATTTTTGTGTAGGGTGATGATTTAGAGTTACAGAGGTACTGGAAAAATTTCAGCTCAATTGGAAATGCCAAAGTGGTATTTCCTTCACAGAGCTTAGATCTGGACAGAAACTAGATGGAATTTTTCGGAGAAATTGGCTAAATGAAATGATGTGAATTTTGGCATACTCGCATCATATATGGAATGTGAGGTCCTGGATTAATTTCAAGATTTTTTAAGCAATATAAAATATAGTTGCTTCACAACCTCAAAATAGATCCAGAAACAAGAATTGGTTGATGCTCTCAAAATTTGATCTGTGGAACTTGGGATATTAATGGAAATGGTGAATATATGGATAGGAGAAGCTCCACAAATTATTTGGGATTTTTCCTGGCTACCAAAATAGAAGCTCCTTTGGAAAGTGCCCAAAATGAAATATTGGCTTTAAATAGGAAAATGCAATTTCCCTTATTTAATTATAGCCAATAGTTTTATGGGAGCTCAATATGATCACAAAGAATATCTCCACAAGTTTTCATAAGCTTTGGAGATGGATAGATATTTTCCTGGATTTAATTCCTTTAACTGGCAGCAAAAGGAATTAATTTTAAATGAAAAATATTGCAAATGACTTGGCAATAATTTTACATATCCAGGGTTTAAAAAGATAGGATGATCACTGGGAGAAATTTGGGAGGCAATAGATCAAAGGAAGTTGGGGTTCCTTTGTAACGGAAGGAATTAGGGTTTCCCTTCCGGTGACTCGGGAGGTAGGATTTCGGTGGCAAAATCTTGAGAAAATAAATTCGGGATAGCAAGGTTGGGTTGGAGAGAGTCTCTGGTTGGACAGGAAAGGCAAGACAAAATGACCATCTTCATATACCCAAAGGCAAGAGAAAATCCAATAACACCAAAAAAAGACGGGAGCCAAATCCCGCGAAGGAAAAAAAGAAGGAGCGAAAACCAGGGTGTCACAAACCTACCCCCCTTAAGAAAATCTCATCCTTGAGATTTCTGGGCTTACCTCCCGGCTAGGGGGAACATACCAGTGTGCGACTTGGATCGATCAGCTATCTTGTCTTCATTTGTTTACTGACCTCTTAACTGCCTCTTTTGATGGCTCTGATGCTGTCTTTTTCAGATGGCTGCATTGAATCCTTCTCTTTCCTGTCAGGCAAACCCTTTGTGCTGGTAGTTTGTTGGCTGGGGTTGGTGGGTAGCTCCGAGCATCGACAAATAGTCTGGCTTCCATAGCCTGGGACTAGCTGCTTCGGGTTTTATCCCGATATTCCGTACCCTGACTGCCAAGGGCGAGACATTCTTTTCTTGATACAGGGCTCATGTGCTCGTATGGCCTCGAGTGACTAGGGATGTCGTTCTTTCAGTCTGACTGTGGGTCCCGTACGAGGTGTTCCCTTCTGTTTCTTGCATTCTGACTTCGTCCTCAGGTGATTGAAATGTCGGGCATGATCACAAAGTACTCATAGACGGTAATCTCTGAGGTGGCTCTGCCATATATAGCCTCTGTGGTCCTTGCTATGACCACTGAGTTTTGAGGCGGATGTTTGTCTGGACTAGTTCGTGCTTCTAACAAGATTGTTGTGAGCACGTTGGCGTGCTGAAGAAGGTTGAATTCCTTATGCTCGAAGCTTCTGCTAGGGTAGCGTGCGGAAGAAGGATGGGTATCGTACCTCAGAAGCTTTCCCTCATGTGGCTTACTGAGGAAGGTTGAGTGCCTTATACCGAAAGTCTTTCCACGGTAGCGAGCTGAGGAAATTTTGGAGTGTCGTACTCCAGAAGATTCTTCCCACTAGTAGCGTAGTGAGGAAGATTGGGAGCCTTGCATCGTAAGCTCTTCTCGATAGCTTGCGGAGGAAGGCTGGGTCGCTTATGCCCAAAGCCTTTCACTGTGATATGCGGTCGGATCTATGGCTGATTCTGGCTTCCTTCCGGAGTATCCGGAATTTATCCATAGCGGAGCCAACACTTGGTATAGGCCATACCTTGTCTGAAGATATTCCGTTGGTCATGCATACTGCTTGTCCTTCTGCTGGTCTGATCATTGTTGCTGTAGAGGTTGCATAACTGATACAGACTTTATGTTGACAATTAATTCGGAATACCCTTTGCATTCAAACCCAGTGTTGCCAGGGGTAAACAGTGGGCAGATGATTCCATTCGGTTTAACTGAACTTGAAATTCTCATTGATTCCGGGCAGCCATGAGCTTATCCATATTTCTCGCAAACCTTGTTCACAGTGCCCGGAAATTTGTATATGCACTGATAAAATCCAAAATATGCTTTGAAATTTGTATCAACGTACCGGAGTTTTGTTGTTGCTCTCGGCACCTTCACATTCTTGAGATATGTCTTCCGTGGGTAATAAATAATTCTTGAGTCCATTGAGAAGAACTCAGGATTCACCCCATCGACTGAAATAACCCTTGTGTCGAGGACCGAATAATTTGCTCCTCAGGTGTAATCTATTCTGCGGCAAACTCCCTTGGCTATAGTCTGGCTTTGTCGGTTGCACTCTGATTCTGCTTCTGACCCATTCTTCATTCATGACCGATCCGGTGATAATGCTCCGAATATCGGGTAGTTGGCTTGGCTTGACTCTTACTGAATTTGGATTATTGGGTATTATCCAAGTTGTATGCTGGTCTTCCTGACAGCTCTTGCAGATGGATCCAGTCGAAGCGGCAGAACGGGATTGACACAAGAAGCAAGAACCGCGAAAAACCAAAAAGCAAATAAAGCTCAAATTTTGCGGACCTTACACATGTGGCCAAAGATCCACTAGTATAACTAATATAGCGCACTCGATGTACCTCTAAGGATTTAGAAGCAAAACCACACAATGCTCCTGGTAGCAATTGGTGTCAAGCTTCTGCTACTTCCTTACGGAACATTAAACTCGACGCACGACCATAGCCAAAGCGGCTGGGTCAATGATCCTAAGGTTGTCGGGAAGAGATGGAATTTATAGGCGTTTCCTAAAGGAAACTAGATTTAAGAAGAGAAGTGCCATGGTTAGCAAGCAAGGTGGGGATATCTGGTTTACCTAGGGGTTCAGGGCTCACGGGTCGTTGCCTGGTGTGGACATTTCACACCGGAGGCAAATGCCACGAGAGTTGGGGTCTGATGGAGCCAAAAATCCTATGGGGTTGCCTTATGGTCAATAGTAGCCGTGCCTGTCTGGCAAAGATGGCTGACATCCATCTGGGCTTTCTACTGATCAAGAGGCAATGAAGTCTGGCTAGGGTAACCTACAGTCAGCCTGGCTCTGATACCCTCTGTTGTGGCGCCCGGCCTGAATACCACTGTAGTCAGATGGTCGCCTCACATACCAGCCCAGGAAAATCACTCTGGCATGCGCTTTTACAACAAGTATCATGAACACAAGCTTTTCTATTAATGGATATATAAGTCTTACATGGGATATTACAAGGGGAAAGGCAGCGGAAAAGCTCTATCTAAGGCAGCATGGTCCTGGTGCGTTTCCAATCCACAGGGGTCTGACCGGGTTACTCTTCTAGCCCGCGAACACTCCGGCTCCTCGCTAGCGAACGTCGGATCCTTAGGTGAACCTGGCCACATTGAAGGCCGCTGAGTACTTTTGAATGTACTCGCAAGTAAACCAAACCAACATATACACCAAGCAAAGCAATCCATGGCATTCAAGCATGCACTTGTTATCTTAACAGTATTAACTATCATGTTATGGTAGGATTATCTAGCATGATAACTACTGAAATAAATACGGTAAAGTAAAGTACATCAAATAAATAATCCATACTCCGAATATTCTCACGATCCAAGTCCGATCCAAACTTTGCGGTCACCCGACCACTCATATCATAGCCATCTCATGGCTAGCATTCAAACCTTTGACATCATCTGGTGTCTAGGCATCTGCACTGCAAGTCTGACAAATCATACCTTACTCTGGTTCATTATTAACATCATATGGTTTATTCCTCCAGACTCGACACAGACCAAATAGTGGCCTAGTACGAACTGTCCATGACCGAGGACGTGGCTATTCGAATAGATTTACACTCTGCAGAGGTTGCGCACTTTACCCACACCATGGAGCTCCCGGCCTCGTACTTGAGTACATATTCCCATTCGGGTGGACCGGTGCTGCTCCAACAAAACTTGTCTATTGCCTGGCACTCTTACGGTCCCACCGACAATCATACCCTCCCAGGGTCATGTCCTGGGTGGCTCCTGTGTCACCCCGTGACACCTGCCACCGTCGTGGCCAAACAAAACTGTCCCAAACGGGGACCGCGCGCAAACAAACAACTGGGCTCACAAGGTTATCGCCGCCTACCGGGCCAGGGTAGCGCGCACGCATAACCTTCCCTATTTTGGTGGTACCGACAAGAGGCAAGACAATAGACTAAGTCAGGGCCGTCCCATACCGGCAAATGTGGCTGCATGGATGAGTCCGGATAGGTGACACTATGACTCGATCCAGTCGACGGAGGAGGTTGTTATTATTAAGTCACATTTCATAATACTGCAATAACAGTAACCATGCAAGATGTAACAATTATGAAAACATAATAACCTATCTCCATACAATATCACAATGAGTCATTAGTGAAACAATGTTTAAATGGCAAGTTATCACTTAACAAGTTATAGCTGTAAGTTACGACCATCTGAACCCTTGCATGAAACCAGCAAATAACCTAATAGCCACCAGAACGGTCTTTACAACTCAGATCTGGGACATTACCGGAATAACTCAACCCCGGCTCAAGACGGCTGAAAAGCAGCTCAGAGCATGAGACGGTGTTGATAAAAAGAGTGTAGCGGTTCCCTAAGACGGCCGAAGAACAGCTCAGAGCATAGGGTCACCGCTACAGAAAGAAATTCAACAGCTGTCCGAGACGGCCGAAAAGCAGCTCAGAACATGGACCAGTTGTTGAAAAGAGAAACATAAAGTCGGCATCCACCCCGGACGGCCGGAAGCAGCTCAGAACACAGGCGTGGTGACGTCACCAAAGAAAGGCAGGTAAGGGTTCGATAGCGTCACATACAGCTCACCACTACGCATACAAGCATAAGCATATTAATTTAAACACGCAAGAATAACACAGAGCAATGCTTTAGGGCATATATCAGATGGTCGGCTTGCCTGGGGTCGAAGGATACACCAAGGAGAAGTGCGATCAGCTCGCGGAACGATTCGCCGGAAAAGGTTCCCTCTCGGAGGGGCTGAATAGAGGGTAGGGGCAAAATGGGCATTTTTAGAAAGTGTCAACATGGTGAAAAGGATGCCATCGGAACGGGCTCGATGAACTGAGAAAGTGGGCTTTGGATTCACCTCGATCGGAGTTACGGGCGAAAAGTTTTGGCCGTTCGTTGTTTAGACAGAAAACAAATAAAACCGTGTTCGTTTCTACCCTTAACTGACGAACGGCCGCAAACTAAAGGTTTCGGCGGCGGCTGGAAGCGGAAGGCGTATTTTGTAAAATACGCTTTCGGAAAGGGAAAGCGCATTTCTGACTGCGGCTGCTGTGGAATGCGCTTTCGGATGTGGAAAACGTATTCAGGTGGAATACACTTCCACTTAACAGCGCGGGCCCGAGTCCTTAGTGGATGACGAGTGGGGTCGCCGGGGCCCACGGCAAGTCTTCATCTTCCTCCTCCCATTCTCGCCTGGCAGAGGAGAGGGCTGGCTCCCGACGGCGACTGCCGGCGATTCCGGCCACCTCTCGCGAAGCCCGACCCACAGGCGTGCTCAGGAAGGTGAGGCGCACCCGCCGGTGTACCGCACGGCTGCGAGGGAGCCCGGACCGAGCAGGACTTGTCCGTGGCAGACGACGGCTCTGGCGAGCTCGGGCTCGAGGCTCCGGCGAGCCGCTGAGGCGGGCGAGGCTGCAGACGGATGCACCGGCGAGTGCCGCATCCAGTGAAGAGGTCAGGCGAAGCTAGGGACGGTCGGAGGAGGGAGCTGCGGTGGTGGCCGAGCCGCGGCGGCTCCGACCAATGGAGGGGCTCCGGCGGGTGGGGTGGTTGGGAGAGGATTCGGGGGTGGATTATGGCAACTGGGGATCCTAGTAGTGGGCTCGACGGAGGCGGGGAAGGGTAGAGGCGGGCGAATTTAGGGGGAGGGTGGCGGCGGCCATGGTGGCAGAGGGAGGCGACAAGCGGTCCTCGAGCTTGCTGGAGAGGCCGGGGAGGAGGCTAGTCGGGCGGAGAGGAGCTGGGAGTGGTGTGGGTGCTCGGAGTGAGCTCGGCCACGGCTATTTATAGCCGGCCATGAGCGAGCAGATGAAGATGGCCGCCGTGGCGATCCTATCGTCGTACTGGAGCGACGAGGCGATGTGGCTGGCTGGTTCTGGCGTCGAGCGACTTCGCGGGTAGGGAAGAGACCTCGGGAGCGCTCGAGAGAGCTCGGGGGAGAAGAGGACAGAGGGGAAGGCGACGACGGCAAGTCACGGCCGGAGCAGTGCCATGGCGAGGTTCGTCGCGGTGCAAGGAGAAAGAGAACGGAGGGGGAAATGTCCCGAGAGGAGGAAGTGGACGATGGGGAGTCAGGTCGGCATGAATGGACAAGCTACGGCGGCCTGAGCCAGCCTGCCCGACGCGACGAACACGCGGTGCACAGTTTCTGCGTGCAGCTCACGCGATCACCACGGGCATGTCGTGTTCTGGCCCTCCTCTGGGTGCCAAATCTTGTCAAACACGGAAGGCATTGATCATATAGATGAGATGGGTCATTGGATGGACCAGGATTGCTCTAGAGTGGCCGGGGTGATCCAGAATAGTTTCTGGATAGAAACTTGGGGTGAAAGCTGAGGTGAAATGACTTAGCAAGGGAGGTCGAAATGTTGTCAAAATAAGATGGGGTAGGAAGGAGCATATGCTGGAAAACATTCAAGTCATTTGGACCAAGTTTGATCATAGTTCCTTCACAACTGTCAAATTGGTCCAGAAACTTGACTTTGAAGCTGCACTCATTTGGCTTGATGAAATGAGCTGCATTTTGGTGTAGGGTGATGATTTGGAGTTACAGAGGTACTGGAAAAAATTCAGCTCAATTGGAAATGCCAAAGTGGTATTTCCTTCACAGAGCTTAGATCTGGACAGAAACTAGATGGAATTTTTCGTAACAATTGGCTAGTTGAAATGATGTGAATTTTGGCATACTCACATCATATATGGAATGTGAGGTCCTGGATTAATTTCAAGATTTTTTAAGCAATATAAAATATAGTTGCTTCACAACCTCAAAATAGATCCAGAAACAAGAATTGGATGATGCTCTCAAAATTTGATCCGTGGAACATGGGATATTAATGGAAATGGTGAATATATGGATAGGAGAAGCTCCACAAATTATTTGGGATTTTTCCTGGCTACCAAAATAGTAGCTCCTTTGGAAAGTGCCCAAAATGAAATATTGGCTTTAAATAGGAAAATGCAATTTCCCTTATTTAATTATAGCCAATATTTTTATGGGAGCTCAATATGATCACAAAGAATATCTCCACAAGTTTTCATAAGCTTTGGAGATGGATAGATATTTTCCTGGATTTAATTCCTTTAACTGGAAGCAAAAGGAATTAATTTTAAATGAAAAATATTGCAAATGACTTGGCAATACTTTTACATATCCAGGGTTTAAAAAGATAGGATGATCACTGGGAGAAATTTGGGAGGCAATAGATCAAAGGAAGTTGGGGTTCCTTTGTAACGGAAGGAATTAGGGTTTCCCTTCCGGTGACTCGGGAGGTAGGGTTTCGGTGGCAAAATCTTGAGAAAATAAATTCAGGATAGCAAGGTTGGGTTGGAGAGAGTCTATGGTTGGACAGGAAAGGCAAGACTAAATGACCTTCTTCATATACCCAAAGGCAAGAGAAAATCCAATAACACCGAAAAAAGACGGGAGCCAAATCCCGCGAAGGAAAAAAATAAGGAGCGAAAACCAGAGTGTCACAAGTACGAAGGACTCCATGCCGGTCTTAGGATCGCAGTGGACCTTGGAATCAGAAAGTTGATCATCCGTGGCGACTCGCAGCTTGTTGTAAAGCAGGTGAACAAAGATTACCAGAGCCCGTTAATGGAAGCGTATGTGGAAGAAGTGAGGAAATTGGAAGAACACTTTAACGGATTGCAAACAGAGCACGTTCCTCGTGCGGAAAACAGCATTGCTGATTATTTGTCAAAGTGTGCCGCTTAAAAGCTTCCTGTGGAACCGGGAACTTTGGTGCTCCATTTGAATCAACCATCAGTCACTCCATCAACGCAGGCCAGCAAGAGAAGAAAGTTGAACACCGGCAAGTATTTTCCGGCAGAGCTCCCAGAAGCCACCGGCCAGAAAGTTGCAGGAGACAACGACACAACCGTTGGTGAGCAGCAGCTTCGCGCAGAACCTCAGGTTCTTGTCGCTGAGGCAAGCACTCCCATGGCCGAAGAGATGCCTTTGGTCCTTGTCGTCGAGCCACAGGCTACGGCATGGGCACAGCCCATAGTTCATTTCCTTCAAACGGGGGAACTTCCCGATGATCAAGCAGAAGCTGAGAAAGTAGCACTTCAGTCAAATATGTATCAGTTTGTGGATAGCATTTTATACAGAAAGAGACCAAACGATGTGAAATTGAACTGTATTTGCTAGGAAGATGGACTAAACTGTTGGCAGAGATACATGGAGGCATATGTGGCTCTCACATAGGATCAAGAGCACTTGTCGACAAGGTTTTCCGGCAAGGCTTCTATTGGCCCACTGCCCTCCAAGATGCAACTGAGCTAGTAACCAAGTGTGAAGCATGCCAGTTCCATTCGAAAAACATACATCGGCCAGCTCAAGCTCTTCAAACAATCCCTCTCTCCTGGCCTTTTTCGGTCTGGGGCTTGATATTTTGGGCCCCTTCCCCCGTGCTACTAGGGGCTTTGAGTTCTTGTACGTCGCCATCGACAAGTTCACAAAGTGGCCTGAAGTGGAGCCAGTGAGGAAGGTGACAGCACAATCAGCCGTCAAGTTCTTCAAAGGATTAGTTTGCCGTTTCGGGGTTCCTAACAGAATCATCACCGACAATGGTATTCAGTTCATGAGCCACACCTTCATGCAGAACATCCAATACCTTGGAAGCAAGATTTGTTTTGCCTCTGTCGCTCACCCGAGAAGCAACAGACAAGCAGAACGGATGAATGCTGAAGTGCTGCGTGGTCTCCAGACAAGAACCTTTGACAGGCTGCGCAAGTGTGGAAGACGCTGGATTGATGAGTTGCCGGCAGTTCTTTGGTCACTCAGGATGACACCAAATCGAGCTACCATCCAAACACCCTTCTCCCTAGTCAATGGTGCAGAAGCGGTGCTCCCCACAGAACTCATATACGGGTCACCTCGAGTGCTCGCCTATGACGAGGCGGAGCAAGAGCAGTTGCGGCAAGATGATGCAACGCACCTTGAGGAAGATCGTCTTCGGGCGGCTGTGTGAGCTGCACGCTACCAGCAAGCTTTGCGCCGCTATCATAGCCACAAAATTCATGCCTGAAGCCTTGAGGAAGGCGACCTTGTTCTTCGGCGCATTCAGTCCGCCAAGGGATCAAACAAGTTGACGCTGAAGTGGGAAGGCCCTTATCGGGTAGTGCGAGTCACCAGACCTGGCGCAGTCCGTCTGGAGATCGAAGATGGCATTCAAGTGCAGAACTCATGGAATATTGAGCATCTTCGCAAGTTCTACCCATAAGGCGCAGTTGCCGGGCCTCCCGGCAACCCCTTTTGTACAAGCTATATCGTCAAGACTTGTAACCCTTTGTACAAAGCCAGGCACAGACCCTATGCATAACTGAAATAAAGCTAAGTGTTTCACAACTTTTTGTACATATTCACTTCTCTATAAATGTATGTGATGTTGTAGTTACACTTTAGTTTGTATGAAATGACTGATGAAATGTTAAGGTTCCCAAACCACTCTTTTCTCTTCTTTCTTTTTCTCAAAGGACAAAAGGATCCCTCGCGTGCAAGTCTCCCGGGGGGAGTGATGATGGGGACACCATTGAATGATGTTCAAGTGATCATTTTGTGCGACAAGAAAGACAGTGCAAGGAAAAGCTAAGTTGAAAAACTTTGAAACAAATTCCTTGTTATATTTGCAATTCCCCTTGAATGATTCTGTGTTTATATGAAAAACCTGCACACGAAGGAACCTTGTCATGATCATTCGCGCTCTTATTTTGTTTCGAGTCTGCTCAACAATTTAAGTAGCTGCATTGAAAACATCAAAGGAAAACTTGTCGGCGGCAACACTACCGGCAGGCTGCTAAGGACCCGTTCCTCAAGCGCTCGCGGCAAGTGCATGCACCGGCAAGCTTCTGGCGAGCGTAGGGTATAAAAACATGCAAAGACGAAATAAGACAGGGGAAACAGCATACATTCATCCATCAGCACAAGTTATATACATTACAAAAGTAGTGCTGGTCTAACAAAAGATCAAATGTATCTTTTACATGGCAGCACAGCGATGGATATAACGACAAGCTTAATCCCGACGATCACCCTGGATCCTGGGAACTTGGAGAACCTTGTTGGCAAGAGGAGCAGGCGTGCGTCAGGCGAACCATCATTGCTAAAATTACGACATTAGTTTCCTGCCGCGTGTTGATACGTCTCCAACGTATCTATAATTTTTGATTGTTCCATGCTATTATAGTATCAATCTTGGATGTTTTATATACCTTTACAAGCAACTTTATATCATTTTTTGGAACTAACCTATTAACTTAGTGCCCAGTGCCAGTTGTTGTTTTTTGCCTATTTTTAGTTTTCCAGAATATCAGAACCAAACAAAGTCCAAATGGACACAAGAGACCCTGGAAGCTTCGGAAGAGGGCTAGAAGATGGAGTAGTGGCCCACAAGGCACCAGGGCGCGCCCTAGGGGGGTGGCGCGCCCTGGTGACTTGTGGGGCCCACGTAGCTCCTTTTAACCTAATTCCACCTCTATAAATTCTCTAAAATCAGGAAACCAACAGAGGAGTCCACGAAATACTTTTTCCGCCGCCGAAGCTTCTGTTCTTGAGAGATCCCATCTAGAGGCCTTTTCCGGTACTCCGCTGGAGGGGGAATCAATCACGGAGGGGCTCTACATCATCCTTGCTGCCCTTCCGATGATGCGTGAGTAGTTTACCACAGACCTTCGGGTCCATAGTTAGTAGCTAGATGGCTTCTTCTCTCTCTTTGATCTTCAATACAATGTTCTCCTCGATGTTCTTGGAGTTCTATCCGATGTAATCACTTTTTGCGGTGTGTTTGTTGGGATCCGATGAATTGTGAGTTTATGATCAGATTATCCGTGAATATTATTTGAGTCTTCTCTGATCTGTTTTATGCATGATTGTTATAGCTTCGTATTTCTTCTCCGATCTATTGATTTGGTTTGGCCAACTAGATTGATTTATCTTGCCATGGGAAGAGGTGCTTTGTAATGGGTTCGATTTTGCAGTGCTCAATCCCAGTGACAGAAAGGGACATGGCACGTATGTATCGTTGCTATTAAGGGTAAAAATATGGGGTTTATTCATGCGTGAGTTTACTTTGTCTACATCATGTCATCTTGCTTAAGGCGTTACTCCGTTCTTTATGAACTTAATACTCTAGATGCATGCTGGATAGCGGTCGATGGGTGGAGTAATAGTAGTAGATGCAGACAGGAGTCAGTCTAATTGTCTTGGACGTGATGCCTATATACATGATCATTGCCTTGGATATCGTCATGATTATTTGCTTTTCTATCAATTGCCCAACAGTAATTTGTTTACCCACCGTATGCTATTTTCAAGACATAAGCCTCTAGTGAAAACTATGGCCCCCGGGTCTATCTTTATCATTTATTAAAACCCTAAAAATACTTGCTGCAATTTTCTTTTATTTATTTTATTTTGTATTTTTTTTTGATCTATCTATCTATCACCATACAATTTAATCTTGCAATTGACCGCCAAGGGATTGACAACCCCTTGTTTGCGTTGGGTGCGAGGGTTTGTTGTTGTGTGTGCAGGAGCTGCTAACGAGGTGTTGCGTGATTCTCCTACTGGATTGATACCTTGGTTTCATAACTGAGGGAAATACTTATCTCTACTGTACTGCATCATCCCCTCCTCTTCGGGGAAAAACCAACGTAGATCACAAGTAGCAGGAAGAATTTCTGGCGCCGTTGCTGGGGAGACATCATCAACATCTATCAAGTGCCTACGCATAAAACTTCATCTCCTCGCATTTGCTTTATTTTCCTTTGCCTCTCGTTTTCATCTCCCCCACTTCTAAAAAGTTTTTACAAAAATACAAAAATATTTTCCGTTTGCCTCTTTCTTGTTTGCTTCTTTGCTTGCTTGTTATCTTGTTTGTGTAGTCACGATGTGTCAAGAAAATACAAAATTGTGTGATTTTTCCAATACTAATAACAATGATTTTATTAGTACTCCAATTGCTCCTCCCGCCGCTAGTGCG
This sequence comes from Elymus sibiricus, assembly GCA_039707655.1. Lineage (NCBI taxonomy): Eukaryota > Viridiplantae > Streptophyta > Magnoliopsida > Poales > Poaceae > Elymus > Elymus sibiricus. Next base: position 107,516,795 of record CM077664.1, on the reverse strand, counting down.
GAGACTTGTGATATTAATGCCGCTTTGTTGAATCTTGTTATGAAAGAATAATTTTCTGGTTGTCCTAATGAAGATGCTACATCCCATCTTAACATTTTCGTAGAATTGTGTGATATGCAAAAGAAAAAAGATGTGGATAATGATATTGTGAAATTAAAATTATTCCCGTTCTCATTGAGGGATCGTGCAAAAATTTGGTTTTCATCTTTGCCACGAAATAGTATCGATTCTTGGGATAGGTGTAAAGATGCTTTTATTACCAAATATTTTCCTCCCGCGAAAATTATTTCCCTTAGAAATCAAATTATGAATTTCAAGCAACTTGATCATGAACATGTTACCCAATCTTGGGACAGGATGAAATTAATGATAATAAATTACCCTACTCATGGTTTAAATTTGTGGATGATCATACAAATTTTTTATGCGGGATTAAATTTTGTCTCTAGAAATCTTTTAGATTCCGCCGCGGGTGGTACTTTTATGGATATTACTTTGGGAGAAGCTACTAAATTTCTTGATAATATTATGGAAAATTATTAACAATGGCATACTGAAAGAGCTCCTACTAGTAAAAAAGTGAATTCTGTTGAAGAAATTAGTACTTTGAGTGATAAAGTTGATGCTCTTATGAAATTGGTTGCTAGCAAAAAATACTCCTATTGATCCTAATGATGTGCCTTTATCCACTTTGATTGAGCAAAATAATGATCCCGTAGATATGAATTTTGTCTCGCGAAACAATTTTAATAGTAATGCTTATAGAGGTAATTTCAATCCTAGGCCGTTTCCTGGGAATTCCTCTAACAATTATGGCAATCCCTATGGTAATTCTTATAATAATAATAATAGGACGACCTCTGATCTTGAAAGTAATATTAAATAATTTATTAATGCTCAAAAAGTTTTCAATACTACGATAGAAGAAAAATTGAGTAAACTTGATGATATGTCTAGGAGCATTGATAGAATTTTTCATGATGTGGAAAATCTTAAGACTAAAATTTTGCCACCCAAAATTGATATTAATGAATCAATTAAAGCTTTATATGTCTCCATGGATGAGAGTAAGAAAAGAACCGCTATGCTAAAAGCTAAACGAGAATTTTTGGAAAAAGCGATTCCTCCCGGTTTCTATCATAGTAATGATGAGGATATTAAAATGATTGGTGTTTCATCTATTGATTCTTTGTTTAGCAACATAAAACTTGATGAAAAAGGGACTGAAGAAGAGTCAACTTTAGCTAGAAGGCGTCCCCATAATTCGGAGGGTGAAAATCTTAATGAAAAAATTCATGAAAGTGGGATTGGAGAGGTAAAAACTTTAACTAGTGATGTGCCCAGTCTCTTGGATTACAAAGATTTTAATTATGATAGTTGCTCTTTGATTGAATGCATTTCTTTGTTACAATCTATGCTAAATTCATCCAACGCTTATGAACAAAATAAGGCTTTTACTAAACACATCATAGAAGCGATGATGAAAGCGTTAGAAGAAAAGCTAGAACTAGAGATTTCAATTCCTAGAAAATTATATGATGAGTGGGAACCTACCATTAAAATTAGAATTAAAAATTATGAGTGCAATGCTTTATGTGATTTGCCTGCTAGCGTTTCCACAATTCCAAAATCTCTATGTGATGTGCTAGGTTTTACCAATATAGATGAATGTTCTCTTAATTTGCATCTTGCGGATTCCACTATTAAAAAGCCATTGGGAAGAATTAATGATGTTCTTATTCTTGCAAATAGGAACTATGTGCCCGTTGATTTTATTGTACTTGATATTGATTGCAATCCGTCATGCCCCATAATATACTTGGTAGACCGTTCTTACGAACTATTGGTGCTGTTATTGACATGAAAGAAGGGAATATAAAATTTCAATTTCCACTAAAGAAAGGGATGGCACACTTCCCTAGGAAAAGAATTAAAGCACCTTATGAATCTATTATGAGGGCCACTTATGGAATCAACTTGAAGGATGACAACACTTGAAACTATGCATTATGCCTAGCTAGGGGCATAAAACAATGGGGCATATACATTTTTTCCCCTAACTTTGTCCCGACCTCATCTTTACCCCTAAAAAAAATAGGTGCTGAACTTTGCCCCTCTTCCGTCTGAAGCCCTTATGGAAATACCCTTCCGTACCGTTTCCGTCGGGTCAAAGGCCTTTGACTGTGTTCAGGATGTTTCCTGGACAATTTTGCCCCTGTTTGCATATGTCACTTACGGGTGGGACCCACCTCCATGAAAATAAAACTCTCTGTCACTTCTCTTTCTTTCACTAACATGTGGGGCCTTACAAGAAAAATAAAAATAAAATTTCCTCTCACCCCTTCATTCCCTTTGCATCTGGATCGAGAGAGAGAGAGAGAGAGAGCGACGCCGCCAGGGCACTGTGCCCGATCCATGGCGTCGCCGCCTCCCGTGTGACCCACCGTCCTTGTCCTGCCAGTTGACATCGGTGTACCGCCTCCTCTCCTTCATCTCCCTCCTCTCCTCGCCTCCCAAGTAGACGTGCCGCTGCGCTCCGGCCGCCTTTCCCGCGCGGAGCCAGTGCCCCACCGCCACCATGAATCCCCTTTCACCGAGAAGCCCCGCCGCCGGTTCCTTCCTCTCTCTCCTCGAGGCCTCCACACGCCCACATGACAAGCAGCAGCATGGCAGTGCAGCAGCAGCAGATGTAAATAGCTGGACCTAGGCCTCGGGCAAGGAGCTGGAGTGGCGTCACACGACGTTCACACCCCAACCGGAGGAGACGCCCGTCCGACGGTTGGGCTTCCATAGCGGAGCCACGCGGCATTCACATCCCCACCGGAGGAGACGCCCGTCGTACCGTTGGGTTTCCGGAGCGGCACCATGCGGCGTTCGCACAACGTCCAGAGAAGACACCTCATATTCTCGTGGGGCTAAAACCATGCCTCATGGTGCTTCACTTCCGTGCCACTCATAGTCACTCGTGTCAGTGAAAACATTTCGAGCACAGAGGAACGAACGTGCCTCCCATGCTACTAAAATCGTGCGTCTCGCAGAGAAAACGTGTCACTGAAAACATCTGAACGGCTTCACGTCTGTGCATCATGCGCCTTCACGTACATGCCTCCCGTTGAGTCATGTCCATGCCTCTTTCGTGCCTCTCACAGTTAAACATGGTACTCAAAACTTTTGGGACACAAAGAGGTTAGAACGTGCCTCTTATGCTCTTAAAAGCGTGCGTCTAGATGCTTCCCTTCCGTGCCTCACAAAGTAAAAGATTAAAATTGACATATAAACCTCCAATTATACCATTAATATAATGGGAAAAATCAAGGAAAATGAAAGCGATACAGGAAACAAAATTACACTTGTTAACAAAGTTCCTGACAACAAAATTACACGAGACAAAACAAACCTCTGCGCGCCTGGATGTAATTTCATGTCTCCACAATCGTCACACCCGTGCCTGGTTTGGAACACAGAGGCACGTACACCTTCACGTCCGTGCCACCTACACCTTCACGTCTGTGCATCCAACGTTACACATTTGGAACAAAGAGGCACGAACATGCCTCCTATGATACTAAAATCATGCCTCTCAAAGTAAACATGTCACCGAAGTTTTAATGAACTCCAAAAATTTGTAACAGAGAAGGTGCAACAATGTACTAGAACTAAATTTGGTCATAACATAAGCAAACTACATAGTGTTCGAGCCTGATTACAAAGCAAACTAGATAAGAAGCAAACAAGCAACTACAAACTAGATAGAAAGCAAATCCAATGACAAATCTAAAATGGCTTGAGCACATTTACAGACACTTCCTTGGGCGGCCCCATCTTCGTCTTCAGTAGTAGTCTCCCCAGGTCCTGGGGCGCTTCCTAGACTTCTCCATCTTTGCCCGGCGAAGCCCGTCCTGGGTGATGGTGATCCGGCTCCATATCTCGTACGCCGCGTAAGCGTCCTTTGCCACATACTCGATGTGCCTCATGGACAGGGGCATGCACTCCCAGCGCTTGTGTTCTGCGTCAGTAATCTTCTTCTTCAGGTCGTTGTAGGAGTCGTCGATGAGGACACTGGAGACGTCTCCAAGCGAGTCCAGCGCCTTGGTAGCTTCGGGCACCCTCCATTCCTTTTGGATGTCGACAAAGTTGGGGATCTCCAGCCCAACGCGCTCGAGCTTCTCTATGTCCCCGTCGATGGAGAAGCCAGCAAAGGTGTACCTTGGGTCGAGAAGGAAGTTGTCGAACACCGGGCACTTGTCATCGGCGGCGCTCAGTTGGAAGAGCAGCACCGGCTGAGTCTTGCCGACGGAGAGCTGGACAAGGGCGGCTTTCTGCTTGTCTGCACCCTCGTTGCTGTACTCGACATCTACACCGACGATCTTGTGCCACTGGTACTTGAGGTGATGCTCGTACTTCTCGACGATGGTCGCCGCCTCGTCCAAGTCACTGGTGTGGATCACGTGCAACATGGTGTTGCCGTGGGCTCAGACCTCCTTAAACTCCTTGATGAACCCCATCACAGGGAGAACGGTTTCTGTGGAGAACGATGAGTGGGAACGGTGGGATGGAGCGCAATGGTAATGTTTGTGGAGGAGGAAGACTGGCGAAGGTCTGAATTTAAGGCGTGGGATGGCGACAACCAATGACTGCACGATCTCTCCGACGTTGCCGTTATACAGATCGTGGGTTGAGGGCGTTTGTGATCGTCGTTTTGGCGACGCAACCGCTCGGAGTGGGGGTCGTCTGTGATCGTGGGTTTTTGAACGCGGTTTTTTGATAGTGTGTTTTTCTATTTTCAATATATTATTAACCATCACGCTATCTTCGGAGGCGTATTTATTTTTTCTGAATTTTTGAGTCAAAATTTTACCCCACGCCTCCGAACTTCCAGCAAAACTATTGTAACACATACGGACGACGCTGCCTCTGCTGGATGTAATTTTGTGCCTCTAAAACCTATTTTGCTTGAAACAAGTTGAAAGATCGTGGATGTCGCCTAGAGGGGGGGGGTGAATAGGCACTTTAAAATAATTATGGTAGGCTTGAACAAATGAGGAATAAACCTAGCGGTTAATTTGTCAAGCACAAAACCTACAACAACTAGGCTCACCTATGTGCACCAACAACTTATGCTAAGCAAGATAAACAACTAAGTGATAGCAAGATATATAACATGAAACACTATGGCTATCACAAAGTAAAGTGCATAAGTAAAGGGCTCGGGTAAGAGATAACCGAGGCACGCGGAGACGGCGATGTATCCCGAAGTTCACACCCTTGCGGATGCTAATCACCGTTTGGAGCGGTGTGGAGGCCCAATGCTCCCCAAGAAGCCACTAGGGCCACCGTAATCTCCTCACGCCCTCGCACAATGCAAGATGCCGTGATTCCACTAAGGGACCCTTGAGGACGGTCACCGAACCCGTACAAATGGCAACCCTTGGGGGCGGTCACCGAACCCGTACACTTTGGCAACCCTAGGGGGCGGTCACCGGTACCCGTCAAATTGCTCGGGGCGATCTCCACAACCTAATTGGAGACCCCGAAGCTTGCCCGGAACTTTACACCACAATGATTGAGCTCCGAGGCACCACCAACCGTCTAGGGCGCCCAAGCACCCAAGAGGAAGAAGCTCTAGGGTACCAAGCACCCAAGAGTAAAAAGCTTCTCAAACTTCACTTCCACGTATCACCGTGGAGAACTCAAACCGATGCACCAAATGCAATGGCAAGGGCACACGGAGTGCCCAAGTCCCTCACTCTCAAATCCCACCAAAGCAACGAAAGCTATGGAGGAATATGAGAGGAAGAACAAGAAGGAGAACACCAAGAACTCCAAGATCTAAATCCAAGGGGTTCCCCTCACATAGAGGAGAAAGTGATTGGTGGAAACGTAGATCTAGATCTCCTCTCTCTTTTCCCTCAAGAACTAGCAAGAATCATTGGAGGGATTGAGAGATAGCAAGCTCAAAGAGAGTCAACAATGGAGGAGAGAGAGCTTGTTCACGGATGGGGAACCATTGGGGAAGAAAGCCCCTTAAATAGGTCCCCCACAAATCCAACCGTTAAGTGCTCTGCCCGCAGCCGGGCAGTACTACCAAATACTGGCCAGGGGTACTCAGTATACGAGCGGTAGTGCCGCCGAAGCGGTACTACCGTCGCCCCCAGCGGTACTACCGCTTAGGGATCCTGGCACAGGAGAGGTGGCGGTAGTAGGGGAAACTGGCGCGGTAGTACGGCGGCAAGCGGTACTACCATGCTAGTGCCGTTCTACTACCGCTAAAGCAAAATGGGCAAACAGAAACCAGCACAGAAGGTATTTCCTAAGCGGTACATGGAGCGGTAGTAGTATGCAGAAGTACCGCTTAAGCGGTACTACCGGGCTACTACCGTGCAACTACCGCTAAAAGAAATTAGGCAACAGAAAGTTGCACAGAAGGAGATTCCCAAGCGGTACTCGCCGCGGCAGACCACAGCGGAAGTACCGCCTAAGCGGTACTACCATGGTTCCGAGCGGTACTACCGCTTGGGTGCTGAAAACTTGCCCAAACAAACAGAAGGATACAAATAAAATCAGAAGTGCCACAACTTCTACATATGAACTCCGAATCCAGCAAACTCAAGCTTGTTGGATAGACGACGACGAGTACTATCCAAACAGCGATGTGAAACCTCTATGAAAGAACTCCAACATCGAAAACATCATAGAAGATGCACATGAGCTCCGTTTTCGATGAACTCGAGCTTGTCATGAGGATGACCATAAGCTCTAAAACTCACAAAGAGAAACACCAAATAAGAACCAAGAAAGATGATGCAAGAATGCAATGGTTTGAGCTCTCTACGAAAGATACGATTAAGCTACTCATCCGAGAGCCCCCCTTGATAGTACGGCTATCGATCCTGTAACCCGGTCTCCCAACTACCACCATGAGACCGGTAAAATAGAAAACCTATCAAGGGCAAACCTTTGCCTTGCGCATAGTCCACTTGAGCTAGATGATGACGATCTTGACCTCCTCAAGTTAGACCACCTTTCTTGATTGCGCCGGCTCGATGAAGACTAGTAGATTGCTCCCCCATACTCCACTTTGGGTGAGCCACTCTTCGGCACATCTTCACAAGTCCATTGTCACCATAATGGACGGAAAGCTTCAAGCATGTGATCTCTTTGTGATGCTCCACTTGAACTTGCACACCGCAATCTTGATGACGATCACCACTTGGTGTCATCCTCCATGGGTTGAATGAGATCTTCCTCTTGACGCAAGCCCATGGAAACATACCTAACCCCACATAGAACTCTCGCATAGAACATGGGTTAGTACACAAAGCGTAATGGACAATGCTTACCATACCGTGAGATCACTTGATCCCACTCGGTACATCTTCTACGCTTTGTGTGTTGATCAACTTGAATCACTCTTCATATTTAGTCTTGATCAACCTTGAATCTTTCCACTCTCTTCATTAGGATGATGTCTTGAAGGTACACATGAATGTTCACACAATCTTCTTCTTCAAGACATGCTTGCAATAGGCTCATCTCTTACATGACCAATCTTTGGATAACTCCATGAATAACCCCTTGGTCAACACATATTCTTCTTCAAATCACCTTGAGACCAACATATGGTCTGCAAGCAAAGCCTATGGACAAATCCTTCAAATATAACTCAAGGAAACCATTAGTCCATAGGGATTGTCATCAATTACCAAAACCAAACATGGGGGCAGCGCATGTTCTTTCACAAGTGCCTCTTATAACTTCAGGCAAGTGCCTCTAACAATGAACAATGTCGTCACCGAAAACACTTGGAACATACATGCACGACCGTGCTTTCACATCCGGGCCCCTCACAGAGTCACAGTGAACATCTCCTCACCACAAAACGTATGACTGAATAACCCAACAAAAACATTTGGAACACTGCGGCACAAGCGTGCCCGATATGAATTCATGTTTGTGGCTCGGTCGTGACGCGAAGGCCATTTCTCTCTGACTGAAACGCATGTAACCGTGACTCTTCTTCAGACGTAACCGTGACACTGCTTCGCATGAAACCGTGCCACTCATGTCTACACTGTCGTGCCTCTCCTAAACACAATCTGAGTGAAAACATCAGGAAAAGAGGAGCACGACCGCGCCTCTCCTGCTTCTAAAACTGTGCCTCACGTGGATTCACGTGCGTGCCTTTCACACTAAATGTGACGTTAGCGCAATGTGAACAGAGTCACGATGCTGCCCCTGCATAACATAGGTCCTTGCCTACATAGTGGCATCAAGTCCGTGCCTCAATCAGTAAACGAGTCAGCGAAAAAACAAAGAGGCAAGAATGTGACTCTGCTCCATGCCTCTCGCAGTTCGAGGCGTTCTTCCGAGGCACGCTACGAACCGTTCATTCCTAGCGTTCACATGGTTTAGGGTTTCACTTTATTAAACAGAGACACGTACATAGGCACTATTCCGAGCCATCAGATCCTAGGAGATTTACTTTCTGCTTAATACAGAACGAGACTAATGCACAGGCATAAGCTCCATGCTTCACGTCCGTGTCACGTTCTTGCTTCGATAGGAGTCATGGCTGTGTGAGGGTGTCCCGGACTAGGGTGTACTCGGGCTGCCGGCCTATCTCTCGTAGGCCGGGTTGGTGGGCCGCCCTCTAACGTCGATGGAAGGCCGGATGGTGGACGACCCCGTGTGTCAAAAGGAAACCTCCGAAGTCTTGGCGTCTCCTCCAAGGAATAGATGGCGTAATCGGCATGTTTATCTCTGATGGTAACCGACCATATGTAACCCTAGGACCCACTGGTGTCTATATAAACCAGGAGGTTTAGTCCGTGGAGGATAATCATATCCATTACCTAGGGTTTAGCCTAGTCGATCTCGAGGTAGATCAACTCTGTAACCTTCATACAATCACATCAATACAATCAAGCAGGACGTAGGGTTTTACCTCCTCAAGAGGGCCCGAACCTGGGTAAATCGCTGTCTATACGCTCCCTATTACCATCGACTCCTTGACACATAGTTCAGATCCCCTACCCGAGATCTGCCGGTTTTGGTACCGACATTGGTGCTTTCATGGAGAGTCCCATTGTGGGTCGCCAAGGATCAATGGCTCGCCGTCCCCGGACAGTTCTTCAGCAATGGAACCTGCAGCGGGGATATCATCGTCCTCAGACAACTCTTCTCTTCAGCAACGGAGTTCGCAGCGGGGACATCTTTGTCCCGGCCAGCTCTTTGCGTTCGGCAGCATCGTGTTGCACGCCGATCCGACTGGTCACCTCAACCAGGTCGGTAGCTTCGCCCCCAAGCAGGAAATCAGGTTCGGCGGCCTTGAGTACGTCGCCGATGCTCGAGGCGATCTGGTCTTCACTGGGTTCTCGGCCTTACCCGAGGAACCCACCAACCCCGAGGCCTTGACTTCGGATTCCTTCCCCGCCCCTGTCCTCGGGGCGGGCCTCAGTTCGGATCTGACCTTGAGATTGGATCCGACCCCGGAGCCGGAAAACCAAGGGTCGCCCTTGGCCGAATACACTCCCGTTGTCGGCGCGCGGAGCCCAACTTCAACGGCTGCCCGAACATAGATCCAGTGGATCCCTCGATTTTAAGCGAGATGCTAGACCGGCTCCAGATGATAAAAATCGCGAATGGCCCATCCTCGGACCAGGAGCAGGTCGGACAGGATGCCAGCCGCGGGGAATTTTGCGTCCCGCCCACCACCCACTTGGTAGCCACTGTCGAAGATTTAACCGACATGCTGGACTACGCCTCCGAGGAGGCTGACGACATGGACGAGGACATTGACGTCCCGCCCTACACGGATACCTTCCTTGCCACTGCAAATACCGGAAAGTGGACCGCCACCTCCACCTACGACGTTTACATGGTTGACACCCCCATGAAGGACGGTGACACAACCAAGAAGGGCGGCGACGACACCACCGAAGACCCTCCCAGACGCCGACGACGGCGAGCCAGAGGGCGGGGGAAGGGTAAGGAAAATAACACAGACACAAACGACACCGAAGATAACGAGACTCCGGATAATTTGGGGGAGCTCGGTGATCACATGCCCGAGCAACGCCCTGACACCCCTAAAGGGCACGAGGACCAGGGTGACCCCGAGGACCTCGATGATTCAGAGGACAGTAATTACCTCCCTCCATCCGAAGGGGAAGATAGCCTCGGACCCGAAAACTTTATCGTCCCAGAGGATCCCTTGGAAAAAGAAAAATTCAAGCGGCAACTCATCGCCACTGCCCGAAGCCTGAAGATGAAACAACAACAGCTAAGGGCCGAACAAGATACACTCAACGACAGATGGACGATGGTCTTAGCCGCCGAAGAAGGCCTCGACGATCAATGTCAGGGCCAATATAAGAGTTACCCACGGCGGCGCCTCCTTCCAAAATTCGAGGATGAGGCCTTTGAGCCCATACCTCCCAGACGAACTTACGCAGACCAGCCTGACCGCCCCCCTCGAGGACGAGATAGGCCGGCTGTGGAAACCGAGCTCCCACCCGTGCCCCCTCGAGGACGTGATAGAGCGGCTGGAGAAGCCGAACTCCCACCCGTGCCCCCTCGAGGACGGGATAGGGCGGCCAGAGAAGCCGAATACCCACTCGCGCCCTCCCGCCGAGCAGGCAAAGACCCGGTTCAACCGGATGACCAATACGATCTGTGCCATGTCCTGAACGCACGAGCGATTCAGTCGAGATCCATCTACGGATCCACAGGATACGCACCCGCTGGACGGGACGGATACCAGGCCTGGCGCGATAGAAACGACAGAGCTCGGGAGTAGCACCGTACCCAGATGACAACCGATCTACGGCGCGATGTGGCCCGGGCCAGGGGCGCTGCACACCCAATGTGTTTCACTGACGAGGTGATGCAGCATCCGTTCCCAGAGGGGTTTAAACCCATCAATATAGAAGCCTATGATGGAACAACTGACCCAGCCGTGTGGATCAAAGATTTTCTTCTCCACATTCATATGGCCCGAGGAGATGACCTTCACGCCATTAAGTACCTACCATTGAAACTCAAGGGACCGGCAAGGCATTGGTTGAACAGCCTACCCGAAAACTCAATCGGGAGCTGGGAAGAGCACGAGGATGCATTCCGAGCTAACTTTCAAGGAACCTACGTTCGGCCACCGGACGCCGATGACCTGAGCCATGTTATTCAGCAGCCCGGAGAGTCAGCCCGGCAATTCTGGAACCGGTTCTTGACCAAGAAGAACCAGATCGTCGACTGTCCGGACGCCGAAGCAATTGCGGCATTCAAACACAGTATTCGGGACGAGTGGCTCGCTCGCCAACTCGGCCAGGACAAGCCGAGAACAATGTCGGCACTTACCTCTCTAATGACCCGCTTTTGCGCGGGAGAGGATAGCTGGCTAGCTCGTCGAAGCAACCACCCCGAAGACCCCGGTACTTCAGAGACCCGGGACGGGAACGGAAAACCCCGGCGCAATAGGAACAATAAGCGCCGACACTCAAACAACGGCGGTGAAGCCGATGACACAGCAGTAAACGCCGGATTCAGCGGCCCGAAATCGGGACAACGGAAGAAACCCTCTAAAGGGAACCGAGATGGCCCGTCTGCGTTGGATAGAATATTGGATAGGCCCTGCCAGATTCACGGCACCCCCGACAAGCCAGCTAACCACACCACTGTCACTGTTGGGTAATTAAGCAGACGGACAAAGCCATAGCCGAAGAACAGGGCAAGGGCCCCCGCAGTGAGGACGACGACGAACCTCGCGGGCCGAACAATGCAGGCCAAAAACAGTTCCCTCCAGAGGTCAAAACCGTGAACATGATCTACGTCACGCACATACCAAAGAAGGAGCGGAAATGCGCGCTTCGGGATGTCTACGCCTTAGAGCCAGTAGCCCCGAAATTCAACCCGTGGTCGGCTTGCCCGATCACTTTCGACCGTCGAGACCATCCGACCAATATACACCATGGAGGAACGGCCGCTCTGGTACTCGACCCCATCGTGGATGGATTTCACCTCACTAGGGTCCTTATAGACGGAGGTAGCTGCCTTAACCTGCTTTACTCAGATACAGTGAGGAAGATGGGGATCGATCCGTCCAGGATCAAACCCAGCAACACCACCTTTAAAGGTGTAATTCCAGGCGTCGAGGCACGCTGCTCGGGTTCCGTGACTTTGGAAGTAGTCTTCGGCTCGCCCGATAACTTCCGCGCCGAGGACTTGATCTTCGATATTGTCCCTTTCCGCAGTGGTTATTATGCACTCCTCGGACGGACCGCCTTCGCTCGCTTTAACACCGTCCCGCACTATGCGTACCTGAAGCTCAAGATGCCAGGACCAAGGGGCGTTATTACAATCAACGGTAATACCGAGCGCTCGCTCAGAAGAGAGGAACACACTGCGGCCCTAGCCGCCGAAGTCCAAGCCGCCGAAGAGGCGTCGCAAGCCCAGTCCACTGCCAAGACACTGGGCGCACACAAGCGCTCCCGAGCTGCAGCCTCGGTCCCGGCGCACTCCCATGCTCCCCCCAAATAGGGATACGCGGCCCACAGCACAGCCCACCTAGTCACGAAATACGTTCCTCGAGTGCACAATTTCGCGCTCAAAATTCCATGGGCAGTTGTGGGGACACATCAAACAAAGGTCAAGAGCTCGGTTCGACCGACCAATGGCCAACAGATGTCTTCAAATCGACATCAATAATGGGCACCATCTAGGGCCTGATCAGCATCCAGCTGATATACCACGGCGATTTCTCAAAACCCTTTTTCAAGGGCTCGCCCGCCAAAGATTACTACTTCCGCCGCATACACAGCGGACAGCTTCGCTTCCACGAAAGCTTCTTGAAGAGCAAAGGCGCAGACGTGCAGCAGGGCATAGTAGGAACGTCAAACCACTCATGAAGGCCCTGTGTAAACCTTTACTCTCAATATATACATTCCTTTAAAAGTATCTATTCAAGTTACTTCGGCAATACGGATTGTACGGTTGGACGTCACACATTCAAAGGAAATAAAGACCACTTTCTTGTGGTATACTCGTGCAGTCATTCACGTTGCATATTTCTTTCCGCCTTTTTCAGCCGAAGTAAACTATCACGATACATTTATTTCAAACCAGCTAATAGACCGGGGGCTCGACCATAGATCTTGCCGTAAAACTTTATACCGGCACTTCTCTTTCTTTCATGTGCTCGGCGTCACGGATATTGCATTATATGAATCAGTTCCGAATTGCGTCTTTGGTCAATAATTGGGTTGCCCTGCTCGTGTGTTTACCCTCTTACGTTCCGCACTGTTCGGCTAAGAGGGTAAAGGGAGAACCACTGCGATTGTACTTCTAGCTAGCCTGGTTAAGTACCTCAGTGGAGAAAGCCAAAAACTGACTGTCCCAATAAGCGAGAACTGGTCGGCGATCCAATGACTGGTGTTACACCTACAATCGTTGGAGGTTAGTCCGTGTTATACGAAGGGTTCTCTATTACAGAAACCATGTGATGATGGTATCAACCGCAGCTTGTCCGAATATCACAAACACCGGGGGCTCGTCACCGGCCCCCACCGTCAAGCTCCTCTGGCTAAGTGAAAGCAATAAAACCACATAGTCTGATTGCCTAGTTTTCCGTACATACAACCGCCTCCGGGCACAAAGACGTTGGCTAAGGGTTTACGTATTACGAGAAAACACCCCATGCAATATTTGCAAGGGGCCTGAAGCGGACGACTGGTAACTTTCAGATTACAAACGGCCGCACAGGAGTCAAAATTAACATAATCGCGCATCTCTGTTCCTAGCCGAACAATTTGCATTTACACAAAAGTTTCAACTCCTTGGTTACAAGGAAACTGCATCTACTCATAAATTACATCTTTTTGGCATTGGGCCTCTACTGCCCGAGCACCGTCCATCACGGCGGGAAAGTACTGCTCGGGACACCTATGCTCCTTCCCTGGCGGCGGCGGTTCGGTGGCCATCTCGGTGGGCTTTAGCTTCGGCCCATGTACCATTGTCTTGCCAAAGTCCATCCGAGCGCCCTCGATGCATGCGGAGCGCTTCTAGGCGTCGACCCGAGCCGGGGCGCCGTACTGCCTCTGCACCAGACCGAAGTAGCTGCTCGGGAGCGGCTCCGACGGCCATAGTTTGACGCAGAGGTCCTTCATCACCGGCTCCGCCATCCGATGCAGCTCCATCAGCTATTTCATCTGGTTGTTGAGGAGGGGAGGGTGTTCGGGCGCTTGAAATTGCGCCCAGAAAAGCCTCTGCTCGGCCCAACCCTCCTGGCCGGCGAAGAACCTCGCCGCATCCGCCGCACTCTTCGGGAGGTCCGCAAAGGCGCCTGCAGAACGCCATACCCGCGTGAGCAACGCGAACCTGTTACCTCCAAAGACACTTTGTAGCAAGTACGGCTTACCATCAGCTATAAGCCTGACCTGGCGGATCTCTTCTTGGTAACCACGCGCCTCTGTCCGCGCTTCTGTAGCCACCGCCGCCGACGAGGTCAGCTCGGCGGCCTGCTCTTTGTTCTTCTGCTCAAGGGCCTCACACCTTGTGACGGCATCCCCGAGCTCTTGCTGCACCTCCAGCAGCCTTGCCTCGTGCTTCTGGCTCATGGTTCGCTCCACGGCCAGTTCGGCGGCCACTTTCTCGGCCGCCAACTTCTGCTCCGCTGCTTCCAGCTGAGCAGCCTTCAGCACGGCCTTGAGGTTTTCCACCTCTGCGGAGGCAGCTGTCGTAGCATAAGTACAATCCGTTAGGATACTTTGAAACCTACTTACAAAACAACGGCTGTATTCCACATTACAGTTCGGACTCACCTTGCGCCTCATCGAACCTCTTGTTCACCAGGCCCAGATCATCCTCGGAGCTCTTTAGCTTCCGATTCAGCTCGACCAACTCTTCGGCGTTGGCGGCTGCGGCCGAAGATGATGCCTGTGCATTATTCTATGCACGTTAGGATCCGAGATATCGATTTTTGATCCTCCGACCGGCTTTGCTCAAACCGGTCAGAGTCTCGGGGGCTACTATGTATGAGGCTATACATTTACACAAATGAATTTTTCTAAGGGAAAAGCATTACTTCGCTCACCTTGTAGCCGGTCAGAAGGCCACTAAAGGCCTCCTTCAGCCCGTTATTCACGAACCGAATACCTTGTAACACCGCGCCCATAAGTGCGCGGTGCTCTTCGGCGATGGAGGAGCTGTTTAGAGCATCCTCCATCTCGTCCGGCCATCCGGTCGATGCCTGCTCTGGGGCAGGTGGGGGTGGCGGCGACACTTCGGCTCCTTCCTTCTCGAAGTCCGGAGCGCCGAACTCTGGACGCCTTGACGTCCCCGGAGTTGTCTTCGGAGAGAGCTCGGGTCGTCCGAGCTCCTCCCCTTCATTCACTAGAGGGGCACTCCCCTCCTGGTCTTCGGCGACCGAGGTGTTCACCTCGGCCATGATAGTATCGCCCTCTCCCCCCGCGCACGGCGCGGGAGGGGTCCTCCTCAATAAGACCTCCCCGGCCTCCTCGACAATCAGGGGAGGCGAGGCGCGGGATTCGGTCCCGCTCTCCACTAGCGCCGCCGGTGGAGAGTCCCCCTCCGAAACTCGGTTGGTGGGGAGATCGCGCAGCGGGCTACAAATTACACACGGAAACGTGATCACTCTCAGGACCTAGTTCGGCTAAAGATGGTCAAACGGTTACTAGAACGCGTACCTTTGAGCCTGTGGCTTAGCCCTAGGAATCTTCAGAGGAACCTCTTCGGATGCCTCGGAGTCCTTGGCCGAAGCCGAGCTGTCACCGGACAAGGCCACCTTGGCCTTGCGCGGTCTTTTGTGGGCGGGTTGAGGCGGCTCCACCTCGGCGTCCTCGGACGCCGCTCTTTTCCCCGTTTGGGAGGAGTCGTTTTCCTCCCCGTCCTCTCCCTGCTCCTTCTCCTCCTCTTGCGCAGAGGGAGCAGTGGTGTCCCCGCACCTAGCACCCGGGGGTCCTCGGGAGCGGAGGCCCTCTCTGGCCTCCTTCTTCTGATCCTTCTTCTTCTCCTTCCTCTCCGGCACCTCGTATGGCTCCACGGCCAGCATGGCTGTCAGGAGGGGCGTCCTGGGTCCCTCTGGGAGCGGCGCCGGACTGTCGATCCGCTGGGCCTTCTTCAGCCATTTTTGTGGATGAGAAGTCAAGAAGCTGAGTGCCTTATTAAAAGGAAATAGTTCGGATACAAGAACAAACTTAGTCATACCTCCCGCGGGGGGTTTGCGGCGTCGAGTCCGATGTCCTCCCCCTCGGCCGGCCAGTCCTTCTGCGGCTTGAACAATGCTCTCCATAGCTGAGTGTGGGTGGTGCGGAAGAAGTTACGCACGGTGGCTGGGTCTTCGGGCTTGTAGGCCCACATGGGGCAGGCCCTGTCCTGGCATGGGAGTATGCGACGGCCGAGCATGATCTGGACCACGTTGGGCAGCTCGACGCCTTGCCCTATCATCTTGGCAATTCATTTCTGTAGCTGCGCCACCTCCTTGTTCACCCCCCAGTAGAGGCCTTTCTTGGTCCATGAGACCAGCCTCGTAGGGGGTCCGGATCGGAAGGCCGAAATCGGCCCCCAACCCGCGCTCCTCGGCTCGGTGATGTAGAACCATTCCTTCTGCCAAACCTTGACGGTCTCAATGAAGGTGCCCTCGGGCCATTCCACTCGAGGGAGTTTGCTGACCATAGCACCCCCGCAGTCCGCCTGTTGGCCGTCGACGATCTTCGGCTTGATGTTGAAGACCTTCAGCGACATGACAAAGTGTGGCCGGATCCGGAGAAAGGCTTCACAGATGATGATGAAGGCCGAGATATGGAGAAAGGAATTCGGCGCGAGATCGTGGAAGTCAAGCCCGTAAAAGAACATCAGGCCCCTGACGAAGGGGTGAAGGGGAAATCCCAAACCTCGGAGGAAGTGGGGGACGAACACCATCCTTTTGCCCTATCGCGGCGCAGGGACGGCCTGGCCGGCCTCTGGAGCACGGTGGGTTACGTCGGCGGGGAGATATCCCGCGCCCTTCAACTCCATGATGGCGCTTTCAGTGACGACGGACGCCTCCCACCTGCCCTTGGACCCGGAACCCGCCATTGCTGAATTCGGCGGGTGGATGGAAAAGTTCTTGGGAGGGAGAGCGGATCTGGGCGTTGGAGCTCAAGAGATGGGGAAGGCAATGGCAAAGGGGGGAAACGAGAGTGTGCGAAAGGAATAAAGGTTGTGCCCCTTTTATGGGCTGTAAAAACCCACGGTCCTTTTACTACGCTGCAGTCCCCACCATTTCCCCATGTAACCGTGCCATTATGCACGCGTGGGGTGAGGCGGATTATTGATCATATCCCTTGAAAATAGGACACGGTCTCCATATCGATGGAACGTGCCAATGAAAACCGCCTCGAACTGCGAATCGAGTTTGTCATAAACCAACTTGCGGTCGTGGCAAGGTGTGACCCTTCAGTAAAAGTTGTCAGATGAGAACACTGTTCACGCCGAAGCGGCTAGCCTTCGGGGCTA
This sequence comes from Elymus sibiricus, assembly GCA_039707655.1. Taxonomy (NCBI): domain Eukaryota; kingdom Viridiplantae; phylum Streptophyta; class Magnoliopsida; order Poales; family Poaceae; genus Elymus; species Elymus sibiricus. The sequence continues at coordinate 107,499,287 of CM077664.1, read as the reverse complement.
AGTTATTATTATACTTCGTTACCGAGGTACAGCTCGGCGCATATATGACAGGGCAATGCTGGAGACTACAACTTGGAGTAATACAGGCCTATTACCGGTGTCGCAGAGGAAAGTGAACTGGTCCACGAAGCCATTAGTGTTCGGCATCTACCTCGGCTTCGAAGACTAGTTCGGGGGCTACTGAGGGTGTCCCGGACTAGGGGGTACTCGGGCTGCCGGCCTATCTCTCGTAGGCCGGGTTGGTGGGCCGCCCTCTAACGTCGATGGAAGGCCGGATGGTGGACGACCCCATGCGACGCAGCCGGCCAGTTTCTGGACGTGCTTTAGCTCAGTAGGGATCGCCAGCTCGGACAGTGCCCGTATTTTCACTGGGTTGGCCTCTATTCCTCTATGGGAAACGATGAACCCGAGCAGCTTACCGGCCGGCACTCCGAAAACGCACTTTTCCTGATTGAGCCGAATGTCGAAGATCCGAAGATTATCGAAGGTTTTCCGGAGATCGTCCACCAACTGGCTGACGTGTTTGGTCTTAACGACCACGTCGTCCATGTATGCATCGACCGTTTTGCCAATTTGTTTTTCCAAACATGTTTGAATCATGCGTTGGTATGTAGCCCCTGCGTTCTTTAATCCGAAGGGCATTGTGTTGAAACAGAATGGTCCATAGGGGGTGATGAATGCCGTGGCCGCTTGGTCGGACTCCTTCATTTTGATTTGATGGTATCCGGAGTAAGCGTCGAGGAAGCATAGCGAGTCGTGTCCGGCGGTGGCGTCGATGATCTGGTCGATGCGGGGCAAGGGGAAAGGATCCTTAGGGCAGGCCTTGTTCAAATCCTTGAAATCGACGCACAAACGCCAGGACTTATCCTTCTTCGGCACCATGACCAGGTTGGCCAATCACTCAGGATGTTTGATGTCCCGGATGAATCCGGCTTCGAGCAACTTGGCCAGTTCCTCACCTATGGCTTGACGCTTGGATTCAGAAAACCGACGGAGAGTCTGTTTAACTGGCTTGAAACCTTTGATTATGTTCAGGCTGTGCTCGGCTAATCTACGCGGGATCCCTGGCATGTCTGAAGGGTGCCAGGCGAAGATATCCCAGTTTGCACGCAGAAATTGGCGCAATTCTTCATCGACCGCGGGGTCCAGCTGAGCTCCGATGGACGCCGTCTTGTTGGGATCTGTTGGGTGTACATGGAATTTGATGATTTCATCCGCTGGTTTAAAGGACGTGGATTTTTGCCTTTTATCAAGGATGACGTCGTCCTTGTCCACCGTTGAGCGGAGCGCGGTTAATTCTTCGGCCGCGAGGGCTTCGGACAACGCTTCGAGGTCGAGCGATGCCGTTTTATTCTCGGCTCGCAGGGCTCTATCCAGATCACTTATTACCGTGATTATACCGTTTGGCCCTGGCATTTTAAGCTTCATGTACCCGTAATGTGGTACAGCATGGAATCGTGCGAAGGCATCGCGCCCTAATAAGGCATGATAGCCGCTGCGGAAGGGCACGATGTGGAAAAGCAGTTCTTCGGATCGGTAGTTCTCGGGAGTTCCGAAAACCACATCAAGAGTCACGCGGCCACTGGCACGCGCCTCCTTTCCGGGGATGATCCCTCGAAAGGTAGTGTGACTTTGCTCTATGCGGGATCTGTCAAACTGCATTTTATCCAAGGTGTCCTCGTAAATGAGGTTTAGCCCGCTGCCACCGTCCATCAACACCTTTTGGATTCGGAATCCATCCACTACGGGATCAAGGACAAGGGCGGCAGCGGCTCGGGTAGGGCAGGACCTCGGCTGGTCTTGTTCACTATAAGTGATGGGTGTGTCTGTCCAGGAGTCGGTCTCTGCCACGTGGTGAATTTGAGCGAGCTCTCGAAGGGCTCTCTTCCTCTGATTCTTCGAAGAGTAAGTCTCGTAGATTGTTAAGATTTTGGCGTCGTCATCGAGGGCCATTACTGAACTTTTAGTTGAGTACGGGCCTCCGAGAATGACCTCGCCGCTCTTAGCGACTTGCCTGACCACCCAGCAAGCTCGAAGGCTGTGGATTGGATTTGTGGAGTGTATGGGGCATGGTTTATCCAATATTCCGTCAAGGACCGTTCTGGATCTCGTCAGGGGTTTCATCTTTTTCTCGGACGGCTCGTATTGGCGTGTCCAGTGATGGAGCGCGCGTTTCGCCCAAGCTCAGTTTAGTTCCTCTGTGCAGGTTGGCTCCGTCTACTCGAGCTGGGCCTGCCAAGCGTACTCCATGGCGCAATATTTGGACACCAGATCCAATAAATTAGAGAAATTTTGGATGTGGCGGCGGGCGAGGGCATTTAAGATGCCCTCGTCTCTGCAGTTCTGTCGGAAGATCTCTAGAATGTCCTTGTCGCAGCCGTCCGTCATCTTATTTTTGACGATAAGGAATCTGGCCCAGAAGTGCCGAACTGTCTCTCCGGGCTGCTGCTTAACGTACATCAGGTCCCATATGTCGGGACGTCCTGTGTTATCCGGACAATACTCAATGTGGGGGGTGGGCGGGATAAAAAACTTGATCCCAGCGGAGTGTGAGTCCAGAGTTTTGGGGGCCGCGTCCTGGATTGTCATGGAATCCGGTGCGCCGAGCTCTGGATAATTGACCGGGCATGGGTGAGCGGATCCGGACTTGCATGTTGAGCCGGACTCCGGCTCTAAACACTCTCCGGAGCGGAATTCGGCTGCCGAGCTGGAAGGCGAAGCCTGCTGGTCGGAAACTTGTACCTCATGCATTTTTGGTTCGGAGGTAACGGGTTAGGCCTCTGAGGGGCCTTCGATAGTGGCGACCAAGTGAGTAGTGGCGGGGGCATAAATTTCCCTGTCGTCGGTTTTAAGCCCGATCTGATCGTATACCGAGGACTGGCCATCGGCGATTCCTAGAGCTTGGATCCGATCTAGTCTCCCATTTAATGACGAGAGATCGGTTGATTCCAGGTTCGGGTAATTTGCGGGGTCAACCCGTAGTATGGCCGTGACGAGGGTGTCAGAATTTGCCCCGAAGTTATGTTCGGCCGAGGCTAGAGTTCGGCAACCGAGCGGGGAGGTCAGATCCGGGCTCAAGGTTGGATCTGCAGTGGCTGCCGTCTCGGCAGTGGGGTTGGTCGTACTCGAAGTCGGCGCTTCAGGATTCGTGGGTCCGTCAGGCGAAGCTGAGGACCCCGTGAGGATAAGATCTCCCCGGGAGTCGGCGACGAATTCTAAGTTTCCAAACCTGATCTCCTGGTCGGGGGCGAAGCTGTCGACCCGGCCAAGGTGACCGGCCGGATCGGCGTGTAGCACGATGCTTCCGAACGCGAAGAGCTGGCCGGGAACAAAAGTGTCCCTGTGGCTAGCGCTGTTGCTGATGATTAGGCGAGCCATTGATCCTTGATGACCCACGGCAGAGCTCTCAATGAAAGCACCAATGTTGGTACCAAAACCGGCAGATCTCGGGTAGGGGATCCGAACTATGGGTCAAGGAGTCAATGATAACCGGGAACGTAGAGACAACGATTTACCCAGGTTCGGGCCCTCTCAAGGAGGTAATACCCTACGTCCTGCTTGATTGTATTGATGTGATTGTATAAAGGTTACAGAGCTGATCTACCTCGAGATCGACTGGGCTAAACCCTAGGTAATGGATATCCTCTTCTACGGACTAGGCCTTCTGATTTATATAGACACCAGGAGGTCCTAGGGTTACACAAGGTCGGTTACCATCAGGGGACAAGCATGACGGTTATGCCAATTGTTCCTTGGAGGAGACGCCAAGTCTTCGGAGGTTTCCTTCTGACACACGGGGTCGTCCACAATCCGGCCTTCCACCGACGTGTAGAGAGCGGCCCACCAGCCCGGCCTATGAGAGATAGGCCGGTAGCCCGAGTACCCCCTAGTCCGGCACACGGCCACGACAGGCACATTGGAAGGTTTATACGCTCCGCCGTGGGTCATCAAGGATCAACTAGAGGGCGGCGCCGTGTCACGTTCTTGCTTCCATAGGAGTCACGGACGTGCCTCTCATAGCGAAGCGTATCGCTGATACATTAAGAAGACAGAGGCACGACCGTGCCGCAGTTTAATACAGGACTGTGCCTGTCGTGTCCGCACGTTCGTGCCTCTCACGGTGAACTATAAAAACATTTGCAAAACAGGCACGAACGTCCATCCCATCTAAAATAGTGCATGCAGATGCTCCACGCCACGCACTTAAAACAGCCACTATAAACGTCTGGAACACGAGAAGGCACGAATGGCGTGTCATGTCCATGCCTCTCTCACAAAAGTCATGGCCGTGCCTCTCTGAGTGAAGACATTTGGAACACAGAGATGCATGAACGTGACTCTGCATAACACAGAACCGTGCGTGATAGAGGCAGCAGCTCCGAGCCTCTCGCAGTTAAACGTGTCACCGAAAACATTTGGAACACAGACAGGCACGAACGTTACCCTGCGTGATAGGGAAACATTTGAAAACGAAAACATATGCTTCTACAAACGTGCCTACCTTGGCTTCACATCATCGCCCCTCCTAGTGTACGTGAAAACGGAAACATGACACTGCCTATGCATAACATAGGACTGCGACTATAATGCCATCACATCCGTGCCTCAATGAGTAAACGAGGCACTGAAAAATATCAGGAACACAAAGAGGCACGACCATGGCGCTACTTAATACAAAACTGTAGACACATCACGGCCGTGTGTCTCAGGGTGAACGGGTTACTGAAAACTTTTGAAACACAGAGGCACAAACATGCCTTTTGTGCTCTTGAAACCGTGCCCCCGGGTGCTGCCCTTCTTTGCCTCACACGGTGAAACGATTCACTGGAAACATTTGGAAAACAAAGGCACAACCGTGCTCCCACGAACAACTATTTTTGCATTTTTCTTGACATGGGTGCCGTACCACTACCTCTTTTATTTTATTTTTAGTGGTCTCACTGAACTTAAATACAAAAATGCTAGAGTCCCACCGACTGACACGTAGGAAGCAAAAAAACACCCAGGTTGTCAAAAAACTAACGCAGACAGGCCCACAGACTGCTGCACGAATCTTGATGCTTATACGGACGGTGGAAAATTAGAGACGGTTCGATCATTCCCCTCGCTCTGCTGGTCTCCTCCTCCACCTTTCGCAGGGAAAATCTCAAACACTACGCGTCCCGCACACTCTGCTCCTTCCTTATGCCCCTTCCTCCAAACCGGCAGACCAGCCCGACTACGAAATCGAGTTCGCCTCACCGGACAACCACCGCCGCACTTCGCCAACCGCCCTCCGTTGCGAGACACAAACCGTAAAACGGTACCCGCGACAACACCAAAACCACCCTCCCGGTGGCGGCGACTGACGGCGAGAACCTGCGCTCTGAAGACCGGCGGTGGAGATCGCAACAAAGAGCAGCGACAGAATCATCCGATGGATGCGAGAAACCCAGCACCCACAAATGAAGATAAAAGTTCGTACATTCCATTCCATTCCACGAGGGCGGACATAGTGATTTTCCCCTTTTCACGGTCAGGAACTCTAGCCGGCGCAGAAACTTTGTTTTCCTTACTCTGTTTCAACTTCTCTAACAGATAGGAATTGCGTAGGGAAGACTGCAATTGAAATGCTACCCCTCCCCATTATAGATATTTGGACGGTGGATATTGCTTAACACGTACCTGACTTCACTAAGAATGACCCCACTGTAGATTTAAACTCTGGGAGCATCCTGACAGGCCAAACTTGATAATTACACGTCATTTTCTACACACATTGATTATATCTGTTTAAAATTACGTGCCTCTAGTTTCAAAAACCGTGGTACAGGAATATGTGCATCTGTGCTTCTATGGTGAAACAACCTGTGCCTCTTCAACCATACCATTTATTTTTTCCACGCGATGCATGTCATCTTTTGCTGTGAGATTAAACTCTGCTTCTAACACCTGGCCATTTTCATGCAGCAATGACCGGTGTAAAGGAAAATAGGAAGCCTGAGAAAGAGCCTGACATGCAGAAAGGTCCTATCAAAGGTTTAAGCAAATTGTCCACTCCACTGTCCAACTAAGAAAAACTATATAGCGACATAAATAAATTAACCATTTTCCTTGACACAAGTATAAAAAATTGTATTACATTCTGCAAATAAAACTTCGCCAATGTGTTTCCAAAAGTATATCCGTTTCCTATTTTGCAAACGAATCAATAACCTTTTTTGTTACCTGATCATTATGTAGGTCACGAAGACAGTGATATTCAAATAATCATGTCTGAAATTAACATGCAAAATGAAGAAAGACGCAACATCTCTCCTCACCCATCAGAAAAAAGTACGCAACAAATCAAGCAGAACGAAGCAGCGGCCATGCCAATCCTGGACAAAAACACTACACCACTGGTAACTTACAGCAGGCAGACAGATAAAAATGATGCTATCAAGAGCAAACGAGTAAAAACAAGCAGACGAGAGAGGCAATCAGAAACAAAGGCTGTTGTTCCTCCTGAAGCTGAAAGGAAAAACCAAAAGAAAAACACTAATGTCATCCTCCGAAGTGATACCTTGCAACAGCCAAAGCCTCTAATGGTACTCCCGCCACCAGCACCACCCACGAGCAACAAACAAACTGAAAGCATGAAGAAAAACAAACGACCACGGGTGCAACAAGAACAGGATGACGCCAACAAAGATTCAGAGCCTGATGGTGCCAACGATGATACAGAAGGCGATGTCGATTTCACTCCTCCAGAGGACAATGAAACTGAAGAGGACGGCAATGATGCCGAAGAGGACAACAACGATCATGTAAAACACATTTCTCTAGGAATTTTTGTTTGCCGCTGATTACCACTGAAAACCAAATGATCCTTTTCTAACAAAACCCCTTTTTTCATTTTCTAAAACAGCCAAAAACAAACAGGAAGGGCACAAAGAAGAGAAAGACAAGCGGGAACGAATTGGCAGCACCAACAGATGATGAAGGAGAGGCAACAACCGATTAAGACAAATGTAGAATCAAAGCAGGAGCAACATTCGTACACGTCAAACAAGCATGGGAATTACTTAAAGAACGTCACCGAAGAGATGTTCGGGAGGCAGGATTTGGCAGCATAGAGCACTGCAAGATAACGGGCTCCATCTACAGGCCACTTGCAGCACACATCTACAGAAATCTGAACACGGACAACATGATGATAAGCTTTGGAGAAGCTGATGAAGACAAGAAAATCAAGATTACCAAGGAAGGCATCCATAAGGCTTTCGGATTCCCAAACAGCAAACCGAAGACAGCACCAAGGCCGCAGACTTCCCCCACAGATATGAAGGAACTGACGTCAGAACTAGGCCTCAAAAAAACAGATTTCAAAACTAAAGATCTGTTTGAAAAGCTAAAAAAATTAGTAGAAATAGACGATCCAGAAGCAAACAGGAAAGTAGTTAAAATCTTTTTCCTCATTCTTTTCCACAAGGTCATCTGTGGAACAACCGCCCCTATATTCAGCAAGCAAGCAATAATGGTCAAGAAAATGAATTATAAAGAAATGGCACAGATGGATTATTGCCAGGTCGTCGTCGAAGGGATTAAGGCTGGAGCTAAAAAATGGCAAAAACACGAAGAGGAAAAACAGGAATTTAAGAACAAAAAGCACCTCAATGGATTGGCACAGGGACCAATAATCATGTACCTCGACTCCCTGCTGTTACCAAGCACCAGAGAAATGCGCAAAATTGCTGAGAGAATGGACAAGACCTTGACACCACGAGCGAACCATCTCACCGAGAAGGATCTAACAAAAGTAGCTAGAGCAGACATGAAGAAGGATGGAAAAGGATGTCCGGATCACTATGAATTTGGCAAGATACAGGTATGGCTCTTTCGTCCATAAATTGCTTGTACCTTTTAAAAAACATTTTCGATTCTATCAAATTTCATTATACCGAAACAACGCAGACATGGAAAGGAACATCAGACATGATCTTCTACACAAACGAAAGAAACACGGAATCACCTTTGCCTGCAATGCAACTCATACAAGCACCGCAACAAAAACATCACCAGCACACGACCAAACTGCTACCACCCCCACACAAGGTCCGACATGAAGGACCGGGCAGCACCAGGGGAAGCAGGGAACTCGAGACAAGCAACGGTGAAGGATCAGCAGAAGGATTCAAAATAATCAATGCAATGTTGAAAAACGTGCTTGACGAAGCATCACAGTTACCCGCAATAAGAAACAGAGCAGGATGCCAATGCAACGATGAAGAGGAAAATTTCGATCAAAAAGCCAGAGAATCACTGGTAGAACAAATGACGTCCCTAATAAAAGCTTTCGATCATCACAATAACTTCCAGCGCATGATTTGCAAGGCAAGAAAGAAGGAAAGGGACGAGGGGAACTTGATAGCAGTAGAGCAAGAACATGCAGAAGATACAACTAGAGTAGTTGATGACGACCACACAAAAGAAGATGTAGTGACAACAGTAGCACAAGAAATGCGAAAAAGAAAGGCACCCCAAGGAGAGGAAGAGAAGGAGAGAAAGACAAGATCCAGGATACAAAAGACAACGATTAACAAGAAAGACACAAAGGAGCACAAGCAGGTACAAAAGAGACACAAGGAGAAGCACGTACAAAGCAACACAAACGTCAAGGAACAGCAAAAGCAACAAAGAAAAGTAGCAGCATAAATAAAAGTTACAGATTACGAACAAGCAAAGGAGGTAAATATTAACAATACACGATGTGGTTTGACTTCGCCAGTCTGTTCTCATACTCACACTAATTTTTTTGTTTAATACTCTCCAGGCACGCATGCCAACCCACGATGAAGGCCGAAAGCAGGATGATGGCAACAACACCGAGCACGAGGATCCAACGAACAAATCATCTAACCTCACAATAGATGATGGTCCATCAAGCACAACCGCGAAAGCAGTACATGACACAACCGGGATAGGAAGCAGCAAACACGTGAGTATAAACAACCCTTTTCCACTTTTAAACTGCATAGAGTTGTGAGTTAACTGACAAACATACTTGACTCAGCTCCGCAGTCCCGCTGAGCTATACTCAGCCCCCGACAAAGCACAAGTTGACCCGAACATCCCAGATGACCACAAACTAGACCATCTTATACCTGACAAAGAAAGAGTAGACGCAGACGAAAACATCCAAACCACCAACAAAGAGGTAAAATTCAACAACAACCCTTTTTTGAAGATTTATAAGCGATGAACTACCTAGTACAGCCTACCACAACAATATGGAAAATACAAGAATTACAAGGAATGAATAACCTTTTTCTCTGAACAATGCAGGAAACAAACGAGCACGCTGCTGTCAAGAATCAACAAGGACCACAGCCAGGGGAAGCCACAAAACATGGGGAAGTTGTCACTGCAATAGTAGCCAGTGCTGCAAATGATGACCAACCTTCCCTTGACAAACAGGAACTACAAAATACCCCAGCAGCGTCAACGGCTGAAGAGGTGAAGTTGGATGACCTGCTTCTATAACATAAGAAAATAAAAAATATTTAAGCACACACAAATGAAGTCCCACCTTTATCTACAATTTTTGATTGAACAGACAAAAGAAGCAAATGAAAGCACTACCGTAGAGCAGCAAAACTCACAGCAAGAGGACGACAAGAAACAAGGAAAACATGTCTTTATAGTAGTAGACAACCCTGCAACTGGAGAGCAAGAGGTATTACAAATAATAGACAATGCTGCTGCCACTGGAGAAGACCCAAAACATTTAGAAAACGAAGAAGAGGAAGCACACACGACACCGTAGACAATGACTAAAGAGGTGAAGTTACAAAACATGTTTCTACAACATATGTATAAAAAATAGCTGCACAGACAGATATGCAGTCCCATTTAACTACTTTTTTGTCTTACAACAGCCGCAACAAACAGAGGAGAGCACCGACATTCAACATCAACAAAAGCAACCAGAGGAGACCATGAAACAAGGGGAACAAGATATTCCAACGGTAGACAGGGATGGCACTCATAACCAAGCCCAAAATACTTCACTTAATGAACAAGAAGTAGCAGGCGCTCGAGCGGCGACAACAATCGAAAAGGTAAAGTTACATAAGCTGCTCTATTTGAAATAAAAAATAGCTTCCGTCACACACACAAATGCATTCCCATTTACTGACCCCTATGTTCTCCTCTAAGTTTATTTTGTGCTGGCTCTTTTGTTGTTATGTTTTAATTAACAGATTGTGAGATAGTACTTAAGTTTATTTTGTAATGCCTGTTTCGCTGCTAGAAGATACGCCTTGTCCTTTGTCGTTCCTTTCTTGTTCTTTTTCCACATGTGCTTGCATGTGATGATGTCCCTTTAGGGTTTTACAAAGGAGAAAGAGGGCAAAGATAGTGATCCCATGAGCAAAGCCATCGAAGACCTATACAACACTGTATGCAGGCCACGAACAAAGAAAGCAGGGTAAGTTCATGTAACTACCACATAACACATTCTTTCAATGTCTTTCCGTGTAAACTAAAATATTTTCTAAATATACACTGCAGAGATAAGATTTTCATGAGAATGGACATGTTAGATGACAATCTAGGTCATGTGGCCGAAAGCTTGACAGTCAGAAATCCAGTGAGCAGTGAAGCCATCGAGCCCATGCTAGTGATCTTGAGAAATGAACTCAAGGGCACAGGGCGAAATATTCTATCATTAAACAACACTGTAAGTAAAGATCACGGCAAACAGGATCACGTTTCAACAATGAGTATCACTCTATCAATCGATCAACTTTGTCTACAAGTGAACTGACAATTTCTTTTTTGTGTACATATGACAAAACAAGCAGCACTCAATAAAGGCAGCCGATGACAATGATCCAATGCGCTTCAAAAATAAAGACCAAGCACGTATCATAAATAAACTACTACCTGACAGGATTAAAAGATTTTTCAATATAGAAGAAGGAGAAAAACTGCAAGATTATGACATGGTAAGCACATCACCTGTTACAGATACGAAATCCAATTACGGCTCTACAGTTCTCTTTTATGTCCAACAAATCATGCCTAAATCTAAGAAGGATTGCAAATGGTTTTTTTTATTTTGCCTCCTGCAGTTCTTTCTACCAGCTTCCATAGGCGGGTTTAAGAAAGACGAAGCTATCGGACACTATTTCACCATCACAGTTAACATGAAAAAAGAGCGTTTTGAACTCCTTGACTCTTCAACTGCATATCCCGGGACAGTACAATTCTTCAACACTGTAACAAGCAGAGTGAAGAAGATATGGAAGCAAATAAGCACAGAGCTCCAGCTTTCACCAAGAAGCATCAACCATTTCAAAAAGGTCAAACTGCAGGTGCCGCTTCAGGGAGAGACGTAAACACTACCAACCTTTCTCTCTTTTTTTCCTGCAACATTTACTACTTCCATTCCTAAATATAGGACGTTAGGGCAGTTTTACAAAAACTGCCCCAATGTCTTGTATAAAATATAAGGTATTTTCATGACAGAGGCCAGCAATAATAACCAGTCATTCTTCTACATGCAGAATGGACTGCGCATTCTATATGTACATGAATGTGAAGCACTACTCCCAAGATGGAACAACAGTGCTTTTGACAGAAGAACAAGTCCCAGAGTTGAGGAAAAAAAATTCTATATCAACTAATCAGCCAACACAGAGACAATACCGTACTATCATTAATCAACTATACCAAAGGTTCGTATTTCTAAAGACAAGCAACTAATACTTTGCTTAAGTAATTTTTAGAAACCAAGCCTCATAATTTTTCAGCCTACCATTTAATAATGAGTTTTTTTTCTTGATTCTAACAGATATGCTGAAGCATAAAGTCGACATCGGAGACACAGAAAAGCAACGGATAAAATGTGACGTACTAGAAGAGTTTACTCCAACTCTCGAGCCCAAGGAAAAAACTAGTAGAACAAGCAGTCAAGAGCAAGAAGTTATTGATATTACTGACACATGCAGTGAAGAGCAAGAAGTTATTCATGTAAGCAGCCAGGAATTGATCGAAGAAATTGACTCACAACGACATGGGCAGAAAGAAGCTGATTTACAGAGGGAACGCGAACGCGACGATCCACCAATAGAACCAGATCGACAACCCCCAGAAGAAAAGATTGAACACCAGGAAACTCACCAATATAAAGAAAACATCAACAGCAACAGCAACAGCTTCATAGCATAGCAGCTTGAGCAAACACACACTGGTTTAAAAGAGGATAACAGAAGGAAGGATACACCAACTGCGCTAGACCAGCTTTCCAAGCTGAACAAGCACCCTGTTGCTGAACAAAAGAAGGACAACGACAATAAGAAGAAATTACAACAAAAAATACTTGAGAAGAGGAAACGCGATGCTGCCGTCTCTGTCTCAAAACCCAACAAAAACAACAAAACAAAATTGGGAACACAAGCATCAGGATACAACACCTCAAGTAGAGCATCCACAAACGATCAGCAAGGTACGTCAAGTACAGTCTCTCTAGCGTTCTTATCACACGAAGCGCTAACCAAGGCTCGAGAAAAAATATATTTATTGCAGGCCTTAGCCCAGACGAACTAAGAACATACAACGAACTTGTTTTAAACGCAGGAAATGCATTCGATGATTTCAAAACAGGCATCGATGCTCAACGACAGCATGGATGTATCAAGAAAAACAGACAGAAACTGGCAAGCTTGTAGCAAGGTTCCCCAAAACATTCAACGATTCAATCATCTGAGATCAGCTCAGCAAACATAATCTCAATCAAGAGGCCGTTGAAGCGATCGACCAGGGTGTCTGAGAAAGTCAACATACCAACATTTGTACCAGGAGATTTCATTTATAAGGACAAGACCATGTCACTTTATAAATATCTAATGAGCCGAGAAGGACAGAAAGAATGCGGAAAGTAAGTAGATTGTCTCTCTTCCTGAAAACAAGAAATAGAGAAGTGCAGCTACTCTTAAAACCAGCTAACAACTGACTGTATTATGCATAAACCTTTTTTGCTTGCAGAGAAAACGTATATAAAAGCTCAAAGCGAGAAGATAACATTACCGGAGAAGCCATGATGAACCAGGCACGATAAGGTGTAGGATCGAAAGTATGTCTAGAGGGGGTGTGATTAGATTACTTGACCAAATAAAACCTAACCTTTTCCCAATTTTAGTTGTGGGCAGATTTTAGCAATAGTACATGTCAAGCATCACCCTACACATGCAATTCTAAGAGTATAGCAGCGGAATGTAAGCAATTGCATATGTATGTAAAGGAGGGATTGGAGATTTCAAACGCAATGAAGACACGGTGGTTTTTGGCGTGGTTCCAATAGGTGGTGCTATCGTACGTCCACGTTGATGGAGACTTCAACCCACGAAGGGTAACGGCTGCGCGAGTCCACGAAGGGTCCACGAAGAAGCAACCTTGTCTATTCCACCATGGCTTACGTCCATGAAGGACTAGCCTCACTCGGGGTAGATCTTCACGAAGTAGGCGATCTCCTTGCCCTTACAAACTCTTGGTTCAACTCGACATCTGGTTGGAGGCTCCCAAGTGACACCTAACCAATCTAGGAGACACCACTCTCCAAAAGGTAATAGACGGTGTGTTGTTGATGAACTCCTTGCTCTTGTGCTTCAAATGATAGTCTTCCCAGCACTCAAACACTCGTCACAGATTTGGCTATGGTGGAAGAAGGATTTGAGTGGAAAGCAACTTGGGAAAGGCTAGAGATCAAAGTTCAAATGGTAGGAATGGAATAGCTTGATCTCAACACATGAGTAGGTGGTTCTCTCTCAGAAAATATATGGTGGAAGTGTAGGCACGTTCTGATGGCTCTCCTTACTGAGAAGGAAGTGGTGGAGGGGTATATATAGCCTCCACACAAAATCCAACCGTTACACACTTTTGACCCAACTCGGTGGCACCGAAACGATAATCTCGGTAGCACCGAACTATGTAAAAGATATGAACTTTAGGAATCTCGGTGGGACCGATATGGACAACTCAGATGGACTGAAGTGCAATGGCTTAGGGCAATCCTCATCTCGGTGGCACCGATTGCATCAACTCGGTAGGACCGAAGTGAAGCAATAAGGCAACAGAGAGTTGGCAAGCCATCTCGGTGAGACCGATTTGCAAACTCGGTGAGACCGAAGTAAGTTTAAACGATTACAGAGAGTTGGCAAGGCCATCTCGGTGAGACCGAGATCCATTTAGGTGGATCCGATTTGTTAGGGTTTTGGCAGTGGTTAAGTCTTGGATGAACTCGGTGGGGCCGGGTAGGAAATATCGGTGGGGCCGAGTTGGACTTTAGGTTTAGGACATATTTGGGTAGAGAGAGTGGTTGAGGGTTTAGGAATACTGTCACTAAGCACTTGAGCAAAAAGACCATTAAGCAACACCTCATCCCCTTTTAATAGTATTGGCTTTCCTATGGACTCAATGTGATCTTGGATCACTAAACCAAAAATGTAGAGTCTTGATCTTTGCCAATCCTTGTCCTTAGCATTTTGAGGGGTCCACATCTCTAGTCCATGCCATGCCAATCATTGAACATCCTGAAATCTTAATCTTGAATGGACATTAGTTCAATGAGATATATGTTGTTATGAATTACCAAAACCACCAAGGGAGCAAATGTGCTTTCAATCTCCCCCTTTTTGGTAATTGATGACAACATATAGATCAAAGCTTCGACAAATGATTAACTTAATGAAATACATCGTCGCTTTGAGAAGTATGTGATAAGCAAGAGCTCCCCCTAAATTTGTGCATTATTAAAAATTTGCGTTTGAATGCAAATGCACAATCGATTAGGCTCATGGGTCACTCTTCCATGTCACATACATCTTGGTGGAGTGCGCAAAATGATATGATTGGAAAGGTAAGCACGCATCACCAACATAAGTAATTGATCATACAAGATAATGGTAGAGATAAACATGGAATATCACAATAGGCATAATATGACCAATCAACAAGCATAAATGACAGAATATCACACAGACACTGTAGCAAGCACACACATAACAAAGGTAGCAACACAAACAAATAAGTAGCAAGAACTCTCGAAAGAAAAACCAAAACACTCTCTCTCGAAGCCTATGATCTATACAAATTCTCCCCCTTTGGCAACAAGTACCAAAAAGATCGAATAGTATAGG
This sequence comes from Elymus sibiricus, assembly GCA_039707655.1. Taxonomy (NCBI): domain Eukaryota; kingdom Viridiplantae; phylum Streptophyta; class Magnoliopsida; order Poales; family Poaceae; genus Elymus; species Elymus sibiricus. Next base: position 107,484,126 of record CM077664.1, on the reverse strand, counting down.
ATTAGTCGGCGCTCTAGGCACGGACCTCTGAAGCTCCTGAAGGCGATCTTCTGCTAGCGGCTCCGGTGTGTGTAGACGGCGTGGAGAGGAGAGCGTCCGCAAAAGCTTCTGCTGACGTCTGCTGGACTGGTAGAGTTGAGACCTGCGGTGGCACTATGGCTGTGGCGGCTGATGCAGATACTGTGGTCCGTGGATCCACTACTGGCACTGCAGCTGACCTGGCAGCCCTAGGCACTTGCTGAAACTACTCTGTGGTCGGTCTTTCATCTTCACTATCATCTGATCTGGCTTTCTTGACACCATCTACATCTCCTTGCAGCTGTTCCACTGTGGTCTGAATCTCAGTCACCTTGACATCCAAATCATGAAATTTTGTCTCAATGATCCGCTCAAAACTAGCCTGGGTCTGGGTGAGGTTGGACAGACTTCGCTCAATCCTCAGAGTGGCTTCAAGCAGATATTGCATTTGATCCTTTGGTGTCTTGAGATTGACTATTTGAGCATTGGGAGCTGCTGCTTCCTGAGCTGCTTTAGCTTCTTGGGCTTTGCGGATTTCCTCTTGAGCTTGTGCAGAAGTGGGATGCGAAGGATCCATCACTATAACGTTGTCCTCAAACTTTGGACGGAGTGGCAAATGCTCTCGATCAAGAAGATACGTGCTGGTTCCAACCTTGGAATTGATCAACGGCTGAATATGTGGAGCATATCCGCATGATCTCTTCTGATCTGCTGCAGTCCTCTTGATAGTCTCTACTATCAGGCTCATCACCTTGAATTTCTGAGGAGTATCAAATAAGTGCAGCAAGTTGATGGAGTGGCCACGAATCATCTTATCATCGCCTGACTTGGGTAACAAGGTGTACCTCGAGATTGTGTTCGAGGTGGCCAGTCCTGGTAGCAAATGCTTCACGGAACCAAGTTTATGAGTCTCTATATCCTTCTGAGGAATTGCAGTATACATGTTGGCCATGGAGTTGTGATCCATCTTGAGCTTGGCATATATGTCGACATCATCATCCTCTTCCTTGGGTGCACCAAGAAGATTTGCCCACTCAGAGATGGTAGACTGGTACCTAATACCCTCTGTCATCCACACTATTCTGCCATCTGGATAGAAATGAGCAGTGGAGTAAAACTGCATGATCATCTCATCATTCCACTTAGTCAATTTCTTTCCAACGAATTCATCAACTCCTGCAATTCTGAAACTCTCATGGACGTGGGGGAAATAGTTCTCATTCTCATCGATGTATTCCCAGTCCACCCACTTCATGTCACTGACTATGGGCTTCTTGTCAAGCAAAACTGTCTCATAAAAATCTTGTTGCTCTCGAGTGTGAAAGTGGTAATCACACGCTGTCCTTCTCCTGATAGCATAGGGATCTGACTGTCTCCACTGAAGTAGTCCTTTATCCTTTCTCAGCATCATGTTTTCTGCTACTGGGTGTGCGTTGTCATGATCTGGAATCTTTGGCTTCAACTTTCTGAGCACTAGAGGCTCTTCATCAACAGTTGACTCTGGCACTGGGGCCTTGTTCTTCTCTGCAGCTGATATGTTTCTGGTTGACCTCTTGGGTGCTGATGCCTTTGGCTTGGACTTGGGAGGGGCAGCAGTCTTGATTGCATCAGACATGAGCTTTTGAGCTTTTGCAGGGGGTACAGCAGCTGGCTCATCCTCCTCCTCTTCCTCCTCATCAATCATCATGGAGGGTCTACCAATCACACGGGCAGTAGTTTTCCTTATCCTCTTCTTCTTGGCACCTGCAGCTGCCTCACTAGGCTCTTCAAGAGTGAATTGTATGGACTGTTTTGGCACTTTCCTTACATCTGTTCTCTCTTTGACAGATGTAGGCTTGGTGCTGTACTCCTTAGCAAGCACAACTCTTTTCTTCTTAGATACAGCTTCACTTGCAACAAAATCCTCATCCTCACTGTCAGAGGTTTTCTTCTTCCTTATTCTGGTTGCAACTTTAGGAAGATCTGGAGAGCTCCTCTCTCCCTCATAGAAACTCTCATTATGGCTTGACCCTTCACTCATCTCTGCCTGCTGTTCAGACCTGTTCTGACTGTCACTGCTACTAGACATCTTGCTGAGCTGACCCTGTGAATAGATGGGTATGGGTAGAGTAGATGAGTCATCACAAAAAGCAGATTGTTTTTTCATAAAATGAGTTCAAACTTTAGTTCTAGGTTTTCACAGAATGCAGTTCGGATGGACCGAGTTGATAATCTCGGTGACACCGAAGCACACTACAAAGACCTGGCACGCCACTTCGGTCAGACCGAGATGGGTTTCGGTGGCTCCGAGATGCTAGGGTTTCACTGAGACGTTACTTTCGGTCTCACCGATTCGCACAACTCGGTGGCACCGAGATGTACTAGTGCTATGGCCAGAGACCAAATCGGTGGTACCGAAAATGTCAAATCGGTCGGTCCGAGATGCATTCGGCGGAAACCTAACCCTAATTTTTTTGCTCGAATCTTGTCCTTACGAACTAATCTGGTGGAAAGAGTATTGCATTCGTGGCAAGATACATGGCATTCCTATCGTGCATTGAATCAGAAAAGGAAGCACGAAAGGGATCGAATCTCACCCTAACTTGGTGGAGATCCTCTACGGCGGCAATGGCGGTGGAGATTACCATTGACGGCGATGGAATCCTGCGGCGAGGGCGCACTGGATATGACGGCGAAGTCCGAAGACGCAGGCGACGGCAGCGACGGGGAGCGGTAACGAGTGGGGTCGAGAAATTTCAACCATTCGGTCCGCGCGATATATATACCCGTACGCTGTCGGTGGCGCCGAGTTGAACAACTCGGTGGCACCGATATGTGTAACTGCACGCAGTATAGCACATCGGTGGCTCCGAAATGGTTCAATTCGGTAGCACCGAGATAAAAACCTAGATCAATCTAAGTGATTTCGGTTGGACCGAGTTGGAGTGAATTGGTTCGGCCGAAATCAGTTAGAAGGTTTTGGAGGTTCAGCCCTTTCAGATCGGTGGCTCCGAGTGCTCCTCACCCGGAGGGTCCGAAAAAGACTTGTTCAATTTTTGTGATGCAGCAAGAATAGAATTTGAGACAAGAAAGCATAGATAGCTAGAGAAGGTCCTTAGGCATTCTTGTACATCCACCTGGCCAGAAAAACCAAGACAATCAAAACAACAAATGGATGTCCTCGAATGATGAAATCATGCAAACCAACATGCTCACATAATAAGATTGCAAATGAAATATGTGTCAAAGATGCACAACCAATTCTAGCATCTATCAAGCAATGGCGATGACTAGGTCATCTATATATGAGTATATTGACTTAGGAGCCAAATGAGAACATTTGATCATAGGTCATACTCATCGTTTAAGCACAAGTGGGGTTACCACTTTTACATAAAGCATTAATGTGTTCACATCATTAGAGTTGCTTTAGCTCAATTGTTTAGAGCAAAGCTCCCCCTAGATGTGATATCCCCCCTAAGAGGGATGAACTAACCTTGGGTTTTGTCGATGATGACTTCATGTAGATGTTGAAGATGTGGATGCTCAATGTTGATGTAGACCATCAAAAGTTGGGAGCAATCCTTTGGAGTTTTGTGCTTTCAATACCTACATGGGTTAGTCCCACACAAGGAACATACAAGGATAGCCATAGACATAGAGTGAAATACACATATGATGATGTCCATGAATGCATTGATTACCTTGTCCCTTGCCTTACCAACAAGAGGGTTTGTGACTCCATGAACTAGTGCAAAATGTGGAAGTTGGTTGCACAAGTCCTTGCCATAAATAATATGAGTGAGGTTTGTTGGCGGAGTCACCCTCAAGAACTCTCTAGTTCTTCTTCTTTTGGACCCACATCAACTTGATGGGAATCCTTGGAGTTGTAGTAGCACTTGATGAAGTAGAACTTGATGAATTCTTTGGAACCCACTTGACCATGGCTTGAGGAGCTTCTTCAAATGAATCAATCTATTCTTGAAGCTTGTCCTTGCCTTTTAGCTTGTGGTCTTGTGGTGGAAGATCTTCTTGAGCTTGTGTTCCCTAGAAGGAAGTAGGATCATACTTCTCTTGTTGAGGAACGAACTTCGTCTTGGGGTATTGACCTTCTTCCCACTCAACTCCATCGGCATTGAACTTTCGTTCAAAACCAACACCTTGGTTCTTCCGGTGCCTTCCTTGCTTGCGTACAATTTCTTCAAATTGCTTACTCCCGGCAAGGCTCTTGTAGACACCTTTTTCTATAATTCCTTTCAATAGCATATTTTCTTGCTCAAGTGTAACTTGGCTAAGAGAATCATTAGTGGAATCAATAGAACTACTAGAAGCAACAATATTGGATTTAGCATTGTTATTGTTACTACTAGAGGTAGAACCATTTTTACCCTTGTTGCTAGTTTGCTTAGATTTAACTTGTGGCATAAAGGTAGACAAGAGTAAACGCTTGGCAAGATATGAAGAACTCTTCTTTCGAAGATTGTCATTGATAGCTTTAAGAAACTCATGCTCTTGCTCTAAATTTAGCTTCTCGAAGCGTAGCTTCTCATGAGTTCTTAGAAGTTCTCTATGATCCTCTTGAGTTGTTTCATGAGCTAACTTAAGAGCATTTAGTTCTTTAGTTAGACGCTCAATCTCCTTCATAGCATTGTCACTTGTTTCCTCTTGACTATCATGATTACTAGCATTTTCATTATAGCTCACATTGCTATCTCTATCAACAAGTAAATCATCATCACCAAGCAAATCATCTTCATCACTATTGAAATCAAGATACTCGGGGTGTGATACCTTGGGGCCTTTTGCCATGAAGCATCTTCCAATTCCTTCATTTGGTGAGTCAAATAGATCATAGGAGTTGGATGACACAAGTGCAAGTCCGGCAACACCTTCATCTTGACTATAGTCGAAGTTGGAGTGATAACTTCTCTCAGAGTGGTTGTCGGAGTCGGAGCCGGAAACCCATTCACCAACATGAGCTTGATGTCTTCTTCTTGTGTAGCTCCTTGACGACTTGTCCTTCCTCTCCGAATCCTTGCTTCTTCGAGAGTGTCTTCGTTCATGATGATCATCTCTACTCCTTCTCTCCTTATGAGGTGATTCATCTCTTCTATATCTTCCTCTTGGTGATTCGTCTCTTTTCTTGTAGGGAGCCGTGCACTCATTGGAGTAGTGTCCGGGCTTCCCACAATTGTAACAATTACGGTCACGACTTGATGATCTTCTCTCATAATGTCTTGAGCTAGAGCTTCTCTCTTTCCCTTTGTTCTTGTAGAACTTGTTGAACCTTTTCACCATTAGGCTAATCTCTTCATTTGATACTAGGTTGTCACTTGGAGTTGTTGGAGTATCGGTTGAGGCTTTGTAAGCACCACTTGATTTTTTGTGTAGCTCCTCTTTGTCCTTGAGTGACATTTCATGAGAGACAATCCTTCCAATGACTTCCGTGGGCTTGACATCTTTGTAATTTGGCATCATTTGGATCAATGTGCAGACGGTATCATATTTTCCATCCAAAGCTCTAAGTATCTTTTTGATGATGAATTTGTCGGTCATCTCTTCACTTCCTAAGCCGGCAATCTCATTTGTGATGAGAGCAAGCCTAGAGTACATCTCAGCGACTCCTTCACCATCCTTCATATTGAACTTGTCAAGTTGACTTTGAAGCACATCCAACTTAGATTCCTTAACAGACTCAGTACCCTCATGCATATCAACCAAAGTATCCCAAATTTCCTTTGCATTCTCGAGGCGGCTGATTTTGTTGAATTCCTCGGGACATAGACCGTTGAATAGAATGTCACAAGCTTGAGCATTGTATTGCAACATCTTCAATTCTTCCGGGGTTGCTTCACGATCCGGTTCCTTGCCATCCTCAAAGAAGTCACCTTGCAAGCCAACACGAACAACAGCCCAAACGGCGGGGTTATGACTAAGAATATGCATTTTCATCTTATGTTTCCAACTAGCAAAGTTTGTACCATCAAAATATGGACCTCTACGGTGATAGTTACCCTCACTAGACGCCATACTCTCCTAGGTTGTGAAACCAAGGCTATGATCACCAAAGCTATGGAAATCAAGGCTTACGGAGACCAAAGCTCTGATACCACTTGTAGGATCGAAAGTATTACTTGACCAAATAAAACCTAACCTTTTCCCAATTTTAGTTGTGGGCAGATTTTAGCAATAGTACATGTCAAGCATCACCCTACACATGCAATTCTAAGAGTATAGCAGTGGAATGTAAGCAATTGCATATGTATGTAAAGGAGGGATTGGAGATTTCAAACGCAATGAAGACACGGTGGTTTTTGGCGTGGTTCCGATAGGTGGTGCTATCGTACGTCCACGTTGATGGAGACTTCAACCCACGAAGGGTAACGGCTGCGCGAGTCCACGGAGGGCTCCACCCACGAAGGGTCCATGAATAAGCAACCTTGTCTATTCCACCATGGCTTACGTCCACGAAGGACTAGCCTCACTCGGGGTAGATCTTCATGAAGTAGGCGATCTCCTTGCCCTTACAAACTCTTGGTTCAACTCGACATCTGGTTCGAGGCTCCCAAGTGATACCTAACCAATCTAGGAGACACCACTCTCCAAAAGGTAATAGATGGTGTGTTGTTGATGAACTCCTTGCTCTTGTGCTTCAAATGATAGTCTTCCCAGCACTCAAACACTCCTCACAGATTTGGCTATGGTGGAAGAAGGATTTGAGTGGAAAGCAACTTGGGAAAGGCTAGAGATCAAAGTTCAAATGGTAGGAATGGAATAGCTTGATCTCAACACATGAGTAGGTGGTTCTCTCTCAGAAAATATATGGTGGAAGTGTAGGCACGTTCTGATGGCTCTCCTTACTGAGAAGGAAGTGGTGGAGGGGTATATATAGCCTCCACACAAAATCCAACCGTTACACACTTTTGACCCAACTCGGTGGCACCGAAATGATAATCTCGGTAGCACCGAACTATGTAAAAGATATGAACTTTAGGAATCTCGGTGGGACCGATATGGACAACTCGGATGGACTGAAGTGCAATGGCTTAGGGCAATCCTCATCTCGGTGGCACCGATTGCATCAACTCGGTAGGACCGAAGTGAAGCAATAAGGCAACAGAGAGTTGGCAAGCCATCTCGGTGAGACCGAGATGCAAACTCGGTGAGACCGAAGTAAGTGCAAACGATTACAGAGAGTTGGCAAGGCCATCTCGGTGAGACCGAGATCCATTTCGGTGGATCCGATTTGTTAGGGTTTTGGCAGTGGCTAAGGGCCAGTTCTTTTGATAGCTTTTTTGGGCTTCTAGAATAAGCTACCCCCCTACCCAGCTTATTCTAGAAGCCCAACTAAAAATATTTTTTTAGAAGCTTACTAGTCAAGACTTAATTAGTAGGCTTCTAAAAAAATTAATTTGGTTGAGCTTCTAGAATAAGCTGGGTAGGGGGCAGCTTATTTCAGCTTATTCTAAAAGCTATCAAAAGAACTGGCCCTAAGTCTTGGATGAACTCGGTGCGGCCGGGTTGGAAATATCGGCGGGGCCGAGTTGGACTTTAGGTTTAGGACATATTTGGGTAGAGAGAATGGTTGAGGGTTTAGGAATACTGTCACTAAGCACTTGAGCAAAAAGACCATTAAGCAACACCTCATCCCCTTTTAATAGTATTGGCTTTCCTATGGACTCAATGTGATCTTGGATCACTAAACCAAAAATGTAGAGTCTTGATCTTTGCCAATCCTTGTCCTTCGCATTTTGAGGGGTCCACATCTCTAGTCCATGCCATGCCAATCATTGAACATCCTGAAATCTTAATCTTGAATGGACATTAGTTCAATGAGATATATGTTGTTATGAATTACCAAAACCACCAAGGGAGCAAATGTGCTTTCACAAGGAGATGCACAAATGGAGGGCTCGATGGCAAACAAGTTATTGGAAGAATGGGCAAAACAACAACAATTCAACACAAGCGACACAATCGTACTCCAAGCAGAATTCGCAAATGTATGAATACCTCTTCCACAAAAACACCTCCACCATTACTGTGATAAATTTCTTAATTAAAACTACGTACTCTCTTTCTTCCAGATGGTGCTCGGTCTCGATTCTAAAGAAGGAGACCTAAGAGAATTCGACGAGGTCGAAGCACTAAACGGATTTAAAACCCTTGTGAAAGGGAAAAACCTTCTAAATAAGAAGAAGGTAAGTTCAGAATTATTACTGAATAAAAGAATGCACGCATGATTTATTCTCCTTAAGCTTGAAAAATTTCATGAAATTTAATTTTTCCAACGACCATGACCTTCTTCAACTATCTCTCTGACACCCAACGCAGATCGTGATACCACATTACACGGGCTCATCACTTCACGTTGTATGTGTTGAACAAGTACAGGAGTACCATCGACATACTTGACTCCTTGAATTACATACCCAAAAGCGATATGACTTGGAAAGAACACCATAGGAATCATACAGAACTGGTATGTCCTTTGAACCTTGCTTTACTTTTTTTTTGACGATAATACAATATGATTACTTTTCTCAACTGCGCACGCAAACGACAAAACCAAAATGTAATCACAGATTAAAAGGATGTACGTACTGATGAAGAAGAATTACAGAGAATCAGCACTAAAAGCTAGCAATGAACCGGATTGGGTCAGGATAGCAGAGAGACCTTACAGAGTTTGCACGCCGAAACAAGAGGGTACGCAATGCGGACACTTCATGGTCCAGTTTGTAAAATACTGGAACGGCATTATTCTGACCAAGGACAGAGAGGATTTTCATGTAAGTAAATAGCACGCGGAATGTTTTTTCTTAATTAGCGTAATTACTTGATTTCTTAAAAAAATCAACATATACGTGGAGACCATGAAAAAATAAAACATCCAATGACATGCCTGCAGCCTACCAAGGTGGATGCCGAATGGAAACCAGAGTACGTATTCACAGTCATATTCGGTAACACCAACCAAATAAAGTGCGATGAACTTCCAGGAAAAATCAAAGATTTCAAACCAGAAACTACAAACTTTTTTTCGACCAGGAAAGGTAATATAACTATTTTCTGTTTACTCTTTTCAACAACTCATGGTTGCTCTATCTTTTCAGCATGACAAAAGCTTGGATATTACTTTTAATAGTAACAGCTATAAATTTTTACATGCTTTGACAGAACCAGGGAGAAAAAACAAGGATGAAGCAGCAAGCAACATGAAATATCCAGAACATGAATACTCCTTTGAACACATGGACAAGGCGTCCCAGCTCTACCAAATAGTCATGAGTGAGAGCTGGCAGAAAAAATTCAAAAGGTGAGTTGTTTCCTTATGAAACTTAAATTAGTTGGAGTGAGGACACAGTCAGAGAAAGAACACACCAAACTAAAAACATTCTTAATTTCTTGTTTATCAATTTGTTTGTCACTGAATCTCACAAGGAAAATTTCTTTTACTGTCCTGTCACCAGAACACATATATATAGCCGGACACGTACAGACGGCGAAAGCACGTATTTAACTGGAGCCAGCCTCAAGGCAGTATTTGGTCCAAGATCAGCACAGAAGAACAAATGTGACCACATTGAAAAGAGGGTGCTCGATGAGATAGCAGAAATCTGGGAAAGCAGACAGGCTTCGAATCAAAGTCATACACTAATATTAGGCCCAAGCTTCGCAGAGGTAAATTTCAAAAAACCACAACCATAACATGAATTTGTCTATTTGCAACGACTATGTTATCTATCGATACCAATTTATTTTTTCTAACTCCTTTATCTCGTATTTATCATCTGTAGCATATACTGGATATAAAGAATACATCTACATCTGCTTCCAACTTTAAAACTAATTTCGAGGATAGGATGCATCAATTGGTTCCCATATATCTTAAAGACCATCAAAAGAAGAAGCTCTCCACAGCAAAAATGGTATTAGCGTTTTCCCTACAACAAAATCAAAATATGTGTTTTAACATATTCCTTTATACTAAACTCTCATCTAACATAATTTTTTTTTGTACATAGGTATTCATACCACTCGAGAAGGAAGACCGGTACATACTATTTATGCTGGACAGATATACGAGGAAACTACATATTATTGAACCTCAAGAAACCTCTCTCAAAGAATTCAAGAAGGAAAAAGCATTTGAAAAACTACAAAATCTGCGTACTTATCAAACAAATAAAGCACTTGATTACATGGCGGCCATTCAAAGGGAAAAACCGAAGGACCATGATAAATACCACAATCATAAAAACAAAGTGGTAAGTGTTGAAAATAACACTATTTCATTTTTACGAGTTGCACCGCATGATTCTCTAAAAACCAAAACAAAATGCAATTGCAGGTACCGAGGTTTAAAGAAGTCTTCAACATCATATTCAAAAACCAAATGGAAAAGGAAAAGAGCAAATGGGAGGTTCATTTTGTACAAGGGGTTCCAAAAGTTGAGAAAGGTGAATCACCGTTCGCTGTTCTAAGGTTTGCATTTCTCTACGATGGCAAGGACTTCATTGAAGACATAGATAATTTTGACGTAAGTTTTCGTTGAAACTATTCTAGACGCACTATATAAAAACTTTGGACTATATTTTACTTCTGCTAGATATAATACACCTGCATGCACTAATTCAAGGATATATTTTTTTCTTGTTTTGCTAAACTCTTCATAGGATGAAACGGAGCAATGGAGAGCGGAAGCACTATACATGTTGTTACTCAGCGAACAGAATGAAGTGAAACCCAGTAATATGGGTGATGAGATTAGAAACATCTTCGACAACAATCCAAACTAAGACATCTTGATTAGCAAGTGAGGCTAATTCCATCCAAACCCCACAAAATGGTTTAACCATGCCTCATATTGTGATCATGTACCTACTAAATCTTTTATTCATGTAGTTCACCTATGCCTCTACAAGCTTAATCATGCCTCTTACGGTGCATCTCCCGACTTACGGTGCCACTACTCTATGTACAACCATGATTCTCTAACTGAACGAGGCACAAAAACATTACGAACAAAACATGCCTCTATAACCGTGCCTCTCAAAATTAGTATTCGGACCCATCCCTCTGGTGCCACACGTCCGTGACTCTACAGACTTTAGACCTCTACACGCAGAGGATTCATACCAATGCCTAGCCTCGAGAAACCCCACGTCCATGCCTGTAGAGGCTTCACTCCCGTGCCTTTGGTGGCTGTACACCCGTGCCTCACATGCCACGTGCCGTGACTCTACGTGTTGCACACACGTGACTCCGGATGCTCATCGCATGTGCCTCTTTGTCCTGCACACCCGTCCCTCTCGATTCGTATGCATCTGCATGTACCTGTAGAAGCTACATGACTATGCCACTCGCCTACGTATAACCGTGTCTCTCTAACTGAGTATTCGGACCAATGCCTCTGCTGCCACACGCCCGTGCCTCAAGAGACTTCACACCCGTGCACGCAGAGATTCATACCAATGCCTCTGGTGCCACACGCCCGTGCCTCTGAAGACTTCACACCTGTGCACGCACAGGATTCATACCCATGCCTACAGCAGCCCCACGACCGTGCCTGTAGAGGCTTCACTCTCGTGCTTTTGGAGGTCGCACGGCCATGCCTCTGGAGGCTCCTCACCGTGACTCTAGGTGCTGCACACACGTGACTCCAGACGCTGATCCCCCATGCCTCTTGGTGCCTACAGGAGCCACAGCCGTGTGCTGCCGGGCGCAGCAAGCTACAAGGTTGTGCCACTACCCTATGTACAACTGTGCCTCTCTAACTGAGTATTCGGACCCATGCCTCTGGTGCCACACGCCCATGCCTCTGAAGACTTCACACCTGTGCACGCACAGGATTCATACCCATGCCTATAGCAGCCCCACGACCATGCCTGTAGAGGCTTCACTCCCGTGCTTCTGGAGGTCGCACGGCCATGCCTCTGGAGGCTCCTCACAGTGACTCTAGGTGCTGCACACATGTGACTCCAGACGTTGATCCCTCTTGCCTCTTGGTGCCTACAGGAGCCACAGCCGTGTGCTGCCGGGTGCAGCAAGCTACAAGGTTGTGCCACTGCCCTATGTACAACCGTGCCTCTCTAACTGAGTATTCGGACCCATGCCTCTGGTGCCTGTGGAGGCTTCAGTCCCTTGCTTCTGGAGCTCGCACGCGCATGCCTCTGGAGACTCCACACCATGCCTCACGTGCTTCGTGGATGACTAGGTGCTGCGCACCCGTGCCTCGAGATGCTTCTCGCCCGTGCCTATCACGTGCTTCTTTTTTTTAGTTGTGTCACTACACTAAAATCAAAAAATGCTAGCGTCCCACCGCAAACTGACTGTTTAGTAAGAAGCAAGCAAACGAAACAAGCACAGCAAGGCCGCACCAATCTTGATGCCCAAACGGACGGTAGAAGATTGGAGACGGTTCCATCATTTCCAACTCTCCCTCTCTCTACTACTCTCTTGCTACCCCTCTCCAGCCGAAATCTCCAAACCTTTGCCACTCCCGCACGCTCTCCTCTTTCATTCCGCCCCCTCCTCCAAACCCGCACACCAACCCAAATTCAAAATCGAGTTCGCCTCACTGGACAACCGCCACCGCGCTTCGCCAACCGCCGTCCACTTCGAGATACAGACCGTCAAAAGGTGCCCGTGACAGCACCAAAATCCCCTCCCGGTGGCGGCGACTGACATCGACGACCTGCGCTCTCAAGACCGGCAGCGGAGATCGCAACAAAAAAGAGGAACGACAGAATCGGCCGATGGATGCGAGAAACCCCACACACGCAACCGAAGGTAACAATTCATCCACTTCATTCCAATCCACAAGGTCGCTCGTAGTGATTTCCCCCCTTCCACGGACAGAAACCCTAGCCGGCGCAACAACTCAATTATCGAATAGCCTGTTTCAACTTCCCTAACAAATAGGAATAGCGTGGACAAGAGTGAAGTAGAAATGCTACTCCTCCCCGCGTAATTATCTTGGTCGGAGGATACTGCTTAAAACGTACCTGCCATCACTAACAAGGCCACCACTGTAGATTCAAACCCTGGGAGCATCCTGAGATATCAAACGTGATAATTACACGAGATTTTCCCTTCCCCTTGATTGTATCTGTTTCAAATTAAGTGCCTCTCGTATTAAAAACCGTGCTCCAGGAAAAGGTGCACCTGTGCTTCTGTGGTGAAACAACCTGTGCCTCACTAACCATACATTTATTTTTCACGTGATGTATGTCCTCTTTTGCTTTGAGATAAAACTATGCTTCTAACACCCAACCATTTTAATGCAGCAATGACTGGTGTAAAGGAAAACAGGAAGCCTGAGGAAGAGCCTGCCATCCAGCAAGGTCCTGTCAAAGGTTTAATCAAAGTGTCCACTGTCCATCTAACAAAAACTATATAGCGACATAAATAAGTTAACCGTCCTCCTTAACACAAGCATAAAAAATTATATTCTATTCTGCAATTGAAACTACCTGTTTGTTTTTTTATAAGTCTTGAAAACATTCAAAATGTTCACACAGTATCTAAATTTCTATTTCAAAAACATTTTATCTTATTCAGTAAATCTTCCACTCTGCTAAATAATATTCCTCCCATTATGGGATATCATTTCCTGTGTGTATTTTCCCTCTCAAAAAAGGCCTTCGCCCTAGCTTCACTAAACTTATTAGAAGTACATAGGACAGAATACATTCACTTGCCAAGCAGCACTACTCCTTATAGTTAGTCCTGATTTCTATCCCTTATTGACTCAATCAGGAAAAGGACTAATTACCTTTTTTAAGCCAAGAAAAGGAAGGAAAAGGCTCTTTTATGACTTTCAGATTCTTTATGTATAATCCTGGAAGATATATTTTTAAAACTGTATCCCTTTTTTTCGCGAACGAAACTATATCCTTTTTTGTTACCTGATCATTATGCAGCGCACGAAGACGGTGATATTGAAAAGACACTGTCTGAAATTAATATTGAAATTGCAGAAAGAGACAGCGTCTCTCCTCACCCATCAGAAAAAAGCACGCAACAACAAAACATGTAGAGCGAAGCACCTGCCGTACCACTGGTAACTTACAGCAGGCTGGGTAAGAGCAAACAGGTATCAACAAGCAAAATAAAGAGGCAATCAGATACCAAGTCTGTTGTTACTCTTGGAGAAAAAGGTAAAAGCGAAAAGACAACACTCAACTCATCGTCGACAGTAGTACTTTGCAGCAACACCCAAAGCCTCTAATGGTACTCCCGCCACCAGCACCATCGGCCACCAATAAACAAAGTGAAAGCAAGAAGGAAAACAAACGACGACGGGTGCAAGAAGAACAGGATGATGCCAGCAAAGATTCAGAGCCTGAGGGTGCCAACAATGACACAGAACAAGACGGCGATTTCATTCCTACAGACAACAATGACGCCGAAGAGCACGACAGCGATGCCGAAGAGGATGACAACGATGATGTAAAAACACATTTATCTACAAAATTCTGTTGCCACTGTTCACCACTGAATATCAAACGATCTTTTCTAACAGAGCACTTTTTTCTGTAACAGCCAAAATCAAACCGGAAGCGCGCAAAGAGGACAAAGACAAGCGGAAAAGAATTGGCAGCACCAACAGATGATGAAGGAGATGCAACAACCGATGAAGACAAATGTAAAATCAAAGCAGGAGCATCATTCGTTCAAGTCAAGCAAGCATGGAAATTACTTAAAGACCATCACCGACAAGATGTTAGGACGGCAGGATTTGGCAGCATAGAGGATTGCCAAATAACAGGCTCCATCTCCAGACCACTTGCAGCACACATCTACCAAAATTTGAACACGGACAACATGACAATAAGCTTCGGTGACGCTGATGAAGACAAGCAAATCAAGATTACCAAGGAAGGCATTCATAAGGTTTTTCAATACCCAAACAGCAAACAGAAGACAGCACCAAGGCCACTGACTTCCCCGACTTCAATGAAGGAACTGAGGTCAGACCTTGACTTAGAAACTCCGGATTTCTCAGCCGGAACACTGCTTAAGAAGCTAGGAGAATTGGTCAAAATAGACGAGCCAGAAGCAAACAGGAAAGCAGTTAAAATCTTTTTCCTCATTCTTTTCCACAAGGTTGTCTGTGGGACAACCGTTCCTATCTTCAGCAAACAAGCAATAATGGTCAAGGACATGAATTATGAAGCTATGGCACAGATGGATTTCTGCCAGGTCATCGTCGAAAGGATAAAGGCAGGAGCTATCGATTGGCAAAATCACACCATAGATAAGAAAATTAAGAACCAAAAGCACCTCAATGGTTTGGCACAGGGACCAGTAATCATGTACCTTGACTCCCTGCTGCTACCCAACACCAGAGAAATGAACAAAATTGCTATGAGAATGGACAAGACCTTACTACCACGAGCAAACTATCTCAAAGAGAACGACCTAGCAAAAATAGCTAGAGCAGACATGAAGAAGGATGGGAAAGCATGACCGGATGACTATGAATTTGGCAACATACAGGTATGGCTCTATTGTCTATAAATTACTTGTACCTTGCAAAAACATATTCCCCATCCTAACAAATTTCATTATACCGAAACAATGGCAGACATGGAAAGGAACAGAAGAGAGGATCTTCTATACGAAAGAAAGAAACACAGAATCACCTTCATCTTCATTACAACTCATAGCAGCACAGCATCAAAAACATCACGAGCACACGACCAAGCGGCTACCACCCCCACCCAAGGTCCGGCGTCAAGCAACGGGCAGCACTAGTGGAAGCAGGGAACTTCACACAAGCACACGCAAAGGATCAGAAGAAGGATTCGAAAGGATCAATGAAATGTTGGAAAGTGTGCTTAACGAAGCAACACTATTACCCACGATAACCAGCAGGGCTGAACACCAATGCACTGATGGAGAGGAAAATTTCGATCAACAAGCTAGGGAATCACTGATCGAGCAAACAAAGTCCCTGATGAAAGCTTTCAAACAACACAATCTCTTTCAGAACATGATTTCCAAGGCAAGAAAGATCAAAACAAACGAGGGGACCCTGAAGGTGGTAGAGCAAGTAGACGCAGGAGCCACGACTACACTAGTGGATGACAACCGCACAAAAGAAGTTCTAGCCACAACAGAAGCCGGACAAACACGAAAAAGAAAGACGTCAGAAGAAAACCAAGAGAAGAGAAGAACAAGGACAAGGACATAGAACGCGAGAATTAACAAGGCAGAGACAAAGGAGCAGAAATAGGTACAAAAGAAGCAGAAGGAGAAGCACATACCAACTAACACAAGCTTCGAAGAACAGCAAAGCCAAGGAAGAAAAGTAGCAGCAGAAATAAAAGATGCAGAGCAAGAACAAGAAAAACAGGTAAATAATTACAATACACGATGTCATCTGACTCTAAAGCCCAGTTTTCATACTTGGAACTAAAAAAATCTGTGTTCCATACTCCCAGACACATGACAATAGCATAACAGCCCAAGATGAACGCCAACAGCAGGATGATGTCAACAACACCACGCACGAGGATGCAAGAAACAAATCAAGCAACCTCACGACAGATAATGCTCCCTCAACCATGACCCCAAAAGCAGTACAAGAGACGATCGGGATCGAAACCAGCAAACACGTAAGTATAAACATCCATTTTTCTTTATAAACAGGATACGGTTTTGGGTTAACTCACAAACCTGCAACGAATTATAGACTCAGATGGACAAAATCAACCTAGCAGTCCTGCCAACGAAGCACAAGATGACCCACCACCGACTGTCAACATCACACAAGATAAACAAGAAGAAAACAACGAAGAGGAGGTAAACTTCCGCAACCCACTATGCCCCATACCGGAAACTCATCATGAGCGGAGAAAATGCATCGCAAACTCATCATGTTCCATCTACAGGTCTTACAAGCACACCAAAAACAAGAGGCGACCCGTGTCAAACCTGATTCCCATGATGAATCTCAATCGCATGAAAGCGACGCTGAACAGGAAGTTGGTGTACAAGAGCTTCCCACTGCCACAACATTGCAGATGACCAATGCACAGGAGAAAGCCTCGAACAACCAAGTTGATGACAGACTAGAGACTGTTATACCTGACAGAGAAATAGAGAACACAGACACGAATATCGCAACCAAAGACACAAAGGTAAAATTCAACAACAATCTTTTTCAAAGATTTATAAGGGAAGAACTTCCTAGTACACCCTGCCACAAGAAATATAAGAAATGAATGACCCTTTTCTCTGAACAGATGCAGGAAACAAACGAGAACACTGATCTCAAAGAACAACAAGGAGCACAACCAGAGGAAGCCAAAAAACAGACACAAGTTGTCATTCCAATAGTAGTCAGTGCTCCAACTAAAGAGCACCCTTCAGCTGACGAACACGAAGTAGAAGACATCCCACCAGCGTCAACGGCTGAAGAGGTGAAGTTACATAACCTGTTTCAGTAACATAAAAATAATATTGTTACACAGACACAAATGAACTCCCTTCCTTATATACATTTTTTCCTGAACAGAAAAAAGAAACAAACGAAAGCACTAGCATAGAAAGTCAACGCACAAAACAAGAGGAGAGCAGGAAACAAGGAGAAGATGTCTTACCAGCAGTACACAGTCCTGCCACTGGAGAGAAAGGGGTCTTACAAAACCTGTTTCTATAACATATAAAAAAACTGCATAGGCAGAAATGCAGACCCACCTAATTACTTTTTGTGTTGGAACAGGCACAAGAAACACAGGAGAGCACCAACATTCAAGACCATCAAACACAACCAAAAGAGGGCAATGAACAAGGGGAACATGTTCTGCAAACGATACACAACGATGCCACCGAAGACAAAGTCCCAAGACATTCACTCACCGAACAAGAAGTACAAGAGACAGCAGAAGCGACAACGACTGAAGAGGTAAAATTACGACAGCTACTTATGTGAAATTAGAAAATAGCTGAGCTCAAATGCACCACCACTTACCGACCTCTATGTTTGAACAGCCGCAACAGAAAAACGAGGACAATGGCGATGAACAGCAAAACAAAGAACAAGAGGAGGCCCAAAAACCTCCACTCAACAAAGAACGGGTGGAAGAGACGAGAGCAGCAACAACGACTAAAGAGGTGAAGTTGTATAAAATGATTCTATAAAATTTAAGCTTAGCTTCCGCAAACACAACCACAAATCTCCATAAAACAATACCTCTTCATGTTCACATAGCTCAAAGACGCACTAGACGTTTCGCTATTTTCCTAGCACATAGGTGATAAGTACAATCAAATTAAAGTTGTGAATTTTTTTTAACTACGCTTTTCCATGACAACGCAGAAACCTGAACAAGACAAGGACACGGATGCAGGCAATGAAGCAAACCCTCAGAGTGTTCTGGAAAAACAAGGGGATGATATCTCAGAGAAAGAATCAGACACCATCCACGAAAACCCTGCACCGACGTACAAGGGCGATTGTCCTCTCAAAGAGGTTGCTGCGACAAACACGACAGTGAACCAAGGCGACACTGAAAAATAAGATGGAAAAGTCCATCAGCAATGCACAACGGACTCAAACGAGGATGAAGCAGAAACTGCACGGAAGGGTACTGATGAATCCAGCTTCAAATGTACACCCCAAAAGGGACATCAACACATCCAAGCACAAGTGGAAATAGAACAAGAAAGGAACGACAAAGGACAAGGCGTATCTTCTAGCAGCAAAAGAGGCAAGAAAAAAGAAACTCGAGTACTATCTCACAATCTGTAACTTAAAACAAAACAACAAAAGAGCTAACAAAAAATAAACTTAAGTACTATCTTCCCACTTGAAATTATTTACATTAAGTTTAAAATCATCGCAGGCACAAAGGAGAAAGGGAGCAAAGATAGTGATCCCGTGAGCAGAGCCATCGAAGACCTGTACAACGCTGTATGCAGGACATGGACAAAGCAAGAAGGGTAAGTTCATGTAACTACCACACAACACATTCTTCCAATGTTTTTACCTGTAAACTGTGTAAACTAAAATATTTTTCTAAATATGCATTGCAGAGATAAGCTTTTCCTGACAACGAACAAGTTAGATGTCAATCTAGCTCATGTGGCCGAAAGCTTCAAAATCGGAAATCCAGTGAGCAGCGAAGCCATCGAGCCCATGCTAGTGATCTTGAGAAATGAACTCAAGGGCACAGGGCGAAAGATTCTATCATTAAACAACACTGTAAGTAAAGATCACGGCAACAATAAATACCAGTCTATCAATCGATCAACTTTGTCTACAAGTGAACTGACAAATTCCTTTTTCTGTACATATGACAAAACAAGCAGCACTCAATAAAGCGAGCCGACGACAATGATCCAATGTGCTTCAAAAATAAAGACCAAGCACATATCAGAAATAAACTACTACCTGCCAGGCTTAAAAGATTTTTCAATATAGAAGAAGGAGAAAAACTGCAAGATTACGACATGGTAAGCAGATCACCTGTTATAGATACGAAAATCCAATTACGGCTCTACAGTTCTCTTTTATGACCAACAAACCATGCCTAAATCTAAGAAGGAATACAAATGGTTTCTTTTTATTTTGCCTTTTGCAGTTCTTTCTACCAGCATCCATAGGCGGGTATAAGAAAGACGGAGATATCGGTCACTATTTCACCATCACAGTTAACATGAAAAAAGAGCGCTTCGAACTCCTTGACTCTCTAACTGCATATCCCGGGACAGTACAATTCTTCAACACTGTAACAAGCAGATTGAAGAAGATCTGGAAGCAAATGAGCACAGAGCTCCAGCTTTGACCAAGAAGTATCGACCATTTCAAAAATGTCAAAATGCAGGTGCCGCTTCAGGGAGAGACGTAAACACTACCAACCTTTCTCTTTTCTGTTTCTTTCCTGCAACATTTTCTACTTCCATTCATAAATACAGGAAGTTAGGGCAGTTTAACCCAAACTGCCCCAACGTCTTATAACCAATCATTCTTCTACATGCAGAATGGACTGCGCATTCTATATGTACATGAATGTTAAGCACTACTCGCAAGATGGAACAACAGTGCTTTTGACAGAAGAACAAGTCCCAGAGTTGAGGAAAAAAATTCTATATCAACTAATCAGCCAACACAGAGGCAATACAGTACTATCATTAATCAAATGTACAATAGGTTAGTATTTCTTAAGACAAATAAATAATATTTTGCTCAAGTAATTTTTAGAAACAAAGCCTCAAAATTTTGTCAGCCTACCAGGTACTAATCAGAATTATTTTAATTTTAATTTTTTTGATTCTAACAGATATGGTGAAGCATCAAGTCGATATCGGAGACATAGAAATGCAACGGACAAGATGTGACGTACTAGAAGAGTTTCCCCCAACTCCCGAGCCCTAGGAAAAAACTATTGAGAGAACCACTCAAGAGCAAGAAGTTATTGATATATGCAGTGAAGACAAAGAAGTTATGCATGTAAGCAACCAGGAAGTCATCAAAGAAACTTGCGCAGAGCAGCATGTTCAACAAGACAACAACTTACAGAGGGAACACAAACGGAAGGATCCACCAATAGAACCAGATCGACCACCCCCAGACAACCAGATAGAACACCAACATGAAGAGGTAACGGTCATCACTAACGAGGAAAACATCAACAGCAAATTCTTGAGCACACAGCAACTTGAGCAAACAAGCATTGCTTTAAAAGAGGATAACAGAAGGAACGAAAAACCAACTAGGCAAGGACAGCTTTCCGAGCAGAAGAAGCAGCCTGTTGCTCAAGATTGCATATTAGCAGGAACATGTGATCAGAACAACTTACAACAAAAGATACTTGAGAAGTGGAAACAAGATGCTGCCCCAGGATCCACAAACGATCAGCAAGGCACCTCAAGTACCATATCTTTGGACTTCTTAGCCCCCAAAATGACAGAAAAGCATCAAGAAATTGATGAATTTATTCAAAGCCTTACCGAGGACGAACTAAAGCAGTACATAGAAGTAGTTGAAAAGGGAGTACTGCCGTTCGATGATTTCAAAATAGCCAAAATTCAGGCAGAAGAGAATGAATTCAATGAAAAAGGAACGCAGCACCTGGCAAGCCTGCAGCAAGATTCCCCAGAACCTTCAATGGTTCAATCAACTGAGATTAGCTCAGCAAACATAATCTCGATCAAGAGGCCGTTGAAGCCATCAAGCGGGCTGTATGGAAAAGTCAACATTCCAACATTTGTGCCAAGAGATTTCATTTATATGGACAAGGCAATAGCACTTTATGAATATCTAATGAGTGAAGAAGGACAGGAAGATTGCGGACAGTAAGTACTATCTCATCTGAAAAGAAAAAGCAGACAAGTGCGGCTCCTCTTTAAAACCACCTAACAAGTGACTCTATTTTTGTGTAAACCTTTTTTGCTTGCAGTCTAAACGTGTATAAGAGCTCAAAGCGAGAGGATTCTATTACCGGGAAAAACATAAAGCAACAACTAAGAAAAGGAGATGCAGAAATGGAGGACTCAATGGTAAACGCATCGTTCGAAGAATGGACGCAGCAGCAACAATACAACACAAGCGATAAAGCCATACTCACTTCAGAATTTGCAAATGTATGAAAGTACACGTCAACACTTGCATCATTACTCTGATGAAATGTTTTGACAAAAAGTACACGCCCTCTATCTTGCAGCTTGCGCTCGGTCTCAGTCTTTTCGAAGGAGAACTACAAGAATTCAATGAGGAAGAAGCATTGAAAGAGTTTGAACCCCTTGTAAGAGGGAAATAACTTCTAGAGAAAAAGCTGGTAAGTTAAGAATTAATATGGAATAGAAGTATACACACATAATTTATTCTCCTTAACCTTGCACATTTACATGAGATTTAATTTTTACCAACAACCATGATCTTCAAATCTCTCTGTGCCCAACACTGCAGATTATGATTCCTCATAACACAGCTTATCACCACACGGTCTATGTGTTGAACAAGTACACAAGTTCTGTCGACATTCTTGACTCAATGAAATACAGACACGGAGACAAAAAGTCTTGGAAACAACACCATACACATCATACAGAACTGGTACGTGCTTTGAACCTTGGTTTTTTTCTTGGATTACTTTTCTTAACGGCCACAACCAACGACAAAACCAAATTGGAAACACAGATTAAGAGGATGTATGCATTGATGAAGAAGCATTACAGAGAAATGGCACTAAAAGCCAGAAATGAATTGAACTGGGCGAGGATAGCAGAAAGGCCTACCAGAGTTTGTTCGCCAAAACAACAGGGTACACAATGCGGACACTTCATGGTCCAATTTGTGAAATACTGGAACGGCATTGATCTGACAAAGGACGATGAAGATTTTCATGTAAGTCATTACTACGCGCAACAATTTTCTTTTACTAGCAGCATTGCTTGAATTCTTCAAAAAAATTCAACATGCATGTGAACACCAAGAAAAATAAAGAATATCCAATGAATGACCTTCCTGCAGCATAGCAAGGTAGATGCCGAGTGGAAACCGGAGTTCCTATTTACAGCCATATTTGGTAAAACCAACCAAATAAAGTGGGAGGATCTGCCTGGAAGGACCAAAGAATTCAAACCAAAAACTTCGAACCTTTTTTCAACCAGCAAAGGTAAAATAACTATTTCTGCTTACTTTCTCTGTAACAACCCATGGTGTTGATCTATATTATTAATATCACAAAAGCTTGCATGCTACCTTTTTAGCATGAAAATAACAACACGATTTTGAGTTATCTCTCTAGCATGAACATAACAACCATCAATTTTATGCTTGCTCCGACAGAGACATATGGGATAAAAAAGAATAAAGGACGAAGCAGCAACCCATACCCAAAACATGAACATTACTTTGAACACACAAAAGAGGCCTCTGAGCTCTTCCAAATAGTCATGAGCAAAAGCTGGAAGAAAAGATTCAACAAGTGAGTGGTTTTCTACTGCACCTCTAAATAGTTGGACAAAAAGATTCTCAAATTCAGTTTGTCATTGACCCTCACTTCAAATATTCTTTTATTTTTCTGTGTCACAGCAAAACTGTATTTAAGTGCATTCATAGAGAAAGCGAAAGCACGCTTCTCACCGGAGCCAACCTTAAGGCAGCATTCGGTCCAAGACCAGCACAGACGAACATACCACATCATATAGAAAAGAGAGTGCTCGATGAAATAGCAGATATCTGGGAAAGCAGACAAGCTTCAGAAGAGAGTGATAGACTACTATTAGGCCCAAGCTTTGCAGAGGTAAATTTTTAAAAAGCACAAATTCGTTTGTTTTGCAACGACTCTTTTTTTATAATGATACCTCTGACTCTTATCTTCTAAATTTGTTTTTTCCGACACCTTTTTTATCACATTTATTGTTTGTGCAGCATATACTAGATATAAAGAATCACAATACACCTCCTAAAAAATTTAGAAGTGAATTGCAAAAAAGGAAGCATCAACTGGTTCCCATGTATCTCAAACAACATCAACAGAATAAGCTCTTGACAGCAAACATGGTAATAGCCCTTTTCTCTACAACAAAATCAAAATATTCCCTTTAACATATTCCTTTATATTAAACTGTCATCTAACAAAAAAACTTTTGTACGCATATATTCATGCCACTTGAGAAGGAAAACCGGTACATCCTATATATGCTGGACAAATATACGAGGACAGTTCATATTATTGATCCTCAAGAAACAACTCCCGAGGAAGTAGAGAAACAAAGCAGAGACCCATTAGATGGTGTTATTGATGAAGCTGAAGCAGAACGAAAGCTTAACGAAATGAACGCCACTGAAGTCAAAAGAAAAAAAGAGTTTGATGATTATTACATTCAAAAAGCGAAAATCATAAGTATTTCTAAATACCAATTTTTCAGTTTTACAAATTGCACTGGGTCATTGTTTATTAAAACAAAAACAAAATGCAATTACTAGGTAACTAGGATTAAAGAAGTCTTCGACGTCATACTAAATGAAACAATGAAACCCAAGAGTGCAAAATGGCAGTATAAGTTTGTACAAGATCATCCAATGGTAGAAAAGGGTGAATCACCATTTGCTGTTCTAAAGCTTGCATTCCTCGTTCATAGAAGACATTGATGATTTCACCGTAAGTTTTCCTTGAAACTCCTCTAAACCGCAATATATAGAAATTTTTGGATTTTTTTTTACTTATCAGTGAATTTTCATAGGATGAAGCGGAAGACTGGAGGGCAGAGGCACTATACATGTTGTTACTTAGCGAGAAGAATGAAGTCAAACCTAATAATATGGGTGATGAGATTAGCAAAATCTTCAACAAGAATGAAGAATAAAACTTTTGATTAGCCACTGATGCTAATTCCATCCAAACCTGACAAGACGGCTTTACCTTGCCTCTTTTAGAGTGCTTAATAAATCTCATACTGCCTCTACAGGCTTAACCATGTCTCTTAGAGTGAACGTGTCACTGAATACATATCATATTTTTTCTCTCTGATTATAATTAGCAGTTGGATGTTCATGTTGAAGATAGAACATGCTTCTCATGACGGTGCCACTACCCCAATGAAAAACCGTGCCTCCTAACTGAACCCGTTCGCAAAAACATTTGAAACTCTAAGCCAGAACCGTGACTTTGCTGCATGCAGAACAGTGCCACTGCACGCCTCACGCAATTCCGTGCCTCTGGAGGTACATGCCCGTGCATCTTTACATCTGCCACAGAAAGCCGCACTCACGTCCCTATAGAGGATTCCCAACCATGCCTCTGGAAGCCGCACGCTCGTGTCTCTAGAGAGTTCACACCTGTGCATGCAGAGCATTCATTCCCGTGGCTCTAGAAGCCCCACGGCCGTGCCTCCAGAGGCTTCACTCCCATGCTTCTTGAGAACGCACGCCCATGCCTCTGGAGACTCCATACCCATGCCTCACGCGCATCACCAGTGATTAGGTGCTGCGCACCCATGCATAAAGATGATTCTCACCCGTGCCTCTCCTGGAGAAGCAGAACGCAAGACCAACACACACTTCGACCTATGCCCCACGCATTCAAGATATTTATGAAAATTTAACGAGCCAAAGGTGAGCAGGAGACGTCTCGCGCCGGAGGCGCCGTGTGCCACCGCGACGACAAACGCATTGCACGACCAACACACACTTCGACCTATGCCCCCCGTTCAAGATGTTTATGAAAATTTAACGAGCCGAAGGTGAGCAGGAGACGTCTCGCGCCGGAGGCGTCGTGTGCCACCGCGACGACAATCGCGCTGCACGACCAACACACACTTCGACCTATGCCCCCCCTTCAAGATGTTTATGAAAATTTAACGAACCGAAGGCGAGCAGGAGACGTCTCACGCCGGAGGCGCCGTGTGCCACCGTGACGACAAACGCATTGCACGACCAACACACACTTCGACCTATGCCCCCCCTTCTAGATGTTTATGAAAATTTAATGAGCCGAAGGCGAGCAGGATACGTCTCGCGACATGTGCCACCGCGACGACAAACGCATTGCACGACCAACACACACTTCGACCTATGCCCCCCCTTCAAGATGTTTATGAAAATTTAACGAGCCGAAGGCGAGCAGGAGACGTCTCGCGCTGGAGACGCCGTGTGCCACTGCGACGACAAACGCGCTGCACGACAAATGCACTGCACGACCAACACACACTTCGACCTATGCCCCCCCTTCAAGATGTTTATGAAAATTTAACAAGCCGAAGGCGAGCAGGATACGTCTCGCGCCGGAAGCGTCGTGTGCCACCGCGACGACAAACGCGCTGCACGACCAACACACACTTCGACCTATGCCCCCCCCTTCAAGATGTTTATGAAAATTTAACGAGCCGAAGGCGAGCAGGAGACGTCTCGCGCCGGAGGCGCCGTGTGCCACCGCGACGACATGTAAAGTTCATGTTTGCTTAGTTGAAAGCTGACATTTGATAGTGTTGGAAGCCCCCGCCCGTACTTTCCCCATAAAACTCCATTTCCCGGAAATATAATGGGAAAGTAAAGGGAAACAAACGGGAAACAGGGAACAACCACGCGGTTGGCTGGTATTTGTGTCTGTTATCGCGCGGAAAGGGAAAAACGGAAAAAAGAAGTACTACAAGGGACAAACTGCAAAACGTAGGAAACCTGAAACCAGAAAGGGAAAACCGGGAACCAACCG
The DNA here is from genome assembly GCA_039707655.1 of Elymus sibiricus. Taxonomy (NCBI): domain Eukaryota; kingdom Viridiplantae; phylum Streptophyta; class Magnoliopsida; order Poales; family Poaceae; genus Elymus; species Elymus sibiricus. The sequence continues at coordinate 107,457,955 of CM077664.1, read as the reverse complement.
CATTGGCTGGTTTTCGCGCGAGCAAGCGCTCAGCGCTCCCGCGTCGTTCGTTCCGACCGCTGTGAAGGAGCGCTCCTTAATTAGTTGCTCTCTCATGAAGGCTATCCATATCCAGTTGGCGGAGAGTTTTGGGATGGGCCAGGTTATTTTTAGTACTGATTGCCATCATGAAGGCTATCCTTAGACGCTATCCTTTCAAGCGGAGGCAGTGGCCCTCATGAAGGCTATCCTTGAGAAGGGAGCCTGAAGGGCGCGGGTAGTTGGGCTCGGCCCATTTTGCTTTCCTCCTTTTTCTGTTAAAAAAGAAGCAGAAAAAAGAGCGCGTAGTGAGGATTCAAACCTGCAACCTCCCCGTCGAAGGTTGGTTTGGTGTAACCACCCCACCAACCAACACGGTTATTCTAACCTTTTAACCTATTTGTCTTTTATTCGTTCATTTTTTCCTTTTTTTCTTTTTCTTTTTTGTTTTTTTCTTCATTTTCCGTGCCCGATGAATTGTCCGCATACACGTGATTTTTTTTCAAATCAATGAAGTTTTTTTGGACTCGATGAATTTTTTTCAAAATGATGAACTTTTTTTGAATTTCAATGAACTTTTTTTCAATTTCAATGAACTTTTTTTCAAAGGCCTTGAACTTTTTTCAAAATCGCTGAACTTATTTTCAAATTTCGGTGAACTTTTTTCAGAATTGTTGAACTTCTTTCAAATTCGTGAACTTTTTATAAGTTTGTGGACTTTTTTCCAAAATCCATGAATTTTTTTGAATTCACGACTTTTTTATTTTTTCCTGCTTTTTCATATTTTTTTAAAGTTTTTTCATATTTTTTCAATGGCCAACTGCACACTACATGGGCCGGCCCACGAGGAGGGGCGCTTCAGGCGCCGGTTCCCCAAGTGGCGCTGAAAGCACCACATAGGAGCTCCCGAAATTCCTACTCCAGTTGGGTTTTATAGGCTATAAGGTTGAGCTCAATCCCCGTGAATGTAATGTACCTGCACATTTATTAGCTAGGCATGGTGCGAGGATTGAATCAGGCAGTCAATGTGTTTGGCTCACTGATTTTCCCTTTGATGTAATTGATGCTGTCGCCGACGATTTAGCCGCGTCCACTAGTTGAATGGAATGCATGGTGTTCCTCATAAAAAAAAAGCTGCTCTCACTCTGATGGCAGCCATTAGAAAAAGCGCAGTAGGGGTACCCTAGGTTTGAAAAAATTACCTGCGGCGAGCGCCCCTACAAGACCCTCTGGGGATTGGGGTTCACTTACCACGTTGACTCTCGGCCAGGTGGGCCGGCCCAAGGACCCCTATCTCGGTTCACCACTGGGCCACGTCGAGGCGGCACATGGCGCATAAATGGAAGGCTCCTGGTGACTTGACGTATACTCCAAAACATTAGAGGTCGTCTATAACACGTTCTCTTTGTATGCAACCTGACTAGGCTGTAACCCTAGGCCTCCCGGTATCTATATAAAATGAGGGGCCATGCTCGTGGTAGATCATCTTTACTTTGTACTCCATCCCAAATCAATAGAAACACGAGCAGGACATAGGATTTTATTTCTAAGGAGAGCTCGAACCTGGGTAAAAACATATGTCCCCTGTTACCATTGTGTCAAGACTACTGTCTCGGGACCCCCTACCCATGATCTGTCGAATTCGACTCCGTCACCAGGGCTGCCGGCCGGAGCCCGAGCCCACACCACCGGTAGCAAAACGGATCTAGGTGGGGGAACCCGTTATCCGCCACCACCGGTCGCCACGGCTAGCCCCCACGTTACCCTCGCAGCCGTGGTGGCACAGCCACTGCCAAAATCCCCTGGGTCCGCTGCCCCAATATCTCGACTCCGCCGCCACGCCGGGCGCCTAGAGGCATCGTCACGCCTCAGCCGGAGTCCTCCTCGCGGGGGAAGGAGGCGAGATCACCACCGCCGTTCATCGGATGAGCTTCGCTCGCCAGCTTCCTCCGGCGGCAGCGGGGTGGGGGGGAGGGAGGAGGGTCGGGGGCTGCGGCGGCTAGGGTTCGCCCGAGCCGCCCCATGGAGGCAACGCGAACGACGGGTTTCCTAGTGTGGTTTTATCAACTGCCTTTCAGAAAACTCCCACGCTATTTGCTTGACTCCAAAAATCGCGGGAGAACTGTGCCTACGGGCCTAAATTTCGCTGCAATTTTCCCTGCCGCAAATCCTTTCTCGCCCGGTTTTAATCCATGAGTATAATACACTCCAAGCCGGGTTTTTTTTTCTTTTGTTTCTTGGTTTCGCAATTCGATATATTTTTTACACCCTTCTGCATATAGCGCTTTTAACTTGGACGCACAGGCTGCACCGGATACATTCTCTTGCATGTGCGTGTCGGGACCCTTTTTTAATGATTTCTGAGGCTTTTTTAATTTCCCTCCATTCAAATTTCTCGAATTTATATATGATGCATGAATGATTTTAAATGCAACTGTTTACACTCAATATTCTAGGGTTGTGACAGTGCGCCACTACCGCAATATTCGGATCCGATACCACAATATCGCAACATTGAACGTGTGCCATCAAGGCAGATCCGTTGAAGTTTGAATGCCCTGCAGCACTGTCCAGACTCCAGACTGGATCTGAGCAGCGCCAACTCGAGCGAAAACCAGCTGTTCCGGAGGGTTAACGTTGACCTACATAACTGCTGTTCCAAGCTGTCACGCTGATTTGAAGTTTATGGGTTACCACCACGAACCACTATCCATTCTCTCGCACGATAACCACCGCGCGCTCATGCATGCAGGCCGTCTTCCGGTCAGAAATTTGCCTCTCTGTCAGCGCCCCCCCTCCCCCGCCGCATTGACGGACCCACCAGACAGCGGCGCCGAGGAGGAGAGCCCACGCGCCAGGAAGGACACGCGACCCAGGCGCCAGCCGAGGGCCAGCTCTCGCTACCACGGGCCGGACTGGGTCAACCGCGTCTGCGCTGGCCCAGGCGGTACTTAAGCGTGCAGGAACGGAAGGCTGGACATCCAGAGGATCACGGCGGCTCGGACGGCACCCACCTACCATTCCCAATTCCCCTCTTGCTCTCCTACGTGAGAAGCTTCTTCCTCCCCGATCCAATCTTGTAATCTAGATCTTGTACCTCTATTGATACTCGAATTCGAGCCTGAGAGCAATAGATCGAGGCACCACCGTTAGGCTGCTAACATCTGGTATCAGAGACCAGCCACTACCTCTCTGCCGCGCCCGATCTGGCGAATTTCGTGGAGACAAGGCGCCTGCGTCAAGCCCGAGCGCAAATCGAAGAGATGGACCCGATGATGAAGGAGTACATGGAGAGGATCACCAAGTCCATGGAGGAATTCCGTGTCGATCTTCGCAACAACACCGCGGCGGTGCAGGCGAATACGACCAAGCTCGATGATCTGGTCGTCTGGCGCCCGGACCTCGAGCGCCGTGTTACCGAGCTCACCGGCGCTATGGCTGAACTGCAGTAGGGGCGCGCGTCTGCGGCGGTGGCGCCCGGTACGGTAACTGCGGGGATCCCTTCCCACGATCCCGTCCTCGCGGGGGTCAGCGATCCAACTACGGACGTGGATCGCCAGCAGGAGTTGCCCCACGGGTATGATGACCACGGCGACGCATTCCTTCACCGGGAGAAGGCGCCGGTGACCCTGCCGGTGTCCCTCCCGGGCACTGGTCAGTTCTCATCACAGTCTCCGGCTTCTCCTCTGTCCCCTTTTGCTCATGCTAGTCAGATGTTGGCGGGGTTGGGTCAAGCTCATCCATCTATTTCGTTTCCATCATTTCCGGGCGACAATCCCAGGCTCTGGAAAACAATCTGTGAGCAGTATTTTGGCATGTTTGGGATCCATTCGTCGTTTTGGGTTCCTATGGCAGCACTGAATTTTTCAGGGTCTACGGCTGTTTGGTTACAGTCTATTCAGGGTAAACTGTCAAAGTTCAGTTGGGAATCATTTTGCTGCTTTGCTGTGTACACGCTTTGTTAATCAGGCAATTTTACACTATTCGGCAACAAACTTCTGTCACAGATTATATAGAGATTTGAGCTGTTAGTGAATCATTTGACATCTTATTCAGAAGCAATTCACCCTTATTTTTATCTCACCCATTTTGTCGAGGGACTCCGCAATGATATCTGTGCGGTGGTGTTGGTGCAACGGCCACCGGACTTGGACACGGCGTGCTCCCTCGCGCTACTGCAGGAGGAGGTGATGGAGCCGGCGCATCGACCACATCTTCAGCACGCAACTCCATGGGCCATGGACACGTCATTGCGCCCTACCACGCTGCTACCACTGCCACCTCCACCGCCCCCGGTGCAAACTTCTTCACCAGCAACTGATCGCCGAGGGGGTGGAAGGAGCGCGTGCTGATAGTGCCAAAATCAAGGCATTGCATGACTACAGGCGAGCGCGAGGCTTGTGTTTCAAGTGTGGGGAGAGAAGGGGGCATGATCACACGTGCCCTACGACAGTGCAACTTCATGTGGTCGAGGAATTGCTGGAGCTGTTTGGGATGGATACACTGTCTGACAGCAACACAGCCGGCCAGGATATTGATACTGAAACTGTCTGTGCTATTTCAAGGCAAGCCTTGACAGGGGAGAGCTCCGTGCGGGCATTTCAGTTGCACGCGTGGGTGCAAGGGCGTGAGGTGCTTATGTTGGTTGACTCAGGGAGCTCAACTTCCTTCATTAATCAAGTGTTGGCTGACAAGTTGGAAGGAGTGCAACAAATGAAGGAGAGTTGCAAGGTTAGAGTGGCTGATGGTGGGGAACTATCATGTTCTCTCATGATTCCAGATTGAAGTTGGGCCTCGCAAGGACATGAGTTTGGTACATATATGAAGGTGCTACCTCTGGGGACGTATTGTGACGCCCCCGACTTAATCGTGCACTAATCATAGACGCAAATGCACACGATCAAGCCTAGGGACTCACTTGAAGATATCACAACACAACTCTAAACACAAATAAAATAATACAAGCTTTATATTACAAGCCAGGGGCCTCGAGGGCTCGAATACAAAAGCTTGATGTTAAACAAGCATCAGCGGAAGCAGAAGTATCTGAGTACAGACACAAAGTTAAACAAGATGCCTTAAGAAGGCGAAAACAAACAATGACTCCGATCGAAAGAGGCAAGGCCTCCTGCCTGGGAGCCTCCTAAACTACTCCTGGTCGTCGGTCTCCACGTAGTAGTAGGCTCCACTGGAAGTGTAGTAGTAGTCGTCGACGGTAGCAGCTGACTCCTGGGATCCATCATCTGGTCGCAGCAATCGGGTATGGGGGAAAAGAATAGCAAAGCAACCGTGAGTACTCATCCAAAGTACTCGCAAGACTGACATCAGAACTATGCTAAATATGCTTCGTTATCAAAGGAAGGCTGTATATGTGGACTAAACTGCAGAAATGCTGGAACAGAGGGGGGGAAAGCCTAGCCTATCGAAGACTAGCATCTTCAGAGTAGCATCTTCAGAGTCTTGCAGCATTAGAAGAGAGCAGATTGATACATAATTAAAGTAGCAAGCATGTTGTAGCAAAGCCTAGAGATGCTTCCTCGACTCCCTGCGAGAAAGCGATCCCGGAGCTTCAAATTAAATAACATGTATCCAGTTCAAGTAGTAGTAGATCGGGATATAACACTGAGCGTCCTGTTACCGTGGACACGGCTATTCGAATAGATAACTTCCCTGCAGGGGTGCACTACTGTTACCCAACATGCTCGATTAACTCTGGCCGGACACACTTTTATCGGGTCATGCCCGGCCTCGGTTGATCGACACACCGCAGCCCTACCTAAAGCTAAGCAGAGAGGTCCCCGCCGGTCTACATCCTAAGCGCCCAGGGGTCTTGGGCCCATCGCCCTTTGCACTCCGGGTCGTTGCGTGCAGGGTCAGCCTCACCACGATGTGCCTGTGGATATCTGTTGTCGCCCGGCCGCAATGCTGAACTGGATGTCTGACAAAGGTTTTGGCTGATACATACGGTGTAGAGGGCCCCATAAACCATTATCCCACGTGGTGGTAGTGCGTATAGGGCCAACGACCCACTCAGATCAATACCCAAATCCGTTAGCGAATTATTAGGAGCTCGCGGCGACGATCGGTACCACTGTCGTCCCGTCTCGAGGAAGTGCAACAAGGGCCAGGCCCATCCCTCTCTAGGGCGGTCTCTGCCTGCCCGGCTGCGCCTCGTAATTATCTCGCGGGTACCATCCTGGTCAACCCGACTTCACATCTCTCGCGGGTACCCCTCGGGGTCGACCCGACTTTACCCGGGGACTGTAGTAAAAGTAGGGTATCCGTGTGTTCATCACATCAAAGGGGAATCCGAGGAATCACCCTCGAGGGATCCCTACTCGATGTAATCCGTCAAGGAGAACCAGAAGGAATCACCCTCGATGGTCCATACTTGAGGGGTTGCACGACAGAGTCTTCATCGGGAGGGGGAAATCGAGGAATCACCCTCGGCAATCACCATCGATGTACTATACTACAGGGATATCATCAAGGGTGCAGTATGAGGTATCACCCTCGGCACTCGATAGTAGCCCTGCAGAGTCGTACAACTAAGGGGGTTTGTGTGGTGCTGTGTTCGGCCTCTGTACCTCGATCACACTGATCGGGTCTTCGGTAGTAAAGCAAGGCAACAAGGACAAGGGTGTAGGGCCACTGATGGATCACTAACCAACATATACTAAGCAGTTTAGGATGACAGGTAAAGTAGCAACAACAGGTTACAAAAGCAGGCTATGCATCAGAATAGGTGCAAACAATTACAGTAGCCAAATCTAATGCAAGCATGGGGGAGAAAGAATAGGCGATATAGGGATGATCAAGGGGGTTTTGCTTGCCTGGTTGCTCTGCGGAAAAAGATGGGTCGTCAACGGTGTAGTCGGTCTCCTGGGCGGCGTCGGTCTCGGAGGCTATCAGAAAGAAGGGGGGAGAAGAAACAATAAATCCACGGCAACAATTCAATAGCGATGCATGGTAGGCCTAAATGAGATGCAGGGGTGTTTTATTGCCTAACTAAATGATTTAGTTAATTTAGGAATTTATTCGGATTTATTTTATTAAGGTTGGGCACTATTAATTTATCGAAATCAGTCAAAAAGTTCCATGTTCGGTATGATAGAGGGGTGTGACAGGTATGGGAGTGGCATATTCGGATTCTTCATATTTTTCTGATCGTTTTACATATATAAATTATTTTAATCCGAGTTACGGTTTAAAAGATATGATTTTTCGAAGTTTTATTGATTTTCTGGAATTTTCTAAAATTATTAAATCAACATTATCCGAAACAGTGTGGGGTGACGTCATCATGACGTGTGGCTGACGTCAGCAGTGCACAGTGGCGCTGACTGGTCAATATGACAGGTGGGGCCCACCTGTCATAGACAGAGATTTAAACAGAGGCTTATTTTTAATTAAACTGGATTAATTAGCATCTGGTCCCACATGTCAGTGGCACATTAGCTTAACTAATTTTAATTAACGGATAATTAGAGTTTTATTTAATTTTAATAAATCTTTTAGGCGGTGGGGCCCGCATGTCATAGAGACAGAGGGGGCCACGTCAGCTTTGACCCGGGTCAACGGGACCCACAAGGGCCCATGGTCAGTGGCACTGACCGGTGGGGCCGAGGCCACGTCGGCGACGGCCGCGGCGTCGCCGGAGCAGCTCCGGCGAGCCCGTCCGCGGCGGATCTTCACCGGAGTGTCTCGGGTTTCCTCTACAGGCCACCAGAAGGGGCGCGGCTGGTCGCGTTCGAACGACAAGACGACGACGCGTCGAATGGCGGCGGTCTCGTGGGCTAACTCGGCCGGAATCGAGCACGGCGAGCTCGTCGGCGGACGGCCGGAGTCGGGCGTGCTAGCAAACGGCGATGCGGGCGCGCTCGAGTCAAACGGCTAGCACATTTGGCATCTACGCGCGCGGGCGAATACGATGGGCAGCGGCGCAAGACCATTTGGTCACCGGACGGCGGTCGGCGACGAGGTCAGGCGGCGGCGAGCTCGGACAACTCCAATGCGGCGGCTATGGTGGCTAATTCACGCGGGGAGAGAGGGGAAAGGACGCGGCTGCTCACATTGGCCCTGCAAGTGTGCGTAAATATGCTCGGGGAAGGGCGACGACGGCGAATCATCGCCGGAGACGAAGGAGGCCGTGCGGGGAAGAAGAGCTTGAGGCGGTGTCGGTGGGGGCTCCCAGCTCCAATGGCTGGGTCCAGGCGGCGTAGTGGATGGAGGCGGTGCTCTACACCATCTCGGCGACGGCTGGGGAGGCCTGTAGCTGCGGGATCGACGGCGGCGACGGCGAATGTTTTCGGGTGAGAGAGAGGGGGAGCGCACGGGCGAGGGAAAAAAAAAAGAGACCAGGGGCCGACTAGGGTTCCGGGATGGCGTCCTTATCCTCCCGGGGGCCGTGGGAGGGGCGAGCAGGCGGGGGGAGGGGCCGGCGAGGCGAGTGCGGCGACGACGACAACGACGCGCGTGAGCAGAGAGCTAGGGGACGACCTAGATGGGCTGGGCCGCGTCTGACTAGAGCCTAGTCGGCTGGGCCTTTTTCTTTTTCTTTCTTTTTCTTTCTGTTTTTCTTTTCTTTCTCTGTTTTCTTTTCCCCTTTCTGTTTTGCAACTGGTTTAGGTACTAAATGATTTTAGTAAAATATGTGGATTGTCCCAAATATTCCAGAGCAATATTCTACCACACTAGAAATTGGTTTGGGCAATTTAGGATTCCATTTGATTTTTAATTAAACAAAAAGAATTAAATTGCTGCTGTTTTGGTTCTGTTTAGGTTGAAATGGTCACTTAGCTATTTAAATAAATGTTGATCATAATTTTATAAATGTCTTTGAATTATGTGCTATTAAATGAACATTTTTGTTTCTGTTTTGAAACAACTTTTATTTACACTTTAAGTTTGAATTGCAATTTGAGTTTGAATTTGAAATGTGGTGTGAGGCTAATGATGATTATGCACTGATAAACATGATGACATGGCACTGTTAATAGGGGATTACTGTAGTGATTACAGGGGATGTTACACGTATGATGCAATTCTGGGCATGGACTGGTTGGAGGCCCACATTCCTATGACAGTCGACTGGATCGCCAAGATTGCAGTGATCAGCACACCTACAGGCACAGTGCAATTGCACGGGCACCCTTCGACAACAGTCAGTCCAGACATAAACAGTGTCCAGCTCATGAGTTTGCTGAAGCAGGGAGCAGTATCTCACATGGTACAACTATATGAGGTGGAGTTGGTGGAAGAGGACAAGCGAGCTACACCAGCTGCAATTGCTAGTCTACTGCAAGAATTCGAGGATATTTTTGGTGAACCTCAAGGACTTCCCCCTCGGCGCAATTGTGATCACCGTATACCCCTGATGCCAGGGGCGCAACCAGTGAACAGCAGGCCCTACAGAGATAAATCCGAGCACAAAACCGAGATCGAGCAGCAAATTCATGAGTTGTTGGATGCGGGTGTGATTCAGAAGAGTTCCAGCCCGTTCGCATCACCTGTGATCTTAGTGAAGAAAAAGGACGGCACCAGGCACCTTTGTACAGATTACCAGCAGCTCAACGCAATGACCGTGGTGGCCAAATTTCCAGTACCTGTAATTGAAGAGTTGCTGGACGAACTACATGCAGCAGTATGGTTTTCAAAACTTGATCTACGTGCAGGGTACCATCAGATATGGCTGGCAGAGGGCGAGGAGTACAAAACAACATTCCAAACCCATCATGGGCACTTCGAATTCAAGATTATATCCTTTGGATTGGCGGGCGGACCAGCCACGTTCAATGGAGCAATGACAGACACTTTGACGCCACTCAACCATGTCTGTGTACTGGTGTTTTTCAACAATACTTTGGTGTTCAGCCATACATTCGAGGAGCATGTGGAGCATCTGAAGCAAGTATTCCAGCTCCTTCACTGGGATCAGTGGAAAGTCAAACTTTCAAAGTGCTCATTCACTCAACAGCAGCTTTCGTATCTGGGGCATACTATCAGTGCGGAGGGTGTAGCCACGGATGCTGAGAAGATCAAGGTCGTGCGTGATTAGCCTAGGCCCAGCAATGCTAAGGAGGTGCAAATTTTTATGGGTCTGGCAGGTTACTATCAACGTTTCGTCCGTGGATTTGGGATCATAGCTAGACCTCTGTTCCAACTGTTGAAGAAAGGCTCGCCGTTTGTTTGGACCAGTAACACTGAAGAGGCCTTCCAATTACTCAAAAAGCAATTAGTGGCAGCGCCGGTTCTCGTCTTGCCAGATTTCAAGCAAACTTTCATGGTGGAAACTGATGCGTGTGATACAGGCGTGGGGGCAGTACTACAGCAAGGAGGACATCCTATAGCTTTCATGAGTAAAGCTCTTAGCCCGAAGTTCTGTGGCCTGTCCACCTACGAGAAAGAGTATTTGACAATCATTTTGGTTGTGGAACAGTGGCGTTCGTATCTGCAACATAATGAATTTGTCATCTTGATGGATTAGAAAAGTCTTATCCATTTGGAGGAACAGCAGCTTTCAACGCCGTGGTAGCAGAAAGCCTTCACTAAGTTGCTGGGGTTGCAATATTGCATTAAGTACAAAAAGGGAATCGAGAACAGAGCTGCCGATGCACTATCCCAAGTGTGCCATGACGAGCAAACACTTGCTATATCGGTGTGCCAGCCAGCTTGGTTAGAGGACATCATCAACAACTACAATGCCAATCCCTAGGGCCAATGTATTCTGGAGCAGCTAGTGATTCGACCAGATCCTAAGAAGAGGTTTACATTGGTTCAAGGAATAATCCAATTTCGGGACCGTATTTGGTTAGGAGGCAGCACTTCATTGCAGCAGCAAATTATCTCAGCTTTCCATGACAGCCCTATGGGAGGACACTCTGGATTCCCAGTAACATATCGACGAGTGCGCAGACTGTTTGCATGGCCAAAAATGAAGATGCACATTTTTCAATATGTGTGCTGCTGCCAAATCTATCAACAAGCTAAGCCAGAGCGAGTGGCCTATCCAGGACTGCTAGAACCCTTACCAGTACCTCAAGAATCATGGGAACTCATCTCCATGGACTTCATAGATGGGTTGCCACAGTCAGGGAAATTTAATTGCATTTGGGTGATAGTGGACAAGCTAACTAAATTTGCCCATTTCTTACCCCTGGCCCATCCTTACACTGCATCAAAGGTGGTGTTGCTCTACATGACACAAGTTTACAAGAACCATGGGTTCCCTGGAGCGACTGTATCTGATCGCGACCCGGTCTTTACTAGCCATTTTTGGCAGGAGCTTTTCAAGTATGCAGGCACGGGATTGCGAATGGGTTCAGCAAATCATCCGCAGACTGACGGGCAAACCGAAAGGGTGAATCAATGTCTCGAGACCTTTCTCAGGTGTTTCACTCATGCTTGTCCAAGACGCTGGAGCTTTTGGCTGCCCTTGGCACAATTCTGGTATAATTCCTCTGATCACTCCGCTATTGGGATGTCGCCATTCCGTGCTATGTACGACCATGAGCCATGCCACTGGGGGATCACACCCGCAAACATGTGCTCTGTACCAGCGCTGAAGTCATGGCTGGAAGAGAGGGCTACCATTCAGAATCTGTTGCAGCAGCATTTGCACCGCGCGCGGCTGTACATGAAGCAACATGCTCACAAGCGAAGAACTTTCCGTACCTTTGAAGTGGGGGATCCAGTCTTCCTCAAGCTACAACCATATATACAAACCTCAGTCGCTACACGAGCCAACCACAAGTTGGCATTCAGATTCTTTGGCCTTTCCGTGTGCTGGAACGTGTCAATGAGGTTGCCTACAAAATTCAGTTGCCAGAAGGGGCCATGGTGCATCCCATCTTCCATGTGTCACAGTTACGCCGAGCTCTACTTCCAGGTACGCAAGCAAGCACCGAACTCCCTGTTTTCACTGATGTGCCTGCAATACCGGCTCAAGTGCTCAAGCGACGCTGGCATGATCAACGGGGGGCCAAACGTGAACAAGTGCTGGTCCGATGGTCTAATCCACGAGCGGTGGCTAACTCCTGGGAAGACAAGCTGGAGCTCTAGGCGCGATTTTCGGCATCGACGGCTTGGGGCCGTATCTCAAGAAAAGGGGAATGTCGAATTTTTGTCTAAACAGACCACCTGCCCACTCGAATTGTCAAAACAGACCACTTCGGAGTCAAATTGTCAAAACAGACCCCCCTGCCGCCAGCAGCGGAGGGCCCGGTGGGACCTGCCGCCACCACTCCTGGCGGCCGGCCGGTGTGTGGGACCTGCCGCCACTGCCGCCGGCGGCAGGGGGGGAATCCCGTTGCGCTGCGCCCGCGACGGAACGGACGGCAGGCGCGGGCCCTGCCGCCAGCAGCCGAGGCGGCAGGCAGGCCCGGCCGCCACCAGTCCCGGCGGCACCCTGCGCTAGCCGACGCGCCTCCCTGCGCTAGCCGACGCGAATCCCAGCGCTGAAAACGAGATAAACTACGCTGATTCCGAGGCACGCATGCGCGGGAAACGGCCGAAAGCGCTCGCTCGCGCGCCGAAAGCGCTCGCTAGCAGACGCCGCGTGACTGCGCTGAAAACGAGGCCGAGCCGGGCGGGAAACCGCCGACGTCTGCTTTCGCTTTTTTTAGTGCGGCACTGTAGTGATTACGCTGATTCCGAGGCTGACAAACTGTAGTGACTGCGCGCGCGGGAACTGCAGTTAGTATTTTTTGCTAGATGCTGCTGCTGCTGCGCGCGGGAACCTGTTCTGCCGACAATACAGTGCTCGTATTCTATTTATACACGATGCCAGCGCTCTATCGCACACACACCCTGTCTGCTCTCTCACACAGACACACTGCCTACTCTCTCGCGCGAGAGAGTAGGCAGTGTGTCTGTGTGAGAGAGCAGACAGGGTGTGTGTGCGATAGAGCGCTGGCATCGTGTATAAATAGAATACGAGCACTGTATTGTCGGCAGAACAGGTTCCCGCGCGCAGCAGCAGCAGCATCTAGCAAAAAATACTAACTGCAGTTCCCGCGCGCGCAGTCACTACAGTTTGTCAGCCTCGGAATCAGCGTAATCACTACAGTGCCGCACTAAAAAAAGCGAAAGCAGACGTCGGCGGTTTCCCGCCCGGCTCGGCCTCGTTTTCAGCGCAGTCACGCGGCGTCTGCTAGCGAGCGCTTTCGGCGCGCGAGCGAGCGAGCGCTTTCGGCCGTTTCCCGCGCATGCGTGCCTCGGAATCAGCGTAGTTTATCTCGTTTTCAGCGCTGGGATTCGCGTCGGCTAGCGCAGGGAGGCGCGTCGGCTAGCGCAGGGTGCCGCCGGGACTGGTGGCGGCCGGGCCCGCCTGCCGCCTCGGCTGCTGGCGGCAGGGCCCGCGCCTGCCGTCCGTTCCGTCGCGGGCGCAGCGCAACGGGATTCCCCCCCTGCCGCCGGCGGCAGTGGCGGCAGGTCCCACACACCGGCCGGCCGCCAGGAGTGGTGGCGGCAGGTCCCACCGGGACCGGGCCCTCCGCTGCTGGCGGCAGGGGGGTCTGTTTTGACAATTTGACTCCGAAGTGGTCTGTTTTGACAATTCGAGTGGGCAGGTGGTCTGTTTAGACAAAAATTCGGGGAATGTCAGCCCCCTGACATGACGGACCCACCAGACAGCGGCGCGGAGGAGGAGGGCCCACGCGCCAGCTCGCTACCACGGGCCGGACTGGGTCAACCGCGTCTGCGCTGGCCCAGGCGGTACTTAAGCGTGCAGGAACGGAAGCCTGGACATCCAGAGGATCACGGCGGCTCGGCTCGGACGGCACCCACCTACCATTCCCAATTCCCCTCTTGCTCTCCTGCATGAGAAGTTTCTTCCTCCCCTATCCAATCTTGTAATCCAGATCATGTACCTCTGTTGATACTCGAATTCGAGCCTGAGAGCAATAGATCGAGGCACCACCGTTAGGCTGCTAACACTCTCCATCTCCATCGCTACCGACACCATCGACCAGGCCGCGTCCATCACCGGCAACCAGACGCTGGTCTCAGCCGGTGGAATCTTCAGGCTCGGCTTCTACAACCCACCCGGAAGCTCCGATGCTAGAGCCTACCTCGGCATTTGGTACGCGGGCATCCCTGTACACTGTCGTGTGGGTTGCCAACCGCCAGAACCCGATCGTCAGCTCCCCCGGCGTCCTCAAGCTCTCCCCCGACGGCCGCGCGCCTCGTCATCATCGACGGCCGGAACACCACCGTCTGGTCCTCCGCGGCGCCCACCAGAAACATAACCACCAAGGCCACCGCTCGACTTCTCGACGACGGCAACTTCGTCCTGAGCTCTGACGGGAGTGGGTCGAGTCAGAGCGTGGCGTGGCAGAGCTTCGACTACCCGACGGACACGATGCTCCCCGGCATGAAGCTCGGGGTGGACCTCAAGAACGGCATCGCCAGAAACATCACGTCGTGTAGAAGCCCGACCGACCCCTCGCTGGGGGCCTACACGTTCAAGCTAGTCATGGGCGGACTCCCCGAGTTCTTCCTTTTCCGCGGCCCGGAGAGGATCTACGCGAGCGGGCCGTGGAACGGCGTGATGCTCACCGGCGTGCAGAACCTCAACGCCGAGGGCTACACGTTCACGGTCGTGTCCAACGCCGAGGAGACATACTACGCCTACTACATCAGCGACCCGCGGCTCTGTCGCTGCTGATCCTGGATAGCGCGACGGGGCAGCTGCAGAGCTACGTGTGGGGCAATGGTGCGTGGAGCAGCTACTGGTACCACCCGAGCGACCCGTGCGACAGCTACTACAAGTGCGGGGCTTTCGGTTTCGGCGTATGCGAGGTTGGCCAGCCCCCGAAGTGTAGCTGCCTGCCGGGATTCAAGCCGCGGTCGCCGGAGCAGTAGGACCAGAGGGGCTGGTCCGGTGGATGCACCAGGAGCACCAACCTGGGCTGTGGGCCTGGAGACGGTTTCTGGCCGGTGAACCGGATGAAGCTGCCGGAGGCGACGGAAGCGACGGTGCGCCCCGACATGACTCTGGCCGAGTGCAGGCAGCTGTGCCTGGGTAACTGCAGCTGGAGGGCGTACGCCGCCGCGAACATTAGCGGGGGAGTCAGCCACGGGTGCGTCATTTGGGCCGTCGATCTGCTTGACATGAGGCAGTACCCGGTGGTCGTGCAGGATGTGTACATCCGGCTCGCGCGTTCCGAGATCGACACCTTGAAAGCCGCAGGTTAGGACTTCCACAGATTTATTATACAGTTCAAAATTAGCAAAATCACATTATAAACAGTTTTCTATTACTCTCTCCATTCTAAAATAAGTGTCGTGGTTTTAGTTTACGGATTTGCTAATTCTCATCTAGATAAGAATTAGTTAAGTCTCGTCTAACTTCTTAACCACAGGATTTAGGCGTCAAGATTCGCGTTTGTGTCGTTCGGCCTGTACGCGTCGCTCGCGTGAGCCGTTCTCCCGTCGTGGTGCTTGGGCCGTTATTTCTTTTTCAGGCTGTGCTTTGTTTGTCTGGGCTACGGGTGTGTTGCCTGTGCGTGGGCTGCGGCTCCATATTCTTGTGTGGGCTATGGTTCCCGTTTTCTTTTTCTTTTTTTTTTTCCCATGGAAGAAAGGGAGCCTGTTGGAAACAGAGTCGAAGGAGTGAGCCGACGTGAAGTTTTCAGCATTTTCAATTCCTACTCGTCCGCCCAACTAATTAATTTACCGCTCGCTCCATTTGTTTTTTATATGTTTTTTTTTCTGCATTTGTGTGTTTTCATTTTTCATGTTGGAAACAGAGTCGAAGAAGTGCGCGTCGGCTTCCTCCCTCGCCGACGGCGACCACGTCAACGCTGCACTTCCTCCCCTCCCGCAGCGGACGGGATCCGGCCGGATCTGTGACCACCGGTGAGTAGAGATATCAGAGTGGACACTGTCGTCTTGTTTCGATTAGGAGAGTGTGAGAGAGTGAGACGCGAGAAACCCTATCAACCAAGCCCTCTCAAGCCTACATATACAATGGAGTAAAAAAATCTCTCCATAGCAATGGTTTCAAACAGAATACGCGCGTTCCCGAAAACAAAAATAAAAACTCGCGGAGGAATCTCTTTTTAACGTACGAGGAAAGAAAACTCGATCAATAACACGCCACCGCTTCCAGGAGTATCGCTCACGTGTGGTCCCCGGCCCTCCATTATTAAGTGACCAAATTAAAGGGTCAAATTATCACGTAAGCTTTCTCTTCGTGTACAAACGCGCTCCATCGTGTACTCACAGGTGTGTCAGAGGCAGAGTGTGTGTGTGTACCTCTTCTCTTCTTGTACGTAGTACTACTCCATTTTTTTGAACTGATAGTACTACTCCTTTTATCTCACTTCCTATTGTTTTTCCCACTCCTATGATGTTCCTATCCTAGGAACAAAATGAGGCCGAACAATGTGTGTGTGTGTGTGTGTGCGCGCGCGCGCGTGTGTGTGTTCGAGAGAACGAGACATCGACCTACAGAGAGATGGTGTGTACGAGTAGTCGTGAGAGTCGTGACTATGTGTGTGTGTGCGCACACACACATACACATACATATCCGTGTTGACGTAAAATTCCTACTTTCATCTCCAACCCCCCGCTGAATTTCAGGGGGGTTGACCCGTCCTTCTTTCATCTTCAATCATATTTGTCCAAATGGCTCATTATTACGTTAATTACGTAATATATAACATAAACCCTAAACCCTAGCAATATTTATGTAGGTCCAGCGTCTCTCGTTTGCGGGCGTCCGGACGGCTACCACGCCCTCTCCTGACCGCCCCGGCCCAACAAAACCATCTCCATCACCAGCGCATGCTCTCGGCCCGAAAAGGTCAGTGCCGCATTCATGCCTGGCCAGAGCAGACGCGACCTCTCACTGGCGCCCGCCAAGAGAGCGCCGCCCGCGCTGCTTCCTGGTGCACGCGACTGCTTCGCGTTCAAACAACACCACGTCCGGCCACAACATGCATGCAAAAAAGTTCTTGGGAGTCCGTGCTACAGCTAGCTGTCCTCTCCCCCTCGTCTATCTCTTCCAGTACGTAGTAGTACGCCATGGCGCAATCCTTCGACACGCGGGCGGGGAAGTTTGAGTATACTCGCTTTGCGATGAGCGGCGTGCCGAGCAACCGTGTGGGGTGAGACATGAACGCGACAGACGTGATTCATATAAACGTTAGTTTTGCTCCATGGCGCGATCCATTGATAAGAAACGTTGGTTTCCAAAAGAACACTGTAGTATACTGTACTGCATGAGGGAGAAGCGGATTCAGCGAAGAGTGATGGCTGCTTCGTCCGTCCAATTTCTTGCCGGGTCTATGTGATTTGACGGCTCATTGGTCATTATTACTACAGCGGTACGACTGTTGTGATTGTCAGTTGTAGTACTACACTCTACTTTGGTTCATGGCATGTGGACCCGGATGCTGGATGTCCCACATTTCAGCGAAAGGAGGTAGAATGATTTTGGAGCCAAGAACCGCGCCATAGAGCGTGTGCACTCTTTTTTTATTTTGTGATAAAACTAATTTTATCCACTCTTACACCGGAGGAGTGCGAAACACGGCAGCCCAGTAACTACATGGCCCACCTCACACTATCACCATATTCCTTGGACACCGTGTGACACTTAGCTCTTTAGTAGTAGTAGGAGTACTACATATTACTATAATTTCCCAGCGAGATAAGTTTGTACTTACAATGCTATGAAGCTTTCAGATTTTGATTCATGTATCTTGCCTCCAAGGTTGCCCCGTTACAACATTCCATCAAATACAAAGGAAACTAACATGCATGCTGATGCATCTCAATGATTCACAGATCATAGACAATATTTACTTCACAACTAAAGACAAAAGTTGTGAGAAGGTGTACAAATAAAGAACAAAACGATTGATGTAGTCCCTAGGCCTTGAACCCTAAACCCTAAACAGGCTTTAATTTCCCGGGGAGGTTGATACTTCTAAAGGAAAGAAGTCTGGAACCCATGACCTTCCGATGATTTTGTGCACTTCCACTAAAATCGAGCTGAGCATCCATGTTGGCAAAGATATTGAAGAAGTGTGATTAGAATAATAGTAGTGGCACTAGTTGATGAGACATAAACTCATCACAAATAGAAGCCGGTAGAGCAACGTGCGGGGTAAAGAAGTAGAGAAAGATCCGCATGGAGCGATGTGGGAAGCTGGGGCAGTGGACGAAGCTGGCTCGAAAGGAAGTTCTACCTAAGGGACGTCGGGATGTAGCTAGGAGGGCGGTGGGAGGCGGCATCATCCCATACCGCGGCAGTGAGCAAGGGGCGAAGGCTACCGCGCCGGAGCTTTGTGAGAGAGAATGGCCGGGACCCGTAATCGGGACGCGCCCACAGTTGGTTTTCTCCCTCGCCGCTGGCGACCGCGTCTACGCAAAACATCCACTGATGGAAATATGCCCTAGAGGCAATAATAAAGTTGTTATTATTTTATATTTCTTTGTTCATGATGAAGGTTTATTATTCATGCTAGAATTGTATTGACCGGAAACTTAAATACATGTGTGAATACATAAACAAATACCGTGTCCCTAGTGAGCCTCTACTAGACTAGCTCGTTGATCAAAGATGGTTAAAGTTTCCTAACCATAGACATGAGTTGTCATTTGATAACGGGATCACATCATTAGGAGAATGATGTGATGGACAAGACCCATCCGTTAGCTTAGCATATGATCGTTCTGTTTATTGCTACTGCTTTCTTGAATGTCAAATACATGTTCCTCAAACCATGAGATCATGCAACTCCCGGATACCGGAGGAATACCTTGTGTGCTATCAAACGTCACAACGTAACTGGGTGATCATAAAGATGCTCTACAGGTATCTCCGAAGGTGTCCGTTGAGTTGGCATGGATCGAGACTGGGATTTGTCACTCCGTGTTTCGGAGAGGTATCTCTGGGCCCTCTCGGTAATGCACATCATAAGAAGCTTGCAAGCAAAGTGACTAAGGAGTTAGTTACGAGATGATGTATTACAGAACGAGTAAAGAGACTTGCCGGAAACGAGATTGAACTAGGTATGGAGATACCGACGATTGAATCTCGGGCAAGTAACATACCGACGGACAAAGGGAATTACGTATGTTGTCATTGCGGTTCGACCGATAAGATCTTCGTGGAATATGTAGGAACCAATATGGGCATCTAGGTTCCGCTATTGGTTATTGACCGGAGAGGCGTCTCAGTCATGTCTACATCATTCCCGAACCCGTAGGGTCCGCACGCTTAACGTTCGTTGACGATATATTGTTATATGAGTTATGTGAATTGGTAACCGAATATTGTTCGGAGTCCCGGATGAGATCCCGGACGTCACGAGGAGTCTTGGAATGGTCGAGAGGTAAAGATTTATATATGGGAAGTCATATTTTGGGTTCCGGAAAAAAGTGCAGTTTTTTCGGTATTGTACCGGGAAGCTTCCAGAAGGTTCCGGAGGATTCCGGAGGGGTCCGGAAGTCCACAAGTGGGTCCACCACGTCCCAAGGGCTGGCATGGGCTAAGGGGAGGCGCCCTGGCCTTATTGGGCCAGGCGCACCAAGTCCTCAAAAGCCCACACAGCTAGGGAAGGAAAAAGGGAGAGTCCTAGTAGGAATAGGATTGGACTTTGGAGTCCAAGTACACGTGTTTACTATTCACGGTTACTGTTCACGTGGCACTATTCCTTCTACTCCAAGCCCCTACACATATATAAATAGAGGAGAGGGGGCGCCCCAAAGGGGACACAGCATTGTCTTAGCCGTGTGCGGCGCCCCCCTCCACAGTTCCGTCCCTCGGTCATATTTTCGCGGTGCTTGGGCGAAGCCCTGCGGAGATAGCATTACCATCACCGTCACCATGCCGTCGTGCTGCCGGAACTCATCCACTACCTCGCCGTCTTGCTGGATCAAGAAGTCGAGGACATCACCGAGCTGAACGTGTGCTGAACGCGGAGGTGCCGTACGTTCGGTACTCGGTCGGTTGGATCGTGAAGTTGTTCGACGACATCAACCGCGTTGTTCTAACGCTTCCGCTTATGGTCTACGAGGGTACGTAGACACACTCCCCCTCTCGTAGCTATGTATCTCCATGGATAGATCTTGCGTGTGCGTAGAATTTTTTTTGTTTTCCATGCAACGTTCCCCAACAGTGGTATCAGAGCCAGGTCTATGCGTAGATGATATGCACGAGTAGAACACAAAGAGTTGTGGGCGGTGATCATCATACTGCTTACCACCAACGTCTTATTTTGATTCAGCGGTATTGTAAGATGAAGCGGCCCGGACCAACCTTACATGTCCACGTACATGAGACCGGTTCCACCGACAGACATGCAACTTGTTTTGCATAAAGGTGGCTGGCGGGTGTCTGTTTCTCCTACTTTAGTTTAATCGAATTTGACTGCGGCCGGTCCTTGTTGAAGGTTAAAACAGCAAACTTGATAAATCACCGTTGTGGTTTTGTGCCGTAGGTAAGAACGGTTCTTGCTAGAAGCCCGTAGCAGCCACGTAAAACTTGCAACAACAAAGTAGAGGACGTCTAACTTGTTTTTGCAGGGTATGCTGTGATGTGATATGGTCAAGACATGATGTGATATACGTTATTGTATGAGATGATCATGTTTTGTAATTTATCGGCAACCGGCAGGAGCCTTATGGTTGTCTCTTTATTGTATGAAATGCAAGCGCCATGTAATTGCTTTACTTTATCGCTATGCGTTAGCAATAGTTGTAGAAGCAATAGTTGGCGAGACGACCACGACGCAATGATGGAGATCAAGGTGTCGAGCCGGTGACGATGGAGATCATGATGATGCTTTGGAGATGGAGATCAAAAGCACAAGATGATGGCCATATCATGTCACATATTTTGATTGCATGTGATGTTTATCCTTTATGCATCTTATTTTGCTTAGAGCGACGGTAGCATTATAAGATGATCCCTTCACTAAATTTCAAGATAAAAGTGTTCTCCCCGAGTATGCACCATTGCTAAAGTTCGTCGTTTCGAAGCACCTCGTGATGATCGGGTGTGATAGATTCTACGTTCACATACAACGGGTGTAAGCCAGTTTTACACAAGCAGAATACTTGGGTTAAACTTGACGAGCCTAGCATGTACAGACATGGTCTCGAAACACTGGAGACCGAAAGGTCGAACATGAGTCATATAGTAGATATGATCAACATGGAGATGTTCACCATTGATGACTATCCCATCTCACGTGATGATCGGACATGGGCTAGTTGATTTGGATCATGTATCACTTAGTTAACTTGAGGGATGTTAATTTAAGTGGGAGTTCATTAGTAATTTGATTAATTGAACTTAATTTATCATGAACTTAGTCTTGATGGTTTCTTTGCATATCTATATTGTAGATAAATGGCCCGTGCTACTGTTCCGTTGAATTTTAATGCGTTCCTAGAGAAAGCTAAGTTGAAAGATGATGGTAGCAACTACACGGACTGGGTCCGTAACTTGAGGATTATCCTCATTGCTGCACAGAAGAATTATGTCCTTGATGCACCGCTAGGTGATGGACCTGCTGCAGACGTTGTGAACGCCTGGCAGGCTCGATCTGATGACTACTCGATAGTTCAGTGTGCCATGCTCTACGGCTTAGAACCAGGACTGCAAAAGCATTTTGAACGCCATGGAGCATATGAGATGTTCCAAGAGCTGAAATTGATATTTCAAGCTAATGCCCGGGTTGAGAGATATGAAGTCTCCAACAAGTTCTTTAGTTGTAAGATGGAGGAGAACAGTTCTGTCAGTGAACACATACTCAGAATGTCTGGGTACCACAACCACTTGACTCAGCTGGGAATTGATCTTCCGGTTGAGAGTGTTATTGACAGAGTTCTTCAGTCACTGCCACCAAGCTATAAAGGCTTTGTGATGAACTATAATATGCAAGGGATGGAGAAGACAATTCCCGAGCTCTTCGCGATGCTGAAATCAGCGGAGGTAGAAATCAAGAACGAGCATCAAGTGTTGATGGTTAACAAAACCACTAGTTTCAAGAAAAAGGGCAAGGGAAAGAAGGGGAACTTCAAGAAGAACGGCAAGCAAGTTGCCGCTCCCACGAAGAAACCCAAAGCTGGACCCAGGCCTGAAACAGAGTGCTTCTACTACAAAGGGACTGGTCACTGGAAGCGGAACTGCCCCAAGTATTTGGCGGATAAGAAGGATGGCAAAGTGAGGAAAGGTATATTTGATATACATGTTATTGATGTGTTCCTCACTAATGCTCGCAGTAGCGCCTGGGTATTTGATATTGATTCGGTTGCTCATATTTGTAACTCGAAACAGGAGCTACGGAATAAGCAAAGATTGGCTAAGGACGAGGTGACGATGCGCGTCGGGAATGGTTCCAAGGTTGATGTGATCGCCGTCGGCACGCTACCTCTACATCTACCTTCGGGATTAGTTTTAGACCTCAATAATTGTTATTTGGTGCCAGCGTTGAGCATGAACATTATATCTGGATCTTGTTTATTGCGAGACGGTTATTCATTTAAGTCAGAGAATAATGGTTGTTCTATTTATATGAGTAACATCTTTTATGGTCACGCACCTTTTGTGAATGGTCTATTCTTGTTGAATCTCGATCGTAGGGATACACATATTCATAATATTGATGCTAAAAGATGCAAAGTTGATAATGATAGTGCAACATACTTGTGGCACTGCCGTTTAGGTCATATTGGTGTAAAGCGCATGAAGAAACTCCATGCAGATGGACTTTTGGAATCTCTTGATTATGAATCATTTGATACTTGCGAACCATGCCTCATGGGCAAGATGACTAAAACTCCGTTCTCCGGAACAATGGAGCGAGATACTGATTTGTTGGAAATAATACATACCGATGTATGCGGTCCGATGAATGTTGAAGCACGCGGCGGGTATCGTTATTTTCTAACCTTCACAGATGATTTGAGTAGATATGGGTATATCTACTTGATGAAACACAAGTCTGAAACATTTGAAAAGTTCAAAGAATTTCAGAGTGAAGTAGAGAATCATCGTAACAAGAAAATAAAGTTTCTACGATCTGATCGCGGAGGCGAATATTTGAGTTACGAGTTTGGCCTTCATTTAAGAAAATGTGGAATTGTTTCACAACTCATGCCACCTGGAACACCACAGCGTAATGGTGTGTCCGAACGTCGTAACCGTACTTTATTGGATATGGTGCATTCTATGATGTCTCTTACCGATTTGCCACTATCGTTTTGGGGTTATGCATTAGAGACAGCTGCATTCACGTTAAATAGGGCACCGTCTAAATCCGTTGAGATGACACCATATGAACTATGGTTTGGCAAGAAACCTAAGCTGTCGTTTCTTAAAGTTTGGGGATGCGATGCTTATGTGAAAAAGCTTCAACCTGATAAGCTCGAACCCAAAGCGGAGAAGTGCGTCTTCATAGGATACCCTAAAGAAACAATTGGGTACACCTTCTACCACAGATCCGAAGGCAAGGTCTTTGTTGCCAAGAATGGGTCCTTTCTAGAGAAGGAGTTTCTCTCGAAAGAAGTGAGTGGGAGGAAAGTAGAACTTGATGAGGTAATTGTACCTTCTCTCGAATTGGAAAGTAGCTCATCAGAGAAAACCATTCCCGTGATGCCTACACCAATAAGAGAGGAAGATAATGATAAAGATCATGAAACTTCAGATCAAGTTACTACTAAACTTCGTAGGTCGACCAGAGTACGTTCCGCACCAGAGTGGTACGGTAATCCTGTTCTGGAAGTTATGTTGTTAGACAACGGCGAACCTACGAACTATGAAGAAGCTATGATAAGCCCGGATTCCAACAAATGGCTTGAGGCCATGAAATCCGAGATAGGATCCATGTATGAGAACAAAGTATGGACTTTGGTGGACTTGCCCGATGATCGTCAAGCCATTGAGAATAAATGGATTTTTAAGAGGAAGACGGATGCTGATGGTAATATCACTGTTTACAAAGCTCGACTTGTCGCGAAAGGTTTTCGACAAGTTCAAGGGGTTGACTACGATGAGACTTTCTCACCCGTAGCGATGCTTAAGTCTGTCCGAATCATGTTAGCAATTGCCGCATTTTATGATTATGAAATCTGGCAAATGGATGTCAAAACTGCATTCCTTAATGGTTTTCTCAAATAAGAGTTGTATATGATGCAACCAGAAGGTTTTGTCGATCCTAAGGGTGCTAACAAAGTGTGCAAGCTCTAGCGATCCATCTATGGACTGGTGCAAGCATCTCGGAGTTGGAATATACGCTTTGATGAGGTGATCAAAGCATATGGTTTTGTACAGACTTACGGTGAAGCCTGTATTTACAAGAAAGTGAGTGGGAGCTCTGTAGCATTTCTAATATTATATGTGGATGACATATTGTTGATTGGAAATGATATAGAATTTCTGGATGGCATAAAGGGATACTTGAATAAGAATTTTGCAATGAAAGACCTCGGTGAAGCTGCTTATGTATTGGGCATCAAGATCTATAGGGATAGATCAAGACGCTTGATAGGACTTTCACAAAGCACATACCTTGACAAAGTTTTGAAGAAGTTCAAAATGGATTAGTCAAAGAAAGGGTTCTTGCCTGTCTTGCAAGGTGTGAAGTTCAGTCAGACTCAATGCCCGACCACGACAGAAGATATAGAGAAAATGAAAGTCATTCCCTATGCCTCAGCCATAGGTTCTATTATGTATGCCATGCTGTGTACCAGACCTGATGTGTGCCTTGCCATAAGTTTGGCAGGGAGGTACCAGAGTAATCCAGGAGTGGATCACTGGACAGCGGTCAAGAATATCCTGAAGTACCTGAAAAGGACCAAGGACATGTTTCTCGTTTATGGAGGTGACGAAGAGCTCGTCGTAAAGGGTTACGTCGATGCAAGCTTCGACACTGATCCGGATGACTCTAAGTCACAAACCGGATACGTATTTATATTAAATGGTGGAGCTGTCAGTTGGTGCAGTTCCAAGCAGAGCGTCGTGGCGGGATCTACGTGTGAAGTGGAATACATAGCTGCTTCGGAAGCAGCACATGAAGGAGTCTGGATGAAGGAGTTCATATCCGATCTAGGTGTAATACCTAGTGCATCGGGTCCAATGACAATCTTTTGTGACAACACTGGAGCAATTGCCATAGCCAAGGAGCCCAGGTTTCACAAGAAGACCAAACACATCAAGAGACGCTTCAACTCCATTCGTGAATATGTCAAGGATGGAGACATAGAAATTTGCAAAGTACACATGGATCTGAATGTGGCAGACCCGTTGACTAAGCCTCTTCCACGAGCAAAACATGATCAACACCAAGACTCCATGGGTGTTAGATTCATTACTATGTAATCTAGATTATTGACTCTAGTGCAAGTGGGAGACTGATGGAAATATGCCCTAGAGGCAATAATAAAGTTGTTATTATTTTATATTTCCTTGTTCATGATAAAGGTTTATTATTCATGCTAGAATTGTATTGACCGGAAACTTAAATACATGTGTGAATACATAAACAAATACCGTGTCCCTAGTGAGCCTCTACTAGACTAGCTCGTTGATCAAAGATGGTTAAGGTTTCCTAAACATAGACATGAGTTGTCATTTGATAACGGGATCACATCATTAGGAGAATGATGTGATGGACAAGACCCATCCGTTAGCTTAGCATATGATCGTTCTGTTTATTGCTACTGCTTTCTTGAATGTCAAATACATGTTCCTCAGACCATGAGATCATGCAACTCTCGGATACCGGAGGAATACCTTGTGTGCTATCAAACGTCACAACGTAACTGGGTGATCATAAAGATGCTCTACAGGTATCTCCGAAGGTGTCCGTTGAGTTGGCATGGATCGAGACTGGGATTTGTCACTCCGTGTTTCGGAGAGGTATCTCTGGGCCCTCTCGGTAATGCACATCATAAGAAGCTTGCAAGCAAAGTGACTAAGGAGTTAGTTACGAGATGATGTATTACGGAACAAGTAAAGAGACTTGCCGGAAACGAGATTGAACTAGGTATGGAGATACCGACGATCGAATCTCAGGCAAGTAACATACCGACGGACAAAGGGAATTACGTATGTTGTCATTGCGGTTCGACCGATAAGATCTTCGTGGAATATGTAGGAACCAATATGGGCAACCAGGTTCCGCTATTGGTTATTGACCGGAGAGGCGTCTCAGTCATGTCTACATCATTCCCGAACCCGTAGGGTCCGCACGCTTAACGTTCGTTGACGATATAATGTTATATGAGTTATGTGAATTGGTAACCGAATATTGTTCGGAGTCCCGGATGAGATCCCGGACGTCACGAGGAGTCTTGGAATGGTCGAGAGGTAAAGATTTATATATGGGAAGTCATATTTTGGGTTCCGGAAAAAAGTGCAGTTTTTTCGGTATTGTACCGGGAAGCTTCCAGAAGGTTCCGGAGGATTCCGGAAGTCCACAAGTGGGTCCACCACGTCCCAAGGGCTGGCATGGGCTAAGGGGAGGCGCCCTGGCCTTATTGGGCCTGGCGCACCAAGTCCTCAAAAGCCCACACAACTAGGGAAGGAAAAAGGGAGAGTCCTAGTAGGAATAGGATTGGATTTTGGAGTCCAAGTCCATGTGTTTACTATTCATGGGTACTGTTCACGTGGCACTATTCCTTCTACTCCAAGCCCCTACACATATATAAATAGAGGAGAGGGGGCGCCCCAAAGGGGACACAACATTGTCTTAGCCGTGTGCGGCGCCCCCCTCCACAGTTCCGTCCCTCGGTCATATTTTCGCAGTGCTTGGGCGAAGCCCTGCGGAGATAGCATTACCATCACCGTCACCACGCCGTCGTGCTGCCGGAACTCATCCACTACCTTGCCGTCTTGCTGGATCAAGAATTCGAGGACGTCACCGAGCTGAACATGTGCTGAACGCGGAGGTGCCGTACGTTCGGTACTCGGTCGGTTGGACCGTGAAGTTGTTCGACGACATCAACCGCGTTGTTCTAACGCTTCTGCTTACGGTCTACGAGGGTGCATAGACACACTCCCCCTCTCGTAGCTATGCATCTCCATGGATAGATCTTGCGTGTGCGTAGAATTTTTTTTGTTTTCCATGCAACGTTCTCAAACATCCACCACTTCCCCCGGCGGACGGGATCCGGCCGGATATGTGAACAGCGGTGTGGCCACCGTCGTTTTGTGCGAGAGTGTGTGAATAGAGCAACCCCAGCAAGCAAGCGTGTAGCTTAGGCTCCTGGCTATATTATGTATATATATATATAGTGGAGCGGTTTCCCTTTTCTATCCATATCAACATTTTTATATTGTGTACGTGCCATTGAAGAGAGAAATGATGGTTGCTTCGTCCGAGCAACTTACTGTGTGATTTGACTACTCATTAGGCATTATTACTGCGTCCCCTGCTGGTACTCCAGCTATGTGTGTGACCGTTCCTGAGACTAGTCATAGTGGAGAGTAACTTACACTAGTAACATACACGCTATCCTAGACTATGTTACTACCTCCATAGTGGGTAGTAACATATGTGTAGTGTCATGCAAAGCTTCATTTATTAGGTTATAGACTAAGTTACTCAATTTACCTCTCTCCTCATTAACTCATTGCCACATAGGCAAATTTGCTAAGTTGGACCCGATGTTACTCTTGAAGTTACTCCCACTGTGACCAGTCTAAGTCTCACTTGTACTCCCAAGTACTTATCTCTAATTTCTTGCATGACACGTGGATCCGGATGCTGGATGACTCACGTGTCGGTGAAAGGAAGAAGAACGAGTTCCGACGACCGAGAAGTAGTATTTCCATGCAAAAGGATCTTACGATGCATGAGTTGTTTGTTATGCTATCAACCAAAATACCCCTGCATGCAGGTTTGTCTCACTCCCATGTGATGTGCCCTACCTGCTCTAACATCCATCATTTCAGCAAGGGGTAATGCCGTCTAAAACTCCGTCCACGCAGTACATTATGAAATATGAACATGTGAAGACTACAACCCTCATGCATGCATGCAGCAGTCACACGTACATATGCACACAAAAACGCACGCGATGCCCTAATGCATGGATGTAGCAGTCACACGTACACATGCACGCACGCATGCATGTGTACAGCACACGACGCAACACACACGCTCACGCTCAACTGCTCAGCCTACACGTGCATGCGCACACATACACAGCCAGGGTGGTTCCCGCGCAAGGGTTGAACTCCTGCCGCGCCTGTGTAAAATTTTGTTTAACTTATTTCTTTCCTCTGCCAACTGACAGATGGGACCCACAGTCCACGTGTCAATTTAACCAGTCAACAAAGTGCTACATAGACTATTTGACCGGTCAACAGAGTGCAATACGATGCTCTATGGTGAGCTAGTGACCGTATAAACACCGCAAAATGTATATATTGACCGTAATGAGCGTATTATGAAGTCCAGTGACCACCATTAAGCCATATTAACCAGAAAGGAGGCAGTATGGACTAGTAGTAGTACCAATACTACACTACGCCCTCTCCCTCTCCCACACGCGCGGTGGCTCACATAACGAGGAGAAGCTTGCTTACTACGCCCTCTCCCTCTCCCACCCGCATGGTGGCTCGTAGGACGAGGAGAACAGGGAGAAGCTTGCTTACTACGTCCTCTCCCACTCCCACATGTGCGGTGGCTCGCAAGATGAGGAGAAGCTTTTGACTACTGCGCACTCTCCTCGCCCACGCGGTGGACGTGCAGCAGTTCATTCGGTGTCAGATTGCCAGAAGCATGCACTATAGTACCATAATTGTTCGACTTCACGAAGAGGCGAAGAGCCAAGCGGCTTAATAGTATGAGTAGTACAGTATACAGGTACACTAGGAACTGCACGGTGGAGCGTCTGCACTCTTATTTTATTTTAATCTGTGATAAAGCAATCTTCTACTACTAGTACGCATTTACTCTAGAGTAGTGCAGAAAACGGCAGCCCAGTGAAGTATTACTCCTCAGATCACACTATCACCATAATACTCCTTAGTATTTATAGTTGCTCCTAGTAGTAGGAGCGGATTCAAAGAAGATTGAATTGATGGTTGCTTCGTCCGAGCAACTTACTGTGGGAAAGGTAGGGCTTATGATTTGATTGCTCATTAGTACTATATTACTGCGGCGAAATGACCGTGCGGTTGTGCACTCTAATTTGGTGCATGTCACATGGACCTGGATGCTGGAGTAGTAGAATGGCTTCTGGCAATCCTATCAAGCTTTCAGCATTTGTTTACATAATATATGTACACATAATTTTTGAGCGACATGAAATTGTACAACGCTATGAAGCTTTCAGCTTTTGTTTCATGTGTCTTGCCAGCTGGAAGGTTGTATCGTTACAACATTTCATCAAATACAAAGTAAACTAACATCCAAGCTCTTTCGCAAAAAAAAGAAAAAACTAACTTCCTTGCTAATGCATCTCAATGATTCGCAGATCAGAGCCAATATGTACATCACAACTGAAGACAAAGTTGTGAGAAGGTGTACAAATAAAGAAAAAATAAAAAATGATTGATGCTCTCCATAGGAATGCTTTCATTTCCTGGCCATGATATTCATTGGTTGGCAGCTACTTTCCCGCAGCTCTATCAAAATCGACACAACATGTTGGCAAAGAAAGGAGCTGTCAGAAGCATGGAACATTCTGATCATTTTGTGCAGTTCCACTAAAATAGAGCTGAGCGTCCCCTGTTAGCAAAGATATTGAGTAAGTGTGATTACAATAATAGTGGCACTGTTGATGAAACAATAAACACACAAATAGAAGCCGGTCACCTTTGCAGTCTCTCTTGAGACTAACTACTTGTTGGAGAAGATTAGGCTGAGAGTTGGATGAGGAGGATAGGAACTCCAAACTCCCTTTGTGCAGTCTCATTGAAATGTAGAAACGTTGCCAGTGTGACATTTTAGTAGAACTGCACAAAACACTCTTAAGAAAAAAGTGCTTTGTGCAGTTCACCAAAAGGTCGCAATAGCAACGAGGTGAAATGGATATCCCTGTTTGCAAAAAGAGGTAGAAAGGAAATAATTACTGGCCTATGATAGTTGATGACACATACGCCGACAAAAAGAAGCATATTCCTTGTCTTAAGGGAAAGATAACAACACAGTGGTTTCTCTCAAACGGTGTGAGGACGAGATTGCAAAATGGAAAGTATGCCGGCCGGGCTAGTACGTGGGAAGTTGGGCAGTGGAGCAAGGCCGGTTCCAGAGGAAGCTGTACCTGAGGGTCGTTAGGATGTAAGTAGGAGGGTGACGGTGGGCAGGATCTGCTGCGGCAGCGAGCAAGGGTCGAAGGCCCTACCACGCCGGAGCTTGGTCGGAGAGAATGGTGGGTACCGCAGATCGGGACGCACCGGCAAAGGGTTTCCTGCCTCGACGCCGGTGACCGGAGCAACGTTGCACATCCTCCCTTTCCGCCGGCAGATGGGATCCGGCCGGATCAGTGACCAGCAGTTAGAGAGGGAGAGATTGGCCACCGCCATCTTGTGTGAGAGAGTGTGAAGAGACAAGCCCCAGCAAGCAAGCATTGAGGCTCCTGCCTATATTTGTACTAGTATAGTGGAATGGTTTTTGTTTTTATCTCCATACAATCATTTTATATTCTGTACGTGCCATTGAGGAATAAAACTTTATTTAAAAATAATGCGTCAAGTCGCACTTTGTTTCGTTCACGCGTGGTACATGACCCTCCATCAAGTGAACATCCGACACGCGTCAAATTATCACGTGGGCTGCCTTTTCATACAGAAATGAGCTCCAGCTTGTACCCGCGCGGGTGTGGTTGGGAACGAGACGTGAGTACGTGCGTCGTGCGTGCACCTCTTCTCTTCGTGTGCGTACCCCACCTACGTGGGTGTGTGTGAGAGAAATATAAACCTAGAGAGAGATGGTGAGTGCGTTCATGAGTGTTTTTTGGGGGGGGGGGTGATTTCATAAGTGTATTTGTGTGCGTGAGAGATAGACAGGGAATATGAGTCGATGATATCTCGAAAAAAATGTAACATATGCAATGTGTGTGAAACGGAGGCCTAGATATATCATATATATAGGGGCGATCCACGAGAAGAGAGGGGAGGGATCATCGGCGTGAGATATAGATAGAATCGAAGAGAGGGATGAAGGTGTATGGGTGCGAGATCGATAAAGAGAGCCAGCGAAATTGTGTGTGTGCAAGTCAAAGATATAGGGTGGCTGGCCTATTGGAACGTGAGAGGGGACAGGTGTAGTTTGTTGTGTGGCAGGGAGACCTAATTAGAGCGTTCGACTATCGGTGTGTGTGTTGCTACTTGTAGACTGCGTTGGTATTTTCCTCGAAGAGGAGAGGATGATGCAGTATAGTAGAGATAAGTATTTCCCTCAGTTAAGAACCAAGGTTATCAATCCAGTAGGAGAACCACATAAAATCCCGTTAGCAGCACCTACACACACAAAAGCAAACACTTGCACCCAACGCAAATAAGAGGGTTGTTAATCCTCTTAGCGGTTACTTGCAAGGATTAATTCTAATAATGATAGATAGATAAAGTAAAAACTAAATAAAATAAAAGTAAATAAATTGCAGCAAGGTATTTTTGGATTTTTTATATGATAAAGTAGACCCGGGGGCCATAGTTTTCACTAGAGGCTTCTCTCTCGAGCGCAGAACATACGGTGGGTAAACAAATTACTGTTGGGCAATTGATAGAAAAGTGAATAATTATGACGGATTCATGGCAATGATCATGTATATAGGCATCAGATCCAAGACAAGTAGACCGACTCCTGTCTGCATCTACTACTATTACTCCACTCATCGACCGCTATCCAGCATGCATCTAGAGTATTAAGTATAAAACAGGGTAACACCTTAAGCAAGATGACATGATGTAGACAAAGTAAACTCAAGCAATATGAATAAACCCCATCTTTTTATCCTTAATGACAACAATACAAATACATGTCATGTCCCTTTCTGTCACTGGGATTGAGCACCGCAAGATTGAACCCATCACAAAGTACCTCTCCCATTGCAAGATAAACCAATCTAGTTGGCCAAACCAAATCGATAGATCGGAGAGAAATACAAAGCTATAATAATCACGCATAAAAGAGTTCAGAAAAGACTCAAATATTTCTCATGAATAATCTAATCATACACTCACAATTCATCGGATCCCAACAAACACACCGCAAAAGAAGATTACATTGGATAGAACTCCAAGAACATCGAGGAGAACTTTGTATTGAAGATCAAAGAGAGAGAAGAAGCCATCTAGCTACTAGCTATGGACCCGTAGGTCGGTGGTAAACTACTCACACATCATCGGAAGGGCACCAAGGTTGATGTAGAAGCCCTCCCTGGTCGATTCCCCCTCCGGCAGAGTACCAGAAAAGGCCTCCAGAAGGGATCGTGGAAGAACAGAGGCTTGCGGTGGCGGAAAAGTTTTCTCGTCTGGCTCTTTGGTGGTTATGGAATATTTGTGAATTTATAGTGGAAGAATTAGGTCAGGAGGTGCCACGAGGGGCCCATAAGCCTGGGGGGCGTGCCCCCTGAGCTTGTCGCTCCCTCGTGACTCCTCAGGTCTTCTCCCTAACCTTCTAGGGTCTCTCTGGTCTAGAAAAAATTAATCCAAAGTTTTTTCTTCGTTTGGACCTTTTTTGATAATGATTTCCTGAAAAGACAAAAAACAGGCAAAAAACAGCAACTGGCACTGGGCACTAGGTTAATAGGTTAGTCCCAAAAAATGTTATAAAATAGCACAAAGTTGCATATAAAACATCCAAGATTGATAATATAATAGCATGGAACAATAAAAAATTATAGATACGTTGGAGACGTATCAAGCATCCCCAAGCTTAATTCCTACCCGTCCTTGAGTAGGTAAATGATAAAAACAGAATTTTTGATGTGGAATGCTACCCAACATGTATATTATGTAATCTCTTTGTGGCATATAAGTAGTGAAGCGATGAATTAACAATATCAACATAATAATATCCATGGACATAAGAAGCATAATCATTAAACTTTCAAAATATACGATCCTTAACGAGTGTTATCCCTACTCACTTTCTCATATTAATGATGGCATGACTCTATCTTCACCGCAAATATATAAATAGTGAGCACCCCAGTGTTAAACCAGGCAATTGGATCATACTTCTAACACGCTTCAGCATGTTCAACTCTCATGCAATACATGAGCGCAAGCCATGGACATAACACTAGGTGGAATAGAAGGCGGTGATAGGTTTCAAATAATGAAAAAGGAGAAGAAGAAAGTCTCGCATCAACTCGACGGATCAACGGGCTATGGAGATGCCCATCAATCGATATTAATGCGAGGAGTGGGGATTGCCATGCAACGGATGCACTAAAGAGCTATAAGTGTATGAAAGCTCAAAATAAAAACTATATGGGTGTGCATCCAACTTGCTTGCTCATGAAGACCTCGGGCATTTGAGGAAGCCCATCATCGGAATATACAAGCCAAGTTCTATAACAAAAAATTCCCACTAGTATATGAAAGTGACAACATTGGAGACTCTCTATATGAAAAACATGGTGCTACTTTGAAGCACAAGTGTGGAAAAAGGATAGTAACATTGCCCCTTCTATCTTTTTCTCTCATTATCTATTTTTTTTCTTTTTTTCTTCATTTTTTTTTCTCTTTTTTTTTCTTGGGCTCTTTTTGGCCTATTTTTTCTTTACTTTTATTTATTTATTTTTCGTCCGGAGCCTCATCCTGACTTGTGGGGGAATCATAGCATCCATCATCCTTTCCTCACTTGGGACAATGCTCTAATAATGATGATCATCACACTTTTATTTATTTACAACTCAAAATTACAACTCGATACTAGAACAAATATGACTCTATATGAATGCCTCTTGCAGTGTACCAGGATGTGCAATGATCTAGCGTAACATGTATAAAAAATGATGAACGGTGGCTTTGCCACAAATACTATGTCAGCTATATGATCATGCAAAGCAATATGACAATGATGATGTGTGTCATATAAATGGAACGGTGGAAGTTGCATGGCAATATATCTCGGAATGGCTATGGAAACGCCATAATAGGTAGGTATGGTGGCTGTTTTGAGGAAGGGTAAAAGGGGTTTATGTGTGAAAGAGTGTATCATATCACGGGGTTTGGATGCACCGGCAAAGTTTGCGCCAACTCTCGAGGTGAGAAAGGGCATGGCACGGTACTGAAGAGGCTAGCAAATTACGAAATGATATTAGTGTGTATAATCCATGGACTCACATTAGTCATAAAGAACTCATATACTTATTGCAAAAGTCTACTTAGCCCTCGAAGCAAAGTATTTCACCGCATGCCCCTAGGAGGAGGGCTGCTAGGACTTAACCATCACGCGACCTCGATTGTAACAGCACACAAGGATTTTATTTCAGACCTATAAATGCTCCAACTTCCTCGCCATGCCACAACTAATATTTAGGTGAATATGTCATAACAAACTTTAATACCGATATTTCTACTAACCAATGATCATGAACCTATACCCTTTCATATTACAACATTAATAAAATTAACCATGCACGTCATTCTTAGTGATCTACATGAAGGTTTTTATTATATCCCCCTTGGATACCTATGATATCAAGACCATTCTTTTAACATGTGCAAATTACCATTAATATTTATTAGACTCTCAAAAAGATATAAGTGAAGCATGAGAGTGCAACTATTTCTTTAAAATATAACCACCTTCGTGCTCTAAAAGATATAAGTGAAGCACTAGAGCAACTGCCTAGCTCAAAAGATATAAGTGAAGCACATAGAGTATTCTAATAAATCACAAATAATGTGTGTCCCTCTCAAAAAGGTGTGTCCAGCAAAGATGATTGTGACAAACTAAAAAGCAAACAAAACAAACAAACTATAGCACAAGACGCTCCAAGCAAAACACATATCATGTGATGAATAAAAATATAGCTCCAAGTGAGTTACCAATAGATCGTAGACGAAAGAGGGGATGCCATCCGGGGCATCCCCAAGCTTAGACGCTTGAGTATTCCTTGAATATTACCTTGGGGTGCCTTGGGCATCCCCAAGCTTAGGCTCTTGCCTCTCCTTATTCCTTTATCCATCATGATCTCACCCAAAACTTGAAAACTTCAGCACACCAAACTCAACAGAAACCTCGTGAGATCCGTTAGTATAACAATCAAATCTTAAACTCTAAGTACTGTTGTAAATTGATTCATATTTAATATTGGCATAATGCTACTGTACTCTAACTTCTCCATGACTTATGCCCCCCGATACAATTCATAGATTCATCAAAATAAGCAAACTATGCAACAAAAACAGAATCTGTCTAAAACAGAACAGTCTGTAATGATCTGAATAAAAGCCATACTTATGTAACTCAAAAAATTCTGAAAATGTAGGACAACGTGGGAAATTTGTATATCAATCATGTGTAAAAAATTCAGAAGGTTTTGACACGCCAGAGATTTTTAAGAATTTCTGCACTGGACGCAAAAGTTTCTGTTTCTGCACAGAATCAAGTCAACTATTATCCACACTATCCCAAAGGTATTACTTGGCACAAACACTAATTAAAACATAAAAACACAATCATAACATAGGCTTTAATTACGTAAACACACAAGAAGGGAAAAATCAAAGATAACTATTGGGTTGTCTCCAATAAGCTCTTTCTTTATAGCCATTAAGATAAGCTTGAGATTTTAAATGATGCTCACATGAAAGACAAGAATTGAAGCACAAAGAGAGCATCATATAACATGTGAAAAACACATTTAAGTCTAGCATACTTCCTATGCATAGGCATTTTATAGGAAAACAAATTGTCAAGACAAGCAACATCTAGCATATGCAAATAGGAAGAACGAAGCATTAATAATTTCAACATCAAGAGAGTTAATTGAGTAACGTGAAAGCTTCTACAACCATCTTTTCCTCTCTCATAATAATTACATGTAGGATCATAATCAAATTCAACAATATAGCTATCATATAAAATACTATCTTCATGATCCACATGCATAAAAGTTTTATAATCTTCCAAGATAGTGGGATTAACATCAACTAAAGTCATGACCTCTCCAAACCCACTTTTATCAAAAAATTCATAAGATTGAACACTCTCCAAATATGTGGGATTCTTTTTACCTAAAGTTGACACTCTTACAAACCCACTTTCAATATTATTTCAAACATTATTATCAATAACATATTCATCATGAGGCTTAAATAAATTTTCAAGATCATAAGAAGCATTATCACCCCAATCATGATCATTACAATAAGTAGTGGACATAACAAAATTATCATCCCCAAGCTTGTAGCTTTGCATATCATTAGCACAATTGACATTAATAGAATTTATAACAACATTATTGCAATCATGCTTTTCATTCAAGGAGCTATCAAGTATGGGTGCTATAGCAATAATTTCATTTTTGACGTAAGGAACTATAGCAAGTTCGTCTCTATATGAATCATTAATATTGGCATCATGGCCATAAGAATAGCAAGCATCACGTGAATCAACGGAATCATAATTATCTATGGGTTCATGCATATTATTATTCTCTTCCAAAGTAGAAGACATTCTCTTAATAAATTCATTAACATAGGCATTATGAGCATAGTTTTCATAGCAATACTTAAGTATGTCAAGATTTTCAGATTTGTAGAGAGTAGCATCACACTTTTCAATCAATGAATCAACTTCATAAGCACCCTTAAAAGCAACAAATTCTTCAATTTGTTCGATATCATAGTAACTATAAACACCCTTGGCATAAGAAGATAAGATTTCATTATCATTAAACTCACATAGGTAGGGAAGGTGTTTTTTAGGGTTCTTAGAGCAACAAGTATGATCATAAATTTCACATAGATTCCAAGCATAACATAGAAAACAATTTATTTGATTCCATAAGAGTCTCCCTTTTTGAGACAAACAGTGATGCACAAAATGAGCATGCTCATCTAATGATTTTCCCTCAACTAAACTAGTTGGGGTTTCAGCACGAGCACAAATGGATCGAAGATGATCCAAGTAGAAACTTTAAGTGGATCCATAGTATCTTATATTTTTGTTTTATTTTTTGTTCTTGTGTGTTTGACATGAAGGCAATAAAAGCAAGAAAGCAAGCAAATAAAATATTTTTGTGTTTTTGTAAAAAAAAAATTAGAAGTGGGGGAGATGAAAATGAGAGGCAAAGGCAAATGAAAAGGCAAATAAAATAAATGCAAGTGGATGATAGTTTGTGTGAAGGTACTTGATAGATTTTGGTGATGTCTCCCCGGCAACGGCACCAGAAATTCTTCCTGCTACTTGTAGACTGCGTTGGTATTTTCCTCGAAGAGGAGAGGATGATGCAGTATAGTAGAGATAAGTATTTCCCTCAGTTAAGAACCAAGGTTATCAATCCAGTAGGAGAACCACACAAAATCCCGTTAGCAGCACCTACACACACAAAAACAAATACTTGCACCCAACGCAAATAAGAGGGTTGTCAATCCTCTTAGCGGTTACTTGCAAGGATTAATTCTGATAGTGATAGATAGATAAAGTAAGAACTAAATAAAATAAAAGTAAATAAATTGCAGCAAGGTATTTTTGGAGTTTTTATATGATAAAGTAGACCCGGGGGCCATAGTTTTCACTAGAGGCTTCTCTCTCGAGCACAGAACATACGGTGGGTAAACAAATTACTGTTGGGCAATTGATACAAAAGCGAATAATTATGAAGGAATCATGGCAATGATCATGTATATAGGCATCATGTCCGAGACAAGTAGACCGACTCCTGCCTGCATCTACTACTATTACTCCACTCATCGACCGCTATCCAGCTTGCACCTAGAGTATTAAGTATAAAATGCAGTAACGCCTTAAGCAAGATGACATGATGTAGACAAAGTAAACTCAAGAAATATGAATAAACCCCATCTTTTTATCCTTAATGGCAGCAATACAAATATGTGTCATGTCCCTTTCTGTCACTGGGATTGAGCACCGCAAGATTGAACCCATCACAAAGCACCTCTCCCATTGCAAGATAAACCAATCTAATTGGCCAAACCAAATCGATGGATCGGAGAGAAATACAAAGCTATAATAATCACGCATAAAAGAGTTCAGAAAAGACTCAAATATTTCTCATGAATAATTTGATCATAAACTCACAATTCATCAGATCCCAACAAACACACCGCAAAAGAAGATTACATCAGATAGAACTCCAAGAACATCGAGGAGAACTTTGTATTGAAGATCAAAGAGAGAGAAGAATCCATCTAGCTACTAGCTATGGATCCGTAGGTCGGTGGTAAACTACTCACACATTATCGGAAGGGCAGCAAGGTTGATGTAGAAGCCCTCCGTGGTCGATTCCCCCTCCGGCAGAGTACCGGAAAAGGCCTCCAGATGGGATCGTGGAAGAACAGAGGCTTGCGGCGGCGGAAAAGTTTTCTCGTCTGGCTCTCTGGTGGTTATGGAATATTTGTGAATTTATAGTGGAGGAATTAGGTCAGGAGGTGCCACGAGGGGCCCACAAGCCTGGGGTGCGCCCCCTGAGCTTGTCGCTCCCTCGTGACTCCTCAGGTCTTTTCCCGAACCTTCTAGGTTCTCTTCTGGTCTAGAAAAAATTAATCCAATTTTGTTTAGACCTTTTTTGATAATGATTTCCTGAAAAGACAAAAAAACATGCAAAAAATAGCAACTGGCACTGGGCACTAGGTTAATAGGTTAGTCCCAAAAAATGATATAAAATAGCACAAAGTTGCATATAAAACATCCAAGATTGATAATATAATAGCATGGAACAATAAAAAATTATAGATACGTTGGAGACGTATCATGTGTGGGGGAGGCGGGGGGCAGAGACTAACTAGAGAGGTAGATCGACAAGTATATGTGTGGAGAAGGAGAGACCTAGCTATGTATTGAGGGAGATCGATCGACATCCATTCATATGTGTAGGAGAGGAATAAGGTTGGGAGAGAGACAGAGCTAGAGTGCCGGAGGGGTGGTTTTGGAGTTGCTTCTCGGAGATGGTGGGAGAGGCCTACTAGACAAACTGAGGGTACGACTGTAATATCAATAAGAGAGGGGATGTGTTTCTGTGTGTGCCGCGCGCGTTTCACTTCTGATTTTCGGGAAGCGCGGGCGAAGCAGTTCTATCAGAGCATCTACAGGAAAATACCTCTTGGTTCTTGGTTGTAAGATACACCCTATACGGGATTTTTTTTTACAAAAAAACAAAATAGTTCAGAAGTTTTTTTACAATAAACTTGACTTTCTTTTGCACTAGTATATAAATTTTCACGAAAAAAACCCAGAGTGACTTCAGGGCAAAAAAATTATTATTTTTTTTTTTTTTTTGTGAGAAAACTTCCGATCTATTCATCTTCAATCATGGCAGTACAACAAACACAGGAAATAATGAAAATTACATCCAGATCCGTAGAACACCTAGCGACGACTACCAACACTGAAGCGAGTCGAAAATTTATTTGCTATTATAGGGTCACTATTCACACTATTTTGACCAAAAATTTGTTCCTTTATAAAAACAGTCAAGGGTTTTTTTTGGAAGTTTTTTCACAAGTATTACCTCCATCCCAAAATTCTTATCTAAGACAAGAATTTTGAGACAGGGGAGTACAATGGAAGGTCAAGTTTATTTCAAAAATATTTTTAGAATTTTTTGACTTTTTATTTAATTACTAATTTTTTCTTCATGTAGGGTATAGATACACCCATAGACCAAACGTCCGCCTCCACTACACATCTTGAATACAACTGCATATCATCTAGTAGCTGCCCAAATCACAGAACATCCACGCATCTATTTCCAGCCCACATCAAAGAACCATCAGTAGTCACACAGCTAATAGCAGAGAAGTTGCAAACACCTCTGCTCTAGACAATTTCGGCAAAACAGCAGGCGCAAAAATCAAAAGAGGAGTCAAGACGCTACACAACCATGCTCAAGCAATGCAAATGCTTACATCATATATAGATAAGACTTGCTGCTCTGTAATCCTGCACCGGCATTCACCAAGTTTCAGAACATAATAATAATAATAAAAGGAAGGATCCAAATGATGGTATCATACAGAACATAAGGGAAACTAATGGTTGGGTAAACCTCAACCCTACAGAGCTCTAGAAATCATCATGGTCAGATTCATCGCTGCCAGTGCCAAAGCCACGCTCCTCAGAAGTCATCAGGATTGTACTCGTCACCGTTAGGATCATCAGGGTTACTCTGTTCATCGGAGTCATCATCCTCCCAGTCTGGATTTTTCTTCGCCCTCTTCTGCTTTGGACGCTCCTCTTCGGCGCATGCCTCCTCAACAAAGTCCCTCTTTTTGATATCTTCGTAGGAAGTAACACTTATCTTGTCCGAACTGATACCATTCGCTACCAGAACATCCACCAGCTTGTCAATTCCATTGTCACCCTCTGAATACTGTATGATGACACTTTTAAGGAATGGACACTGGAAGGTCATTCCATCAGTAGACATGCCTTCTGTTTCTGCTGCTTCGTCAAGCTAGAGACAAACAGGAAGAGGAAAAAAAGGTCCTACATGTTAGCGAACCTTTTCAAAATATTTCAGTTCAATAATATTACATGCAGCGTACCTGTCTATGCATCAGAGTGAGCTCTTCTAGTCTTGGTGAAAGCTGGAGGAAGCGAAGCAAAACGTAGAAGTCCTTGGTCAAGTGCCATTCGCCAAAACGTAGGCAGCTCATTTTCCAACATAACCTTGCATTAAGTGAGTAGGCAAGTGAGTTATAACTATGACGAAGCAGAAACAAGCATGATAATGTATAATAATTGAACAAAAATGGGAAAAGATCAAATGACCATTGCCACACAAGATATCATGAAAATGTAGCACTACCACTACAAGACTTTCGCACCACAGTTGACAACTAATGTTGAAAGCTATAAGAAGCCAACAGACAAAATGTCACACTATGAAAACAAACAAATGAAACATTGCCCAATGTTTATATAACAGCTGCACCTTTTTTTTTGAGAACTACAACAACTGCACCTTGAAATTATCAAACACAATCTCTCAAGTTCATGTTTTTTCTGCCATTTGCTTACGCACAGCAAATCAGTAAGTGCTTAAAATATCCATGTCAAACAGAATGACGTTTGATATCTTAGCTTTCATATTCTGAATGTTTCCTTCATATCGATGCACTTTTACTAAAATTGAAAGTTTGCTCTGTTCTAGTGTAAACGACTGATAAGAAGAAAAGTAAATCACAAAACAGATCAGTATAGAAAAATATTATGAATCCAACAGTTGTTTGTTAGAACTTAGACCAACATGAATTATCAGAACTAATTCAGCATTAATGGATCAACTCATGGTCTCATATATATTGCTTTGCACATTCACATCCATTTCATCAGCAAGAATTTTAAAAAAGGTACACACACAACATTAAGCCTACCACGCTAGAATTAAACTTCAACAAACATAACTTGTGAAGAACCTCCTAGAAAGGAAACAGAGAATTTCTATAAAAGCTACTGATCTCAAATAGACAAATATGCCTTAAGAAATATAAAGGCAACCAATATTCAATCATCACCGATCTCAACAAACATAACACATGAAGAGCCTTTAAGAAAGAAAACTAAAAGCTACTGATCTCAAATAGACAAATATTCCTTGAAAATAGGGTAAAATCCATTGCTGCACTTTGAAAATGTAAGGGCACCAATATTCAATCCATCAGCGTAGGAAAATTAAGCAATACATGTGATACATGAGTTTATCTTGCAGTCATTTCCCTATATGGATCTTAATATCTTCAGAACATCATCAGCGAAAAAGTATAACCAATATTGACAACTTACAGGAGGTAAATTAAGCAAAGCATGAAAAAAATGTACACTAACAAATTAGTCAAACACATTATATTTGCCTTTTAGTTGCAGCAGAAGTGTTTAACTTTTAAATAAAACTACTTTATTGACTTCCATTTTGCTGTCGGGAATATGGCAATACACGTGCTGACATGCTACTATCTGTAAACGATAATGAGGCGTCACAACTCCCAACAGGGGAGCCGCATATGATATATATTGATCATGAGAGATCGAATCCTCTCATAGGAATTACAGGAGGTTCGGTTGAGGAGACCGAACGTGAGAGAGAGGGAGAGATATTACAGGGAGTTTGGATAAGAGTTTAAATAGAAGAAGGATCTATCTCTAACTCCCTATACGTGGAGGTCAAGCTAACATAGTGCATACAATATGTTTAACACCCTGCCTTAATCTGATCTCCTCAAGTTTAGATTACGCTTGAACTCCTCAAATGGTCTTGTAGCTAGTGCCTTTGTAAAACCATCCGCAACTTGATCCTTTGAGTGAACAAATCGAATGTCCAGTTCTTTATTAGCAACTCGTTCTCTCACAAAATGATAGTCAATCTCAATGTGTTTAGTACGCACATGAAAGACAGGATTAGCTGACAGGTAGGTTGCACCAAGGTTGTCACACCAAAGACATGGTGTTTGAGTATGACATATGCCAAGCTCCTTAAGCATGAACTTTACCCAAATAATCTCTGCTGTTGCATTCGCCAGTGCTTTGTACTCTGCCTCAGTGCTAGATCTAGAAACTGTGGCCTGTTTCTTTGCACACCAAGAGATCAAATTTGGACCAAAGAACACTGCAAAGCCACCAGTTGATCTTCTGTCATCCAAGCAGCCTGCCCAGTCAGAATCAGAGAATGCACTAACAAGAGTGGATGATGACTTACTGAAAGTTAGAACAACACTCAGAGTATTTCTCACATATCTCAGTATACATTTTGCAGTAGTCCAATGAGCAGTGGTTGGTGCAAGAAGATACTGACAGACCTTATTTACTGCAAAGGAAATATCAGGCCTGGTAAGAGTAAAGTACTGAAGTGCACCTACCAAGCTTCTGTACTTGGTTCCATCCTCTTGATTTAAGAATTCTCCTTCAGTAAGTGTGAGTTTCTCTGAACTGGACAAAGGTGTTGGAGAGGGTTTGCAACCCTGCAACCCAACTCTACTCAAGAGATCTGTAGCATATTTTTCTTAAGAAAGATGAAGGCCACCTTCTTTGTTTTTCTTAACTTCAATACCAAAGAAGAAGTGCAAGTCACCTAGACCTTAAGAGCAAATTCTGAGTTCAAATCTGACAAAAGAGCTTTCACTGCTTCATTTGATGAACTTGTGACAATAATATCATCAACATAGATAAGCACAAAAACTGAAGTATTTGACTTGTTGTAAATAAACAGTGATGTGTCAGATTTTGAGGGAGTAAAACCAAGTTGCTGCAGTTTTGTACTCAACCTGAAATACCATGCTCTGGGGGCTTGTTTCAGTCCATAGAGAGATCTGTCAAGCCTGCATATGTGAGATGGTTTGTTTTTATCCTCGAACCCAGGAGGTTGCCTC
The DNA here is from genome assembly GCA_039707655.1 of Elymus sibiricus. Taxonomy (NCBI): domain Eukaryota; kingdom Viridiplantae; phylum Streptophyta; class Magnoliopsida; order Poales; family Poaceae; genus Elymus; species Elymus sibiricus. Next base: position 107,414,457 of record CM077664.1, on the reverse strand, counting down.
ATATATACTTCCTCTTCCAGAACACCATGAAGAAACGCATTCTGCACATCTAGCTGTCTGAGACTCCAGCCTCTGGACACAGCAATAGATAGAACAAGACAGATGGTAGCTGCCTTAACAACAGGACTGAAGGTATCCTCACAATCTATGCCATACCTTTGCTTGAACCCTTTAGCAACAAGCCTAGCTTTATACCGATCTATTGTACCATCAGACCTTCTTTTTATCCTGAACACCCATTTGCAGTCAATCACGTTTTTACCTTGCCGCGAAGGAACTAAATGCCATGTGTTATTTGTCTGAAGAGCCTGATATTCATCCTCCATAGCCTTTTTCCAACTGGGATCAGCAAGAGCTTCCTGATATGTACGGGGTTCTCTTGTGGAAGCGGCCAGACCAAACTTAACTTTATAATTTGTAGGTTGAATAACACCTGCGCGAAGACGTGTACGGGGTGGCGAAGCAGCACGTGTTGGCATAGAAGATCCGATGTGTCCTGACATAGCAGAACCAGCAGCAGCGGCAGATTCCTCAGAAGTCTCCCCTTGGATTGAGGCGAGCGATCCCGGGGAAGCATCAGATGCGGGATCGTCTGCGGCCGGCGGAAGCACAGAAGAGGGCCGGTTGGCCACAGAAGATCTAGGTGGAGCAGATGGATCCGGCTCGGATCGTGCGTTGGGCGCAGTCGACAGAGGCAGGGCCCGCCGCGTGTAGACCCAAGGCTCCGCTGGAAACTGTGTGAGTGTTGGTTGGTGGGGCGCTCCTGCAGGATCGGACCCAGTCTCACATCTACGCGTGGCAGGAGGCGAGTGGTGCGGGTCGGGTGATGTTGCGCACCTAGTAGCAGGCGGCCGCGTGCTGGCGCGGGATGGGCGCGGGGCGGACGAGAGCGCAGGGGCCGATCCTGATGCAGATCCTTTCGGCCCTGACGCCATCGGAGGCGCGGATCCCAAAGGTGATCGCAGTGGCTCTAGCGTGACAGCCACAGGACGCGTTTGAGCAATGTTTTGATAAAAAATTGCACCATTTTGAGCACCATCTTCAGCATTGTTTTCACCTGTAGGAGCAGACTCAGATAACAGATTAGAAGAGTTAGTCAATATTAAGTCATCACAATCATCGTTTTCCACATGATCAACTCCGGATAGATGGGATGGGAGGGGAAGAATCTCCTTTCGAAGAAGAGCACCAGCATTGGGATGAAGTTTCGCGAACGGAAATTGAGTTTCGTCAAACACAACATCACAAGAGATGTACACACGACTTGAGGCCACATCAAGGCACTTGACACCTTTATGTTGGGCACTATAACCAAGGAAAACACATTGTTGAGAGCAAAACATAAGTTTGCGAGGATTGTAGGGACGAAGGTTGGGCCAACATGCATAACCAAAGACACGAAGGGTAGTATAGTCTGGTGTGGTATGGAGAAGACTTTCAGTGGGAGTTTCATTGGCTATAGAACGACTAGGCCACATATTGATAAGATGAACAACGGTGAGAAATGCTTCGTCCCAAAATTTTAAAGGCATGGAGGCTGAAGCTAGGAGAGCAAGACCTACTTCAACAATGTGTCGATGCTTCCGTTCGGCGAAACCATTTTGTTGATGAGCATGCGGGCAAGACACGTGATGAGAAATACCTATCTGTTGGAAAAAAGAATTTAGCTTCTCATATTCACCGCCCCAGTCGGATTGCATGGCAATAATTTTGCTATCAAACTTACGTTCAACAAGGACTTGAAAATTATGAAAAACTTGGAATACATTAGAATGTTTTTTAAGGAGGTATATCCAGGTGTATTTGCTATAATCATCAATAAAGCTCACATAGTAAGAGTGTCTACCAACAGAAGTGGGTGCTGGACCCCAAACATCAGAAAAAATAAGTTGCAAAGGCTTGGTAGACACACTAGTAGAAACAGGATAGGGCAACTGATGACTTTTTGCTTTTTGGCATGAATCACAAATAGTATCTAAATTTCTCTCACCAACAACTGAGAGTTTTTTTTACTAAGAATTTGATGAACAGTAGCAAACGAGGGATGGGGTAAACGACTGTGCCACCTTTCAGCAGAAAGCTTGATGGCACCATACACTTGTTTATTGAACTGACAATATTGAGGAAGCAACGCATAGAGCCCTTGCACACATGTACCCCTATGGAGAATTCTCTTCGTGACCTGATCCTTGATTAAAAAGAAAAATGGGTGAAACTCGAGGAAGACATTATTATCAAGAGCAATACGATGAACGGAAAGAAGAGTTTTGGAAGCATTGGGAACATGCAAGATATCTTTTAGAACGAGATTTTTATGTGATGTTTCGATAATTGATTGACCAATATGACTAATCTTTATACCTGCACCATTTGCCGCGGTGTAAACTTGATCATGGCCATGGTATTTCTCTTGCATTGTCACCTTCTCGAGTTCTCCGGTGATATGATTTGTGACACCCGTGTCTAAGTACCAATTGGTATCGACACCATAGGATGCATCAGCTGCTGCAGCAATGTTTTTCTTACCATCTTCGGCATAACGCCAATCACAATCTTTGGCAAGGTGGTTAGTTTTTTTTGCAAATTTGGCATCTGCCTTCATACCCTTCATACCCCTGGAAGGGATGGTGCCCTCTATTGATGGTGAAGGGAGGGCGCCGAGGAGGGTAGCCGCCGCCGTTGTTGTCCTGGTGATGGTAGCCACCACCACCACCACCGTAGTGGCCGCCGCCACCACCACTGTTGGCGTGATAGCCGCCGCCGCCACCACCGTTGTAGCCGCTACCAGAACCTGGGTAGCCGCTAGGGTTGTTGTTGTATCCGCCTCCGCCACCACCAGTGTGAGATCCACCGCCGCCGCCACCCTTCTGTTGACCACGGGAACCCTTGTTGGATCCCTGGCGGCCATGAGAAGCGATGTTGGCAGAAGATTTGAAGTTGCCAGCGCCTATCCCATGGAACATCTCGACACGCTGGTCGAAATTGGCGACCATGGAGAAGAGAATCTTGACGGTGACCGGATCAGTACGGGCGTCGAAGGCGGAGATGATGGGCTGATACTCCATGTCAAGCCCCGCGATGATGAAAGACACCAGCTCATCCTCCCCGATCGGTTTGCCTGCCGCCGCAAGCTCATCGGAGAGAGCACGCATGTGCCCGAAGTAGGTCGCTGCCGGCTGGTTGCCCTTTTGGGCGTTGGTGAGGGAGGCGCGGATATTGTTGACGCGGGAAAGAGAGACGGCAGAGAACATTTTGCTCAGAGCCGTCCAGATTGCACTCGATGTTTCCATTGATGCTACTTGAACCAGCACCTCTTTGGAGAGGTTTCGAAGAAGGTACGCCACGATCTGCTGGTCTTGCACTAACCAGGGGGCGTAGGTAGGGTTGGGAGTCACCTGATCCTTGCCCTCCTTGTCCTTGGCGGTGATGGTTTTTGGAGGTTCTTCTATAGTTTTGTCGATGTAGTCGTACAAGCCAGCGCCCATTATCTGGGATCGCGCTTAGGCTCGCCAAAGGACGTAGTTCGTCTAGGTGAGCAGCTCGGAGACGTTGTAGTTGAGGTCGGAGGTGACAGGGGCGGCAGAGGTGGACATGGTTGCGAGGTGGGTATTGGGAGATCAATGGAGATATGCTAGATGTGGTGGAGGGGACCTTCTCTGTATACCATGTAAATGATAATGAGGCATCACAACTCCCAACAGGGGAGCCGCATATGATATATATTGATCGTGAGAGATCCAATCCGCTCGTAGGAATTACAGGAGGTTCGGTTGAGGAGACCGAACGTGAGAGAGAGGGAGAGATATTACAGGGAGTTTGGATAAGAGTTTAAACATAAGAAGGATCTATCTCTAACTCCCTATACGTGGAGGTCAAGCAAACATAGCGCACACAATATGTTTAACACTATCAACTACAAGCAACAGCAACCATGCACCACAGCTCTAGATACAGAGCACAGAGCATGTAGTTTTATTAATACCTTTTCCATATAGAATTTATGACAAAAGAGAATTCATATTTTCACAAGAAAACAAAGTAGAAAAATACCAAACAGAACAACATGCCTGTCTTCTGGTAAGCATACCTTTATGTCACAACCAAATAGTGCAAGTTTTTTGGCATGCACAAGAACTCCTGTAAACCTAGATTCACCGCCAAATGTACGCCCACAAGTATCTATGTGTGCGCTCTCTAGCGATGGCTGGTCTCTCCAAGAAATATCTTCCAGTGAAAAGCCAGTGCACTCAAAGCTAATGAGATGAGGAGCAGAAATTGTCATTCTCTCCGGTCCATACATGAAACCATCAATGGTTAGCCTTTTTAGCGCTTTTGATTTTATGTGCTCAAGTCACACTGTAGAGTCTATCAGATGCAAGCCTTCTAGGACAGGGCTAAACTCTCCAGAGGAAGCTCATGCACTTCCACATCACGTAGAGTCAGTTTTTTAAGAGAAGGAAGCTTGATTATGTCAGGCAGTACAAGTCCCTTATGCTCATAATCTCGAAAAGGAGCTCCACCCCACTGCAAATTTATCTCCTGAAGTGAGCGACAGGTGAAAATGCCAGGAGGTAAATTAGTCTTATCATACATGCAAAGCTCCACGTCAAGCACTTTAACTTTATGACTCACAACATAGCGAATCCACTTTCTGACATCATTGCAGTTCAGGGGAACATGAGGATCCCAATGCAGACGGAATGTGTGCAAGTCAACATTACGACGGGCGAGCAATAGGTTGTCAACATAATGAGCAAATTTTTCAACCTTCCAATGCCCAAAGTCTCTGTAATCAAGGTGTATGATATGATCATTGTCACTTCTCATGGCCTTCTTATCACCTGACTTCATAGCAACCCTACCTTAGATTCCTTAACCACAAAGGCTAGAAAACCTACCATATATATACACATTCCATGATTAATACATCAAGTAATGAGGCCCCAGTAGAGAAGTTCAATTATCTCAAGAGTGTCCATGTTACCATGCTACATCAATAGTATGAAGGTTTTATTTGTTTAGTGGACTCTTCACACTAAGTATTGCAAGTCTTGGTTAGTGCTCATAATTGGTGTGACTTCAGCATCAAACTGGGGGTCGTGGAGCAGAACAATTGCCGCCACCCTGGGTAATTGACCAACCGAAAAATGCATACCACAATAGGGCATCAAAATATTTATTGACAAGTAAGAAATCTTGCTTGGCATTGAGCATATCCCTAGTCAGCTATGGACACAGATCCAGAACATGACACTTTGTGTAATACTACACCAGTAAGGAGAGTACCTAAAAATTTCAGAAAATGTAAATGAAAAGGAGACCGTAACTAATGGCTGGTCAATCATAGGTTATCAGTACAATGGGAAACCATTTTTTTATTTACTTTTGGGCAGGGCTAATCTGGGCACTGACAGTCTGACACACACATCCTAAGCGGTTTGGCAAGCAGCGTGCATAGATTTTCAGTAGCGTAGCAAAGGAACCTGCAAAACTATTATGAATTCCGAAGGGAAAACGTGTGTCTTTACAAAGAGAGATATCTTGGTCTCATCCGAGAAGCTTGAGCACGCAGAGTACAACAAACGGGGGTGAAATGAGAGTAAGAACCAGATCTGGGATGGTACCAATGTATGCTTATGCTTACAAGAAAATGCAAGAAGAAGCTGTGTTCTCACCGGGGAGGAACAGGAGTGCTCTCGCTAAATCGCCAGCCGCACCCACGAGGTTTCCTAGGGTTCAAGGCAAGGCACTTTGAGTTCTGAGTTTGGATTTGGCTTCCCCCCAACCGGCTGACCGGGATGGAGTAAAAGCAACTCCAATAGCTCTAGCATCCTACAAAAACTTTCATTTACGGAAAATTAGGGCGAAAAAAGCATCCAACGGCTACCGTAAGAGCATCTCTAGTAGATCCCGCAAGTGGTCGGGCCGAAAAAGTCGTTTGAGGGCTCCCGCAAAAATTATTTATGGGACGGCGAGCCCTTCGGCGTAATAGTTCCCATAAACCCGTCCCGCAAATGTTTTGCAGGACGCGTTTGTGGGATCTACTCCGTGTCGGAGGGCTAGCCGTCCCGCAAATACAATAATAAGCAAATATTTATCAAGTTCATCAAGACAAGTTCATCATCATATATGTACATCACTAGTTGATCATCATACTAGTTCATCACATCCAAAATCATGCGCAACAAACAATGTATCAAGTTTAGGTTCATGAATGCGCGATAGAACAAGGCAAAAGATGCTCAAACGACATATATCAATCAAGCAACATTGTCAATGTTGCGAAGAATGTCGCCACCAACACCGCCATCATCCAAATTGACCGGAGAGCTCGCACCACCATCTTCATGAACTTGAACCGGAGAGCTCGCACCACCATCTTCATGAACTTGAACCAGAGAGCTCGCACCACCATCACCATCATTCACTTGGACCGGAGATTGAGCACGACCACCATCACCACCATTCACTTGGCTTCCCAAAGCGCCACCTCCCATGCCGAAGTCACCATCACCGCCACCACCACCCATGCCGAAGCCACCTATGCCAAAGCCACCACCACCAACCATGCCGAAGCCACCTCCTCCACCCATGCCGAAACCACCACCACCATTACCGAAAGAAAAGCCCCCCTCCAAAGCCAACACCACCACCGGCCATAAGATTTTGGAGCTCCATCTTCCTCCAGAGCATGATCTCCATTCTTTTCATCTCCCAAAATTCTCTTGCCACTGCGTCCATGCCCTCCGGATTCATCATCATGAACCGGTCCTCCTTGGCGGTCCTCTCGTCCTTCCTCTTTTGCTCCTCTAGGAAGAGCTTGCGCTCCTCGAATACACACCTCTTTTGACATTTCTCCTCCTTGTGCTTCTCTTTCTTCTCGGCCATGGCAACTTTTGCATCCCAATGCTTGGCTAGCATAGACTCCTTAATCTTCGCCATCTCACCAATTTGATCCCTCAAAGTGATTGCCTCGTAAGTCCTCTTGACTCTTGCTTTCTCCTTCTTGTTTCCATCCGGCTTGCCCTTGTTTCTTCCTCCTCTTGGTGCATCATCACTATCATCATCATCCTCAACCTCCACTTTCATGCCTCTCTTTGGAGGGGATTCCTTGTAGGAGATATTCCCTAGAGGCAATAATAAATGTTATTATTTATCTCCATGTTCGTAATTATGTTTATATTTCATGCTACAACTGCTATGGTTCCCGAGCCCGTATATCCATAAAGGCTCTGAGGAAAACCCATGTGCACGTGTGAAATAATAAACGGTAAAAAGTATTCCTAGTCAAGCCTCTAAGACTGGCTCAAGTGTTGCATGATGATCATGTTTTCTTGATCATGGGCATGTCTATGCCGGCAACTTTGAGGACACAATGTTAGAAGAACACTTGTGTTGAATCGACCCGATTGATGTTATGCTATGAGATATGTTCATCACGAGTTAATGGTAAATAACACAGAGAAAGTTAATGTTTGCATAATTCCTTAGACCATGAGAGTATCGAGTTCCTTCATGCTTGCTTCATGAACTTTGGGGTTTGTTAAACGTCATCCGTAAAAGGGTGGCTATTACGGCGGCTTACAGGTTCATGGAAAAGTATGACGAGGAACTAGATAGCTCAAGATTGGGATTTGCTCCTCCGACAATGGAGAGATATTCTTTGGGCCCTCTCGGTGTTACGGTATCCATCATCGTCTGGACAGACACAGTGTAATTTGATCACAAGGATGCCGGAACGCGGAAACGAGAAAAGAGAATAAAACCGGTAACGAGGAAACTGGCATAGTGGACAAAGTTGTTGATCCATGGGGATTCCGATAAATCTCACCACGAGTGTTTTTAACATATCGCGAAGCAACAGGAATAGCACACGGCAACTACAGGTTCACTCGAATATTCATTCGTGTGGGTATAGGGATCAATATGGATGTCCATGGTTCCGCTATTGATCATTGACTGGAAAGAGTTCCAGTCATGTCTATACTTCACCGAACCTATAGGGTCACACACTTAAGGGTCATCTATCTGCTAAGTGTAACGCCCCAAAAAAAATTCCTTTTGAATTTTAAAATCTTTTCTCTAAAATAAAATTCTTGGATCAATATGGTTCTATTTCTCTTTCTTTCTATTTTGAAAATCAATTTGAGTTTTCATTTCGGTTTCAAAAATATCAAAATAATTTTTATTTGATGGTTTCTTACTTGAGTAATTATTTTTGTAGAATCAAAAAATATTTTTCTCACAAAAAAGATTTTGGATAATTAAATCATTTCAATGAAATGACCCATTTCATCTCTTTCCCAGCACATAGAAAATTCTCCCAATACTTTTCTGTCACTTCTAAATTATCATCTAAGTCATTCTCACACCCTAGGACAGTATCCAACACTTCCCCACCCCACAAAAATATTTTTGTGATATTTAATAAATTCCAAAGTTGGAATTTCATTTATTCCTAGTTTCTTTGATTTACAAAGGAACTATATTATTTCTAATTCTTCTGCACCCACAAAAATTACTCCATCTACTTGACAGTACCCGCAACTCAATTCATCAAAAACATTCTATTCCACAGTTCAAAAATTTCAAATTTCATTCAAGTGAAATTTGGACCAGATTCAAACTCCTTGATCAAAACCTAATTTTAATTGCTTCAAAAATTCTGAATTTTTGCCAGCATCTCTATTATGCATCAACACCTCATCACAAAAATTCTCAAAAATTCCTAAAATGCCTAGAGCCATCTAGCATTTTGTCAAACACCTCATGTGCATACTGTAGCATTGTAGAAAAATTCAGAATCTTCAGTGAGGTTCAGAGAACAGTGGAGTTCGGCGCCGTGCACTGCACCTCACTCCATCTCTTCCTCATCCATGCCTCCGTTGATCATAAATGAGTCGCCGGGGACCCCCTGGTCAGTGGCTCGCCGCCGACAGCACAGGAACTGGCCGGTGCAATGGCCACTGTCCTCGGCGGCGGCGGCCGAGTGGATCGACACGGCCTCCTGCCGCCTTCACTCTCTCCACCGCTCCCTCTCCTACTCTGTTTCCATGCGTCGCCCTCCTCTGCCGCTTCACGCGCCGTCCGAGCCGTCCCGACCCCGCCTGGCAGTCGTCGGAGCAGATCACCGCCACCACACCCGTACGGGAGTCACCTCATGGATAAGGCGATCAAGCTCGAAATTGAGCACGTTGGTGCTTCGAGGGTCTTCCATTAACCTCACTGGCACCCACCGTCCAAGACCACCGTCAGCAACCACCTCGCCGGCCGGATTTACTCCGGCGTGATTCGCATCGCCACTGGTCACCTCGGCTCGCCTATATAAGAGTTCCCTGAGCTCCGTTTAGTACCCGCACACTCTTAATCGACCTTCCCCGCACTCCCTCGGCCTCGAGGAGGTCGTCTTCTCCCTCTCCGGCCAGCCGATCCGCCTCGGATCCCCGGAACCACCCGACGCCAGTAGGCCACCTCCACCACTCAAACTTCGACAGTAACTCCTAAATCCACCATATAATCGATTCCGCGCTTCAATTTGACACCCGGAGCCCTCCCGGCGAGATCTCACACCACCCGACGCCGCCGTCCGCCGGAGTCGACCTCGCCGTCGTTCCGATGCTCGCCGGCGACCAACTCCGCCACCCACCAACGTGGAACGCCTCCCCGAACTCAACCGTACCATCGCCGCCTCCTGGAACGCCGGCGATCGTCGCCGGTGATCGCCGCACCTCCTCTGTACACGCGCGCGAGCGCATTTGAAATTCAAACCTGACGGGTGGGGCCCACCCGTCAGCGATTAATCTTTTTCTGATTTAACCGAAAGCGCTTTCTGTTTCATTACGCTTTTTGTACTGGGAAGCGTATTTTCTCCCAAGGCGTTTTCTGTTTAACCGCTCAGGGACCCGCTGGCAAATTTTATTTTTGCAGAAAAGTCCCTGGTTTTAAAACCTTAATAACTTTTAAACCACAAACCATTTTTAGTTGATTCTTTTTTTGAAATTCTTCTTTTTCACTCTAGTTTTTTTAGTATTTATTTGAAAATATCTTGAGACAACTTTTTGTACTGTTGCAAAAAATTTAATTCAAATTTGAATTTGCATAAATCGAGGAGGGGAACGTTGACGGGAATTTCGAGGGATCACCTACTGCCTACTTTGATCAAGGCAAGCATTTTTGAACTTGGGATATGGTGATTGCATACACGTTTGCATCGGTTTGGGATATCACCAAGTGTGTGGTGAATAGCATGTGCATGAATGGTCATATCATCTTGTGCATTTCTTGCCTGCATCACGGAATCTTTCTAACATGAAGTAAGTGGTGAGAAACTAGGAGTGTACCTCCTGTCCTTGTTGTGCTGGTGGGCACAAGTCACATCATGACACGATGGTGTCACCATGGCATGTGAGGCATGCCAGTCATATTAAGAACACCTCCTGAGTCGACCTAGATCGAGTCTTGTTCCGTCAAGCCTAGCTACATACCGTGCTGCCACTTGTCTTTCCGCGAGGGGAGTATGGTTTAGTAAGTTGCTAACCCCTTTCCGTGTACACACCACATAGAGGGGCCATGATGAGGGTTCCACGGCCATGGACTAATGCCAGTCATCTGGTCAGGGGGCATGGGTGTATCCGTCTGGGCCGAGAGGGGGGCACCCCTTGTAATCCGCGCGTATTAATAGTGATCCCATGCTATTCGAGATGATGGTCTCCCCGACTTAGACTTTTTCTTGAACGATGCTTTGGGTGATTCCTGGCATCCGAAAAGTTATTCTGGTGTGTGCTGGTCAGGTGTGTTTTCAACCCAAAGACCGTAATGGAAATTAGTCAGCGTCTCAGTGGTGGCTAAAGAAATTCCATACAAGTGGGTAAAGAGTACGCCCTCTGCAGAGTTATATCTATTCGAATAGCCATGTCCACGGTCAAGGACGTTAGCTGGGAAGGGTCATGTATCGGTCCCGGTGTCGGTCTTCGGAGGAAATAATTAAATTGAGCATGATTCATTTTTGCAGGATAATTATTGCCACCACTGATGCTATCATGAATATTATTATTATCATGAATGTGATTGTTATAAATATTATTGTTATCATAAATATATTATTGTGGACTAACCTTTTCCTCTTATGTGCAACCTTGAGTATCTCTTGGGATGGCTAGAGTACTTGAGTTACTTATTTTTATTTTTCCTGAATATCTCTTGGGATGGCTAGTCTACCTGAGGTATTCATCTTTTTTTTTCTGAGTGTCTCTTGGGCTGTCTAGACTACCCAGGCACTCAGTTTTCTTTTCTTTTCTGAGTGTCCCTTGGGCTGGCTAGACTACCTGGGCACTTAGTTTTATTTTCTTTTCTGAGTGTCACTTGGGCTGGCTAGACTACCCGGGCACTCAGTTTTATTTTCTTTTATGATTGTCACTTGGGCTGGCTAGACTACCCGGGCACTCAGTTTTATTTTCTTTTCTGAGTATCACTTGGGATGGCTAGACTACCTGGATACTCAGTTTTATTTTCAAGACCTCTTGTGGCATCGCTTTTAGACACCCATTTGGCATATCTCTTCAAGACCTCTCGAGGCGTCGCTTTTAGACACCCGTTTGGCATTTCTCTTCAAGACCTCTCGAGGCGTCGCTTTTAGACACCCATTTCGCATTTCTCGGAATTCCTCGGGCGGTCCAGCGCTCGATGTTCCATCTTTATCTTCTTGATTCATTACTAACATGCTATATTTATTCATCCGCACCATATTAATATTTGTCATGCCATGCTTAAAGTTTCGGTTAACCTATGCATATAATTTAATCCATCATGGGCATATGCATTCGGTATATCTTTTGTTCATAATGTTTGCGAGTACATTCCAACATACTCACAGGCTTGTCCCTGGCTTGTTAATTTGGCCAGACCTGGAGGAAGACGAGCTTGTGGAGGAAGAGTGCGCTAGCGAGCCCGACGCTTAGAGGTGTTCCCAGTCAGTCAGCTTGTGGTCTTGGAGTCTACCACGTGAATCATCCGCAGTGCTTCCGCTTCACAAATAAATTTGTCAAGCCTCACACTGACGCTTGGCTCTACTTTATTATATCAGTGTTGTACCACCACCACACCACTGTCATATTCTGCCACCGTCATATATTGGCAAGTTTGTAATAAATGTTGAGCACTCTGGCTCAACCCTGTGTAAAATTAGGTTTGTACTGGTTATCTATATCAAGGAAGTCCACCAGTTGTTCTGAACTTGGGGCTGGTGTGACTTGGGCTATTATGTGATTTATTCCAGAAACAGGCCCGACAAACCTTGGTATCAGAGCCAGGCTGATTGTAGGAAGCCCTAGGTGCGATCGCTAGTAGTAGAGTCAGTCCTAACATTTTTAACATGCATCTTATGCATTGTAACAAATTTTCCTTGGTCATCATATACTTATGATATGACTATTTGGATTTTTTGTCTACTGTTGTAGATGTCTGGCGGCAGCTGTCCGACCCAAATTTTCGCCAATGAGCCTGCGGGTTTTTCCCGTCTTCTCGTCTACATTGCCAGAGTCGCGATGGGATCTCTGAGTCATCCGGAGTACATCGTTTATCCTGACAGGATTTTAGACACCCTGACCATGTACCAGGCCTCGGTATATATTCGGGGTGGGAACGCCATGCCACATCCCAACTATCGCTTTGTGGGGAGAGTCATGCCTATTGAGAGGCATGTTATCCAGATGGCTGTCCGACAGGCCATCGCTTGTCTTAGGGACATCCTTCCAGTCATGCAGACACGTCCCTATCCTTGTTCAGTACATCATGGCTCTAGAGTCAGTCTTCACCTCACTGGTGGACGACTATCTTGCTGCACGGATGGACTTAGCTCGTGCAAGGACTCCTCGCAGGAGTGAGTTCCGTACTCCGTCACCACGTGCTCCTCGCATTCCGATTCCACCATATGATCCTCCTACTCGTTCCGCGATTCGACGCTCACCCCCGAGCGATGAGTCTAGTCGCTTGGCTACTCCTATTCCGGTTAGGACTTCACCACCTACGAGCACCATACCACCGCGAGCAGGCATGGCATCGACGGCTACCCGACTGGAGACCATACCCGAGGAGGAGGAGGAGGCCGAGTCTTCAGCACCTCGTCTGGGACTTACCCTCAGCAGGGCCTACGACGTTCCAGACACTCCGTGATAGCAGACTAGGCCTCAGCACCGCAGTCGCCTTTTATGAGAGTGTAGCTGTAAAATATTTATTTTCTGTTTCTTCTCTTCTTTGTAAGATGGCGAGTAGCAGACTTGGATCGCAGCATGCTAAGAGGACGGAGTAGTGCACTAGTCTAAATAAGCGGTCATGTAAGCATCGCGAGAGCATATTGTATAATTAAACCTTGCATGTATAATTAAATCCTGCATGTATAATTAAATCTAGCATGTATAATATACCCGCTACTTTTATATGCTTGCGTTCTTGGGGGAATTTATTTTTAGTCTCTTAAAAAAATTTATTTTATCCCTCTATGATTTATTTTCTCATCGGTGTTACACAAATACCCCAGAAAGAAAATGCATCGTCCCTGGACTCGTTCTATGCCCAGTCCCCCAGAGGACAACTTTGCACAGATGGGAAATAATTTCACACCAGGACAGACAAGTCAGCAAAGCAATGATTCAGCATTCTCACAAGTGTGCCGTCTTTATGAACAAAGTCAGCAGCAGCACCAGGAAATGATGCAGCATTTGATTAATATGGGAAATCACCAAGGACAGCATCAACACAGATCAAAATTATCTGAACTCCAGAGGACCAATCCAACTGTCTTTTCTCACACAGATAAACCTTTGGAGGCAGACGACTGGCTGTGTGATATTGAAAGGAAATTGGTCATAGCCCAGTGTACGGACCAGGAAAAAGTGTTATATGCCCCACATTATTTTTCTGGAACAACAGCATCATGGTGGGAAAATTTATGCCACACACACCCCAATGGAGGAGACATGACCTGGGAGCAATTCAAGGAAAGCTTCCGGGGAGCTCATATTCCCAACAGTATCATGAAATCAAAGAAAAGAGAGTTTGAGGATCTCAAGCAACGCGGTACAATGGTGACTCAGTACCTCGACCACTTTACTCAGCTAGCCCGTTATGCCAATGATGAGTATATGATAGAATGCAAAAAGATGGAGAAATTTCTCGACGGACTCGTTCCATCTCTAAAGTGCCAACTGGTGGTCCATAGTTTTCCGGATTTCAAGACACTGGTAGACAAGGCCATTATTCTGGAAAATGAGCACCGCAACATGAATGAGATTCGCAAGCGCCGCATGAACCAGTCAGTGCAGGTTCGCAACAACAGGCCCCGAAATGAATTTCAGAGGCCTGTGGCACCTCGACCAGCAACTCCAACACCACGGCCACAGCAAAACCGCACTACCTTCAACAACAGGGCCAAAGAAACAATATTCCGTCTGGGCATCACTTGTTATGCATGTGGAGCAGAGGGGCATTATGCCAGGCAATGCCCAAAACAGGGGAATAATGCACCCAAGCCCAACAACAATGGCCGCAATACTAATGCAGCACTGCGACACAAAAACCTCAACAATAATCAAAGAAAGGGGAAGGTTAACCACGTGACATTTGAGGAAGCATAGAATGCACCGGATATCGCATTTGGTATGTTCCCTGTCAACACCATTAATGCTACAGTTTTATTTGATTCTGGATCTTCCCATTCATGTATTTCTAAAAGGTTTGCCTCGAAGAATCAGTTTTCTTTTTCACCTTTGGAAAACTCAATCATTATTCAGTCCCCGGGATCAAAGCAAAGCACACAATGGTACTGCCAGGATTTAAATATTGAAATTCAGGGAATGAAGTTTCTAGCCAATCTTATTGTACTGGAAGCAGTCGGCCTGGATGTTATTTTGGGAATGGACTGGTTGACTACAAATAAAGGTTTTATAGACTGCTACAATCGTACAGTGACTCTCACAAATTGTCAAGGGAAGACCGTAAAATTTGGTACAAGGGGAATTTCTACTTCGCAAGCAAAATTAAATCAAGTGGACATGACAAAATTAAACAAAGTTCCTATGGTCTGCGAATACCCTGATGTATTCCCTGAGGAGCTACCATGTATGCCACCAGATCGTGAAATTGAATTTGTTATTAAACTAGCACCTGGAATGGCACCCATCTACAAGAAGCCTTATCGAATGGCTCTGACAGAATTGGTGGAGCTGAAAAAACAAATTAAGGTGTTATTGGAAAAGGGTTATGTTCGACCTAGCTCATCACCATGGGGATCACCGATTTTATTTGCCAAGAAAAAGGGTGGTACCCTAAGGTTATGTATTGATTACAGGGCACTCAATATGGTCACCATCAAAAATAAATATCCACTGCCAAGGATTAACGACCTGTTCGACCAATTGGCAGAAGCCAAGGTTTTCTCAAAAATAGACTTGAGGTCAGGCTATCATCAGTTAAAAATCCGATCATCAGACATACCCAAGACTGCTTTTACCACCAGATACGGATTATATGAGTTCACTATGATGCCTTTCGGATTGACCAACGCTCCTGCATATTTTGTACATCTCATGAACAAGGTTTTCATGAAATATCTGGACAAGTTCTTGGTTGTGTTCATTGATGACATACTTATTTATTCTAAGATGCTAGAAGAACATGAGCAACATCTCCAGATAGTCCTGGAAGAGTTGCGGAAAAATCAGCTATACGCCAAATTCAGTAAGTGTGAATTTTGGTTACGAGAAGTTGGTTTTCTGGGGCACGTACTGACAAAGGATGGAATAGCATTGGACCCAAGTATGGTAAAGGATGTCTTAGGATGGAAGCAACCCACCAACGTGACTGAAGTCAGAAGTTTTCTTGGTTTGGCTGGCTACTATCGACGATTTATTGAAGGCTTCTCCACCATAGCCAAACCTATGACACAGTTACTCAAGAAGGATAAGAAGTTTGAATGGACTGAAGCATGTGTGAAAAGTTTCCAAGAATTAAAAAGAAGGTTAACAACGGCACCTGTTCTGACCGTGCCAGATGTGCACAATTTTTTTGAAATATATTGTGACGCTTCCAGAAAAGGCCTGGGATGTGTATTAATGCAGGAGGGAAAGGTCGTAGCATATGCTTCGAGATAGCTATGACGACACGAAGAAAATTATCCTACCCATGACTTGGAATTAGCAGCTGTGATACATGCACTCAAGGAATGGCGACATTACCTTCTTGGTAATTGATGTGAGATATACATGGATCACAAAAGTCTTAAGTATATCTTCACCCAGCCAGAACTAAACCTACGACAACGTCGCTGGTTTGAGCTAATCAAGGATTACGATGTGGGAATTCATTACCATCCGGGTAAAGCAAATGTTGTGGCAGATGCCCTCAGCCGAAATCCCTGCACCGACAATGACAGTGTACAATTCTTACAACATGAGTTCAACCGGGAATTTGCCAAGCTTAACATGGTTCTAGTCACGGAAGGAACTATCGCTCGCCTAGAAGTAAAACCAACATTGGAAGATCAGATCAAAGAAACCCAGAAAGGACACCCTAGTATCGAGGGAATTAAAAAGGAAGGTAAATTCGGGCAAGGCATTTGAATTTACCATTGATAGTCAGGGAATCCTGTGGTACAGAAAAAGATTATGCGTACCCAATGAGGAAGAGCTTAAGAAACAAATTTTTGCAGAAGCCCATACCACTCCATACTCCATTCACCCAGGGGGAACCAAGATGTACAAAGATCTTCAGGACAAATTTTGGTGGCATGGGATGAAAAGGGATATAGCCATGTATGTCGCACGTTGTGACTCTTGTCAATTTATAAAAGCGGAAAACCAGAGGCCAGCAGGATTGTTACAACCAATCAGAGTGCCTGAATGGAAATGGGATGAGACAGGGATGGATTTCATCGTCGGATTACCAAGGCCACGACACGGAAATGATGCTATATGGGTTATCACAGATTTATTAACCAAGGTGGCACATTTCATTCCGGTGAAAACAACATATTCAACACAAAGGCTTGCTAGGTTATACCTCTCCCGAATTGTTTGCTGATGTCTACTACACAACTTGTTCTTGTAGACTCGTGTTGGGCCTCCAAGCACAGAGGTTTGTAGGACAGTAGTAATTTTCCCTCAAGTGGATGACCTAAGGTTTATCAATCCGTGGGAGGCATAGGTTGAAGATGGTATCTCTCAAGCAACCCTACAACCAAATACAAGAAATCTCTTGTGTCCCCAACACACCCAATACAATGGTAAATTGTATAGGTGCACTAGTTCGGCGAAGAGATGGTGATAAAAGTATAGTATGGATAATAGATATAGGTTTTTGTAATCTGAAAATATAAAAACATCAAGGTAGCAAGTAACAAAAGTGAGCACAAACGGTATTGCAATGCTTAAAAACAAGGCCTAGGGTTCATACTTTCGCTAGTGCAATCTCTCAACATTGTTGACATAGTTGAATCATATGTAAATCCCTCACATGCGACAAAGAGTTCACTCCAAAGTCACAAATAGTGGAGAACAAACGAAGAAATTGTTGTAGGGTACGAAACCACCTCAAAGTTATCCTTCCCGATCAATCTTATGAGCCATCCCCATTAATTGTCACGAATAGCCCTAGAGTTCGTACTAGAATAACACCTTAAGATACACATCAACCAAAACCCTAATGTCACCTAGGCACTCCAATGTCACCACGAGTACCCACGGGTTTGATTATACGATATGCATCACACAATCTCAGATTCATCTATTCAAACCAACACAAAGAACTTCAAAGAGTGCCCCAAAGTTTCTACCGAAAAGTCAAGACAAAAACGTGTGCCAACCCTTATGCATAAATCCCCAAGGTCACGGAACCCGCAAGTTGATCACCAAAACATACATCAAGTACTGAAGTGAATATCCCATTGTTACCACAGATATCCATATGCAAGACATACATCAAGTGTTCTCAAATCCTTAAAGACTCAATCCGATAAGAAAACTTCAAAGGGAAAACTCAATTCATCACAAGAAGATAGAGAGGGGAAAACTCCATATGATTCATCTATATCAACAAAGCTCGCGATACATGAAGCTCGTGCCATCTCAAGAACACGAGACAGAAAGATAAAACACATAGCTACTGGTACAAACCCTCAGCCCCGAGGGTGAACTACTCCCTCCTCGTCATGGAGACCGCCGGGATGATGAAGATGGCCTCCGGTGATGCCTTCCGCCCTCCGGCAGGGTGCCGGAAAAGGGCTGTAGATGAGATCGTGGAGGTACAGAGGTTTGCGGCGGCGTAAAAACTCATCTAGGTTAACTTTCGGGGGTTTCTGAATATATAGGATTTTTAAGCATTGAAATCACATCAGACGGAGCCACGTGGGCCCCACGAGGTACCAGGGCGCGCCTGGGGGGGTGGCGCGCCCTGGTGCCTCGTGGGCAGCCAGTGGCCCCCCTCCAGTAGGTATTGGCTCCAGTATTTTTTATTTGTTCCATAAAAAATCTCCAAAAAGTTTCACTGCATTTGGAGAACTTTGATTTCTGCACAAAAAACAACACCACGGTAGTTCTGCTGAAAACAGCGTCAGTCCGGGTTAGTTCTAATCAAATCATACCAAAACCATATAGAATTGTTATAAACATGGCATGAATACTTCATAAATTATAGATACGTTGGAGACGTATCAGCATCTCCAAGCTTAATTCCTGCTCGTCCTCGAGTAGGTAAATGATAAAAGAAATAATTTATGAAGTGTGAATGCTAGCATAGTGCATAAGTTTGATCAATGATAATTTCAATCACTTTTTCTAGCATCATAATAGCAACTTTTTCTCATAAAAGTCATCATAATAAAGTAGCAATTAAAAATAGAAATTTTTATGTGGAATGCTACCTATCACAATCATCATATAATTTTTTTAGCATGGACATTGGACTTGAATGATTCAAGGCAAGATCATTATTATAACAGCAATATTTATTGTCATAAAACTTCTCATGAGCAAGTAACAATTCATCACAATAATGGAGTATAAGGCATAAACTTTCTTGGAAACTAACAAACTATTCTAGTCAACAATGCAATTCATCATATTTTCAGGAAGGGTCTCATGTAGGAGCTTTTTAGCATGTCCACATACTCAACCATCATTTAGTCTTCTATGATTGCTAACACTCACGACATATATATGGAGCAAAAGTTTCAGCCAGACACATAGAAAGATAGGGGCTTGTGATTTCGCCTCCCAACTTATTCACCTCAAGGGTGATGTCAACAATAATAACTCATGATCACTCATATCCAACTGGATATATGTGCCTAGATCTTTCCCCACCACATGATGCCTACAAAAGAGAAAAATAAAAAGGAAGTAGAGGAGAACACTATTGACTCTTGTATAAAAAGTAAATACATAAAAGTAAAGGATAGGCCCTTCGCAGAGGGAAGCAGAGGTTATCATGCGCTTTTTGTTGTTGGATGCACGAGCCCTTCATTCAAAGGATCGTCACGTTATATTGCCCCTTGTGATAGCAACCTTTATTATGCAGTCTGTTGCTTTTATTTCTTTACCATCACAAGTTCGTACAACGCTTATTTCCCTTACAATAAAAGTTTAGACATATTTAGAGGCAATTTTTATTGCTTTTTGCACCGATGACAACTTACTTGAAGGATCTTGTAGGATCGAATCTACCAGAGGGGGGGGGGGTGAATGGGAGTTTTAAATTTTTCTCGGAAATATCAAAACTCTCGGAACCCAGCAGCGGAACGAATGAAAATACAGTAAACAGTGAGTGAATACAAACTACCGAATGGAAACTATCAACATGTACCGAGGTAAATCACATGATTGAAATATGGCATGTCACAGTTCGAATGTAAAGAGGATAACAGAAGTGACCAGTGATGCTCGATGGCGACAGGGTGTTTGGTAGACCAGTTCGTCCTTCTGCACAAGGACTACGTCTGGTTGGAGGGGTTGTGATTTAACATAGAAGATAAACTCTCTTCGCCCTATTCTCCTCGACAATTGGTTCGGCAACCAATGCCGATAACTCGTGGTAGATACTTGACAGCTATCTCCAAACCTTCACTAAAGATAAACTCTCTTCAGCTCTCTTCGCGAACCACAAGACTCTTGGTTGCTGAAGATATTGCTCGGTGAAGACAATACTCTTCGACACTCGAGCGGACACCTATCCGTCTAGAGAGTTTGCAGCTCTCAAGAGTAATAGGCGGAGCGTACTGGACTTAGATTCTAGTGATGCTGAACCACTATCTAATTCTTCGGCTCTAGGGTTTTCTCTCAGAGGATTTTAAACTCAAATCTTTTGGAGAGGGGTTGCTCAACAATCTTCTCAGAATCAAACGGAGCAGCCACCGGACAACGCCGGCGCGGGGTGGCTATTTATAGCCGCAGCCTTCCCTGATGGGAAATGACCAAATTGGACATGTGGAGCAGCCAATGGCCGAATGACACGAGTCCAACGGTCGGAAATTGAGCACAACGGTAACATTACTTGAGGAACAAGTAATGCTAACTCCTCGGTCAGAGACAAATCTCTCGCAGCGAAGAAGATCACAGTCTCTTGCTGGCAAGTATTTGCTCGGAACACAAAGAGATTTCTCTTGCATCTTTCATAGGATTTGAGTTTAGCATCAGAGAATCAAAGCTTCGAACGCTACACCCCTCTTAATAGTACGGTGGTCCTATGACTCAATGAAAAGAAACGAAACAACGAAAAGAATGCTACGTCTTCTCTTCGTCTTCAATTTTCTCGGTTGTAGTCACTTTCTTCGGACAGGCACCGAACCAATTGCTTTACGTCAGCAACTTTTGAGGGTCACTCTTGTCATCATATCCTTCGGTGATATCATTCACTGCTACGCAGGGGATATTCTTCGGAGTTTATGAATCCAAACTCCTCTCAATTCCAGGGACCTGTTACTCTGTGTGCACTAGCAAACACATCAGTCCCTTACTGTTTGTCAATCAATCTCCAAAACACAAGGAGGTAATATCATTGCACCAACAATCTCCCCCTTTTTGGACAATTGATGACAAAACAGATAATCATCGAAGTGAAGATAGATAAGTGTAAAATGAGTCAAACAAGAGTGAGTATGCGTTACTGGCTCGAATATGAAATGAACTCCCCCTAAATGTATGCAGAGATGAAAAATATGAGATAGATTCTCCTGCAATAATCGAAATATATGGAGGGAATTTCAATCATTTGAGACATTTGATTCGCACTGATGAGATGTAATCCATTGAGAACATAGTGCAATCAAAGATAACTTCCGATAGTAATTCCACCTGCAAGTCAAATACTTCGAGAGAGATGGTGCAGAAGCAGGGGTTATTAACATTATAGCACAGAAGTTAACGAGTTTTACAACATAGTACGGATAGGATATAGACCAAAAGTTGCAAACTCGAATCGAAACTCAAAAGAAACACCAAAAGCAAATCTATCGAGACTCGATGTAATTCTCCCCCTTTTTGTCAACAAGTGTCAAAAAGGTGACGAATGACATGAGAGAAGAAATGCAGATCTTGGATCAAACGGTGGCATCGCCAGATGAGCTGTCCGAGGTGATTTCATCTTCGGAAGTGACTGGAACAGCTTCGTCTTCAGCAACAACAGATTTTCCTTCAAGAGTAAGAGCTTGGGGCTGAGCAGACGAGGGAATAGCTGGAGTGGCCATAGGAGGAACACGAGACTGCACATTGCCTTCGGTAGGTTTCTCTGTTGGTGATGTGGCTTCAGATTCATCAAGGAATTTACGCAGCCTTAGATGAAGAAGATCAGTGGTGGTCTCACGAGCAGGCAGAGATGTAGTCCTATCTTGAAAATCTTCAGAGGTGAAGCCTTTGTCAATATAATCATAGAGCTCTTGAAGATTAACATTTAGTTGTTGTTTTTTGGTAAAGAACTTGCGAAGCAATTTCCAGAGTCTTTTCTTATTTTCATCAGCAATCAGATGCAGTATTCTCGTGCGATTGTTAATTGCATTCAGCTCGGAGGCAAGATGTTCTTTCTCGCGTCTATCTTCTGCAATATGTTGCATGAGCAGCTGTTGAGTACGCAAACTGACTTCGAGTTGCGATGGAGGTTGAGGCGTAATCTTTCGGTCGCGCTGAGGCAGACGAGGCCCATCAAAGACCTGGTGATAGTCGCGGGAGCTTGAAACAGGAGCCTTGCCCGAGGAAATATCTTCCATAACTTGCAGAGTATCGCGAACGGGAGGAATGAAGCTTTTGTGGCGTTCCTTCGCAAGATACACTGTGCGCATCGCATGATCAATTACTTTCAGTATCCAGGGTGCAAACACCTTGATGCAAAATGGATATTGAGCAGAGTCCTTCAGGATGTGCAGGAACATGTCTTCGACATCGAAGATGTATCGCTCAGAGATTGCGTATATTGCATTTCGAAGAACATCTGATATTGACTTGTCTGGATTTATGCCCGCCATAGGACAAATGGTGTAAGACAGCATGTGAAACAATGTCTGATTCTCGAATGTCAAATGTTCAGGACGAGGAGGACCAGAGTAGTTACGAATCTTGTCTTTATCCATAGTGCACCGAAAAACTTCATCTGAGATAACATCAATGTTGTGAACTCGAATTTCAGTGCTACCATGCTCAAATCGAAGAAAATGGAAGTGCGAGACAAAATCCGTTGAGGTACATTTGATTCGTTGTCCTTCGGTCATCCATTCCATAATCCATTTGGAGCTATCATTTTCATCACCAGAGATGTACAGAGTTGCATAGAATTGAAGAATAATTTCTCTATTCCATGGGTGCTCGAACTCAAACACCTGCGTGAGGCAGAAATCATCTAGATCCTGTAGCAATTGATCAAAGCAGCCAATGGTTCGCATAGCAGGAATATCCAGAAATTCATGAGGAAAAATCTTCTTGCTCTCATAAAGGACCCGAGAGTAATAAATAGCTTGTTCCTTGGTCCAAAACCGAGGTGATTCAGAAGTGCGTGGACCATTAAACGGACTGTCCTGAAAGAATTTTGGATGCGCATTCCGATTGAAAAGCGGTCTTTTTGCGCCTGCGCCAGATGAGAACAAAGGCAATTCTTCTCGCGGATATGGATATTTAAGTTCTTCTTCGGGAGAAATAACTTCATCACCGTACACAACTGAGTCAGACCGGTGGACAGAAACAGATTTGCGCTCGGAGGGACCAACATCTGCCATCCGTGCGACTGTATCGATGGATAACTTTAGTGGAGAGGGAGCTAGAGGCACAACAGAAGGTGCAGCAGGGAGGCTTGGCACTGAGTCAGGTTCATCATCTTTGGGCACCGAGGCCAAAACATCCATTGGAGGAGGATGGCACTGATTTTGCTCGTCGACAGATGGAACTGGGACTTGCGGCGCTACATGAGCTGGAGAAGCTTGAGGTTCGGAGCGAGGAATTTCACCTTCCTCGGAAACAACTTGTTGCGAGGGAAATTCAGTTTGAGGAGGGGACGCCACAGGCACTGATTCAGTTGGCCTTGGTGGCGAAGGAATAGTCGGCTCAGGAGATTTTTCTTTCTGAGACTAAGACTGAGCATCTTGACTGACAGGCGACGGTTCCTTCGGAGCAGGAGGTACATTTTTCTTTGCTATTTTCTTTCTTTGCTTGCTCTTTTGCTTCGCAACTTGATCAATGTGGCCCTTGACCAAATCATTGTAGCCAGTTACTTTTGTGTGATGTTCATCACAAATTTTCCGAACTATTTCATCCAGATCTGTGTGAAAGCGCAACCTTCGGTTACGTAGAAGACTCATGGCGAGGTTGATATCCTTGTAGGAATCTTCGAGTGTGTTGATGATAAACTTTGATGAGGCAGTTTTCATTCGCTCATTAAGATCCATTAGTTCGGCAGAGAGGGAATTTATCTCAACTGCATCATCTCCGAGTTCTTGCACAACTGAAGTTGCTTGAGCAATAACTTCGGCAGGGATAGGCAAAGATGCCACTTCTCCATTGAATGGGTTCTCCACAAACTTATCGAGCTGCTCCATGATGAATATGTGATCATAGTAATGAGGTGCATCGGTCTTGTCAAAAGGAGCAGTTCGAACAGGAACATAAACTTGCTCGGAAGGCGGCTTAGAAGCCAATGGTTGAGTTAGAGTAGGTGCAAATTTAACAACCTCTTCCTTCGGAGCAGAGGATTGAGAAGCATCTTGCTCGGTAGATGACTTAATCTTCCTTACTTGAGGTATGGGAATATTTTCGCCAGGCTTCGCATAATTCACTGGAGCATCAACCACCAAATCCTTCAAGTTAATAGCATTTGGATGAGGAGTTGTGTTTACGTGCTGTTTCATGGTGACAGTGGTAGCTGGCATTTTTTTGGCAGGCATCGTCTTCGATGGTGCCAAATTAATCCGAAGATCAGGCAGCACGGTTGAGGTGGTAATGTTCACATCCTCGCTGAGAGCAGATGCAATCTCTTCTTTAGTGAGCGGAGGATCATCTTTATCAGCAGAGGAATCATCCATATTTGCCTCATCTGCAAGTGCAACCCTTTTCTTCTTCGGTGCACGCTTTCTCTTCGGAGCAGCAGCATTGGGATCATGCTTCTGTTTGGTGCGTCCTTCAGGTATCCCTTTGGCCTTTTTCTTCATGTCATCTTTGAGAAGGCGAACGTTTTCTTCTTCACGAGCCTTTTTCTTTTCAGCCCGCTTAGCCCTTTTTATGGCATTGCGTTGTCGCTTAGCGAGTTCATCTGGATATGAGGCAGGAGTGCGAAGGGAAGATTCATGAGCATTCGCCGGAGGAGGAGGTCTCTCTTGAGGTCCAGTTGACTTAATTAGAGAAAGTTCTCGGCAGTCACCCCATGGTGGGTGGAATGCAAAATTCTGAGCAAAGCGAGGAGCAACAAACTCATAGTTGAACCATTTGCGCACCCAGTGGCGTCGAATCCATTGCTATCGAGTATCTCGATCGTGTTTTGATTCACCTGGAACTGTGTTGTATCGATCATGAGAGATATATTCAGCTGTGTTTGTGAGAGCCTGTTTGCCACCCTTCTTCTTTTTCGGAGCAGTTTCTACTTGCTCGTTGTCATTCTGTTCGCCCCTTTTTCTCTTGCTGGTTGACGGGCCTACCGTTGGGCCCTTTGCATTCGGAGCTTTTGATTCATCAGCAGTGCCTAAAACAATATCATCTTTGTCAGGCAGGCTATGTTGAGCTGAATCCGCAACTGACTGCATTTTCCTGCGAACATAGATAGATGCGAGGGAAAGTGGGGACAGGGTTAAGAATGCACATAGCTAAGATTTGGAAAAACAGAAATCGATTTTGATGAAGAGGTAGATGCAGACTTTGAGAAATGTTTCGGGCGAAAGAAATGGATAGAACGAACTAGTAGGTTCGAATACTAGTAAGCGTGCTGAGCATTCCTTTCGGACGAGACACACACACAAACCCTAGATCTGAAGATCTTCGGATGCGAGGGACAACTACAAACCGCATCTACAGAAATTACCTAGCAGTAAAGATCTGAGAAAAACAGCAAAACACGGCAATTTCTACCGCGGAAGAACTTGAACTGGATGAACGGAAGAACAAGTTCGCACTGCACATACCCTAGCTTGGTGATGTTCAGCAACTACGGCGGCGCGGAAATGAAGATGATCCGCGGCGGCGAGGAAGGACTTCGGCGACCCATTTCTGGCAGTGAAGCGGCGAAGGTGGTCGGCGTCGTCGAGCTCGAGGAGGAGCAGTGCTGTAGGGCTTCGGAGAGTGGAGACGCAAAGTGAAACGAGGAAGGGGGCGGCGCAATATTTATATGCGAGGGGAAAATGACTGTAACCTGAATCAGATCGGACGGACAGAGTCAAGGGACGTTTGCGATTCAACGGATAGGATAACGAGCATGAGGCAACCGTCATCAAGATCGTGGTCCAGACCTGGGTGGCAAACCCCAAATTTTGGACGGCTTTCGCCAAAACAGATTAAGTTTGGACCGAAACTTTAACGTGGTCAAGGACACCAGATAAAGTTTCGTTTCCAGATGAAGTTTGTGCATTCATAACAGAACAGCATAGACTGGAGGAGTTAGAATAGAGGGAAAACAGGGTCCTGGATATTTCACTCAGACGAAGAAAAACAAACACCCGAGAGAAAAGCTATGAGTGAAATACATTCGGACAGAACACAAAATCATCAATCGCAACTCATCGAAGAAAAATTGTGGTGGCGTAACCCACCGTATAAGAACTGTATGACCCCGAGCATCGCACAATTATCATGGCACCCGGTTAGTCTAGTTCATCGTTAATGTATTCACTCTTAGACAGAAAATTTCACTTTGTCGAAATTTTCAAACTCTTCGAGTGTTATGCACCCAATCCTTTTAAGATGCGGAAGTGTTGGTACGGATGCCGAGTCCAGCTTACTGCACGTTTGCGGAATCTAGGATATTTAGCTCACACCGTAACGCACAGAATCTTTTCTGGTCGAGAGGCTTGGTGAAGATGTCGGCGAGATTCTCTTCGGTGTTGACGTGACTGATAACAATATCCTCTCGAGCAACATGATCGCGTAGGAAATGATGTCTGATCTCAATATGCTTGGTGCGAGAGTGTTGCACAGGATTGTGTGCAATTTTGATCGCGCTCTCATTGTCGCACAATAGAGGGATCTTCTTGATCTTGATGCCATAATCCTTCAGAGTCTGCTTCATCCATAGCAACTATGTACAACATGCGCCAGCAGCAATATATTCGGCCTCAGCCGTAGAAAGTGAGACACAGTTCTGCTTCCTTAACGACCAACAAACCAATGATCTACCGAGGAAATGACATGTCCCCGAAGTAGATTTCCTGTCAACCCGGTCACCTGCATAATCTGAGTCTGAATAACCAACGAGGTCAAACTATGCTCCCTTAGGATACCATAAACCTAAGGTGGGGGTGTGAGCCAAATATCTCAGAATACGCTTGACCGCTTGGTGATGCGATTCTTTCGGTGCAGCTTGAAAACGAGCACACATACAAACACTCAACATAATATCAGGTCTGGATGCACATAAGTAAAGCAACGAACCAATCATCGAACGATAAACTTTCTGATCGTAATCTTTACCGTACACATCTGCGTCCAGCAGGCCATTTGTGGGCATGGGAGTTTTAGCCCTTCTGTTTGCAATCTTGCATTTTGAACTTCTTAAGACAATCTCTCAGGTATTTTTCCTGAGATATGAAAATTCCATTGTCCTGTTGACGAATTTGCAGTCCGAGAAAGAACTTAAGTTCACCCATCATAGACATTTGATACTTCTCGGACATCATTCGCCCGAATTCCATGCTGCAATCATTGTTAGTACAACCGAAGATAATGTCATCCACATAAATTTGACACACGAATAGATCTCCATTGATAGCACGAGTGAAAAGAGTGGAATCTGTGGATCCTGGCTTGAACCCTTTGTCGAGCAAAAACCTCTTTAGAGTGTGATATCAAGCTTGAGGGGCTTGCTTCTAGCCATACAATGCCTTTTTCAATTTGAAAACCTTGTTGGGAAACTGAGGATTTTCAAAGTCAGGTGGCTGCCTAACGTATACTTCCTCATCAATTTCACCATTGAGAAAGGCACTTTTCACATCCATTTGATAAAGCAGAATGTCATTATAATTTGCATAAGCGAGAAGAATGCGAATTACCTCAAGGCGAGCAACAGGTGCATATGTTTCACCGAAATCAATACCTTCTACCTGTGTATACCCTTGAGCAACAAGACGTGCTTTGTTTCTCACAACAATGCCATTTTCATCTTGCTTATTTCGGAAAATCCATTTTGTGCCGATGATATTGTGCTTCTTAGGATTCGGTTTGTCAACCAATTCCCACACATCATTTAATTCGAATTGCACCAACTCTTCTTGCATAGCATTCATCCAATCGGGATCATTCATGGCTTCCTCATACTTGGTAGGTTCTGTCAATGAGACGAAAGAGAAACTGCCATAGTAGTTAGCCAAACGAGTGCGAGAGCGAGTTGTGGATCGGTAACCTGGATTTTCGAGATCTTCGAGGATTAATGCAGGGTCAACTCGATTTGCCACTCGTGGGTGAGGATTTTATTCTTGATTTTCATTTTCCTCAGTATCAGCATCAGGATTGGCCTTTGCATTTGGATTTGGGTCGCCATTTGTGTTCGGAGTGGCATTTGCTTCGGCAGTAGCTTGGCGTGTTCGTTGAGCTATGGGAGCATCATCATCGGAAGAATCAGGTACATTCCCTTCGACTGGCCTGACATCCCCAATATCCATTTGCCGAATAGCATCCGAAATCGGAGGCTCATCTATCACATTAGGCAGGTGCTCCTTTTGGGAGCCGTTAGATTCATCAAACCGCACATTTACCGTTTCCATAACTTTCCCGTGGTGAGAGTTATAGACTCGATAAGTATGCGAGTTCGAGCCATAGCCAAGAAGAAAACCTTCATGTGCCTTGGGTGCAAACTTGGAGTTATGATTCATATCACGAATATAGCAAGGTGCACCAAAAACACGTAAATAAGAAACATTTGGTTTCTTGCCAGTGATAAGTTCATATGAAGTTTTCTTAAGGAATCTGTGAAGATAAACGCGATTCACAACATGGCAGGCAGTATTAATAGCATCAGCCCAGAAACGAATAGGAGTATTATACTCACTGAGCATTGTTCTTGCCATTTCAATAAGAGTTCTATTCTTTCGCTCAACAACTCCATTCTGTTGGCGAGTGTATGCGGCAGAGAATTCATGAGTAATACCATTTTCATCGACAAAATCTTCGATATGAGTATTTTTGAACTCAGTACCATTGTCGCTTCTGACATGTTTGATACGCACTTCATATTCATTTTCAGCTTTCTTGGCGAATCTTTTGAAGATATCTTGGGTGCAAGTTTTGTCTTGGAGAAAGAATACCCAAGTGTATCGAGAAAAATCATCAACAATAACCAGACCATAATGACTGCCTCCGAAACTTGCATAGTTTTGAGGCCCGAATAAATCCATATGAAGAATTTCCAGTGGTCTTGTTGTGGTCATGACAATTTTTGATGAATGATGCTTCTTCGCCAATTTACCAGCCTCACAAGCAGCACAAAGACGATTCTTGTCGAATTTCACATCAGGAATACCACGAAGATGATTTTTCTTTACTAGAGTCTGCAAGTTTCTCATACCTGCATGACCAAGTCTTCGGTACCACAGCCATCCTTCGGTTGCTTTTGCCAGCAAAGAAGTTCGGACTGAGGGACCCTTAGAAAAATCCACAATATATAAATCACCTTTTCTATTTCCCTCGAACACGAAGGAATTGTCAGTGGCCATGAAGACAATGCATTTGAATTTGGAAAATAGAACTAGCATGCCTAGATCACAAAGCTTGCCAACAGACATAAGATTGAATCCAAGAGACTAAACAAGTAAAACATCATCAATGTTCTTGTCCTTGGATATAGCAATTTTACCTAACCCAAGTACCTTTCCTTTGTTGTTGTCGCCGAAGGTAATGTACTTTTCAGATGAAGCAGTTAAGTTGGGGTCGACAAACAACGACTTGTCTCCGGTCATATGACTAGTGCATCCACTATCCATTATCCATTCGGTACACCCGGAGACATAGTCCTACAGAGAAATCAGGCTTTCTTAACCACCCACATCATTGTAGGTGGCTTCGAAACATATGAGCGAGCAGGATATGATTTCTTTCGAAGATTATGCGAATTGTAAATTGAGTCAGTGCAAGCATAATCGAAAGAATAAGCATTGAAGTTTCTTCCTGACGAATGAGTATAGTGGTTAGGTGATGCCAGAATGTACTCATTCCGTTGAGCATTTCCTTCCTGCATGGTTAGTAGTCTAGTGACAGGTAATGCTTCGATAGTTTTCCTGGGCACCCAGATATATTCCTTTGGGGGGCCATTCCTGCTGTTTGGTCCAACATAGCGAGCAACAGCCTTACCACGTTGGTTTTTGAACAACTTATAGTTGTCCAGAGAATCATCATATGAGTATTCGGTGATCGGCGAGTCATATCCCGAAAGTAAAGCTGGATCGAGCGTTTTGCTCTTAGCAGGCACCCACACAGTGCGAGGATATTGATCCGGTTCCCAGTAGGAGCCATTCTCATTTAGTTTCCTTTCGAAACCGATACCTTCCTTCCTGGGGTTCTTGTGAAGAATGGATTTCTTCAGAACATCACACAGGGTTTGATGCCCTTTCAGAGACTTGTACATTCCTGTCTGAAGAAGATCCTTCAACCTAGCATTTTCATCAGAAACAGAACCATTTTCCTCGACCGAGGGGTTAGCATTCACAGAAGATTCAGCATTTGATTCAGCATTACTGCGTTCGAGACATTTTAAGCAAGGAGGTATAAACACTTCAGGTTTCTCTTTGAGTTGTTGGGTGAGAAGAGAATTTTCTCTGATCAAATCATCATGAGCCTCTCTCAGCGACTCAAGTTCCTGTTTTCGTTTCAGGTAATCATAAGTTAATCTTTCGTGGTCGACCGAGAGAAAATCATGACGATCTGAGAGTTCTTTCATTCGAGACTCGAGAGTGGAATACTCTTCGGTCAATGACTAATTTTTCTCCATCTCCTCAACCAACAACCCTTCAGACTTCCTGAGGGTTTTCTCAATTTTCTCGAGAGAGTTTTGTTGTATATTAGCAATTTTGATCAGTTTGGCATAGTCATCCTCATCAGAAGAATAATTATCAATGGAGTGAATCTTGTGAAGTTTGGAGGATACCTTTTCTTTCGAAGATTTGGCCATGAAGCAGTACGTAGGAGACTCGTTGTCACTCAAACGATTTTCGAAGAAGTTCGATGCAGGAGTGGAGCCACACGCTATGCCAGCCATGCCAGAGTCGGAATCCTCCTCTGATTCATCAACCTCTTCGTCGTCAGAAGATGCTTCTTCTTCGAAATCCATTTCCTTGCCGATGTACGCCTTGGCCTTGCGTGAAGTGTTCTTGCGGTTGGACGAGGACTTGGAGGGATTCTTCGAGGAAGATCTTGACGAGGACTTGGTGGAATCCTTCTTCTTGAAGAACTTCTTTGTTTTCTTCTCATCATCGGAGTCGTAGTTCTTGCTCTTGCTTTTGCCATGGTTTCCTGAATCATATCTTCCACTAGCACGGATTTCAGCTTCCCAGAGAGGGCAGTCCGAAATGAAATGACCAGGCTTTCTGCACTTGAAACAGGTGTAGTCTCCCGTTGGCTTTGATGAAGATTTGGAGCCACCAGAGTTGCTGGATCCTTTCTTCTGAACCAGATTTTTCTTATAGAGGCGCTGGAATCTTTTCGTGATCAATGCGAGATCCTGACTAATCCTTTCGGTGTCATATGAATCTTCATCGGCATTTCCTTCCGAGGAAGAATCAGGCACAGCCTTGAGAGCATGACTTTTCCGGTGACTTGAGCCATAGAGATCTCTCTTCTCTTCTTCTTGTTCTTCGTGGGTGTTTAACCTTTCCATGATATCAGCAGAGTCGAGAACTTTGAAATCAGTCCGTTCCCGAATCATCAGAACAAGTGTGTCGAACGAACTGTCAAGAGACAGGAGCAACTTCATCACAACCTCATGATCAGTGATGTCTTTGGCGCCGAGACCTTGTAGCTCGTTTGCAATGTCACTTAGACGATCGAAAGTTTGCTGACAGCTTTCATTTCCAATTCGCTTGAACCGATTGAACTTGGCCCGAAGTGTATCAATGCGAGCTTCTTTCTGAGTTGAAACGCCCTCGTTTATCTTCTCGAGAATGTCCCACAATTCCTTTGCAGTTTCACACTGACGATAGCGAAGAAATTGAGCACGAGAGAGATGGCCACCAATTTCATCTTTAGCTTGAGCATCCATCTGAATGAGTTTCTTCTCGTGGTCAGTGGGGACCTGGGGCACTTCAACTG
The DNA here is from genome assembly GCA_039707655.1 of Elymus sibiricus. Lineage (NCBI taxonomy): Eukaryota > Viridiplantae > Streptophyta > Magnoliopsida > Poales > Poaceae > Elymus > Elymus sibiricus. The sequence goes on along the minus strand of CM077664.1, from coordinate 107,382,499 downwards.
TGAATCCATTCTGCACCATATTCCACATATCATCATCAATAGCTCGGAGACGGATCTTCATCTTCTCCTTCCAGAAGGGATAGTCCGTACCATCGAAGATGGGAATCTTGAGGTGCGACTTGTAGCTCACTGAAGACATACTTAAACTCCAAGGTGGTAAGACCAAAATGAGCAGAGCCAAGGAGTACCTTGCTCTGATACCAATTGTAGGATCGAAGTATGTCTACCAGAGGGGGGGGGGGTGAATGGGAGTTTTAAATTTTTCTCGGAAATATCAAAACTCTCGGAACCCAGCAGCGGAACGAATGAAAATACAGTAAACAGTGAGTGAATACAAACTACCGAATGGAAACTATCAACATGTACCGAGGTAAATCACATGATTGAAATATGGCATGTCACAGTTCGAATGTAAAGAGGATAACAGAAGTGACCAGTGATGCTCGATGGCGACAGGGTGTTTGGTAGACCAGTTTGTCCTTCTGCACAAGGACTACGTCTGGTTGGAGGGGTTGTGATTTAACACAGAAGATAAACTCTCTTCGCCCTATTCTCCTCGACAATTGGTTCGTCAACCAATGCCGATTACTCGTGGTAGATACTTGACGGCTATCTCCAAACCTTCACTGAAGATAAGCTCTCTTCAGCTCTCTTCGCGAACCACAAGACTCTTGGTTGCTGAAGGTATTGCTCGATGAAGACAATACTCTTCGACACTCGAGCGGACACCTATCCGTCTAGAGAGTTTGCAGCTCTCAAGAGTAATAGGCGGAGCGTACTGGACTTAGATTCTAGTGATGCTGAACCACTATCTAATTCTTCGGCTCTAGGGTTTTCTCTCGGAGGATTTTAAACTCAAATCTTTCGGAGAGGGGTTGCTCAACAATCTTCTCAGAATCAAACGGAGCAGCCACCGGACAACGCCGGCGCGGGGTGGCTATTTATAGCCGCAGCCTTCCCTGATGGGAAATGACCAAATTGGACATGTGGAGCAGCCAATGGCCGAACGACACGAGTCCAACGGTCGGAAATTGAGCACAACGGTAACATTACTTGAGGAACAAGTAATGCTAACTCCTCGGTCAGAGACAAATCTCTCGCAGTGAAGAAGATCACAGTCTCTTGCTGGCAAGTATTTGCTCGGAACACAAAGAGATTTCTCTTGCATCTTTCATAGGATTTGAGTTTAGCATCAGAGAATCAAAGCTTCGAACGCTACACCCCTCTTAATAGTACAGTGGTCCTATGACTCAATGAAAAGAAACGAAACAACGAAAAGAATGCTACGTCTTCTCTTCGTCTTCAATTTTCTCGGCTGTAGTCACTTTCTTCGGACAGGCACCGAACCAATTGCTTTACGTCAGCAATTTTTGAGGGTCACTCTTGTCATCATATCCTTCGGTGATATCATTCACTGCTACGCAGGGGATATTCTTCGGAGTTTATGAATCCAAACTCCTCTCAATTCCAGGGACCTGTTACTCTGTGTGCACTAGCAAACACATCAGTCCCTTACTGTTTGTCAATCAATCTCCAAAACACAAGGAGGCAATATCATTGCACCAACAGATCTTATTCAATCCATAGGTAGATATGGTGGACACTTATGGGAAGAAACTGGGTTTAAGGGTTTTGGATGCACAAGTAGTATCTCTACTTGGTGCGAATTTTTGGCTAGCAAAGATATTGGGCAAGCACCACATGTTGGAGGATCTATAACAATATAACTTCTATGTGAATATGAACAAACATAATTCATTACGTTGTCTTCCTTGTCCAACGTCAAAACTTTGACATAAAATACTTAATGGGGGCTCACAATCATAAAAGATGTCCAAGATAGTATATTTGCATGTGAATCTTCTCTTCCCTTATTAACTTTTTTAGGAATTGCATCATTGACTAATGCTATGCCTGTTAACCTCCAATAAATTTTACCACTTATACTTTTCTTTATGTAATGTCATTACTCCCCATGGGACAAGCATATGAAGCATATAAATTTCAACTTTATGATATTCAATTATTTCATAATTTACTCATAGGATATAAGTGAAGCACAAGAGTAAATGACAAACTACTCCAAAAAGATATAAGTGAAGATCAAATGAGTAGTTAAGTAAATAGGTAGCTATGTGAGGACTCTCTCTCATTTAAAAATTTCAGATCTTAAGTATTTTATTCAAACAGCAAAGAAAACAAAATAAAATGACAATCCAAGGATAGCACATATCATGTGAAGAAGCAAAAACTTTGGCTCAACCAAAACTGACCTATAGTTGTTGAAGAAGAAAGGTGGGATGCCTACCGGGGCATCCCCAAGCTTAGATGCTTGAGACTTCTTGAAATATTAACTTGGGATGCCTTGGGCATCCCCATCTTGAGCTCTTGTGTCTCCTTAATTCCTCTCATATCATGGCTTCCCTAAATCTTAAAAACTTCATCCACACAAAACTCAACAAGAACTTGTGAGATAAGTTAGTATAAATCAACTCAAAATCTTAACATTCTCTACTGTAACAAATCACAAAAATTATAATTAAACATTGCATACTAAATGCCTCTTCATATTTAATACTCCTATCCTCAAATAGAAACATTAAACACGCAAACATATGCAAACAATGCAACTATAAGAGCAATCTGCCAAAACAGAACAGTCCGTAAAGGGTGAATAAGAATCCATACTTCCCTAACTCCAGAAATTCTGAAAAATTACGACGTGACAGAGAACTTATGCATTCTTACTGTGTAAAAATTTCAGATTTTTATCATGTTCTGACTATTCAGGAATATTCTGGACATAACAGAAAACTTTCTGTTTTCAAACAACAACACATGAGCTTGCAAACTGAGCATGGTAAAGGCTATAATTGGCATTTTATTGAATTAAAAGATACAAAACATGATTATTGATAACACAAAGCAAATATCAACAGAATAAAATGGTGCTCCAAGCAAAACTCATATTATGTGACGAATAAAAATATAGCTCCAAGTGAGGTTACCGATAATGTTGAAGACGAAAGAGGGGATGCCTTCCGGGGCATCCCCAAGCTTAGTTGCTTGGGTCTTCCTTGAATATTGCCTTGGGCTGCCTTGGGCATCCCCAATCTTAGGGTCTTGCCGCTCCTTATTCTCCTCATATCGATATCTCACCCAAAACTTGAAAACTTCAATCACACAAAACTTAACGGAACTTCGTGAGATAGGTTAGTATGATAAAAATAAATCATCCACTTAGGTACTGTCAAGACAAGATTCATAATTCTTCTCACATAATGCCTACTGTATTCTATCATTTCCACAATTTATATCTCATAATATAAGCTATGGAAACATTAAAACAAGCAAACTATGCATTGAAAACAGAATCTGTCAAAAACAGAACAATCTGTAATGATCTGAGCAATTACCATAATTCTAGAACTCTAAAAATTCTGAAAAATTAGAAAAACGTCAACAATTTGCATATCAATACTGTGTAAAAATTTCAGAATTTTTTACGCTCCAGTAAAATCTGGGAAATTAAACACTGGAGGCAAAAGTTTCTGTTTTTGCACAGAATTGAATCAACAAGCATCCACACTATCCCAAAGGCTTTACTTAGCACATTATTGAAACAAAACATATAAAACATGATTACTACAGTAGCATAATCATGTGAGCACACTAAAACAGAAAGGATACATATTGGGTTGTCTCCCAACAAGCACTTTTCTTTAATGCCTTTTTAGCTAGGCATGATGATTTCAATGATGCTCACATAAAAGTAAAGAATTGATACAAAATGGGGGCATCATGAATCATAAGTTCCTCTCTCATAATAATTTTCAGTAGCATCATGAATGAATTCAGTAATATAACTATCAAATAAAGCATTCTTTTCATGACCTACAAGCATAGAATTTTTATTACTCTCCACACAAGCAATTTTCTTCTCATTCATAATAGTGGGAGTATCGTATGAAACTCGAATGCTATAAATTGTTTCCACATTAAAAGAGTGATATTCAGTAAAAGAATTTTTATAATTATAACAAGTATAATAATAATCATCACTATTTTTCATAACATAAGTATCATCACAATAATCATCATAGATAGGAGGCATGAAATCATCATAACAAATTTGATCATTCAAAGTAGGGGGACTAAAAAGATCATCTTCATTAAGCATAGTATCCCCAAGCTTGGGACAAATATTAATTGCCAAAAATATATTCTCAAAAATTTCATTCTCATCAAACATAGCATCCCCAAGCTTGTTTGTTTGCATATCATTGGCATTATCACTATTATCATCAATAGTATGAATAGCACCAATAGTAAAACAATTATTATCATCATAATTTTCCAAATTGGCACCATAAAGATTTTCAAGATTATAAGAAGTATCATTATCTTCCCAATCATAATCATCCCAACGAGTAATATGCAATACAATATCACCTTCAATAGTTCCTTCGGACATTGTACCATAAGACAAAGAAGCAATATCATCATCAAGTGTATCATCTTCAACAATTATTTTTGATTCATTCTCATGAGGCACAACAATAATAGGAGAAACATCATTTGGGAGGGATACCTTTTTACCTCTATTCTTTCTTCTTTTCTTTTTCTTCTTCACCACCTCATGTGTGGGTTTAATCAATTTTTCCGTGCACTTTATTGAAGAGATTGGTTGAATAAAAAGCTCCTCCTCGTTACCTGATTCATCATAAGAAAAAATAGGAGGATATTGGGAAACCTCTTCCCCTTCATTAGTATTCTCTTCATCTTCTATTTGTTTTCTTGTCTTTAAATAATTGGCAATATAAGGATTCTCAATGCAATTTACCGCACAATACGTATAAATTTTCTCTAGATCAAAATCGAGAAATCTCTTGAGATTATATTCTGGAATATCCCTAGTTATACGTTTCATTTCTTCATACCCCAGAACTAGACTAAGTTCATTATGATGCACAAGGGTAATCAAGTTATCACAATTTTTGGACACGATTCAATCATGAAACAATTTGCATTGGAGATTTAAATGACCACGTTCATTGCAAAGTTCACAAGGATGGCGAGAAAAATTAAATCTTTCAGCACAATCATCTAGCCTCTCTTGCTACCCTTTAGTTTCTAAATACTTATGACTCTTACAAAATCTATTTTCCCTTTTTGGTATGCATTTGCACTCCCAATTCACTCCACAAAAATTAACATCCTTATAGGAAACATCATTATCACTAGTGCAATCATCATTAGTATTATGGATATTCAAAGAATTCATACTAGCAACATTGCAATCATGCTCATAATTCATAGATTTTATGCCAAACATTTTATTGGATTCTTCTTCTATCAATTGAGCACAATTTTCCGATCCATCATTTTCAAGAAAGACATGATAAAGACGGATAATATGAGGCAACCTCAATTCCATTTTTTTGTAGTTTCTTTTATAAACCAAACTAGTGATAAAGCAAAAACTAAAAGATTCGATTGCAAGATCTAAAGATATACCTTCAAGCACTCACCTCCCCGGCAACGGCGCCAGAAAAGAGCTTCATGTCTACTACACAACTTGTTCTTGTAGACTCGTGTTGGGCCTCCAAGCGCAGAGGTTTGTAGGACAGTAGCAATTTTCCCTCAAGTGGATGACCTAAGGTTTATCAATCTGTGGGAGGCGTAGGTTGAAGATGGTATCTCTCAAGCAACCCTGCAACCAAATACAAGAAATCTCTTGTGTCCCCAACACACCCAATACAATGGTAAATTGTATAGGTGCACTAGTTCGGTGAAGAGATGGTGATAAAAGTATAGTATGGATAGTAGATATAGGTTTTTGTAATCTGAAAATATAAAAACAGCAAGGTAGCAAGTAACAAAAGTGAGCACAAACGGTATTGCAATGCTTAAAAACAAGGCCTAGGGTTCATACTTTCGCTAGTGCAATCTCTCAACATTGTTGACATAGTTGAATCATTTGTAAATCCCTCACATGCGACAAATAGTTCACTCCAAAGTCACAAATAGCGGAGAACAAACGAAGAAATTGTTTTAGGGTACGAAACCACCTCAAAGTTATCCTTCCCGATCAATCTTATGAGCGATCCCCATTAATTGTCACGAACATCCCTAGAGTTCGTACTAGAATAACACTTAAGATACACATCAACCAAAACCATAATGTCACCTAGGCACTCCAATGTCACCACGAGTACCCATGGGTTTGATTATACGATATGCATCACACAATCTCAGATTCATCTATTCAAACCAACACAAAGAACTTCAAAGAGTGCCCCAAAGTTTCTACCGGAAAGTCAAGACGAAAACGTGTGCCAACCCTTATGCATAAATCCCCAAGGTCACGGAACCCGCAAGTTGATCACCAAAACATACATCAAGTACTCAAGTGAATATCCCATTGTCACCACAGATATCCATATGCAAAACATACATCAAGTGTTCTCAAATCCTTAAAGACTCAATCCTATAAGAAAACTTCAAAGGGAAAACTCAATTCATCACAAGAAGATAGAGAGGGGAAAACTCCATATGATTCATCTATATCAGCAAAGTTTGCGATACATCAAGATCGTGCCATCTCAAGAACACGAGACAGAAAGATAAAACACATAGCTACTGGTACAAACCCTCAGCCCCGAGGGTGAACTACTCCCTCCTCGTCATGGAGACCGCCGGGATGATGAAGATGGCCTCCGGTGATGCCTTCCCCCCTCCGGCAGGGTGCCGGAAAAGGGCTGTAGATGAGATCGTGGAGGTACAGAGGCTTGCGGCGGCGTAAAAGCTCATCTAGGTTAACTTTCGGGGGTTTCTGAATATATAGGATTTTTCAGCGTTGGAATCACGTCAGACTGAGCCACGTGGGCCCCACGAGGTACCAGGGCACGCCTGGGGGGGGGTGGCGCGCCCTGGTGTCTCGTGGGCAGCCAGTGGTCCCCCTCCAGTAGGTATTGGCTCCAGTATTTTTTATTTGTTCCATAAAAAATCTCCAAAAAGTTTCACTGCATTTGGAGAACTTTGATTTCTGCACAAAAAACAACACCACGGCAGTTCTGTTGAAAACAACGTCAGTCCGGGTTAGTTCTAATCAAATCATACCAAAACCATATAGAATTGTTATAAACATGGCATGAATACTTCATAAATTATAGATACGTTGGAGACGTATCATTTGCTTACACAGAGTACCCAAGACCATAGTCTCTGATAGAGGCACTCAGTTTGTCTCTAGGTTTTGGGATCACCTGCAACAGGCTTTAGGAACTTAACTGGTATTCAGTACAGCATATCACCCACAGACAGGAGGACAGACTGAGCGGGTAAATCAGATATTGGAAGACATGCTGAGAGCTTGTGTTCTTACCTATGGAGTCAGCTAGGAAGACAGTTTACCATATGCAGAATTTTCATATAACAACAGTTGTCAAGCCAGTCTCAAGATGTCACCCTTCGAAGCCCTATATGGACGGAGATGCCGTACCCCACTCAATTGGTCTGAAACCGGAGATAGCTGAATCTTCGGCCCGGAAGTTCTCAAAGAGCCAGAAACAAAAGTAAAACTTATTCGAGACAGACTGAAAGCAGCTCAGAGCCGTCAGAAGAGCTACAATGACCAGAAACACCGTCAGATCAGTTTTGAACCAGATGAATATGTGTATCTCAGGGTATCCCCAATGAGGGGGCTACAGAGATTTAAAGTCAAAGGAAAACTAGCACCGCGATTTATTGGACCATTCAGAATAATTGCAAGGAGAGGCAAGGTTGCCTACCAACTGGAGCTACCGGCAGAATTGTCTGATGTTCATGATGTGTTTCACGTGTCACAACCGAGGAGGTGTGTCAGTAATCCAGAAAAACAAGTCCAACATCAGGACCTGGATATCCAGCTAGACCTTACATATAAGGAACACCCTATAAGAATTTTGGAGGAGTCTGAACGGAGAACCCATCAGAGTGTGATAAAGTTTTACAAGGTTCAGTGGAGTAATCACACCGAGGAAGAGGCAACATGGGAACGGGAGGATCATCTGAGGACTGAGTACCCGTACCTGTTTGAGGGATAACTGAAATCTCAGGGACAAGATTTTTCTTAAGGGGGGTAGGTGTTGTAACGCCCCAAAAATATTTCCTTTTGAATTTTAAAATCTTTTCTCTAAAATAAAATTCTTGGATCAATATGGTTCTATTTCTCTTTCTTTCTATTTTGTAAATCAATTTGAGTTTTCATTTGGGTTTCAAAAATATCAAAATAATTTTGATGGTTTCTTACTTGAGTAATTATTGTTGTAGAATCAAAAAATATTTTTCTCACAGAAAAGTTTTTGGATAATTAAATCATTTCAATGAAATGACCCATTTCATCTCTTTCCCAACACATAGAAAATTCTCCCAATATTTTTCTGTCACTTCTAAATTATCATCTAAGTCATTCTCACACCCTAGGACAGTATCCAACACTTCCCCACCCCACAAAAATATTTTTGTGATATTTAATAAATTCCAAAGTTGGAATTTCATTTATTCCTAGTTTCTTTGATTTACAAAGGAACTATATTATTTCTAATTCTTCTGCACCCACAAAAATTACTCCATCTACTTGACAGTACTCGCAACTCATTTCATCAAAAACATTCTGTTCCACAGTTCAAAAATTTCAAATTTCATTCAAGTGAAATTTGGACCAGATTCAAACTCCTTGATCAAAACCTAATTTTAATTGCTTCAAAAATTCTGAATTTTTGCCAGCATCTCTATTATGCATCAACACCTCATCACAAAAATTCCTAAAATGCCTAGAGCCCTCTAGCATTTTGTCAAACACCTCATGTGCATACTGTAGCACTGTCGAAAAATTCAGAATCTTCAGTGAGGTTCAGAGCACAGTGGAGTTCGGCGCCGTGCACTGCACCTCACTCCATCTCTTCCTCATCCACGCCTCCATTGATCATAAATGAGTCGCCGGAGACCCCCTGGTCAGTGGCTCACCGCCGACAGCACAGGAACTGGCCGGTGCAACGGCCACTGTCCTCGGCCGCGGTGACCGAGCGGATCGACACGGCCTCCTGCCGCCTTCACTCTAGCCACCGCTCCCTCTCCTACTCCCTCTCCATGCGTCACCCTCCTCTGCCGCTTCACGCACCGTCCGAGCCGTCCCGACCCTGCCTGGCAGTCGCCGGAGCAGATCACCGCCGCCACACCCGTACGGGAGTCACCTCGTGGATAAGGCGATCAAGCTCGAAATTGAGCACATTGGTGCTTTGAGGGTCTTCCATTAACCTCACTGGCACCCACCATCCAAGACCACCGACAGCAACCACCTCGCCGGCCGGATTTAGTCCGGCGTGATCCGCATCGCCACTGGTCACCTCGGCTCATAATGCTATAGTTTTATCCGATGTTCCATCTTTATCTTCTTGATTCATTACTAACATGCTTTATTTATTCATCCGCACCATATTAATATTTATCATGCCATGCTTAAAGTTTCAGTTAACCTATGCATATAATTTAATCCATCATGGGCATATGCATTCGGTATATCTTTTGTTCATAATGTTTGCGAGTACATTCCAACGTACTCACAGGCTTGTCCCTGGCTTGTTAATTTGGCCAGACCTAGAGGAAGACGAGCTTGTGGAGGAAGAGTTAGCTAGCAAGCCCGACGCTTAGAGGTGTTCCCAGTCAGTCAGCTTGTGGTCTTGGAGTCTACCACGTGAATCATCCGCAGTGCTTCCGCTTCACAAATAAATTAGTCAAGCCTCACACTGACGCTTGGATCTACTTTATTATATCAGTGTTGTACTACCACCACACCACTGTCATATTCCACCACCGTCATATATTGGCAAGTTTGTAATAAATGTTGAGCACTCTGGCTCAACCCTGTGTAAAATTAGGTTTGTTCTGGTATTTATATCAAGGAAGTCCACCAGTTGTTCTGATCTTGGGGCTTGTGTGACTTGGGGCTATTCTGTGATTTATTCTGGAAACAAGCCCGACACTAAGTAATAGACAAGGAGTCAGAGAGATTTTTCCGAAAAAGTTTTGTAAGCCGGAAGGCTGTCTAGTCTTTGGTAGGGCCTAGTTCTGGACGGCGAAGCCCTGCCGGATAGCTGACACCATATGTGTGCAACCCGGTAGAGAAATCGTAGTTTCGATCTTAGTTCGAGGGATGCGCTGAGGGGCTGTCCGAGGGACTGATTGAGTTTCTGTCCGAGTGCCTCCCGGAGGGCTGTCCGAGTGACTGGTCAAGTTTCTGTCCGACGGCCTCCTGATGGGCCGTCCGAGGGACTGTCCGAGGGAGAACATCCTCGCGGTTGGGAGGGTGTAAAATCCTAGCTGCGGGGATCTGCACCAACGATCTCCACCGACTCTTCTTCCGCTGCGCTACGAGTCGGTAATGATCAGATCAAACCTTGTATGCGTCTTCATAGTGGTCCTGGGCTGGTGCGTAGGCTGGAAATTTTTTGTTTTCTGTTGCGTTACCCTACAGTGGTATCAGAGCCGTGCTATGCGTAGATTCAGGTTACGATCTAGAATACATGAGATGTATGGGTGTTGCATAATATAATTTTGTAGTAGATGAGTTCTATTGCTGAAATTAATTGTGCGGGTAGTAGATGAAATCTATTACCCGATGTTCATGTTGCTTCCCTTGAATTTGCATAGTCCTGATCTTGACGACATGGTAGAATCTTAGAAAGTTCTGGCAATCCGCGATCCTTCCATGCTGCTCCTGAGTATGCTGGTTGACAGATCAACGAAGTGCTAACAGTTCTTTGGGTTATACCATAGTTAAAGAAAGATGGATGTTTCGCAGATGAAAGGGCAATGCAGATATGATCTGCACGGGGTTCTTGCGTATGATGAAGTTCAGTATGGGGCTCGAGATTTTTTTTATCTCCTGTTTTATATGCCCCACAAAGTTAATCTAGCGACTTGAATAATCATACTTGACGATGAACGTTGGTAGCTGCGGTTTTGTTTCGAAACCTTAGAAGCCACATAAAATAAAATCTGCACAAACCAATTAGAAGCGTCTAACTTGGTTTTGCAGGAAGGCATGTGACGTGGTATAGTCTTCGTCATATTTAATGAGATTATGTATGAAATGGCTATATAATGTAAATTGATTAACATGACATGTGTGTCATGATTCGGCATGATAGCTGGAGCCATATGATTGTCACTTTATTAACCTGCGTGTCAACCTCAATGTAATGCATTAATTTTATTAGCTATAGAGATAGCAATATTATTTGATGCATTGTCAAGATGGTGACAAGTTTTTGCGAAGGAGGATACCGACGCAAATGCCGAAGACGAATAAAATAAAGACTTCTCCATCAGAAAGGGTTATACCATATCATGCTATTATGAATTGCCTGATATGTTTATCCCTCTTGATGCACCCTTCTTGATTGCGCGGTAGTCACTTTTATTAGGGTGATCTCTGACTTTAAAATATCAAGTTGTTAGTGTTCTCCCAAGTGTAGCACCGTCTGAAATATGTATCTTTTTGGGGTATCACATGGTTGCATGGGTACGAACGAATCGAGAGTATGAGGCGGGTGAAGGTCAGACCTCACTGCGAGATCACTTGGTTGTCTTGGCGTTCAGGCAGGATCGTCCTGAGCTCGGAACACGCGCATCAAAAGATGAACAAGAATCACATAGAGATGTGATCGGCAAGTTGGCCTACCGATTTATATTCCCGTCATGACATGATGATTCTATGGCGATGAATTGAAATGTGGATCTTGAATCATTCACAATCAATTCTGAGAGATATTGATTTGAGTAGGAGCGCACTGCAGAATTAACTTGTTTAATTCTCAGTGCAATTAATTATGAACATAGTCTAAGTGTAATTTGCATAATAGTTATAGAATATTGGCTCGCATTTCCACCTTCCTATTAAAATTGAATAGCTGTTATATATCTGGTTAAAACTTTATGGTTGGTAACATAATGTGAGGATTGTCCTCAAGAGTGCCGAGAAGGACTTTGTCCTATCGCATGCTTTCAGTATTCTCCCGCTAATACTATGGATGATGTGACTCTCGTCCTTCAATCCAAAAGCTAAAATTCCGTTACGGTCAAGTGCAATATGTTCGCTTCCATGAGACCCAAACTTTAAAAGTTTGGGATAGTTATGTGATATTCATGGAACTGAAAATTAGTTTCAGATACAAACAAAGGCCGAAACATATGAGATATCCAAAGCAATGTTTGTTTGCAAAGTATTAGTAAAGTGTTTACTATGCATTAGACTAATAAGACAGGGATCCAGAAGAACGCCTGTCATGTGATGATGGTGAATAAAACAACAACTTAAAGAGAAAGGAAAAGTCCGAAGGGTGTTAGTAAGACCTACATGCCTAGGAAGTCCGGGGCTGACGCCACTCTTAAAGTTGGGTGCTTCTTCTGAGAGTAGGAGAAATATTGGAAGTAAAACGTTTAGAAGTATAAAGGCAAACAGAAAGAAGACTGAAATGTCCAGCTCATGTATGAATGTCATACGAGTTATAGATGTATGGAAGGCTGGTCAAAGATATAATTCTTGGGAATTATGATTAAACATATTAATCACTGATTCTTGGGTATTGTGATTAAAAGTTAATCACAGAGATACCCGCTCGATTGCATTCAGTTGGGAATCGATGCAAGAACTACTACGGCCTAAAAGACTTGCCAGTAATGAGGTTTAGATACACACTGGGAACATAGTAAAAGTTACTATACCTTCCATCGGTTACCTCTGTATTTATTTTCATAATTCATTTTAGAGTTTTATACACTCTAGCCCATTGCATAATGTTTGTTGCAAGAAGGTTGTTCATGATAGAACAAGTGTTGTTCGGTGTTATGAATAACATAAGGGCCATGCTTCCATCATGGATGGAATGTATGTTATGAACATTGACAATGATATGATACATCCATAACACTGACACTAAATGTTGCAAGACTAAAAGAATACCACATATGTATGGCACTGTATTTGGTCACACTGGAGAAACCCTCATGGAGAAATTCCATAATGATGGATTTTGAAGTCGTTTGATTATGAATCATCCGACACTTGCAACTTTTTTCTAGAAAGTAAAGTGACTAAAGTACCGTTCACAGGCCATAAGGAACGAGCAACGAACTTATTGGTGATCATACATTTTGATGTGTGTAGTCCAATAGCTATTGTTGCTAGCAGTAGGATTTGTCTATCTTCATTGATGACTCAGGTAGATATATGGATATTTACTTAATGAGACATTAGTCTGGATCCTTTGAAATCATTCAAAAGGTTTTCAGAATGAAGTAGAAATTATTGTAACAAGAAAATTATGTTTTTGCAATTAGATTGCGGAAAAGAATATTTGAGTTACAAGTTTAGTGAATGTCCAATGAGTTGTGAAAAGAGTTTCATAACTTACACCTCCCGGAACACCACCATGGGTGGAATATCCATGAAGATGTAACCAAACCATTTATGACATGGTAAGATCATAGGTGACATAAATCAATTTCCCATTATCCCTTTTAAAGGAATGCTTTAGAGACTGCAACTTTTACACTGAAAAGAGTGCCATCAGATCTGTTGAAATGATGCCATGGTATGGTACGCCCAACCATGTTATGTCTTTTCTTAACATTTGGAATACGGGGCTTGTGTAAAATATTTACAAACCTATTCCAAATCAGACAAGTGCTACTTTGTAGGTTGTCCCAAATTATTGGGTATTCCTCCATCACTATACCGAAGGAAAAGGTTTGCCACAAAGAACGGTGTGATTTTGAAGAAAATGGTTCTTGCAAAAGGTGAGTGGGAGGACAGTGCAACTCGACAAGATAACAGTATCTTCGTCATCAGGTCAAAGGAAAGAAACCTTGGAAGTAATTCCAGAGTTTGCTACTGCGACTGATACAGAAGCCTCTACATAAGATGTATGGACTTCGGTTGAACTTGCAGCTGAACCACGTAGGCAAAACTCGTGCAAACCTCTCAGGTGCACAAACGACACTATACCTACGAAAATCAAGGAAGCGTTGATGGGCCCTGACTCCGGAATTGGCTAAATGCCAATATAATCCGAGATAGTATCCATATAAATAATTCAAGATTATATCTTGATGAACCCTTCGTAAGACTTAAAGTCTAACGAATATTAATGAAACTATAAACTGATATGGATAAAAATGGTTTATCCACAAAGCTTGACTTGTTGCTTATAACAAATTCAAGGAATTAACTACGGCGAGACTGTCTCTCTGTAGCGACGCTTAAAGTCGGTTCGGGTTAAACTAGCAATTAATGCATATTTCAATCATGAGATATGATACATGGATGCCAACACTACAAAAAAAAGACACATCTGTGACATTATGGCCCGAACAAAAACTTTTTCTGTCATGGTTGTGACACTTCTATGACAATAATTGTGACAAAAAACACGTATCATCATAGATGTGGTGGGCTCCTACTTCTATGACAAAAATTATGACAGAAAATGGGCTTCTCGTCCTGGGCGGGCTGGAGATGCACCCGCTTGACATTCTTTGGGCCGTCCATGATGTAAAAAATCATGGTAGAAGTAAGGGCGAGGAAATTTTCGAGGAGTTCCTGGTTACGGTGGGTGGTCGGGGCCGAGCGATGCAGTGTGTTTTGCGTGTTTCTCTCATACGCGCGCGTGTGTGCGAGGCATTCGCTAACTGAACCCGAGCGATCGATCGATCCCTCGCACTACTACACGTACTGAACCCGAGCGATCGATCCCACTGCGTACTGAACCCGAGCGATCCCTTCGCTGCTAACTGAACCCGAGGGATCCCTACACTGCTAACTAAACCCGAGAGATTCCTTCGCTGCTAACTGAATTCGATCAATCCTTCTCGCTGCTTACTGAAGCTGATCGAGCCCCCGTGCAAGACGTAGACAACCGGTGTTGGGTTGCCTCTCGATGAACAGTGCCCATTGCTGCTGCGCGCGATACACGTAGACACGAGTCGAGACGCATCGATCGAGCCGGTTGGTTGGCTGTGGATGAACAGTTCCCGTTGCTGCCGCCCACTCGTACGCCCCACTCCAGCCGGTGGGGGTTGGATGAACAGGACCCCGACCGTGTAGGCGGTTGGTAATAACCCACAAGTATATGGGATCAATTGTAGCTTTTTCGATAAATAAGAGTGTCGAACCCAACGAGGAGCTAAAGGTAGAATCGATATTCCCTTCAAGTTCTATCGACCACCGATACAACTCTACGCACACTTGACGTTCGCTTTACCTAGAACAAGTATGAAACTAGAAGTACTTTGTAGGTGTGATGCTAGAACTACTTTGCAAGAATAAAACTTGGAGTACTTTGCGAGATAATAAAATTTAGATGTTTAGTAGAAAGATTTTTGTAACACAAGAAAGTTATTTGTCCCTAGGCAATTGATAACTAGACCGGTAATCATTGTTGCAATTTTATATGAGGGAGAGGCATGAGCTAACATACTTTCCGTACTTGGATTATATGCACTTATGATTGGAACTCTAGCAAGCATCCGCAACTACCAAAGATCATTAAGGTAAAACCCAACCATAGCATTAAGTATCAAGTCCTCTTTACTCCCATACGCAACAACCCTCTTACTCGGGTGTAAGCTTCTGTCATTCTAGCCGTCCACTATAAGAGAATTATGAATGTATTGCAAACCCTACAGCGGGA
Source organism: Elymus sibiricus (assembly GCA_039707655.1). Classification (NCBI taxonomy): domain Eukaryota; kingdom Viridiplantae; phylum Streptophyta; class Magnoliopsida; order Poales; family Poaceae; genus Elymus; species Elymus sibiricus. Next base: position 107,366,765 of record CM077664.1, on the reverse strand, counting down.
ATCCCTCACGCTTGCGCGACACTGAGGGCACCATAGGACAGCACCAAAATAAAACATACAACTCAAACCAATCACGATCATCAATCAACCCATAGGACAAAAAGAATCTACTCAAACATCATAGGATGGCCACAAATCATTGGATAATAATATGTAGCATTAAGCACCATGTTTAAGTAGAGATTACAGCGGGGAGAAGAGGTGTTACGCCGCTGCATAGAGGGGGAAAGAGTTGGTGTTGACGGTAGCGAGGTTGTTGACGTAGATCGCCGTCACGATCCTTGCCCCGGCGGCACTCCGTCGCTACCGGGAGAGAGGGGGAGAGTGCCCCCTTCCTTCTTCTTCTTCCTTGGCCTCCCTCCAAGATGGGAGGAGAGTTCCCCCTCTGGTCCATGGCCGCCATGGCGGTGGAGGGGCAGGAGCCCCTCCTAGATTGGATCTCTCTCTCTCTGTTCTCTTCTGTTTCGCGTTCCTGTTTTCTGGCCCTTCACCGTTTCTTAAATTCCTGGAGATCCATAACTCCGATTGCGTTGAAATTTTAAGACAATTTTTTTCCAGATATTAGCTTCCTTGCGGCCGAAGAAGAGCCCCAACTAACTTACGAGGTGCCCACAAGGCACCACGCCGCGCCAGGGGGGGCCCGCGCCCAGGTGGCTTGTGGAGGCTATGGGCCTCCGTTTGCGTTGATTCCACCTCCCAAAAATCACATATATTCCAAAATAAATCTCCGTAAATTTTTATTGCATTTGGACTTCGTTTGCTATGGATTTTCTGTGAAACAAAAAACAACCAGAAAACAGGAACTAGCACTGGGCACTGGATCAATATGTTAGTCCCAAAAATAATATAAAATGCTGCCAAAAATATGTGAAAGTTGTAAAATATTGGCATGAAACAGTCAAAAATTATAGATACAACGGAGACGTATCAGCATCCCCAAGCTTAATTCCTGCTCGTCCTCGAGTAGGTAAATGATAAAAAAGATAATTTTTGATGTGGAATGCTACCTAGCATAATCTTGATCGTATAATTTAATCATGGCATGAATATTAAGACACGAGTGATTCAAAGCAATAGTCTATAATTTGATATAAAGACATCAATACTCAGGCATCCCAACAAACAATCATGCCTTTCAGAATAAAAATGCTAAAGAACGCTATCCCCACAAAATCATATAGCCTTGTCATGCTCCATCTTCTTAACACAAAGTATAAATCATGTACTACCCCGGTGTCAGCCAAGCAATTGGTTCATACTTTTTAACGCGCTTCAGCTTTTTTAACTCTCACGCAATACATGAGCACAAGCCATGGATATAGCACTATGGGTGGAATAGAGTATGAAGATAGGGGTAAATATGGAGAAGACAAAAAGGAAGAAAGTCTCACATCGACGCGGCTAATCAACGGGCTATGGAGATGCCCATCAATTGATGTCAATACGAGGAGTAGGGATTGCCATGCAATGGATGCACTAACAAGTATAAGTGTATGAAAGCTCAAAAATAAAACTAAGTGGGTGTGCATCCAACTTGCTGATGTTTGCTACACAACTTATTCTTGTAGACTCGTGTTGGGCCTCCAAGCGCAGAGTTTTGTAGGACAGTAGCAATTTTCCCTCAAGTGGATGACCTAAGGTTTATCAATCCGTGGGAGGCGTAGCATGAAGATGGTCTCTCTCAAACAACCCTGCAACCAAATACAAGAAATCTCTTGTGTCCCCAACACACCCAATACAATGGCAAATTGTATAGGTGCACTAGTTCGGCGAAGAGATGGTGATACAAGTGTAGTATGGATAGTAGATATAGGTTTTTGTAGTGCAAACAATAAAAAACAGCAAGGTAACAATTAATAAAAGTGAGCACAAACGATATTGCAATGCTTAGAAACAAGGCCTAGGGTTCATACTTTCACTAGTGCAATCTCTCAACAATGCTAACATAATTGGATCATATAGCAATCCCTCAACGTGCCATAAAGAATCACTCCAAAGTTCCTATTCGCGGAGAACATAAGATAGAAATTGTTGTAGGGTACGAAACCACCTCAAAGTTATCTTTTCCGATCAATCTATTGAGACATCCCTATAAGTGTCACGAACAGCCCTAGAGTTCGTACTAAAATAACACCATATGATACACACCAACCAACTCTAATGTCACCTAGATACTCCAATGTCACCACAAGTATCCGTGAGTTGATTATACGATATGCATCAAACAACTTCATAATCATAATATTCAATCCACACAAAGAACTCCAAAGAGCACCCCAAAGTTTCTATCGGAGAAAAGATAATGAAAACGTGCATCAACCCCTATGCATAGATTACCCCAATGTCACCTCGGGAATCCGCGAGTTGAGTGCCAAAACATACATCAAGTGAATCAATATAATACCCCATTGTCACCACGGGTATTCATATGCAAGACATACATCAAGTGTTCTCAAATCTGAAATATTCAATCTGACAATAACGAAACCTCAAAGGGAAAAGATTCGATTCATCACAACAAAGATAGAGAGCGAGGAAACACCATATGATCCAACTATATTAACAAAGCTCGTGATACATCAAGATCGTGCCAAATCAAGAACACAAGAGAGAGAGAGAGAGATAAAACACATAGCTACTGGTACAAACCCTCAGCCCCGAGGGTGAACTACTCCCTCCACATCATGGAGACCACCGGGATGATGAAGATGGCCTCCGGTGATGCTTTCCCCCCTCTGGCAGGGTGCCGGAAAAGGGCTGTAGATGAGATGGTGGAGGTACAGAGGCTTGCAGCGGCGTAAAAACTCATGTAGGGTTATTTCTGGGGGTTTCTCTATTTATAGGATTTTTCAGCGTTGGAATCAGGTCAGACGGAGCCACGTGGGCCCCACGAGGTACCAGGGCGTGCCTAGGTGGGTGGCGCGCCCTGGTGCCTCATGGGCACTGGGTGGCCCCCCACCAGTGGGTCTTGGTTCCAGTATTTTTTATTTATTCCATAAAAAATCTCCAAAAAGTTTCATCCAATTCCAAGAACTTTTATTTCTGCACAAAAAACAACACCATGGCAATTCTGCTGAAAACAGCGTCAGTCCGGGTTAGTTCTAATCAAATCATACCAAAACCATATAGAATTGTTATAAACATGGCATGAATACTTCATAAATTATAGATACGTTGGAGACGTATCACCATCCCGAAGCTTAATTCCTGCTCGTCCTCGAGTAGGTAAATGATAAAAGAAATAATTTATGAAGTGTGAATGCTAGCATAGTGCATAAGTTTGATCAATGATAATTTCAATCACTTTTCCTAGCATCATAACAACAACTTTTTCTCATAAAACTCATCATGATAAAGTAGCAATCAATTCACATGTTGTGGTTCAAACAATGCAATCTCTTGAAACTTAACAACTTATGTTCTTACTCACCAAACAATTGCAATTCAACTTAATTTCAACAAAGTCTAAGTAAGAGCTCCACATACTTAATTATCATATAGTCTTCCATGATTGCTAGTACTCAAAGCATATTTTTAGAACAAATGGAATCCATCGAACACAGAGAAAGATAGGGGCTTAATGTTTCACCTCCCAACTTATTTATCATAGAGATAATTGTCAACAATAATAATTCATGATCAAATATATTTGACTGACCATATGTGCCTGGATCTTTCCCCACCACATGATGCTTGCCAACTAGAGAATAATTAAGGTTGAAATGAGAATGAATACTTATTGACTCTTGCATAAAAGTAAATACATAAAAGTAAATGCATAAAAGTAAAAGATAGGCCCTTCGCAGAGGGAAGCAGAGGTTGTCATGCTCTTTTTATTTTTGGATGCACAACCTCTTAATGCAAAGGAACGTCACGTTATATTGCCCCTTGTGATAGCAACCTTTATTATGCAGTCCATCGCTTTTATTTCTTTACCATCACAAGTTCGTACAACGCTTATTTTCCCTTGCATTAAAAGATCATACATATTTAGGAGCAATTTTTATTGCTTTTTGCATCGATGACAACTTACTTGAAGGATCTTATTCAAGCCATAGGTAGGTATGGTGGACACTCATGGCAAGAAACTGGGTTTAAGGGTTTTTGGATGCACAAGTAGTACCTCTACTTAGTATGAATTTTTGGCTAGCAAAAGATCCTAAGCAAGCACCACATGTTGTAGGATCCATAACAATATAACTTCTATGCAAATATACCCAAACATAACTCATTACGTTGTCTTCCTTGTCCAACTACAACTAATTTGCTCAAGTTTGAAAATAATTAATGGGTATTCACAATCATAAAAGATGTCCAAGATAATATATTTATATGTGAAAGTTCTCTTCCTTATACTAATCATTCATGAATTGCTTGTATGACCAATATTGTGATTGTCAAGCTTCAATAGATTTCACTTTCTAAACCCAATGTGAAACTACTACTAGGCATGATACAAGCATATGAAGCACATATACTTTCAACTTTATGATATTCAATTGTTTCACAATTTACTCATAGGATATAAGTGAAGAACAAGAGTAAATGACAAACTACTCCAAAAATATATAAGTGAAGATCAAATGAGTAGTTAAGTAATTAAGTAGCTATGTGAGGACTCTCTCTCATTTTAAAATTTGAGATCTTAAGTATTTTATTCAAATAGCAAAGAAAACAAAATAAAATGACTTTCCAAGGGTAGCACATATCATGTGAAGAAGCAAAAACTTTGGCTCAACCAAAACTGACCGATAATTGTTGATGAAGAAATGTGGGATGCCTACCGGGGCATCCCCAAGCTTAGATACCCGAGACTTCTTGAAATATTAATTTGGGATGCCTTGGGCATCTCCAAGCTTGAGTTCTTGTGTCTCCTTAATTCCTCGCATACAATGGCTTCTCCTAAATCTTTAAAAACTTCATCCACACAAAACTCAACAAGAACTCGTGAGATAAATTAGTATAAATCAACTCAAAACCTTAACATTCTCTACTGTAGAAAATCACAAAAATTATAATTAAACATTGCATACTAAATGCCTCTTCATATTTAATACTCCTATCCACAAATAGAAACATTAAACACGCAAACATATGCAAACAATGCAACTATAACAGCAATCTGCCAAAACAGAACAGTCTGTAAAAGGGGAATAAGAATCCATATTCCCTAACTCCAAAAATTCTGAAAAATTACCACGTGACAGAGAACTCATGCATTCTTACTGTGTAAAATTTTCAGATTTTTATCATGTTCTGACTATTCAGGAATATTCTGGACATAACAGAAAACTTTCTGTTTTTCAAACAGCAACACATAAACTTGCAAACTGAGCATGGTAAAGGCTATACTTGGCATTTTATTGAACTAAAAGATACAAAACATGATTATTGATAACACCAAGCAAATATCAACAGAATAAAATGACGCTCCAAGCAAAACTCATATTATGTGATGAATAAAAATATAGCTCCAAGTGAGGTTACCGATAGTGTTGAAGACGAAAGAGGGGATGCCTTCCGGGGCATCCCCAAGCTTAGACACTTGAGTATTCCTTGAATATTACCTTGGGGTGCCTTGGGAATCCCCAAGCTTAGGGTCTTGCCGCTCCTTATTCTCCTCATATCGATATCTCACCCGAAACTTGAAAATTTCAATCACACAAAACTTAACGGAACTTGTGAGATAGGTTAGTATGATAGAAATAAATCATCCACTTAGGTACTGTCAAGACAAGTTTCATAATTGTTCTCACATAATTCCTACTGTATTATATCATTTCCACAATTTATATTACTCAATATAAGCTATGGAAACACTAAAACAAGCAAACTATGCACCGAAAACAGAATCTGTCAAAAACAGAACAGTATGTAGTGAGAGATTTAAAAACCATACTTATGTACCTCCAAAAATTCTGAAAAATTAGGAAAACATAAACAATTTGTGACCCAATAGCGTGTAAAAATTTCAGAATTTTTTCATGCTCCAATACAGAATAGAAATTCTAGCACTGGACGCAAAAGTTTCTGTTTTTGCACAGAATCAAATCAACAAGCATCCACACTATCCCAAAGGCTTTACTTGGCACATTATTGAAAGAAAACATATAAAACATGATTACTACAGTAGCTTAATAATTTGAACACACAAAACATTAGGTATAAATATTGGGTTGTCTCCCAACAAGCGCTTTTCTTTAATGCCTTTTAGCTAGGCATGATGATTTCAATGATGCACGCATAAAAGTAAAGAATTGAAACACAAAGAGAGCATCATGAAACATATGACAAGCACATTTAAGACTAAACCACTTCCTATGCATAGGGATTTTGTGAGCAAATAATTTATGTGAGCAAGAATCAACTAGGATAGGAAGGCAAAACAAGCATGACTTCAGAACTTTCAACACAAAGAGAGGAAACTTGATATTATTGAGATATGTAGAAGCATATATTCCTCTCTCAAAATAATTTTCAGTAGCATCATGAAGAAATTCAACAATATATCCATCACACAAAGCATTACTTTCATGATCTACAAGCATAGTTATTTTATTACTCTCCACATAAACAATTATCTTCTCATTCATAATAGTGGGAGCAAACTCAACAAAATAACTATTATGAGATACTTGATTGGCATAATCCAATTGAAAATTAAAATAATGATGACAAGTTTCATATTTATCATTATTCTTTATAGCATAAATGTCATCACAATAATCATCATAGATAGCAACTTTGTTTTCATAATCAATTGAAACCTCTTCCGAAATAGTGGAATCATCATTAAATAAAGTTGTGACCTCTCCAAATCCACTTTTATCAATATAATCATCATAAATAGGAGGCATGCTTTCATCATAATAAATTTTCTCATCAAAACTTGGGGGGCTAAAAATATCATCTTCATCAAACATAGCATCCCCAAGCTTATGGCTTTGCATATCATTAGCATCATGGATATTCAAAGAATTCATACTAGCAACATTGCAATCATGCTCATCATTCATGGATTTTATGGAAAACATTTTATTGAATTCTTCTTCTATCAATTGAGCACAATTTTCCGATCCATCATTTTCAAGAAAGACATTATAAAGACGAATAATATGAGGCAACCTCAATTCCATTTTTTTTGTAGTTTTCTTTTATAAGCCAACCTAGTGATAAACAAGAAACTAAAAGATTCGATTGCAAGATCTAAAGATATACCTTCAAGCACTCACCTCCCCGGCAACGGCGCCAGAAAAGAGCTTGATGTCTACTACACAACTTATTCTTGTAGACTCGTGTTGAGCCTCCAAGCGCAGACTTTTGTAGGACAATAGCAATTTTCCCTCAAGTGGATGACCTAAGGTTCATCAATACGTGGGAGGCGTAGGATGAAGATGGTCTCTCTCAAACAACCCTGCAACCAAATAGAAGAAATCTCTTGTGTCCCCAACACACCCAATACAATGGCAAATTGTATAGGTGCACTAGTTCGGCGAAGAGATGGTGATACAAGTGTAGTATGGATAGTAGATATAGGTTTTTGAAGTGCAAACAATAAAAAAACAGCCAGGTAACAATTAATAAAAGTGAGCACAAATGATATTACAATGCTTAGAAACAAGGCCTAGGGTTCATAGTTTCACTAGTGCAATCTCTCAACAATGCTAACATAATTGGATCATATAACAATCCCTCAACATGCGATAAAGAATCACTCCAAAGTTCCTATTCGCGGAGAACAAAAGATAGAAATTGTTGTAGGGTACAAAACCACCTCAAAGTTATCTTTTCCGATCAATCTATTGAGCCATCCCTATAAGTGTCACGAACAGCCCTAGAGTTCGTACTAAAATAACACCATATGATACACATCAACCAAATCTAATGTCACCTAGATACTCCAATGTCACCACAAGTAGCCGTGAGTTGATTATACGATATGCATCAAACAACTTCATAATCATAATATTCAATCCACACAAAGAACTCCAAGGAGCACCCCAAAGTTTCTATCGGAGAAAAGATAATGAAAACGTGCATCAACCCCTATGCATAGATTACCCCAATGTCACCTCGGGAATCCGCGAGTTGAGTGCCAAAACATACATCAAGTGAATCAATATAATACCCCATTTTCACCACGGGTATTCATATGCAAGACATACATCAAGTGTTCTCAAATCTGAAATATTCTATCCGACAATAACGAAACCTCAAAGGGAAAAGATTCGATTCATCACAACAAAGATAGAGAGGGAGGAAACACCATATGATCCAACTATATTAACAAAGCTCGCGATACATCAAGATCGTGCCAAATCAAGAACACGAGAGAGAGAGAGATAAAACACATAGCTACTGGTACAAACCCTCATCCCCGAGGGTGAACTACTCCCTCCTCATCATGGAGACCGCCGGGATGATGAAGTTGGCCTCCGGTGATGCTTTCCCCCCTCCAGCAGGGTGTCAGAAAAGGGCTATAGATGAGATCGTGGAGGTACAGAGGCTTGCAGCGGCGTAAAAACTCATCTAGGGTTATTTCTAGGGGTTTCTCTATTTATAGGATTTTTCAGCGTTGGAATCAGGTCAGACGGAGCCACGTGGGCCCCACGAGGTACCAGGGCGCGCCTGGGGGGGGGGGGGTGGCGCGCCCTGGTGCCTCGTGGGCACTGGGTGGCCCCCCTCCAGTGGGTCTTGGTTCCAGTATTTTTTATTTATTCCATAAAAATCTCCAAAAAGTTTCAAAAAATTCCAAGAACTTTTATTTCTACACAAAAAACAACACCATGGCAATTCTGCTGAAAACAGCGTCAGTCCGGGTTAGTTCTAATCAAATCATACCAAAACCATATAGAATTGTTATAAACATGGCACGAATAGTTCATAAATTATAGATACGTTGGAGACGTATCACTTGCTTACTCGAAGACCTCGGGCGTTTGAGGAAGCCCATCATCGGAATATACAAGCCAAGTTCTATAATGAAAAATTCCCACTAGTATATGAAAGTGACAACATAGGAGACTCTCTACATGAAAAACATGGTGCTACTTTGAAGCACAAGTGTGGAAAGGATAGTAACATTGCCCCTTCTCTCTTTTTCTCTCATTTTTTTGTTTTCTCTTTTTTTGTCTTTTTTGGGGCTCTTTTTGGCCTCTTTTTTTCTTCTTTTTTTTCGTCCGGAGTCGCATCCCGACTTGTGGGGGAATCATGGTCTCCATCATCCTTTCCTCACTGGGACAATGCTCTAATAATGCATATGATGATCATCACACTTCTATTTACTTACAACTCAAAATTACAACTCAATACTAGAACAAAATATGACTCTATATGAATGCCTCTGGCAGTGTACCAGGATGTGCAATGATCTAGCATAGCAAATATATCAAAAAACGGACAAGCCATGAAAATATCATGCTAGCTATCTTACGATCATGCAAAGCAGTATGACAATGAATGCTCAAGTCATGTATATGATGATGATGGAAGTTGCATGGCAATATATCTCGGAATGGCTATGGAAATGCCATAATAGGTAGGTATGGTGGCTGTTTTGAGGAAGATATAAGGAGGCTTATTTGTCATAGAGCGTATCATATCACGAGGTTTGGATGCACCGGTGAAGTTTGCACCAACTCTCGAGGTGAGAAAGGGCAATGCACGGTACCGAAGAGGCTAGCAAATTGCGGAAAGGTGAGAGTGCGTATAATCCATGGACTCACATTAGTCATAAAGAACTCACATACTTATTGCGAAAGTTTATTAGCCCTCAAAGCAAAGTACTACTATGCATGCCCCTAGGGGGGAGGTTGGTAGGAGTTAACCATCGCGCGCCCCCGACCTTCACGCAAAGATAGACAATCAAGGATAAATTGTGCTCCTACTTCCTAGCATAACGGGAGACTATACGTGCATGCTTCGGGAATCACAAACCTTAACACCAATATTCTTACTAAAACACAATCATTCACTAATACCTCCCACATATTACCATCTCTATATCGCAAAACTATTGCAAGGAATCAAACATATCATATTCAGTGATCTACAAGTTTTATGTAGGATTTTCTGACTAACCATGTGAATGACCAATTCCTGTTGACTCTCTAAATAGATATAAGTGAAGCAAGAGAGTTTAATTCTTTCTACAAAATATCACACTCTAATAAATATAAGTGAATCAAAAGAGCATTCTACAAATAACGGTTTTCTATATGAAGAGAAACAGGCATCCAAACTTCAAATGATATAAGCGAAGCACATGAAGCATTCTATAAAGCCATACTCAAAAGATATAAGCGAAGTGCAATGAGCATTCTATAAATCAACCAAGGACTATCTCATACCAGCATGGTGCATTTATTAAAAGAAAAATAAAAAGCACACGACGCTCCAAGAATTTACGCATATCATGTGAACAAAACAAAAACCGAGACATACCGATAATTGTTGAATAAAGATGGGATGCCTTCCGGGGCATCCCCAAGCTTAGACGCTTGAGTCTCCTTGAATATTTACTTGGGGTGCCTTGGGCATCCCCAAGCTTGAGCTCTTGCCTCTCCTCATTCTTCTCATATCAATACCTCCTCGATCTTCGAACACTTCATCCACACAAAATTTAACCAAACATTTTATTAGCGGGGTTAGTACATATAACATCAAATCCCATCATGTCCTGCTGTAACATTATTGTATAATTATAATCAAACATTACCCACTGTATGCTATCACAATTCTATGGCTCCCAAGTCAATGAGGCTCAACAAGATTTCAAACATACGCAAATAACAAAACTATAACAGCAATCTGTGAAAACAGGACAGTCTGTAAAGATGCAAATCGTACATATACTTATGTAACTCAAAAAATTCTGAAAAATTAGGACAAAATAAAAAATTTGTATAGCAGTACTTTGTAAAAATTTCAGAATGTTTTCACGTTCCAGTAAAAAATGTAAATTCACGCACTACAGCAAAAGTTTCTGTTTTTGCACCGCACACACCAAACAAACAATTTAAACATCCTAAAGGCAAATCTTGGCATATTATTTTTATAATACAATGGATTTGTACAAGGGGATAATTATTTTGTTGAAAAATTTTCTGTAATCAAGATTCACAAAGTTTCCATGGGCATGAACAAAGTTCAAGGAGCTCCCCCACTTCAACGGTGCTCGTCATTCTTACTTTCACTTTCCTTTTTGAAAAGTTTTAGGTTCCCCTCTATATTTTTTGGTTTTTAAACCTTTTTAAAAGCACACAACATAAACAAATGACTCTCTAAAACTTCCGGGTTGTCTCCCAGGCAGCGCTTTCTTTAAAGCCATTAAACTAGGCATAAAGTGCTCAAGTAATCGATCCACCCGGATCCCAAGGTATATCAAAGCCAATTTTAATTAACAATGATTTGTAATTTAGTATTGAGAACAAAGCAACATATTTCATGCAATGACGAAGTCTAACTCTCTTCCTATGCATCGGCATGTCATAAAAGAATAATTCATGCACATCAAGTAAAGGCCAATGCATAGTATAAACAGTTTCTTGCAATTTTATCGTATTGGAAACATAGAGAGGTGGAGATGTAGTTCCTCTCTCATAATAATTGCAAGTAGGAGCAGCAAGCACATGCATATTATATTCATCAAAATCATCATGTGCAATGGTAAAACGCAACCCATCAATGTATTCCTTAATAAGAGCAAACTTCTCCGATATAGTGTAGTTGGGAGAATTCAAAAAGATAATAGGACTATCATGTGTGGGTGCAATAGCAACAATTTCATTTTTAACATAAGGAACTATAGCAAGTTCATCTCCATAAGCATAATTCATATTGGCATCATGGCCACAAGCATAGCAAGCATCAAGTTCATCAAAAAGGGACATTTCAAACGAATCCAAGGGATCATAGCAATCATCATAGCATTCATCCTTCGGTAAGCATGAAGGGAAATTAAACAATGTATGGGTTGAAGAGTTACTCTCATTAGAAGGTGAGCATGGGTAGCTAATCCGCTCTTCCTCCTTTTGTTCTTCGTTCTCCTCCTCATCTTTTTCATCTAATGAGCTCACAGTGTCATCAATTTCTTCTTCCATAGGAGCCTGCAAAATATTAGTCTCTTCTTGGACAGCGGAGACTTTCTCAATAAATTCATCAATATAGGCATTATATTCATAATTCTCATAGCAATATTTAAGTATAGCAAAATTTTCAGATCGGTAAACAACATCATCATAATTTTCATACTTTTCAAACAAAGATTCAATTTCATAAGCACCCTTAAAAGCAACAAATTCTTCTATTTGTTCCACATCATTGTAATCATATACACCATTAGCATAAGAAGCCAAGGTTTCATTATCATTAAATTTACATGAAAAGGGAAGGTGTGGAGCCTTCATCTTAGAGCAACAAGTATAATCATATCTTAAGCATACATTCCGAGCATACCAATGCAAATAATCAATTTGATCCCATAAGAGTTTCCCTTTTTGAGACAAGCGATAATCCCTAAAGTATTCCCGTTGATCCAAAGTATATCCCATTATCAAGTTGAATGGGGATTTATCAGGATTATCAAAGTAGTATTTAATGTTTTTCACATAACCAGCATCGAGGGTTTTAGGAGGTTCCCCATCTCCATGAGTAGCAAGTACAACTAATTTTTTTGGTGTTTCGTGTTCCATATCCATAACTAAAGATATAAAACAACTTATGAGCCATCCCCATTAATTGTCACGAACAGCCCTAGAGTTCGTACTAGAATAACACCTTAAGATACACATCAACCAAAACCCTAATGTCACCTAGGCACTCCAATGTCACCACGAGTACCCACGGGTTTGATTATACGATATGCGTCACACAATCTCAGATTCATCTATTCAAACCAACACAAAGAACTTCAAAGAGTGCCCCAAAGTTTCTACCGGAAAGTCAAGACGAAAACGTGTGCCAACCCTTATGCATAAATCCCCAAGGTCACGGAACCCGCAAGTTGATCACCAAAACATACATCAAGTGAGTCAAGTGAATATTCCATTGTCACCACAGATATCCATATGAAAGACATACATCAAGTGTTCTCAAATCCTTAAAGACTCAATCCGATAAGAAAACTTCAAAGGGAAAACTCAATTCATCACAAGAAGATAGAGAGGGGAAAACTCCATATGATTCATCTATATCAACAAAGCTCGCAATACATCAAGATCGTGCCATCTCAAGAACACAAGAGAGAGAGAGAGCAAACACATAGCTATTGGTACAAACCCTCAGCCCCGAGGGTGAACTACTCCCTCCTCGTCATGGAGACCGCTGGGATGATGAAGATGGCCTCCAGTGATGCTTTCCCCCCTTTGGCAGGGTGCCGGAAAAGGGCTGTAGATGGGATCTCTCTGGTACAGAGGCTTGCGGCGGCGTAAAAACTCATCTAGGTTAACTTTCAGGGGTTTCTGAATATATATGATTTTTTGGCGTTGGAATCACGCGAAGAAGGGCCACAGGGGGCCCACGAGGCACCAGGGCGCGCCTGGGGGGGTGGCGCGCCCTGGTGGCTCGTGGGGCCCCTGTGGGTCTTCTGGCCACCTCCCAAAGCTTCTAGTGTCTCTTATGTTCCAGAAAAAATCGTCAAAAAGTTTCGCTGCATTTGGACTTCATTTGATATGGATTTTCTGGAAAACCAAAAACAAGCAAAAAACAACAACTGGCACTGGGCACTAGGTCAATATGTTAGTCCTTGAAAATCATATAAAAGCCATATAAAAGTGCACCAAAATCATACAAATCTATAATAAACATGGCATGAATACTTCATAAATTATAGATACGTTGGAGACGTATCAAGAATCAATATTCCCACAAGTTCTATCGACCATCGATACAACTCTACGCACACTTGACGTTCGCTTTACCTAGAATAAGTATGAAACTAGAAGTACTTTGTAGGTGTGATGCTAGAACTACTTTGCAAGAATAAAACTAGGAGTACTTTGCGAGATAATAAAATTAAGTTGTTTAGTAGAAAGATTTTTGTAACACAAGAAAGTTATTTGTCCCTAGGCAATCGATAACTAGACCGGTAATCATTGTTGCAATTTTATATGAGGGATAGGCATGAGCTAACATACTTTCCATACTTGGATCATATGCACTTATGATTGGAACTCTAGCAAGCATCCGCAACTACCAAAGATCATTAAGGTAAAACCCAACCATAGCATTAAGTATCAAGTCCTCTTTACTCCCATACGCAACAACCCCCTTACTCGGTTCTAAGCTTCTGTCACTCTAGCCGCCCACTATAAGAGAATTATGAACGTATTGCAAACCCTACAGCGGGGATCCCTCATGCTTGCGCGACATGGAGGGCACCATAGGACAGCACCAAAATAAAACATACAACTCAAACCAATCACGATCATCAATCAACCCATAGGACAAAAATAATCTACTCAAACATCATAGGATGGCCACAAATCATTGGATAATAATATGTAGCATTAAGCACCATGTTTAAGTAGAGATTATAGTGGAGAGAAGAGGTGTTACACCGCTGTATAGAGGGGGAGAGAGTTGGTGTTGACGGTAGCGAGGTTGTTGATGTAGATCGCCGTCACGATCCTTGCCCCGGCGGCACTCCGGCGCCACCAAGAGAGAGGGGGAGAGAGCCCCCCTCCTTCTTCTTCTTCCTTGGCCTCCCCCTAGATGGGAGGAGAGTTCCCCCTCTGGTCCATGGCCGCCATGGCGGCGGAGGGGCAGGAGCCCCTCCTAGATTGGATCTCTCTCTCTCTGTTCTCTTCTGTTTCGCGTTCCTGTTTTCTGGCCCTTCACCGTTTCTTAAATTCCTGGAGATCCGTAACTCCGATTGCGCTGAAATTTTAACACAATTTTTTTCCGGATATTAGCTTCCTTGCGACCGAAGAAGAGCCGCAACCGACTTAGGAGGTGCCCACAAGGCACCACGCCGCGCCAGGGGGGCGCGCCCAGGTGGCTTGTGGAGGCTGTGGGCCTCCGTTTGCGTTGATTCCACCTCCCAAAAATCACATATATTCCAAAATAAATCTCCATAAAATTTTATTGCATTTGGACTTCGTTTGCTATGGATTTTCCGTGAAACAAAAAACAAGCAGAAAACAGGAACTGGCACTGGGCACTGGATCAATATGTTAGTCTCAAAAATAATATAAAATGTTGCCAAAAATATGTGAAAGTTGTAAAATATTGGCATGAAACAATAAAAAATTATAGATACGATGGAGACGTATCAGTTGGCGCTGGATGAACAGGACCCCGAGGAGGCCGTGCCGTGGTACGCCATACCCCAGCCGGTTGGGGGTGGATGAACAGGACCCCGTGGAGGTTGGATGAACAGTAGCCAGTGGAGGCTGGAGGAAGTCGATGGTGGATGAACAGTAGCTGGTGGAGGCTGGAGGAGGTCGACCATGGATGAACAGTAGCCCGTGGAGTCCCATTTTGTGGTACGCCACACCCCTCCCGATCAACAAGACCCCCGTTTCGACCGTAGGCGCTCGATGAGAAGTCCGTTTCCTCTGTTTTGCGGTATGCCACACCCCTCCCGATCAACAAGACCCCCATTTCGACCGTAGGCACTCGATGAGAAGTCCGTTTCCTCCGTTTTGTGGTATGCCACACCCCTCCCGATCAACCGGACCCTGTTTCGACCATAGGCGCTCGAACAGAAGTCCGTTTCCTCCGTTTTGCGGTACGCCAGACCCCTAGCCAATGAACAGGGCCACGTTTTGATCGTAGGCAGTCGAACAGAATGCCGTTTCCTCCGTTTTGCGGTACGCCAGACCCTGAGTCGATGAACTGGACCCCGTTTCGGCTGTTCCGTCCAAGCCGGTTGGCTCCCGATGAACATGACAAGTTCGTTCCGACCCAGTCGCTTGGCTCCCGATGAACACGACACTGTTTCCTCCGTTCCGACCCAGCCGGTTGGCTGTCGATGAACACGACGCCGTTGCTGCCGTCCGTTGCCTCTCCATGTACACGAGCCCTGGCCATACGTATGCGCGAGTACGCATTCCAGACCCCGCCCGTATGTACGTATGTGGCCGTATTCTTTGTCGTGTGGCTGTACATACGTGTACACGATTTAGACGGGACTGTCTGAACTGCTACATCGGGGGCTCAACTAGGGCACGTGCTACTACTTACTCGGCCACGGTTCATCCTTGCAGAGATACCGATCGACCAGTATGTACGTACACGTTCGCGACCAGACATACAATGCTACGTACGCTTCGACTGGGTGGGTCCCTGCTCTCAGGGAGGATAAGGAGGCACTTCCTTGCGTGCGAAGATATAGCAGGTAGGTCCCAGCTGTCAGGCGGAGGAATCATTTTTTTGCGCCTAATAAGGAGGCATTTCCTTGCATGCGAAGATGTAGCTGGTGGGTCCAGCTGTCAGCCTCACCGCGTACAGTCCTCTTCCGATGGCTGTCGTTCATTGACCACGTTGACTCCGCCGTGCCGAGAGCACCAAAGAGGTGGACAACAGTGAGGCTTAGGAAGGGAACGACGCAGAGCCAGGGAAGACGCGGCAGTGGATGCCCACGCGGAGGGGAGTACGAGGGTTGACTGGTTCGGCTGTGGTGTGAGGCTGCCGTCGCCGGAGAATAACAGGGGATGTGGGTGAGTAGGGGGAAGGCCTGGCCAGCGGTGGGAGTAGGGTGGGGCGGTGAGGCCTGCGCGGCAACATAGCCGGCCACAGAAGGCAGGAGCAGGCGGTCCCGCCGGCACTGGTTTGGGCGGCTGGAGCAAGAAGATCAAAGATTGAAGAAGCAGCACGGCCGTTGGACGAACATCCAATGGTCACTGCTGCTAGAATCGTTTGTTGACTAAGTTGACAAAGCCCTGCATACGGGTCAACTTAGTAGGCCCACAAGTCAGCCTCCAAATAAGGTGGGTCCTAGTAAGCAGGGGGAGGAATCATTTTTCTTGCGTGTAATAAGGAGGCTCTTCCTTGCGTGCGACCATGGACCTCATGGGTCCCAGCTCTCAGCCTCTCCACGTACAGTCCTGTTCCGATGGCTGTCGTTCGTTGACTGCGTTGACGACACCGTGCCGAGAGCACCAAGGCGGTGGACGAAGGCGAGGCCTAGGAAGGGAACGACCCAAAGCCGGGGAAGACGTGGCAGTGGTTGCCCACGCAGAGGGGAGCACGAGGGTTTACTGGTTTGGCTGCGGTGTGAGGCTGCCATCGCCGGAAAATAACAGGAGGTGTGGGTGATTAGATGGATGGCCTAGCCAACTATGGGAGTAGGGTGGGGCGATGAGGCCTACGCGGCAACACAGCCGGCCACGGGAGGCGAGAGCAGGCGGTCCCGCCGGCACTAGTTTGGGCGGTTGGAGCAAGAAGATTAGAGATTGAAGAAGCAGCAGGGCCGTTGGATTAGCATCCAACAGTCACTGCTGCTAGAATCGTTTGTTGACTATAAGTTGACAAACCCTGCATACGTGTCAACTTTTTTTTTGAACCTCACGTACGCGTCAAACACCGCACAGCCCAGTTGATAACCTACTCCGTCTCAACAACAACAACAAAACTGCTCGAGCAACTGGGTCCCACGTGTCAGCCGCTCCATGTGCAATTCTCTCGTACGTTGACAAAGTCGTAGGTCCTAGATGTCAGCAAACCAATAGGAGGAAGCATTTTTTTCATGTAATAAGGAAGAGCTTCCTTGCGTGCGAATATGTAGCTGGTGGGTCCCAGCTGTCAGGGAGTGGAATCATTTTTCTTCCGCGTAATAAGGAGGAACTTCCTTGTGTGCGACCATGGACCTCGTGGGTCCCAGCTGTTAGCTTGTCCACGTACAGTCCTCTTCCGATGGCTATCATTCATTGACCACATTTACAACGCCGTGCTGAGAGCACCTAGGCGGTGGATGACGGTGAGGCCTAGAGAGGGAATGACCCGGAGCCGGGGAAGACTCGGCAGTGGATGCCCACACGGAGGGGGATATGAGGGTTTACTGGCTCGGCTGCAGTGTGAGGCTGTCATCGCCGGAGAATAACAGGAGGTGTGGGTCAGTAGAGGGATGGCCTGGCAAGCAATGGGAGCAGGGTGGGGCGGTGAGGCCTGCACTGCAGAACAGCCGGCCACGGAAGGCGGGAGCAGGCGACGCCGGCGCTGGTTTGGGCGGCTGGAGCAGGAAGATCAGAGATTGAAGAAGCATGCCGGCAGTTGGATTGACATCTAATGGTCTCATGCTGGTAGAGTCGATTTGTTGACTAAGTTGACATAGCCTTGCGTACGCGTCAACTTAGTAGGCCCACAACTTAATATATAAACTAATAAAACTATATATATATATAAAGTAGAGATGAGAAAAATAGGACTGGGCTGTGCATTTTCTTTAGTAAAAAACAGCTGGGCTGCTGATGTTCTAAGAAAAAATAAAACCAAGGCTGGGCGGCCCAGAGGCCATTTGATACCTGCTAGATCCTTGTGGCCGCATGTCGTCATGGACTGCGCCTGTTAATAAACAAAACATAACCTGGGCAGTCTACAGCCTAGTCAATATTTGCTCGACCTCAAAAAAAAATATACTACCTGCTGGATCCCAGTTTTCAGTCTCTCCTTGTAGAATTCTCTCGTTTATTGACTACGTTCAAAATTTCATGGGTCTTAGACGTCAGCATATTTTTCCATCGTGATAATAAGTGTGTGCACTTGCTTGCGTACGGCCATGGACCTGCTGGGTCCGTACTATTAGCCTCTGTATGGACAACCCTCTTCTGGTTCTATGAACGAATTTCATGCAAATCGGATGATTTTCATTGAAACACAACCAAATTCATTACATTTTACATGTTTCTTTTTCTTATGGAACATTTTACATATTTCAACTAAACGATAGCCGACTAGGCCTTTTTTAGTCCAAAAATGATCGCTGGAAGTGGCGGCTCCCGTTTCTCACGCCTGTTAAATTTTTTGGTTAACTGACAACTCAAACGAGAGAACATGTCATATGCGGGTTTTTTTGAGTGATACTGTATGTGGTATGTGGGCTAGAGGGATGGCATGGGAGGTGGTTCCCGTGATCGAGGTCCTGACACTTAACTGTTCTTGAAGGCCTAAATCCATCGCTCCTCTGTTTAACAATTTGCAGCTGGGCTTGGCGTGCCACAGCCCAGTCCCGACGTGCTGCATCCAACTGTCTGCCTGTGAAACCTGATGGATCCCCTGCGTACTGGAAGATGTTAGTAAAATTTTGGAGAATTGGGAATTCGAACGGCAGGAGCTTTTGCTACTTATATCAGGTGCCTGAAAATTCATTTCGCAACAATTGCTTCAACGTTATATCCACGTCGACCCTCGACATGATGGTTGGAAGGAAATGCCAAGTTCAGAATGAATTAAGATCCTTAACAACAACACCAACTTGCAGACGACCAGGTAGAACTAGTACACTACCAAACTAACTTATAATCTTCTTAGTCCTGGCCCTTGTTTTCGTTTGGTAGAAGATCTTGCAGACAACCAGCTCCTGCTCCTTCTCTTGCTCGAGGTCCCCGAGGTGGTATGATGACCCACAAGTATAGGGGGTCAATCGTAGTCCTTTCGATAAGTAAGAGTGTCAAACCCAACGAGGAGCAGAAGGAAATGACATGCAGTTTTCAGCAAGGTATTCTCTGCAAGCACTGAAATTGTAGGTAACAGACAGTTTGATAGCAAGATAATTCATAACAAGTAACAAGTAGTAATGGTAACAAAGGTGCAACAAGATGGCCCAATCTTTTTTATAGCAAAGGACAAGCCGGAACGATTTCTTATAATAGGCAACACGTTCTCGAGGACACATGGGAATTTCATCTAGTCACTTTCATCATGTTTAGTTGATTCACGTTCGCTACTTTGATAATTTGATATGTGGGTGGACCGGTGCTTGGGTAATGTTCTTACTTGAACAAGCCTCCGACTTATGATTAACCCCTCTCGCAAGCATCCGCAACTATGAAACAAGAATTAAGATAAATCTAACCATAGCATGAAACATTTGGATCCAAATCAGCCCCTTAAGGAATAACGCATAAACTAGGGTTTAAGCTTCTGTCACTCTAGCAACCCATCATCTACTTATTACTCCCCAATGCATTCCTCTAGGCCCAAATCTGGTGAAGTGTCATGTAGTCGACGTTCACAAGACACCACTAGAAGAAATACAACATACACATCATCAAAATATCGAACGAATACCAAATTCACATGATTACTTATAACACGACTTCTCCCATGTCCTCAAGAACAAAAGTAACTACTCACAAATCATATTCATGTTCAAGATCAGAGGGGTATTCAATATCATTAAGGATCTGAACATATAATCTTCCACCAAATAAACCAACTAGCATCAACTACAGAGAGTAATCAACACTACTAGCAACCCACAGGTACCAATCTGAGGTTTTGAGACAAAGATTGAATACAAGAGATGAACTAGGGTTTGAGATGAGATGGTGCTGGTGAAGAAGTTGATGAAGATTGGTCCTCCCACGATGAGAGGATCGTTGGTGATGTCGATGGCTTTGATTTCCCCCTCCCGGAGGGAAGTATCCCCGGTGTAATTGCTCCGTCGGAGAGCAAAAGTGCTCCTGCCCAAGTTCCTCCTCGAGACGGTGGTGCTTCATCCCGAAAGTCTTCTCTCTATTTTTTTAGGGCAAAAGAGCCTATATAGCAGAAGAAGGGGGCCAGACGCCAGCCAAGGGCCCCACAAGGCATCAGGGCGCGCCCAGGGGGCACGCCCTGTTGCCTTGTGGGCAACTGGTGGGTCCCCTCTGGTATTTCTTTTCTCCAATATTTTTTATATATTCAATAAAAAATCTCCGTGAAGTTTCAGGTCAATTGGACCTCTGTAGAATAGGTATCTCTGATGTGGCTATTTCAGGTCCAGAATTCCAGCTGTCGGTATTCTCCCTCTTCATGTAACCCTTGCAAATTAAGAGAGAAAAGGCATGAGAATTGCATCATAAAGTTTAATAATGATCAAAAACATAATAAGTAACAGTAGGAAATCATGATGCAAATTGGACGTATCAACTCCCCCAAGCTTAGACGTCGCTTGTCCTCAAGCGGAGCAGAAGTTGGCGACCGAGAAAGCGGCCGCCGAACTGGCCATGGAGTGAACCATGAGCCAGAAGCATGAGGCAAGGGTGCTGGAGGTGCAGCAAGAGCTCGGGGATGCCGTCACAAGGTGTGAGGCCCTCGAGTAGAAGAACAAAGAGCAGGCCGCCGAGCTGACCTCGTCGGCGGCGGTGGCTACAGAAGCACGGACAGAGGCACGCGGTTACCAAGAAGAGATCCGCCAAGTCAGGCTTATAGCTGATGGTAAGCCGTACTTGCTACAAAGTGTCTTTGGAGGTAACAGGTTCGCGTTGCTCACACGGGTATGGCATTCCGCAGGCGCCTTTGTGGACCTCCCGAAGAGTGCGGCAGATGCGGCGAGGTTCTTCGCCGACCAGGAGGGTTGGGCCGAGCAAAGGCTTTTCTGGGCGCAATTTCAAGTGCCCGAACACCCTCCCCTCCTCAACAACCAGATGAAACAGCTGATGGAGCTGCATCGGATGGCGGAGCCGGTGATGAAGGACCTCTGCGTCAAACTATGGCCGTCGGAGCCGCTGCCGAGCAGCTACTTCGGTCTGGTGCAGAGGCTGTACGGCGCCCCGTCTCGGGTCGATGCCTGGAAGCGCTCCGCATGGATCGAGGGCGCTCGGATGGCCTTCGGCAAGACAATGGTACATTGGCCGAAGCTAAAGCCCGCCGAGATGGCCACCGGACCGCCGCCGCCATGGAAGGAGCATAGGCGTCCCGAGCAGTACTTTCCCGCCGTGATGGACGGTGCTCGGACAGTAGAGGCCCAATGCCCAAAAAATGTAATTTATGAGTAGATGTAGTTTCCTTGTAACCAAGGAGTTGAAACTTTTGTGTAAATGCAAATTGTTCGGCTAGGAACAGAGATGCCCGATTATGTTAATTTTGACTCCCGTGCGGCCGTTTGTAATCTGAAAGTTACCAGTCGCCCGCTTCAGCCCCCTTGCAAATATTGCATGGGGTGTTTTCTCGTAATACGTAAACCCTTAGCCGATGTATCGGTGCCCGGAGGCGGTTGTATGTACGGAAAACCAGGCAATCAGACTATGCGGTTTTAGTGCTTTCACTTAGCTAGAGGAGCTTGACGGTGGGGGCCGGTGACGAGCCCCCGGTGTTTGTGATATTCGGACGAGCCGCGATTGATACCATCATCACATGGTTTCTGTAACAGAGAACCCTTCGTATAACACGGACTAACCTCCAACGATTGTAGGTGTAACACCAGTCATCGGATCGCCAACCAGTTCTCGCTTATTGGGACAGTCAGTTTTCGGCTTTCTCCACTGAGGTACTTAACTAGGCTAGCTAGAAGTACAATCGCAGTGGTTCTCCCTTTACCCTCTTAGTCGAACAGTGTGGAACGTAAGAGGGTAAACACAGGAGCCGGGCAACCTAACTATGGACCAAAGACGCAATTCGGAACTGATTCATATAATGCAATATCCGTGACGCCGAGCACATGAAAGAAAGAGAAGTGCCGGTATAAAGTTTTAAGGCAAGACCTATGGTTGAGCCCCCGGTCTATTAGCCGGTTTGAAATAAATGTATCATGATAGTTTACTTCGGCTGAAAAAGGCGGAAAGGAATATGCAACGTGAATGACTACACGGGTATACCATAATAAAGTGGTCTTTATTTCCTTTGAATGTGTGACGTCCAACCGTACAATCCGTATTGCCGAAGTAACTTGAATAGATACTTTTAAAGGAATGTATATATTGAGAGTAAAGGTTTACACAGGGACTTCATGAGTGGTTTGACGTCCCTACTACGCCCTGCTGCACGTCTGCGCCTTTGCTCTTCAAGAAGCTTTCGTGGAAGCGAAGCTGTCCGCCGTGTATTCGGAGGAAGTAGTAATCTTTGGCGGGCGAGCCCTTGAAAAAGGGTTTTGAGAAATCGCCGTGGTATATCAGCTGCACGCTGATCAGGCCCTAGATGGTGCCCGTTGTTGATGTCGATTTGAAGACATCTGTTGGCCATTGGTCGGTCGAACCAAGCTCTTGACCTTTGTTTGACATGTCTCCACAACTGCCCATGGAATTTTGAGCGTGAAATTGTGCACTCAAGGTACGTATTTCGTGACTAGGTGGGCCGTGCTGTGGGGCGCATATCCCTATTTGGGGGGAGCATGGGAGTGCGCCGGGACCGAGGCTGCAGCTCGGGAGCGCTTGCGTGCGTCTAGTGTCTGGGCAGTGGACTGGGCTTGCGACGCCTCTTCGGCGGCTTGGACTTCGGTGGCTAGAGCCGCAGTGTGTTCCTCTGTTCGGAGCGAGCGCTCGGTATTACCGTTGATGGTAATAACGCCCCTTGGTCCTGGCATCTTGAGCTTCAGGTACGCATAGTGCGGGACGACGTTAAAGCGAGCGAAGGCGATCTGTCCGAGGAGTGCATGGTAACCACTGCGGAAAGGGACAATATCGAAGATCAAGTCCTCGGCGCGGAAGTTATCGGGCGAGCCGAAGACTACTTCCAAAGTCACAGAACCCGAGCAGCGTGCCTCAACGCCTGGGATTACACCTTTAAAGGTGGTGTTGCTGGGTTTGATCCTGGACGGATCGATCCCCATCTTCCTCACTGTATCTGAGTAAAGTAGGTTAAGGCTGCTACCTCCATCCATAAGGACCCTAGTGAGGTGAAATCCATCCATGATGGGGTCGAGTACCAGAGCCGCCATTCCTCCATGGCGTATACTGGTCGGATGGTCTCGACGGTCGAAAGTGATCGGGCAAGCCGACCACGGGTTGAATTTCGGGGCTACCGGCTCTAAGGCGTAGACATCCCGAAGCGCGCGTTTCCGCTTCTTCTTTGGTATGTGCGTGACATAGATCATGTTCACGGTTTTGACCTCTGGAGGGAACTGTTTTTGGCCTCCATTATTCGGCCCGCGAGGTTCGTCGTCGTCCTCACTGCGGGGGCCCTTGCCCTTTTCTTCGGCTATGGCTTTGCCGGCCTGCTTAATTACCCAACAGTGATGGTTGGTGTGGTTAGCTGGCTTGTCGGGGGTGCCGTGAATCTAGCAGGGCCTATCCAATATTCTATCCAGCACAGAAGGGACATCTCGGTTCCCTTTAGAGGGTTTCTTCCGCTGTCCCGATTTCCGGCCGCTGAATCCGGCGTTTACTGCTGTGTCATTGGCTTCACCGCCGTTGTTTGAGTGCCAGCGCTTATTGTTTCTATTGCGCCATGGTTTGCCGTTCCCGTCCCGGGCTTTTGAAGTGCCAGGGTCTTCGGGGTGGTTGCTTCGACGAGCTAGCCAGCTATCCTCTCCCGCGCAAAAGCGGGTCATTAGAGAGGTAAGGGCCGACATTGTTCTCGGCTTGTCCTGGCCGAGCTGGCGAGCGAGCCACTCATCCCGAATACTGTGTTTGAATGCCGCAATTGCTTCAGCGTCCGGACAGTTGACGATCTGGTTCTTCTTGGTCAAGAACCGGTTCTAGAATTGCCGGGCTGACTCTCGAGGCTGCTGAAT
The DNA here is from genome assembly GCA_039707655.1 of Elymus sibiricus. Classification (NCBI taxonomy): domain Eukaryota; kingdom Viridiplantae; phylum Streptophyta; class Magnoliopsida; order Poales; family Poaceae; genus Elymus; species Elymus sibiricus. Next base: position 107,342,176 of record CM077664.1, on the reverse strand, counting down.
AACATGGCTCAGGTCATCGGCGTCCGGTGGCCGAACGTAGGTTCCTTGAAAGTTAGCTCGGAATGCATCCTCGAGCTCTTCCCAGCTCCCGATTGAGTTTTCGGGTAGGCTGTTCAACCAATGCCTTGCCGGTCCCTTGAGTTTCAATGGTAGGTACTTAATGGCGTGAAGGTCATCTCCTCGGGCCATATGAATGTGGAGAAGAAAATCTTCGATCCACATGGCTGGGTCAGTTGTTCCATCTAAGGCTTCTATATTGACGGGTTTAAACCCCTCTAGGAACTGATGCTGCATCACCTCGTCAGTGAAACACATTGGGTGTGCGGCGCCCCTAGCCCGGGCTACATCGCGCCGTAGATCGGTTGTCATCCGGGCACGGTGCTGCTCCCGAGCTCTATCGTTTCTATCGCGCCAGGCCTGGTATCCGTCCCGTTCAGCGGGTGCGTATCCTGTGGATCCGTAGATGGATCTCGACTGAATCGCTCGTGCGTTCAGGTCGTGGCGCAGATCGTATTGGTCATCTGGTTGAACCGGGTCTTTGCCTGCTCGGCGGGGGGCGCGAGTGGGTATTCGGCTTCTCTGGCCGCCCTATCCCGTCCTCTAGGGGGCACGGGTGGGAGTTCGGCTTCTCCAGCCGCTCTATCCCGTCCACGAGGGGGCACAGGTGGGTATTCGGCTTCTCCAGCCACTCTATCACGTCCTCGAGGGGGCGTGGGTGGGAGCTCGGTTTCCATAGCCGGCCTATCTCATCCTCGAGGGGGGCGGTCAGGCTGGTCTGCGTAAGTTCGTCTGGGAGGTATGGGCTCGAAGGCCTCATCCTCAAATTCTAGAAGGAGGCGCCGCCATGGGTAACTCTTATATTGGCCCTGACGTTGATCGTCGAGGCCTTCTTCGGCGGCTAAGACCATCGTCCATCTATCGTTGAGCGTATCCTGTTCGGCCTTTAGTTGTTGTTGTTTCATCTTCAAGCTGCGGGCAGTGGCGATGAGTTGCCGCTTGAATTTTTCATGTTCCAGGGGATCCTCGGGGACGGTAAAGTCTTCGGGTCCGAGGCTATCTTCCTCTTCGGATGGAGGGAGGTAATTACTATCCTCGGAATCGTCGAGGTCCTCGGGGTCACCCTGGTCTTCGTGCCCTTCTAGGGCGTCGGGTCGCTGCTCGGGCGTGTTATCGCCGAGCTCCCCCAAGTTGTCCGGAGTCTCGGTATCTCCGGTGCTGTTCGTGTCTGTGTGATTTTCCTTGCCCTTTCTCCGCCCTCTAGCTCGCCGTCGTCGGCGTCTGGGCGGTTCTTCGGTGGGATCATCACCGTCCTTCTTAGTTGTGTCACCGTCCTTCATGGGAGTGTCAACCATGTAAACATCATAGGAGGAGGTGGCGGTCCACTTTCCGGTATTTGCAGTGGCAAGGAAGGTATCCGTGTAGGGCGGGACGTCAATGTCCTCATCCATGTCGTCAACCTCCTTGGAGGCGTAGTCCAGCATGTCGGTTAAATCTTCGACAGTGCCTACCAAGTGGGTGGTGGGTGGGACACAAAATTCCCCGCGGCTGGCATCCTGTCCGACCTGCTCCTGGTCCCAGGACGGGCCATCCGCGATATTCATCTTCTGGATCTGATCTAGCATCTCGCTTAAAATCGAGGGGCCACCGAATCTATGTTCAGACTGCCATCGGAGTCGAGCTCCGGCGTGCCGATAACGGGAGTGTGTTCGGCCAAGGGTGACCCTTGGTTTTCCGGCACCGGGGTCGGATCCAAACTCAAGGTCAGGTCCAAACTGAGGCCCGCCCCGAGGACGGGGGTGGGGAAGGAATCCGAGGTCAAGGCCTCGGGGTTGGTGGGTTCCACGGGAAAGGCCGAGAACCCAGTGAAGACCAGACCGCCTCGAGCATCGGCGACGTACTCAAGGCCGCCGAACCTGATTTCCTACTCGGGGGCGAAGCTGGCGACCTGGTTGAGGTGACCGGTCGAGTCGGCGTGCAACACGATGCTGCCGAACGCGAAGAGCTGGCCGGGGACGAAGATGTCCCCGCTGCGAACTCCGTCGCTGAAGAGAAGAACTGTCCGAGGACGACGATATCCGCGCTGCAGATTCCATTGCTGAAGAACTGTCCGGGGACAGTGAGCCATTGATCCTTGGCAACCCACGACGGAACTCTCAATGAAAGCACCAATGTCGGTACCAAAACCGGTAGATCTCGGGTAGGGGATCCGAACTATGGGTCAAGAAGTCGATGGTAACAGGGAGCGTAGAGACAGCGATTTACCCAGGTTCGGGCCCTCTTGAGGAGGTAAAACCCTACGCCCTGCTTGATTGTATTGATGTGATTGTATGAAGGATACAGAGTTGATCTACCTCGAGACCGACTAGGCTAAACCCTAGGTAATGGATATGAGGAGCCTCCACGGACTAAACCTCCTGGTTTACATAGACACCAGGGGGTCCTAGGGTTACATATGGTCGGTTACCATCAGAGATAAACATGCCGATTACGCCATCTATTCCTTGGAGGAGATGCCAAGACTTCGGAGGTTTCCTTTTGACACACGGGGTCGTCCACAATCCGGCCTTCCATCGACGTGTAGAGGGCGGCCCACCAACCCGGCCTACGAGAGATAGGCCGGCAGCCCGAGTACCCCCTAGTCCGGGACACCCTCAACAGGTATTTGAGAAAAGCCAAAATATCCATCTAGGAAACAAAAGTGTGTATGCTTTGACAATCTGTCTAACATTTGATCAATAAAAGGCAAAGGGTAGTGGTCTTTCCTAGTAGCTTTATTTAATTTCCTGAAATCAATTACCATCCTATAACCAGTTACAATTCTTTGTGGAATAAGTTCATTTTTATCATTAGGAACAACGGTAATACCTCCTTTCTTAGGAACACAATGAATAGGACTTACCCATCTACTATCAGCTATGGGATAAATTATACCTGCCTCCAGAAGCTTTCGTATTTCAGTTCTTACCACATCCTTCATTTTAGGATTCAAGCGACGTTGATGATCAATGACGGGTTTAGCATCTGGCTCCATATTAATCTTATGCTGACATAGAGTGGGACTAATACCCTTAAGATCATCAAGCGTATATCCAATAGTAGCACGGTGCTTCCTCAGAGTTTTAAGCAATCTCTTTTCTTCATGCTCTGAAAGGTTAGCACTAATAATAACAGGGTATATCTTCTTCTCATCAAGATAAGCATATTTGAGTGTATCAGGCAATTGTTTCAATTCAAACACAGGGTCACTCTTAGGTGGTGGAGGATCTCCTAAGATTTCAACAGGCAAATTATGTTTCAGAATAGGTGCTTGTTTAAAGAATAATTCATCTATTTCATTTCTTTCATTCATATGCATATCATTCTCATGCTCAAGCAAATATTGTTCTAAAGGATCAGTGGGAGACATAGCAATAGAAGCAAGACCAATAATTTCATCTTTATTGGGTAATTCTTTATCATGAGGTTGTCTACGAAACTTAGAGAAATTAAATTCATGAGACATATCACCAAAATTAATACTAACAATTTCTTTATTGCAATCTATCTGAGCATTTACTGTATTCAAGAAAGGTCTACCAAATATAATGGGACAAAAATCATCTTGTGGTGATCCAAGAACTAAGAAATCAGTAGGATATTTGATCTTACCACACAAGACTTCAACATCTCTAACAATCCCAAGTCGTGTAATAGTATCTCTGTTTCGAGCTTAATAGTAACATCAATATCTTCAATCTCAACATGTGCAATATCATTCATGACTTCTTGATATAAGTAAAAGGGAATAGCACTCACACTAGCACCAAGATCACATAAACCATGATAGCAATGATCTCCAATTTTAACAGAAATAACAGGCATACCTACTACGGGTTTCATTATAGAAATATATGACATGTCCATCAATATTATCAACCAAGAGATCTTTAACCACTGCAACATTAGGTTCAACTTTAATTTGTTCAGAAGGTCTAGGTGCTGTTATAATACTCTTATTAACCACAGTTGAAGCTTTAGCATGTTCCTTAATCCTAATAGGAGAAGGTGGTTTCTCAATGTAAGAAGTAGGTACAACTGGATCAACATGATAAACAATTGTTTCTTCTTTAACACTAACTGGTTCTTCTTTTAATTCAATAGGTGGGTGATATTTAAACCATTTCTCCTTAGGGAGATCAACATGAGCAGCAAAAGATTCACAGAAGGTAGCTACTATCTCAGAGTAAAGTCCATATTTAGTACTAAACTTGTGAAAAGCATCAGTTTCCATAAAGGACTTAACACAATCAAACTTGAGATTTATACCTGACTCTTTACCTTTGTCGATTTCCCAATCTTCAGAGTTGCGTTTAATTCTTTCCAGAAGATCCCATTTAAATTCAATAGTTCTCTTCATAAAGGAACCAGCAGAAGAAGTATCAAGCATGGATTGATCATTATGAGAAAGCCGAGCATAAAAGTTTTGAATAATTATTTCTCTTGAGAGCTCATGATTGGGGCATGTATGCAACATATACTTAAGCCTCTCCCAAGCTCGAGCGATACTTTTTCCTTCACGATGCCAAAAATTATATATATAATTCCGATCACGATGAACCAAATGCCTAGGATAAAATTTCTGGTGAAATTCCAGCTTCAACCGGTTCCAATCCCATGTTTCAGTATCATCACATAGCCTATACCATGTCAATGCCTTTCCCTCCAAAGATAAAGGGAAGACCTTCCTCTTAACTCCATCTCCGGATAAACCTGCAAGCTTAAACAATTCACAAATTTCTTCCTCATATATCAAGTGCATATCAGGATGCATAGTTCCATCTCCTGCATAAGGATTAGCTAGCAGCTTCTCTATCATACCCGAAGGAATTTCATAATAAATATTTTCAGTAGGTTTAGTAGGTTGAGGGGCAACTCTCAATGCTTCCATTCGAGGTGAAGATACCCCGAACAAACCCCTCAAAGGATTACTTTCCATAGTGACAAGTAACAATAAATTTCAGCACGTAATATAAATGTTTCCTTACCAAATTCCACTCACCAAAGGCGCTTCACTGCCCGGCAATGACGCTAGAAAAGAGTCTTGATGACCCACAAGTATAGGGGATCAATCATAGTCCTTTCGATAAGTAAGAGTGTCGAACCCATCGAGGAGCAGAAGGAAATGACAAGCGGTTTTCAGCAAGGTATTGTCTGCAAGCACTGAAATTGTAGGTAACAGATAGTTTGATAGCAAGATAATTCGTAACAAGTAACAAGTAGTAATGGTAACAAAGGTGCAGCAAGATGGCCCAATCCTTTTTATAGCAAAGGACAAGCCGGAACGATTTCTTATAATAGGCAACATGTTCTTGAGGACACATGGGAATTTCATCTAGTCACTTTCATCATGTTTAGTTGATTCGCGTTCGCTACTTTGATAATTTGATATGTGGGTGGGCCGGTGCTTGGGTGCTGTTCTTACTTGAACAAGCCTCCCACTTATGATTAACCCCTCTCGCAAGCATCCGCAACTATGAAACAAGAATTAAGATAAATCTAACCATAGCATGAAACATTTGGATCCAAATCAGCCCCTTAAGGAATAACACATAAACTAGGGTTTAAGCTTCTGTCACTCTAGCAACCCATCATCTACTTATTACTCCCCAATGCATTCCTCTAGGCCCAAATCTGGTGAAGTGTCATGTAGTCGACGTTCACAAGACACCACTAGAAGAAATACAACATACACATCATCAAAATATCGAACGAATACCAAATTCACATGATTACTTATAACACGACTTCTCCCATGTCCTCAAGAACAAAAGTAACTACTCACAAATCATATTCATGTTCAAGATTAGAGGGGTATTCAATATCATTAAGGATCTGAACATATAATCTTCCACCAAATAAACCAACTAGCATCAACTACAGAGAGTAATCAACACTACTAGCAACCCACAGGTACCAATCTGAGGTTTTGAGACAAAGATTGAATACAAGAGATGAACTAGGGTTTGAGATGAGATGGTGCTGGTGAAGATGTTGATGAAGATTGGTCCTCCCACGATGAGAGGATCGTTGGTGATGTCGATGGCTTCGATTTCCCCCTCCCGGAGGGAAGTATCCCTGGCGGAATCGCTCCGCCGGAGAGCAAAAGTGCTCCTGCCCAGGTTCTGCCTCAAGACGGCGGCGCTTCATCCTGAAAGTCTTCGCTCTATTTTTTTAGGGCAAAAGACCCTATATAGCATAAGGAGGGGGCCAGACGCCAGCCAGGGGCCCCACAAGGCATCAAGGCACGCCTAGGGGGGGCCGCGCCCTGTTGCCTTGTGGGCAACTGGTGGGTCCCCTCTGGTATTTCTCCTCTCCACTATTTTTTATATATTCAATAAAAAATCTCCGTGAAGTTTCAGGTCAATTGGAGCTCTGTAGAATAGGTATCTCTGATGTGGCTATTTCAGGTCCAGAATTCCAGCTGCTGGTATTCTCCCTCTTCATGTAACCCTTGCAAATTAAGAGAGAAAAGGCATGAGAATTGCATCATAAAGTTTAATAATGATCAAAAACATAATAAATAACAATAGGAAATCATGATGCAAATTGGACGTATCATGGTACTGGTGCATCACCCAGTTGGTCCTCTGCTGGTCTAAGTTCTTGTTGGTGTGCAGCCCCGGAACCTTTTTGTTACCCCTCTGCCGGCCGTTAACCATCACCGGCATGGTATTGCCGGTCTTGTGCCATATCGCGTGCATGCCGCACTCCGATTGTATCTTGCGACGTGTCCGCGTACCCCTTTTGAATGCCCTAGAGTTGCGCTGGAAGAATGCTTACTTAGGCCACTCAGTGTGATACCTGCAGTGTTGGCGAAATATAATCCCAGGCCGGGCAGCATACATCAGAAATTTGTAAAAAGAAAGAAATATATTTTGTGCAAGTAGACGGTTGATCGGTGTCTCACCTGGAAGTTTCTCAGGATGGGTGGAGCATATGCCGTGCTCGTCGTCGATGGTCGGTATGAACAAATCGATGAGAGGGTGAGATCCCGCGCTAGCAGCACCGGCCAATCCTTCTTGGACTTGCAGCGGTTAATTCCAGTTAAATGGTACCTAATGTATGATCAATCAACTGTTTAAGTAAATGATGAAATATTTCGACAAATAAGTGCTACTCCAAATCAAAAAATCCATGACACCCGAACAAACTAGGGTCTCGGCTTCATTATTACATGCATACTCTAAAGACTTGAAAAACCCCATAAAGATCAAAATCATCATACAGGGCGACGGGACGAATACTCACAGGAGCGGCCTCACTGGTTCCACCCTTCATGCGGCTAGCTTCAAGAGCTTCCTTGTTGAGATCAAATTTCTCAGCGTCTTCCTTGCAATGAAGTATAGCATCTCCACTAGCTCATCGCCCATCGTACCAACTGGATCGGAACAAGGCGGCGGCTGGGAGGCGGGGAGACCGGGAGAGAATGGTAGAGAATGGGAGAGTGCTACTGGACTATCAGAGGGGTGAGGCTCACTTTGGTGAACCGAACACGCGGCCGGGACTCTTGTGTCACCTCACGCGCAGCGTGTTGTCATGTCAATTCTATGTGAGGACATGATGAATAATTTGACCGACATGTACTAGTACTACTAGTCGTACAAGTACTACTTACCTAGTACGAGTAGCGCAATATCCTCCTCGCCTCTCTGTCGAACCGACTAGGCGAAACTGCCCCGCCTAACGCGTGGGAAAAGCCCCGCCCTCCACTTTTAAATATAATTTTGTATCGATGGATTGCGCCATGGAGCAAAACCAAAAGAAAACGTTGGTACTACATGTATACAGCACGCACGTCGTGTTTGCGTAGCACCCCACACGGTCGGTTGGTCTGGCACACCGCTCACGGAATGAACGCGCGTCATCTTGCATTTGCACTCACATGTGGGACCGCAATTGAGCAGCCGACCATAGGCACACTCTCCCCCGTCCCCACGCGTCGGCTGAGTTGTACTACTATAGAAGAGAGATACCAGCGATAGTACTACGGTAGTGCTGTACACACGTCGTGGCCTGGACGATCCTTGCATGATAGGGGAGATCAGTTCGTCCATCCATGTGACCAGAGTCCAGCAGACGGCTGGATTGGCTATTGTCTACATATCGTGCAGGCCGTGTCGTACGAACATACAGCCGTAGTTCTATTGATAAATCTAAAAAAAAGTAGGAGCATTAAGTATATTGCAATACCAATAAAATTTGAATCCATTCTCGATATGAATACAAATGTAGTACGGTATAGAGGACTACTAGTAGTACAAATTTTAGAGATGGTGTACATTCATCCAATCTCCAGGTTGCTTCCATATTGCTTTAAATAATATCAGAGGGGCATTGCTAAAGCCTTAGTTTTAAGGGCATTATGCAAGAGTGTTTAGAAGGAGCTTACAAACAGGTGCCTACAAAGTTACAAGGCTATGCGACAGACTTGTAGGCTACATGAGTAATCCAAAATATAATTCCCATTGGACAACACTTTCATGAACAAGTACGCACTTGAAGCTTAATTGCTATATATGGCTTCTGCACAGCATCCCCATCGTCATTATCAAAATACATGCTACGCAGGTGATGTAGGATGCACATGATCCCAGAAAGGTATTTAACCTTCAAACTAACTACAGTACAAAATAACCAACAGAACAGGATCATGCGACAACTAGCAGGATACATGGCTCAGTCTAGATATCACTATGAATCAAGTTGTGCATATTAGCTGTTGGCATGAACTGATATGTCTCCAACGTATCTATAATTTTTCATTGTTCCATGCTATTATAGTATCAATCTTGGATGTTTTATATACCTTTACAAGCAACTTTATATCATTTTTTGGAACTAACCTATTAACTTAGTGCCCAGTGCCAGTTGTTGTTTTTTGCCTGTTTTTGGTTTTCCAGAATATCAGTACCAAACGAAGTCCAAATGCCATGAAAATTTTTGGTGATATTTTACTGGACACAAGAGAGCCTGGAAGCTTTGGGAGAGGGTCAGAAGATGGAGCAGTGGCCCACAAGGCACCAGGGCGCGCCCCAGGGGGGGTGGCGCACCCTGGTGACTTGTGGGGCCCACATAGCTCCTTTTGACCTAATTCCACCTCTATAAATTCTCTAAAATCAGGAAACCAATAGAGGAGTCCACGAAATACTTTTTCCGCCGCCGCAAGCTTCTGTTCTTGAGAGATCCCATCTGGAGGCCTTTTCCGGTACTCCGCCGAAGGGGGAATCAATCACGGAGGGGCTCTACATCATCCTTGCTGCCCTTCCGATGATGCGTGAGTAGTTTACCACAGACCTTCGGGTCCATAGTTAGTAGCTAGATGGCTTCTTCTCTCTCTTTCATCTTCAACACAATGTTCTCCTCGATGTTCTTGGAGTTCTATCCGATGTAATCACTTTTTGCGGTGTGTTTGTTGGGATCCGATGAATTGTGAGTTTATGATCAGATTATCCATGAATATTATTTGAGTCTTCTCTGATCTCTTTTATGCATGATTGTTATAGCTTCGTATATCTTCTTCGATCTATTGATTTGGTTTGTCCAACTAGATTGATTTATCTTGCCATGGGAAGAGGTGCTTTGTAATGGGTTCGCTCTTGCGGTGCTCAATCCCAGTGATAGAAAGGGACATGACACGTATGTATCATTGGTATTAAGGGTAAAAAGATGGGGTTTATTCATGCATGAGTTTACTTTGTCTACATCATGTCATCTTGCTTAAGGTGTTACTCTGTTCTTTATGAACTTAATACTCTAGATGCACGCTGGATAGCAGTCGATGGGTGGAGTAATAGTAGTAAATGCAGGCAGGAATCGGTCTACTTGTCTTGGACGTGATGCCTATATACATGATCATTGCCTTGGATATCGTCATGATTATTTGCTTTTCTATCAATTTCCCAACAGTAATTTGTTTACCCACCGTATGCTATTTTCAAAAGAGAAGCCTCTAGTGAAAACTATGGCCCCTGGGTCTATCTTTATCATTTACTAAAACCCTAAAAATACTTGCTGCAATTTTCTTTTATTGATTTTATTTTGTATTTTTGTTTGCTCTATCTATCTATCTATCACCATACAATTTAATCTTGTAGTTGACCCCGAAGGGATTGACAACCCCTTGTTTGCGTTGGGTGCGAGGGTTTGTTGTTGTGTGTGCAGGTGCTGCTAACGAGGTGTTGCATGATTCTCCTACTGGATTGATACCTTGGTTTCATAACTGAGGGAAATACTTATCTCTACTGTACTGCATCATCCCCTCCTCTGCGGGGAAAAACCAACGCAGATCACAAGTAGCAGGAAGAATTTCTGGCGCCATTGCCGGGGAGACATCATCAACATCTATCAAGTACCTACGCATAAAACCTCATCTCCTCGCATTTATTTTATTTGCCTTTGCCTCTTGTTTTCATCTCCCCCACTTCTAAAAAGTTTTTACAAAAATACAAAAATATTTTTCGTTTGCCTTTTTCTTATTTGCTTCTTTGCTTGCTTGCTTTTACTACCATGTCAACACACGAGAACAGAAAGTAAAACAAAAATTTGAGATCACTATGGATCCTCATCCACTTGCTAATCTTTTCAAAAGATCCAATTATAATGAACCAATTGCTAGTGATTTAAGCGCACTTGATTATCTCTATGAAGTTTTGCTTGAAAATCATGAATCTGAAAATTGTGATGAAGCGTTGGAAGAAGAAATTTATAAACTGATTCATGATAGCTCCTTGAATGAAAAGCGTGATTGCAATTGCATTAGTATAAATGCTATGAATGTTAATTGTGCTAATGATCATGATTGGGGTGATGATTATGGTGCTTCTTGTGATCTTGAAAATTTATTCGAGCTTCATTGTGAATCTATTATTGATAATGATATTCGCAATACTATTAAAAGTTTTATAATCTTCCATGATAGTTTGATAAAAGTTGATGTTAATCCCACTACCTTGGAAGATTACGAAACTTTTATGCATGCGGATCATGAAGATAATATTTTATATGATAGCTATATTGTTGAATTTGATTTTGATCCTACATGTAATTATTATGAGAGAGAAAAATATGGTTGTATAAACTTTTATGTTACTCAATTACCTTTCTTGATATTAAAATTATTAGTGTTTCGTTCTTCCTATTTGCATATGCTAGATGTTGTTTGTCTTGATAAATTGTTTACTTATAAAATGCCTATGCATAGGAAGTATGTTAGACTTAAATATGTTTGTCACATGTTTTATGATGCTCTCTTTTGCGTTACAATTATTATCTTCCATGTGAGCATCAATAAATCTAAAGCCTATCTTGATGGCTATAAAGAAAGAGCTTGTTGGGAGACAACCCAATAGTGATCATTTTAATTTTCTTGTGTGTTTACCTAGTTTTAGCTACTGTTATGATTGTGTTTTTATGTTTTAATTAGTGTTTGTGCCAAGTAAAGCCTTTGGGATGATTTGGAAGATAGTATAATTGATGCTGTTTGGAAAACAGAAAGTTTTGCGTCCAGTGCTAGAATTTTGGTTCTGTACTGGAGAGTCAGAAAAATCTGAAATTTTTACACAGGATTGGTATATGAATTTCCCACGTCGTCTTAATTTTTCAGAATTTTTGGAGTTACAAAAGTATGGCTTTTAAATAGATTGCTATAGACTGTTCTGTTTTTGACAGGTTCTGTTTTTGATGCATTCTTTTGCTTGTTTTGATGGAACTATGGATTGTATCGGGGGGTATAAGCCATGGAGAAGTTAGAATACAGTGGGTATAATGCAAAATAAAATATGAATGGGTTTGCAACAGTACCTAAAGTAGTGATTTGTTTTGTTATACTAACGGATCTCACGAAGGTTTTGTTGAGTTTTGTGTGATTGAAGTTTTCAAGTTTTGGGTGAGATCACGATGGATGAAGGAATAAGGAGTGGCAAGAGCCTAAGCTTGGGGATACCCGAGGCACCCCAAGGTAATATTCAAGGACTCCCAAGCAACTAAGCTTGGGGATGCCCCGGAAGGCATCCCCTCTTTCTTCTACCAACTATCGGTAATTTTACTTGGAGCTATATTTTTATTCGTCACATGATATGTGCTTTGCTTGGAGCGTCGTGTATTATATGAGTCTTTGCTTTGTTTGCTTTTTAGTTTGTCATAATCATCTCTACTGGACACACTTATTTGAGAGAGCCACACGTTTATCATGATTTGTTAGAATGCTCTATGCGCTTCACTTAAATTTTTTGAGCAAGGCAGTTGCTCTAGTGCTTCACTTAAATCTTTTTGAGCAGGGCGGTGATTATATTTTGACGAAATACATGCACTCTCATGCTTCACTTATATTATTTTGAGAGTTGAGAAGATTTAAATTTTGAAGAAATATTTGCGCTCTCATGCTTCACTTATATCTTTTTGAGAGTTGATAATAGCAATGGTAATTTGCACAAGATATGAATTTGGTCCCAAAGTGATGAATATTCAAGAGGGATATAATAAAAACTTTCACATAGATCATTGGATATGATAAGTTTGATTCCTTGCAATAGTTTTGCGATATGGAGATGATAATATGTGAGTCATGTTAGTGAGTAATTGTGGTTGAGTAAGAATATTGGTGTTTAGGTTTGTGATTCCCTATGCATGCACGTTAAGTCAATAGTTATGCAATGAAATTATATCCTACTTATGGTGCATTATTCAGTGTTAGTTGTGTTCAATGCATGTTTATGACCGTTTTCGTTTTTTGGTTGGTTGCTTCTCAATCTATTTGCTAGCCTTCATTTGTACTAAGCGGGAATACTGCTTTTGTGCCAAATGAGTCCATCATACCTACCTATATGCGGTATTTCCATGCCATTCTAAGTAAATTTGCATGTGCCAACTCTAAATTTTCAAAAACAATTTTCCTTTTTGTGTGCTCGTACCGCTCATGAAGCGGCAGGGGGTGGCCAATATTTTCCATGCTAGGTGTGTTATTCTCACAATAAGTGTTTATTCACTTGTCATTGCACGAGAGAGTGGCTGGTAATAGGGATGCCCAGTCCCGAAATGCTAAATAATAATAATATGATGTTAATAATAAATTGCTTGGAAAGTGATGGTATGCAGGGCACCCATGGATACGGCTAGCCATGGATTGTGAAAGAATGGTGGAAAGGAAACAAAACTTTATTTTCTGTTTGGGAACCGCCTATGATGTGTCTAGCATGAAAAATATTGGGAATTCTTGGTCGTTTTCGTTGACAGGAAAAGCATGCCTCTCAAAACAATTTTATCTCTCTAATTTAAGCCTTGAGCTCTGGCACCTCTACAAATCAATGCTTCCCTCTGCGAAGGGCCTATCTATTTACTTTTATGCAATTTTTATTTTTTACTTTGAGTCTCCATCTTCTCTTATAAAGCACCAACTAGAGAGCACTATTGTCATACTTGTGCATTGGATGTAGCTAATATTTGAGTGTGTTTCATGAATGGATCAATGATTGAGCATAATGGGCTAGGGATAACTTTCTTTAGCGTTGATATTTTGAAAGACATGGTTGCTTCTTAGTATGCTTGAGTATTTATATCTTCATGTTAACTTATAGACTATTGCTTTGAATCATTCAAGTCCAAATGTCCATGCCATAAAGAAAAGAATATATGATGAATATGATAGGTAGCATTCCACATCAAAAATTCTGTTTTTTACATTTACCTACACGAGGACGAGCAGGAATTAAGCTTGGGATGCTGATACGTCTCCAACGTATCTATAATTTTTTATTGTTCCATGCTATTATAGTATCAATCTTCGATGTTTTATATACCTTTACAAGCAACTTTATATCACTTTTTGGAACTAACCTATTAACTTAGTGCCCAATGCCAGTTGCTGTTTTTTGCCTGTTTTTGGTTTTCCAGAATATCAGTACCAAACGAAGTCCAAATGCCACGAAACTTTTTGGTGATTTTTTACTAGACACAAGAGACCCTGGAAGCTTCGAGAGAGGGCCAAAAGATGGAGCAGTGGCCCACAAGGCACCAGGGCGCGGCCTAGGGGGTGGTGCGCCCTGTTGACTTCTGGGGCCCACGTAGCTCCTTTTGACCTAATTCCACCTCTATAAATTCTCTAAAATTAGGAAACCAACAGAGGAGTCCACGAAATAATTTTTCCGCCGCCGCAAGCTTTTGTTCTTGAGAGATCCCATCTGGAGGCCTTTTCCGGTACTCCGCCGGAGGGGGAATCAATCATGGAGGGGCTTTACATCATCCTTGCTGCCCTTCCAATGATGCGTGAGTAGTTTACCACAGGCCTTCGGGTCCATTGTTAGTAGCTAGATGACTTCTTCTCTCTCTTTCATCTTCAATACAATGTTCTCCTCGATATTCTTGGAGTTCTATCCGACGTAATCACTTTTTTCGGTGTGTTTGTTGGGATCCGATGAATTGTGAGTTTATGATCAGATTATCCATGAATTTTATTTGAGTCTTCTCTGATCTCTTTCATGCATGATTGTTATAGCTTCATATTTCTTCTTCGATCTATTGATTTGGTTTGGCCAACTAGAATGATTTATCTTGCCATGGGAAGAGGTGCTTTGTAATGGGTTCGATCTTGCGGTGCTCAATCCCAGTGACAGAAAGGGACATGACACGTATGTATCATTGCTATTAAGGGTAAAAAGATGGGGTTTATTCATGCGTGAGTTTACTTTGTCTACATCATGTCATCTTGCTTAAGGCGTTACTCCGTTCTTTATGAACTTAATACTCTAGATGCATGCTGGATAGCGGTCGACGGGTGGAGTAATAGTAGTAGATGCAGGCAGGAGTCGGCCTACTTGTCTCGGACGTGATGTCTATATACATGATCATTGCCTTGGATATCGTCATGATTATTTGCTTTTCTATCAATTGCCCAACAGTAATTTGTTTACCCACCATATGCTATTTTCAAGAGAGAAGCCTCTAGTGAAAACTATGGCCCCCGGGTCTATCTTTATCATTTACTAAAGCCCTAAAAATACTTGCTGCAATTTTCTTTTATTTATTTTATTTTGTATTTTTGTTTGATCTATCTATCTATCTATCTATCACCATACAATTTAATCTTGCAATTGACCGCCAAGGGATTGACAACCCCTTGTTTGCGTTGGGTGCGAGGTTTTGTTGTTGTGTGTGTAGGTGCTACTAACGAGGTGTTGCATGATTCTCCTACTGGATTGATACCTTTGTTTCATAACTGAGGGAAATACTTATCTCTACTGTACTGCATCATCCCCTCCTCTTCGGGAAAAAACCAACGCAGATCACAAGTAGCATGAACCACATTGCCGCATGTCGGGTTTGCAAATGCCATTCATCGCTTGGAAGCTTGATGCCTTTCACACACTGAAGTTCATCTGGCAACAAGCTGTGTCGACGAATCTCTGGATATGGTGCTTCATGAAATCCATGGTACGATGTGAAACACAGTTCCCCCTGGCGAATGGAACTTGCATAGCACGATAATCATCGCCACTGATATGTTTGATGATTGGTTGGATGATCGGATAATTGAGCCCGAGGAATAGGGAGTGGTTGCCGAGGCTGTAAACCTGCCTCCAATTGAATATGCCTGGCCCAACAGAGCTAGGATCTTTCTCGAACACGAAGCAGCCATAGCCATCACAGTCACGAACGCCCCACGCATTGTACATCATGTGGTTTAATAAAATGGTTTGGTCACTTTGGTACGTGCGAATGAGCATCAAATGCCCACCGCCAGTTGAATGAGAGATAAACCACCACCCATTGACATTTATATTTCTAGGTCCTGGAATTATAAAGGCCAGCGCATTTGCGTCTGCTGCAACAAATCAAATTGGAGACCAAAAGGACAAAAATATACAATCATGTTCAGAGTATGTGTGGAATTAAGATTATTATAATAGTGACACAGATCATAGCCAGAGAATTACAATGCCGTGGTCATAATCATACCCTAATTTAAAAAAAATGTCAATGGCTTTCATATTTTAGCAATAAGTGATGGTTCATGATCATGTAAAAATGAGAGGAAAACAGCTATGCTAGGGCCTACTCATATTCTACCATAACAGTTCTCGTATCAACTCTAACAATAACATGCGTGGTTATAAAAATCTTGGAAATGAGAGTAACATATAGTAATCATGTGGTTATACTCATAATATCTATTCTAACAATCATTAGATGCCAATCTTATATCAACTCTACCAATAACATGTGTGGTCATAAAAATCAAGGAAATGAGAGGAACATATAGCAATGATGTGGTTATAGTCATACTATCTATTCTAAATTTCTAACAATCAATAGGCAGTCATATTCATATGTTAAAGATGAGATGAGATAGAACAATTACACGACGATAGATTCCACCAGTATATGCAGCCAATCTGTCCGTCCACCGCGTAAACGATGCCATCGTGCACTATAGCATCAGACAGAAATGGAGGGTAAACAGGATTGATGATGAGCCATAACCATGTATGGCGACCGGATTCCAGATAGGCTAATCCCCCGTCGAACAAGGCAATGAGCTTGTAATCCATGTAGTCTTCTGATCGTGTGGGCACTTCGCAGATTACAACCTTCAGCAAACGGAGGTCCAACCAAGTGTTCGACGCCTCTCGTGCGTAGTAGACAGGAGTGTCCGGCGGGCCATGAGGCTCGATGTCGGCAGTATCCAACGATGGAAGGGTGATCTCTCGCTGGGTGTAGATATCCATGAGACGCCACGGACTACCCAATTGGTGGATGAGGATGATCCAGTTGGCCTTCATGCCCGCCCAGTAGTGGCGGCGCATGAAGGGCAGGTGGGCGGGAGTGGTAGCATGTCGAGGGGCACGACGGCAACCTCCGTAGGATCGTCACGTCCATGTCTGGGCCAGTTGCGAGGATCAGGCATCAGCTAGCAGGGTGTCTTGAAAAGGGCCGGCCGGCTGCCGATGAGTAGACGGTGCATAGACACCGAGCATGCGGCCAGACGCACGGTGCTGAGCAGGTCCATACGATTACAGATCTGCTCCAAGAGAACATCGGGGAGGGATTTCCAATCATGGCTCTGCGTGTCAATCGGTTCTACCATTGGTTTTTTTAGGGCACTGAGTGATTGGGGTGTTCGGTGCGTGCGGGTGAGCGGGGAAGTGGATGCGGGTGGGCGAGAGAAGAAGATGGCGTGTGTGGGCGAGCAGTGAGCGGGGGGAGATGGTGCGCGTGAGCGACCGAGGAAGATGGCGCGGGCGGGCGAGCAGTGAGCACTGGAAAATGGTGTGCGGACAAAGATGAGGAAGGGACGTCCATGGGGAAGAGAGGAGGAAGAAGAGGGAGAGACGGGGAAGAAGGTGCATTAAATCTCAATTCTACTAGTACTACTAGTATACACGAGTGTAAATAGTTAAGCGGATGGCATGTGGGTCTACCTCAAGCGGGCCCATATGTCAGTCAACGGAAGAGAGAGGTGCGTACGCGTAATTGCGGAAGCGTGCTCCATTGGCAGACATGATGGCACTACAGGGTAAGGCTGATTTAGTAACACCAGCACGTTGGCTCAGCTTATTAATCAAGTGTCCCATCTACTACAGCGTGTATTGTCACTTCACTGTGAAGACTAGTTGAGTAGACCGATGGGGAATAATGGATCACCAAGACTTCCTATATGCCTCTACTCTCATCCTGTCCAACATTAAGAACCATTGGCCAAGGCTCCCGGTTTATATACAGCTCAATAAAAAAGATTCATCAACCAAGGTAATAGTAGATGATGAGTGCGAGAAGAATTTTTTGTAGTACTACTATAGTACTTTGCAAAAATACTCAATTAATGGGCTCGTTTTCCTCAAGAAAATTGTGTTTACCAACGTATTAATTGCAATGCATGCGTGCATGCGTGAACAACAAATGACCAGGACTTTTACATGCATTGGAGTAATTCTTGCATGCAACGTTTTAATGAAGCTTGAAATATGAACATGTGAATGGGAGGGACTAGAACCCTCACGCATGCATGCAACACTCACACGTACACATGCACGCACGCAACACTCACACAACCATGCATGCGGCACACATCACACGAGCAACACACACGCTCAGGCTCAAGTGCTCAACCTACACGTGCATGCACACACATACACAGTCAGAGTGGTTCGCGCGCAAGGGTTGGACTCCTGTTGCGCCTGCGTAAAGTTTTGTTTAACTTATTTCTTTGCTCTGCCAACTGACAGGTGGGACCCAGAAACCACGTGCCAATTTAACCAGTCAAGAAAGTGCCACGCAGAGTATTTGGCCGGTTAGCAGAGTGCAATACGATGCTCTACGGTGAGCTAGTGACCGTATAATCACCGCAAAACGTATATAGTGACCGTAATGAGCGTATTATGAAGTCTAGTGATCGTATAGTTACAAATACAGTGACCGCCACTGTATTTATCTCATTTTAAATTAAGCCATATTAACTGGAAAGGAGGCAGTATGGACTACTAGTACTCGTACTACTGTGTCCCGTCAACTCGCAGAACGAGGAGAAGCTTGCTTACTATGCCCTCTCCCTCTCCCGTGCGTGCTCGGTGGCTCGCAGGATGAGGAGAAGCTTTTGATTACAACGCGCTCTCCCTCGCCCTCGCTCACGCGGTGGACGTGCGGCAGTTCATTCGGTGTCAGATTGCCAGAAGCATATAGTACTGTAGTACCAACATTGTTGAACTTGGACCTCCCGAAGAGGAGAAGAGCCAAGCACAAGGTTTATAGGAGTACGAGTAGTCGTACTACAACTATGGCGAACAACCGCTACTATATGATGCTGCCACGTCACCTATAGCCAAAGCTGTGCCACCTATTTTTCTCACAAAGCGTGTTGGAGTCCGTGGAACAGCCACACAAGTTGCACGTACACATAACACATCTACTAGTAAATTCTAAAGGACAAATGCCAACATGCCACACAAGTTCATCTCCACTTCATGTGATAAATTTGTGCACGACTACTCTACATATATTTACAGTGCTACCATTCACAATTTACCATACTCCACTTACACGTTATAGATGGGCTCCATGTCGGCCTCCAGGTTCCAGTCCCAGGTGTTCTTCATAGATGGTATGATCCATAGCAGTGGGCAATGGGAATCATTGTCGCGGCTTTCTAGTTCGGTTCCCCACGATGGAGACTCATCCAAGCTGAAGCGGCATAAATCAGGGATTGCGCGTCCAACATGTTCAACCGGCGGTGCACACTGAAGACACAATAATGCTTCATGAACGGCAGGCCTTTGGTGTCGTGCACGGAAGGTGGCATCTTTTTGACAATGGGGTAGCTGTCCCCAATGAAAAGCGAGTACTCTCCAAGAGTGTCCCTCAGCTCCCACATAGCATCATGGGGGTCGAACTCGGAGCCGTCCATCTGGTACATGTGGCATCCCAGTCCTGGACACATGGTGACGTACATGGTCAAGGTCCATGCAGGATAATGTTGTGCTCAAATATGGCGCGCAGTAATATTGTGCAGCGAGTAGTACTACTATACTATAGAGGAAGTTCAATAACGGACTGATTATATATAGCCATTTTTGGCTACACGAAGGAGATAAGACATGGAAAAACAAAAATGGTGGGAGTGGATTCAAGAGCCAGCTATACACGTACTCCTAGGTAAAAAGTACTACTCCCGCCGATCCCTGCGACACACTACTATGGATCCGAAGTAGTAGTAGTAGTAGTACTACTAGTACAATGAAAGAGAAGTCAATGAGAGAATGGAATACCTGGGTACATTGTGAGGGTCCGATCATGGTAGATCATGGCTTCTTGTTGCACATCAATGCTACCATGGGTAACCACTTCAAAGATAGTTGATCCCATTTTGACAGAGTCAACTACAAGGTTCCAGGTTAGACCGAATCACGGATGCACATAATCCAACACATCTAGGATCGGCGATCTGATTTTGATCGGGGGATGCGTGGTCCCTGCAAAATAATGGAGTACCGTTAGGGATGCAAATGATGGTTAGTGCATTCCGTTTGTTATCTCCCGTATCGTAGGATGTCACCCAGATGAAACAAGTCCCCTCGATTGTCACAGCAAAGATGCGACCTACATGGCACACGGCGTCTTCGAACTTGTGCGGGAACAAATCTGCCGCGGCCAACATGTGCCAGCCTCTGCCGTCGGGGCCATTCTTATTGATGGCAATCCTTATGTTAAACACCGCGATGAGATAGTAATCGTCGTAGCTACGGTGCTTGGTCGGCGGGTCCGCAATTGCTATCTTCTTCATTCTCATGCTGGCATCATCATACCTATTCAAGCCGTTCCAGTCCGGAAGGCCGATCCCAATGCTGGACTAGGGGTCTACGGGAACGGCCGCACTGCTGTGGATGTTGTGCAAAATGATGGTCGTATCCGGCCGTAGGTATGCAAGCCAATCTCCATTGGCACCAACCCAAACCTGTGGGACGGTGGGCAGTGGAGAAATTACGGGATGGAATAACTAAGTATTTTTAGAATATACATTACATGATCAAACACTATGACTGACCTTCTCATTGGACAAAATCCGACTGCCTCTCAACGTCGGCAACTCAAGCGGCGTCAAGATGCAACTGCGGCCACGTTGCGGTGGACTGGAGTCCCATTGAATAACCTTCTCCTCGAGGCTGCATGGAAGACCAACAAGCATGGCCTTTTCCCAAGCCTGTTTACGCACCGTCTTAAAATAGTTGGTGCAGGAAGCACCGAGTCTTGCGGCGGTGAGGAAGTCGGAGCAGCGTGCGATTTCTCCCAGAGAATCGTCGTCCAGGGTCTCCCAGCCCCGGCGAGGAGGAGAACTGCCTGGCGAATCCATGGCAGCAGCGACGAACTGCCTTGGTCTCTTCGGGGGGGGGGGGGAACTGGCGAGGAGGAGATAAGAGCGTAACCGCAGGGCCTCGTCCCTTTGTGAAGGAAGTTATGCGGGCATGCATTAGCGGTACTGCGATGGTGCAGTCATATTAGTATTTAATATAGGAGTAGTACTATTTATTTATTGGTCCTCTTTGAATTTTGTGCCAAACTTTGACCTTATATGTAACTAACAAAATGTTAATGCATGTCACAAAAAATAATATCATTGAAAACTATGTTCAAATACGAATCCAACGATATAATTTTTGGTGACATGCACTAACATTTTGTTAATTAAATCTATGGTCAAAATTAAGCACAAAATACGAAGGAGACCAATAAGCCAGGACGGAGGTATGATCGTATGATCATCGTTGGTAAATCTGCCACGTAGACTCTTTTCGTGAGGTGGCATAAAATAAAAGAAGAGAGAGAATGAGATCGTATGATCCTGACTTTCTGGGCACAAGCTCTGAGATAATTACATTCATTTCTGTGGGCCCTGACTGACCTGGTGAGAGCTGCGGCAGCTGGCTCCCCAAGTTCCTTCTCTCGGGCATTGGTCATCAGGTTTTGTTTATTGATTTAATGTGTGTGGTACCCATCAGAGTACGATTCATTGGAGAACTTGTACTATATGACACACTGATGACTGCTGACGTGTTCCTTATACCAACGAATCTAGTAGTATCATACAGACTATTGCAAATGCTCTTAGTGTACCAGTTTTCAACTTTTGAATCTCAAGGCCAAGGAGCTACAGTAGCAAGTGGAGGGTAGTACATTCAAATTCGAATCCAACAATATAATTTTCGGTGACATGCATTAACATTTTGCTAGTCAAATATGTGGTCAAACTTTAACTCAAAATACGATGGGGACTCATAAACTAGCCCGGAAGTAGCAGTAGTACTGTTCTCTAGAACCATCGCTGTAACTATCAATGCAGGGAAAGTACACCTGCGTACTGCGGACCTACTTGCTGCTCTATTCATGCGCGTAGCTGGCCTACTCAGCCGCTCCTCTCACGCACACACTATTGCGGGGGCAAAACATTTGAGCTCTTTCATACCACGAGAGTAGGCTTTTTCTTTACCACTAGTTCACGCGTACGTGCACAGCACGTGCAATGTTCAATTTATGAATACAACTTTTCCATGTTTTTTGCAAAAGAAAGAAACAATCACATGGCTCTAGAAAAGTCTAACAAATCAACTATTCTACTCCCTCCATCCCATATTATGAAAATGTTTTTCAAGCTAATTTTGTACTATATGGAGTGAAGTCCATGCGTGCAACACCACAAGCTACAGAGTACTGGAGTACATTAGGTCCAGGTCCAGGGCCATATTGCACAGTTCCCAATGCGGCGCCAGGCTTTTCCGGCTCCTCCGATTTAATTGGGAGGCGGCATTTAAGATGTCAGCCGAGGAAGCGGCAAGCGAGGGCGGCTGCTACTCTACACGAGCCACCAGATGATGGCACGTGCAAAATATACGGGAGGGAAAACCCGTGCACGTGGCTAGGCTATCCATGACCACTAGTACAACGCAACATAGAGTTCCTATTTGTTCCTTATACATATTGGAGTATTTAACAAAAAACTACCACTTTCAAACCAGCCATACCAAGAAACAACCACTCTAAAAAATTAGCAAAAACATACCAATAATTTCTTAAACCTTCGCGAAAAACTACC
Source organism: Elymus sibiricus (assembly GCA_039707655.1). Lineage (NCBI taxonomy): Eukaryota > Viridiplantae > Streptophyta > Magnoliopsida > Poales > Poaceae > Elymus > Elymus sibiricus. The sequence continues at coordinate 107,319,567 of CM077664.1, read as the reverse complement.
AAGTGCCGATTAGGCTCGTTTAAACACATGTGGCACCTTAAGTCAACGCCATCTGTTTGACCGGCAACTTACTACTTATGACTTGTGGGACCTAAATGTCAGTCTCAAAAAAAAATCCCTGAGTCACCTTGATACGTCTCCAACATATCTATAATTTTTTATTGTTCCATGCTATTATAGTATCAATCTTGGATGTTTTTATATGCAATTATATATCATTTTTTGGGACTAACCTATTAAACTAGTGCCCAGTGCCAGTTGCTGTTTTTTGCTTGTTTTTGGCTTTTCAGAGAAGCAATACCAAACGAAGTCCAAATGCCACGAAACTTTTTGGAGATTTTTTCTGGACAAAAGAGCCCCTGGAGACTTGGAGAGGAGGCCAGAAGGTTCACGAAGCCTCCACAAGGCAACAGGGCGCGGCCCCAGGGGGGCGTCCCCTGATGCCTTGTGGGGCCCTCATGGCTCCGTTTGACCTAATTCCACTCCTATAAATTCACAAATATTCGGAAACCATCAGAGAGCCAGAAGAAAAAACCTTTCCACCGCCGCAAGCCTCTGTTCTTCCGCGATCCCATCTGGAGGCCTTTTTCGATACTTTGCCGGAGGGGGAATCGATCACGGAGGGCTTCTACGTCAACCTTGCTGCCCCTCCGATGATGTGTGAGTAGTTTACCACAGACCTACGGGTCCATAGCTAGTAGCTAGATGTCTTCTTCTTTCTCTTTGATCTTCAATACCATGTTCTCCTTGATGTTCTTGGAGTTCTACCCGATGTAATCTTCTTTTGCAGTGTGTTTGTTGGGATCTGATGAATTGTGAGTTTAGGATCAGATTATTCATGAGAAATATTTGAGTCTTCTTTGAACTCTTTTATGCATGATTAAATATAGCTTTGTATTTCTCTCCGATCTATCGATTTGGTTTGGCCAACTAGATTGGTTTATCTTGCAATGGGAGAGGTGCTTTGTGATGGGTTCAATCTTGTGGTGCTCAATCCCAGTGACAGAAAGGGACATGACACGTATTTGTATTGTTGCCATTAAGGATAAAAAGATGGGGTTTATTCATATTGCTTGAATTTGCTTCTCTACATCATGTCATCTTGTGTGACGCCCCCGACTCGACCGTGCTCTAATCATACACGCAAATGTGCACGATCAAGATCAGAGACTCACGGGAAGATATCACAACACAACTCTAGACACAAATTTAAACATAAGGGAAATTATATTACAAACCAAGGGTCATGAGGACCCGAATACATAAGTCAGCGAAAGCAATAATATCTGAGTATAGACATAATTTGACAAGTTTGCCTTAAGAAGGCTAGCAAAACAACGACAACTAGATCGAAAAGGCGCAGGCCTCCTGTCTGGGGCCTCCAAACTACTCTTGGTCGTCGGTCTCCACATAGTAGTAGGCTCCGTCGGGGTAGTAGTAGTCATTGGCGGGATCAGCTGTCTTCGGGACTCCATCATCTGATCGCAGCAACCGGCTAAAGGGGAAAAAGGTAGCAAAGCAACCGTGAGTACTTATCCAAAGTACTCGCAAGACTTACATCAGATCTATACTAAGTATGCATCGGTATCAAAGGGAAGGGGCTGTATCTGTGGACTAAACTGCAGAATGCCAGAGTAGAGGGGAAAGGCCTAGCCCATCGAAGACTAGCATCTTGAAGCATTAGAAGAGAGTAGAGCCACATATTATAAAGTAATAAGTATATATATTAGCCATGCCCAGAGATCCTTCCTCGACTCCCTGCGAGAAAGTGATCCCGGAGCCATCATATCAGTTTAGTATCACAAGTAACTAGTTCTAGTTGTAGTAGATCGGGATACAACTCCGAGCGTCCTGTTACCATGGACACGGCTATTCGAATAGATAACTTCCCTGCAGGGGTGCACCAACTTACCCAACATGCTCGATTAACTTGACTCCGGCCAGACACACTTTTCCGGGTCATGCCCGGCCTCGGCTGATCGACACGCCATAGTCCTACCTAGGCTCAACAGAGAGGTCAGCACGTCGGTCTACATCCTAAGTGCGAAGGGGTCATGGGCCAATCGTCCTAAGCACTCCTGCGCGTTGCGTACGCGACCCGGAACAAACCTAGCCCATGTATACACACGCAGGCATTCCAGTTCAACCGGGCGCGTGCCGCACAACTGCTTGCGTCTAAAGAGCTTTCAGGAGAATCATACGACGCCGAGTGCCCATACTTATTCCCGCATGATGGTCAGTGCGAAAAGGCCAGAGGCCTACTCAGATCACATATCCAAACCCGTTAGTGTGTTGAGAGCTCGCGGTGATGATAAGTGCTCCTGTCGCCCCATCTTGCAGACTTACGACAAGGGCCAGGCCCATCCCTCTCTAGGGCGGTCTGCCTACCCGATCGTGCCGCGTCATTAAATCTCGCGGGTACCTTCATGGTCAACCCGACTTCAATAACTCTCGCGGGTACCCCTTGGGTCGACCCGACTTCAACAAGGGACTGAGGTAATAGTCAAGGTATCCGTGTGTCCATAACATCAAGGGAATCTGAGGTATCATCCTCGATAGATTCTTACTCAATGTAAAATGTCAAGGTGAACTTGGAGGAATCACCCTCGATGGGTTCACGCTTGAGGTGCTGCACGACAGAGTCATCATCGGGAGTGGTGAGCGAGGAATCACCCTCGGTAAACCACATCCGATGTGCTACACTATAGAGATATCATCAGAAGTGAGATGCGAGGTATCACCCTCGGCACTCGATAGTAGCTCTGTAGAGTCGTACAACTATGGGGGTGCTGGTGATTTGTTCGGTCTCTGCACCTCGACCACATTGATCGAATCATCGCTAGTAAAGCATGGCAACAAGGACAAGGGTGTGGGGCCACTGATGGATCACTAACCATCCTATACTAAGCATACAGGACAATAGGTAAAGTATCAACAGCAGGTTACAAAATCAGGATATGCATCAGAATAGGAGCTATCGAATAACAGTAGCAAAATCTAATGCAAGCATGGGAGAGAAAGAATGGGCGATATAGGAATGATGAAGGGGGTTTTGCTTGCCTGGAAGCTCTGCTGAGAGGGGCTGGACGTCAGGAGTGTAGTCGTACTCGGGAGCAGCGTCGGTCTCGGGGTCTGCCGGAGAGAAGAGGGGGAAGAAACAGTAAATATGAAGCAAACAAAGGCATCACAGAGCATGACATGGCAATATGCTGTGCTAGGGGTGACCTAATGCAGTGCTAGGTGTTATAGACAGAGCGGGAAAATATCCGGAAATATTTTCCCGGCTCCAGGTATTTATCGGTCAGACGATCTGGACGGAAAGGTTCCATGTTTGCAGTGTTGGAGGCATGTGACAGGTATGTGGATGGCATATTCGGATTCGTCTTTATTTTTCAGATCATTTTTCATATATAAATTATTTTCATCTGAGCTACGGTTTATTATATATGATTTTTCAAAGTTTTAAACAATTTCTGGAATATATTTATTTCGAAAATAAATGCTTAAATTGCTACGGGTACACAGAAGTGTACCCAGCAAAGTACACATGCGGCTGACAAGTGGGGCCAGTTGACATTTTTTGGAATTATTTAATCAGTTAAATTCGGAATTATCCAGAATAGTAAAAGGTGACATCAGCATTGCGTATTGCTGACGTCAGCAGTCAACAGGACGGTTGACTGGTCAAACCTGACCTGTTGGTCCTGTGGGACCCAGTGGTCAGTGACTCAGCTAATTAAACAGAGTTAATTTAATCAAACTAATCCTAATTATCTAGCGGGACCCGCTGGTCAGTGTCTAATTGTTTAATTAACTTTTTAAATAACATTTTATTTATTCTAAAATGTTTATTCGGCTGGGCCCCACATGTCAGTGGGCGGGGCCGCGCTGACTGAGTCAACTGGGCCCCGTGGGACCCAGTGGTAGTGACCGAGTGGTGGGGCCCGCTGTGCCACGTCGGCGCCAGCTGGACGCCGGCCACCGGAGAGCTCCGGCGAGCTCGCGCGACGGCGACGAACTCCGGCGAGCCCGGAATTCTGCTGTGGTGCACGGTTTTGGGCGTTTCTTGGCTCTATCGAACGAGTGAACGAAACCGTGTCCGGTGGTGGGGATGGTCGGAGCTGGGGAGGCCGGAGCTGACGGCGGCGAGCACGTCGGCGGCGGCCGTTTCGGGCAGCGCACGGGTTCGCGGCTACGGCATGCTAACGATCAAATGAAGCGGACGGGAAGTCTCTACGTGATGCGGCGGGCAAGTTGGGCACGAGCCCGAGACCATTTGGTCGTCGGAGCCTCGCCGGCGACGAGGCGGGCGGAGGAGCAGTCGGGTAACTCCAATGCGGCGGCTACGGTGGCTAAATTGCGCGGGGAGAGGGGGGGAAAGACGCGGCTGCTCACATTGGCCCTGCAGGTGTGCGTAAATATGCTCGGGGAAGGGCGACGGCGGCGAATCGGCGCCGGAGACGAAGGAGGCCGTGCGGGGAAGAAGACCTCGGGGAGGTCGCGGCAGAGGCGCTCAGCTCCAGCTAGGCGGTGTAGTCGGCGTAGTCGAGGACGGGGAACACACAAATGCACACGATCAAGCCTAGGGACTCACGGGAAGATATCACAACACAACTCTAGACACAAATAAAATAATACAAGCTTACTATTACAAGCCAGGTGCCTCGAGGGCTCGAATACATAAGCTCGCGCACAAGCGTCAGCGAAAGCAACAGTATCTGAGTACAGACACAAAGTTAAACAAGTTTGCCTTAATAAGGCTAGCATAACAACGACACTGATCGAAAAGGCGCAGGCCTCCTGCCTGGGAACCTCCGAATCTACTCCTGGTCGTCGATGATCTCCACGTTGTAGTAGGCTCCTCTGGGAAACTCCTGCTCCTGGGCTTCAACATCTGATCGCATCAATTAGGTATGGGGGAAAAGAATAGCAGAGCAAACGTGAGTACTCATCCAAAGTACTCGCAAGACTGACATCAGAACTATACTAATTATGCATTGGTATCAAAGGAATGGGGCTATATCTTTGGAATGGACTGCAGAATGCCAGAGTAGAGGGGAAGAAGCCTAGCCTATCGAAGACTAGCATCTTCAAGCAATCTTGCAGCATTAGAAGAGAGTATAATATAGTAGCATACAATAGTGGTTATAAGGTAGCAACTCCCTGAGATCCTTTCTCGACTATCCCGCGAGAAAGCGATCCCGAGAGCAGTAATAGATCCGGATACAATAGTGAGCGTCCTGTTACCGTGGACACGGCTATTCGAATAGATTACTTCCCTGCAGGGGTGCACTACTGTTACCCAACACGCTCGATTAACTCTGGCCGACACACTTTTATCGGGTCATGCCCAGCCTCGGCTGATCGACACACCGCAGCCCCACCTAGAGCTCAGCAGAGAGGTCCCCGCCGGTCTACATCCTAAGCGCTCAAGGGTCCTGGGCCATCGCCCTGTGCACTCCGGGTCATTGTGTGCAGGGTGGGTCCAGGCACCACCTCTGTCCTGGATGGCGTCGGCCCGACCCGGCCACAATGCTGAACTGGACGTGTGACAAAGCTTTCGGCTGATACATACGGCGTAGAGGGCCCCATAAACCATTATCCCACGTGGTGGTAGTGCGTATAGGGCACGACCACCCACTCAGATCAAATACCCAGTTCCGTTAGGCGTATTTAGTAACTCGCAGAGACGATTAGAGTTTCTGTCGCTCCGACTTGGTATCACTCGCGGGTACTCTTGGAGCCGACCCGTCTTTAATGTTGTTCTCTCGCGGGCACCCGTGGGGCCAGCCCGACTTTAACAGTTTAAGCAGTACAGTAATGTAAACATTTCCGCGATCACACCTAGAGTGATCACGGCCCGGTAACAAGCATGGCATACGGACAAGGCGAAGGGCCAAATATGGAATAGCAGTACAGTTAACTAGGCATCATGGGATAAGATGTAATGTATCAGTCGCAGGCGACAAAATCAGGCTATGCATCAGAATAGGATAAAGCAAGGCAGCGGCAATTTCTAATGCAAGCAGGAGGGAGAAAGAATAGGAGATATCGGCATGCGTCAAGGGGGAATTGCTTGCCTGGTTGCTCTGCGGCAAAGGCGGGGTCATCAGCGGTGTAGTCGGTCTCCTGGGAAGCGTCGGTCTCGGCGTTTATCGAGAGAGAAAGAGGGGGAAGAAACAATAAATTCACGGCGACAAACGCAAACACTTTGCAAGACATGGCTAAATGATATTTAGAGGGGATATAATGTCTAACTAATTGTTTTAGTTAAATTAGGAATTTATTTGGATTTATTTTATTAAGGTTATGCACTATTTATTTATCGAAATTGGGCAAAATGTTCCATGTTCGGTATGTTAGAGGGGTGTGACAGGCATGTGGATAGGTTATTCGGATTCTACACATTTTTCTGATCGTTTTTCATATATAAATTATTTTCATCTGACTTACGGTTTAATTTATATGATTTTTCAAAGTTTTAAACATTTTCTGGAATTATTTAATCATTTAAATTCGGAATTATCCAGAATAGTAAAAGGTGACGTCAGCATTGCGTATTGCTGACGTCAGCAGTCAACAGGACGGTTGACTGGTCAAACCTGACCTGTGGGTCCAGTGGGACCCACTGGTCAGTGACTCAGCTAATTAAACAGAGTTAATTTAATCAAACTAATCTTAATTATCTAGCGGGACCCGCTGGTCAGTGTCTAATAGTTTAATTAACTTTTTAAATAACATTTTATTTATTCTTAAACGTTTATTTGGCTGGGTCCCACATGTCAGTGGGCAGGGCCGCGCTGACTGAGTCAACTGGGCCCCGTGGGACCCAGTGGCAGTGACCGAGCGGTGGGGCCCACTGTGCCACGTCGGCGCCAGCTGGACGCTGGCCACCGAAGAGCTCCGACGAGCTCGCGCGACGGCGACGAACTCCGGCGAGACCGGAATCTTGCTGTGGTGCATGGTTTTGGGCGTGTCTTGGCTCTATCGAACGAGTGAACGAAACCGCGTCCGGTGGTGGGGGTGGTCGGAGCTGGGGAGGCCGGAGCTGACGGCGACAAGCACGTCGGCGGCGGCCGTTTCGGGCGGCGCACAGGTTCGCAGCTACGGCGTGCTAACGATCAAATGAAGCGGACGGGAAGGCTCTACGCGATGCGGCGGGCAAGTTGGGCACGAGCCTGAGACCATTTGGTCGTCGGAGCCTCGCCGGCAACGAGGCGGGCGGAGGAGCAGTCGGGTAACTCCAATGCGGCGGCTACGGTGGCTAAATCGCGCGGGGAGAGAGGGGGAAAGACGCGGCTGCTCACATTGGCCCTGCAGGTGGGCGTAAATATGCTCGGGGAAGGGTGACGGCGGCGAATCGGCGCCGGAGACGAAGGAGGCCGTGCGGGGAAGAAGAGCTCGGGGAGGTCACGGCACAGGCGCTCGGCTCCAGCTAGGCGGTGCAGTCGGCGTAGTCGAGGACGGGGAACACGTCGGGCATGGCGGAGTGGCGACCGGGAGGCGGTAGCCGCGGGATCGAACGGTGGTCGGCGACGGCGTCTCGGGTGGGTGGGAGACCGAGAGAGAGAGGGCGAACAGGGGCGAGTGGGGGCAGCTAGGGTTCGGGGGAGGACGAGAGGCGACCGGGGTCAGCTTTAGCGGCGTCGGGGAGCCGCAGGATGCACGACACGGCGACGATCGGAGCTCGGGCGTGCACGCGTGCTGACAGCGCGACGAAGGAGGACGGCGACCTCGCTAGCGGGCTGGGCCTTGCACTGTGCAACTAGAGCCAGCCGCACAGTAAGTCTCTGCCGTTATTCTTTTTCTATTTCCTATTTCCTTTATTCTTTCTGTTTTGCTAATTGTTAGGTCACTAAACTACTTTTACAAAATATGTGACTCAGCTCATAAATTGCAGTGCATTATCCTCTATCACTAGAAATTGGTTGGAGTAAAATACAATTTCATTTGTAAATTGGATCAATTAAAAGGTATTAAAATGTGCTGTTTGGCTACTTTTTGAGGTTGATGGAGTCACTTAGACATTTTTAGTGATGTTGTTTTCCTGAACACAATTGGTTATGATTTATGTGCTATTTAATGAACATTTTAGTTTCTGATTTGAACAACTTTTATTTCGCACTTAAAATTTGAATTTCAATTTGAATTGGAATTTGAAATATGATATGATGCAAATGATGATCAATCACTGTTAAGCATGGTGTCTTGGCATTATCAAGAGATGATTACTGTAGCTATTACATGGGAATGTTACAGGCAAGCAAAGCAGCAGCAGAGCAGCGCGTACATGGGAGCTCGAGCGCGACCATGGTGACCAAGCGAGCACGGAAGCGGCGGCTAACGGAGTGGATGGAGGGGGCAAAGCAGGGGAGTCGGGGGAGAAGCTCGTAGAGAAGGCACACGAGGGCCCGGCGAGAGGTTAGGAGCAGCAGAGGCGACGGATCCGGCGATGGTCGACGGCGGCACCGAGGTTGAAGATGACGTCGATCCGCTCGATGTGGAGCTCTCCGGCTCGAGCTCGAAGGCGTGGACGATGAAGAAGATCATGGCGGAGCTGCTGGACACCTTGGCAGTGCGCGCGGACGACAGTGGCCGCGGCAATGGTGACGACATTCACGGTCACCGAGCGAGTTTCTGAGCTTGATTTCGAGTGGGTGAGGAGGGGGCTCGATGGGGAACGAGAGGGGATCGGACGAGCGAGGTCTAGGGTTCCGGATAGACATTTTTATAGGCCAAGGGGGGCACGTGGAGGCCATCCACAGCCATGGCGGCTTGGATGCTCGCCACGATCTCCTCTGCCTCTTCCTACTGTACCGAGGAGGGAGAAGGCCTCCTAGGTGGGCTAGGCTGCACTGTAGTAATAGGCTCAAGTGCATAGTAGTTTTCTCTTTTTTCCTCTTTTTCTTTTCTGTAAATTAAATGGCTACTGTTTTGCATTTATTTGAGTGAGCAAACGATTTTTGTTAAAGATGAAACCTGGCACATAAATAGTAGGCAATGTTTTGAGCTAGCCCACCAAGTTGCAATTTATTTTGAAATGTATAACTATTTAAGTAAATTGAATTGGCTCAATTTAATTCTGCTGGCTCTATTTTAAATAGGTTAGGGGCATTTTAACAACTCAAATAATGTTGGTTTCTACGTGACAATTACATAGTGATTGCTTGCCACCATACAAACATTTTCGTTTGATAGTTTGAAGAAATAATAATTTGACTTGCAATTTAAATTTGAATTTGACTTAGGTTTTTATCAAGGAGCAATTAGGCTTAGTAAAATAGGATGACATGGCATCATTAGGTTGAGATTTCTGTAGCATGATTATCGGGGTGTTACAAATCTCCTCCACTACAAGAAATCTCGTCCCGAGATTTAAGAGGTAGAGTAAGGAGGAAAGGTTTAGTTACGAAATTCCAACGAATCTTCTCGGTCTTGGTTGCTTTTCCTGAAAAGGTCGGTCCGCTGCGTCCAAGTCTTCATTTCTCTGCATCAGTGCATTGCGACGAAGTTGTCATTCTTTCTTCGGAATCTTCATCGTACTTACGGATAGGGTAAGAGGGGAAACTATAAGGACGGATGTCTGCAAGGACTGATATTCGGTAATTATCTCAGGGAATGAGGCACAAGGTATCTCTCGAGTAGAAACTCAAGGAAATCATCGAGAGCAACATAAGAAGGTATAATTATATGAGAGAGGAAAATATGGTTATAGAAATCTTCATGTCACTAAATTACCTCTCTTTGTGTTGAATTTATTAATGCTTCATGGTGCTCTCTTTGTGTTTCAATTCTTATTTTTTATGTGAGCATCATTAATATTCCAAGCCTATCTTAATGTCTATAAAGAAAGAACTTGTTGGGAGACAACCCAATGTTATATGTTTTTGGGTGATTACATGATTATAGACTCTATTATGATTGTGTTTTTATCTTTAAATTAGTGTTTTTGCCAAGTAATGCCTTTGGGATGATTTGGAAGATAGTTTGATAGATGCTGTTGGAAAACAGAAACTTTTGCGTCCAGTGCTAGAATTTTGTTTTTTCGATGGAGTGTCATAACCTTCTGAATTTTTTACACAGTATTGAAATATGAATTTCCCACGTTGTCCTAATTTTTCAGAATTTTTGGAGTTCCAGAAGTATGACCATAATTCAGATCTTTACAGACTGTTCTGTTTTAGACAGATTCTGTTTTTGTTGCATAGTTTGCTTATTTTGATGTATCTATGGATCGTATCGGGGGGTATGAGTCATGGAGAAGTTGTAGTACAGTATAATTATGCCAATATTAAATATGAATCAATTTACTACAGAACTTAGAGTTAAAGATTTATTTGTTATACTAACGGATCTCACGAGGTTTCTGTTGAGTTTTGTGTGCTGAAGTTTTTAAGTTTTGGGTGAGACTACGATGGATAAAGGAATAAGGAGTGGCAAGAGCCTAAGCTTGGGGATGACCAAGGCACCCCAAGGTAATATTCAAGGAAGACTCAAGCGTCTAAGCTTGGGGATGCCCCGGATGGCATCCCCTCTTTCGTCTATGATCTATCGGTAACTCACTTAGAGCTATATTTTTATTCATCACATGATATGTGTTTTGCTTGGAGCGTCTTGTGCTATAGTTTGTTTGCTTTTTAGTTTATCACAATCATCATTGCTGAACACACCTTTTTGAGAGGGACACACATTATTCGGAATTTATTAGAATACTCTATGTGCTTCACTTATATCTTTTGAGCTGGGCAGTTGCTCTAGTGCTTCACTTATATCTTTTAGAGCACGGCGGTTGTTATATTTTAAAGAAATAGTTGCACTCTCATGCTTCACTTATATCTTTTTGAGAGTTTAATAAATGGCAATGGCAATTTGCACATGTTAAAAGAATGGTCTTGATATGATAGGTATTCAAGAGGGATATAATAAAAACTTTCATGTAGATCACTGAATATGATAAATTTGAATCCTTGCAATAGTTTTGCGATATTAAGATGGTAATATGGGGGAGGTACTAGTAGATTATTGTGGTTTAGTAAGAATAATTGTGTTAAGGTTTGTGATTCCCAAAGCATGCATGTATGATCTGTCGTTATGCCATGAAATTGGAGCATGATTTATTATTGATTGTCTACCTTATGAGTGGCGGTCGAGGACGAGCGATGGTCTTTTCCTACCAATCTATCCCCCTAGGGGCATGCGTAGTAGTACTTTGCTTCGAGGGCTAATAAACTTTCATAATAAGTATGTGAGTTCTTTATGACTAATGCGAGTCCATGGATTATACGCACTCTCATCTTTCCGCAATTTGCTAGCCTCTTCGGTACCGTGCATTGCCCTTTCTCACATCGAGAGTTGGTGCAAACTTTGCCGGTGCATCCAAACCCCGTGATATGATACGCTCTATCACACATAAACCATGTTATATCTTCCTCAAAACAGCCACCATACCTACCAATCATGGCATTTCCATAGCCATTCCGAGATATATTGCCATGCAACTTCCACCGTTCTTTTTATATGACACACATCATCATTGTCATATTGCTTTTGCATGATCATATAGCTAACATAGTATATGTGGCAAAGCCACCGCTCATCATTTTTTATACATGTTATGCTAGATCATTGCACATCCTGGTACACCGCCAGAGGCATTCATATAGAGTCATATTTTGTTCTAAGTATCTAGTTGTAATGTTGAGTTGTAAGTAAATAAAAGTGTGATGATCATCATTATTAGAGCATTGTCCCAATGAGGAAAGGATGATGGAGGCTATGATTCCCCCACAAGTCGGGATGAGGCTCCAGACGAAAAAAAAAGAGGCCAAAAGAACCCACAAAAAAAATGAAATGAGAGAATAAGAGAGAAGGGACAATGTTACTATCCTCTTTTTCCACACTTGTGCTTCAAAGTAGCACCATGTTTTTCATATAGAGAATCTTCTATGTTATCACTTTCATATACTAGTGGGATTTTTTCATTATAGAACTTGGCTTGTATATTCCGATGATGGGCTTCCTCAAATGCCCGAGGTCTTCATGAGCAAGCAAGTTGGATGCACACCCACTTAGTTTTCATTGTTGAGCTTTCATACACTTATAGCTCTTAGTGCATCCGTTGCATGGCAATCCCTACTCCTCGCATTAACATCAATTGATGGGTATCTCCATAGCCCGTTGATTAGCCGCGTTGATGTGAGACTTTCTTCTTCTTTTTGACTTCCCCTTATTATCTCTATCATCATATTATATTCCACCCATAGTGCTATATCCATGGCTTGCGCTCATGTATTGCGTGGGGGTTGAAAAAGCTGAAGTGCGTTAAACAGTATGAACCAATTGCTCGGCTTGTCATCGGGGTAGTGCATGATAAATACTTTGTGTGAAGAAGATGGAGCATGACAGGATTATATGATTTTGTAGGGACAACTTTCTTTAGCATCGTTATTTTGAAAGGCATGATTGTTTGTTAGTATGCCTGAGTATTGATGTCTTTATATCAAATTATAGACTATTGCTTTGAATCATTTGGATCTTATTATTCATACCGTAAAAGAGATTACATGATGAAACATGTTAGGTAGCATTCCACATCAAAAATTCTGTTTTTATCATTTACCTACTCGAGGACGAGCAGGAATTAAGCTTGGGGATGTTGATACATCTCCAACTTATCTATAATTTTTTTATTGTTCCATGCTATTATAGTATCAATCTTGGATGTTTTTATATGCAATTATATATCATTTTTTGGGACTAACCTATTAACCTAGTGCCCAGTGCCAGTTGTTGTTTTCTGCTTGTTTTTGGCTTTTCAGAGAATCAATACCAAACGAAGTCCAAATGCCACGAAACTTTTTGTAGATTTTTTCTGGACAAAAGAGACCTTGGAGACTTGGAGAGGAGGCCAGAAGGTTCACAAAGCCTCCACAAGGCAACAGGGCACGGCCCTAGGGGGGCGCGCCCTGATGCCTTGTGGGGCCCTCGTGGCTCCGTTTGACCTAATTTCACTCCTATAAATTCACAAATATTCGGAAACCATCAGAGAGCCAGAAGAAAAAACCTTTCCGCCGCCGCAAGCCTCTGTTCTTCCGTGATCCCATCTGGAGGCCTTTTCCGGTACTCTGCCGGAGGGGGAATCGATCATGGAGGGCTTCTACATCAACCTTGCTGCCCCTCCGATGATGTGTGAGTAGTTTACCACAGACCTACGGATCCATAGCTAGTAGCTAGATGGCATCTTCTCTCTCTTTGATCTTCAATACCATGTTCTCCTTGATGTTCTTGGAGTTCTATCCGATGTAATCTTCTTTTGCGGTGTGTTTGTTGGGATCCGATGAATTGTGAGTTTATGATCAGATTATTCATGAGAATTATTTGAGTCTTCTCTGAACTCTTTTATGCATGATTAAATATAGCTTTGTATTCTCTCCGATCTATCGATTTGGTTTGGCCAACTAGATTGGTTTATCTTGCAATGGGAGAGGTGCTTTGTGATGGGTTCAATCTTGCGGTGCTCAATCCCAGTGATAGAAAGGGACATGACACGTATTTGTATTGTTTCCATTAAGGATAAAAAGATGGGGTTTATTCATATTGCTTGAATTTGCTTCTCTACATCATGTCATCTTGCTTAAGGCGTTACTCTGTTTTTATTAACTTAATACTCTAGATGCATGCTGGATAGCGGACGATGAGTGGAGTAATAGTAGTAGATGCAGGCAGGAGTCGGTCTACTTGTCTTGGACGTGATGTCTATATACATGATCATTGCCATGAATTCGTCATAATTATTTGCTTTTCTATCAATTGCCCAACAGTAATTTGTTTACCCATCGTATGTTTCTGTGCTCGAGAGAGAAGCCTCTAGTGAAAACTATGGCCCCCGGGTCTATCTTTATCATATAAAAAACATAAAAATACCTTGCTGAAATTTATTTACTTTTATTTAGTTTAGTAATTTACGTTATTAATTTATCTCTATCAGACATAATCCTTGCAAGTAATCGCTAAGCGGATGGCGGAAGCGGGTAGCGAATCTCCATCTCTGGTGGGGGCTCCATTCCCACAGGAACGGCTGACCAGGATAACTCCTATCCCGCGCGGCTGCTATCTCCAATTCCTAGGTTGCGGGGTGTGCCTTCGTAGTTCTTGTGACACCCCGATTTTTGGCCCTTTCTTTTTTCCTTTGGATTTCTTTGGATTTTTATTTGGTATTTCTTTTCCGTGGCTCTGTGGTCTTGAAACCTGGGAAGATCATCTCTTCTTCTCCCTAGTGGCTTGTCACTCTCAACTCTTTCTCAAGGCCATGTCATTTCCATCTTAGCCCAACCCTAATATTTATTTCTTGGGAATATTCCTTTTTCTATTAAAGGAATAACTCTGTTTGCTCTAGGTTGTGAAGCAACCTATATTTCTGTCTTTCCTAAAATTCCCACAAAATTCTCAAAATTCCTTTGGACCATATGAACCTTGGATATGTAAAAATATTCAAGATTCCATGCTCATGGTGAGCACACCATCCAATCTTTGTTTCTAGTCATAATTTCAGTTTGTGAAGCAACTATATTTTATATGGCTTCATAAATTCTGAAATTAATCCAGGACCCAAATATAATTATATCCATTGAGTATACAAAAATTCACATTATTTTGCCAAGCCATTTTCTCCACAAAATTCCCCCAAGTTTCTGTCCAGTAGAAAGCATTGTGAAGGAAGTACCATTTTTGTTTATCCAAATGGTATGAAATTTTTACAGTGCCTTCATATGTCCAAATCATTATCCTCCACCAAATTTCAGCTCAATCCAATCATCCAGGTGAGTGCAGCTTCAAGATCAAGTTTCTGGACCAGATTGGCAGTTGTCAAGCAACTATGATAAATATTGGTCCAAATCTTTTCATATTTCACAGGACTGTAGTCCTTCCTACCCTAAACCCCCGTGACATCCTGGTTAGCCCTTATCCCCATCATTTTTACCACAGCTTCATGCTCAAGTTTGCTACAGCAAACTTTAGATGATCACTCCCATCAGCACACAGTTGCTTTCTTCGATCCATCACCTCAGGAAGGTCCCATTTGGGAAGGACTACGTGGTAGACATCTTTTGGCAGTCCCTCGTGCCCTCTCCTCGCCATGCCACGTGGTGACCGCTCTGTTGGCAAGCACTAGACGCGCTCTGCTCGTCGCTTAGCTTCGGGCACTTCTCTCCCAGCTGTTTCCACGCGTCCCAGCATTTCCTCGAGCTCCACAGTAGCCACGCGCTCGCGCCCCAGCTGTAACACCCATGTAATTAAGTAACAGTGAACTATCAATAATGATGCCAAGTCACTGTGATCAATCAAGCTTAAACGTCCTTTGATTCATATCTCATTTGAAATCCCACCTTAAGTTGAAATTCAAATATTAAGTCAATTAATTATTTCATCAAACATGAAAACAAAAATGTTGTTGGCATTGCAATTAATTCATAGTTAATATTGTTAAGGAAAACAACATCACCAAACTTTATTAAGTGACCCTAGTATCAACAAAACAGGACCAACAGCACCTGCAGCAGCCCATTTGGATTTAAACAAAATTTAAATGAATTCAAATCGGCTCCAAACGTTTTGTACTAGTCCAATATGTTGCCTAGTATTTATGGGACAAGTTTTGTATTTTACAAAAATCAAAAACTGTCAAAACAAAAGGCAAAGTAGAGAGCAAATGCAAAAACAGAAAAGAAAAGAAGAAAAGCATTGTGCACCTCGGCCCACTAGCGCAACCGTGGCCCAGCCCACCGTAAGCTTCTCCTTCCTGCTCCCACGCGCCATGTCGCGCACGCGCTCACCGAGACCGGCGGGCCGGCACGCGTCGCCGGCGCCTTCCCCCGCACGCCGAGGGGATAAGGCCACCCCTAGCTACTCCTCTGGCAATCCCCGTCCACTTTCCCCCTTCTCCCTCGCTCGCTCTCATCCCTCCCGAGCCGCACCCGCGCACTGCCACTGCCGCACCACTTCGCCGCCGTGGCCATTGCCTCCCCTGCGCCGCCTCACCGTATCTGCCGGCTTCGCCTTCGACCGCTGCATCAACTGCGCCAAGCAACTCGCGCCAGGGAGCCACGAGGTGAGCTAATCGACCGGCGTCTCCCCGTCACGGCGCCGGCACGTCTTTGTCCCGCTGGCCGTTCTGCTGCTCCAAAGTTATCGCCGGGCCTCCGTGAGCCTGCTCGGTGAGCCTCGCCTCTTTCTGCTCTGTTTCCCTGCTGTTTCCGCATGCGTAGACGTCGTCCACATCGCAACCAAGCTCGCCGCCGTGCGAGCTCGTCGCCAGCACATCTCCGGTGACCATTTGGTCACGTGGTATTGTCCATCGTCACCGCCGCGACGAGTATAGCCCGGTAGTCCCCCTAGCTAGCCCGCTTTCTTGCTCCCACGTCGATCCCGTCCTCGACCGAACTCCGGCGGCCGCTGACCTCGACGCCGACGTCGATTCCGGCCGGCCCGGGGCAAGGCCACCACCACCGTTAGATGCGGCTCGCCGCACTCGTTTGAACGGCACCGGCCGCGCCTGTTTTGACCCACCACAGACGAACCCCGACGCCGGCCCGACGCGCCGCCGCGAAAACTGGCAAGCCGGCGCTGACCTGGCTGCCACGTGGCCCTCCCCGGGTCACTGACCAGTGGGTCCGGTGGGCCCAGTTGACTGGGTTGACCCGGTCAACTTTGCTGACTGGGCAGCCTCGGTCACTGACCAGTGGGTCCCTGTTGACCGCTGACTCAGCTGGTAGGGGCCCACTGTCAGCCTCTGCGCAGCTCTGCCGTGTACATTTTGTGTGTGCACGTAGCAATTTAATCATTATTTTTGAATTTGAATTAATTCCAGAAATTCCAGAAAATCATTTAAAACTTTCAAAAATCATAGAAAATTAACCGTAAGTCAGTTGAAAATAATTTATATATGAAAGATGATCAGAAAAATATAACGAATCCAAATATGTCATCTGCATTCAGGTTAGAATCCTCTAAGTAGGTGAACCTATAACTTTTGGCCTGTTTCTGATAGATGAATAGTGCATGACCCCAATTAGATAATTCCAAGTTAATTCCTAAATTACCTAAAATGGTTTAGGGATGCATTAGGTCACCCATGCATAGCATTTTGCCATGTCATGCTTTGTGATTGCATTTGTATGCCTTCTATTTATTTGTTTCCTCCCCCTCTTCTCTTCGGTAGACTCCGAGACCGCCGATGATCCGGTGATCGTCTACTTCGTTGAAGATCCGTTTCTGTCTGCAGAGCAACCAGGCAAGCAAAACCCCCTTGATCATTCCTATATCACCCATTCTTTCTCTCCCATGCTTGCATTAGATTTTGCTACTGTATTTGACTGCTCCTATTCTGATGCATAGCCTGATTTTGTAACCTGCTGTTGATACTTTACCTGTTGTCCTATATGCTTAGTATAGGCTAGTTAGTGATCCATCAGTGGCCCCACATCCTTGTCCTTGTTGCCATGCTTTACTACCGTTGACTCGACCATTGTGATCGATGTGCAGAGATCGACACATCACCGCACACCCTTAGTTGTACGACTCTGCAGAGCTACTATCGAGTGCCGAGGGTGATACCTCCTACCTCACTCGTGATGATAGCTTTGTAGCGTAGCTAGTCGGTTGTGGGTTACCGAGGGTGCTTCCTCTTTCACCACCTCCGATGATGCCTCTGTCGTGCAACCTCTCAAGTGTGAACCCATCGAGGGTGATTCCTCCGAGTTCACCTTGACGGATACATCGAGTGGGAATCCAACGAAGGTGATTCCTCGGATTCCCCCTTGATGTTATGGACACACGGATACCTTGACCTTCACCTCAGTCCTTTGTGAAGTCGGGTTGGCCATGAGGGCACTCGTGAGAGATTATTGTGGCGGAACGACAGGGCAGGTGGAGAACACCTAGGAGAGAGGTGGGCCTGGTCCCTGGTCGTTGGACCGCGGGTTACCAAGTCAGTGCGACAGGGAGTCAGAGGTGAACCTTGTGCCCTGTTCGTTTCTGCGAGTTATTAATAACACGCTTAACGGATTTGGGTATTTGATCTGAGTTGGCCACTGGCCTATATGCACTACCACCACGCGGGATAATGGTTTAATGGGGCCCTCTGTGCCGTACGATTCTTCCGAAAGCTCTGTCAGACGTCCAGTTCAGCATTGCGGCTGGGCTAGGCCGGTGCCATCCAGGACAGAGGTGGTGCCTGGGTTCGCCCTGCATGCAATGACCCGGATGCAAAGGGCGATGGGCCCAAGACCCCTGAGCACTTAGGATGTAGACCGGTGGGGACCTCTCTGCGGAGCCTAGGTAGGACTACGTTGTGTCGGTTATCCGAGGCCGAGCATTACCCAGACAATTGTGTCTGGCCAGAGGTAATCGAGCGTGTTGGGTAACAGTAGTGCACCCCTGCAGGGGAGTTATCTATTCGAATAGCCGTGTCCACGGTAACAGGACGCTCAATGTTGTATCCCGATCTACTACAACTTGAACTGGATACTTGTGATGCTTAATTAATATGTTGGCTCCGAGATCGCTTTCTCGCAGGGAGTCAAGGAATAATCTCTGGGCCTTGCTAATATACTTAATACTTTATTATATGCTAATCTGCACTCTTCTAATGCTGCAAGATGCTAGTCTTTGATAGGCTAGGCCTTCCCCCTCTATTCTGGCATTTTGTAGTCCAGTCCACAGATACAGCCCCTCTTTTGATACCGATGCATATCTAGCATAGTTCTAATGTAAGTCTTGCGAGTACTTCGGATGAGTACTCACGCTTGCTTTGCTACCTCTTTTTCCCCACACCCGATTGCTGCGATCAGATGACGAAACCCTGGAGCCAGCCGACCCCGTCGATGACTACTACTACTAAACCGACGGAGCTTGCTACTACGTGGAGACCGCCGACCAGGAGTAGTTCGGAGGCTCCCAGGTAGGAGGCATGCGCCTTTTCGATCTAGTTGTTGTTGTTTTGCTCAGCCTTCTTAAGGCAACCTTGTCTAATAATGTCTGTACTCAGATACTGATGCTTCCACTGACTCTTGTGTAACTCGAGCTTTTGTATTCGAGCCCTCGAGGCCCCTGGCTTGTAATATAAAGCTTGTATTATTTTATTTTGTGTCTAGAGTTGTGTTGTGATATCTTCCTGTGAGTCCCTGGGCTTGATCATGCGCATTTGTGTGTATGATTAGTGCACGATTGAGTCGGGGGCGTGATGGTGATGTAGCAATACGCCCCGAAGGGTGTGATGAAGGATGTCTTGAGGGCATATCCGCCTGGTCTAGCTTGATCTGGTGGTAGCCCGAGTAGGCATCTAGGAAGGATAGAAGCTCGCAGCCGGCGGTGGAGTCGATGACTTGGTAGATCCGAGGAAAGGAAAACGGGTCCTTGGGGCAGGCCTTGTTCAGGCTGGTGTAGCCAATACACATGCGCCAGGTGCCATTCTTCTTTAGGACGAGGACTGGGTTGGCCAGCCACTCGGGGTGGAACACTTCCATGATGAACCCAGCTGCGAGCAGCCAGGCGATCTCTTCGCCAATGGTTCTTCGCTTCTCCTCGGAGAAGCGGCGTAGTGGCTGTCGGACCGGCTTGGCATCCGGCCGGACGTGGAGTTTGTGCTCGGCGAACTTCCTCGGAACACCCGGCATGTCTTTGGGGGACCATGCGAAGATGTCCCGATTCTCACGGAGGAAGTCGACGAGCTCGCCTTCCTATTTGCTGTCGAGGCCAGAGCCCACGACAACGTACTCACTGGAGTTGGGATTGGACGGGTCGAGCGAAATCTTCCTCGTGCCTTTGGCCGGCTTGAAGGACCCCTTGTCGGCCGGCTGCTTGAGCTGAGCCGGCATGACCGGCTGCTCGCCAGCCAGCGCGACATGCCGGTCGAGCTGGCGCCTCTCCTCGGCAATGACCAGCGACTTGGCCAGCTTAGAGCCAGCTTGGGTGCACTCCAGAGACTTTTTGTAGTTGCCGGTGATGGTGATGATGCCCTTGGGACCTAGCAGCTTCATCTTGAGGTAGGCGTAGTGGGGGACCGCCATGAAATTGGCCAAAGCGGGCCGGCCCAAAAGCGCGTGGTAGGGGCTGGCCAGGTCGACCACCTCGAACAAGAGCAGCTCGCGGCGGAAGTGGGCGCTGGTGCCAAACAGCACGTCCAGCCGGACCTTGCTGATGGGGGAGCACGAGGCGCCCGGCATGATGCCGTGGAACACCGTCTGGGTAGGCTGCAGCTGGCTTTCCTCGATGCCGAGTTTGACCATGGTGTCGCGGTAGAGGATGTTGATGCTGCTGCCGCCATCAATCAGCACCCGTGAAAAGTGGCAGGTGTGCTTCTCAGCAACGAAGGTGGGGTCGAGGACGAGCACGTAGCCACCCGGCGTGGGCATGACGGCCGGGTGGTCCTCCCGGGTCCAGCTGATGGGGCGGTCGGACCAGTGCATGTACTGGGGGACCGGGGGGACCACGGCGTTCACCTCGTGCTGGTACTTGCATTTGCTGTGCTTATCGTCACCCTCGCTGGTGAAGACGATGTAGGCCGCGCCCTGCTGAGGGTAGGCATTGTTGGCAAGGGCACCGGCTGCCGGAGGTGGCGGGGGAGGCGGTGGAAGCTGCGGCCAGGGCCGGGTGGTGGAGGCGGAAGGTTGCCACGCATCAGATGCTCGGTGAAGCTGCAGTTCCGGAGCGTGTGCGTGGATGGCTTCGCGCCGCTGTGGTTCTTGCAGGGAGCGTCGAGCATCTGTTCGAAGGAGAGCTTGGGCTGCCAGGCCATCTTGCCGATGCGCTGGCTCTTGCCGCTGCCTTGCTCGGCCGGCTGCTCTTCCGCCACGGCGGCCACCTGCTGGTTGCTGTAGCGGGGAGCCGATTGATCGCCCTTTCGCTTGTTGTTGTTGTTGTTGTTGTCTTGCCGGCGCTGGTTAGTCTCGCCAGCCGGCTTCGGGGTGGCCGGCTGGACCAGGACGGGCTTGCCGTCTGCGTCGACCGTGATCTTTATGTGCATCGTGGAGTCGGCCGTGGCGTACTTGTCCGCCACAGCCATGAGCTCCGCCAAGGTGTCCGGCTCGTCGCACATCAGCCGGTGCTTGAGCAGGGTGCCGTCTCAACACCCGCCGATGAAGTACTGGACGGCCTGCACTTCGTGAACCCCTTCGCAGGAGTTGTGCAGCTCGGTCCACCGCGTGAGGAAATCGCGGAGAGGCTCGCCCGGGTCCTGAACGCACATGGAGAGCTGGCGAGGCCGACTCGGGCGCTTGTACGTGCTGGTGAAGTTGCGTATGAACGCATCCTCAAAGTCCAACTAGGAGTTGACGCTGCCGGCCCTCTGGCTGTTAAGCCATGTCCGGGCCGAGCCCAGCAGCATGAAGGGGATGTAGCGGACCGCCACGCGCCTGTTGCCGCCGGCTATGCCGACGGCCGTGGTGTAGTCAGTTAACCAGTCTTTCGGCTTGGTGATGCCGCTGTACTTGGGGGTGTCGAGGGCCAACGTGAACCCTTTGGGGAAGGGCTCCTCGCGGATGCGGGGTCCGAAACAGGCGGGGCCAATGGAACTCTCCTCCTCGAGGGCCGTGGACCGCGCCAGCCGGTCGATGCGATGGCGGGCGTTGGCTTCGTCGTAGGGCTCGCGGGGACCCAGCCGGCTCGCGACGGGGCCGCGTGGCACCGCGCTGGCAGAAGCCGACTGGGGCCGCCGAGGAGGTGGGGGAGGTAACTCCGGCTTCCGGATCCGGTTGTTACCGATAGTCTCGTCGGCAATGCCGTCGCCGGCCGTCGTGGCGCGGTTGCGTCGGCTCTGGCTTGCCCGGCGCCGGCCAGAGCTGCTGGCGCTGTCGGCAGGGGAAGACGCCTGCTGCATGTCCCGAAGGGCCCTCTCCGGGTCCGCGGTGTTTTCTGAGGCGGAGGCGGCGGGCTGGGCCGGATCAAAGAGCTTCTGCTGCTCGTTCGCCGCGGTGATGAGGTCGCGGATGCGCTGCTGCTGTTGCAGCAACTCCTCGCCCTCCAGGAACTCTAGATCCACCATGGCCACCTGCGACGCGCGCATGTTCTTGACGGGGGTGTCGTAGACGGGCCGACCTGTACCCAGCGCACGGCCGATGGCACCTCCGCGGCCCGCCTGGGCTCAGCGGCGGCCGTCGTGAAGCCGTGAACGATGTTATACTCCCGCTGGGCGGACTCCAGCCGACGCCGTGTTGCCGCGAGCGTCGTGGCCTCGTCCAGCAGTTGCTGACGGTCCTCGTTGAGCTGAGCCGCCGTGGCTGCCGGGTCGGCGTCGGGCGTGATGGGGGCTTGCAGGCTCCGGATCGTCTCGCGAAGCGGGTCGATACGGCGGGATTGGGCCGCAGCCGCGACAGCGGCAGCCGCGGCGGCCTTCTCCTTGCTGCGCGAGGAGCCGGAGCTAGCGCCGATAGTCAGCACCTCCGCACGGGTGCAGAGGTCTGCGACGTCATTGGAGACGGTGCAGCTAATGGGGACAGGCGAGTCGGTGAAGCTGTGTACCTTGCTAGGGTACTCGTCAGGGATGAGCGTGACGAAGACGCGCAGTGCGCCGAAAGGGACGATGGAGCAGCCTGCGGGGCAGGCGATGTCCATGCCTGGTGCTGCGTCGTAGCCGGCCGGGTTGGCCGCACACGGCGCGTGGACCAAGATGTGCGCGATGCGCTCGCCGGAGCTGGTGAAGGGCCTCGTCCGGAATTTGACTCCGGCCGACGCCGCGAGCAGCCCCACGGTGGGCGCCAACTGTCGTGGTGAAATCACGGCAGATGCCATGAGATGTCTAAAAGTGGGGGGCTGCGAGAGGACACCGGTGGGTTCCGGAAGCGAGGTCGGTACGCGAAAGCGTGAGACACAAGACGTACCCAGGTTCGGGGCCCTCCTGGGAGGTAACACCCCTAATCCTGCCGGAATGGGATGATAAGCACAAGGGCTACAATGGTGCTCCTGGAGCTGTTCGGGCGGAGGAGGAAGAAGGAGCTAGTTCTCCCTTCTACCTCTCCTGTGAGCGTGCGTGTGTGTTGGAAGAACATAATGAGCATGCCTCTGCATGGAGGCCTCCCGGGGGGTCTTATAGCCCGACCCCCCAGTGTTACATGGGTAAAACTACACCCGGGCGGGACCCGGATGTCGGCGTCTGGAGCCGGCAATGGGGCCCGCCGGCTGCTGGGACCCGCCAGCTGCGGGGCCCGCCGGCTGCTCGGCACTGTGGCCCGTCGCCTCGTGCATCACGGAGTGGTTGGCGTCGTGGGGCTGCAGCAGTTTGTCGGGCTGACGTCGGTCGCCTGGGTCAGCGGGGTTGGCAGCGCTGATAGCCATGCTCCTCCGGGTCCGCGACGGTATAACCACGCTCGCCCGTCGTGGAGAGCCGTCTTGTCGTACGGAGCAATGGGACGGCCGTTGACCCGTCGCCAGCCGGCCCCAGCACGGGGACAGGCCCAACCGGCCAGCGTTGGGAAGCCGACCGGACGGCCAGCCGGCAATGGAGGGGCGCGAGCCGCCCCGATGTTTTGAAAAGAGGCTCCGGGTTCGCTTGCCTACCCAGGGGTTATCCCCCCGACAAACCACCTTTGATTGATATCTCATTTCAAATCCCACCTTAAGTTGAAATTCAAATATTAAGTTAAATAATTATTTCATCAAACATGAAAACAAAAATGTTGTTGGCATTGAAATTAATTCATAGTTAATATTGTTAAGGAAAACAACATCACCAAACTTTACTAAGTGGCCCTAGTATCAACAAAACAGGACCAACAACACCTGCAGCAGCCCATTTGGATTTAAACAAAATTTAATTCAAATCGGCTCCAAACTTTTTGTACTAGTCCAATATGTTGCCTAGTATTTATGGGACAAGTTTTGTATTTTACAAAAATCAAAAACTGTCAAAACAAAAGGCAAAGCAGAGAGCAAATGCAAAAACAGAAAAGAAAAGAAGAAAAGCACTGTGCACCTCGGCCCACTAGCGCAACCGCGGCCCAACCCACCGTACACTTCTCCTACCTGCTCCCGTGCGCCGTGTCGCTTGCGCGCTGGCCAAGACCGGCGGGCCGGCACGCGTCGCCTTCCCTCGCACGCCGAGGGGATAAGGCCGCCCCTAGCTACTCCCCTAGCACTCCCCGTCCACTTTCCCCCTTCTCCCTCGCTCGCTCTAATCCCTCCCGAGCCGCACCAGCGCACTGCCACTGCCGCACCACCTTGCCGCCGTGGCCATTGCCTCCCCTGCGCCGCCTCACCATGTCTGCCGTCTTCGCCATCTACCGCTGCATTAACTGCACCAAGCAGCTCGCGTCGGGGAGCACCGAGGTGAGCTAATTTACCGGCGCCTCCCCGTCACGGTCGCCGCCACGTCTTTGTCCCGCTCGCCATTCTGCTCCTCCAAAGTTATCGCCGGGCCGCCGTGAGCCTGCTCGGTGAGCCTCGCTTCTTTCCCCTCTGTTTCCCCACTGTTTCCGCACACGTAGACGTCGTCCCCATCGCAACCGAGCTCGCCGCCGTGCGAGCTCATCGCCGGCATGTCTCCGGTGACCATTTGGTCACGTGGTGTTGTCGATCGTCACCGCCGTGACGAGTATAGCCCGGTAGTCCCCCTAGCTAGCCCACATTCTTGCTCTCACGTCGATCCCGTCCTCGACCGAACTCTGGCGGCCGCTGACCTCGACGCCGACGTCGATTCCGGCCGCCCCGGGGCACGCCACCACCACCGTTAGATGCAGCTCACTGCACTCGTTCGAACGGCACCGGTCGCGCGTGTTTTGACCCACCATAGACGAACCCCGACGCCGGCCTGACGCGCCGCCGCGAAAACTGGCTCGCCGGAGCTACTCCGGCGCCGGCGCTGACGTGGCTGCCACGTGGCCCTCCCCGGGTCACTGACCAGTGGGTCCGGTGGGCCCAGTTGACTAGGTTAACCTGGTCAACTTTGCTGACTGGGCAGCCTCGGTCACGGACCAGTGGGTCCCAGTTGACCGGTCAACCGGTCAACTGTTGACCGCTGACTCAGCTGGTAGGGGCCCACTGTCAGCCTCTGCGCTGCTATGCCATGTACACTTTGTGTGTGCACGTAGCAATTTAATCATTATTTTTGAATTTGAATTAATTCCAGAAATTCCAAAAATCATTTAAAACTTGGAAAAATCATAGAAAATTAACCGTAATTTAGATGAAAATAATTTATATATGAAATATGATCAGAAAAATATAACGAATCTGAATATGTCATCTGCATTCATGTTAGGATCCTCTAAGTAGGTGAACCTGTAACTTTTGGCCTATTTCTGATAGATGAATAGTGCTTGACCCCAATTAAATAATTCCAAGTTAATTCCTAAATTACCTAAAATGGTTTAGGGATGCATTAGGTCACCCATGCATAGCATTTTTCCATTTCATGCTTTGTGATTGCATTTGTATGCCTTGTATTTATTTGTTTCCTCCCCCTCTTCTCTCCGGTAGACTCCGAGACCGCCGATGATCCGGTGATCGTCTACTTCGTTGAAGATCCGTTTCTGTCTGCAGAGCAACCAGGCAAGCAAAACCCCCTTGATCATTCCTATATCGCCCATTCTTTCTCTCCCATGCTTGCATTACATTTTGCTACTGTATTTGATTGCTCCTATTCTGATGCATAGCCTGATTTTGTAACCTGCTGTTGATACTTTACCTGTTGTCAGTGATCCATCAGTGGCCCCACATCCTTGTCCTTGTTGCCATGCTTTACTACCGATGACTCGACCATTGTGATCGACGTGTAGAGACCGACACATCACCGCACACCCCTTAGTTGTATGACTCTGCAGACCTACCATCGAATGCCGAGGGAGATACCTCCTACCTCACTCCTGATGATAGCTCTGTAGCGTAGCTAGTCGGTTGTGGGTTACCGAGGGTGATTCCTCTTTCACCACCTCTGATGATGCCTCTGTCGTGCAACCCCTCAAGTGTGAACCCATCGAGGGTGATTCCTCCGAGTTCACCTTGATGGATATATCGAGTGGGAATCCAACGAGGGTGATTCCTCGGATTCCCCCTTGATGTTATGGACACACGGATACCTTGACCTTCAGCTCAGTCCTTTGTGAAGTCGGGTTGGCCATGAGGGCACCCGCGAGAGATTATCACTACAGGAATTAGGCACTTTGTCGTCTGCCATGGCAGACGGCAAAGGAATGTCTGGCGGATGGTAAAGCCCTTTGCCGTCAGCCAGCAGACAGCCCCACGTCCGGCTGAATGAACTACGACAGAGGGCTGCTTTGCCGTCTGCTTAAATAAAGCGGACGGCAAAGAAGTTTGCCGTCAGCCATACTAAGCAAGATGACGGCAAATTCCTTGGACGGCAGAGGGATAGGGTTAGGCCCGTTAGGTGGCTAACGGCGTACTTTGCCGTCTGCCAGCAAACGGCAAAGGCGCAAAGTTCTTTGCCGTCTACCAGCTGACGTCAGCTGACGTCAGGCGTCAGCTGGGGCCAATGCATACCCTTTGCCGTCCGCCAGCGGACGGCAAAGCACACCATCCTTTGCCATCTACTGGCAGACGGCAAAGTGCCCAAATAGGCCAGCCCAGGCGCCCCCCAGGTTGCACAGGTAGCTGCCACGTGGCAGCTTTGCCGTCCGCTGGCAGACGGCAAACTCTTTGCCGTCTGCTGGCAGATGGCAAAGTGCCTGTATTGCCCCTGTTAATTCTGTTTTTTCTTAAATTCAATCAATTTCACAGATATATATATGTATTCATTTGAAAATACTTTCAACAAGCATACATATCCCTGCCATATGGATATGATCATCCAACACATATATATACCAAATCAAAAGTCCATATCCAACATATATATAGCCAACATATCCAACAATTAAGCAAAAAGTCCATATACAATGGTTTCATCCATACATACATATATAGGTAGCAAGTTTCACATTGTTCATCCTACAAAATCAAAACAAAAAGGAAGGACAAGGAGAAGAGTAGACTCCATCAACGCAAGCTTCCGTGATCTGAAGCAAATCTGCAAAATGGGAAAGAAGAAAGTTAGAAGAAGAAGACTAGAAGAAGAAGAAGAAGAAGAAGAATAAGAAGAAGAAGACTAGAAGAAGAAGAAGAAGAAGAAGAAGAAAAAGAAGAAGAAGAAGAAGAAGAATTTTTCTTCTCTTTCTTTTTCTCCTCTTCTTTGTCTTCTTCTTATTGCTTACTTGTGTCATTTTAGAGCTAACCTAGGTAAATAGGTCATTTTGGAGCTAAGTAAGGTTATTATGTCATTTTCGAGGAAAATAAGCTAAGTATATGACATTTTGGAGGTAACCAAGGTTATTATGCCATTTTTGACCTAAGTATGCTAAGTATGTCATAAATGAACTAAATAAGCTAAGTATAGGTCATTATTGAGCTAACCTAGGTAATTATGCCATTTTTGAGCTAACTAAGCATATTAAGCCATTTTGGAGGAAAAAATGCTAAGTGTAGGTCAGTTTAGAGCTAACCTAGGTAAATAGGTCATTTTGGAGCTAAACCAAGGTTATTATGCCATTTTTGACCTAAGTATGCTAAGTATGTCATAAATGAACTAAATAAGCTAAGTATAGGTCATTATTGAGCTAACCTAGGTAATTATGCCATTTTTGAGCTAACTAAGCATATTAAGTCATTTTGGAGGAAAAAATGCTAAGTGTAGGTCAGTTTAGAGCTAACCTAGGTAAATAGGTCATTTTGGAGCTAAACCAAGGTTATTATGCCATTTTTTACCTAAGTAAGCTAATTATGTCATAAATGAACTAGCTAAGCTAAGTATAGGTCATTATTGAGCTATCTTAGGTAGTTATGCCATTCTTTTAGCTAACTAAGCATATTAAGTCATTTTGGAGGAAAAAAAGCTAAGTATAGGTCATTTTAGAGCTATCCTAGGTAAAATAGGTCATTTTGGAGCTAAGTAAGGTTATTATGTCATTTTCGAGGAAAATAAGCTAAGTATATGACATTTTGGAGCTAAACCAAGGTTATTATGCCATTTTTTACCTAAGTAAACTAATTATGTCATAAATGAACTAGCTAAGCTAAGTATAGGTCATTTGAGAGCTAACCTAGGTAAAACAGGTCATTTTGGAGATAAGTAAGGTTATTATGTCATTTTCGAGGAAAATAAGCTAAGTATATGACATTTTGGAGCTAAACCAAGGTTATTATGCCATTTTTGACCTAAGTAAGCTAATTATGTCATAAATGAACTAATTAAGTTAAGTATAGGTCATTATTGAGCTAGCCTAGGTAAAATAGGTCATTTTGGAGCTAAGTAAGGTTATTATGTCATTTTCGAGGAAAATAAGCTAACTATATGACATTTTGGAGCTAAATAGGTCATTTCTTAAGCTAAGTATGCATTTGTTAAGCAAAACACTAGGGAAAACGTACCGTCATCACGGATGTGAAGGACCGATCGCGGCAGTGGCAGACGCAGAAGGATCGGTCGATGCTTGTCGGGAGTTACGCTACACCAAAGATCATTTGCAATGTCTCGTTAGCATGATGCAACTCAAATGTGAAGACTAGTAACTAATGACCATTCAAATGAAACTCACCGTGCCCGCCGGAGCAATGACTGGCATCGGCGGAGGGGTCTGACCGTTGCTCTGGCACATGGTCTGCACATTTTGTTTTCACGAGTCAACATTACGTGAATGATTTGGCTAATATGCAGAAGAAACTTACCACGAAGAGCTCGTATAAGGCCCGGTGAGACGCGTCGTTCCGGTTCCTCTCCTCCTCCAATAGCGTAGCAGTCCTCTCCTCCAACTCTCTCTCCCGCTCCGCCGCCTGCCTCTTTGCCCCCGCCAGAAGCTCCTGGGTCTTCTCTCTCTCTTTCTCAAGAGCAGCCTGCAACACCACTCCTCGTTAGCATTGTAATCATCGACGGCCGCACACACAATGTAATGGAGGAAAGGTATCTGAGTCCGTATAACTAACCTCGATTTGGAGCTCCATTGGCCGTGGACGAGGCCTTATCTCAGGATTGGAGCTCGTCTGGCGCTTCTTGATCTCCAGGAGAGTGCTAGGACAACGTATCAGTCCATCCCCAATGGCTATCGAGCCATGGGGCCTCCCGCCACCAGATATCATCACCAGCTCTGGATCAAGAGGTTGCCGGCTCGGGTTAAAGTCCTCCCCTTTCCTCGCCTTCCCCTCGTCTATGTACCTCACGAGCTTGTTGTGGGAGGAGATGTTGGTGAAGCTCTCTGGATGATCAAGGTCAGACTCAGAGAATGCCTTGGCCTTCTTGTACTTTGCAGTATGGGCCATGGCATAGAGGTCGAACACCTCTGGCACCTCCGTCTTGTTGTGTCACGCCTAAAAGAGAGGAACAAAGTATTAGTTAAGGGCTCAAGCTAGCATGAAGAATGAAATTGCATGCATCATGAAGCAAACCACATACCCAGTTATTCCCGAACTCATATAGGTTGGCGCTCCCTTGATGGTGTGGCACACCAACCATTTTGGCACGCCGCTCCTTGGCATTGTTGTGGACGGCTAGCCATTGGGGAGAGCACCACTCATCCACCAACGCCTCCCAACAGTCCATCCTATCCGCACACCATCTCGGGGGAACCTAAGTTAGTCAAGAGAAATTTCAGCGCTACGCCTACGAATCAAATCAAGGAAACTAAGTACAAGGCCTCAAGAATAGGTATTTACCTTCATGTACTTCTCCTTACTCAGAAACTTGCTGCGACACTTCGTCTTGGACCTCTTAATACCAGTCGAGGCGTAGTAGTCTCGAACAGCCTGCACCCGAGCCTCGTGCTGTAAGTTCTGAAGTAGGCGCCTGCACTCGGCTTCGATAACCATAGCCGTGGCCTCCTCCTATCCCTCAAGACACCTGTAGAAGGTCTGCAATCAAACAAGACAACACTGATTAGTATAATAACTCAGTACTGTTGATTTTTAATTCTGTAAAGGAGAAATTACCCAAAACGTCTGGATCACCATCTCGGCCCTCGTGTGGCACAAGACACCGTCGATCCTCTCCTGCGGCAGGGCCGGGGCTGACAAGTACAGCTCCCAGCTCAGTCCGAGCTGTCGAACCTGACCCTCACCGAGCAACGTGACCCACCCCGGGAAGTTCTGCCGGCAAAGCACACCAAGGACGAAGTTGGGCTTGCGGATACCAGGGCCGTGTATCCAACCCCTGCAGTATGACAAGGCCAACGCATTAGATTTTGAAGAAACGTGAAGGCAAAAGGTTAAAAAAGAGTAAATGCACTTACTTCTCCCCATTAGGCGCAATCAACCACCTCTGCTCGCGGGTCGCCGACACGGGCGGGAGCTTTGTACCACCATGCTGGTAGACGTTGGCCCCCTCAACCAGCTCGCCCTCGCTATAGCTATCATCCGAAAAGCGATCCTCGCCACCATCAGCATGGCCACTCACCTCCGGCGGCCAGTCCCCCCATCGGGTCGACTGCGACGTAGCCTGATCCATGCTCTGCTCCGGAGTCTCGTGGGACAAAGCCTCTAGGACCGGAGTCTCGTGGGGCGAAGGCTCGTCGGCCCGAGGCTCGTGGACCGGAGTCCGGGGCGAAGGCTCGTCGGCCCGAGGCTCGTCGGCCCGAGGCTCATGGACCGGAGTCCGAGACGGGTCCACCTCAGACGGAGCAGTCCTGTGGTCGGGTGAATCAACTAGGGGTGGCGGCGAGGAAGGCGTAGCAGCCTTCCTACCTCTCCCGCCGCCACGGCCACCTCTAGTACCCCTCTTCTTCCCCCGACCTCTCTCGGCCGAAGAAGAAGCGCCCGCCAGTGGTGTCTGCATACTGAGATGCAGCGTTCTCCGGAGGTGCTGGGGTGGAATGGAAGCACCCCTCCCACCACGCGCCGAGGAAGGAGGCTTGGAGCGCTCTGGACCCGCGCCCACCATCTGTCAACACCTGCAATGACAAAGAGTAAACGAAATTAGTACAACATAAAAAAATTGAATACCTGACATGAATAATAATATGTATATAATTTAAGTGTATCATCATCATGAACATAATAAAAAATGGAATACCTAACATGAACTAATTAATAATATATATGTACATAATAATAATTGAATACCTGACATGAACTAATATTAATCTTCATCGTCTATATATGCTCCGGGGTCAATAAATGCATCATCATCATCACTATCAGTAATGACGTGCTCATCATCATCATCAATAAATGCATCAACATGTGGAAGGCCTCCTATACGTAATCGGTCAAGCATTGACAGGTCATCCGCAGCAGTAACCTCTTCTTGTTCCGTCTCAGGGGTGAAGTCGGATTCATTGTCGCTGTCTACTTCAATGTTCTGGGGTGAAGTAGAGCGGTTCTTGAAACGTTTTTTGGAAAGACGTGTTTCTTGGAAGAATTCTCCTTCATATGTGTCTGGGTTAATGTGAGGTTCATAATCCTCTTCATTGGGGGGAGGTGATCTAACATGTGGCGGCACTTCATAAACGACATCCCAACCATTGAGATTTAGATCACTTTGACAGGCCCACGCTAGATAGAAAACTTGGGTTGCCTGTTGAGCCGTAATATAGACATCAGGAACATCCAAATGGGTGCTTTGTTTGATTTCGACTAGCCCTATATGTTCATGAGTCCTTCTAGTCTCCTTCGGCTGGAACCAAAAACATTTGAAGACTACGACGTTCGGTGGGTTTGCACCATAAAATAGAAGTTCATAAATTGCTTCAACTCTTCCATAATACTCGGTATCTCCTTCGCCGATAGCAGAGACACAACAATTTGTAGACTTTCGGTCGGCCATAGATAGCTCTTTGCCATAGGTATGAAAGCGATACCCGTTGATGTCGTATTTGTCAAATGAACGGACCTTATAGTCAAAACCATTAGCGACTTGTCTCAATTCGCATGTTTTGTAACGGTCTATCACATAGAGCCTCCTGATCGACTCTAGCCTTAGGATTATCCTTTGACATCCCCTCTATGCCGAACAATGTACCAAAGAGGGCCTCGGCGACATTCTTTTCAGTGTGCATCACGTCGATGTGGTGTGGGCAAAGGAGGTCTGTGAAGTAAGGCAAATCCCACAAGCATGTCTTGTGAGTCCAGGCGTGTTCCGAATTATACCCCTTGAAATACTCTGGACGCTCTGGATCCGGCTCGAGAGCGTTTAACTGATCCAGGGTCTGTTGGCCTGTCAACGCAGGTGGTGCAGAGTTTTTGACAACTCTACCTTTGATGAATTTCTTCTTGTCTTTTCTAAACTTATGGCGAGGATCCAGGAACTGTCTATGCAAGTTGAAGCAAGAATACTTGCGACCCGCATCCAGCCAACGAAACTCAAGAGCTGCCTTGCATGTGGGGCACGGGAAAATTCCATGCACACACCAGCCAACGAATAGCGCATACGCCGGCAAGTCATGCATCGAGTACATGTACCACACATGCATTAGGAAGTTTTTTTTGTAGCAGCGTCGTATGTCTTGATCCCATTATCCCAAGCTTCTTGCAATTCATCCTTAAGCGGCTGCATGTACACATTCATACTCTTCCCCGGATAGTTGGGCCCCGGAATTATCAACGCTAGGAAAATGTTCTTTCTTTGCATAATCTGTCCGGGGGGGGGGGAGATTGAGTGGAATGACAAATACATGCCAACAACTGTATTGGGCTGCCATCATACCAAACACATTAAACCCATCTGTGCTGATGGCGACTTGAGGATGCCATGGATCTGCCGCTTTATCATGATGTATTGCATCGAAGTGCTTCCACGCAAAAGCGTCCGATGTGTGTACCAACATCTGATTCCCATCTGCATCTAGTTTGTTTTTTTTTGCACAATTTGTGCCATGTCATCTGTCTGGCCGTCTCTTCGACCATGAAAAGACGTTGAAGTCTTGGTATGATTGGCATATACCGAAGAACATTAACTGGGATTTTTGTCTGACTCTTCTCACCCATACCGTTGTCTACCACAACATACCTGGAAGACTTGCAAATGGGACAATAGTTCAAGTCCGCATACTCAAGCTTAAATAAGGCACATCCATTCTCACTGGCATCTATCTTCTCATAGGGCATCTTAAGTACACGGAGGATTTCATCCGACTGGTACAGGTTTGCAAGCATTACATGGCCTTTGGGTAGAAAGCGTCCAAATAGTGTCATCATCGCGTCGTAGCATTCTCTGCCCAAGTTGAATTGAGCCTTCAGAGCCATTACTTGTGTGATGGCATCCAGCTGACAAAGCTCAGTGTGCTCGTGGAGAGGACGTTTTGAAGACTCCAACATATCATTGAAGGCCTTTGCAGATTCCTCCATCTCATCGTCCGAATCCCGAGCATCATCAAAGTCTTCCACCATGTCTTCGATCCCGGTACCATGCTCGTCGGTGCGACGACGGCCCACCTCAGCTCTGGCACGTTGGGTAGACTCACCATGAAATGTCCAGACCGTATAAGCAGGCGTAAAACCCCACTTCTGCAGGTGTTTACTCATTTCAAGCTCTGTCCTCTTATGATAGTTGTCGCACCGGACACAAGGGCACCAGGTTTTTCTCTGGCCATTTGCAAATGCGGCTCTCACAAACCCCTTGGTTTTTGTTAACCATTCATCGGTCATGTCTTTCTGACTAGTGTGACCGGTGTACATCCACGCACGATCACTCATCTTGCCTAGCTACTGGACACACAAGAAATATATACATAATTCAGCAAACCATATTCATCAGTTAATGGAGTTTGTCAGTTTTATTACGTCCATGCAACCTAGACGCTAATAGGTAAAGATAGGTCCTAATCCCACCCAAGTATGTGTAGATTGGGTTCGTTTTCCCATGCTCTGCTCCGGATCCGACGCAAAATTTCGGCAGCACCTCCTCGTTGTTCTCCTGATACACGTCTCTGCAATAAGCAGAGAGGATGTGTACCCGGAGAACAACAGGGAGGCACTGACGAAATTCTGCATCGGATCCGGTGCAGAGCATATGGGAAAACGAACCCAATGTACACATACTCGGGCTGTCCATGGATAACGTTGGACAATTCGAAAGAATCACGGTTATAAATATGCAAATGCATGCATATTTATAACTGTAACCCTTTCGAACGGGAGACGCATACTGGTCACGCATACTGATGATTGAAGACACCTATAGCTAGCAAGTTTCATCGGCACAAAGACCGGAACAGAGCAAATAATGAAGGGGGCAGGAGGAGATGTCATTTGTGCTCACCCACGAACGCAGGGGCGGAGCTCGTCGAACACCAGACCCTCGCAGCGACGAAACAACTGCACATTTAAATCCAATGATGAGTAACATAGCATTATTGTTTTTGCCATCAACCTAACTAAATATTTACAACAGGATGCCACCGAAATATATGTCATTCAGGGTTCCGTCGACGTCGAGGCACCCCTAACCTATATAGATGTCATTTAGGCTTTCGTCGACGCCAAGGCACCCCCTAACCTAAATAGCCGTCATTTAGGGTTCCATCGATGCCGAGGAACCCCCTAACCCGCTCGTCCCCGGGCACCCTTAGGTATGGCGATGCACGGTCGACGGGTCAGCACATGGACCGGGGGATTCTCGGCCTGGGCGACGGCGCCGGGACCGGCGGGACCCACTTGCTCCACCATCTATCCCCTCGGCGACCGGCGATCCTTGACCCTCTGCCCCGACCCTCGACCCCTTGGCGACCGGCGATCCTCGACCCTCGTTCCCAACCCTCGACCCTAGTTTTGGCGACCGGCGATCCTCGACCCGGTTCCGTCGGTGCCGACGCACCCCTCGACCCGGTTCCCGATCCTTGACCCGGTTCTTCTTCTTCTTCTTCTTATTGTTTTCTTCTCCTCCTCCTCCTCCTCCTCCTCCTCTTCTTCTTTTCTTCTCTTCCTCCTCCTCCTCTTCTTCTTCTTCTTCTTCTTCTTCCTCTTCTTCTTCTTCTTCTTATTTTCTTTTATTTTTTCATCTTTCTTATTTCTTCTTAACCTAAACTAAACCTAAACTAAATCTAAACCTAAACCTAAACCTGAAAAAACAGAAAAAAAACCTAAACTAAACTAAACCTAAACTAAATCTAAAAAAAAGGAAAAAAAAGAGGAGAAGAGCTCACCTTGGGAGGGGGCGGCCGGTGGAGGGGGCCGGTGGAGGAGGGGCCCGGTGCAGGGGAGCCGCCGCAGGGGAGGGGGGCAGGGCGGCCGCCGCAGGGGAGGGGGCGGTGCGGCGTGGGGCAAGGCGGCCGCGGCAGGCGGCAGGCGGCCTGGGCAGGCGGCGGCGGGTCAGTGTCGGCGGTGGCGGTGGGGGTCGGGGGCGGCTGCGGTGTGTGGGTCGAGGGAGAGAGATCGAGGCAGAGAGAGAACAGAGAGAGGAGGGGTGGGGGGTGACGGCCGTTAGGTACTAACCTCTTTGCCGTCTGCTAGCAGACGGCAAAGAGCTCTTTAGTCCCGGTTAGAGACACCAACCGGGACTAAAGTGATCCCCTTTAGTCCCAGTTGGAGACACCAACCGGGACTAAAGGTTGCCAAAAAAACCTTTAGTCCCGGTTGGTGTCTCCAACCAGGACTAAAGGTCTATCTTTAGTCCCGGTTGGAGACACCAACCGGGACTAAAGGTTTTTTTTTCTCTCATGCCTACCCCCCCCCCGGTGGACCGCCTTTTTTAGTTTTGTAGAAAATAAACAAAAATGATAAAATCTTCAAAAAATAAAATCCTTTGAAATATGAATTTTGACCGTTTTTACCACATTAATCCTAGAAAAATCATAACTAAATCATTCTAATTCAGAAAAATACAAATAATATATCAAAATTTGTGGAAAAATAAGATCTATCCGAGTGAACTGTATGCCGTATATCGCACACACCTAGATATGTCTGCCCGTTTCTGTTGTTCTGACTCATCGCAAACAGTCCTTATGGATTAACCGTATGCCACGCATCGCACACACAACTACAATCTGAATCGTGTTTGATGTCTCCACCATCGCAAATGTTTTGTATCATTTTTGACGATTATTTTACATCACCGTTTGCGATTAATGCATCGCACACAGTTTCGTCGAAGGGTATCTGATTGTACTGTCGCGTTTGGACCATCCTGCAGTACTGTAACACAAAATATTTTTGGTATTTTAATTTTTTTAGAGAAGTGAGGGAGATGAAAATGAGAGGCAAAGGCAAATAAAATAAATGCAAGTGGATGATAGTTTGTGCGAAGGTACTCTCACTACTGGAATCAGAGGATTTGCCATCAGCCACTTCTTTGCCGTCTGCTAGCAGACGGCAAAGGAGGTCTTTGCCGTCTGCTTTCAAAAAACAGACGGCAAAGAACTGGCTGATGGAAAAGATCATATTTGCCATCAGACGACAAACAGGTGGGGGGGTGGGCCGTTACAGCGCTGGCCTCCACTGGACCCCACCCACTTCTTTGCCGTCTGCTAGCAGACGGCAAAGAAGTGGCTGATGGCAAATATGATCTTTGCCATCAGCTAGTTCTTTGCCGTTTGTTTTTTGAAAGCAGACGACAAAGACCTCCTTTGCCGTCTGCTAGCAGACGGCAAAGAAGTGGCTGATGGCAAATATGATCTTTGCCATCAGCCAGTTCTTTGCCGTCTGTTTTTTGAAAGCAGACGGCAAAGACCTCCTTTGCCGTCTGCTAGCAGACGGCAAAGAAGTGGCTGATGGCCAATCCTCTGATTCTAGTAGTGTATTGTGGCGGAACGACAGGGCAGGTGGAGACCACCTAGGAGAGAGGTGGGCCTGGTCCCTGGTCGTTGGACCGCGGGTTACCAAGTCGGTGCGACAGGGAGTTGGAGGTGAGCCTTGAGCCCTGTACGTGTCTGCGAGTTATTAATAACACGCTTAACGGATTTGGGTATTTGATCTGAGTTGGCCACTGGCCTATACGCACTACAACCACACGGGATAATGGTTTAATTGGGCCCTCTGCGCCGTACGATTTTTCCGAAAGCTCTGTCAGATGTCCAGTTCAGCATTGCGGCCAGGCTGGGCCGGCGCCATCCAGGACAGAGGTGGTGCCTAGGTTTGCCCTGCACGCAATGACCTGGAGTGCAAAGGGCGATGGGCCCAAGACCCCTGAGCACTTAGGATGTAGACCGGCGGGGACCTCTCTGCGGAGCCTAGGTAGGACTACGTCGTGTTGGTTATCCGAGGCCGGGCATTACCCAGACAAGTGTGTTCGGCCAGAGGTAATCGAGCGTGTTGGGTAACAGTAGTGCACCCCTACAGGGGAGTTATCTATTCGAATATGTTGGCTCTGGAATCGCTTTCTCAAAGGGAGTCGAGGAAGGATCTCTGGGCCTTGCTAATATACTTAATACTTTATTATATGCTAATCTGCACTCTTCTAATGCTGCAAGATGCTAGTCTTCGATAGGCTAGGCCTTCCCCCTCTATTCTGGCATTCTGCAGTCCAGTCCATAGATACAGCCCCTCTTTTGATACCGATGCATATCTAGCATAGTTCTGATGTAAGTCTTGCGAGTACTTTGGATGAGTACTCACGGTTGCTTTGCTACCACTTTTTCCCAACACCGATTGCTGCAATCAGATGACGAAGCCCCGGAGCCAGCCGTCCCCATCGACGACTACTACTACTAGACCGACGGAGCTTGCTACTATGTGGAGACCGCCGACCAGGAGTAGTTCGGTGGCTCCCAGGCAGGAGGCCTACGCCTTTTCGATCTAGTTGTCATTGTTTTGCTCAGCCTTCTTAAGGCAACCTTGTCTAATAATGTCTGTACTCAGATACTGATGCTTCCGCTGACTCTTGTGTAACTCGAGCTTTTGTATTCGAGCCCTCGAGGCCCCTGGCTTGTAATATAAAGCTTGTAATATTATTTTTTTGTCTAGAGTTGTGTTGTGATATCTTCCCGTGAGTCCCTGGGCTTGATCGTGCGCATTTGCTTGTATGATTAGTGCATGATTGAGTCAGGAGCGTCACAAGTTGGTATCAGAGCCGACTACATGTAGGAAGACCCTTTCCAACTCCTTGGCCGAAGTTGAGTCTAGTCTTTGAAAACTAGTTTACTAACATTGTTGTGTGGCTTATGGACCCACATCGCGAATGGATGGGATTAGGATCTTTTATTCCTCTTCTTTACTCTGGGACTCTGATCTATCTTCTATTCGGGTTAAAGATTTCGCTAACTCTAACATTAGGTTCTCATGATCACATCCACGCGGAGATTTGAATTAACCCTTCTTCGTGTTGAGGGCTAGGTTCTGCTTCACAATGCTCACGGACCACAGGATCCTTTTATCAAGGGCACCCTGCGTTGTCACTTGCAGATTCCTTGCTCCAGTGGTTTTCTCTGACGTTGGTGTAGCCTTTGCTATGTCTCGTTGTTGTATCCCTCCACCGCGTGCCTGCGTGTGGCCTAATTTGTCTAGCTGCATGTGTTTCCATACTCATGATGCCCATATGTATCAAACTCTGTGCATGGATCTGTTTGTCTTTAATGACTACTAATATGTATCTAATGCACTTCTTGTTCATTGCTCATGTTACATCATGAATGACTCCATACACATGCAGTTGTTCTTGCTAAACTGTCCCTATTGTTGTTAGCAGGATGGCTGACGATCCTCCGCCTCCACCCTATATTGCCGCTATAATGCAGCAGCTTGAACTGAACTGTCAGCTCAACGAGAGTCTGGTGAACCATTTGGAATGCAATGATGCTCCTCAGGAGCCTGGCCCGATCTCACTGCAAGATTCCGTGCACCTCAACCCATCCACTTTCCGTAACTCATCTGATCCTATGGATGCTGATGATTGGCTCCGTGACATTGCCTTTCAGATGGAGTCGGCTAATGTTGCCCCTGCCAATTATGTCACCTATGCGACGTATCACCTAAGGGGTTCAGTTGCTCAATGGTGTTAAAGCCACACGCGTATGCTGCCTGTGGGAACTGTAACCACTTGGCAGGAATTTCAGTCAGCCTTTCGTGCACGGCACATTCCTCAAGTTCTGATGGACCAGAAGAAGAAGGAGTTCCGCAAACTCACTCAGGGCAAAATGACTGTGGATGAATATCAGAGGAAATTTCTCAACTTATCCCGCTATGCCGAGGATGACGTCTACACTGACGCTCGCAAGCAGGAGAAATTCCATGAAAGACAGCGTCCTAATATAAAGCTCGCACTTGTTGTCCATGATTGTGCGGACTTTGCGACGCTTGTCAGCCAAGCTTTTTGAGCTGAAACTGGTCCGACTGAGTACCAGGAGTCGCTCAAGCATACTTGAGATGTTGGCCCATCCTCAGGTCAGCCTGCTCAGAAACGTCAAGTCTGGATCCCGCACAATGTTTTTCACCGACCTACTCCAACACCAAGGCCGTCTTATGTTGCACCTCATCTGCCCCCGCCACCGAGACAGCTAATGATTCAGGCTATAGAGCCCAATGCTATGGCTCCTCCCCATAATGATGGTTTATGCCGTAAGTGTGGACAGCCCGGTCACCTTGCTCTCAACTGTCATCAGGGTCAGCCGCAGAATACATCACGCCCTTTTGTTGGCCGTAGGAAGGGCCGTCGAAATCATCCTACCAGAAGTTGTAGTGCCAGGCCGCCTGCTATGGGTCGTGACCAGGTCACTCATGTCAAGATGGAAGAAGCTCATGAGGCCCCTGAAATCGTGGTTGGTACTCTCCTAGTTAATTCAGTTGCAGCTTCTATTCTCTTTGATTCCGGGGCATCACATTCCTTTGTGTCTCAACAATTTGCTCAGCTACATGAACTACCTCTAGAGTTGTTGCCCACCCCGTTAGAGATTAGCACTCCCCGTTCCAGGTGGCAAACCAAGATGGTAAGTCACAACAATCAGATCAGAATTGAAGGGTTGATGTTCCCTACTTCCCTCATTGCTCTCGGAACTTCCAACATAGACATCATTCTTGGTATGGATTGGTTGACAGCTCATAATGCTTTGATCGACTGTGCCGCCAAGACGGTCCAGCTCACACACCCTTCTGGCCAGATGATCAACTATTCAGCCCAGATAGTCTAGAATGCCGAAAGCTAGATATATGCTCTGAATGCATTGAACGCTTCACCACTTGAGGGAATAGAGAATGTTCCAGTCGTTCGTGACTTTCAAGATGTCTTTCCCGAGGAACTCCCAGGAGTACCACCTGCTAGAGCTGTCGAATTCGTCATCGACTTGAAACCAGGCACTACTCCTATTGCGAAGCGCCCCTACAAGATGACGCCACATGGACTCCTTGAACTTAAGGAGGAAATTGACAAGTCACTTCGTAAGGGTTTCATTCGCCCCAGTTCTTCTGCTTGGGGAGCACTTTCTGTCTTTGGTAAGAAGAAGGATGGGACAAATCGGTTGGTTCAAGATTATCGACCTATCAAGCAAGCAACAATTCAGAACAAGTATCCGCTTCCCAGAATCAACGATCTATATGATGAACTTGCTGGTTCCTCAGTATTCTCTAAACTTGATTTGAGATTGGGATACCACCAGATCCGAGTTCGTGAAGAGGACATTTTGAAGACAGCCTTCGCTACTCGCTATGGTTCTTACGAGTACATTGCCATGTCCTTCGGCTTAACCAACGCTCTAGCAACCTTTTCCCGGTTAATGAACTACATCTTCATGGATTACCTCGACAAGTTCGTCATGGTTTATCTGGATGATATCCTTGTCTACTCCAAGAATGAGGAAGAACATGCTGAACATCTTCGTCTTGTAATGGAAAAGTTTCGAGAACATCAACTGTATGCCAAATATTCCCAGTGTGAATTCTGGTTATCTGAAGTCACCTATCTAGGTCATGTGATCTCCAAGGATGGTATTGCTGTTAACCCATAAAGAGTGCAGGCTATTCTTGAATGGACTCATCCGTAGAATGTTAAGCAAGTAAGAAGTTTTCTCGGACTCGCCAGCTATTGCCGCCGTTTCGTCGAGAACTTCTCAATGATTGCCAAGCCGTTTCATCGAGAACTTCTCATAAGGGCATAAAGTTTGAGTGGACAGATAAATGTCAGGAGAGTTTCCAGACACTGAAAGAAAAGTTGACTTCTACCCCAGTGCCTGC
This sequence comes from Elymus sibiricus, assembly GCA_039707655.1. Taxonomy (NCBI): domain Eukaryota; kingdom Viridiplantae; phylum Streptophyta; class Magnoliopsida; order Poales; family Poaceae; genus Elymus; species Elymus sibiricus. The sequence continues at coordinate 107,278,503 of CM077664.1, read as the reverse complement.
TCCCCCAGATACTCGCACGGACTTTGTGATCTATTGTGGCGCATCCCGTCAAGGATTAGGCTGTGTCCTAATGCAAGAACGCAAAGTGATTGCTTATGGCTCTCGACAGTTGCATCCGCATGAAGAGAACTATCCAACGCATGATCTCGAAATTGCAGCAGTTATTTATGCACTGAAGTTATGGCGACATTACCTACTTGGTAATCGTTGCGAGATCTACACGGATCATCAAAGTTTGAAGTATTTGTTCACTCAGCCATCTCTCAACCTCCGTCAACAAAGATGGATGGAGGCCATTACAGACTATGATTTGGGTATTTCTTATACCCCTGGGAAGGCTACCGTAATGGTTGATGCCTTAAGCCGTAAATCTTATTGTTGTGAACTTGAGGTTCAGCTACAGCAACCACTCCTGTATGAAGAGCTTCGAAAACTGAACATCGAGATAGTTCCTTAAGGATATCTAAATACCTTAGTTGTTGAACCAGAACTTGAGCGCAACATCAAGACAAGGCAGAAATATGACTCTGAAGTCAAGAAGATTAAGAGCTATCTCTCCAAGGGAAATTCATCATTCTTCACTGTTGATGATGATGGTGCCTTGTTCTTCAAAGGCCGCCTAGTGGTCCCCAGAAAGAAAAATATGAACTCATGCTTGGATGTCATGAAAGAAGCACATGACACACCTTTGTCTATTCATCCGGGTAGTACCAAGATGTACCAAGACATTCATCAGTGGTACTGGTGGCCTGATATGAAGCGAGATATTGCTCGTTATGTTGCTGAGTGAGACATTTGCCGTCGCATCAAAGCAGAACATCAAAGACCTGCTGGAACTCTGCAACCACTTGCTATTCCTGAATGGAAATGGGACAAAGTTGAAATGGATTTCATTACTGGATTTCCCAAATCACAGAAGGGTCATGATGCTATTCTTGTCGTCATTGACCGATTCTCAAAGGTTGCTCATTTCCTGCCTGTCAAGGAGACAATCACTGCTAGTCAGTTAGCAGACTTGTATGTTTCCAGAATTGTGTCACTCCACGGTGTTCCGTTGGAGATCAGTTCAGATCAAGGCAGCCTCTTTACCTCAAGGTTCTGGGAAAGTTTCCAAGAAGCTATGGGAACTCATCTGTCCTTTAGCACCGCTTTTCACCCCCAGTCCCAGGGTCAAGTTGAATGAGTCAACCAAGTGCTAGAAGATATGCTTCGCGCATGTGTCATCTCCTTTGGCAAGAAATGGGAGGAATCTCTCCCGTACGCTGAATTCTCTTACAATAATAGCTATCAAGCTAGTCTGAAGATGGCACCATTTTAAGTTCTTTATGGATGTAAGTGCCAAACTCCTTTAGATTGGTCAGAAACTGGGGAACGGCCACTCTTCGGTCCGGAAATTATCCAACACGCTGTAGAGCAAGTCCGTATCATTCGTGAACATCTGAAGACTGCTCAATCACGTCAGAAGAGCAATTATGACCGTAAACACCAGTTAATGGTCTATCAACCTGGCGAACAAGCATACCTTCATGTCACTCTGATGAAGGGCACTCATCGTTTCGGAATCAAGGGTAGGCTAGCTCCTCCGTACATTGGCCCATTTCGTATTCTCGCCAGATGTGGAGAAGTGGCATATCAATTGGAATTGACATCGAACCTTCATCTGGTTCATGATGTCTTCCATGTGTCGCAACTCCGTCGCTGCTTCAAGGATCCACACCGTGCAGTGGATCATGGGATGCTCGAATTGCAAGATGATCTCTCTTATAAAGAGCATCCGATCCGTATTCTGGATCAAGCTGAACATCAGACCCGTCAGAAGGCAATCAAGTTCCTTAAAGTGCAGTGGTCGAATCACACTGAAGATGAAGCCACTTGGGAACATGAAGATCGACTACAGGAAGAATACCCCGACCTTTTCCCTTCTACCTCCTGAATTCTCGGGACAAGAATTTCTTTTAGAGGAGGAGAATTGTAACACTCCTGTAATTGAGTAACAGTGAACTATTGTCGGCCCAGTGGGAACCAGGGTACCACGGCCCGTCTGCCTCTGGCCCAGAGGACAACGCTTGGGCCGGCCCATGGGGGTGCCCTGACTCAGCCGCCCCGGAGGAAACCTCCTCATAAGGGGCGTGCCTCGCGAGGCCCCTCGCTGCCAGGCCAAGCCCTACTGAGGCCGCCAGGCATAAGGGTCGCCTCGCGAGGCTCCCCTCGCGAGGCCTTCTCATGAAGCAGGTCGTACGGCGTCAGCCGCGGGGCTCCGCGCCCTGCACATGGGTGACGTCCCGCTGTCAGGATAAGGATGGCGGGGCATGACCGAGCCCAGTTTCCATTCTGGTGATAAGGGAGCAGTGGCGTCTGCCTCCCCCAAAGCAAGTCCCAAAGCATTTCCTCTTTGGGACTAGAAGATCAGGACGGATCGGCGCGCCAGGACGGAGGTCATCACCAAGCCCGCCAACACGTCAGGAGGATTGCTTTATCAGGCGGAGACCGCCTTTAGTCAAGGTAAGCCTGCGCACCTATTCCCCTTTGAATTGCCGCCCTGTGGCCACCCTTTACCGCTCATATTTTCGGGGAAGAGGACAATGCACTACAAAAGGGGCAGGGCCGCTTCCATGCAAGGGGATCGACTCATTATCCCCCCTCCTCGTGTACCTCGAGCTGCAAGCTCTCCATTATAGAGAAATCCAACACAAGCAGGAGTAGGGTATTACATCGCACGGTGGCCCGAACCTGGGTAGCTCACGCGTCCCCTTCGTGTCCGGTGAGAGCCAGTGAGCCCGTCATGATTCCGCCGTAGTTGCCGTCGTGTCATAGCTCGCCAAGCAAAGCCCCCCAGAGTTCGAATCCTTAGTTCTTGGAGAAGTTTCTTGGACGCAGATCCTAGACTCTGACATTTGGTGCGCCAGGTAGGGGGACTTGCCGTCTTCGCGCCTTCGACATCGACATTAGCATCGACATGGACGACGCTGCCGCTCGCCGGGAGTGCGCTGCGCGCCGAGCCATCACCATGTCCACGCGGCGCCCGCTGCCCGAGGTGCCCCTGGGCGGCACCCTCGCACCGCCACTGAGCCTGTTTGGGGGCGAGCGGCCTCCCCCATCCGCCCGTCGGCGAGTGAGCAGGAGCGCGGCCGCTCCTCCACCGCGTCCTCGCCCGCAGGTCGCGGCCCTCCTGCTCTGCGCGTCGCGCTACTCATGGTGCAGGGGCTGTTGCGCTGTCGCCCCTCCAAGGACGGTCATGACACCTGGCTCGAGTGCATCACCGAGCTCGTCTCCACCGCCCCCGCGGCCGGGCGCCCCCTCGCTCCTCGCCCGCTTCACCACGGCACGTCGAGCGACCCAGACGCGCTGCTCCTCGTCCTCCTTCTCCTCCGGGCCGCAGCGCGGCTGGGTGGCGCCGCGCGGTGTGTGCCTCGGAGTTGTCCCGCGGCTCGTCTGTGCCAGGCAGCGTCGGCGGCCGCCACCGAATCGTCCATCGCGTCCCCCGTGACGTCACCACAGGGGAGCGCAGGAGCCGCGCAGCTCCGACCAGGGGCGTTGTCGCCAGCGAGGGCTCCCAGGGGCCCCGCGATGTGGCCTGCTTCCTGGGAGGGGCCCAAGTCCCTCCATCCAGCCACCACCTCAAGCGCTTCTCACGCGAAGTGAGCGCGGCCCTTCCGGCACCCGAGTACGCCAGCCGCCTCAAGTGGTCCGAGTTTCCCGTCACCTTCGACGCCAGCGATCACCCCAAGTCCACTAGGGTTGTGGGAGCGGTCCCTCTGCTGTGTACTCCTACCATCGGCGGTGTGGCCGTCACCAAGATGCTCATCGATGGCAGCGCGGGCCTCAACGTGCTCTCTGTGGAGACTTTCGAGACGCTCCAGGCACCATATGGGCGCCTGGCGCCCACCAGGCCCTTCTCGGGCGTAACCGACGGCTCTACTGTCCCCCTAGGGCAGGTGCGCCTTCCTATCACCTTTGGCACCCGCATGAACTACCGCACGGAGTTCATCATCTTTGATGTGGCCCACATCGGCCTGCCCTACAATGCCATCTTGGCCTACCCGGCGCTCTCCAAGTTCATGTCCATGACCCACCACGCTTACGGCCTCGTCAAGATGCCCGGCAGCGACGGCACCCTCACCGTCCGTTGCGATGAGTAGGACGCAGCGCGCGCCCTTGCGCGCGCCTACAAGGCGCCCGCCACCGCATCCCAGGCCAAGGAGGGTGCCCCTGAGCCTGCCGAGCCGGCGCCCACAAAGAAGAAGCTACTGTTCTCCCAGGAGCGGGCCGAGACCAAGAAAGTGCCGTTGGATGGGGGCGGTGCGGGCCCCTTCCTCACCATCGTCAGTGGCCTTTCCCCCGAGCAGGAGGGCGCCCTCGTCGACTTCCTCCGGGCGAATGCTGATATGTTCGCTTGGACAGCCTCAGACATGCCCGGCGTGCCAAGGGAGGTGATCGAGCACCACCTGGCGGTGTGCCCCAACGTGCGCCCCGTCAAGCAGAAGGTACGGCGCCAGGCGCCCGAGAAGCAGGGCTTCGTCGTTGAGGAGGTTGAGAAAATCCAAGACATCGGAATCATCCGTGAAGTGCTCCACCCAGAGTGGATCTCCAACCCCATCGTCATCGCCAAGCCGCATGGCGGCAAGCGTATGTGCGTCGACTTCACCAACCTCAACAAGGCCTACCCCAAGGACCACTTTTCGCTCCCCAGGATCGACCAGATAGTAGATTCCACCGCCGGGTGCGATCTGCTCTGCTTCCTGGACGCCTTCTTAGGCTATCGTCAGATCAAGATGGCAAAGGAGGATGAGGAGAAAACCGCCTTCATCACCCCCTGCGGAGTGTTCTGCTACGTGTGCATGCCCTTTGGCCTGAAGAGTGCGGGGGCTACCTTCCAGAGGCTGATGCGCATCTTCTTGGGGTGCCAGATGGGGAGAAATGCAGAGGCATATGTCGACGATATTGTCATCAAAGCGCGTGAGGCGCGCACCCTCATCGAAGACCTGAGAAGATCAAGGCTATCGAGGAAATGCGGCTGCCCCGCAACCTCAAGGAGATGCAGCGCCTGGCGGGGTGCATGGCCTCGCTCGGTCGCTTCATATCCAAGTTCGGTGAGTGGGCTCTGCCTTTCTTCAAGCTCATGAAGAGGTCTGGCCCCTTCAAGTGGACTCCCGAGGCTGATGCTGCTTTCAAGGATCTCAAAAGGTACCTCACGAGCCCTGCCATCATGGTCGCCCTGCGCCCACGCGAGCGCCTGCTGTTGTACTTGGCGACCACTTTCCAAACGGCCAGAGCGGCCCTTGTGACAGAACGGGAGGAGCAAGTCTGCGCCAAGAAGAGGCCTGCCGAGGCAGCGCCTGCGAATGCCGCTCCCATGGAGGCATCGCTTGGGCCCCTCAAGGTCCTCCTGGCGCCTGCCGAGGGCCCTCCTCAGGAGGCCCCGACGCCCCCTCAGGAGGCCTCGGGGGCTCAGCCTTCGGAGGCCCCTGTGGCGCCGCCTCTGGAGGCCCCCGCAGCGTAGCGGCCTGAGCTCCTCGGCGAGCACGACTTGGATACCATGGTCACGCGCCTTGTCGAGCACCCCGTCTACTTCATCAGTACGGTGCTGCGATACCCCATGCAGCAGAAGCTCCTCCTGGCGCTCCTCATGGCCTCTAGGAAGCTGCGCCACTACTTCCAGGGTCACCCAGTCAGGGTGATCTCCTCCTATCCGCTGGAGCAAGTGCTGTGGAGCCCAAAAGCCACCGGCCGCGTCGCTGAATGGAACATCGAGCTGCAGCCTTTCGAGCTAGAGTTCCTCACCACTAGGACCATCAAGGGCGCGGCCTTGGCGGACTTCACGGCGGAGTGGACGGACCCGCACCAGGGCGAGCCCCACGAGGAGTCACTCCTGCCCGAGGAGGCTACCCCCGGAGGCTGGAGCATGCACTTCGACGGGGCCTTCGCGCGCCAGGGCACGGGGGCTGGTGTGGTTCTCACTACGCCCACAGGCGACAAGCTTTACTACGCAGTGCAGCTCTGCTTCGGGCGCACCGACAAGGTCTCCAACAACATCGCTGAATATGAGGGACTCATCGCTGGGCTCAAGGCCGCCATCACGCTTGGAGTCAGGCGCATCATCATCAAGGGGGACTCGCAGCTCCTCGTCAACTTCTCCAACAAAAAGTACAAGCCAAAGGATGAGCACATGGTGGCCTACCTAGAGGAGGTGCGCAAGCTCGAGAAGCGCTTCATGGGCATGGAGCTATAGCACATCCCTCGCGGCGACAACAGCGAGGCGGACGAAATCACCAAGCGCGCCTCTTGATGCGAGCCCCATAACCCCAGCGTCTTCGAGGAGCGGCTCCTGAAGCCTTCAGTGGCACCTCCGGTCGTCAGCCCTGCGGCGCCTCATGAAGAGCTCCCTCCCGCACCACCCATGGGCGCACCAGACTACAGGCCATCTTCAGGCACTCGCCTGCTGCTGGCGCTCGAGCCGCAGCCTGAAAGCTGGATCACGGAGATCCGAGCCTACATGGAGGGCGGCGTCCTCCCGGCGATCGACGCAGAAGCAGAGCGTGTGGTCCGCCAGGCCGCGCTCTACCACCTGAAGGTGGGTGACCTGTACCGCCACTGCATGAATGGAGTCGTGTTGCGGTGCGTCTCCAAGGAGCAAGGGCGCGAGCTGCTTGCCGACAACCACGGAGGCGACTGCGGCCACCACTCGTCTTCACGCACCCTCGCAGGTAAGGCATTTCGCGGCGGTTTCTACTGGCCCACAGCGCTCGAGGATGCCACGGAGCTGGTCCAGGCATGCGAGTCCTGCCAGTTCCACGCCAAGCAGATCCACCAGCCAGCACAGGGGCTCCAGACCATCCCTCTCTCGTGGCCCTTCGCGGTCTGAGGGCTGGATATCCTCGGGCCCTTCCCTCGCGCAGCTGGCGGCTATCGCTACCTCTATGTCGCCATTGACAAGTTCACCAAATGGGCGGAGGTGGAGCCTGTCCGGACCATCCCGGCAGGGTCAGTGGTCAAGTTCATCAAGGGCCTGGTGTGCCGCTTTGGCGTCCCCAACCGCATCATCACGGACAATGGCACGCAGTTAACAAGCGGCCAATTCAAGACCTACTGCGCCAGCATCGGCACGCAGATCTGCTTCGCCTCCGTGGCACACCCTCGAAGCAACGGCCAGGTCGAGCGTGCCAACGTCGAGGTCCTCAAGGGCCTCAAGACCAGGAGCTTCAAGAAGCAGCTCGCGGCCTGCGGCAAGGGTTGGCTAGACGAGCTTCCATCAGTGTTGTGGTCCATCCACACCACGGCGACCAAGCCCACCGGCGAGACGCCTTTCTTCCTCGTCTACGGGGCAGAAGTGGTTCACCCAGCCGAGGTCAAGCACCGGTCCCCGTGGGTCTTGGTTTTGACGAATCCCGTCAGGGCGGCCTGCGGGAGGATGACCTGCTTTTCCTCGAAGAAGCGCTCCGCCAGGCTACCCTCCGTGCGGCAAGGTACCAACAGGCATTGCGTTGCTATCACAGCCGCAACATACGCCCCCGCACCCTCGAGGCGGGCGACCTTGTCCTGCGTTGGATCCTCTCTAGAGAGGGACTCCACAAACTCTCACCCATGTGGGAGGGCCCTTTCAGGGTCACACACATCTCCCGGCCCGGCGCGGCACGGCTCGAAACGGAGGAGGGTGTTCCAGTACAAAACGCCGGGAACATCCAACATCTCCGCAAGTTCTATCCGTGACCCCATGGATATGAATGAAATGGAGGTGTACACGCTCCGGAGCTCTCTCTCCCGGCGTTGCCTTTGGCACGCGGGAGCTCCCTCCCACTCTCGTGGAAGCCCCATGCTCCGCGCTGGCGGATGCCCCATGCTCCGCGATGGCAGCCTATTTACTTCAGGGGCCTACTGGCCGTCACATCCTCAAGCTGACCCGTGTCAAACACGGCAGCACATATCTTTTCTGTCGTGTAATGAATCTATTTCATGCATCAGTAATGCTTCCTTCCTAAAAATAGTCAGTGTCCTTGCAGCTAAGTTTGCCTTAGGAGGCGCGCTCGCGATCTCCCCCCATGAGTCTCACGCGAGCGAGGGCTGGGCACGGTGCCTGTGCTCGGATCAATCCCCGCAGCGCTGCAAAACCCAAGCGACTAAGCTCTGGCTCGCGGGCCTGCTCCCGTGCACGTCACCTCACCAAGTCCTTGGTGCTCTGGCCTCATCGTGTAACACCCATAGGCGGCTTCGCGAGCGCGCCCCGCTACATCACTTGCAAAAACTTGGCAATTTCCCTGGTGTAGGATTTTAGGGGCCTCTGGAGCCCCCCCTCGGGAGGCCTCACGGGCAGAAGGCTTCGTGAAGGACCGTGCCTCGCGTACTGCGCCCTGCGAAGGACTCGCTCCAAGCTGCACGTCTCTAAAAGAGCTAAGTCTAAGCACCCCTCGGGTTTTCTCCCTCTCATTTCTCTCTCGTGGCACCCTGATTTCCTTGGCACGAGCCGCCTGCTCGTCAAGGGGGGGGGGGACTCTGAGGATCGCGCCTTAGGGACTCCTACCGGCCCCAAGAGACCTACACCCTCTGGCCTTGCTGAGCGCACGCTCCAAGCATACCAGCGATGGTCGTAGCTTGCCCGGGGGGCTGGGTTCCAGCGACACAGGGCACAAGGGCAGCATAAGAAGGAAAAACAAAGGGGACCTCGGGGAAAAGACAAAAATACGGTGTCGGTGTAAAAACCGGCAGACCTCGAGGTAGGGGGTCCCGAGCTGTGGATCTCGGATCAGTGGTAACAGAGACGGTAGAGACGATGTTTACCCAGGTTTGGGCCCTCTTGATGGAGGTAAAACCCTATGTCCTGCTTCTGTTTATATTGATGGAGATGTATCGAGTACAGAGTTGATCTACCTCGGGATCGTAATATGTGTCTAACTTCTAGGGCTAGGTGAGCGATATTGTGTTGTTCCTCCCTCTGCGGGCTAAACCCTATGGCTTATATACACGCCAGGGAGGGTATCTAGGGTTACAAGGTCGGTATCTAGTAGTAAGACGGCTGGACAAATCTTGAAGTGTACTACAAGTCTTCGGTAGAGACAGCCTCGATCACGTCTCCCGTGTGTGGCCTCCGGAGTCCATCTTGATCACGCACAGGGGCATATCAGCCCAACCGAGGAGACGGGCCGGCTAGGTTAGCACCCCTAATCCAGGACACCGTCAGTAGCCCCCGAACTGGTCTTATACGCCGAGGACGACTTTCAACAAACATCACTTCAGATCCGGAGTCCTCGGCTTGACAGACGAGTTCCACTTTGCATTTCGGATTCTCTTAATGCAGCATCAACATCCGTGGTCCATCCGAGCTTGTACCCTTCCCGAGGTGGGTAGGTATGCTAGCCTCGGAGGCTGGTCGTGCAGGTATGAACAATCCAATCCTGCCTGACAACTTTATCGGCGAGGCTCGCCCCATGATAGGTCGAGCAGTTACTGCCTCCCCTCAAATCGTGGTTCGAGGCAGCCTGTTTACTGGCACGTCCCTTCAAGGCAGAGATCATGCCCGCTTTCTTAGGGATATCATCAAGATTTTGTTTCCCCCATATGTTTCAACGGCATTTTTGATAGCAACCGCGAATTTATCGGCGCAGCGGGGGGGACTCTTGGCCTTTCATAGGCCTATAAGAGCAAAGGGGAGAAATAGCACGATAGCCCACGCTCCCATCCTTCCCCCACTGTTGCTTCGTCTAGCTCCAGCGCCCAGATCCAACCAGCGTGCCTTACCCTTTCGCGAGCCCAACTCCTCAACCAACCATGGCCGACACCCTCAAGGGACACTGGGGCGACTCCATCGTGACAGCTGTGACCATCGCCGAGCTGCGCGATGTGGGGTATCTGGCCCCCGCCATCGTTACCCGCGCTCCAGCGGCCGGCCAGCTGGTGCCCGCTCCGAACGCCGGGGAGCGGGTGGTCTTCGTCCCCCACCTCATTCGAGGCCTGGGGTTCCCGCTGCACCCCTTCGTGCGTGGGGTAATGTTCTATTACGGGTTAGAAATCCACCACCTGGCCCCTAACTCCGTTCTGCACCTCGTCGCCTTCATCACAGTCTGCGAGGCCTTCCTTCGCTGTGAGCCGCACTTCGGCTTATGACTGAAGCTCTTCGGGATCAAACCAAAGTCAAGTGGCTCAGATCTCGTGGAGTGCGGAGGGGCCATGATCAGCAAGAACCAGGGGGCCACTTGGTTCAAGGGCACCTTCATCGAAACGGTGAAGGAGTGGCAAAGAGAGTGGTTCTACATCACCGAGCCACTTGCCCCTGGTCAAACCGAAGTCCCGGCCTTCTCGGCCGGGCCTCCCAAGAAACTCAAGTCCTGGAAGGAGAAGGGCGTTGCTTGGGGGAAGCCAGAAGAGGTGGAGACCCTGATCGACAGGATCTTGTGGTGGTCCACAACGCGGAAGGTTGAGCTGGCCGACGTCATAAATGTCATGCTCAACCACCGTATACTCCCTCTCCAACTTCGGGCTACCCCGATGTGGGCACAAAAGCCCGAGGACATGGACACCATCAACACCTTCTTCCGCTCCACCTTGGCCGCCATGTGGTCGAAGCTCATGAAGATGGTCAAGGACAAAATCCCCAAGGCGGGGGAGGACCGCGGCCTCGAGCACGGCTATGAGGCCCCCCCGGTGAGTGGTTTCGCCCTTCAATATTTGTTTTTTGCTCATTGCGCCGAGGAATAAAGTTTTTACTCGAACCGCCGTGTTTTGACATTTTTGCAGAAGTGGCTGGCCCGGGTACAAGGGATACGATGCCCGGCCCCACTGCCAGAGCAGCCACCAACTCCCCTGCTCTCAGCGCTTCTAACCGAGGAGCAGCATGTGGTGGCCTCCAAAGGGACGAAGTCCCAGACGAGGAGGTCAAGTGCTCGGACCCGGGGGACTTCGGTCACCCGGTCAGAAGAGACCCACACCTCCTCCGCTCAAGACGGCGGCACCGAGGAGGGTGAGGTTCCCCCTCTAAAGGGGAAGAGGTCGGCGTTGGAAGACGCTGACGTGCATATGCCGCCGAAGGGCCCAAAGAGGCCGAGGCGAGCCTCATCCGAGGCCGCCAACAAGTCATCGAAGAGGGCCGAGCTCTTCGGTGACTCAGAGGAAGATCTCCTCACCATGGGGAGGAAGAAACCAGCACCCCGAGGGTAAGTCCTTGTCCTTGTTCTCCTTCCCTGAGTCATTTTTTCAGCAAGGGAAATCTTTACAGAAGCAATCTTTCACATGCAGTCCGCCGAGGGTAATCCGCAGCGGTTCTTCAAGCAGGCTGCCATACGGCAGCGGGACTCTAGAGCCTGCCGCTTCTCCCCCGAAGCATGATGGGCTAGGGGAGGCGACATCCACCCTGGTCCCCGACGTCGACTGGACGGGGGCCAACGAGGTGGCGACCATGGCCGAGGTCAACACCTCGGCCCAACCAGACCCGGGGACGGACTGCTCCGAGGTCATCGAAGAAGGGCTGGGCCAGTCATCGGCCCAGCCGGCATCTACCTCGGCTCCGCCACCCCAGGCGGAGGCTGCTCGGGTGGAGGCTCCTCCACCTGATCCCACTGCCCAAGGACGGGCCAGCGCGGGGTGGACCGAGGAGATGGAGGACGCCCTAAAGGGCTCTTCCATCAAGGAGGAGCACCGTGCCTTGATAGGCACGGCGCTGCAAGGCTACCGGTCCGCAGGGGCCGGCCTGCACGAGATTTTTAAGAACCTCATAGCGGGTTTCGAGGTACGCCTTATGCACATTCAATTTGTTTATTTAAGTTGTTTGTTCTATGAATTTTGTCCGAGGACATAGAAGTACAGCCTACTAAATGGCTTAGTGAGTGAGTAGCCCCCGAGCCCGAAGTCGGTTTCAAGAAACCGGCAGAGGGGTCGCTTGATTTAGTAGGAGCCCGTTAAGTAGCCCCCAGGACGCTACTCGAAGCAGCCGTCCTGGAGCCTATGAGTGATCTTAATCATTCCCTTTATAATGAGGATCTGTTTTGTTCCAGGTTGCAACCTCGGTTCCGGACTCCGTCTCCGAAGAGATGGCGGAGATGAACCGGAAACTTGAGCAATCTCAAGGTAAGCAAGTTTAAACTTGTCTTGTATTTTGTATGTTAAAGAAAACAACTAAGGCCGAACTGTGTTGACAGTGGAGCTGGATACGCTCAAGGCCGAGCTCGAAAGGACTCAGAAGGAGGTGCGGCAGCAGGAAGCTGCTGCCACCGTGGCAGAGAAGGCCCGGACCGGCGAGAAGGCAGCTGGGGAAAGGCACCAAGCGCGGGTGTTAGAGGTCGAGGAGACCCTGAAGGGCATGTTCGAAGCACGCGACAAACTTTAGGAGGAGGGGCAGCAAACGAAGGAGGAGCTCGAGAAGCTTCAACGTGCCCACTCCGAGTTCAAGACCTCGGCCCGAGCTGATCGCGAGGTGCTCCAGCAAGTGGAGCAAATCGCCTCGGGTAAGATATTTTTGCTGCAGTGTGCGGTTGGCAGCAAAGGGTGTGTCGAGCTCACCCAGTTATGGCATTCTGCAGAGGTCTTTGAGGATCTCCCGCAGAGCGCGGCGGATGCGGTGGCATACTTCGGCCAGCTGGCGGGCCATGAGGCGGAGAAGGCCTTCTGGGGGTAGTTTCCAGGGTCGCCGTCCGCACAGCTGTTGAATCATCGAGTGAAGCAGCTGGTGGAACTATTTCGCATGACGAGACCGGCGCTCCAGGACCTCTGCGTCGCTCTGTGGCCTGCCGAAGCCATGCCGAAGAGCCTCTTCGGCCTGACGGCCCGTCTCCAAGATGCCGTGCCTGTGTGGATCGCTGGAAAAGGTTCACGTGCTTCAAAGGGGCGCGGAGGGCATATGCTTGCGTGAAGACTCACTTCCGCAAGGTTGATGTGGAGACATGTGCCGCGGCCCCCCTGCCGACAAGCCACAGACCGTCGAGCAGTTCTTCGCCGAGGTGGAGGCGGGAGCTCGGACCACCGAGGCCATGTGCCCCAAAGACACTCTGTATTTTCAGATGATACTTCGGAATGCCGGGGTGTACAATGTAAAAACTTTATCTTTTGTTGAATGAGAATGGATTAAGATTCCATGTGTGGTGTTTCATAATTTTAATTATTCCACCTATATGACTGTTTAAAATGAGAGTGGTCAGTCATCGGCTTCAGCCCCAGTGTAGGTCATACAAAGGGTGTTCCTTAAGGCACACTACACCCTTAGCCGATGTCTCGGTACCTGAAGGCAGTCGGTGTCTTATAGGAACTAGGCAATCGGACTATAGTGGCTTGATATCTTCCATTTAGTCATAGGAGTTTGACTGTGGAGGCTGATGACCAGCCCCCGGTGTAAGAAGTGTTCGGCGAGCTCGGCCGAGGTCTAGGCCAGAGCACACTTCGGCTAGGAATGGAAGCCCTTCGTTTGACACTGGTGATCTCTATCGTCACATCGCTTGACGTGGTCTCCGGATGGCAGACCAGTTTACGCCTGCCTAGATAGTCAGTTTTTGGCTTTCTCCACTGAGGCGCCATGCCAATTGACCTGGCGGCGCAATCGCAGTGGTTCTCCCGTTACACCCTTAGCCGAATTCATCGAAAACGTAAGGGGTACACATATGAGGGTGTCCCGGACTAGGGGGTACTCAGGCTGCCGGCCTATCTCTCGTAGGCCGGGTTGGTGGGCCGCCCTCTACACGTCGATGGAAGGCCGGATTGTGGACGACCCCGTGTGTCAAAAGGAAACCTCTGAAGTCTTGGCGTCTCCTCCAAGGAATAGATGGCGTAATCGGCATATTTATCTCTGATGGTAACCGACCATATGTAACCCTAGGACCCCCTGGTATCTATATAAACCAGGAGGTTTGGTCCGTGGAGGCTCCTCATATCCATTACCTAGGGTTTAGCCTAGTCGGTCTCGAGGTAGATCAACTCTGTAACCTTCATACAATCACATCAATACAATCAAGCAGGACGTAGGGTTTAACCTCCTCAAGATGGCCCGAACCTGGGTAAATCGTTGTCTATACGCTCCCTGTTACCATCGACTCCTTGACCCATAGTTCGGATCCCCTACCCGAGATCTGCCGGTTTTAGTACCGACATTGGTGATTTCTTTGAGAGTTCCATCGTGGGTCGCCAAGGATCAATGGTTCGCCGTCCCCGGACAGTTCTTCAGCAATGGAATCTGCAGCGCGGATATCGTCGTCCTCGGACAGCTCTTCTCTTCAGCGACGGAGTTCGCAGCGGGGACATCTTCGTCCCCGGCCAGCTCTTCGCGTTCGGCAGCATCGTGTTGCACGCCGACCCGACCGGTCACCTCGACCAGGTCGCCAGCTTCGCCCCCGAGCAGGAAATCAGGTTCGGTGGCCTTGAGTACGTCGCCGATGCTCGAGGCGATCTGGTCTTCACTGGGTTCTCGGCCTTTCCCGAGGAACCCACCAACCCCGAGGCCTTGACCTCGGATTCCTTCCCCACCCCCGTCCTCGGGGCGGGCCTCAGTTCAGACCTGACCTTGAGTTTGGATCCGACCCCGGTGCCGGAAAACCAAGGGTCACCCTTGGCCGAACACACTCCCGTTATCGGCACGCCAGAGCTCGACTCCGATGGTAGTCCGAACATAGATTCGGTGGACCCCTCGATTTTAAGCGAGATGCTAGATCAGATCCAGAAGATGAATATCGTGGATGGCCAATCCTGGGACCAGGAGCAGGTCGGACAGGATGCCAGCCGCGGGGAATTTTGTGTCCCACCCACCACCCACTTGGTAGCCACTGTCGAAGATTTAACCGACATGCTGGACTACGCCTCCGAGGAGGCTGACGACATGGACGAGGACATTGACGTCCCGCCCTACACGGATACCTTCCTTGCCACTGCAAATACCGGAAAGTGGACCGCCACCTCCACCTATGACATTTACATGGTTGACACTCCCATGAAGGACGGTCACACAACCAAGAAGGACGGCGACGATCCCACCGAAGAACTGCCCAGATGCCGACGACGGCGAGCTAGAGGGCGGAGAAAGGACAAGGAAATCACACAGACACGAACGGCACCAGAGATACCGAGACTCCGGACAACTTGGGGGAGCTCGGCGATAACACGCCCGAGCAGCGACCCGACGCCCTAGAAGGACACGAAGACCAGGGTGACCCCGAGGACCTTGACGATTCCGAGGACAGTAATTACCTCCCTCCATCCAAAGAGGAAGATAGCCTCAGACCCGAAGACTTTACCGTCCCCGAGGATCCCCTGGAACATGAAAAATTCAAGCGGCAACTCATTGCCACTGCCCACAGCTTGAAGATGAAACAACAACAGCTAAAGGCCGAACAGGATACGCTCAACGATAGATGGACGATGGTCTTAGCCGCCGAAGAAGGCCTCGACGATCAACGTCAGGGCCAATATAAGAGTTACCCATGGCGGCGCCTCCTTCCAGAATTCGAGGATGAGGCCTTCGAGCCCATACCTCCCAGACGAACTTATGCAGACCAGCCTGACCGCCCCCCTCGAGGACGAGATAGGCTGGCTGTGGAAACCGAGCTCCCACCCGCGCCCCTTCGAGGATGTGATAGAGCGGCTGGAGAAGCCGAATACCCACCCACGCCCCCTCGTGGACGGGATAGAGCGGCTGGAGAAGCCGAACTCCCACCCGTGCCCCCTAGAGGATGGGATAGGGCGGCCAGAGAAGCCGAATACCCACTCGCGCCCTCCCGCCGAGCAGGCAAAGACCCAGTTCAACCGGATGACCAATATGATCTACGCCACGACCTGAACGCACGAGCGATTCAGTCGAGATCCATCTACGGATCCATAGGATACGCACCCGCTGGACGGGACGGATACCAGGCCTGGCGCGATAGAAACGACAGAGCTCGGGAGCAGCACCGTGCCCGGATGACAACCGATCTACGGCGTGATGTGGCCCGGGCCAGGGGCGCCGCACACCCAATGTGTTTCACTGACGAGGTGATGCAGCATCATTTCCCAGAGGGGTTTTAACCCGTCAATATAGAAGCCTATGATGGAACAACTGACCCAGCCGTGTGGATCGAAGATTTTCTTCTCCACATTCATATGACCCGAGGAGATGACCTTCACGCCATTAAGTAACTACCATTGAAACTCAAGGGACCGGCAAGGCATTGGTTGAACAGCCTACCCGAAAACTCAATCGGGAGCTGGGAAGAGCTCGAGGATGCACTCCGAGCTAACTTTCAAGGAACCTACGTTCGGCCACCGGACGCCGATGACCTGAGCCATGTTATTCAGCAGCCCGGAGAGTCAGCCCGACAATTCTGGAACCGGTTCTTGACGAAGAAGAACCAGATCGTCTACTGTCCGGACGCCGAAGCAATTGCGGCATTCAAACACAGTATTCGGGATGAGTGGCTCGCTCGCCAGCTCGGCCAGGACAAGCCGAGAACAATGTCGGCCCTTACCTCTCTAATGACCCGCTTTTGCGCGGGACAGGATAGCTGGCTAGCTCGTCGAAGCAACCACCCCGAAGACCCCAGCACTTCAGAAGCCCGGGACGGGAACAGCAAACCGCGGCGCAATAGAAACAATAAGCGCCGGCACTCAAACAACGGCGGTGAAGCCGATGACACAGCAGTAAATGCCAGATTCAGCGGCCCGAAATCGGGACAGTGGAAGAAACCCTCTAAAGGGAACCGAGATGGCCCTTCCGCGCTGGATAGAATATTGGATAGGCCCTGCCAGATTCACGGCACCCCCGACAAGCCAGCTAACCACACCAACCGTCACTGTTGGGTAATTAAGCAGGCCGGCAAAGCCACAGTCGAAGAACAGGGCAAGGGCCCCCGTAGTGAGGACGACGACGAACCTCGCGGGCCGAATAATGGAGGCCAAAAACAGTTCCCTCCAGAGGTCAAAACCGTGAACATGATCTATGTCACGCACATACCAAAGAAGGAGCGGAAACGCGCGCTTTGGGATGTCTACGCCTTAGAGCCGATAGTCCCGAAATTCAACCCGTGGTCGGCTTGCCCGATCACTTTCGACCGTTGAGACCATCCGACCAGTATACGCCATGGAGGAACGGCGGCTCTGGTACTCGACCCCATCGTGGATTGATTTCACCTCACTAGGGTCCTTATCGATGGAGGTAGCAGCCTTAACCTGCTTTACTCAGATACAGTGAGGAAGATGGGGATCGATCCGTGCAGGATCAAACCCAGCAACACCACCTTTAAAGTGTAATCCCAGGCATCGAGGCACGCTGCTCGGGTTCTGTGACTTTGGAAGTAGTCTTCGGCTCGCCCGATAACTTCCGCGCCGAGGACTTGATCTTCGATATTGTCCCTTTCCACAGTGGTTATCATGCACTCCTCGGACAGACCGCCTTTGCTCGCTTTAACGTCGTCCCACACTATGCGTACCTGAAGCTCAAGATGCCAGGACCAAGGGGCATTATTACCATCAACGGTAATACCGAGCGCTCGCTACGAACAGAAGAACACACTGCGGCTCTAGCCGCCGAAGTCCAAGCCGCCGAAGAGGCGTCGCAAGCCCAGTCCACTGCCCAGACACTGGACGCACGCAAGCGCTCCCGAGTTGCAGCCTCGGTCCCGGCGCACTTCCATGCTCCCCCCAAATAGGGATACGCGCCCCACAGCACGGCCCACCTAGTCGCGAAATACGTACCTCGAGTGCACAATTTCGCGCTCAAAATTCCATGGGCAGTTGTGGAGACACGTCAAACAAAGGTCAAGAGCTCGGTTCGACCGACCAATGGCCAACAGATGTCTTCAAATCGACATCAACAACATGCACCATCTAGGGCCTGATCAGCGTCCAGCTGATATACCACGGCGATTTCTCAAAACCCTTTTCCAAGGGCTCGCCCGCCAAAGATTACTACTTCCGCCGAATACACGGCGGACAGCTTCGCTTCCACGAAAGCTTCTTGAAGAGCAAAGGCGCAGACGTGCAGCAGGGCGTAGTAGGGACGTCAAACCACTCATGAAGGCCCTGTGTAAACCTTTACTCTCAATATATACATTCCTTTAAAAGTATCTATTCAAGTTACTTCGGCAATACGGATTGTACGGTTGGACGTCACACATTCAAAGGAAATAAAGACCACTTTATTATGGTATACCCGTGCAGTCATTCACGTTGCATATTCCTTTCCGCCTTTTTCAGCCGAAGTAAACTATCATGATACATTTATTTCAAACCGGTTAATAGACCGGAGGCTCGACCATAGGTCTTGCCTTAAAACTTTATACCGGCACTTCTCTTTCTTTCATGTGCTCGGCGTCACGGATATTGCATTATATGAATCAGTTCCGAATTGCGTCTTTGGTCCATAGTTGGGTTGCCCGGCTCCTATGTTTACCCTCTTACGTTCCGCACTGTTCGGCTAAGAGGGTAAAGGGAGAACCACTGCGATTGTACTTCTAGCTAGCCTGGTTAAGTACCTCAGTGGAGAAAGCCGAAAACTGACTGTCCCAATAAGCCAGAACTTGTTGGCGATCCGATGACTGGTGTTACACCTACAATCGTTGGAGGTTAGTCCGTGTTATACGAAGGGTTCTCTGTTACAGAAACCATGTGATGATGGTATCAACCGCGGCTCGTCCGAATATCACAAACACCGGGGGCTCATCACCGGCCCCCACCGTCAAGCTCCTCTGGCTAAGTGAAAGCACTAAAACCGCATAGTCTGATTGCCTGGTTTTCCGTACATACAACCGCCTCCGGGCACCGAGACGTCGGCTAAGGGTTTACGTATTACGAGAAAACACCCCATGCAATATTTGCAAGGGGGCTGAAGCGGACGAATGGTAACTTTCATATTACAAACGGCCCCACAGGAGTCAAAATTAACATAATCGGGCATCTTTGTTCCTAGCCGAACAATTTGCATTTACACAAAAGTTTCAACTCCTTGGTTACAAGGAAACTATATCTACTCATAAATTACATTTTTTGGGCATTGGGCCTCTACTGCCCGAGCACCGTCCATCACGGCGGGAAAGTACTGCTCGGGACGCCTATGCTCCTTCCCTGGCGGCGGAGGTCCAGTGGCCATCTCGGCAGGCTTTAGCTTCGGCCAATGTACCATTGTCTTGCCGAAGGCCATCCGAGCGCCCTCGATGCATGCGGAGCGCTTCCAGGCGTCGACCCGAGATGGGGCGCCGTACAGCCTCTGCACGAGACCGAAGTAGCTGCTCGGCAGCGGCTCCGACGGCCATAGTTTGACGCAGAGGTCCTTCATCACCGGCTCTGCCATCCGATGCAGCTCCATCAGTTGTTCCATCTTGTTGTTGAGGAGGGGAGGGTGTTCGGGCGCTTGAAATTGCGCCCAGAAAAGCCTCTGCTCGGCCCAACCCTCCTGGCCGGCGAAGAACCTCGCCGCATCCGCCGCACTCTTCGGGAGGTCCGTAAAGGCGCCTGCGGAACGCCATACCCGCGTGAGCAACGCGAACCTGTTACCTCCAAAGACACTTTGTAGCAAGTACGGCTTACAATCAGCTATAAGCCTGACTTGGCGGATCTCTTCTTGGTAACCGCGCGCCTCAGTCCACGCTTCTGTAGCCACCGCCGCCGACGAGGTCAGCTTGGCGGCCTGCTCTTTGTTCTTCTGCTCGAGGGCCTCAAACCTTGTGACGGCATCCCTGAGCTCTTGCGGCACCTCCAACACCCTTGCCTCGTGCTTCTGGCTCATGGTTCGCTCCACGGCCAGTTCGGCGGCCGCTTTCTCGGCCGTCAACTTCTGCTCTGCTGCTTCCAGCTGAGCCGCCTTCAGCGCGCCCTTGAGGTTTTCCACCTCTGCGGAGGCAGCTGTCGTAGCACAAGTAAAATCCGTTAGGATACTTTGAAACCTACTTACAAAACAACGGCTGTATTCCACATTACAGTTCGGACTCACCTTGCGCCTCGTCGAACCTCTTGTTCACCAGGCCCAGATCATCCTCGGAGCTCTTTAGCTTCTGATTCAGCTCGGCCAACACTTCGGCGGTGGCGGCTGTGGCCGAAGATGATGCATGTGCATTATTTTACGCACGTTAGTATCCGAGATATCGATTTTTGATCCTCCGACCGGCTTTGCTCAAACCGGTCAGAGTCTCGGGGGTACTATGTATGAGGCTATACATTTACACAAATGAATTTTTCTAAGGGAAAAGCATTACTTCGCTCACCTTGTAGCCGGTCAGAAGGCCACTAAAGGCCTCCTTCAGCCCGTTATCCACGGACCGAATACTTTGTAACCCCGCACCCATAAGTGTGAAGTGCTCTTCGGCGATGGAGGAGCTGTTTAGAGCATCCTCCATCTCATCCGGCCATCCGGTCGATGCCTGCTCTGGGGCAGGCAGGGGTGGCGGCGGCATTTCGGCTCCTTCCTTCTCGAAGTCCGGAGCGCCGGACTCTGGACGCCTTGACGTCCCCGGAGTTGTCTTCGGAGAGAGCTCGGGTCGTCCGAGCTCCTCCCCTTCATTCACCAGAGGGGCACTCCCCTGCTGGTCTTCAGCGACCGAGGTGTTCACCTCGGCCATGATAGTATCGCCCTCTCCCCCCGCGCACGGCGCGGGAGGGGTCCTCCTTGATAAGACCTCCCCGGCCTCCTCGACAGTCGGGGGAGGCGAGACGCGGTATTCGGTCCCGCTCTCAGCTAGCGCCGCCGGTGGAGAGTCCCCCTCCGAAACTCGGTCGGTGGGGAGATCGTGCAGCGGGCTACAAATTACACACGGAAACGTGATCACTCTCAGAACCTAGTTCGGCTAAAGATGGTCAAGCGGTTAATAGAACGCGTACCTTTGAGCCTGTGTCTTAGCCCTGGGAATCTTCAGAGGAACCTCTCCGGATGCCTCGGAGTCCTCGGCCGAAGCCGAGCTGTCACCGGACAAGGCCACCTTGGCCTTGCGCGGTCTTTTGTGGGCGGGTTGAGGCGGCTCCACCTCGGCGTCCTCGGACACCGCTCTTTTCCCCGTTTGGGAGGAGTCGTTTTCCTCCCCGTCCTCTCCCTGCTCCTTCACCTCCTCTTGCGCGGAGGGAGCATTAGTGTCCCCGGACCTAGCACCCGGGGGTCCTTGGGAGCGGAGGCCCTCTCTGGCCTCCTTCTTCTGATCCTTCTTCTTCTCCTTCCTCTCCGGCACCTCGTATGGCTCCACGGCCAGCATGGCCATCAGGAGGGGCGTCCTGGGTCCCTCTGGGAGCGGCGCCGGACTGTCGATCCGCTAGGCCTTCTTCAGCCATTTCTGTGGATGAGAAGTCAAGAAGCTGAGTGCCTTATTAAAAGGAAATAGTGCGGATACAAGAACAAACTTAGTCATACCACCCGTGGGGGGTTTGCGGCGTCGAGTCCGATGTCCTCCCCCTCGGCCGGCCAGTCCTTCTGCGGCTTGAACAACGCTCTCCATAGCTGAGCGTGGGTGGTGCGGAAGAAGTTGCGCACGGTGGCCGGGTCTTCGGGCTTGTAGGCCCACATGGGGGAGGCCCTGTCCTGGCATGGGAGTATGTGATGGCCGAGCATGATCTGGACCACGTTGGGCAGCTCGGCGCCTTGCCCTATCATCTTGGCAATTCATTTCTGTAGCTGCGCCACCTCCCTGTTCACCCCCCAGTCGAGGCCTTTCTTGGTCCATGAGACCAGCCTCGTAGGGGGTCTGGATCGGAAGGCCGAAATCGCCCCCCAACCCGCGCTCCTCGGCTCGGTGATGTAGAACCATTCCTTTTGCCAAACTTTGACGGTCTCAATGAAGGTGCCCTCTGGCCATTCCACTCGGGGGAGTTTGCTGACCATAGCAGCCCCGTAGTCCGCCTATTGGCCGTCGACGATCTTCGGCTTGATGTTGAAGACCTTCAGCCACAGGCCGAAGTGTGGCCGGATCCGAAGAAAGGCTTCACAGATGATGATGAAGGCCGAGATAAGGAGAAAGGAATTCGGAGCGAGATCGTGGAAGTCAAGCCCGTAAAAGAACATCAGGCCCCTGACGAAGGGGTGAAGGGGAAATCCCAAACCTCGGAGGAAGTGGGGGACGAACACCACCCTTTCGCCATGTCGCGGTGTAGGGACGGCCTGTCCGGCCTCTGGAGCACGGTGGGCTACGTCGGCGGGGAGATATCCCGCGCCCTTCAACTATATGATGGCGCTTTCAGTGACGACGGACGCCTCCCACCTGCCCTTGGACCCGGAACCCGCCATTGCTGAATTCGGCGGGTGGATGGAAAAGTTCTTGGGAGGGAGAGCGGATCTGGGCGTTGGAGCTCAAGAGATGGGGAAGGCAATGGCGAAGGGGGGAAACGAGAGTGTGCGAAAGGAATAAAGGCTGTGCCCCTTTTATGGGCTGTAAAAACCACGGTCCTTTTACTACGCCGCAGTCCCCACCATTTCCCCATGTAACCGTGCCATTATGCGCGTGTGGGGTGGGGCAGATTATTGATCATATCCCTTGAAAATAGGACACGATCTCCATATCGATGGGACGTGCCAATGAAAACTGCCTCGAACCGCGAATCGAGTTTTTCATATACCAACTCGCGGTCGTGGCGAGGTATGACCCTTCGGTAAAAGTTGTCAGATAAGGACACTGTTCACACCGAAGCGGCTAGCCTTCGGGGCAAAGTTATTATTATACTTCGTTACCGAGGTACAGCTCGGCGCATATATGACAGGGCAATGCTGGAGACTACAACTCGGAGTAATACAGGCCTGTTACAGGTGTCGCGGAGGAAAGTGAACTGGTCCACGAAGCCATTGGTGTTCGGCGTCTACCTCGGCTTCGAAGACTAGTTTGGGGGCTACTCAGGGTGTCCCGGACTAGGGGGTACTCGGGCTGCCGGCCTATCTCTCGTAGGCCGGGTTGGTGGGCCTCCCTCTACACGTCGATGGAAGGCCGGATTGTGGACGACCCCGTGTGTCAAAAGGAAACCTCCGAAGTCTTGGCGTCTCCTCCAAGGAATAGATGGCATAATCGGCATGTTTATCTCTGATGGTAACCGACCATATGTATTCCTAGGACCCTCTGGTGTCTATATAAACCAGGAGGTTTAGTCCGTGGAGGCTCCTCATATCCATTACCTAGGGTTTAGCCTAGTCGGTCTCGAGGTAGATCAACTCTGTAACCTTTATACAATCACATCAATACAATCAAGCAGGACGTAGGGTTTTACCTCCTCAAGAGGGCCCGAACCTGGGTAAATCGCTGTCTCTACGCTCCCTGTTACCATCGACTCCTTGACCCATAGTTCGGATCCCCTACCCGAGATCTGCCGGTTTTGGTACCGATAACATAGGAGCTGGGCAACCCAACTATTGACCGAAATCTAGGTTTGAAACTAATGCATATAAGGCCAACATCCGAGACGCCGAATACATCAGACTTTGTTATACAATTGCATCTTTTTAGAGAACTGCATCGTCCCAGAGCTATGCTGATAAAGAAATAAAATAGAGACCTTGAAAGGGCACAGTTTCTTTATTTCATAATATCAATCGTGTACATGCCCAGCTATGACGAGAGTAATTGAAAGAGTACAATGTAGATGGTAAAGAAGAAAGAGGGAAAAACAGGTCGGATAATCGCTAACGGATTTTAAAGGATCCGGACCGCTACCTGCCGCACGTTTGCGTTTCCGGACTGTTGACCAGATCGTCACCATTGATGGCGAAGAATTTGCGAAGGTCGATGCCCTTCTGGCCCTTTATACACTCTAGGTGTTTGATTGACCGAGTTCCTTGAAGGGAGGTGTGGCCGAAGCCACTCTGTGGTTTTAAAACCACATAGAAGTTTGGCAGTTTCTTTTACAGATGCTTGCCTATGCGGGGGCTCTAAGCCTCGTCTTTGCATGGTTAATCCGTGCCGATGTTTGGGTAGTCGTTCAGGCTCCTCGACGTCCCAGGGAATCTTGAGTGCGAAGTTATGCACTCTGGGGACGTAGTGCCCACTCCAAGGAGGGCACACGAGGAGCCCGCATCCCTATTTCGGGTGCGGGGGTACCTGGTCGCGGTCGATTTGTGCAGCCCGGGCGCGCTTCAAAGCGCGGGCGGCGCGTTTTTCGCTGCGGGCTGCTTCCTCGGACGCTTGTACCTCGGCTGCGAAAGCCGCGGCCTGTTCCTCTGTCCGGAGTGAACGTTCTGTGTTACCATTGACTGTGATGACGCCGTTGGGTCTCGGCATTTTGAGCTTGAGGTAGGCATAATGCGGGACCACGTTAAAGCGTGCGAAGGCTGTGCGCCCTAAGAGCACATGGTATCCACTCCGAAAGGGTACGATATCGAAGATTAACTCCTCGCTTCTGAAGTTCTCGGGTGAACCGAAAACTACCTCTAGGGTGACGGTTCCGGTACAACGGGCTTCGACGCCTGGAATGACACCTTTAAAGGTGGTAGAGCTCGGCTTGATCCGGGATGAGTCAATGCCCATCTTCTGAACTGTGTCCTCATAGATGAGGTTAAGGCTGCTTCCCCCGTCCAGCAGGACGCGTGTTAGATGATAACCATCAACAATAGGGTCCAGGACGAGCGCTGCCAATCCGCCATGCCTGATGCTGGTCGGATGTTCGTGCTTGTCGAAAGTGATCGGGTAGGCCGACCATGGGTTATACTTCGGGGCGACTGGCTCCAGCGCGTATACGTCTCGAAGTGCACGCTTCCTTTCCCTTTTAGGGATGTGGGTGACATAGATCATGTTGACATCTGTGACCTCATTAGGAAATTTCTTTTGGCCTCCATTATTGGGCTGCCGAGGTTCATCCTCGTCGTTGTTGCGGTGTTGGGTTTTACTCTGACCCTCTGCCGCTATCTTGCTGGCGTGTTTAAAGACCCAACAATTCCTATTAGTGTATTTTGCTGGTTTTTCCTGAGTACCGTGAATCCCACATGGGTGGTCCAGGAGCTTATCAAGCTGGCTAGGTCCATCTTTATTCCCTTTAAATGGTTTTCTTTTCTGCCCGGATTTAGGTCTGGTGAATCCTGCGTTGACCGCGGCGTCTTCAGTGTCGCTTCCGCCATTCTTACACATGCGCTTATTTTTGTTGCGCTTTGGTTTTCCATTGGCGTCGCGAGTTTCCGAGGTACCTGCCACGCCATTATGAGTACTTCGGGCGAGGCAGCTATCTTCTCCCGCGCAAAAGCGAGTCATCAGGGAGGTCAGGGCAGCCATAGTTCTTGGTTTATCCTGGCCGAGTTGTCGAGCCAACCATTCATCTCGAATGTTGTTTTTAAATGCGGCGATGGCCTCGGCTTCGGAGCAGTCTATGATCTGGTTCTTCTTGGTGAGGAACCTGTTCCAGAATTTCTGGGCCGATTCGCCTGGCTGCTGGGTAACACGGCTGAGGTCGTCAGCGTCCGGAGGTCGGACATATGTGCCCTGGAAGTTTGCTCGAAAAGCGTCTTCTAGGGCCTCCCGGCTACCGATAGAGTGAGGAGGG
Organism: Elymus sibiricus; assembly: GCA_039707655.1. Lineage (NCBI taxonomy): Eukaryota > Viridiplantae > Streptophyta > Magnoliopsida > Poales > Poaceae > Elymus > Elymus sibiricus. Next base: position 107,253,138 of record CM077664.1, on the reverse strand, counting down.
AGGCTGTTAAGCCAGTGCCTCGCTGGCCCCTTTAACTTGAGCGGCAGATATTTAATGGCATGGAGATCATCTCCATTGGCCATGTGTATATGCAGGAAGAAATCTTCGATCCAAACTGCTGGGTCCATGGTACCATCGTATGATTCTATGTTGATGGGTTTGAACCCTTCCGGGAATTGATGTTCCATCACCCTGTCTGTAAAACAGATTGGGTGAGCCGAACCTCGGGACCGAGGAGCATCTCGTCGGAGGTCGGGGGAGAGTCATGAGTAGGCTTGATCTCGGGCACAGCCGTTCCTGTCCATCCAGGCATCATAGCCGTCGGGCCCGGCGGGCGCACGTCCCCTTGACCCGTAGATGGACCGAGGGGGAGCCCTATTTTCCTCAATACGACGTCTTGCGTCGTGAGGATCTAAGTGATCCACGGGGTCCTTGCCATGACGGCGTGGAGGTGGCCGTTCACCGGGGTCTTCTCGTCTTGGCCTGTCCTGGCCTCTAGGGGGGCGATCGAGGTCGTCAGCGAGCTCCTCGTCGAACTCTGGTAAAAGACACCTGCGTGGGTATGATTTCGGCGCACTATGGCGTCGGTTTTCCATGTCTTGCTCAGCGGAGAGCACTTCGATCCACTTTTCATTTAGCGCATCGGTATTGGCCTGCAGCTGTTGTTGCTTGCGCTTTAAGCTCCGGGCCGTCGCAACGAGGCGTCGTCGGAAGCGCTCTTGTTCAAAAGGGTCTTCGGGGATGATGTAGTCCTCGGTGCAGAGGCTCTCGTCCTCCTCGGATTCCGGCATGTAGTTGTCGTTGGCCCCTTCAAAGAGGTCATCGGGATCTGAGTCTCCAAGAGGTCGGTCTGGTGTACCGTTCCTTACTGGGGAGGCTTGAACTTCCTCCTCATGGTTATCGGCGTCGCCGTCCTCCGCGTCGCCATTATTGGCTGTCGCGTCATTACCACTGGGTTCCTAATTATTGCCCCTTCGGTGCCTTCGCCGGCGTCTTGGAGGGGATTTCGGGGTGTCCACCATGTAGACATCGTAGGTGGACATGGCGGTCCACCTGCCCGCGTTTACCGGGGGCAAGGTGTTCTCGATGGGGCCATCGGCGTCCTCCTCCATATCTGAGAGTTTGCCATAGTCCAACACGTCGGTTAAATCATCGATCATGGTGACTAGGTGGGTGGTGGGTGGGATGTAAATTTCCCTATCATCGGCTTTAAGTCCGATCTGATTGTAAACCGAAGTCTTGCCGTCTGAGATGGACATGCTCCGGATGCGGTCAAGCATCTCATCGAGGTGAGGTAACTCTTCAGGATCCATGGATGCACCATAGGCAGGGCTGATTTTAAGTACACCCGGCGTGTGACCAGGTGCGTATTCAAAGCGAAGAGAATCTGAACATAATTCAGAGTTCTGATTCAAAATCAACTCTTGCACCTGCACCGCTTCGGGAGTGGGAGCCGGATCTATCTCCGGACTGGTGATTGGGGAGAGACTGGCCGGAGTTGCGGTGTCAAGGGTCTCAAGAGGCGCCATGACGGAGTTCGGTTCCAGAGTCGAATCTCCAGGACCGGCCGAGCTCTCGATCCAGCCGGGAGTCCATCCCGATAAGATGAGTTCGCCACGGGAATCCGCAGTGTACTCAAGGCCACCGAAAGTCATGATCCGACCTGGGGCGTAGTTCTCGACATAGGTCAGGTGACCCGTCGAGTCGGCGCAAAATACCATGCTGCCGAAGACGAAAAGCTGGCCGGGGGCATAAACGTCCCCGTGGCCGTTGGTGCAGTTGATCTGCAGGTGAGCCATCGATCCTTCTGGTGATCACGCAGCGGAACTCTCAATGAAAGCACCAGTGTTGGTGTAAAAACCAGCAGACCTCGGGGTAGGGGGTCCCGAGCTATGGATCTCGGATCGGTGGTAACAGAGATGGTAGAGACGATGTTTACCCAGGTTCGGGCCCTCTTGATGGAGGTAAAACTCTACATCCTGCTTCTGTTTATATTGATGGAGATGTATCGAGTACAGAGTTGATCTACCTCGAGATCGTAATATGTGTCTAACTTCTAGGGCTAGGTGAGCGATATTGTGTTGTTCCTCCCTCTGCGGGCTAAACCCTATGGCTTATATACACGCCAGATAGGGTATCTAGGGTTACAAGGTCGGTATCTAGGAGTAAGACGGCTGGACAAATCTTGAAGTGTACTACAAGTCTTCGGTAGAGACAGCCTCGATCATGTCTCCCGTGTGTGGCCTCCAGAGTCCATCTTGATGACGCACAGGGACATATCGGCCCAACCGAGGAGACGGGCCGGCTAGGTTAGCACCCCCTAATCCAGGACACCGTCACACGAGAGGCATCAAGTACTTAGACATATAGTGCCATACAAAATATTTTTATGCCCCACCAGGCTACATTGGTTGCGCAGGGGCAAAAGGAAGGAATTGTCCTCAAGGGTCAGCCCCAGGCGCCTCCTGCGCCTAATCGGAATCTTCTTCTTCACTCTTGACGCTCCGGGGGCTCCCACCACTTTCGCTTCTGCTGGAGGAGTCGGAGCCGCTCCCGCGTTCGCTCCCGCTGGAGCTGCAGGAGTCGGAGCCGCTCCCGCTCTCGCTCTCCGCGCAGCACTCCACGCGGCTGCCGGCGACCCTGAAGAACTTCACGAAGAGGGTTGCAGCACCATCATACCTGAACTACAGGACCTGTCCGCGCTTCAGATCGTGAGAGCGGGCGAACGACTTCCACCCCCGGGCCAGGAACATGAACCCGGTGGGGGAAGACTCCACCACTACCCAGAAGGAGCCGTTGTAGCAGTTGTCTGCCTGCAACCATAGGCCCAGAGGCTCGTCGTCCTCCATCGCCCTCGCAAAGGAGTCCGGAAGCCGGAGCCAGCTGCGAGGCGGGTAGTGCAGCCGCACGATGAACTCGTGCGCGACCTCCGACATGTGGGCGTCCGCTCGGGGAGAAGGGGCACGCGCCCCATCGCGCCCCCCGCGGCCGCGGATGCCATGCCTCCCGCGACCGCGAGTCGTGGCCGTCCTGCGGGTGCTGGGACCGACCTCCGCTGCGTCGGCCGTGGAGCACGTCCGGCCCCGGGGAGGAACCCTCATCGCCGTGGCTGAACCGCGCACCCGGCCTCTACCCCTCGCCGGTGCCGGCTTTGGCGGCTCCACCTCCTCCACCGTTTTCTTCCCTTTCTCGGCTGCGGAGAGCTTCCTCTTGGGAGCCATGGCCGCGCCGACGGTAGGCGGAGATTGGGAAGTTGGAGAAGAGGGGGGGAGCCAAGAAGTTGGTCGCAAGGAAGACGTGGGACGGGGTGAAGGAGCAATGATGTGCATGCGCCCTGCGCGGGCAGGTTTTATCGCCAAGACGGTGTTATCAAGGCGTCGTGGGGAAGTGGAGGCGCCGCACCCACAAAGGCCGCCACGCGTCGCCCTTGGGCCCGGCAGCTCGATGAGCCCCGCGGCGTTTCGTCCCCAACGGGCGGAACGCGCATGCCGCGGGCCCGGGGGCTACTATCGGCCCAGTGGGAACCAGGGTACCACGGCCTATCTGCCTCTGGCCCAGAGGACAACGCTTGGGCCGGCCCATTGGGGTGCCCTGACTCAGCCACCCCAGAGGGAACCACCTCACGAGGGGCGAGCCTCACGAGGCACCTCGCTGCCAGGCCAAGCCCTGCCGAGGCCGCCAGGCATCAGATCGCCTCGTGAGGCTCCCCTCGCGAGGCCTTCTCATGAATCAGGTCGTACGGCGTCAGCCGCTGGGCTCCGCGCCCCGCACAGGGGTGACGTCCCACTGTCAGGATAAGGATGGCGGGGCGTGACCGAGCCCAGTTTCCATTCTGGTGATAAGGGAGCAGCGGCGTCTGCCTCCCCCAAAGCAAGTCCCAAAGCATTTCCTCTTTGGGACTAGAAGATCAGAACGGATCGGCGCACCATGACGGAGGTCATCACCAAGCCCGCCAACACGTCAGGAGGATTGCTTTATCAGGCGGAGACCGCCTTTAGTCAGGGTAAGCATGCGCACTTGTTCCCCTTTGAATTGCCGCCCTGTGGTCACCCTTTCCCGCTCATATTGTCGGGGAAGAGGACCAAGGCACTACAAAAGGGGCAGGGCCGCTTCCATGTAAGGGGATCGACTCATTCTCCCCCCTCCTCGTGTACCTCGAGCCGCAAGCTCTCCATTACAGAGCAATCCAACACAAGCAGGAGTAGGGTATTACACTGCACGGTGGCCCGAACCTGGGTAGCTCGCGCGTCCCCTTCGTGTCCAGTGAGAGCCAGCGAGCCCGTCGTGATTCCGCCGTAGTTGCCATCGTGTCATAAGTCGCCAAGCAAAGCCCCTCAGAGTTCAAACCCTTAGTTCTTGGAGAAGTTTCTTGGACGCAGATCCTAGACTCCGACAACTATCACTAATGATGCCAAGTCACTGTGATCAATCAAGCTTAAACCTCCTTTGATTCATATCTCATTTCAAATCCCACCTTAAGTTGAAATTCAAATATTAAGTCAAATAATTATTTCATCAAACATGAAAACAAAAATGTTGTTGGCATTGCAATTAATTCATAGTTAATATTGTTAAGGAAAACAACATCACCAAACTTTATTAAGTGGCCCTAGTATCAACAAAATAGGACCAACAGCACCTACATCAGCCCATTTGGATTTAAACAAAATTTAAATGAATTCAAATCGGCTCCAAACTTTTTGTACTAGTCCAATATGTTGCCTAGTATTTATGGGACAAGTTTTGTATTTTACAAAAATCAAAAACTGTCAAAACAAAAGGCAAAGCAGAGAGCAAATGCAAAAACAGAAAAGAAAAGAAGAAAAGCACTGTGCACCTCGGCCCACTAGCGCAACCGCGGCCCAGCCCACCGTACGCTTCCCCTACCTGCTCCCGCGTGCCGTCTCGCACGCGCGCTCACCGAGACCGGCGGGCCGGCACGCGTCGCCGACACCTTCCCCCGCACGCCGAGGGGATAAGGCCGCCCCTAGCTACTCCCCTGGCACTCCCCGTCCACTTTCCCCCTTCTCCCTCGCTCGCTCTCATCCCTCCCGAGCCGCACCCGCTCACTGCCACTGCCACACCACCTCACCGCCGTGGCCATTGCCTCCCCTGCACCGCCTCACCGTGTCTGCCAGCTTCGCCCTCGACCGCTACATCAACTGCGCCAAGCGGCTCGCGCCGGGGAGCCCCGAGGTGAGCTAATCAACCGGCGCCTCCCCGTCATAGTCGCCGGCACATCTTTGTCCCGCTCGCTGTTCTGCTGCTCCAAAGTTATCGCCGGGCCTCCGTGAGCCTGCTCGGTGAGCCTCGCCTCTTTCCCCTCTGTTTCCCCGCTATTTCCACATGCGTAGACGTCGTCCCCATCGCAACCGAGCTCGCCGCCGCGTGAGCTCATCGCCGGCACATCTCCGGTGACCGTTTGGTCACGCGGTGTTGTCCATCGTCACCACCGCGATGAGTATAGCCCGGTAGTCCCCCTAGCTAGCCCGCATTCTTGCTCCCACGTCGATCCTGTCCTCGACCGAACTCCGGCGGCCGCTGACCTCGACGCCGACGTCGATTTCGGCCGCCCCGGGGCACGCCACCACCACCGTTAGATGTGGCTCACAGCACTCGTTCGAACGGCACCGGCCGCGCCCGTTTTGACCGACCACAGACGAACCTCGACGCCAGCCCGACGCGCCTCCGCGAAAACTGGCTCGCCGGAGCTACTCCGGCGCTGGCGCTTGATACGTCTCTGTCGTATCAATAATTTTTGATTGTTTCATGCCAATATCCTACAATTTCCACATACTTTTGGCAACATTTTATATTATTTTTTGGGATTAACATATTGATCCAGTGCCCCGTGCCAGTTCCTGTTTTCTGTTTGTTTTTTGTTTCACAAAAAATTCATATCAAACGAAGTCCAAACGCAATAAAATTTTACGGAGAATTATTTTGGAATATATGTGATGTTTGGGAGGTGGAATCAACGCAAGGCGGTGCTCGTGGGCCCCATGAGGCACTAGGGCGTGCCAGGGGGGCCCGGCGCGCCGTGGTGCCTCATGAGGCCCTCGTAGGTCTTTTTGTGCCCTTCTTCAGCCGTAAGGAAGCTAATATCTGGAAAAAATCGTGTTAAAATTTCAGCGCAATCGGAGTTACGGATCTCCGGGAATTTAAGAAACGGTGAAAGGCCAAAAAACAGGAACGCGAAACAGAAGAGAACAGAGAGAGAGATCCAATCTAGGAGGGGCTCCTGCCCCTCCGCCACCATGGCAGCCATGTACCAGAGGGGAAACTCTCCTCCCATCTAGGGGAGAGGCCAAGGAAGAGGAAGAAGGAGGGGGGCTCTCACCCCCTCTCTTTCGGTGGCGCCGGAACGCCGCCGGGGGAACCAACGTGACGGCGATCTACACCAACAACTTTGCCGCCGTCAACACCAACTCTCCCCCCCTCTATGCAGCGGTGTAACCTCTCTTCTCCCGCTGTAATTCTCTACTTAAACATGGTGCTTAATGCTACATATTATTATCCAATGATGTGTTGCCATCCTATGATGTTTGAGTAGATTATTTTTGTCCTATGGGTTGATTGATGATCGTGACTGGTTTGAGTTGTATGTTTTATTTTGGTGCTATCCTATGGTGCCCTCCGTGTCGCGCAAGCGTGAGGGATTCCCGCTGTAAGGTGTTGCAATATGTTCATAATCCTCTTATGGTGGGCGGCTAGAGTGACAGAAGCTTACACCCGAGTAAGGGGGTTGTTGCGTATGGGAGTAAAGGGGACTTGATACTTAATGCTATGGTTAGGTTTTACCTTAATGATCTTTGGTAGTTGCGGATGCTTGCTAGAGTTCCAATCATAAGTGCATATGATCCAAGTATGGAAAGTATGTTAGCTCATGCCACTCCCTCATATAAAATTGCAACAATGATTACCGGTCTAGTTATCGATTGCCTAGGGACAAATCATTCTCTTGTGTTACAAAAGCTTTCTACTAATATGCATGTGCTTGCTGCTCCTAATTGCAATTATTATGAGAGAGGAACTACATCTCCACCTCTCTATGTTTCCAATACGATAAAATTGCAAGAAACTGTTTATGCTATGCATTGACCTTTACTTGATGTGCATGAATTGTTCTTTTATGACATGCCGATGCATAGGAAGAGAGTTAGACTTCGTCACTGTGATAGCCTGGCTTAGTAGGGATGATAGACTACTCATATCAATAAGGAATTCCTTCTTTTCTGGGAGCCCTTTCGGAAAGAACTCCAAAGTTAAGCGTGCTCAGCTTGGAGTAATTTCAGGATGGGTGACCGACCGGGAAGTTGCTCCCGGGTGCGCACGAGTGAGGACAAAGTGCGCAGGAAAGACTAGTATTGATCTGTGGGGCCAGTCTAGATCCCGCCAGGAGTAACGACCACCGACAAGTGTGTCTGGGGCGTTACAAGTTGGTATCAGAGCCGACCCTCGTGGTTACATGGATGTTTGCGGGCCAGGTGCGCGGTCATGTTGTGCATGATGTTTGTGACCCGTCGTGGCACACGGCATGGCACATGTGCCGGACTGGATGCACAGACGTATGTGCCAAGAGGGAACGTTCCTGTGGCCTGATGAGGACATCGGTTCCTCTGAGTGGGGGTGTATGTGATAGCCTGGCTTAGTAGGGATGATAGACTACTCATATCAATAAGGAATTCCTTCTTTTCCGGGAGCCCTTTTGGAAAGAACTCCAAAGTTAAGCGTGCTCAGCTTGGAGTAATTTCAGGATGGGTGACCGACCGGGAAGTTGCTCGCGGGTGCGCACGAGTGAGGACAAAGTGCGCAGGAAAGACTAGTATTGATTTGTGGGGCCAGTCTAGATCCCGCCAGGAGTAACGACCACCGGCAAGTGTGTCCGGGGCGGTGGCCTGGCTTAAAAGTGATGCTAGACTACTCATATCAATAAGGAATTGCTTCTTTTCCGGGAGCCCATTCGGACAGAACTCCAAAGTTAAGAGTGCTTATCTTGGAGTAATTTCAGGATGGGTGACTGGCCGGGAAGTTGCTCCCGGGTGCGCACGAGTGAGGACAAAGTGCGCAGGAAAGACTAGTATTGATCTGTGGGGCCAGTCTACATCTCGCCAGGAGTAACGACCACCGGTGAGTGTGTCCGGGGCATTACAAGTTGGTATCAGAGCCGACCCTCGTGGTTACATGGATGTTTGCGGACAGGTGTGCGGTCATGTTGTGCATGACGTTTGTGACCCGTCGTGGCACGCGGCATGGCACATGTGCCGGACTGGATGCACAGACGTATGTGCCAAGAGCGAACGTTCCTGTGGCCCGACGAGGACGTCGGTTCCTCTAAGTGGGAGTGTATGTGATGGCCTGGCTTAATAGGGATGCTAGACTACTCATATCAATAAGGAATTCCTTCTTTTCCGGGAGCCCATTCGGACAGAACTCCAAAGTTAAGTGTGCTCAGCTTGGAGTAATTTCAAGATGGGTGACCGACCGGGAAGTTGCTCCCAGGTGCGCACGAGTGAGGACAAAGTGCGCAGGAAAGACTAGTATTGATCTGTGGGGTCTAGATCTCGCCAGGAGTAACGACAACTGGCGAGTGTGTCCAGGGCGTTACAAGCCGGCCTTTTGCCTAGTGTTTTGTTCCACTCATGCCGCCCTAGTTTCCATAATACCGGTGTTAAGTTCCATGTTGAGCGCTTCTAACACATGTGGGGCATATGGGAAACCCCCTGTCCATTCGTTTTAGGCTAAGACTTCTCCAGCAAGGCCCAACATTGGTTTTAACATTTGCCAACATGAACCTAATAATTAATGCATAGAGGGTCGCCACCTCGGGGACTCTTTTAATTCCAACATAACTCGGGCCAGCGGCAAAACACAACCATTGGTCCACCTACCTAGCAGTAGGCGGAGCCGCCTCGGGACAACTCGGGTTCTTTTGGCTACCGTCCACTTAGCATAGACGGATGATGCCCGTAGATAGAGTGCGCGCGGCTCTGGACACGGATCTGGCTCACCGGGAGGTCTTGCTGGTTTAGTTTTGCCTGTTACAAGTTGGTATCAGAGCCTCGACCAACCATAGGAGCCCCCTTGATTGATCGAACCGTTGGCGAGTATAGAAGAAAAACTATTTTGAGTCTAGTTATATATCGGAGAGTAGGAATTCTTTTTACTCCTTATTCCCTTCGTCGCTCTGGTGAGGAATTGTGACGTAGGTGTTTTGATTCTACTACTCTTCTCACTCAATTTTTTTAGGATCACGCGGGTATTTTTGGAATCGTTGCGATATCGGTGTTACAGAATTCTATTGTTGGTGCCTCCTGGCCGTATGGATTGGACCCGGGGAGTTGAGCTCCATGGGGTTCTTGTCACATTCTCTATCGTTTCAGTTCCTGAATACTAGAGGACGCAGACATCGAAACGCTTCTATACTTTTTGTGGTGGAAAATAGTGCCGTGACTTTTCCCCAGTACTGGAGGAGATAGCTCGGATGATCCACCATGACTAGTATCGTTGTGTTTTCGAAGGTTTGAGGTAGACAAATTTGTGGAGTTCCTCGGTTGTGTGTTAAGGGTTGCGGATGTAGTTGCAGCTGATTAGGTTGTTGTTTGCTATGAGTAGGTTCCTGAACCCGCAACCTGATCGCATAACCAAGAAGTTTCGGGAGTTCTTAGGTGGGAATTCAAGTAGTTACCTAGGATATCTTTCCGACAGATGCATGATATGAGATTGGGGTTCGACGTCTAGTGATCCGCCTGTACACGGTCATTTTTACAGTGGTCTCGTGGTGTCTTAAAGAGCCCTTGTAGCTTTGCTACGGCTCGGGGATGCTTCGTATGTCAAGGGCAGCAATGTACTTGATGGTTGTTGTACGATCGAGCCCATGTGGGCCCCACCATGAAAATTTCGGACGAAATCTCTATCATATGTTTGTTCCGGCTTATTCTGCAAGCCAAATCCTTTGTTTTGTTTTGAGTTATGGTATTCGAGTTGCTTCGAAGTCAAATGTGGATTCCATACCTTTCCTAAGCGGTGTTCTCATATTTCTATGGGAGTGCTAATCCTTCTTGATCATCAAGATTGTCATGGAAAATTATTCTCAACCGGCGTGCTTCTCTTCGAGTTAATTCAATCTTCTTCCCCTTGTGCAAGATCAGTCCTTGTTTTCTCAACGGTGTTCGTTTCAACTGTCCCAAGTTGTTTTTCTTTTCCCACCCTCCCACCCTTTTTGTTCACGGAGTTAGAGACCTCAATCAAGTATCCAATTTATTCGTGTGAAGTCTCTTCATTCTGTCCCTTCATGTTCTTAACGGTGATTTTCTCGTGAAGATGCTCAGGAGCTACAAGTTCATCATTCTTCGTTCTCGCTTTCTTCTTCGGTGGACTAAATTCAAGCTTTCGGGGTTGATCATTTCCCTTCCATTGATTCAAATAGTTTCCCATGTTGGAAGTTCGTATCCAAGAATCTCGTGGATATTCACCTCTCTCTATTTCTTCTTCGGAGTGCTGAAGATATCTCAGAAGATTCATCTTTCCATTCAAGACCCGTTCGTTCTATTTTGAGGTTTTTATTTCATTCAAGCCATTTAAATCAACCGGTGCAATCATCTCTTTCTAAGCAATTGTTTCAACGGTGTTCTCTTTGAGTGGGCCCATAACCCACAGGTCTTTCCCAGGATCTTACCCGACTCTTCTAATTATCCGGAGTTATTCTTAAATTCCTTCAAGATTGATGTAAGAATGAGTTCTCATCAGTCAATTGTCTTCCCCGAGATTTCCTTTTAATTCTTTCGTTTTGATCCCAATATTCATCTTTTCATTGTCCGAAGTATCTCAACAATTTTGGTGGTGTTCCTCGTCGTCATTCTCAGCGTTGAAGACCGAAGAAGAGTTTCTCTTAAATCCTTATCCGTTCTCTTGAAGACTCATGGTTGTTGCTATCCTCTCAAATTGTTTTGATTGTGAGAAATTCTTTTCATAGCCATCCGAAGCATTTCGTGAGTTCTTTCCATTTTCTTTTCTCCGGAGGCCATCATTTCAGAAGAATTCTTCATTCTCAATGTTCATCGCTTGTTCTCAATTCTTCCGGTGCTTCGTTCAAGTATTATTTAATTAGCTCGTGATATCTTTGTTCTCTTGTATCTAATTCCCTCAAGTATCTTCGTTCATTTTCTAATTATTCCCGGCGATTCGTTCTCTTTTCTTCGTTCGTTTTCAATTCTTATGGTGGTTCGTTGAAGATTCCTCTTCCTTGTTATCGTATCCATTCATTCGTTCTTTCCAAATCCTACCGGTGGTTCGTTGAAGACCTTCCCAAGTTTACGCTATATCTCTCTTCAATCCTTTTCAAGAAGAATAAGTGGCATGCCAAATCCGTTGCTTGTCATCACTTTAAGTTGATGAAGGATAAGCATACCATAATTCTTATTCTTGTTTCATCCAAGTGATTAATTCCTTCCTTCGGAGTTTGTTCATGATGAATAAATTCTCGATTCAAAGTTGCTCGTCTTTCTTTTCCGGAGTTCAAAGTTTTTCTCATTATCTCATCATGAAGCTCCATCTAAATCATTGCAAGGCTTCATCTTGCTCTTTTCAACCTTCTTTTCGTTTCGATCATCGTGTTATCTATCCGGAGTTCTTCGAGAATTTCTTCAGGGTGGTTCATTAAGGATTTAATTCATTCTCGAAGTTCGTGAAAGATTCTTGTTCTAGGAGCTCAAGCATTCTCCATCTTGCATTCCGAGGTGCAAATCCTTTCTACCTTGTCTTTTGCGGTGGTGTTATGTCATTTTGACAATTTCCCTCCGTGGTTCATGATTCACAAGTTGTCAGGAATGAGATATGTTAAACCCATCATTTTCTCTTCGCCCAGGAGATCTTCAACCCATCAATCTCCTCGTTGGACTTATCTTGGGTTATTTTACACCTAAAGCCTTCCCTAAGGAATGTTGCTATTGTGATGCTTATCAATGATCCAAGCTTCTCCTTCTCTTCTCGGTGAAAGAGGTTTTCATCTCTTCGAGATCTGAAGCAATCAGTTGTTTCCGTTAGTGACCGGTTGTCACCTCATAATTTTGAGATGTTTTCCATAAGCCCACAACAAGCTTATTCTTTTCGTTGTTGATTTTCCAACAACTCCATTCATTCTTTCTTTGTAAGGATGCTTTTCAAATTCAATTGTGGGAGAATTGTCATTTTCTTCTCCGTTCTTTTCTTTCTAACGATTTAGTTTCTATTCTTTCGTTCCGGAGGCATTGTGGTGTTTCTCTCTTTGACCCATTATCTCGTTTCGCCAAGATCATGTTCTTTCCTTGCTTATCCATTTTACCTGAGTGTTGTGCCCTCTTTTCAATTCCTTTTCTTCTTATCAAGCTTTGCTTCTCTTTTCTACCGGAGTGCTGTTCAAATTTTTATCTTCCTTGTCTATCTCGTTTCAACCGGAGTGGTTTGAAATTCTTTCTTGTTCCTTGAGCTTTTGATTCATGTCTTTCCGACCTTTAAGGTTCTCGTCGTATTCCATGTCCCTCTTTGCTAATGAAGTGGTTTCAACTTCGTTCATCCCCGTTATCTTCTTTCTTTCAAGTTCTTCAACCTCTCAAGGTTCTTTGGTTTCACGCATTTGTCCAACAAGCAACTTAGTTTTACCTCTTCCTCTTCCTCTTCCTATTCTCATTCCTAAGATCTCGGGGCGAGATCTCTTGTAAGTGGGGGAGTGTTGTGACACCCCGAGACAGATTCTTTCCCTAATTGTTATTATTTTATTGCTTGCTCTATTTTATTTTTGCATTGCATCATTTCATCATGCCATCATGTCATTAAAATTTTGCAACCCAAATAAATAAATTGCATGGATCTTTGATCCATTTAAATTGAGGGAACTCACATGGTGATTTCTCTTTATAACATATCCTCCCAATATTTATTAGGGAGCTATAATAAAATGTTCCATTATTTTTGGAATCACCCATAAACACACTTGTAATTAAATTCTCATGTCTTTTCTGCTTCAAGTTTGACCTCCAAACCTTGCCAATAATTGTTTCTCCATTTACCGAGGCTCCTCCAAAAGTCTCAACATTTTTGGACCTTCCAAACGCCCGCTTTCTATTCAAACCCATTTGAACTGAATTCAAATGAGTTTGTTTGTTTTTCAAACCATTCAACTTGTCTCTTTGCAATTTTTCTAGATCAAACTCAGTATTGCGAGTCCAGGAAAATCAACTCCATGCCTAAATTCTTTCTCCACCCATTTCTTTTTCTCCTTTTCTTTCTTTGCTCTTTCTGTAAATGGAAGAGAGTTGAGAAGTAGAGAGAGAGAGAGTAGCCCAGCCGCAACTACCACCTAGCCAGCCCACTTGGCCCAGCTCGCCTCCCCTTAACCCTAGCGACCGAGATCTCCTCCCGATCGATCCCCAGCTCCCTCACTCTGTTCACCCGCCGCCACCCGCACAATAAGCAGAGGCGCTGGCCTCGATCCCCTCGACCTCCTCTTCCTCGCGTTGCCTGAGCCACCATGGCCTCCGCTGACTGTAGAGCTCGGCTTTGGCCATCTTCCCTGAACCCCCTGCTCACCTCCGTGCCTTCTGCCTCCTGCTACTGTTGCCTCCTCCCAAACAGGAGCACTTTGGACCGCCAAGACCGAGGCCTTGTTTTGCTTCGTTTCAGTTCATACATGTCTCGCAAGACCCGGGGCCTCACTGCACATGTCCGTCGCCGTTCTACTTCATCTTTGTCGAGACCGAGACCGCCAAGTACCCGACGACCCTAGGATTCGTCAAGTTCCACTTCGGCAAGTGTACCTCTATGTCCTGGATTCACCAAGTACTGCACCGGACGCCAAGTACAACGATGCACCAAGTACCTCTACTAATGACACCGGACGTCTACGAATGTGTACAACTACCTCCGTTGTGATTTCGTCAAGTACCACGACACCGAAGACGTCTACGAACATGTACGACTACCTCCGTTGTGATTTCGTCAAGTACCACGACACCAAAGACCGCGGAGTCACCAAGTTCCTCTCCAACCCGTGTACAACTACCGTCACCGTGGATCCGACAAGATCGCGAGAACCACTACCACCGCCGTGTATTACACCAAGTTCAACGACGACCTCGGGGACCTCGGATGTGTCGAGTTTTCCTCTCCATTTTTGTGTACCACTACTTCCACGATGACCATGTACCACTACCGCCGCTACGTGAACATCTACTACCCACTACGAACTCGATCCGCTCCGAGAATGCACGCTTCGAAGGTATAACCTCCGAGACGACGACCCGTGGACGAATGCATGTTTTGTATGTGATGCTCGCGTTTGCGCTGTGTGCGATTGCTCTTTGCACGTTGCTCCTCGTGTGCCGTGCCACCGACACCTGGGACACCCGGTAACCGGGATCACCCCACCATCGCATGTTTCGCACATCCGCACACTTGTTCTGTTGCACCGGCATCTTCAATGAGTTGTCGGAACCGGAATGTTGTCGTGGCACCATTTCCGTTATCGCCGCCGTGGCACCCATTTCTTTCCGCCATGGCGACAAATGCCTCATATCTTGAGATATGCCTATGTTTTCATAAAATTGCATACAACTTGAATATGTCATTCTCATGCATGTTAACAACATTTAAATTCTTGTTTGCATTAAAATTGCCAAATGCCATGCTAAAATGGTTTATTTCATATCGAAATAACCGTAGCTCCGAATTAAATAAACTTTATATGTAAATGGTCTACAAAAATGTGTAGATTAACATGGTGCACTTACTTTGCATGTTAAACAACATTAAAATTGTGTTTAGGGCAGAACAGTACCAAATTCGAAATTTGCATATGGGGATTTTCCGGAATTGTTATGTGTTGTTTCCGGCCTCATTTAAATTGCCTAGATAGGTAGATTAATTATGCTGCATCTCTTGCCATGTTAACCAACATTTAATATTGATGAGTAGCATAAACGGGATTGAACTAAATAATTGTTGTGGAGTTTCATCAATGTGCAACTCGTTGCATATTGAGCTTCACTTAATGTGTAGTGTTTGGTTGTTGCATCTTACCATGCCATGCCTCATTAAACCGGACATGCATCAGACTTGGTTGTGCATCATGCCATGTTTATGCTTGTTTGTTTACCATGTTGTTTGCTTCTTTCCGGTTGTGCTTCTTCTCAATAGTTCCGGTTTCGTTGCGATTGTGAGGATTCGTTCGACTACGCTTGTTCATCTTCTTCATGGACTCGATCTTCTTCCGAGTGGGATTACAGGCAAGATGACCATTACCTTGGATATCTCTACTATCTTTGCTTGCTAGTTGTCTCGTTGCTATCGCTATGTCGCGCTTCCTACCACATATATGTCAGCCTTCCATATGCCATGAAACAGCCTCTAACCACCCTTACCTAGCAAACCGTTGTTTGGCTATGTTACCGCTTTGCTCAGCCCCTTTCTTATAGCATTGCTAGTTGCAGGTACAGTTGCAGGCTATTCCATGTTGGGACATGGATATCGTGGGATATCACAATATCTCTTATTAAATTAATGCATCTATATACTTGGTTGTGGGTGGAAGGCTCGGCCTTTTGCCTAGTGTTTTGTTCCACTCATGCCGCCCTAGTTTCCGTAATACCGGTGTTATGTTCCATGTTGAGCGCTTCTAACACATGTGGGGCATATGGGAACCCCCTTGTCCATTCGTTTTAGGCTAAGACTTCTCCAGCAAGGCCCAACATTGGCTTTAACATTTGCCAACATGAACCTAATAATTAATGCATAGAGGGTCGCCACCTCGGGGACTCTTTTAATTCCAACATAACTCGGGCCAGCGGCAAAACACAAATGTTGGTCCACCTACCTAGCAGTCGGCGGAGCCGACTCGGGGCAACTCGGGTTCTTTTGGCTACCGTCCACTTAGCATAGACGGATGATGCCCATAGATAGAGTGCGCGCGGCTCTGGACACGGATCTGGCTCACCGGGAGGTCTTGCTGGTTTAGTTTTGCCTGTTACGAGTGGCGTGTCCACTAGGATTCCTTATTGTAAGCATCGTGTTATCATGGTGTGGTGATGTTCCATCGGATGCGTGTGGAAATTTATAATGGACTACTTGGAGCACCCCTGCATGGTTAAATCTTTCGCAAAGCCGTGCCCGCGGTTATGTGGCGGCTTGGAAATTTATAGCCTCCGGTTGTAGAGAACTTGACACTAATTCTAATTAAAATACACCAACCGCGTGCGTAACCGTGATCGTCTCTTCTTGTGAGGTTTGAACCAAGAAGTGAACATGGTGGGGTTATGTTTGACTCGTAAGTAGGTGTTCAGGATCACTTATTGATCATTATTAGTTTGCGACCGTTATGCGTAGTTTACTCTTCTTTTTCTTGTACTCGTAAGTTAGCCACCATACAATGCTTAGTGCTTGCTGCAACCTCACCACCTTACCCTTCCATACCCATTTAAGCTTTGATAGTATTGCTACCCATGGTTATGGGATTGCTGAGTCCTCGTGGCTCACAGATTACTACAACAACAGATGCAGGTATAGGTAAAGCGATGATTTGACGTGAGAGCGATGCATATTTTCTTTTGGAGTTCTTCTTCTGCTTCTTCTTCTTCATCGATCATAGGATGGGTTCCCGGTTGGCAGCCTGGGATTAGCAGGGTGGATGTCATTCTTCTTTTTCGTTTGATTTCATCCGTAGTCGGATCCTGCTCTTCTGTATGATGATTGCTATGTGTTGATGTATTGATGTATTCATGTTGTAGCTTGTGGCGAGTGTAAGCCTTTATCTGGTATTCTCATCTGTTCAGTACATGGTATGTTGTAAAGATATCCACCTTGCGAAGCGTCTCCGATATGCTCTTCTATCCTTAGTGGGATTTTGAGTCCCTTGAGGATAGGACCGCATATTGGGCGTGATAGTCATTGCATGATATATGTTGCTTTGTGCTCACTACTAAATTTCAAATCATTGTTAATTAAAATTGGCGTTGATATACCTTGGGATCCGGGTGGATCAATTACTTGAGCACTTTATGCCTAGCTTAATGGCTTTAAAGAAAGCGCTGCCAGGGAGACAACCCGGAAGTTTTAGAGAGTCATTTTATTCTGTTGTGTGCTTTTAAAAAAGTTTAAAAACAAAAAAAAATAGAGGGGAACCTAAAACTTCTCAAAAAGGAAAGTGAAAGTAAGAAAGACGAGCACCGTTGAAGTGGGGGAGCTCCTTGAACTTTGTTCATGCCCATGGAAACTTTGCAAATCTTGAATTACAGAAACTTTTCAACAAAAATAATTATCCCCTTGTACAAATCCATTGTATTATAAAAATAATGTGCCAAGATTTACCGTTAGGATGTTTAAATTGCTTGTTTGGTGTGTGCGGTGCAAAAACAGAAACTTTTGCTGTAGTGCGTGAATTTACATTTTTTACTGGAAGATGCAAAAATTCTGAAATTTTTACACAGTACTGCTACACAATTTTTTTATTTTTTCCTAATTGTTCAGAATTTCTGGATTACAGAAGTATGGTCAATGTTCAGATTACTACAGACTGTTCTGTTTTTGACAGAATCTGTTTTTGATGCATTGTTTTGCTTGTTTTGATGAAACTATGGATTGTATCAGAAGGTATAAGCCATGGAGAAGTTAGAATACAGTAGGTATAATGCAAAAATAAAATATGAATGGGTTTGCAACAGTACTTAAAGTAGTGATTTGCTTTATCATACTAACGGATCTCACGAAGGTTTTGTTAAGTTTCGTGTGGATGAAGTGTTCAAAGATCGAGGATGTATTGATATGAGAAGAATGAGGAGAGGCAAGAGCTCAAGCTTGGGGATGCCCAAGGCACCCGAAGTAAATATTCAAGGAGACTCAAGCATCTAAGCTTGGGGATGCCCCGGAAGGAATCCCATCTTTATTCAACAAGTATCGGTATGTCTCGGTTTTTGTTTTGTTCCCATGATATGCGTAAATTCTTGGAGCGTCGTGTGCTTTTTATTTTTCTGTTAATAAATGCACCATGCTGGTATGAGATAGTCCTTGGTTGATTTATAGAATGCTTCATGCACTTCACTTATTTCTTTTGAGTATGGCTTTATAGAATGCTTCATGTGCTTCACTTATATCATTTAAAGTCTGGATGCCTGTTTCTCTTCATAAAGAAAACCGTTATTTGTAGAATGCTCTTTTGCTTCACTTATATTTATTAGAGCATGGTCTTTTGTAGAAAGAATTAAACTCTCTTGCTTCACTTATATCTATTTAGATAGTCAATAGGAATTGGTCATTCACATGGTTAGTCAGAAAATCCTACATAAACCTTGTAGATCACTGAATATGATATGTGTTGGTGCAATACTTGCCCTCCTATGTTTTGGAGATTGTTGACAGAAACAGTTTGGGACTGATTCGTTTGCTAGTGCACACAGAGAGAAATAGTCCTTGGAGCATCGAGAAGAATACCATATTCTGTTGAGAAGATTGCTATAGTCTCCCGAAAGATTTGCTCCCGAAAGAATTGCTGTAAACTTCTTCGTAGAAAGTTATCTGCGCTTCTGATAAGATTGATATATTTCAAGAAGCTTATTATCGAGAAGATTGCCACTTCTGACAAGAAGATTGAGAAACTTCACCGAAGATTATCTACGTCGAAGAAGGAGAATGAGCTTCATCATGAAACGTCTTCATTACAGAAAAGAACGAGCTACATCCTGTGAAGATTCATCATCGAGAAGAATGAAGTGAAGATGTTGGCCCCTCGAAGATTCATTGCTGACGTAAAGTAATTGGTTCGGTGGTTCTGTCCAACAAAAATTAACTACAGCGATGGAAGGCGAAGACGAAGTGAAGACGTAGTATTCTTTTCGTCGTTTCTCTTTCATTCATTTGAGTCATAGGACCTCCGTACTATTAAGAGGGGTATAGGTTCTCGAAGCTTAGATCCGCCGTGATGCTTAGCCCAAACCTATGCGAGACCGAGAGAAATCTCTTTATGCTTCGAATGATTACCTATCAGCAAGAGACGCTGTTCTTCTTCGCTGTAGGAGATATCTTTCGAACTGAGGAGTTAGCATTACTTGCTCCGCACGTAATGTTACCGTTGTGCTCAATTTACGACCGTTAGACTCGTGTCGTTCGGCCATTGGCTGCTCCACATGTCCAATTTGGTCATTTCCCATCAGGGAAGGCTGCGGCTATAAATAGCCACCCCACTCCAACGTTGCCCGTTGGCTGCTCCGCTTAAGATTTCTGAGAAGATTGATTGAGCAACCCCTCTCCGAGAGATTTGAGTTTAAAATCCATCGAGAGAAAAATCAAGAGCCGAAACTTAGACAGTGGTTGAGCATCACAGTAGTTCTGAGTTAGGGTTCTTGTACGTACCTATTACTCTTGAGAGCTGCCCACTCTCTAGACGGATAGGTGTCGGCTCGAGTGTCGAAGAGTATTGTCTTCACCGAGCGAGATCTTCAGCAACCAAGAGTATTGTGGTTTGCGAAGAGAGCTGAAGAGAGTTTATCTTCAGCGAGCTGAAGAGAGTTTATCTTCAGTGAAGGTTTGGAGATCGCCGACAAGTATCTACCACGAGTGAAATCAACTGGAGTCTGATCAGCTCCACAGTTGATGGAGAACAGGGCGAGGAGAGTTTATCCTCTGTGTTAAATCACAACCCCTCCAACCAGACGTAGTCCTTTGGCAGAAGGGCGAACTGGTCTACCAAATCCTTCTGTCGCCATCGAGCACCACTGGTTCGCTTTACATTACTGCATTTCATTCAGCAGTTTACATTCGTGCTCAGTGCTGATAGTTGTACTTGATCCATCGCAGTGCATCTTGTATCTGTCGCATTCTCATCACTCATTTCATCGTTTCACGCTAGCTTAATTTTTCTTCGTATATCCATATGCCTGAGTAATCATATTCATTGCCTTATCTTCATCTTGCTATCAACATCAGAGCATTTCCATCATAGTCCATACATTGTTCTCCCTCATGCTGCTAGATCGGTACGTCAGTTGCTTTACCTTCGCATTTGCTGAAACAGAGTCCGAACGATAAGTGAGATATAACTCGATAGAGTTATCATTCGTTAGCGAATATTTTCAAGTGCTTATCTACCGTATCTTATTTCCGCTGCTGTGTTTGGGATAGGTTCAAAACATACGGAAGAATTTTTGAATCTCCCATTCACCCCCCCTCTGGTCGATATACTCTCGGTCCTAACAATTGGTATCAGAGCAGGTTCTCCCTGTCTCTGTTTTTTAAAGGTCTAAAAACCTTGGAGTTTTTAGTATGTCGTATGTAGGTAGATCCTCGCACTCTGAAAGGTTTCCCATCTTCGATGGAAATGAGTACATCTACTGGAGAGATCGAATGAAAATCAGACTTCAAGCTATCAACATTGAACTTTGGAAAATTGTGGAAAATGCTTACACTGATCAACATCCCGATGCTCCTACTTCCAATGAAGCTGTGATACAATTGGATGCCCAAGCAAAAGATATCATCTCTGACAGCATCTCTAGAAATATTTTTATTCGGTTCCAAAAGCTAGACACTGCTAAGCAACTCTGGGATGCCATCAAAAATGTTCATGAAGAATTCATTGCCAGAATAGATCAACAGACAGATATGCTTCGTGCCATGTTTGCTGGCTTCAGAAGTCTTCGTAGGGAAAGTGCTATGGAACTCACCGATCGATTGACAAACATTGTTGAAAGACTTCGTCAACGAGAGGTAACTGATATCACCGATAGAGATGTGGTCAACAAGCTGTTGAGCGTTCTTGATTCAACCTATGATCAAATCGTGGCTGAAATCAAGCAAAGACCAGACTATGAAGAACTTCACTACGTCGAAGTTATGACGCTGCTATCTATTCACGAAGAAAAGAAGGAACTTGAAAATGGTCAGCAAGAATCCTCTTCGAAAAGCGAAGGAGAAATTCTTTCACACTATGGCAGTCCTCAAGAAGATATCGAGAATCAACACTCTGTCACAAGAGAAATGGAAATGCTCGCTGAAAGACTAAGCTATCTCAGAAGACAGATTCCATGTCTGACAAATGATGATGAAGTTGACACGCCTGAATTGTCGAAGTTACCTCCGACAGAAATGAAGTGCTTCAAGTGCAAACAACCTGGTCACTTCATAGCAGACTATCCCTGCTGGGAACACGATGAAAAACACAGCAACAGATGGACTAATCGTCACTGCTCTGGATTCATTCAAGTGGATCGTCACACTAAGATCTCGAAGAAAAATGAAACTACCGCATCATCTTCTTCGTCGAGACCAGTCACTGACGTGCACACAAGAGCAACCATTGAATCAAATCTGAAGAAAATATCGCAGTTGACTAGAGAGTGTGCAGAAATGAACATGGAATCTAAAGATGAATCATCTGACTCCGAATCAGAAGACGAAGAGTTTTACAGAAACCTAGGAACAGGCAATGCATTCATCGCACATGAACCGTCCGAGAAATCTTTCAAATCAGACACTGATGAAAATGCTTCAAGTGATGATGAACCAATCGCATTCTGTCTCATGGCAAAAACTTCAAAGGATCAGGTATCAGCAAATCACAAACATTCCCCTGAATACTTTGACTTTGCCAAACTTGTTAAGATTGCAAAAATCCAACAAGATAAGCTGGATCAACTTGAGATGAATCTCAGGAAAACCGAAGGATTACTGGTCGAAGAGATGAAGAAGAATCAAGTGTTGACTGAAAAACATGATGTTTTTTCTTCAACGGTTGATGATCTTTCCGAACGATATGACTCTCTGACAGTCGACTTCGAGAGTTTATCAGATAAACTCCTTAACAGGAATATAGAACTCGAGTCACTGAAAGATTCTTATAACGTTCTTACAAAAGAAAAAGCTTCTCTCTTCGCCGAGCAATCTATCAACCTTCCTGATGATTTTGTGCCTCCTTGCTCAAAATGCTCAGAATGTTGCAATACTGAAACATCTAATGCTATCATCAGTAATATTGCAACTGCTTCAAATGATATCTCTAACCCCTCCTCCTAGGAATTTGTTGCTATCTCTGATGAAAATTGCAGGCTAAAGAACTTGCTTGAGACTGGAATGCTTAAGAGCCTCAAAGGACATCAAACACTATGTGATGTGCTCAAGAAGTCAATACTGCACAAAAATCCCCAAAAAGAAGGATTGGGTTTCGAAAGGAAACTCAACGTTGATGGAACTTACTGGACCCCCAAGTAATATCCTCGAACAAGTTGGGTTCTTGCTAAGAGCAAAACTCTCGAACCTGCACTCCTGTCTGGATATGACTCACCCATTCCTGTTGATTCTGATGAGTCTGATGACTCAAGCTACAAACTCTTCAAACAACAGAATGGTAAGGTTTTCGCTCGGTATGTTGGGAGTAACTGCAGGTCTGGTTCACCCAAGAAGCAAATCCGGGTGAAGAAATGCACCATTGAAAGTTTATCTGTCACTACTAACCTGAATATGCAGAGTAACTCTCTTCGAGGAAATTATCCCTCACTATATGGCAGTACAACTTCCTCGAACAGATGTTCATCAATCTTTCGACAAAAGGAGTACATTCGTATCTACTCAAATCATTATGCTCATGTCTCTGAGAATAATTTCAATGCTTACTCATATGATTACTCTCGAGATGAACAGGTGAACTACAGAGACCAACGAAGGAATGTCCCTGCTCAGTCAAGACAAATCAGGTCTGCGCTGCCCACACAAGTGTGGGTTGCCAAAAAGAACTAACCCATCTTGCAGGAATTCTATCTCAGGGATTCTAATCGATCATTCTTTATCCTGAGATCTACATTGTTGGTGCTGGTTCCTTGTGCTTATTATCACTCGTTTTTTGTTTGTTTAATGCCGTGTTTGTGTTTCGTCCGATGAACAACTCACTCATAGCTTCGCGTTTTGTGTTTACTCTCCTTGGCTGAGTGTTTTGTTTCGGACCCTCTTTTTCCCTCTATTCTGTCCCCTCCAAATCTTTGCTGTCCGTCGTAAGCATGCAATTTGAACTGAAGAAGATCTCTCTCCGACGTCCTTGGTCGCGAAAGAAATCAACTTCGAACTTTTATCTACTTTTGGCGATCTGCCCTTCAAACCTTTCGATCTCCCGCTCACTTCCCGAGATTTTCGCAGAAAACCGGTTGCCTCGTTCCCATGATCTCCACGATCGTGATCGTGTCCGTTGAATACGGAGCGTCCCGCAACTATTGGCCATAGATTTCGGAGAGGAGGTTCGGCTCTCTGGCTATTAATACCCCCTTTCCGCGTCTTCTTCATCTTCGTCGCAAAACCCTTGCTTCATCTCCTCCCGAGCCCGAGCTCGAAGCAACTCCGGCGAGTAGCCCCGCCGTGCAACTCCGGTGAAGCCTCGTCGCGGTTGATCACGCCAGTGCGGTAATCCTCCTTCCCGCATTGCCGTAGTGATCTAAGTTGCCAAGTTAGGGCGCCTAGATCTGGAACTGCTTGTCTCCATCTCCCTGTGTTCTTGGGCAGTTCTTACCTTCGCAAATTTATTTCAATATATTTCACCACGGTAGATCCTTAGGAATCAATAGGACTTGACTAGTGCGGTTTGTAGTTCTTCCTCGTACTAAGTCTCCTCATCTTGGGTGCACATGTGTTATCTGAAAGATTAGATGGTTTTCTATCTGCCCTGCATCACCAGATGCTAGCATGTAAAATCTATCAAGGACATCTGTTTGGATTTCCATGAGTTCCCTAATCTTTCTAAAAATCGTTTTTGTTCAAAAATAATTCTGTGCATGCTTATGACCCTACCTTGTTTTTCCCTCGCATCTACTTTCTTTCACAGGTTGGTCATGTCACAAATCTCAGAAGAACATTCAGATTCTGAAGGATATTTGCCTCAGCTTTCACCAAGGTCCGAGCAAATGAGAATGACAGGAGGAGGTAAACCCTCGAAGTCAACCAAGGCTCTGAAAAAGAGACAAGAGTCTGTGTCCGAAGAAGATTCTGGAGAAATTCCTTCTGCTCACAGTCAGCCAGAGGACGAACTGGTCACTGATGCTCTAACCATCTTCTCCGATGGAAATCCCAAAAAGGGTGGTCGTGGCAGAGAAAAGAACACTACTGCTGAAATGTCAGATCCCAAAAGTTACAAAACTCCACCTGAAGGAGAATCAATGACTGAACGCAACAACAGATTGCAAAGGATTCGCCGACACTGGGCTGGCAAGTGGTTCAGATATGAGAATGTTCGCGAAAAGTACCAGATCCTATTTGCCTTCACTCCACCGTGGAATGACTGCATTGCAGAGAACTGCATTGGTCCAAATGATGAAAAAGTCAGACCACCGCCACCAGCAAATGCCCATGTTGACTCCCTCAAAACTATCGCTGATTTTCCCATGGAAGTAGCAAAGAGGGCGAAAGCCAAGGCCAAACGTGAAGCCAGAGAAGCGAAGAAAAATCAAGTTGAAACACAAAACATCGCACTGACTCAGCAAGACGTGTAAATGAAGAAGGAACGTGCATCTGCTTCAAAGGGAAGCAAGTCTGAGAAATCGGTGTCCCCTCGTGCACCTCGTAAGAAAACTCTCACCAAGGGAACCAAGAAAGCTTTTCCCAACTCGTCTGATAAGTCATCTGATGAAGAAACCGCTGATGAAAATCCCTTGGATGATCGTCCCACTATCCTCAACAAGCCACACATGAGTCCTTCGCCAGTGAAAACATTGCCATCTCCTAGAAAGTCTCCGAGGCAAGCACCCATGCCATCCACTGATATACCTTCGGGTTCTGCGGCCCCAAGAACTTTGTCAGGAGCCGTTACGAAGAGAAAGCTACATTCAGAAGAGAAAACAGTTGTGGCTGCCAAAAAGGCTAAGCTCAATGTTCCTGCTCCCTCAGAGGAACAAAAATATGACTTCAGTTTCATGATTGACGTAATTGACAGCGCTGCCTTTGATGCAAGTGCTAATGATGTGTGCGATATGGGTTTGCCCGATGTTGTTACAGAATTAGTGACAAAGCATTTCGTTCAGTTGAAGAAAATCTCTAAGAAGCTCAACAAGATTGTCAAAGAGAAACAAGCTGTCGAGCAAATGAGAAATGAGGCCAAATCTGAGTCCGAAAGGAAAAAGAAGAACAAAGAGATTGTTGAACTCACCAAGGCTCTGAGCGTCTTGCGAAATGACAAAATTGAGTGGCACTCTCGCTTATACACGGAAGTATCTCAACTGTGTGATAAAAGAAACGAGGAGATTGCTCACCAAGCAGATCTCGCTCGGAGAAGAGCTCAAGAGGAAAAACGTCAGAAGGCCAGGGCAAGATCAAGCAAGCCGAAAACAAACAAAGAACGACGTCGTCAGAACGTCTCTGCTGATCCTACCCCAATGGATTCCCATGTACCTTTGCAGCAAGTTCCACCCTCTCCTCCTCTCGAAGATAAACTTATGCAACAGGCTGGTACTGTAGAGGTTATCACTCCTACGCTAGAAGACCAAGAGCAACATGATGTTAATATATTCCTGAAAAGGACTGACGAGGAAAATGCACCTCCCAAGCAGAAATCCTCAGCTGATGAAGCTGATGAAGAAATTGAGGTTGAGAAGCTAGATCCATCGCCTCAGAGAGCAATTCAAACAGAGAAAACTGAGCCAAAAGAGAAAAGTGCAGAGATTGAGGGGGAGCTAAATGCTTCCCGAAAGGAAACACCCCCGGTCTCGTCATCTGGTGCCCCTACCTAGATGGATGATGAACCTGCTCCTCGTACCACTGCACCACAGTTGATACAGGAAGAGAAGAAATCAGATGAGCCGATGGCTCGAGAAGAAACCGTCCCACCTGTTATGACACAAGCTACCGAGGAAGTTGTTGTGCCTCCCACAGATGAAAATGCCAGAAAAGAAAAGGACCTAGTGCCGGAAAGACAACAAGATGCCGAAGGAGTTCCGGTGAGCAAGAACAGCAGTCAGTCAAGTTCATCTAAGGTGTCTGCACGAGAGAAATCAAGGAAGCCTCCTGCTCCTCTCAAGCCTATCGTTGAAGGTGTGCCTGCACCTGATGATGTCCGAACTAAATCCATGACCGATGAGGAACCGCTGTGTAACCCATTGGAAACCTTCCCGCTGTTTCCTGTCAGTGATGGCCCAAATGGTCCAGCTTTCAACGAGCAGTTTCATCATTCGAAACTTGCATTCTTTGGGACCAGCCCATATGATGGAGAAAGGACTTCACTGTCAGCTAGGTTCTGGACAAAGGAACAAGCTGTATATTATGCTCGCATTCTGTATGGCAAAAATCGCATATTCGAGCACAAGACACTGGATTTTGCTGAGCTCGAAAGTCTACCGTACTTCCATCACACAATCGAGCAGATTGAACAAGTGTTCCTGAAAAGTTTTCTTCGATTCAACCATGGCTGGAATAGTGAAGTTATTCTTCAGTTCTGTGCCACTTTATACATATCAGGAGATCATGCTGAGTGTAGCACCTGGATCCTCGAATGGATGACTGAGGAAGAAAAGATAAAGTGCTCGGCTGATCAGTTTTTGGCATTGTTGAATTTACCTCGCTGCGAATTTGACGCCTCACGAGAGCATAGACTGCACTTCTGGGATGTATCCGAAGCTCAACTGCATATGCTGATGGACCCCAAGCTTGTTGGTGATGAATGTGCCGAAGGAAATCCGAAGCATCTGGCCTATGAGAACAAAGTGTTATTCTATATCCTCTGCAATTCTCTCACACCAACAAACCGGCCTGAAAGCATTCATGGAATTGTGGCAAATACTCTTCATGCAGTTGCTCATGGAATTCGGTTTGACGTTCCTGATCTTCTCATTCGCAACCTGGCATATGCTGCTGATAACCCTCAAGCTTTAAAGCCATATGCACCATGGATCATGTTTGCCATTGAACAGCTTCTTGAGAAAAAGTATTTCTGGTCTCATGTCCCGAAAGCTTTCATGCCACCCGTTCGAGACACTCTCCGGATTGTGAAGGATATTGGTAAAGGAAAGATGATTGTTGATGCAACTGCTTCTGCCTCTGCTAGAGCTCCAAAGATCAAGAAGGTCAAAGTTGATATTCCTCGTGAAGAAAATCCCTCACTATACGAGATTTGTCTTCGCACTCAGCAATCCCTGGAAAGCCATATTAAGCTCGATCGCAAAGAGAAAGTGGAAATGATGACTGAAATTAATCTGCTTCATAATTATGCCCGTCAAGCCCTGCTATATGAAAAGGAACAGAAGAAGCGCTCATGGATCCTTCTGCGCAAACATTATTCACGCAAACAACTATCTGCGAAGGGAATTGAGAAAGAGTATGATCATCTGGAGTTATTTGAAGTTCCTCGCATCCGAAGGCAAACTCCCGTGCTCCCTCAGCGCTCTGCCTCAACTGACCTGCTGTTTGTCGAACCCGATGATGAACTCGAAGACTCGGCAGGAACATTCATATACAAGGCTGATGTACCTCGCTCTGCTACTCCTGAAGCTGATCCCGAAGCCCGTGCTTCATCTCCGACCCTTGTCTCGGCTTCGACCATCGCTCGTTCTGTTTCGCCAAACAGTTCGAGTTCTGGGGATTCTTCGGACGAGTAGCTCCTCGCATGTCTCCTCTTTCCTTTTTGACACTTGTTGACAAAAAGGGGGAGAAAAACATCGAGAAGATAGAAAATCGGATCTTTTGCAGGATGTTTATTCGCCATTTGTTTTTCTTTCGAACAATTTGCTTTTGGTCGTTGAACTCTTCGGTTGAGAAACTTAATCTCACCGCATGTGGTGATGGCACTCTGCGTCGTCATTGCAATACCATATTTGCTTCCAGCTAGTTGCTTGCAGGTACTATCGAATGCATGCTTACCTTGCAATGAGTACCCTCGATACTTATCTTTCGTGCAAGGTTAAGTGAGTATCGTCAAGGAGGATCGGAATTCATGTCTCTCGAAAAGAGGGATCATCATCCTCATACATCCTACTCCTGTGCATATCTTTCATTATCTAACAATGCAGGAGAAATGAAGTCGCTTCGGAGTAAAATTTCTTGTGATTCAAAGCAGGAACACATCGTCTGAAGCATATCCACTCCGAGAAATATTCTTGTGAATCTTTTGCTCTGAATATTTATCGATTGCTTTGATTATTCCTCGACTATCTAATTTGCAGGAAATCTATATCCTTTTTTGCTCTGATTATTCATCGAATATCAAAAAAAAATTCTGATTATTCATCGAATATCAACTCTTTTGCTCTAATTATTCATCGAATATCTAATCTACAGGATATCTATCTCGTGTGGAATTAACTTGTGTTCTGACAAAACCTTCATGGCTTATCCATTGTCACATCACACTTCAACATATCCTCACTATTTTAACTAATCTTTGTCAAAGATTGTGTGTGACAGGAAATACCTCAGACACCGTCGAGTGCATTGGATGAAACTTCGAATAATATCACCTGCCAATGTCACTCATACGAAGATTCATCTCGCTACCCTCCGTATTAGCTCTGATGCTTCAATCAGAATGATGCATATCTTCAGGGGGAGCATGTCTCATCTTCGTATTTATCTCTCGTCTCCCACACTTCATTTTCATTCATTTATCTATCTTTCGATGTGGTCTATTTTGTCAACAATCGTCCAAAAAGGGGGAGATTGTTGGTGCAATACATGCCCTCCTATGTTTTGGAGATTGTTGACAGAAACAGTTTGGGACTGATTCGTTTGCTAGTGCACACAGAGAAAAATAGTCCTTGGAGCATCGAGAAGAATACCATATTCTGTTGAAGATTGCTATAGTCTCCCGAAAGATTTGCTCTCGAAAGAATTGCTGTAAACTTCTTCGTCGAAAGTTATCTGCGCTTCTGATAAGATTGATATATTTCAAGAAGCTTATTATCGAGAAGATTGCCACTTCTGACAAGAAGATTGAGAAACTTCACCAAAGATTATCTACGTCGAAGAAGGAGAATGAGCTTCATCATGAAACGTCTTCATTACAGAAAAGAACGAGCTACATCCTGTGAAGATTCATCATCGAGAAGAATGAAGTGAAGATGTTGGCCCCTCGAAGATTCATTGCTGACCTAAAGTAATTGGTTCGGTGGTTCTGTCCAACGAAAATTAACTACAGCGATGGAAGGCGAAGACGAAGTGAAGACGTAGTATTCTTTTCGTCGTTTCTCTTTCATTCATTTGAGTCATAGGACCTCCGTACTATTAAGAGGGGTATAGGTTCTCGAAGCTTAGATCCGCCGTGATGCTTAGCCCAAACCTATGCGAGACCGAGAGAAATCTCTTTATGCTTCGAATGATTACCTATCAGCAAGAGACGCTGTTCTTCTTCGCTGTAGGAGATATCTTTCGAACTGAGGAGTTAGCATTACTTGCTCCGCACGTAATGTTACCGTTGTGCTCAATTTCCGACCGTTGGACTCGTGTCGTTCGGCCATTGGTTGCTCCACATGTCCAATTTGGTCATTTCCCATCAGGGAAGGCTGCGGCTATAAATAGCCACCCCACTCCAACGTTGCCCGTTGGCTGCTCCGCTTAAGATTTCTGAGAAGATTGATTGAGCAACCCCTCTCCGAGAGATTTGAGTTTAAAATCCACCGAGAGAAAAATCAAGAGCCGAAACTTAGACAGTGGTTGAGCATCACAGTAGTTCTGAGTTAGGGTTCTTGTACGTACCTATTACTCTTGAGAGCTGCCCACTCTCTAGACGGATAGGTGTCGGCTTGAGTGTCGAAGAGTATTGTCTTCACCGAGCGAGATCTTCAGCAACCAAGAGTATTGTGGTTCGCGAAGAGAGCTGAAGAGAGTTTATCTTCAGCGAGCTGAAGAGAGTTTATATTCAGTGAAGGTTTGGAGATCGCTGACAAGTATCTACCACGAGTGAAATCAACTGGAGTCTGATCAGCTCCACAATTGATGGAGAACAGGGCGAGGAGAGTTTATCCTCTGTGTTAAATCACAACCCCTCCAACCAGACATAGTCCTTTGGCAGAAGGGCGAACTGGTCTACCAAATCCTTCTGTCGCCATCGAGCACCACTGGTTCGCTTTACATTACTTCATTTCATTCAGCAGTTTGCATTCGTGCTCAGTGCCGATAGTTGTACTTGATCCATCGCAGTGCATCTTGTATCTGTCGCATTCTCATCACTCATTTCATCGTTTCATGCTAGCTTAATTTTTCTTCGTATATCCATATGCCCGAGTAATCATATTCATTGCCTTATCTTCATCTTGCTATCAACAGCAGAGCATTTCCATCATACTCCATACATTGTTCTCCCTCACGCTGCTGGATCGGTACGTCAGTTGCTTTACCTTCGCATTTGCTGAAACAGAGTCCGAACGATAAGTGAGATATAACTCGATAGAGTTATCATTCGTTAGCGAATATTTTCAAGTGCTTATCTACCGTATCTTATTTCCGCTGCTGAGTTTGGGATAGGTTCAAAACATACGGAAGAATTTTTGAATCTCCCATTCACCCCCCCTCTGGTCGATATACTCTCGGTCCTAACAATATGTTTGATTCCTTGCAATACTTTTGCGATATGGAGATGATAATATGTGAGTTATGCTAGTGAGTAATTGTGATTTAGTAAGAATATTGGTGTTAAGGTTTGTGATTCCCTATGCATGCACGTAAAGTCAATAGTTATGCAACGAAGTTATATCCTACTTATGGTGCATTATTTAGTGTGAGTTATTCTCAATGCATGCTTATGACCGTTTTCGTTTTCTGGTTGGTTGCTTCTCAATCTATTTGCTAGCCTGCATTTGTACTAAGCGGGAATACTGCTTGTGCATCCAAACTTCGTAAACCCAATCGTGCCAAATGAGTCCACCATACCTACCTATATGCGGTATTTCCATGCCGTTCCAAGTAAATTTACATGTGCCAACTCTAATTTTCATAATAATTTTCCGTTCTGTGTGCCCGTACCACTCATGAAGTGGCAGGGGGTGGCCAATATTTTCCATGCTAGGTGTGTTATTCTCACGATGAGTGTTTATTCACTTGTCATTGCACGAGAGAGTGGCTGGTAATAGGGATGCCCAGTCCCACAATGAAATCAAAAATTAATAACAACAAAATTCCTTGGAAAGTGTTGGTATGGAGGGCACCCGTGGATACGGCTAGCCATGGATTGTAAAAGAATGGTGGAAAGGAAATAAACTTTACTTTTTGTTTGGGAACCACCTATGATGTGTCTAGCATGGAAAATATTGGGAATTCTCGGTCGTTTTCGTTGACAGGAAAAGCATGCCTCTCAAAATAATTTTATCTCTCTAATTTAAGCTTTGAGCTCTGGCACCTCTGCAAATCTCTGCTTCCCTCTGCGAAGGGCCTATCTATTTTACTTTTATGCATTTTTATTTTTATTGAGTCTCCATCTTCTCTTATAAAGCACCAACTGGAGAGCATTATTGTCATACTTGTGCATTGGGTGTAGTTAATGTTGAGTGTGTTTCATGAATGGATTAATGATTGAGCATAATGGGCTAGGGATAACTTTCTTTAGCGTTGATATTTTGAAAGACATGGTTGTTTGTTAGTATGCTTGAGTATTGCTATCTTTATATCAAATTATAGACTATTGCTTTGAATCACTTGTGTCTTAATATTTATGCCATGATTAAACTATATGATCAAGATTATGCTAGGTGGCATTCCACATCAAACATTATCTTTTTTATCATTTACCTACTCGAGGACGAGTAGGAATTAAGCTTGGGGATGCTGATACGCCTCCGTTGTATCTATAATTTTTGATTGTTTCATGCCAATATCCTACAATTTCCACATACTTTTGGCAACATTTTATATTATTTTTTGGGACTAACATATTGATCCAGTGCCCAGTGTCAGTTCCTGTTTTCTGCTTGTTTTTGTTTCACAAAAAATCCATATCAAACGAAGTCCAAACACAATAAAATTTTACGGAGAATTATTTTGGAATATATGTGATTTTTGGGAGGTGGAATCAACGCAAGGCGGTGCTCGTGGGCTCCACAAGGCACCAGGGCACGCCAGGGGGGCCCGGCACGCCGTGGTGCCTCGTGAGGCCCTCGTAGGTCGGTTGGTGCCCTTCTTCGGCCGCAAGGAAGCTAATATCCGGAAAAAAATTGTGTTAAAATTTTAGCGCAATCGGAGTTACGGATCTCCGGAAATTTAAGAAACAGAGAAAGGCCAGAAAACAGGAACGCGAAATAGAAGAGAACAGAGAGAGAGATCCAATCTAGGAGGGGCTCCTGCCCCTCCGCCGCCATGGCAGCCATGGACTAGAGGGGAAACTCTCCTCCCATCTAGGGGAGAGGCCAAGGAAGAGGAAGAAGTAGGGGGGCTCTCTTCCCCTCTCTTCCGGTGGCGCCAGAATGCCGCCGGGGGAACCAACGTGACGGCGATCTACACCAACAACTTCGCCGCCGTCAACACCAACTCTCTCCCCCTCTATGCAGCGGTGTAACCTCTCTTTTCCCGCTGTAATTCTCTACTTAAACATGGTGCTTAATGCTACATATTATTATCCAATGATGTGTTGCCATCCTATGATGTTTGAGTAGATTATTTTTGTCCTATGGGTTGATTGATGATCGTGATTGGTTTGAGTTGTATGTTTTATTTTGGTGCTATCCTATGGTGCCCTCCATGTCGCGCAAGCGTGAGGGATTCCCGCTGTAGGGTGTTGCAATATGTTCATAATTCTCTTATGGTGGGCGGCTAGAGTGACAGAAGCTTACACCCGAGTAAGGGGGTTGTTGCGTATGGGAGTAAAGGGGACTTGATACTTAATGCTATGGTTAGGTTTTACCTTAATGATCTTTGGTAGTTGCGGATGCTTGCTAGAGTTCCAATCATAAGTGCATATGATCCAAGTATGGAAAGTATGTTAGCTCATGCCTCTCCCTCATATAAAATTGCAACAATGATTACCGATCTAGTTATTCATAGTTTTATTCTCGCAAAGTACTTCCAGTTTTATTCTTGCAAACCTATCCTATCACCTACAAAATAGTTTCATACTTGTTCTAGGTAAAGCAAACGTTAAGTGCGCGTAAAGTTGTATCGGTGGTCGATAGAACTTGAAGGGAATATTAATTCTATCTTTAGCTCCTCGTTGGGTTCGACACTCTTATTTATCGAAAAAGCTACAATTGATCCCCTATACTTGTGGGTTATCAGCGCTGACCTGGTTGCCACGTGGCCCTCCCCGGGTCACTGGCCAGTGGGTCTGGTGGGCCCATTTGACTGGGTTGACCCGGTCAACTTTGCTGACTGGGCAGCCTCGGTCACTGACCAGTGGGTCCCAGTTGACCGGTCAACCGGTCAACTGTTGACCGCTGACTCGGCTGGTAGGGGCCCACTGTCAGCCTCTGCGCTGCTCTGCCGTGTACACTTTGTGTGTACACGTAGCAATTTAATCATTATTTTCGAATTTGAATTAATTCCAGAAATTCTTTTAAAACTTTGAAAAATCATAGAAAATTAACCGTAAGTCAGATGAAAATAATTTATATATGAAAGATGATCAGAAAAATATAACGAATCCGAATATGTCATTCATGTTAGAATCCTCTAAGTAGGTGAACCTATAACTTTTGGCATGTTTCTGATAGATGAATAGTGCATGACCCCAATTAAATAATTCCAAGTTAATTCCTAAATTACCTAAAATGGTGTTGGGATGCATTAGGTCACCCGTGCATAGCATTTTGCCATGTCAGGCTTTGTGATTGCATTTGTATGCCTTCTATTTATTTGTTTCCTCTCCCTCTTCTCTCCAGTAGACTCCGAGACCGCCGATGATCCGGTGATCGTCTACTTCATTGAAGATCCGTTTCTGTCTGCAGAGCAACCAGGCAAGCAAAACCCCCTTGATCATTCCTATATCGCCCATTCTTTCTCTCCCATGCTTGCATTAGATTTTGCTACTGTATTTGATTGCTCCTATTCTGATGCATAGCCTGATTTTGTAACCTACTGTTGATACTTTACCTGTTGTCCTATGTGGCGCCCCGCCTGAGTACCACTGTAACCAGACGGTCGCCGCACACACCAGCCCAGGAAATCACACTGGTGCGTGCCTTTACAACAAGTATCATGAATCACAAGCATTTCTATTAATGGATATATAAGTCTTACATGATATTTTTACAAGGGTGATGGCAACAGAAAAGCTCTATCTAAGGCAGCATGGTCTTGGTGCGGCTCCAATCCACAGGGATCTGACTGGGTTACTCTTCTAGCCTGCGAACACTCCGGCTCCTCGCTAGTGGATGTCGGATCCTTAGGTCAACCTGGCCACATTGAAGGCCGCTGAGTACTTTTGAATGTACTCGCAAGCAAACCAAACCAACATATACACCAAGCAAAGCAATCCATGGCATTCAAGCATGCACTTGTTATCTTAACAGTATTAACTATCATGTTATGGCAGGATTATCTAGCAAGATTAATTATCCAGCAACATTAATCATCATGTCATAGCAGGATTATCTCGCATCATTACTACTGATCATGTCATAACAGTATTATCTAGCATGTAAACTATCAAAGTAACTGTGGTATGACGAAGATAAAGCATATCAAGTAATTAATCCATACTCCGAATAATCTTAGGATCCTATCCAAACCCTGATCCAAATCAAATCCAAGTCATTAGATCACTGATCTCATAGCCATCGCATGGCTAACATCACATATACCTGACATCATCCGATGTCCCTGCATCAGCACTATAAGTCTGACAAATCATACCTTTCTCTGGTTCATTATTAACATCATATGGTTTGTTCCTCCAGACTCAACACAGACCAAATAGTGTGACCTAGTACGAACTGTGTCCCATGACCGAGGACGCGGCTATTCGAATAGATTTACACTCTGCAGAGGTCGCGCACTTTACCCACACTATGGAGCTCTTGGCCTCATGCTCCCATTCGGGTGGACCGGTACTGCTCCAACAAAACTTGTCTATTGCCTGGCACTCTTACGGACCCACCGACAATCATACCCTCCCAGGGTCAAGTCCTGGGTGGCCCCTGTGTCACCCCGTGACACCTGCCACCGTCGTGGCCAAACAAAACTGTCCCAAACGGGGACCTGGATCCATATAACTCAACTAGGCTCACAAGGTTATCGCCGCCTACCGGGCCAGGGTAGCATGCACGCATAACCTCCCCTCTTTGGAGGTACCGACAAGAGGCAGGACAATAGACCAAGCTAGGGCCTTCCCATCCAGGCAAGTGTGGTTGCACTTGAGGAGCTCGGTTCGGTGGCACTATGACTCGATCCAGCCGACGGAGGAGGTTGTCGTTATTAGGTCATATTCTTAATCATTGCGATGACACAGTAATGCATGGTGAAAACATAACAACCTATCTCCATAATGTCACCTACGAGTCACTAGTGCGATAATATGATGAGTACTAGCAAGTAATGTAAATAGCAAGTTAAACTTAGCAGGAGTTTAATTATTTCTAACACAGGCATATTCATTAATTAAACACGCAAGAATAACACAGAGCAATGCTTTAGAGCATATATCAGATGGTCGGCTGGCCTGGGGGTCGATGGATTCACCGGAGAGAAGTGCGATCTCCTCGCGGAAAAATTCACCGGAAAGGATTCCTTCTCAAAGGAGCTGAATATAGGGCAGGGGCAAAATGGGCATTTTTAGAAAGTGTAAATATGGTGAAAGTGATGTCATCGGAACGGGCTCGACGAACTGAGAAAGTGGGCTTTGGAATCACCTGAATCGGAGTTGCGAGCAAAAAGATATGAGGGTTTGACTGCCAGGGACCTATCTGTAAAGAAAATATTTACCACCGGGTCCCTGCCAGCGCTGCGGGTGGCGCCTTTTCTGTAAATACGTTTTTCAGTAGAGAAAACGTATGCTAGTCTGAGTACATTTTCTCTGATTGAAAACGCATCAGAGTCCAGTACGCTTTCTGTCAATGGAAAACGTATTCGGTCGGGGCGCCTCCACTTAAGTAGTCAACGGGCCCGCCCGGTCAGCGCCTGGGTGGCTGACTGGTGGGGTCCGCGGGACCCGCACTGGCCAGCTGGAGGGGGTGTCATCGTCCTCCTTCTGCCCGTGCTCGACCGGGGTAGGGGCGGACTCCGGCGAGGTTTGCCGGCCGCTCCAGTCGTCTCCCACAGCGCTCGGCCTACCGGCGTGCTTGGGAGGCCAAGCCGTGTCCATCCCAGGGGTGCACGGACCTCGAGGAGGACCAAGGCAATGGCGGCTTGAGCGTCTGCGGCGGAGGCCGTCGGCCATTCCTGGCTTCAAGCGCACGGGCTCTCCGCCGGCGAATGGAGGATATGGGGAGGCTCGCCGGACTTCGGGGGTTGCACTGGTGGTGGAATGAGGGGGAGTAGGGCTCGGGCTTGCCCGAATTTAGGCCGAGGACGGCGACGGTCATCGCGGCAGTGGGCGGGCACTAGAGCTGTTCGAGCTCGGTTAAGGAGCTAGGGAGGATGCTAGGAGGGAGAGGGAGTGGCTGATGAGCTCGGGGATGGCCGGGGAGGCTCCGGGCCGCGGCTATTTATAGCCGTCCGCGACCACCGGATAAGCTCGGCTGCCGTGGCAAGCCTATCGCCGTCCTGGCGCTTCCGGTGAGGTGGCAAGCTCTGGGTGGTGCCGACCTGACGCGGGGCAGGACGATGTGACACGGTGGCGAGGAAGAGGCCAAGGGGAGAGGAAGACGACGGCGGATCACGGGGCGACAGTGGCCATGGCGACACTCGTCGTGGCGTGAGGAGGAAGAGAGAGGAGTGGAGAAGGGTCTAGGGAGGGGCAGGTGGATGCCGCGGAGCCGTTTGACACGCTCGGACAAACAGAGGCCGGCCGAAGTTGACCTCTCGAAGGGTGCCGTGCGCAGAGCGGGCGCTTCTGCCCTCCGTCAGCGTGGTCACCACGCCAAATTGCTCTCTGGCGCACGACTTGACCCAACACCTTGTCTATTGCGTGACTCAGAGGTCAAATAGATGCTAGAAGTAGCTAGAATCCACTGGGAGGCTGAGAGGTGAGAAAAACTTGCTAAAACAGATTCTGACAGCAACCTTGGATGGACTTTTCTGGAGAAATGGATGAAGGAGAGGAGCTGGATCTTTGTCACAATGAAATGTGATAGGAATTTGTAGATGCTGGAAAAATTTGAGGTCATTTGGACCTGGTTTGCATATACTTCCTTTGTAATGGTCCAGGAAAGGGATTTGGATGTTGTGCTCAACTGGCTTGGTGAAATGAGCTGAATTTTTGTGGGGAGTAATTATTTGGATATATGGATATACTGGAAAAATTTCAGCTCATTTAGAAATGCCAAAGTGGTACTTCCTTCACAAAGCTAGAATCTGGACAGAAACTAGATGGAATTTTTGGGAAATAATGGCTAGTTAAAATGATGTGAATTTTTGTATGGTCACATCATATAGAGAATGTGAGGTCCTGGATTAATTTCAAGATTTTTTAAGCAATATAAAATATAGTTGCTTCACAACCTCAAAATAAGTCCAGAAACAAGAATTGGATGATGTGCTCAAAAGTTGAACTATGGAACTTGGGTTCTTGATGGAAATGGTGAAGATATGGATAGGAGAAGCTCCACAAATTAATTGGGATTTTTCCTAGCTACCAAAATGGTAGTTCCTTTGGAAAGAGCCCAAAATGCAATATTGGCTTTAAATAGGAAAATGCAATTTCCCGTATTTAATTATGGCCAATATTTTTATTGGAGCTCAATATGATCACAAAGAATATCCCCACAGGTTTTCATTAACTTTGGAGATGGATAGATATTTTCCTGGATTTAATTCCTTAAACTAGCAGAAAAAGGAATTAATTTTAAATGAAAAATATTGCAAATGACTTGGCAATATTTTTACATATCCAGGGTTTATAGATGTGGGAGAGTCACTGGGAAAAGTTTGGGAGGCAACAGATCCAAGAAAATTAGGGTTCCTTTGTAACGGAAGGAATTAGGGTTTCCCTTCCGGTAACTCGGAAGGTAGGGTTTCGGCGGCAAAATCTTGAGAATAAATTTTCGGTGACAGGGTTGGACTGGAGAGAATCTCTGGTTGGATAGGAAAGGCAAGGCTAAATGACCATCTTCATATACCCAAGAGCGAGAGAAAATCCAATAACACCGAAAAAAAGACGGGAGTCAAATCCCGCGGAGGAAAAAAACAGGGAGCGAAAACCAGGGTGTTACATCCTATATGCTTAGTATAGGCTGGTTAGTGATCCATTAGTGGCCCCACATCCTTGTCCTTGTTGCCATGCTTTACTACCGATGACTCGACCATTGTGATCGACGTGTAGAGACCGACACATCACCGCACACCCCTTAGTTGTATGACTCTGCAAAGCTACTATCGAGTGCCGAGGGTGATACCTCCTACCTCACTCCTGATGATAGTTGTGTAGCATATCTAGTCGGTTGTGGGTTACCGAGCATGATTCCTCTTTCAGCACCTCCGATGATTCCTCTGTCGTGCAACCCCTCAAGTGTGAACCCATCGAGGGTGATTCCTCCGAGTTCACCTTGACGGATATATCAAGTGGGAATCCAACGAGGGTGATTCCTCGGATTCCCCCTTGATTTTATGGACACACGGATACCTTGACCTTCACCTTAGTCCTTTGTGAAGTCGGGTTGGCCATGAGGGCACCCATGAGAGATTATTGTGGCAGAACAACAGGGCAGGTGGAGACCACCTAGGAGAGAGGTGGACCTGGTCCATGGTCGTTGGACCACGAGTTACCAAGTTGGTGCGACAGGGAGTCAGAGGTGAGCCTTGACCCTGTTCGTGTCCACGAGTTATTAATAACACGCTTAACGGATTTGGGTATTTGATCTGAGTTGGCCACTGGCCTATACGCACTACCACCACGCGGGATAACGATTTAATGGGGCCTTCTGCGCCGTACGATTCTTCTGAAAGCTCTGTCAGACGTCCAGTTCATCATTGCGGCTAGGCTGGGCTGGCGCCATCCAGGACAGAGGTGGTGCCTGGGTTCGCCCTGCACGCAATGACCCAGAGTGCAAAGGGCGATGGGCCCAAGACCCCTGAGCACTTAGGATGTAGACCGGCGGGGACCTCTCTGCGGAGCCTAGGTAGGTCTACAACGTGTCGGTTATCCAAGGCCGGGCATTACCCAGAAAAGTGTGTCCGCCTAGAGGTAATCGAGTGTGTTGGGTAACAATAGTGCACCCCTGTAGGGAAGTTATCTATTCGAATAGCCGTGTCCACGGTAACAGGACGCTCAATGTTGTATCCCGATCTACCACAACTTGAACTGGATACTTGTGACACTTAATTAATATGTTGGCTCCGGGATCGCTTTCTCGCAGGGAGTCGAGGAAGGATCTCTGGCCTTGCTAATATACTTAATACTTTATTATATGCTAATCTGCACTCTTCTAATGCTGCAAGATGCTAGTCTTCGATAGGCTAGGCCTTCCCCCTCTATTCTGGCATTGTGCAGTCCAATCCACAGATACAGCCCCTCTTTTGATACCGATGCATATCTAGCATAGTTCTAATATAAGTCTTGCGAGTACTTCGGATGAGTACTCATGGTTGCTTTGCTACCTCTTTTTCCCCACACCCGATTGCTGCGATCAGATGACGAAGCCCCGGAGCCAGCCAACCCCGTCGACGAC
This sequence comes from Elymus sibiricus, assembly GCA_039707655.1. Taxonomy (NCBI): domain Eukaryota; kingdom Viridiplantae; phylum Streptophyta; class Magnoliopsida; order Poales; family Poaceae; genus Elymus; species Elymus sibiricus. The sequence continues at coordinate 107,213,473 of CM077664.1, read as the reverse complement.
TACTACTACTACTACACCGACGGAGCTTGCTACTACGTGGAGACTGCCGACCAGGAGTAGTTCAGAGGCTCCCAGGCAGGAGGCCTGTGCCTTTTCGATCTAGTTGTCATTGTTTTGCTCAGCCTTCTTAAGGCAACCTTGTCTAATAATGTCTGTACTCAGATACCGATGCTTCCGCTGACTCTTGTGTAACTCGAGCTTTTGTATTCGAGCCCTCGAGGCCCCTGGCTTGTAATATAAAGCTTGTAATATTTTATTTTGTGTCTAGAGTTGTGTTGTGATATCTTCCTGTGAGTCCCTGGGCTTGATCATGCGCATTTGCGAGTATGATTAGTGCACGATTGAGTCGGGGGTGTCACACCAGCCCTCGTCCCCTCCTCTTTCTTCCCCGACGCGCCACGGTAGCCCCGGCCGTGGGTGCACAGTGCCCTAGTGGCTGACCGGACTTCTCCCTCCCCATGTCTGCTCTCCTTGCCTCTCTGGCACTCCACTACCTCTCTCCCATCGCCGTCCAAGCCAGCCCGCGTGTGCACGCGTACGCGGTCGCGCCAAAATGCGGCGCACGCGTTGCCACGGCCACGAGCTCGCCCGCCTATATATAGGCCACCCCGAGCCCTCTCGACCTCACCGGCCTCTTCTCCACCCTCCTCTAGCCCTCCTCGACCACTCCCTCGAGCTCGAGGAGCTCCCCTGCCCTCCCACGGTCACCATGGCCGCCGCCACCCTCGGCTTAAATTCGTGCAATGTCGAACTCCTCCCACCCTCTTTCCTCCACCAAAGCTACCACCAGACCTCCACTAGCCTTCCCAGTACCCCGCGGCGTCTTCCCGACAACCGGAGTGCCATGCCCAACTCCGGCCGAAGCCGCCGTCCGCCGCAGCCAAAGCCCCACCCCCTCTCGCGCTCCCCGGCGCGTTTGACACCCCCAGGAGGGTGCGCCTCTTCGCCCCGAGCCCGCCGATGGCTGGAGCTCGGCCGGAGGTGGTCCGAGTCACCGGGCAGGCGCCAGCGAGCGCGCGTCCCTCCTCTGCACCGCGGGCGAACGGGAGGTTGAAGATGACTACCCGGCCAGGCGGGCCCCATCTCCCCTCGACCCCACATGTCAGCGACTGAGCCCCGGGTCTAGCTGGAAGTGGAAACGTATTTGACCGAATACGTTTTCGATATATTGAAAGCGTAAACGAGAGCAACTCCAAGGCAGAATGTGTTTTCGCTTCAGCGAAAGCGTATTTTCCTAAAAGGCGCCTTCTGTTTTAACTCGCCGGCCGAACTCTTCTATTGCGGGCGTTCACTCGTTAAGCGCAAAAATGAATAAGTTTTTATTGGATTTCTGCCTAATGAATGAACGGTCGTATCTCCGCAACCGTAACTCTGATTCAGGTGATTCATAAGCCCACGTTCTCTGTTCGTCGAGCCCGTTCCGATGGTACCATTTTCACCATGAGTAACATTCTAAAAATAACCATTTTGCCCTTGCCCTCTAATCAGCTCTGCCGAGAGAGAAACTTTTCTGGCAAAATTTTCCGTGAGCTCATCGCACTTTTGTAGGATTGAAAGTATGTCTAGAGGGGGGGTGATTAGACTACTTGACCAATTAAAACCTAGCCTTTTCCCAATTTTAGTTGTAGGCAGATTTTAACAATTATGACAAGTTAAGCAACACCCTACACATGCAAGTCTAAAGAGTATAGCAGCGGAAAGTAAGACATTGCACATGTAAGTAAAGGGAAGGGTTTGGAGAAGGCAAACGCAATGGGGACACGGTGATTTTTGGCGTGGTTCTGATAGGTGGTGCTATCATACGTCCACGTTGATGGAGACTTCAACCCACGAAGGGTAACGGTTGCGCGAGTCCACGGAGGGCTCCACCCACAAAGGGTCCACGAAGAAGCAACCTTGTCTATCCCACCATGGCTTACGTCCACGAAGGACTAGCCTCACTTGGGTAGATCTTCATGAAGTAGGCGATCTCCTTGCCCTTACAAACTTCTTGGTTCAACTCCACATCATGTCGGAGGCTCCCAAGTGACACCTAACCAATCTAGGAGACACCACTCTCCAAAAGGTAATAGACGGTGTGTTGTTGATGAACTCCTTGCTCTTGTGCTTCAAATGATAGTATCCCCAACACTCAACTCTCTCTCTCACAGATTTGGCTATGGTGGAAGAAGGATTTTAGTGGAAAGCAACTTGGGAAGGCTAGAAATCAAGGTTCAAATGGTAGGAATGGAATCTCTTGATCTCAACACATGAGTAGGTGGTTCTCTCTCAGAAAATGAATGGTGGAAATGTAGGTACGTTCTGATGGCTCTCCTCACTGAGGAAGAGGGGGTGGAGGGGTATATATAGCCTCCACACAAGATCCAACCGTTACAAACTTTTGACCCAACTCGGTGGCACCGATCAGAAATCTTGGTGGCACCGACCTGTGTAAAAGATATGAACGTTAGGAATCTCGGTGGGACCGACTGGAACAACTTGGATGGACCGATGTGCAATGGTTAGGGCAAACCGCGTCTCAGTGGCACCGATTGCATCAACTCGGTTGTACTGAAGTGAAGCAATAAGGTAACAGAGAGTTGGCAAGCCATCTCGGTGAGACCGATTTGCAACACTCGGTGGGACTGAAGTAATTGCAAACGATTACAGAGAGTTGGCAAAGCCATCTCGGTGAGACCGAGATCCATATCGGTGGATCCGATTTGTGAGGGTTTTGGCAGTGGCTAAGTCTAGATGAACTCGGTGGCTCCGGATAGGAAATTTCAGTGGGGCCGAGTTGGAATGTAGGATTTGGACATATTTGGATAGAGAAAGTGGCTGAGGGTTTTTGGAGCAATGTCACTAAGCACTTGAGCAAAAAGACCATTAAGCAACACCTCATCACCTTTTAATAGTATTGGCTTTCCTATGGACTCAATGTGATCTTGGATCACTTTACAAAAATGTAGAGTCTTGAGCTTTTGCCAATCCATGTTCTTAGCATTTTGAGGGGTCCACAATCACTAATCCTGGCCATGCCAATCATTGAACATCCTGAAATATTTAGCTTGAATGGACATTAGTTTAATGAGATATATGTTGTTATGAATTACCAAAACCACCTGGGGATTAGTTGCACTTTCAATCTCCCCCTTTTTGGTAATTGATGAGAACATATAAATCAAAGCTTCGACAAATGATTAAATGAATGAAGTATATCGTTGCTTTGAGAAGTATGTGATAAGCAAGTGCTCCCCCTAAATGTGTGCATTATTAAAAATTTGCGTTTGAATGCAAATGCACAATCGATTAGGATCATGGGTCACTCTTTCATGTCACATACAACTTGGTGGAGCGCACAAAATGATATGAATGGAATAGTTAGCACTCATCACCAAAACACAAGTAAATGATCATACAAAGATAATGATAAGGATAAGCATTAAGCATCACATGAAGCATAGTATGATCAATCACACACATAGTATCTCACAAGCATATCAAACATAGTAGCATAAACCCAAATAGTAGCAAAAACTTGAGAAAACCAACGAGCAAAAACCAAAGACACTCTCTCTTGAAGCCTAAATGATCCACTACTGGAATCAGGGACTTTGCCATCTGCCAGCTCTTTGCCGTCTGCTGGCAGACGGCAAAGAGGTTGTTTGCCGTCAGGTTTGTGAAAGCAGACGGCAAAGAGCTGGCTGATGGCAAAGACACTGTTTGCCATCAGCCATCCCTTTGCCGTCTGCCAGCGGACGGCAAAGTTTCTTTGCCGTCCGCTAGCAGACGGCAAAGAGGTGGGGTGGGGCCCAGTGGAGGCCAGTTAACTGCAACGGCCCAACCCCCCTCTTTGCCGTCTGCTAGCGGACGGCAAAGAAACTTTGCCGTCTGCTAGCGGACGGCAAAGAAACTTTGCCGTCTGCTAGCAGACGGCAAAGAAAATAACTCCTAACGGGCCGTTACCCCCCCCTCCTCTCTCTCTTCTCTCTTGCTCCCTCTCTCTCTCTTCTCTTTCTCTCCCGCGCCCTTTTCCCCCTTAAATTTCGCCCCGCCGCCGTCGGTCGTCGCCGCCGCCCCGTCCCTCCCCCTCCGCCGCCGCGCCACCCGCTCCTCCCGAGCTCCTCCTGAGCCGCCGCCGCTCCCGATCGCGCCGCCCCGCCGGCCGCTCGACCCCGCCGCCCGAGGGCCTCGCCGCCCCGCCGGCCGCTCGACCCCGCCGCCCGAGGGCCTCGCCGCCCCGCCGGCCGCTCGACCCCGCCGCCCGAGGGCCTCGCCACCGCACCGCACCACCGAGCCCCCCCCCCCCCCGCGCTCCTCCACCTCTCCCTCGGCCTCTGCCTCGCTGTGCCTCGCCGGAGAGGCTCAAACCCGCCGGATCTCGCCGGAGTTCTAGAAGAAACCCTAGGTGAAAATCTGCTAAGTCCCCTTTTCTGTTATTTTTTTGCCCTGTTCATCTTGATGTACCGCTCGATCTGTGTGTCCGTTGCGATGTGCCAATAACGAAAGTTGTAGTGTTCTCTGTGATCTACACGATGGTAGTGGTTGCATCCATGTTTGAGTTCATCTAGTTGTTCAAATCTCTGTTGCAAAGTGGCATGTTGCTGTTAGCTGCTGTCACTGTTATATTTTGCGTTTTTGAGTTGATGTTTGCCACCAATCTAAAAGTCATATGTAGTAGGTTTCTTCATGAGTTTTGTAGCCCTTCATGTCTAGTTTGATGCCATGCCATTTGTTGCCATGTTAGGATTCATATGCATGATCATATCTTGTTGCAAAGTGCGCTAGTTTCTGTTTTCTGCAACACTTAGCAGTTTTTCACTAAGTGTTGATTGTCTGTTTTAAAACTTGTCATCTTGCTTGGATGATTGCCATGAATCTGTAGCTCATATGGAGATGCTCCCTTTGGATGTTGTGCTATGCATTACTTGTAATTTAATGCCATGCCTTTGTATGCCATGTTCTTGCCCTGTAGCTTGCTCCAAAGTATGCTCTAGAATGTTGCTGTGACAGTGATTTTTCACTAAGTCCTCTGTCTGTTATATTGTGAGGGCTACTTCCCTTGATGTTTGCCATGAATATGTTGCTCCTTTGGAGATGCTTTGTGTAGATGATTTGTCGGGGTGTCGGGGTCGGGGTGTCGTGTCGGGTGTCGGGGTGTCGTGGTGTCGGGGGTGTCGTGTCTGGGTGTCGGGGTGTCGGAGTGTCAAGGTGTCGGGGTGTCGTGTCGGGGTCGGGGTGTCGGGGTGTCGGGGTCGGGGTGTCGTGTCGGGTGTCGGGGTGTCGGGGTGTCGGGGGTGTCGTGTCTGGGTGTTGGGGTGTCGGGGTGTCGGGGTGTCGTGGTGTCGGGGTGTCATCCCTCAGCCACTCGACCCCTCGACCACTCGACCCCTCGACCCCGACACCTCGACACCCCGACCCCGACACGACACCCCGACACCCTGACACCCCGACACCCCAACACCTAGACACGACACCCCCGACACCCCGACACACCGACACCACGACACCACGACAATTAGTTCATGTTAGGTATTCAATTTTTTATTATGTATTTATGTTCATGATGATGATACACTTAAATTATATACATATTATTCATGTCAGGTATTCATTCTTTTTATGTTGTACTAATTTCGTTTACTCTTTGTCATTGCAGGTGTTGACAGATGGTGGGCGCGGGTCGAGAGCGCTCCGAGGCTCCTACCTCGGCGCGTGGTGGGAGGGGTAGTTCCATTCCACCCCATAGCCTCCGGAGAGCGCTGGATCTCAGTCTGCAGACACCACCGGCGGTCGCTTCTTCTTCGGCCGGGAGAGGTCGGGGGGGAAGAAGGCTGGTAGAGGTGGACGTGGCGGCGGGAGAGGTAGGAAGGCTGCTACTACGCCTTCCTCGCCGCCACCCCCAGCTGATTCACCCGACCACAGGAGTGCTCCATCTGAGATGGAGCCGCCTGAGGTGGACCCGTCTCGGACTCCGGTCCACGAGCCTCGGGCCGACGAGCCTATGGCAGACGAGCCTCGGGCCGATTTGCGTTAGGCCGACGAGCCTTTGTCCCACGAGACTCCGGAGCTCAGCAGGGATCACGCTGAGTCGCAGCGGAACTCGACGGAGTCGAGTGGCCGTGCTGAGGGTGGCTATATTTCTGATAGCTATAGCGAGGGTGAGTGGGTTGAGGGGCGCAAAGTCTACCAGCGTGGTGGTACAAAGCTCCCGCCCACCCCGGCGACCCCCGACCAGAGGTGGTTAATTGCGCCTAACGAGGCCAAGTAAGTGCATTTACTCTTTTTTAACCTTTTGCCTTCACGTTTCTTCGAATATCTAATGCGTTGGCCTTGTCATACTGCAGGTCTTGGACATACGAGCCTCATGTCCGTAGGCCCAACAGTGTACTTGGTGTGATTTGTCGCCAGAGCTTCCCGGGGTGGGTCACGTTGCCCGGTGAGGGCCGGGTTCCAGAGCTAGGAATGACCTGGGAGCACTACTTGGCTGCCCCGGCCCCGCCGGGGCATAGGATCGGCGATGTCGAGTGCCACAAGGTGGCCGACATTGTGATCCAGACGTTTTGGGTAATTTCTCCTTTGCCGTCTACGTTGTGTTTCCTTCTTTGATTGGCAACCCTAGTGATTGTACTAATCCGTGTTTTCTTGTTTTATTGCAGACCTTCTACAGGTGTGCTGAGGGACAGGAGGAGGCCGCGGCTCGGGTTATCGACAACGAGTGCAGGCGCCTACTTCAAAACTTTCGGCACGAGGCTCGGACGCAGGCTATTCGAGACTACTTCGCCTCGGCTGGTATTAGGAGGAAAAGAGAGAAGTGCCGCGAGAAGTTTCTGAGTAAGGAGAAGTACATGAAGGTAATTACCTATTCTTAAGGCCTTGTACTTAGTTTCCTTGATTTGATTCGTAGGCGTAGCGCTCAAATTTCTCTTGCTTAACTTAGGTGCCCCCGAGATGGTGTGCGGATAGGATGGACTGTTGGGAGGCGTTGGTGGATGAGTGGTGCTCTCCCCAATGGCGCTCCACCCATGACACTGCAAAGGACAAGCGTGGCAAAATGAAAGGTGTCCCACACCATCTAGGCAGCGTCAACCTACATCAGTACGGGGAAAACTGGGTATGTGGTTTGCTTCATGATTCATGCAAATTTATTCTTCATGCTAGCTTGAGCCCTCAACTAATACTCTGTTCCTCTCTTTTAGGCGCGACAGAACAAGGCTCCAGTGCCACAGCTGTTCGACCTCTATGCCATGTCCAATACTGCCTCGTACAAGAAGGCCAAGGCATTCTCTGAGTCTGATCTCGATGATCCAAATAAATTCACCAACCGCGCCTCCCACCACAAGCTTGTGAGGTACAGAGACGAGGGGAAGGCGAGGAAAGGGCCGGACTTTAACCCGAGCCAGCAACCTCTTGATCCAGAGCTGGTGATGATATCTGGTGGCGGGAGGCCCCATGGCTCGTTAGCCATTGGGGATGGACTGATACGTTGTAGTAGCACTCTCCCGCAGATCAAGAAGCGCCAGACCAGCTCCGATCCTGAGATATTGCCTCGTGCACGGCCAGTGGAGCTCGAATTCAAGGTTAGTTATACGGACTCAGATACCTTTCCTTCATTACATTGTGTGTGCGGCCGTCGATGATTACAATGCTAACGAGTGGTGTTGCAGGCTGCTATTGAGGCAGAGAGAGCGAAGACCCAGGCTGCTATTGAGGAGGAGAGAGCGAAGACCCAGGAGATTCTAGAGGAGAGGGACCGGCAGCCGGAGGAGAGGGAGAGGGAGCTTGAGGACAGGACGGCTAATGCGTTGGAGGAGGAGAGGAACCGGAACATGATGGCTAACCGGGCCCTATACGAGATGTTCGCGGTAAGTTTCTTCTGCATATTAGCCAAATCATGCACGTAATGTTCCTTACAATAGTATCTAATATGACTGACTCATCAAAACCAAATGTGCAGACCCTGTGCGAGAAGGCCGGCACGACCCCTTCGCCGATGCCAGTCATTGCTCCGGCGGGCACGGTGAGTTTCATTTGAATGGTCATTAGTTACTAGTCTTCACATTTGAGTTGCATCATGCTAACGATACATTGGAAATGATCTTTGGTGCAGCATAACTCCCGACAAGCATCGACCGATCCTCCTCCGTCAGCCACTGGCGCGACCGGTCCTACAACTACACCTACAACTACACCTCCGTGATGACGGTAAGTTTTCGCAAGTGTTTAGCATAACAAATGCGTACTTAGCTTAAGAAATGACCTATTTATCTCCAAAATGCCGTATACTTAGCTTAGTTTCCTCGAAAATGACATTATAACCTTACTTAGCTCCAAAATGACCAATTTTACCATGGATAGCTCTCAAATGACCTATATTTAGCTTAGCTTAAGAAATGACATATTTAGCTCTAAAATGACCTGTACTTAGCATTATTTCCTACAAAATGACATATAACCTTAATTAGCTCCAAAATGACCAATTTTACCACGGATAGCTCTCAAATGACCTATACTTAGCTTAGCTTAAGAAATCACCTATTTAGCTCCAAAATGACCTATTTAACCTAGGAAAGCTCTAAAATGACATATACTTAGCATTTATTCCTCCAAAAATGAATTTATATGGTTAGCTAGCTCAAAAATGACATAATAACCTTAATTAGCTCAAAAATGACCTATTTAACCTAGGATAGCTCTAAAGTTACCTATACTTAGCATTTATTCCTCCAAAATGACTCAATATGCTTAGCTAGCTCAAAAATGACATAATATGCTTAAGAAATGACCTATTTAGCTCCAAAATGACTTAATATGCTTAATTAGCTCAAAAATGGCATAATTACCTAGGTTAGCTCTGAAATGACCTATACTTAGCTTATTTAGTTCATTTATGACATACTTAGCATATTTAGGTCAAAAATGGCCTATTTAACTAGGTTAGCTCTAAAATGACACAAGTAAGCAATAAGAAGAAGAAAAAGAAAGAGAAGAAAAATGACACAAGTCTTCTTCTTCTTCTTTTTCTTCTTCTTCTTCTAGTCTTCTTCTTCTTCTTCTTCTAGTCTTCTTCTTCTTCTAACTTCCTTCTTTCCCATTTTGCAGATTTGATTCACTTCACGGAAGCTTGCGTTCATGGAGTCCTTGTCCTTCCATTTTGTTTTGATTTTGTAGGATCAACAATTGACACTGGCATATGTATGTATAGATGAATGAAACTTGCATATGTATGGATGAGACTTGCATATGTTTTGATTTGGTATGTGTTGGATGATCATATCCATATGGCTTGCATATTATTTGCATATGTGTTGTTTATTATGTGGTGGATGAGACATTTTATGTGATGGACTAGACATAATGTTTGCCTTATTATGTGATTCTGAATATATATATATGTGTGTGAATTTCTGTGCAACTGAATTGATATAAGAGAAAACAGTAAAAACAGGGGCTATATAGTCACTTTGCCGTCTGCTAGCAGACGGCAAAGAGGTTTGCCGTCTGCTAGCAGACGGCAAAGAGGCCACGTGGCAGCAGCCTGTGCAGTATGGGCTGGCCTATTTGGCATGTTTGTCGTCTGCCAGCAGACGGCAAAGAAGCCAATCTCTTTGCTGTCTGCTGGCAGACGGCAAAGAGCCTGCGCTGGCCCAGCTGACGTCTGACGTCAGCTGACGTCAGCTGCAGCTCTTTGCCGTCTGCTAGCAGACGGCAAAGGGGCCTTTGCCGTTAGCTGTTCGGCCGGACTGTTGGCCATCTGCTGGCAGACGGCAAAGGCTTTGCCGTCCGCCAGGCATGCCTTTGCCGTCTGCTATGGCAGACGGCAAAGAAGCTGATTCCAGTAGTGATCTATACAAATTCTCCCCCTTTGGCAACAAGTACCAAAAAGCTCGAATGGGTATAGGCTATGTGTCTCTCTAGACGGCGTTGAGAGAAGTGCATCCGCGAAAGCTTCATGTGACACCCTGGTTTTCCCAGCGTTTCCTTTCAAAAGTTTTATCTGGATTTGGCTTGGTTTTGTTTCTGAATGGCTCTATGGACTTTAAACCTTGGGAATTCCTTTTGATTTTCTTTCCCAAGTGACTCGGGCTCTCAAAAGCTTCTCTCAAGTCATGTCACTTCCATTCTTGCTCAAGCTCAATTTTATTCCAATTTAATATTCCTTTTTCCATTAAAGGAATAACCCTTTGAGCTCTGGGTTGTGAAGCAACCCATATTTCTGTTCTCCCAAAAATCCCAAGAAAATTCTCAGAAATCCTTTGCACCATATGAAACTTGGATAATTGAAAATATTCAAGATTTACTCCTCATGGTGAGCACAGCATCTAATCTTTGATTCTGGTCATAATTTCAGTTTGTGAGGCAGCTATATTTTATATTGCTTCAAAAATTCTGAAATTAATACAGGGCATTATCCTACCCATATTATCACTCTCCCCAAATTTTTGGATCATTTCATTCAGCCAATTTTTCTACAAAATTCTCCCAAGTTTCAGTCCAATGGGAAATGTTGTGAAGGAAGTACCCAGTACACTAACCCAATTGGGCTGAAATTTTTATGGCATGTTGGCATTCCCAAATCACCCACAAATACCAAGTTTCAGCTCCAGAAACCCATCCAAGTGAGTGCAACATCCTCTGCAAGATCTTTGGACCAGAGAGGCAGTTGTGAAGCAACCATGCTCTACACTGATCCTTTTGGTCTGAATTTTTCCCAGCATATACACCTTCCTACTACACTCTAACATGAGAAACTTTTACTCCCAAACCCTTAGCCATTTTACCTCAACTTGCTGCACAAGTTGCTGACCAGAAACTTCCAGGGAAGCTATGCAGCTGTTCTAGCCACCTCTGGCCAAACCAGAAGCATGGAGAGCTCAGTGGAAAGAGGGACTATCGCACGGACATGACCAGGCAGGCCAGAGCGCGCCGCGTGCGCCAGTGCATGTGGTGACCATGCGTCTGGTTGAGCCAAAACTGTGCTCTGCACGTCGCCCGCATCGGACCCGCTCACTCCGGTCACCTCTCGATGTCTCTCTTCGTCCTAGTATGCCGACGTTGTCCACCTGGCCAGCCTGGACCCTTGTACCCCCTCCAGCGAGCCTCGCCGCCGCACACGGCCAAGTGCGTGCATGGGCAGCACCGTGGCCATATGGGGATGAGCTGGTTGGCAGCTTCCCGGCGAGCCGTCGCCTTGCTCTTAACTCCCCTGACCTCTCTCATCACTTCACCTCGCTCCATGACGGCCATCTCACCGTCCTCGCCGCGCCAGCACACCCGTGGCGGGATCCGGCTCGGCCACCCTCCGCCCACCTATAAAAGGCCCTCCCCGGCCTCGTTTCTCCTCACCCATCGCTCTCTCCCTCTCTCAATTGCCACCAGAAGAGCCAGGGCAGGCCGGAGAGCCCTCCTTCTCCGTCTCCGGCGAAGAGCTCCGCCGCTCTGCCCCAGCTCCGTCCGCTCGCCTCCGCCCACCCTAGCCCCAGCCGAGACCACCAGTGAGCTCATGAAGCTCCACTGACCCTCCCCAGCCTCTCCTCTGCTCAAGAGCTCGTCGGAGTCGCCGGATCCGTCGCCGCCCGAAGTTCGCCGCCGCCTGAGACGAAGGAGGCGACCGCGTTCGGCCGCCGTTCGAGAAGCTGCGGGTACGGGAGTGCTCATCGTCGACTGCCCGATCCATCCCCACCGTCCCCGGAGCTCACCGCCGTCGCTATCGCCGGCAACCGTCGCCGGTGAGCCGTCGTCCTCTGTTCCCTCCCTTCCCCTGTTCAACCCTGGCAAGCGGGCCCCACCTGTCGGCGACTCCAGCCGCGCCTGAACCGGTACGTAAGTGGAGGCGCCTGGACGGTTTACGTCTTCGACGTGGCCGCTTCAGGGATTTTCCAGTTTTCAGTTTAAATTCAATTTAAATCCAGATTTGACTGAACTTTGACCAGCCATAACTTTTAAACCATAAGTCCCAATGAGTTCAATCTTTTTGCATTATTTTTCTTATGAGCTCCTCTAGTTGCTGTAAAAATTTGGGATTTTTCTCTGCTGTCTAGAATTTCTGGTCAAAAGAAAATGCTTTATGTGGTATTTGAAAATGCTTTCAAAAATGTTTTTCAGATTTGTTTTGCCTAGTTGGTGAAGGCCAGGAGTACTCCCACACTCTATTGGTGCAAGGCAAGCCACAACTCTCATTTGCATAATTGCATGGCAATATCATAGTTTAAATATTTATTTAATGCCAAATATGATTTATTTATGGATTAAGTTATGCAATGCCTTGGAGATTTTGAATAAGTTACTGTCATGATGATGATGGGATTTTGGATTAGTAGGAGATTTTTAGATTCATGTCGTATTGTGTGATTAACGTCTATGATTAGTTTGTGACACCGCCGGTACTGCATATATGGGATCAGTAGTAGAAGATGATCATGATGCTCATTGGATTTCTTGTTGATTGATGTGGTAACTTGGATCATTTGTATATCGGAGTGTCAGTGATGACTATGGTTACTCGGGGATAAAATCCTTCAGCGTTGATCAAGTGCCACTGAACCAAACTTTCCAGTGCAGCCACACCTGTCGGAATGGGACGGCCTTGGCTTGGTCTAACAGCGTGTTCTTTTATCGGTACCACCAAAGAGGGAAGGTTATGCGTGCGTGTTGCCCTGATCAGGTAGACGACGATAACCTTGTGAGCCCAGTTTGGTTTTTGAGCTCAGGTCCCCGTTTGGGACAGTTGGTTGGCCACGACGGTGGCAGGTGTCAAGAGTGACACAGGGGCCACCCAGGGTAGGACTCCGGGGGAGGATGATTGTCGGTGGTATGGTGGAGGAGTCACGGGTTAGGCAACTTTCGTTGGAGCAGCACTGGTCCACCCGGAAGGGAAGTGTACCGAGGTACGGGACCAGGAGCTCCATAGTGTGGGAAAAGTGCACAACCTCTGCAGAGTGTAAGAATCTATTCGAATAGCCGAGTCCACTGTATTGGACACAGTTCGTACTAAGTCACACTGTCTGATCAACACCAGTGAGGGAATGACATGTTAATGATGGAAGAACTCGTCTCAACATAGTTGGGTGACTAATTTATTAAGATTGATGGTAATTGTTGAGGAAAATTCCAAGGATGACTGTCAGATGATCTTGAGGTGACTATGAGTTGGTCACAGGAGTAAATGGTTCCTGCAGTGGTAACAGGAGTGATAGTTATAGCAACAGCATGTTAATATTTTCTTCCACCCTGTTAGTAACCTTTAAATCTGGGGTTAAGCATGATTGCTATGACATTGTTATGCCTTGATGCTCTTGATTGTTGCGAGCTTGCGAGTACATTCAAAGTACTCACCTGGCATGTCATGCCAGTTTGCAGGTGCTGCCATGTTTGCATAGTGGAGGTGTTCGAGTCGCGAGCTAGGACGTGTCCCTAGCCAGAGTCCCTGTGGAGTGGAGTCCATTTCGACGCTGAAATTATGCTGCTAGGATTCAAGCCGCTGTTAGCATAGAATTGTCGTAGCAAGCGTAGCTTTACCGAGGCAACCCTTTGTAATATCTCAAACCTTTGTACCCATCTATTTGTAATAAAGAGCTGATTTGTTCTATGCCAAGTAGTGCCGTGTTCCAGAAGACTTGATCTCTGGGCTGGAATACGGGGTGCTCCGGTGACTCTGAGCCGGGGTGCCACAAGGTTTGGTATCAGAGCAGGTCTGGCTATAGGACACCCTAGTTAACCCGGACGTTAGAAACCGTTAGTTTAGAGCCCAGTCTGTTTGTGTGTTGCATTGGAGTGCTGCACTTGGTTGATGCATTTGTTTGTTGCATGGCATGCACATAGATTTGGCTCACTAATCAGTTGATTTTGTAGATGGCATCCGTTCCTGTTGACTACAACTCAGCCCATGCACCCCTCAGCTTCGCATCCCTGCTTTGGGATGTCTGGCGTCTTCTCTATCCCAGTGGAGAGATGCCAAGACACCAACTGTTCCAGACCTCGCTTGCGGGAATGGTGCATGAGTATCATGCCAATGTCATCATGTCAGTCGACCTACCTTTGGGGAAGCACACCTACAGTCTCCATGGTGGTTATGCTTCTACCCCGGACCACGCTGTCCAGCTTGCCGCTTTGGCAGGCCTCACTATTATTCGCCATCAGGAAAATGCGATGCAGGAGAATCGTGCCTTCAAGTACTATCCCACCATGTCCACCACTCCCAGACGGATTAGATTTCCTCCTGTCCGCTCAGATGACGATGTCGTTGTGGCATACATGTCTCGTTACATGGTCGCAGAGTACATCCTCATCGCTGAGCTAGTCCGAGATGCAACCCGTGCTCGGAGAGCCCTTGGTATGGCTTTAGCTCCGTCAACCTCTTCACCCGCTCCTTCGCTCTCCAGCAATCCGCCATCCAACCCTAGTACCTAAGTATTTCCGCGAAGTTCATGTTGCATGAGTTGTGGTAGTGCCAAGTGCTTTAAATTACCCTGAGTAGCAATAAAGTGTGGTTTTGCAAGTTTGGTGTTCTTCCTTGAGTAGTTTTATTTGCTCTTCTTTGGTTTTTCAGGGTCATACTACTTTCCCTATGGAAGTTGCTCATCAACTATCGGACATGAAGAGATAATGGGGATTGTAAGTACTGGGAGTTTGAGCAGTATGAAATTCTTAGGATCGTATTGCCAGTGGAAACAATTGGGTTGAAAGCAAACAGTACTCTGAATTGACTATCAGTATCAAGTTTATATCAGCGCTGCAATTGTCATAATAGTAATGGTTAAACAAGCAGGAGGACCAGTGTGTGCAAAACCCGTGATATGGTTACAGTACAAGTTGGAACTCAAGAAGGATAGTCGGTCAACTCTTCCGCAGGAAACCAACAAGCGGAGTTGTGAGGATGTATATATGTAGCAGCTAGGCACAGCAAGAAACTTCTAGCATAAGCAATCCAGTCGTCCTCTGCACGCCACCGAAGAAACTTACGAGGTAAGGCTCTTCGAGTCTTCCTCAGTACGATATGTGAATGTCTTCCAGCGCAAGATACCCGGTCTTCTTTAGTAAGCTATCAGGGGAAAGCTTGCAGCATAAGGTACAGAGTCTTCCTTGATAAGTAACTAGGAGGGAAAGCTTCTCGGGGACGCTACCCAGCCTTCTCCAGCACGCTATTCCGACAGAAGCTTCGAGCACAAGTTACCCAGTTTTCCTCAGTACGATACTCGATGGCTTCCAACACAAGCTATCCAATCTTCTTCAGCACGGTACCACAAACAGTTGGCAGCCTTGGTATAAGTTAGTACATGGTGTATTGGCAGGGCATCTCGAGAAGCTAAGTTATAAATTGTTCGGTCAGAAATATGAGTTAGCCAAGACACAAAAGTCGGCCTTGGAAATCAGATGATCGGCTACACCTACTTCTATGCACCTTGTGGAGTATTGCCCGAGTTATGACAGTCACTTGTATGGAAGCAACTATGTTTGAGCCGGATTACCAAAGGAAGGTAAGGACTCAGCCCTGCATAAGTTATGCAAGTGAACGAACACCGGTATACCCATCAGCATGTTGGGAGAACCCACAGGCTATGACGTAAGACAATTTGGAGCAACAATTTAGGCAGTGGATACCAAGGTACTTAGGAACTTGGTATAGAGTCCCGACGAACCCTTGCTTGCTTTTCCTTGGAAACGGCACCACGCCTGTGCTCTGAGCTGTTTCCAGCCGTCCAGGGTGGATGCCGATGTTATATTTCTCTTTTCAACAACTGTCATGTGTTCTGAGCTGTTTTCTTTTGGCCGTCCCAGGCAGCTGTTGAGTTTCTTTTGGTAACGGTGACTCTATGTTCTGAGCTGTTTTTCGGCCGTCTTAGGGAGCCGCTACATTCTTTTTATCAACATGGTCTCATGCTCTGAGCTGCTTTTCAGCCGTCTTGAGCCATGATTGAATTACTCCAGTAAAAGTCCCAGATCTGAGTTGTAAAGACCATTCTGGTGGCTACTGGTTTTTTTGCCGATTTCATGCAAGGTGTTCGGAGGACCAATGCCTTACCAATACCGCTTGTGAGATGAAAATCTTGCCAGATAAGTGTGACTGTACTAGGTTAAGATAAGGCATGCTTGCTGGAACTTGGTACCTGATAACATCTATGGTTATACGAAGAGTTGAGGATACGTGACCCAGTTCCTGTGGTAAAAGAATCAGGAAAGAGAGCAATAAGGAAGAGCAAGACTGAAGATGTAGGCGTGATGATCGTTACAAAAATCACATGATACGAATACCGGAGATTGGCTGATTTCGTACCAGTCATCATGAATACACCACCAAGTGGTCTGCGTCGCTCTGTATTGAAGGATTTCATGTCAGATATCGCAAGACTTATGGATATCTCGACAGGATAGGCGCTTGCAATGCTACCCAATAACTTCGGATCAAATGCTTCCACTCCCCTGTCATGAGCAAGGTTATTCTGCCAGGACCACCACCAGTCAAGATATTGTTGTAAGGTATTACTCCTTTGGACATGACGAATAGCAACCAAGTCGTCAATATAGAATGGAGACAAAATGGTCAGCTCAGAGGATTCAGCCACCCTGCAAACAGTCAGACCCCACCCGGAGAAACATAGTGATTCTCAGCATTGTAACACGATACCATAACCCATTGGATCGTGTCCACAGAGGAAGGTTGTCCATAATTCTTATTGGTACCAGACGGAAGCAGGGTATGCTCATTGAACATCGCTCCCGGACTTATGGGAAGGTGACTTATTCCAGTCAGGAAAATACGCCAGCTAAACCAGGAGACATGGTAACAACGAAGTCCACATAATTTTGGATATGTGAGGAAAGATCTGTCAGAATGAGGGTACGGTAAAACAAACCACCCCAGAGTAAGAAAGTCTGGTTATATGAGATTCGTGGGGAAACAGTATAGAAAGAAAAAGGATATCCGAGTTGGAACTGATTCTCCCTAAAGGCAGAATATTCATCCAGGTTCCCCAAGCAACCAAATCTCGAGGACGAGATTTATTCTAAGGGGGGTAGGTTTGTGACACCCTGGTTTTTCCCAGCTTTTCCTTTCAAAAGTTTTATCTGGATTTGGCTTGGTTTTGTTTCTGAATGGCTCTATGGACTTGAAACCTTTGGAATTCCATTTGATTTTCTTTCCCAAGTGACTCAGGCTCTCAAAAGCTTCTCTCAAGTCATGTCACTTCCATTCTTGCTCAAGCTCAATTTTATTCCAATTTAATATTCCTTTTTCCATTAAAGGAATAACCCTTTGAGCTCTGGGTTGTGAAGCAACCCATATTTCTGTTCTCCCAAAAAACCCAAGAAAATTCTCATAAATACTTTGCACCATATGAATCTTGGATATGTGAAAATATTCAAGATTTACTCCTCATGGTGAGCACAGCATCCAATCTTTGATTCTCGTCATAATTTCAGTTTGTGAGGCAGCTATATTTTATATTGCTTCAAAAATTCTAAAATTAATCCAGGACATTATCCTACCCATATTATCACTCTCCCCAAATTTTTGGATCATTTCATTCAGCCAATTTTTCTACAAAATTCTCCCAAGTTTCTGTCCAGTGGGAAGTGTTGTGAAGGAAGTACCCTGTACACTAACCCAATTGGGCTGAAATTTTTATGGCATGTTGGCATTCCCAAATCACCCACAAATACCAAGTTTTAGCTCCAGAAACACATCCAAGTGAGTGCAACATCCTCTGCAAATCTCTGGACCAGAGAGGCAGTTGTGAAGCAACCATGCTCTACACTGATCCTTTTGGTCTGAATTTTTCCCAGCATATACACCTTCCTACTACACTCTAACATGGCAAACTTTTACTCCCAAAGCCTTAGTCATTTTACCTCAACTTGCTGCACAAGTTGCTGACCAGAAACTTCCAGGGAAGCTATCCAGCTGTTCTAGCCACCTCTGGCCAAACCAGAAGCATGGAGTGCTCAGTGGAAAGAGGGGCTATCGCACAGACATGACCGGGTAGGCCAGAGCGCGCCACGTGCGCCAGTGCACGCGGTGACCACGTGTCTGGCCGAGCCAAAACCGTGCTCTGCACGTCGCCCGCGTCGGACCCGCTCGCTCTAGTCACCTCTCGATGTCTCTCTTTGTCCTAGTATGCCGACATCGTCGCCACCGTCCACCTGGCCAGCCTGGACCCTTCTACCCCCTCCGGCGAGCCTCGCCGCCGCACACGGCCAAGTGCGCGCACGGGCAGCACAGTGGCCATATGGGGATGAGCTGGTTGGCAGCTTCCCTGCGAGCCGTCGCCTTGCTCTTATCTCCCCTGACCTCTCTCGGCACTTCACCTCGCTCCACGACGGCCAGCTCACTGTCCTCGCCGCACCAGCACACCTGTGGCGGGATCTGGCTCGGCCACCCTCCGCCCACCTATAAAAGGCCCTCCCCGGCCTCGTTTCTCCTCACCCATCGCTCTCTCCCTCTCTCAATTGCCACTAGAAGAGCCAGGGCAGGCCGGAGAGCCCTCCTTCTCCGTCTCCGGCGAAGAGCTCCGCCGCTCTGCCCCAGCTCCATCCGCTCGCCTCTGCCCACCCTAGCCCCAGCCAAGACCACCAGTGAGCTCATGAAGCTCCACTGACCCTCCCCAGCCTCTCCTCTACCCAAGAGCTCGTTGGAGTCACCGGATCCGTCACCGCCCGAAGTTCGCCGCTGCCTGAGACGAAGGGGGCAACCATGTCCGGCCGCCGTTCGAGAAGCTGCGGGTATGGAAGTGCTCGCCGTCGACTGCCTGATCCATCCCCACCGTCCCCGGAGCTCACCGCCGTCGCTATCGCCGGCAACCGTCGCCGGTGAGCCATCGTCCTCTGTTCCCTCCCTTCCCCTGTTCAAACCTGGCAAGCGGGCCCCACCTGTCGGCGACTTCAGCCGCGCCCGAACCGGTACGTAAGTGGAGGCGCCTGGCCAGTTTACGTCTTCGACGTGGCCGCTTCTGGGATTTTCCAGTTTTCAGTTTAAATTCAATTTAAATCCAGATTTGACTGAACTTTGACCTGCCATAACTTTTAAACCATAAGTCCAAATGAGTTCATTCTTTTTGCATTATTTTTCTTATGAGCTCCTCTAGTTGCTGTAAAAATTTGGGATTTTTCTCTACTGTCTAGAATTTCTGGTCAAAAGAAAATGATTTATGTGGTATTTAAAAATGCTTTCAAAAATGTTTTTCAGATTTGTTTTGCCTAGTTGGTGAAGGCCAGGAGTACTCCCACACTCTGTTGGTGCAAGGCAAGCCACAACTCTCATTTGCATAATTGCATGGCAATATCATAGTTTAAATATTTATTTTAATGCCAAATATGATTTATTTATGGATTAATTATGCAATGCCTTGGAGATTTTGAATAAGTTACTGTCATGATGATGATGGGATTTTGGATTAGTAGGAGATTTTCAGATTCATGTCCTATTGTGAGATTACCGTCTATGATTAGTTTGTGACACCGCCGGTACTGCATATATGGGATCAGTAGTAGAAGATGATCATGATGCTCATTGGATTTCTAGTTGATTGATGTGGTAACTTGGATCATTTGTATATCGGAGTGTCAGTGATGACTATGGTTACTCGGGGATAAAATCCTTCATCATTAATCAAGTGCCACTGAACCAAACTTTCTAGTGCAGCCACACCTGCCGGAATGGGACGGCCTTGGCTTGGTCTAACAGCGTGCTCTTTTATCGGTACCACCAAAGAGGGAAGGTTATGCGTGCGTGCTGCCCTGATCAGGTAGACGACGATAACCTTGTGAGCCCAGTTTGGTTTTTGAGCTCAGGTCCCCGTTTGGGACAATTGGTTGGCCACGACGGTGGCAGGTGTCAAGAGTGACACAGGGGCCACCCAGGGCAGGACTCCGGGGGAGGATGATTGTCGGTGGTACGGTGGAGGAGTCACGGGTTAGGCAAGTTTTGTTGAAGCAGCACCGGTCCACCCAGAAGGGAAGTGTACCGAGGTACGGGACTAGGAGCTCCATAGTGTGGGAAAAGTGCACAACCTCTGTAGAGTGTAAGAATCTATTCGAATAGCCGAGTCCATGGTATTGGACACAGTTCGTACTAAGTCACACTGTCTGATCAACACCAGTGAGGGAATGACGTGTTAATGATGGAAGAACTCATCTCAACATAGTTGGGTGACTGATTTATTAAGATTGATGGTAATTGTTGAGGAAGATTCCAGGGATGACTGTCAGATGATCTTGAGGTGACTATGAGTTGGTCACAGGAGTAAATGGTTCCTGCAGTGGTAACAGGAGTGATAGTTATAGCAACAGCATGTTAATATTTTCTTCCACCCTGTTAGTAACCTTTAAATCTGGGGTTAAGCATGATTGCTATGACATTGTTATGCCTTGATGCTCTTGATTGTTGCGAGCTTGCGAGTACATTCAAAGTACTCACCTGGCGTGTCATGCCAGATTGCAGGTGCTGCCATGTTTGCATAGTGGAGGTGTTCGAGTTGCGAGCTAGGACGTGTCCCTAGCCAGAGTCCCTGTGGAGTGGAGTCCATTTCGACGCCGTAATTCTGTTGCTAGGATTCGAGCCACTGCTAGCATAGAATTTTCGTAGCAAGCGTAGCTTTACCGAGGCAACCCTTTGTAATATCTCAAACCTTTGTACCCATCTATTTGTAATAAAGAGCTGATTTGTTCTATGCCAAGCAGTGTTGTGTTCCAGAAGACTTGATCTCTGGGCTGGAATACGGGGTGCTCCGGTGACTCTGAGCCGGGGTGCCACACTTTAGCTGACGTCTGCTGGGCTGGTGGTGTAGAGACTGGATGTGGCACTGTAGCAGCAGCAGCAGGTGCAGAGACTGTAGCTCTGGTGTCTGCAACAGGCACTGCAGCAGACCTGGGGCTCTGGGCACTATCTGAAACCTGTCAATCATCGGTAAGTCATCTCTACTATCCTCTACAGTAGCTCTGGCTGTGTCAACATCTTCCTTCAGCTTCTCCACTATGGTCTGAACCTCTGTGATCTTCACATCAAGATCATGAATCTTAGTCTCGACTATCCACTCTGGGTTCTCCTGGTTCTTGGTGAGGTTGGCCAGACTTCACTCAATCCTCAGGGTGGCTTCCAGCAGATAGGTCATTTGATCATTCTTTGACTTGAGGTTTGCAATAGGTGCATTGGGAGCAGATGCCTCCTTGGCTGCTTTAGCTGCAGCAGCTGCCTGGATCTTCTCTTGTGCTTGAGCAGATGTAGGGTGTGAAGGGTCCATCACCACTGCATTGTCCTCGAACTCTGGACGCAAAGGGAGATGCTCGTGATCAAGTAGATATGTGCTCGTTCCAACCTTGGAGTTGATGAGCATCTGAATGTGTGGAGCATATCCGGAAGATCTCTTCTGGTTAGCTGCGGTTCTCTTGATAGTCTCAACAATAAGGCTCATTACTTTGAACTTCTGCGGTGTATCAAACAAGTGTAGCAGGTTGATGGAGTGGCCACGTATCATCTTGTCATCTCCAGACTTGGGCAACGAAGTGAACCTCAAGATTGTATTGGTGGTGGCCAAACCAGGTAGCAAGTGCTTCACAAAACCCAGCTTGTGAGTCTCAATGTCCTTCTCTGGGATTGCTTTGTACATATTAGCCATGGAATTGTGGTCCATCTTGAGCTTGGCATATATGTCAATGTCATCATCTTCTTCCTTGGGAGCACCAAGAAGATCTGCTCACTCAGAGATGGTTGACTGGTATTTGGATCCCTCAGTCATCCACACAATTCTACCATTAGGATAAAAGTGTGTTGTTGAATAAAATTGCATGATCATCTAGTCATTCCATTTGGTAAGCTTCTGTCCAATGAAATCATCAACACCGGCAATTCTGAAGCTTTCATGAACATGGGGGAAATAGTCTTCATTAGCATCAATGTATTTCCAGTCCACCCACTTCATATCACTGACAATGGGTTTCTTGTCAAGCAGCACAGTTTCATAGAAATCATGTTGCTCTCTGGTGTGGAATCTGTAATCACAAGCAGTCCTCCTCCTGGCAGTGTATGGATCAGTCAATCTCCACTGACGCAGTCCTTTATCCTTCCTGAGCATCATGTTCTCCGCAACTGGGTGTGTATTGTCATGATCTGGAATCTTGGGCTTTAGCTTTCTGAGCACTAGTGGCTCCTCATCAACATTAGCCTCAGGCACTGGGGCCTTGTTCTTCTCAGCGGCAGATATGTTTCTAGTAGATCTCTTAGGTGCTGGAGCTTTGGGCTTGGACTTGGTGGGTGCAGCAGACTTGATGGCATCAGCCATGAGCCTCCGAGTCTTGGCAGGAGGTGCCTCAGCTGCTGGTTCCTCCTCCTCCTCCTCATCTGAATCATTTCTCATGGAGGGTCTGCCAACAACACTAGCAATTGTTTTCCTTGGCCTCTTCTTCTTTCCTGCAGTAGCTGCCTCTGTGTCACTTGGCTCCTAAAGTGTAAATGTCATGGTTTCCTTAGTGACTTTCTTCACAGCAGTCTTCCCTTTGGTTCTAGCAGATGGTTTGGTGCTATACTCCTTTGCAAGCACAACTCTCTTCTTCTTTGATGTTGCTTCACTAGCAACAAAGTCCTCATCCTCATCATCTGAGGTTCTCTTCTTCCTTGCCCTAGTAGCTGCTTTGGGCAATTCTGGAGAGCTTCTCTCTCCCTCATAAAAGCTTTCCTCAAGACTGGATCCTGCACTGAGATCTTCATGTTGTTCTGACATATTCTGACTATCACTGGCATCTGACATCTTGCAAAGCTGACCCTGTGAATAGATGGGTATGGGCAGAGTAGATGAGTCATCACAAAAAGCAGATATTTTTCAAGAAAATTGAGTTCAAATCTTAGTTTCAAGTTTTCACAGAAGGCATTTCAGATCCACCGAGTTGATCATCTCGGTGACACCGAAGCACTCAACAGAAACCTTGCACACCGTTTCGGTCAGACCGAGATGTGGTTCGGTGTCTCCGAGATGCAAGGGTTTCACAGAGACTTTACTTTCGGTCTCACCGATTCGTACTACTCGGTGGCACCGAGACGTACTAGTGCAATGGCCGGGGCCAAATCGGTGACTCCGAAAATCTCTAATCGGTCGGTCCGAGATGCATTCAGCGGAAACTTAAACCTAAATTTTTTGCTCGAATCTAATCTACGGAATTGGTCTTGTGGACAAGAGTATTTCACAAGTAGCAAGAATCATGGCAAATCCCGAGTGCATTGAATCAGAAATTAGAAGCACAAGGGGGCAGGATCTTTACCCTAACTTGGCACAAGTCCCCTACGGTGGCAACGGAGGGAGGATTTCCGTTGATGGCGGCGGAGTCCAACGGCGAGGGAGCGCTGGACGCAACGACAAAGTCCGGAGAAGAGGGCGACAGCAGCAGAGGGGGTGCGGGAGTCGTGATGTTTGAGAAGTTTCAACCGTACGAGCCCGAGGAGTATATATACCCAACTGCTGTCGGTGGCACCGAATGGAACAAATCGGTGGCGCCGAGATGTGTGACTGCGAGCAGTTACAGCATATCGGTGACTCCGAGTTGGTCTAATCGGTTACACCGAGATAAAACAACTCAGATCAATCAAACTATTTCGGTGAGTCCGAATAGGAGTGGATTGGTCACGCCGAAACAAATTTGAAGGTTTTGGAGTTTAGCCCTTTCAGATCGGTGGCTCCGAGTGCGCCTCACCCGGAGGGTCCGAAAATGACTTGTTCAATTTTTGTGATGTAGCAAGAATAGAATTTGAGACAAGAAAGCATAGATAGCTAGAGAAGGTGCTTAGGCATTCTTGTACATCCACTTGGCCAGAAAAACCAAGATAATCAAAACAACAAATGGATGCCCTCGAATGAAGAAAACATGCAAACCAACATGCTCACACAATAAGATAGCAAATTAAATATGTGTCAAACATGCACAACCAATTCTAGCATCTATCAAGCAATTGGCGATGACTAGGTCATCTATATATGAGTATATTGACTTAGGAGTCAAAGGAGAACATTTGATCATAGGTCATACTCATCGTTTAAGCACAAGTGGGGTTGCCACTTTTACATAAAGCATTAATGTGTTCACACCATTAGAGTTGCTTTAGCTCAATTTTTAGAGCAAAGCTCCCCCTAGATGTGATATCCCCCCAAAGAGGGATGAACTAACCTTGGGTTTTGTCGATGATGACTTCATGTAGATGTTGAAGATGTGGATGCTCAAGGTTGATGTAGACCATCAAGAGTTGGGAGCAATCCTTTGGAGTTTTGCACTTTCAATACCTACATGGGTTAGTCCCACACAAGGAACATACAAGAATATCCATAGACATAGAGTGAAATACACATATGATGATGTCCATGAATGCATTGAATACCTTGTCCCTTGCCTTACCAACAAGAGGGTTTGTGACTCCATGAACTAGTGCAAGATGTGAAAGTTGGTTGCACAAGTCCTTGCCAAAAAGAATATGAGTGAATTTTGTTGGCGGAGTCACCCTTAAGAACTCTCTAGTTCTTCTTCTTTGGGACCCACATCAACTTGATGGGAATCCTTGGAGTTGTAGTTGAACTTGATGAAGTAGAACTTGATGAAGTCTTGGGAACCCACTTGACCATGGCTTGAGGTGCTTCTTCAAATGAGTCAATCTCCTCTTGAAGCTTGTCCTTGCCTTTTAGCTTGTGGTATTGTGGTGGAAGATCTTCTTGAGCTTGTGTTCCCTTGAAGGAAGTAGGATCATACTTCTCTTGTTGGGGAACAAACTTCGTCTTGGGGTATTGATCTTCTTCCCACTCAACTCCATTGGCATTGAACTTTCGTTCAAAACCAACACCTTGGTTCTTCCGGTGCCTTCCTTGCTTGCGTACAATTTCCTCAAATTTCTTACTCTCAGCAAGGCTCTTGTAGACACCCTTTTCTATAATTCCTTTCAATAGATTGTTTTCTTGCTCAAGTGTAACATGGATAAGAGAATCATTAGTGGAATCAATAGAACTACTAAAAGCAACAACATTGGATTTAGCATGGTTATTGTTACTACTAGAAGTAGAACCCTTTTTACCCTTGTTACTAGTTTGCTTTGGTTTAACTTGTGGCATAAAGGTAGACAAGAGTAAACATTTGGCAAGATATGAAGAACTCTTCTTTCAAAGATCATCATTGATAGCTTTAAGAAACTCATGCTCTTGCTCTGAATTTAGCTTCTCGAAGTGTAGCTTCTCATGAGTTCTTAGGAGCTCTCTATGATCCTCTTGAGTTGTTTCATGAGCTAACTTAAGACTGTTTAATTCTTTAGTTAGACGCTCAATCTCCTTCATAGCATTGTCATTCGTTTCCTCTTGACTATCATGATTACTAGCATTTTCATTATAGCTCACATCACTAGTCTTATCAACAAGTAAATCATCATCACCAAGCAAATCATCTTCATCACTATTAAAATCAAGATACTCGGGGTGTGATACCTTGGGGCCTTTTGCCATGAAGCATCTTCCAATTACTTCATTTGGTGAATCAAATAGATCATAGGAGTTGGATGACACAAGAGCAAGTCCGGCAACACCTTCATCTTGACTATAGTCGGAGTTGGAGTGATAGCTTCCCTCGGAGTGGTTGTCGAAGTCGGAGCCAAAAATCCATTCACCAACATGAGCTTGATGTCTTCTTCTTGTGTAGCTCTTGGATGACTTGTCTTTCCTTTCCGAATCCTTGCTTCTTCGAGAGGGTCTTCGTTCATAACAATCATCTCTACTCCTTCTCTTCTTGTGAGGTGATTCATCTCTTCTATGTCTTCCTCTTGGTGATTCGTCTCTTTTCTTGTAGGGAGCCGTACACTCATTGGAGAAGTGTCCGGGTCTTCCACAATTGTAACAATTTCGGTCATGACTTGATGATCTTTTCTCATAGTGTCTTGAGCTAGAGCTTCTTTCTTTTCCTTTGTTCTTGTAAAACTTGTTGAATCTTTTCACCATTAGGCTTATCTCTTCATTGGATACTAGCTTGTCACTTGATGTTGTAGGAGCATCACTTGAATCTTTGTATGCACCACTAGACTTGTTGTGGAGCTCCTCCTTGTCCTTGAGTGACATTTCATGAGCAACAATCCTTCCAATGACTTCCGTGGGCTTGAGATCTTTTTAATTGGGCATCATTTGGATCAATGTGCAAACGGTATCATATTTTCCATCCAAAGCTCTAAGGATCTTCTTGATGATGAATTTGTCAGTCATCTCTTCACTTCCTAAGCCGGCAATCTCATTTGTGATGAGAGCAAGCCTAGAGTACATTTCAGCGACTCCTTCACCATCCTTCATCTTGAATTTGTCAAGTTGACTTTGAAGCACATCCAACTTAGATTCCTTGACGGACTCGGTACCCTCATGCATATCAACCAAAGTATCCCAAATTTCCTTTGCATTCTCGAGGCGGCTGATCTTGTTGAACTCCTCGGGGCACAAACCGTTGAAGAGAATGTCACAAGCTTGAGCATTGTATTGCAACATCTTCAATTCTTCCGGGGTTGCTTCACGATCCGGTTCCTTGCCATCCTCAAAGAATTCACCTTGCAAGCCAACACGAACAACAGCCCAAACGGCGAGGTTATGACCAAGAATATGCATTCTCATCTTATGTTTCCAACTAGCAAAGTTTGTACCATCAAAATATGGACCTCTACGGTGATAATTACCCTCACTAGACGCCATACTCTCCTAGGTTGTGAAACAAAGGCTATGATCACCAAAGCAATGGAAATCAAGGCTTACGGAGACCAAAGCTCTGATACCACTTGTAGGATCGAAAGTATGTCTAGAGGGGGTGATTAGACTACTTGACCAATTAAAACATAACCTTTTCCCAATTTTAGTTGTAGGAAGATTTTAACAATTATGACAAGTTAAGCAACACCCTACACATGCAAGTCTAAAGAGTATAGAAGCGGAAAGTAAGACATTGCACATGTAAGTAAAGGGAAGGGTTAGGAGAAGGCAAACGCAATGGGGACACAGTGATTTTTGGCGTGGTTCCGATAGGTGGTGCTATCGTACGTCCACGTTGATGGAGACTTCAACCCACGAAGGGTAATGGCTGCGCGAGTCCACGGAGGGCTCCACCCACAAAGGGTCCACGAAGAAGCAACCTTGTCTATCCCACCATGGCTTACGTCCACGAAGGACTAGCCTCACTCGGGTAGATCTTCACGAAGTAGGCGATCTCCTTGCCCTTACAAACTTCTTGGTTCAACTCCACATCATGTCGGAGGCTCCCAAGCGACACCTAACCAATCTAGGAGACACCACTCTCCAAAAGGTAATAGACGGTGTGTTGTTGATGAACTCCTTGCTCTTGTGCTTCAAATGATAGTCTCCCCAACACTCAACTCTCTCTCACAGATTTGGCTATGGTGGAAGAAGGATTTGAGTGGAAAGCAACTTGGGAAGGCTAGAAATCAAGGTTCAAATGGTAGGAATGGAATCTCTTGATCTCAACACATGAGTAGGTGGTTCTCTCTCAGAAAATTAATGGTGGAAATGTAGGCACATTCTGATGGCTCTCCTTACTGAGGAAAAGGGGGTGGAGGGGTATATATAGCCTCCACACAAAATCCAACCGTTACACACTTTTGACCCAACTTGGGGGCACCGATCAGAAATCTTGGTGGCACCGACCTGTGTAAAAGATATGAACGTTAGGAATCTCGGTAGGACCGACTGGAACAACTTGGATGGACCGATGTGCAATGGTTAGGGCAAACCTCGTCTCAGTGGAACCGATTGCATCAACTCGGTTGGACCGAAGTGAAGCAATAAGGCAACAGAGAGTTGGCAAGCCATCTCGGTGAGACCGATTTGCAAAATTTGGTGGGACCGAAGTAATTGCAAACGATTACAGAGAGTTGGCAAGGCCATCTCGGTGAGACCGAGATCCATATCGGTGGATCCGATTTGTGAGGGTTTTGGCAGTGGCTAAGTCCAGATGAACTTGGTGGCTCCGGATAGGAAATTTCAGTGGGGCCGAGTTGGAATGTAGGATTTGGACATATTTGGATAGAGAAAGTGGCTGAGTGTTTTTGGAGCAATGTCACTAAGCACTTGAGCAAAAAGACCATTAAGCAACACCTCATCCCCTTTTAATAGTATTGGCTTTCCTATGGACTCAATGTGATCTTGGATCACTTAACAAAAATGTAGAGTCTTGAGCTTTTGCCAATCCATGTTCTTAGCATTTTGAGGGGTCCACAATCACTAGTTCTTGCCATGCCAATCATTGAACATCCTGAAATATTTAGCTTGAATGGGCATTAGTTCAATGAGGTATATGTTGTTATGAATTACCAAAACCACCCGGGGATTAGTTGCACATTCAACTTTTCCCCAGTGAATCCTTCATCCCCAGGCAAGCCACAACAGCCACTTGCATGATGGCATTACAATAGCCATGGTTTCGACTTGAATGTTCGAATAATTATTTGTTCATGTAATTATTTTGAATGCTACTTATATACTTGTGAATCCATGCTCATTTCTTATGCCGTGTTCATCGAGTAAGTGAAATGATTGCTAACGTTATTATTATCATGTTGCATTCTTGTAATTATTTCTGATACTAGCAATAATGATACGCTCACATGAATAGTTATGGTTTGTTATGCAAATACTTATTATATTCATGATCGTCATTATGCCATGCTCATTTGCATCCCGTAGACTAAATGATTTACCATTATTGATGTTAGGATGTTAAATGATTACTTTGCCCATCCATGTTTATGCTGATATCATGCTCGTATGCATTGTCATGTTATTTTATTGTGACTCAGCTCATCACCCTTCAAGTTGAACCTGACATTAATCGAAGTTGAACAAATCTGTTGGCTGAGTCATAGTGCCACCGAATCGAGCTCACCAGTGCAACCACACTTGCCTAGATGGGGAGGCCCTAATTCGGTCTATTGTGATGCCTCTCGCCGGTGCCTCCAACTAGGGAAGGTTATGTGCGCGCGCTACCCTGATCAGGTAGGCAGCCATAGCCTTGTGTGCCCGAGTTTTATGGTACCGATGTCCCCGTTTGGGACGACTTTGTATTGTTTTGGCCACGACGGTGGCAGCCACAAAGGTGGCGGATGTCACAAGTTGACATCGGGGCCACCCATGACATAGCCCAAAGGGGAGTTTGTCGGAGTGGCCGGGAGAGTGTCATGCAATAGATTGGTTTTGTCGGAATGTCATTGGTCCACCCCAATGGGAGCACGAGGCCATGAGTTCCGTGGTGTGGGTACAGTGTACTAACCTCAACAGAGTGTATAATCTATCGATAGCCGCGTCCTTGGTCATGGACACAGATCGTAGTAGGTCACACTATGGGTCAACAGTAATATTAACCTGAATAATAAACAACCCCGGTTCCTTGAGAAAAGAAGTTGGTTGATCTTTATGTGGTCATGCGATGATCATAGGTAGAGATCAAACTCCGTGTGGTCATGTGATGATCACGATGGTATAGTTGATACCGAGCTTGGTTGATCCTGAGGTAATCGTGTGATGTTCACGACGGTAAGTTTGACACATATGGTGGTTACGAGATAACCTCCGAGAAGAGTAAGTTGGTCCAAGGGACCTTAAACATCGACCCCCCTGCATGTTAGTTCCAGTATCATCATGTTCATATCATGAGTAACACATACATGCCATGCTCATTCTCATGATTGCTCTAGTAGTATCATGATCATCATTGATATTTAACCTGTAAGTGCCATGCTGTTGTTTGTCTTGATTGCTTTGGTCATTGTGGGCTTGCGAGTACATTCAAAGTACTCACCTGGCATGTCATGCCAGATTGCAGGTGATGCCGCGATTGATTGTTTGTCGAGGATCCTGAGTTTGGGCTCTAGGATGTGTCCCAGCCAGAGTCCCTGCGGAGTGGAGTTCATCACCGTTGTCGCTGTTCCGCTGCTAGAAGTTATTCCGCTGTTACGAGTGGTTTCGCTGCTAGCATAGAGCTACCTTAGCCAGCATAGTGTCGCCGTGCTGATGTAATCCTTTGTAACATCAGACCCTTGTACCCCTATCATTTGTAATAAAGAGCTGATTTGTTCTATGCCAAGTAGTGTCGTATTCCAGAAGACTTGATCTCTAGGCTGGAATGCGGGGTATTCCGGTCTTTCTGAGCCGGGGTGCTACAACGCTTGGTATCAGAGCAGGTCTGGCTGTAGGACGCCCTAGTCAGCGCGAGCATTAGAAATCGGTAGTATAGAGTCTAGTCGGTTTGCTGCATTTGGTTGTTGCATTTGCTTACTGCATAGCATGCATATAGACTTATTATATTGTCGCTAACGGCTGATCTTGTGAGTGTAGGTGGCATCGGTTTCGATCCACTAACTGCACCCTCCCACTTTGCATACCTGCTTTTCGGTGTTTGGTGTCATCTCTGTCCCAACAGAGTGATGCCGAGGTACCAAGTGTTCCAGACACCACTTGCAGGTATCGCGCAAATGATATCTTTCCGCCAGCCACCTATCGTTTCGGCGATAGACATGCTTCTATCCCAGATCTTGCCATCCTACTCACTGCTTTGGCAACCCTTACTGGTCTTTGTTACTAGAAAAGGGCAATGTTAGCAAACCCTGATTTCCATCGCTATCCTACCCTATCACCCATTCCCTGGACGAGTACGGTTCTCTTTCGTACGCTTGATGATGATGTGGTCGTGACATCCGTGTTCTGCTACATGATCACCGAGTCCGACCTCACCTCCGAGCCCGTCCAGATGCAACCGGTGCTGAGCCAGCGCTTGGTGTAGCTCTATTTACACCAACCTCTCCACACACTGATCCACTTTCATGCACACCGCCACAGCATATTAGATCGTAGTACCGGAGATCTCGCGAGATTTGTGTGCTTAAGTAGGCATGCATATTGTTGTGAATAGCAGTAAAATGTGATGTTGCTTGTATGTAATCTTGATGCCTTGTGTGCTTTTGTTTGAGTCGTTTCTTTTGCCTCTTTCTTTGGGCCTTCGGTGTCACCTTATTTCCCCTTATGAAAGTTGCTCATCAACCGACACCGGACTCAAAGAATCAGTGAGGATTTCAAATATTTGGACACGCAGCTAAACAGTATGGAATTCTCAGCCGGCTGCATTATATTGGGAATATCTGGTTTTAACACAAATGATATTCTGGAACAACTATCAGCATCAAGACTGCCTTAGTGTGCAACCATTACAACCTTAAGAAACCAACAGGAAGATAAATTGTGTGCAAGACCAACCTTATTTTTCGAGTCAAAGGTATGGATCATATACGAAGTTTGGTCCTGCCATGAGTAAAGATTTGAAACATGCTATACCCCGGCAGCAAGCCAGAATGTGCTATGAATCCAGACTCAGGAAGAAGGATAGTCTGACAAATTCTTTTCATACAAGTAATCAACGGCAGGAATATCAAGGGTATGTATATATATATATGCCATTCAGTCCGCATATCAGAGAGAAAAGCTTCTAGAGTAAGCAACCCAGCCTTCCTCCGCACGCTACCAGA